>OU612045.1:145706251-147001251 GCA_914767935.1 Coremacera marginata
GGCTGGTTTTGACAATTATGGGTACTGAGAAGAGAGTGCGATCAGCCCTGCGACAACCTTATAAATCAACCTTGGGGCGTACAAAATGTGTTAATTTTGTACGCTGATCATGTCGGCAAACAACGCACAAAGCAGTATTGCTGGGTGCCGAAATAAAAGTTTTGCTACGCTTTAGCTGATAAAAAGTACTTTTTTTAAGGAAAGTACTACTATTTTAGTATAAGATAATGGAAAAATAGTTGTATGAAATTTATTATTTTTTATAGATGAATTTTTGAAACAAATATGTAAACAAAAACATTCTACAACAAAGTGTTCAGTTTAAAAACAGTACTTGGTAAGCATTAATATAACGTTTCAATACAGTTTATATGTGAAATAATGCATTTGTATGATAGTAATGAGTCGTGATAAGACGCAAAATTCCGTTTATCGAAGTAGTCAAAATTCAAGTTGGGCTTCGAAACCGTAAATATTAAATTTTTCCAAAACAATAAAACAATTAAAACGAGAAAAACATTCAAACATTCTGTAAAACACCCAATCATGCAATATTAAAAGCAATTGTTTGATACGAAATAAAGTGGAGCAGAAATAGTGATCTAAATTTAATGAAATGTCAAATGTGTTTCGCCGTGCATTTTTTGTCGTATGACCTACCAGCGTACAAAATATGAAAGAAATTAAAAAAGTTTATTGTACGCAGTATTGCTATACTTACAGTTAAAAATGTAAAATACAGTTTTTTAGACAAGCCTTCAGTTTTTAAAATTATTTCTTAGTGCAAATTACAGTTTTTTAAAAATTTTGTATTTGAAAGAATACAGAAATTAAAAAAATTAAATGAAAAGAACTACTTAAAAAAAAAATGATTGAGGTTGCATTAAATTTAAAGTATCGAATGAAATTTTTGAACACAAAATTGTCAAAACAATTTACGAAAAGTAATGAAATTTAATGTTCCGTGTTAAATATCATTTTTTCTTTTTATTAAAAGATTACGTTATTTAATAACTTTTAAATAAATGGTTTTTCTTATGCTTACTCATAAATACTCATAAGACTAGAAAACCTTTATATACAAAGTTACAGTTTTTTTGTTGAAAATTTTGTTGAAATGTTGAAATTTTTTGCCTTAAATTTACAGATTTTTGAAAAAAAAATCTGGCAATACTGATTGTACGTCGTACAAACAGACATCATCTGACCACAGCCATAAGGGGAGCTCAGACGATACTACATGTTGTCACAGATGGTAAGAAAAATCAAGTATTTGACCATTCAAACACTCGAAACAACAGATTGAGAATATCTTAACTTACAATAAAAGTTTTTTGATTTCAAGGCCATCACACCAGGCTTGGCAACATGTAGTATCGTCGGAACCCTTCTAATAGCTGCTCACACGTGATATTTTAATTGAATGTCCGATGCCGAGTAAAAGTGTTGTTACTTGATTGATGCAGGTCTGGAGCTCAATCAAAATGTTGTTGATGCAATTATTTATTTCTTTCCATATGACAACAAACTCAAAAATATCGGGCTGTTGGCGTATTTCATAGTTCATAAACATTTTATTTTAGAATATAGCAATCATGATACAATAAAAAAATTTAAAATACTGCCTGAGAATAAAGTTATGGAGCGGGAACGCTATAATAATAGGAGTAGGATTCGGATTGTGAAAATCTTTTGAGGTAAGCGTTCAAATAAGGGGCGGATTTTGCGAACTTTTTTCATCGACCCGGTCTAATGTACACTAAGTAAAAAAACCCACTTTAAAGTCAGAGCTATCATATTTAGTTAAAAGTTGCTCACTTTTAATTTACTCGTTTTCGATTTAAGAGTGCTAGAAAACGTCCACGCTACTGATCTTGTGATAACGTTATTTGTTTTACCTATTCTGGTAACTTGGGGTGGAAATCAACCCCACACTGGTAAAGTTTACTTATGGTCATATAGGGCATAATTTCCTTTTTTTTTCTGAAGACATTGGCTATACACCTTTTTGCACAAGTTCCAAAAAAGTTTTCAAAATCAGCTAGAAATATAAAAAATTTAATGAAGTGTTAATAATTATTTTTCTTATCAAATTTCCAATTGCTTGTTTTATATTTAGTGAAATGGAGTAAATTTAACGGTATTGTAAATTGGAAATACACTTATTTCAGCCTTAAAGCTTTGTTGAACTCATTTTGCTTAAAAGGGGGTCTTAATTTTAGAAAACAAATTAAATAAAAAATTCAAAAAATCGGAAAATCAAATTTTGTTTGAAAATTGGTATTACTATACAATATTACGGGTTCATCGGCTGAAACTAGCCGGATATTGGAATAGGAAAGAGGTTGATTTTAGTTATTTGTAATCGTTTGAAGTTCGTTTTCTTGGAAAATAAAATTATTTTAATATATCAAATTTTAAGGCTTAAACATTGTTAAAATCAACGGATGATTATATATGGAAATATCTATATACTAGTTATAATGATATATATTGGGTTGGGGAAAAAATATTCGGCGTTTTCGAGTTAGCTTGATTTCAAAGTGTCATAATATTGAAACGGTAAGCCGCATCTGGCAACTTTTTTTTCTCTAAACAAAAGACAAATCAGCTGATTATTTGTGATCATTTTATTGATATTTGTGCATCGTGTTAAAAATTAATGCAAAGCAAAGATGAGTGCAATTTCAGAAAAATACGCTATATTTTACAATTTTACTACGATAAAGGGAAAATGCGTCACAGGCATGTGAAAAGATTTGAGAGATTTATGGTGAAGGTTCGCTCGATTTCGTTCTGGAAATTTTCAATCAAAGTCAAAGATACTTCTCGCTCTGGTCGACCCATCACCGAAAAAGTCGATGAAATAATGGATAAGGTTCAAGAAAATCGTCACGTGAGCAGCCACGACAGCGCTAAGGAACTGAAGATCAACCACAAAACAGTTTTAAGCCATTTGAAGAAATTTGGTTTTAAAAAAAAAGCTTGATGTTTGGGTGTCTCATGAATTTGGTGAAAAAAGTGTTATGGACCGAATTTCAATCTGCGATTCACGCACGATAATATTGTGCGGAAACGGTCTTTGTCGAAAAAAGGTGAAGCTCCAAGAACGGTTCAAAGCTGGGATGGACGACAAGGAATGTGATGCTGTGCGTTTGGTGGGACTATAAGGGTTTCATCCATTATGAGCTTCTACCGCCTGGCCAAACGTTTGATTCGAATTTCTACCGCCAGCAATTAATGCGATTGAAGCAAGAAGTTGAAAAAAAGAGGCCGGAATTGATCAACAGGAAAGATGTTGTGTTTCATCACGACAACGCAAGGCTGCACACATTTCTCACTCCAAGAATTTAACTGGGAAGTTTTGATTCATCCACCGTACAGCCCTGACATTGCACCGTCAGATTATCATTTGTTCTGCGAAAACCACCTACGTTTGTTTTTCAACGATAAAAGTGCGGAATTTTTCATAAAAGAATCATGGTCTTGACCCAAAAATGGCAGAATGTAGTTGAAAAGAATGGACAATATTTGGATTAATAGATTAGCGATTGGATTAGCGGCCAACGAAACAGCTGTCTAGTCTGTTATGTGATTGATACTCTATAAAGTATTGTTGTTGTTGGTTGTTGTTCCTTCAGTTGTTTTCTTCGGAAAGCAACATTGACCTTGAGCTCGATAAAATATAACCTTTAATAATTGAAAAATTATTGGAGTTATATAAACACATAACTTAAAAACTTATGAAAGAAGGTCGTAATTAATTTACAAAATCTTTTTTGTTTAAAAATAAAGTGTTTATTTTTGCTAAAAAAACACCGAATACTTTTCCCCCAACCAAATACACTAAAGAGATAACACCAATCTTAAAAAAAGATATATATAAAAATAAAAAAATAAAAATTAGCTTTTTTCGAAAGTTTCTTCAAAAGATAAAAATTTTTCTGAATAAAAAGAGGAATAAAATTTAATTCATGTTTTAATACTCTACACTCAGAAAAAACATACTAAAATCAAAGAAAATTTACGAAATTACAAAGAAAATTAAAATTGTTTTAGCGCCAAAGGAAATTTTTTTTTTATTATTATTATTATTATTATTATTATTATTATTATCATTATTATTATTATTATTATTATTATTATTATTATTATTATTATTTTTATTATTATTATTATTATTATTATTATTATTATTATTATTATTATTATTATTGTTATTATTATTATTATTATTATTATTATTATTATTATTATTATTATTATTATTATTATTATTATTATTATTATTTTTATTTTTATTATTATTATTAGTATTATTATTATTATTATTATTATTATTATTATTATTATTATTATTACTATTTTTATTATTATTATTAGTATTATTATTATTATTAATAATCGTCTGTCTATCGATTTTCCCTCGCACCAGCTCAGTTACTATCGAATAATGGCGTAATTGACTTAAGAAAAAAAAAGCAACGTCGACAATTATTATGCGACCGCGCTCAGCATCGACGAATAAGGGTTTGAATTTTGTACTACCGATAATGTGAAGGGTCTGAAGTCCTATGCTGTAGGCTATAGAACTGTTGTCGACAAGCAAACAAAGATTGAATAAGTTAAACTGGCCTTTTCTCTCTTTTTCGAAAAATATATTTTTTTAAAGAAAATTTGATATTTAAATTAAAATTCTTGGTTTCTTAAGACAAAGGTAAATGTTTTTGTTTTAAATATAAATTTAATTATAACTAAGGAAATTTTAAATTTTAAAAAAAAACAAACAAATTCAAAACAAATTTTGATTTTTGATTTTAAATTAATTTTTTTCTGAGTGTAAGAACGCCATCGTTTGACTATTATTTATGTTTATAATTATGTATTTACAAATGCTTGTACAGAACAGTTGTTACAGCAATAAACTAATCACCTGAACGTAGTGGGTTCGAGACCTGAATCCCAGTTTTGTTATTTTTACGTTTTCTTGAAAATAATCAAATACAAACTTTAATTGCACTACAACCCAGGAGAGAGTAAAATTCAATTAAATATTTGACATCGATTAAATTAGTAGTCCAAAATTTTTGACCGTGTTTTTAAGAATTTGTTTTGCGTCTATTTTTTTTTAAATACGTCGATTTATTTTTTATCTAAAATATTAAACTATTAAACTACTAAATATTAAATATTTATTAAAGCCCGTATGATATTTATTTTTTTTATCCAATTTTAAACAAGTGGCGCGTAGGCAGGACAGACATATTTTGTAAGAAAAGGATAAGCGTTGTTACTTTTTTATTTCTGGTGTTTTTAAGTGCAGCTGCATTTAATAAATCAATATCAGCTAAACACATTACATCCAATTCAGCAAAAATTTTTCTAAAATAGTTTTGCTTACTCTAAAAATGCCAAATTAATTCTTAACAGCAAACTATTTCACAGTAAATATTTGATCGAAACGACGAACGAATTGAGAGAAATCTCAAAAACAATGCATTGAAAATGCAGTCCGTCCCACATTTTTTTCTCCAATTGGTACTTTATGCTTACTCACACCAATTGAATCTATTCATTCGTACTATTTGAACAGCTCTAGTTTCATTTTCAATGACAAAAACATTGAGCAATTTAATGAAGTATCATACAGGCTTAAAGTTATGTTCGAAATTTTAGAGAACAATTTTTTTTTATTTTTTGTGAGAGATTATTATTCAAAAAATACTGGCAACTCTAGATTAGACTATCCTCTAAGATAAAATTCATTAGTCGAGCTTCCAACAACAACTACACATTGTTATTAATGAGGTTTCAGTTTCGCATGTGTTGCACGTAGATTTACATGAAGGGTTGAGGTCAGTCAGTCAATGCAATAAAAACATTAGGTAGTGTGTCTCCCTCTCAAAATAAAAAAAAAAGAGCAAACTAATTATGGTAACATATGGAGCATTAGATACAGCCTCCCACACATTTTAAACCATAGCGTACTGTTATCAATCTTATTTTTTGCCATGAATTTCTTTGACAGATTTTAGTCTGGTTTTAGTGTGGTTTTGCTCAGAAAAACATAACAGCGAAGAAATACAAAAATAATTAAAGGGTGCATTTTTCCCATTAAAACTTTGCGTTAAAACAACAACAAAAAAACACAAACTTAGTAATCGTACTGACAATGATTAATTGCATGGCTACCGAATAACTCGCAAAGAGACAAACAAATTCGTTATAACGGTACAATTAAGTTAAGTGAAAGATTTAGGCGAGGCGTTCAACCCGAACTTTTAGTTTAAACAACAACAACCATTTATCTAAATATGAATTCTTGTTATTGTTTTAATCAAATTTGAATTTATGCGCATCTTTGTCGCCACTATTGAGAAGAATCCAAAGTATCTTTGGATGCCAGCCAAACCCGTTCGTTACAAATAAAAAGTACCTTAAATAAATTGCAAAATCCGCTTTGCCAAGTTATAAAATTTAATTTTCAGAGTAGGTATGAAGTTGGCGCCATCTCTTATAATTTTGTTGGCTAAATGTCAAAAAGCACAGCATGAACAGGATTTCTAGTAGAGAGCGATAACATTTTCAGAGTTCAACCAAAGATGTGTGAAATCTTTTTAGCGAAGGAATTGGAGTTATGAAAGAGACTTAGGACTGTTTTTTTATTTTATATATGTGTAAAGTTAGCGCCACCATTTTAAAATGTTACCATTGTAACCATTGATAAATATGTGCTGCTGTGTGCTACATTGAAAAAAAAAATATCATCCCAACGTTATGATTTCATCAGTTAGTGTAATTTTTCAAAAAGTTGTTGTGTGCTGTGCTCAAGTTTAAACAGAAATTCGGAAATTGTGCTGTGATGTGCCATATTTGTACTGCAATATGCCATAAACAGACAGAACACTGAAAAAAGTTTGTTTTAAAAAATTTAGAAATTGCGCTGTGATATGCTCGAGTTGTCACAAACAGAAGAAAAAATTTACATATTTGAAGTTTACTTCAAAATTTAGCGAAGCCTTTCTTTTTGTTTTTTTAAGAATTTGGAAGCTACTCAGAGAAAACAACTAAAGGAAAATTAACAATAAGCTTATGCAAGCCCATTTACTGACTTATGCAAGCCCATTTACCTGTTAAGTTCTAGGTCAGGCAAACAAAGTCTTGATTTTTCGCATTTTCTATAATTTTTTACATCAAAATTTCAAATTTAAGAATTTAAACCTTATTTTTTCGCTTAATTCAGCAGCGCTTTTCCAGTATTAGTATTTCCTTTATAATATTGAACTATTGGCATAATTTAAAGTTTTTAAAAATTAAAAATACACTCTTACTAAGAAACTTGCTCCAGTCCCATGCTCGAATTCACGTCCTCTCGATTTAAAGCAATCAAATAAAATAATAGGGTGAAGTGGGGTAATGTGTACCATGGGGTGATGTGTAACACGGCAATTTTTCATACAAAATATTTACATATGAGTGAATGAACAATTGTTATGTGTTTATTTTGACAACAGTTCTAAAAAAGCGAGAAAAATGTTTGTTGAATTTTTTTTTTTTAAATTTACAAAAAATAACGTTTCGAATAAAATCTTCAGATTTTAAAAATGAGTTAATGTAAAATGTGGTATTGTTTAATTTTAATTTCACGTTGTGGTAAAATTCCATCAATGAGAAACAAGTGACTTACATTGGGGTGATGTGTACCACTCAAGGTGGGGTGATGTGTACCACATCTTACACCTTATAATTGCCATTAAAGAGGCAACAACGTCAAACTCTGAAATGCAATCACATCAACGGCATTAAAAGAGATCGGACCAGTTCATACTATTCAGTCTTGACCAAAATCCAATCATGGTAGGAAGTCAATAAAAAGCTGTGTTCTAAGAATGCCAAAGAAATGTGTGCAGTTGCAGAAGATGGCAAAAAAAAAAAATTATGGAAAGAAAATAAACAACCAAAAAAGAAAGCTCCAGGTGCTCGGCCGCAAAACCAGTGCTCTTCGTCGTCATCCGAAGAAGATTGAGATTTTTGCATGATTTCTGTGGCCATAAGCAATAACCGCTTAAGTTGATTTAAGATAGAATTGAGTTGATCATGCAGCTGTGCTCTACGGTTATATCTGCATATACACACAAAATCTGTAGTTTCTTGCGTAATCCTAGCCGAAGTTATGATAAAAAAACCACTGAAGATTTCATAGAACTTATATGGTGATTGAAAACTTTGAAAGCTGTTATTGTTTATTTATTTGTTGGGGTTTTCACAAAAATTCACTTGAATGTAAGAAATGCAATCGCTTTTATATTTTTGTGACTCATTTTATTTGTGAGAACTGTCACTCCGATTTGGACATTTCCAACGAATAATCATTTTACATTTGAATTGATTTTTTTTTAGCAATTAATAAAGCCATTCATATATTCTGTTGAAGTTAGCAATCAGATTTTTAATTTAAACGTATGTGCGTGTGTGTGTGTGTGTGTATCGATAATCAGATAGATTTACTAGATTTTATTAAGATTTTATCATAATACTTTTAGTAAACATAAAAAGTCAAAATAATATAAAAAATTAAAGTTCCTGGTCTTTAAACCAACATTTTGCTGGTGTTACACATCACCCAACGATTTGAAAAAGATTAAAAAAACCATATTTTAAATTTTTGTTCTACTTCATCCGTTTCTCAAAATATTTAACATCCGTGAAAACACTCACTTCGTATTGGTTTTTCTGCACGGGATAGGATTTTAAGCCAATCAAAAAATTAAATTTGTTTAACACTTTTATTAAAAAAAAAAATACGAAATGGCAATTTCAGCCCTTGAAAGGACTTTGACCGAACTTCTTCTAATCAATTGTGTTGTGTGTGTTGTGAAATGCTTTGACACAAATGATCGAGAACTGGACCTACCAGCTTTATGCCGACTCCGAACGGCTTATGTTCTCAAGAAGCTTTTCATGGCAGTTTTTTACTCTCTGAGGTTTGCCATTGTCTGCAGAGAGGTAACGGCCGAACAGAAAAATGAATTCAATTGAAAAAATTTTCTGTGTCGGATGGGGGATTCGAACCTGGGTTCTCTGGCGTATGAGCCACACACTCTACCCACTACGCCACGGCCGCAACACAAAAAAATGTGTTACACATCACTTTTATTGAAGCAATTAAAAGTGTGTTACACATCATTCCACTTAAAGCCTATAAAAATAGATTTTATTACGTAAACGTTTGTGTGCCTTTCATAATAAAATTTTTTTTTTTTGTTGGTATTAAGTTTAAAATTTTAATTTTAAACAAGGTTTAGCTAGCAGAAAAACTTTTGTGATAACAAATTAGTTCTTTAACTCAGTTCATTTTTTTTTTTTTTTTACAAAAGTCAACTTGTATGCTCTTTACTTCTCTTTCTTCTACTTTAGTTTTTTCCCTCGATGAATGATATGCTTGAGTAGTGACTTAGTTGAGGTATTTTGCAGTGTGCAATAAAGAGATAGGAAAAATTAGTATATTTGCAAATTTTATCAGTTGGAAGTACAAAGAGATTTCAAGAGCTTAAATGCATATTTCAAAATGCAAGTTCTGGTTATTTTTATCTCAAAACGTGACTTATAGAGTAACCTAGCTTGCTCAAGACATATGTAGTACATCTATGCCATTAGATGAAGTTGTAATTCGTAATTGAAAAGATTTAGAAATCAATTTAGATTTTTGTTTTTTAACTTCAGACATCCGCAATTTTTTTATGAATTTTGTACTTATGAGTACTACAGTTTTTTATTAATCATTCGAACATAATGCAGTTTCACGTTTTGCAATAATAATAAATCTTATAATATTTTTAACTTAGTAGCGATAAAGCTCATCAAATCTATGACAAAACCGTGTAATTTTTCTTATTTTTTCTTATTGTTGAACAAAATTTTGCACATATATATAAATTTCCATGATATTCATAACGCACATTATAGCACATATCGAGCACATCACGGCACAGTATTCTAGTTTCCGAAAAGAAACGCATATCTTGAAATATAACTTATCACATAAGCAAACAAGAATTCTAATGTTCTTAGTCATAACCTTAAGATAGTGAACTAGAGCATCAATCTCAAATCAAATGGGTTGAACTCGCCGTTTACCGTATTCATTGTTATTCATTAGATATAAAAGCTGTATGACTTATGTAAATCATGCAAATTAAACTTTAAGACCACATACCATATGCAATTAAAATGAAAGTTAAAATTATTGATTTAAATACAGTCAACATTCTGTTTAATAAGTTCCACATGTATCCAACTAAAGGCTCAATGATTTATAATGCAAGCGCGTAAACTGAATGAGGCGTCTTAATGGATCTTATATATCTTTTCACTCGTATATATTTTATTTGAACCCTTTCAAACCCACGCCGATAAATCGTTATAACTTCACAAAAAGTAATTATTTTTTTGTGCTATCTTCAACTTATTATTCAAAATGACAATTACAATAATTTCCCACTCTTATTATATGAAAAAAGGACCTCGCACGTTTGTGTAATTTGGGCATCTAACCCTCAAATGGTGTTGTATTTCTAATCAGAAAGGACACAAAAGCTTTTATAATTCTTTTCCATTATATTACTAAAATAGTAAATAAAAAATGTTGGTTAATTTGTCGTTTGTTGTACATTTGAAAGCAATCTTTATCCATAGCAATACATAAATGAATTTTGCATTTTTGACATATGGCTCTAGTTCGACTGACACACTCTGATCCGCGATATCTTTTGGCTGTTCCATCTACCATTTCGGGCCAATGATCGTATCTGTCGTACCTTATGTCTTCTGTAGCATCATGAGGCCGATATTAAGTGCCATGATAAGCCTCAGAACAGCCTTGTAATTCTTGTGGTTCTCGTGATGCCAAGACTTCGCCAATTTCTATTTTAAAATCTAAAAAAGTCTTTATATTTTTTTTTGCGTCTCCAAGCACAGCAGCATCCTCTCTATATTCCATCTAAGAATTAAAAACTGCGAGATCCAAGAAATTGAAAAAAAAAAACAGTCAGTGGCCATTTTTTTGTCTTCATTTATCTCGGTACACTGAGAAAAAAAGCTTATGTTAAATTGAAAAAAACCTAGTATATTCTATAAGATGGCTTTGGCAGTTTTCACCCAGCAAAGTACTTCATCAAAACGCCTAAGTTTTACATGTTGACTTACCAATTTTTATTGGGTGATAAATTAAACAAGTATTTGGTAATTTTTTATATACTACTTTAAAAAAAAATTGAACTTCAAAATATAACTTTTTTTCGGGTTTTGGTTTTTTAATTTTCCTTTTTTTTTTAAGCTGCCGCCTCTCGTTCTGTGATTCACTTGACTGAAATCGGCAACAACACAAACTTTTCTTTTATCAACTTCTTTCAATCAATTTCTTTCTTAGAAATTAATGACTTCTCGGCTTTTCTTGCTGATTGACGTCTATTATAACAAGAACATTACACACCAACCCGATGCCACTGTGCATGAAGACACTACGCTACGCACTGAGCCAAACTCCTTCAATACGCTGAGTGATTTATTCAATATTAATTGCAACTGAAGCTATGCTGCAGCTATTAACAGAATACTGCATCTGTTAATACAGCATCTGTTAACATATGTGATTCAAATATTTTTTTGGCAGGGTATCGGGTATGTGCTTTCAAAGCAATGTATTAATCAATAAATTGCTTAGGTGAATTAACGTAGCTGCAGCTATGTCAGCAAACAGGAGCAAGGCTGCTTGGATCAGTTGGCAGAGCGATGAACTTGCACCAAAAGTTCCAGGTTCGATTACACACGGCGGGCAAAGACTCTTTTTTCTTTTTTTCTTTTCTTTTTGTTGATGAAATGTAATAAAATTTACTGATGTGAATATTAACGTGTGTTTTTTAATTTTCTTTCTGTTATTTTTTAAATTAAGAGTGGTTTTATTAAAAAAAAAACCATTAAATTATCAAATCTATCCTTCTCTCAAAATAGCTCAAAACTATGCTAAAGCCATCCATGCTAGTTGTTTTTTAATTTTGTATATTTTGTTTTTGGGCTTAGGTGAATCTAATATTTTTTTGGCAAGGTATCAAGGTATGTGCTTTCAAAGCGATGTATTAAACAATAAATTGCTTAGGTGAATAAGCATAGGTTTATAATTCCCATACAATTCTCTTCACCTATGCCGACTTAGGTGATTTACTTATTGTTTTTTATCTCGGTGTTGGTCTTCATCATTTGATCACCAATATCTATACCAACCATATTTGAGTCGTAGTCCTCAATAACGGCAGGTATTGGAATTGGTAAACGATAGTTTTCATTTCAGAACCAACGATCTATTTCTCCAACAGGATCTTTTTCACATTTTGTTGATGTTATGGTAACACACTTCGAGTCGCACCATTTCACCACCACCACTTCATCATTCTTCACATACTGGCTTATTTTACTCCGTGGCATACTTTTTTCCAGTGGCAAATTAATTTGCTTCCCCAATCTGTTTCTCATTATAGTACCTGTGGCTTTGAAACCTATTTTATTCAATTTTTCCAGAAGTGGAATGGTCGTAAAAAATCGGTCGAAATAAAGGTGACTGCTGACTGGTAAAAACTTGGTTAACTATAAGACTATTGAAGGTCCATGTCCTAGCCCAAAGTCTGGAAACGTTCCAGCACCTTGACAAAAGTCGAAATCAACGATCATTTCATTGGAAGTTGCACAAACTAGATTTTTCAGTCCAACAGGACGAGATTTTTATCTTATTACTTTCCGTGCTGGACATCTTCCTGTGAATGGCACCATCTGCTCGTCGATGGAATATCAGGTAATTTCAGTAGCCAGTTCATTACAACGGCGTCTTAGCGTTTCTACAACCGGCTGCACTCTTCAGAGTTTATTAGTTGTACTTGATTTGCTGGTGTCCACAAAATGTATTAAGTTCTCAATTTCATAAATGCATTTCTGGACATTGAGTTGGAAATTATATCGTTCCGAAAATGTGATCTCCAATACATTTTAACTTTAGGGTAGCCTAAGCAACCCATTATAATAGAACAGCCATAAAATTTTTTCAATTCTGTTTTTCTGCTATTAAATTCAGTTCCAATCGTTGAAAGTGCATACACTTTGGTGAATTTTACAGCTCTTCAAAAGTATGATCTGGAAAGTAACTAGAAAAAATTTGCATGGGTGTGTGGCGTTGTACCAAATTATGACAGCCAAAAGCAATAGGTAAATTAGTATTCGGAAACTCTTTACTCTTCCAGACGTCCCTTTTTGGTTGATTTTGCATTAGTGCTACTTCAAGATTACTAGAACTTGGCTCAGCATCTGGAAAAATTAATTTTGAAAAACCACAAAAGTCAAAAATATAGCCACAGTTCTTTGCCTAATTCATCGTCAGATTCTTTATCATATTTAAGAGCCTTGGGCTTCCAAGTAACATCAGCTTGTTCGTCATCATCAGAAAAGTCATTCTCTGAGTTTTCAAGGATATCAAGAATCCATTAAATATCAGACTCGCTTTCTAAGTTGTACATTTTACCTGTTAAATATGAGATAACACAAATCTGAGCTGGATTTGAAAACTCAATTTGTGCCCAAGCAACACAATTGTGTTATCTGTTTTTAACTAACGAACTAACGAACTCAAACGATCGCAAACGCAAATAAATACCGTAATAAACATTACCCCGCTATAAAAACGTAACAGAACTAAACATGATATAATCTGTGCATACTCACCCTCAGACATGCTTCCAATCTATTCGAGGTAAGCGACGACACAAAATTTTGAATTTTTTGCCGAATATTTTGCAACACTTGTCATCAAAGCGGACAAAACAATACATACCACAATCGAAGCTTTTAGGTCTTTACTTCAAATTTTTTATAAATCGCTCAAAAATTAGCTTTGAAATCACATATCACAATCGCTTAACTTAGGTCTGAAAGGGTTAGCTTTACAATGTCAAAAAGCCATATTAAAATGAACATTTAAAACATTTATGCCCGCTCATATCCATAAAAATTCTTAATCTTAGATGATATCAGAAACAGAGTTGATGGATGTTTGAAATGTAAGCCAAAAATTTCATCATAAATCTATTCCCATGAGTGTTAAAATGCTTTTCTTTTGTGTTGGCGCTTTTCTTCTATTTTCGACGCATATCCTTTTTATTACAAATTATATATATGTACAACGCTTGGATACTTCTGGCAAATCTTAAGCTTTTGTTGCAATCTTAAGGATGGAATTAAATTTAAAGGCATTATAAGTTGAAAGACTTGTTTTATGATAAAGCAACGACCTTTACCCAATTCATGTCAAGGTCTTGCAATTTTTGGCACACATAATTAATCATTCACTTTAACAAATGTTGTTATTTGAATTTGATTATACTGAGAGAAATTATTAATTATGAAGAAAAAAATTAAACTATTTCAGCAATTTATCGAAAGTATAATTTTTTTCCGGACAATTTTTTAAATGTTTAAAAAAGTTAAGAAAACAAAGAGACGAAAATATTTGAATTTTATAATATATAAAATATTTTTAATGTGCTAACTTTTTTTTATGTATCAAGTAAAAACTTTTGTTCTTGACAAAATTTCTGCAGTTAAATTTATAAAAAAAATTGGTTTGGTAGTGGACAACGTAGGTATGGTTCGGATAAAAGGTTATTACTAATACAAAATTTGTTCACAAATTACCATTAAAGTAAAGTAAAAAAAAAAACTAAATATTTCGAAGAATTCTTAGTTATATCAACTGTAGCTTTGACATCGTACTGATAATATCTATCCTAATATATAAAGGGCAAGCAAGCTGCTCTGCCCCCGATATCCCTCAAACTGTAATTATTTTTTGCGACTAGCCTGAAAATATGTTCAGAAAAATCATTTAATACTTATCAGTGACATGCTTTCCTTTCATGTTTGTGTATACTTCTAGGCTGAACATTTTTCAAAACAGTTTCAATTTATTCAAATAATGGCGAACTTTCTGTTGATCTTGAGCTCAATTTTAAAGGTCAATCCAAGGTAGACTTTGATTTTTTTCCATTGTTCTACTAACTATCACCCGTTTTCCCGAAGTAAAAAAATTGATTTCGTATATATAGGGAGTATCCTCTGAGCTTTAGTTCAGCGTAAAAACAAAGAATATTCTATGGTTGCATGATACAAGACCTCTTTTAACTTTGGACACGCGTTTGCAATTTAAAAACAATTTGTGATCAAAAAATAGCTTAAAAGAAATTTCGTCAAACTAACAACATAATAGGGGTGTTCACATCGGACTCGTTATTTTTTTTTAACATGTACTTTGTTTTTGATCAATAATTTTACAAAAACAAAGTACATGTTAAGACGTAAACTAACGTGTCCGGCGTGAATACCCCTAATGTTATCAATTTATATGTGAATATTTACGAAATTCAGAAATTTTATATGAAAATATATATTTTGAAAATGATAACATTGTGTTCAATTTTAAAACATGACGAGTTTTTTCGTTGTATACATTTATAAATTATCTGTAAAATATATCTTATAATAATCAGGGGCGGATTTAGGTGGGAAATAGAAGGGGATGCATCCCCCGGCCCCGAGCAGGCAGGGGTCCCGCAGGCGCTTCTATCAAAATGCCTAATTTCATTTTTTTACGCATTTTTCGATCCAGGAACAAAATTTGAAGAAAATAGAATAATAGAATATAAATAAAGATATAGAATGTAATAGAAAATAAATAAAGGAAATGCAAATTTTGCAAATTCCTTGCCAATAAATAATTTGTATGTTCCTTATTATTTATGTTGTTATCGCAAAAGGATGCAATATTAAAAAAATTTGTTTGCCCTTTATGGGTATGAAAATCATACCCCATTGCGTGATAGTTTTATACACTAACCAAAGTCCTTCGATAAGTAAAGTTGGCTACATTAGCCGCTATCCAAGCCAAGAAAAAAAATAGTAGAAAACAATGTTTCTTCTACTTACTACACGTTGTCATAAGCATGGTTAAGTAGATGTTTTTGTTGATGTAAAAGCTTCGTTGTTTTTTTGTTTGTTTTTGCATAACTGAAAATAAAAGTTAACATTAATAAAATAATGCGACATTAATGCATATAAATTAATATTTTGATTATGAAAAGATCCGAGCTAAGTGCTCTGTCCTTTAGTAGGCCCCGTGTCGATTTTTGCCCCAGGCCCCGCTATGTGTTTAAGCGGCGCTGATAATAATTGGTTTAGCTTTAGCTAGAATTGAAGATGTTTTTAATATTGACTTAATTAGTATTCATGGGCGTAGACAGGATTTTGTTCAGGGGAAGACAAACTTGTTATTTTTTATGTAACTGATAAATAAAAAAGGTGATTTGTTGTAAGTTCATATGTGTTTTTTTTTTTACTTTGCTGGGGGTTGTTTCTCAATAATTTTTAAGTTATATTCAACAATGTTCTGCAATGTCCCTCTCGTTACTCGATGTTCTGTTAAAACATATTTTTCATTAAGTATGACTTTTTCGTCATTTGTTGTCATAAATTATTTCATCTTATCTCATAAATGTTTGAATCGTAGTACAAACAAATTTTCTCTGATAACCTAAACAACAGCTATGATAAAATAAATATCACTCATACGCCTCCGTCTATGAGCTGTTCAACGCGTCTGCCAAAAGTAGATACACCATTTTTCACACATACACTCACACATGGTCGCACAAATACATAAAACCTTATAGTAATAACACATGCTTGAACATGACTATGTCTGTATTAAATGTGTGCCCATTTGTTTGTGTGCGTACTCGAGCATTTTATGGCTTATGTTCAATGCGACATGAATTAGCAGAGATTTCCATAGAATTACTGTCAAAGTGTCTTCAGCAAACTCAACATGAATTTATGCTAGAAAAGCTAAATAGACAAACATAAAAACAAACCCACTGACATAGACAGACATTGAACGCAACAATAAGCAAACAGCGAACTGAATTTTTGCTAAACGAGGCAGAAGAGTTTTCAGCTAAATATGATAGATAAAATTGAGACAATTAATCTGGTAGTTATGTGTACTTAATTTATTGTATATCTTCGTTGATAGCAAATCATTGACAAATGTCAGTGTTTATGTACCATGTTGTGGTATATTAAAGACTACAATTAAAAACAGTAAAACAATACCCGGCAGTGAAAAATTTTAGAAGTCGTGAAATTAACTTTTATATTTACTATTAAAAATTAGACAAGTCAAGATAAAACTAGATGTTAAGTAGTGATGCTAAATGTCCCGGCGGAACAAGATTTGTCCCGTAATTTAAAACATTTGATGTACCTATGATTTTGCTTTTGATTGATTGATATGATTGATGCTTTTCGAAAAGCAATGAAAACATTTGTATAATTTAAAGTTGTCAAAAAAAAAAAAAAAATAAATTATTCAAAAAATTTTCATCTTCTCCACAAATATATTCTACTGACTATACTCTTAAAAGTTTTTGTTGATATTTACTACAATAGTTATAGGCAAC
Source organism: Coremacera marginata (assembly GCA_914767935.1). Taxonomy (NCBI): domain Eukaryota; kingdom Metazoa; phylum Arthropoda; class Insecta; order Diptera; family Sciomyzidae; genus Coremacera; species Coremacera marginata. Next base: position 145,723,804 of record OU612045.1, read on the forward strand.
AGTTTAGCTACTATAACTGTAGTGAATTTACACACCTTTATAAAATTCAACATTTGTTGTTTACTATTATTATGTAGTTAAATTCAACAGTTTGTGTTTAATTTTGCTTAAAATATATGGTAATATTTAAGTTTTAATATATGTATTGTAGTAAACTTAAACATTAGTAGTTTAATGTTGCTATCATGTTTGTATTACTATTGCAAAATTACAACCTTTATATGAAGAATATTCAACAACTTTTGTTTTCTTTTACTACAATAATGTAGTAATATAAAAATTACTACTACTATTTACTAATATTTAACACGTATTTGGCAATTAAAATTGAAGTAAGCTTCAACTAATTTTATGATTGATTTACTTACTTACTTAGTTGGTCGTAACAACCCGTGTCCGGGTTTCAACCGACCTCATCAGCTCTCGCCAGGCGCCTCTGCTTTGCGCGCGCCTTCTCCAATCGGATACACCAAGTGCGGTTAGGGCTTCCTCAGCCTGGTCCATCCATCGGAGGCATGGTCTCCCTCGTCGTCGTTGACCAGCGACCCTCGCCTCGAGCACCTTTTTCGCTGGAGCTTCGTCGTTCATACGATGGACATGACCCAGCCAGCTTAGTCGCTGCACAGTTATACGCCGGACTACGTCAATGTCATCGTAGAGCTCATACAGCTCGTGGTTCATTCGGATGCGATAGTCATCGCCGACTCGAACAGGACCGAAGATTTTATGATTGATTTAACATTTATAAAACACACTAATCTGAATAAAAAAAAAAAGAAAAACTTTCAAGTCCGTTGCACCAAGAAGCTATATCAATTTGTCGTTAGTGTTATAGAAATAACACAAAGCATTTTTAAAATCAATTTTTAAATATTTATTAAGCACTTCTCCCACACATTTCAATATAAATATTAAGTACATTACAAGGCAAAAAATATTTACAATCTTAGATTAAAATTAAAACACGTTATTTAACACAATTTTTGTAATTAGAGAAGCGGATACCGAACTGAATAATAAGCTGCTTTCTTGCTCATAACCAAACTTGAATGAGAATATGATGCAATGATGTTGAAAATTCAACACTTACATTTGTCTATTAGCAATGATAAATATGATGAAAAAATAGTTTAATATAAATATTGCAGCAAAATTCAACATATGTTGCTTAATTTTACTAAAGTTTGTATATAATTATAAACATTGAAAATATACAATGAAACTTGCAGTGAAATTACACTCCACTTGAATTTTAAACACAAAAATAGTATTATAGTTATAGTAAATTTGTTTTTATTTTTTATAGTGTAAAATTGTGGAATAAACCTGTTTTGTTGTAATAATTTTTCAGATCTTAAAATACATTCAAATTTGAAGACATTGTATTGTTTCCATTTTTTCTTTGAAATAATATCAATCCTAATTTTTTTTTCATTAGTCACTAAATTCAACAAAATCGAAAAGTTAATTTAAATTTGAGGATTAGAAAATTTTTATTAATAAAGCTGTCTCTAGGTATACGAACACTACTTCTAATGAAAATATGCATGCAAATTGATTTCTTTGACTTAAAATTATAACATAAGACACATAATATAAGATAAGATAACCTTTTTTCTTTAAATTCACCAGATTATTTGAATTAAATCTTAAAATACTATTTTAGTCACTAAACATTTAAATTAAAATTTAAGCATTTATTTGATTTTGATAAATAAAAAAAAAAAATTAGTTTAAAAGAAAATTTTCTTTTTAAATTTTTAAAAAAAATTATAAATTTTTAAAATTTTTTTACAATTCATTCGAAACAACCCAGATAAATCCCAAAATAAGCATCATTTGTATCTACAAAAAATTGTTGGGATCTTTTATAATATGTTATCAATACAAATCAAAGAAGAATCTCCCATCAACTTTAACCAAGATTTCGAAGGCAGTGATTGAATGAAATCGTTTTCCTAAAACATTATTTTGTAAATTCTTTTTAGTCAAAAAAGCAAAAATTTCACTGGTTCTACAATATATATTTACATACAGAATTATGTCTAATATTTAATTTCATTTTAGCTTGAATTGAATTTGATACCTTAAAGATATATTTTACTATGCATAAAATTACACTGTGGAACAAATTCAGGTTAGCAAAAGTTAGGTCGATTCTGAGAGTGAGGGGTGAAAATAGAGGCTAAATTAGAAGATTTCTTTTCAAATGAAATTTATTGAAGAAAGTGAGAAGCATATTATAGATCAAACAGAAAGCAAAAAAGACTTAGTTTTGTGGAAAATATTTTCAAAAAGCATGGAAAAAAAATAATTTTTCCAAGATTTGGCTTCATAAGCACCACAAAAATTTTCGAAATCAAATTTTTAAAAAATTTTAATTGTTGCACAGATCTCTAGCAATAGTTTGACTTTTACAGATTGAAAAAATATCAATTAGTCGACGAGTTACAGCCAAAAAACAGTATGCTGAAAATCGGCATTTGACTGCAAAGTTCGAAGGTCGATTAAAAAAAAAAATTCGAGCTAACATAAACAAACGCCGCGATACGGGTCTTCTAATTTAGCCTCTATTTTCACCCGTCACTCTCAGAATCGACCTAACTTTTACTTACCTGAATTTGTTCCACAGTGTTATGATTACATAAATAAAAGTGTCACGACATAAAAAAGTGTCGGTTATATTTTACTTCATACAGCAGTGTTTTTTTTTTTAAATATACGTGTATACGTATTAGGTGATGAACTTAATTGACTGGAATTTAAGACTCGTTCATTCTTGTCAAACAGTTTTAATTTAATAAACAATTTGTTTTTAAAAACATAACCCTTAAGAACTATTCAGTTGGCTTATTTACTATTACACTAGTTCAACAGAACCGGTTAAAAAGTGGCTATTTAGTGAACTAAGATGTTTTTCTAGCGAAAAATTAACTACGCCGAGAACAAAAGCAATAGTACATTCACCTAACACGGCTTGGGTAAAGAGAATTGTATGGGAATTACAAACTTATGCTTATTCACCTAGGCAATTTATTGTTTAATACATTGCTTTGAAATCACATACTTCGATACTCTGCCAAAAAAAATATTTGGTTCACCTAAGCCCAAAATCCAAAAATACGAATTAAATAAAAATTAGTAAGGAATGGAAAATACCCCCTCCACTCCCCTCCCACGCAGCCGTACTGAATTATATCCGGAGTTTTAAGACGTCTTTAAAATTATTATGTATAATCTGCAAAAATATTTGTGTCATACACTTAAAGTAATTTAAGCCTTAGCTGCCACATAGAGTATTTGTAAGCAAAGTAAAATGCCGCATCCACTTTTCTAGTATAGTTCGTTCCATTCCGTAAATCCTTCCGTTACAAATATATCGTCTCACAGACCGAACACATACTTAAAGCTTTCTGTAAGCCAGAGTTGAGCTTTTTGAGCTTTCGCTCCTTGTATACAAGTGATGACCACACAAACACCACTTAAACTGCTTGCGTGTACGTGTAAGATTAAAGATTCTCACCGAGAAAGAAATGGAACGTTAAAGCATTTTGAAAGCTTTCTGAAAGCTGTGTGTGCAAAAATAATAACTAATGGACGTGAGACCGCGCATAACTCGAGAATGGATCGTCTGATTTGATCTGGATTTGTTGCGTTTGTCTCCGCCCAAGAACATTTTTTACGATGAGAAAATTGATATCCCGCCAGAGGGCAATATAGTAAAATCTTTTACAAAATTGCAAAAACTTCTAAACTGCTCATACGATTAACATTAATATATAAGTTTTTGGATACAGTGAATGTTTTTTGCTATTTTTATTTTGGTCCATCTTTAACCAACAAGGGCACTGCAGTACAAATCGTGTGTATTATATGTGATTTTATATGCGCATGGCCGCCAAATACTTTTATTAGATTTTAAAGTATCAAATGTAAATAAATATAAAAAAAACATCGCATTGCTTCTTTATTTCATTCTTTTCGGTGCACAAACCCTACGTAATTATATTGAAATCAAGCGAGCAAAGTGACGGAACTTAGTCTGCTTCGAGTCTGCCTGCAGACTGAAAGCTTTTTTACAGCGGACGAGTACGTATGCATTTTTGAAAAAGCTCTTAGCTCACAAGCTTATTATGTTCATAGCTGGTTTAATGTGAAGAAATGAGCATTTTCTTCACTTCGGTCTGAGAGACCGATGCTAGCAACCTTGTTATGAAATTCATGTTAGTAATGGAGGGTTAAAAAAAGCAAAATGAATAAAGAAAAATGTCTACTCGAACACGTTTGCAAAACTACAACTTCTACAGAAACCTTCGCTTATAGCTTAGTGGAAAGCGAAGGTTTAGCAAAAAGTGAGAGCTTTGCGAACGTTTCACATTGATATATTTTTTTTTAGTAAAAAAAAAAAAATTGTTCTCGAACTTGAAATTTTCTTGTATTGTGTCAAGAAAATCGCAAAAAATATTATCGGAAAAAATACATTATTCATTAAAATTTTTAAACACATTAAAAATTGTTCATTTGTAAAAATATTAATTTTTTTAATTAAAAAAAAATATATATATATATATATATTTATATTGTCATATAGTAAATGCAAGCAGTTATAATAGTGAAAAAATAATATACTATATTTTTAGTTATTAAAGCTTAATAATAACATATAAAAATAATTGATTTTTCAATAAATAAAGATACATTTTTTTTCTGTTGACGTTTATGTTAATGTTACACAATGCTAATGTTAACGTTATGTTAAAACTTAAATATAAACAATGGAAAAAGTATTATGATTACATTTTTTTTTTTTTATTCATAAAAATTTCATATACGTACAAAAAAAGTTAATTAACAAAATATTGCTTGAAACTTAAAATTGTAAAAAAAGCTTCTTTCTCGACTCGATTACAAAAATATCTACTTTTGCCAAACCTTTGCTTGAGGTTGAGTGGGGAGCCTCTGAGCTCGTTCTTATTGAAGAACAGCAGCTGTACGACCCCTTTAAGTTAAATTTTATTTAAAGCTGCCTTTGTACAACCTCTATTCGTTGATCCTCCAATCGTAAAAAGATCGCCAACGGTCAACATTACCCGCAAAAAAACCGTATGCGAACTTTGTAGATCCAAAAATAATGTTTGAGAAAAAACATATTAATTTTTTATGATTAAAACTTATGATCTTTATCTAAAAAATGTTACCTCCTGATTTATAAGTTGGTATACTGAAAAAAATATTTTTAGTATAAACTAGGGATGACAAAATCTGGACTTTTTGCAATGCCGGGATTTTCGGGACTCAAAAATTTTAATCCCGGGATCCCGGGATCAATCCCAGGCTTACCTTAATTTTGACGTTACGTCATACAGCGCGGTTTGTATGGGGTTGTTTCCACAAATTTTTTCAATGCGTTTTTTGGGGGACACTTAAGGGCCTTATACAGCCCTTAATATTCATCGTACAAAGATAAAATTTATACCAAAATATCAGTTATTTTGTGCATTGAAGGACTAGCTAACTTTGGATTTTGTCACTTCTTAAGTAAAGCCACAAAAGATAGCAATACAATAGAGAAGAAGAATTCACATTTTTGTATAAAAAAAAAAATGCATTGATGATTCAGTTCCTGCTGACGTTCCTATGCTTGCTGCTTTAGTTCGTGCCGAAATCTCGAACGCAACATCGTGTTGTTTCTTGAATATAATCGTTTTATGAATTTCTCAGAGCTTTACAAGCAATGCATACGTATATAAATGCTTGCGCCGATAAGAAGATTTCAGTCTGCTGGCAGACTCCAATCAGCTAGGGTCAGGGGCCACTTTGTCTTTCTGATGTACACAGAAAATAGTACGTTGCAATACGACGAAACTATGCATGTTCATTATATTAGTTTATATTTGGTATTTAAAAAACGCAACGATACTACATATAAACAATTATTTAAACCAAGAATTGTTTTACGAATATTTTTCAGTAACTGCTTGTGTTGTTTGTTATTGTTTTTGTTAATCTTCAGCAAGATTAATGCAATAAATAATGCATACATAATACAAAAAATTAAGTTATTACAATGCAGGTTTACATAGATGCAGATTGGAGACTGACATGGTAGTTATGCTATTATAAACTCCATTTATTTTTAAAATATAACAAATTCGAATTATTTATTGAACTAATTTTATGTATTAATTTTTTAAATATATTTTGCTTATTTAAATTAAAATATTCAACTATATTTAAAATATTCTTTACTGCGGGAAAAGTAGTAAATGCATATTATTCCGAAATATTTATTTCAATTTCTTAAACAAAAGATTGCATTATATTTATTTTTATTCAACATTAAAATGAACAAGAACAATAAGTTCATCAACAAATATATCAAACAAAAAATTCTACGTCCACACTATCAATGCTATTGAAACTGTGTCCTATAAACTTAGGGCTTATTTTCATTTTTATATTAAAGTTATATTACTTTCATAAGATATGTTATATATATATCAATTTTTTTAATACATTTTATAAATAAATAAATTAAGAAAACAATTCACAACAATTTGTAACAACAAACTTAAACATTTAGTTCACAACCATTTTGTTTGAACTTATTTTGCTTTAAATACATTGCTTTTATATCCGCACTTGCTGTAATATATATTAAATTAATAAAATCCTAAAAAACAGAATCTTTCTGTTTCAAGTTTGACCACACTTAATGCATTTCGCAGTTTCGCTTTTATCTTAAGCGATCAAAAAATGCAACCAAACTGTATTTAAATCTCCAGATTTTGTTTTATGCGAAACGGGTAATAGTATAAATATTTACTACTAAAATATATATTTTTTACAAATTATTTTATTATTTCTTGAATTGCTGAAACTTTTGCTCATATTTTGTGCTGATTATTTCCTCCGCTGCAAAAATTTGTTATTTCAATGCAAGATTAAATCCGCTGTTTCCGATAAGCAAACCTTCAAATTACTTGCTGAGTTGAACATTCGGACAGTGTTGCCGTTGAACAAAAATACCTTTTGCAAAATAAGGAAGGTTATAAAGGTTATAAGCAACCTTCCATTTCACATGTTTTGGGAAAAAACATTGTTAAACTTTTTGAAGTCCCGAAAATCCCGGGATAGACGACGAGAATCCCGGGATTTTCGGGACTTCAAAAAGTCCAGGATTGCCATCTCGAGTGTAAACTAACTTTGCTATTTTGAGAATAACAGGTATAATATTTGCCATTTTACCCGCTTTAAAGTGTAAAAAACATGAATTGCAAATTCAACAATTATAAAGAAAACACCCTAAACTTCAATTTTTCCCTTTATGATAGACATTAAAAATTTCAATTGTTATTATCCCCGAAACTCGTTCTTGTTAGCTACAAATTTTTTGCTGTAAGCCAAAGATTTATTCTCAACAATATAACTGTAAATTGCTAGTCACTTTTATTTGGTGAACATTAAATACATGATTAATTTTTAAATTTTTTCAGTAGTTTTTCTTGTTGATCTTTCCTACAAGCTACCAGCCAATGTATTGGCATCATAAACAATGTGTTGAAAATGGTTATTAAATTTTAACAGAGTTCCATTGAGAACGTTTTTTTTTTGCAAAATTAAAATTTGTTCATAAATGTGCGCCAGTGTACGATAATTTGTCTTGTTGTTACTGGCATTAATTAAAATGAGTCATAAAAACATTGTGATGTTTATGGAATATAAAATGCAAAAGCAAAAAAAAAAAAAAAAATCTGCAAAAATTCTTAACTTTATCAGACATAAACTGAGTTTAAAACATGCACATTATACGCACTTAGTTAACATTCATAAACGTTCAATATTTGTTTAAATTTAATTAAATGAAAACATAAATATTTTCATGGCTGTAATTAACGTAATAAGGCAACACTTTATATATGAAAACAAATATTGAAGTACTACCATGAAAATGGCGGTGCTATAAGAAAAAACAAAAAAAAAAAAAAAACACCAAGGTTGCAATAATTGATAGTCATGGAGTTGATAATTTAATTTTTAATTTCAAGAGGAGAAAATTTAAAAAAAAAATATCAAAGTAACTTTGCTTGAACTGAAATATACATTTTTGAAGCGTTAAGTTTTTTGGACTTAAATTTACTTACTCCCGTTCCATATAACTTTTAAAGTGCACTTCTGAGCTTAACATATTCTACAAGGAATAAAAAGAATAAAATGAATTTATTTAAAAAATTGTTTCTGCATAAATTAAAGCGCACATTTCACAATTTTTTTTTAATGAGCCTTCATGCATGTCTTCAAGTGACTGCCGTCAGTGAGTTGTACAATTTTAATGGTCAGCATTAAGTTTGTTCATAATGTCTTGCAATAAATACTAAGAAAATGCAAAATAATGCAAAGTTAAGCGTAAATCTTCAGCTGGTCTCAGGAGTTAAAACTAAGAAAAACATTGAAAAAGAATAAGCAAGACTCGGCGTCGTCTTTTAGTAATAACTTAAACAAACTTTTTTCCAGCATAAAGAAACATTTATGGATATTTTTCTTATTTTTTTTCCAATAATGCTAAAAGCTATTCAAGGTCATTCTGCTTTGCTAGGCCAATATTTTGCATTTAAAATATATTGCCCAAGCTGTGTTCACAAGGATCGTTCAACATTAATTTTATTTATAATGATGTTTGACGTTAACACATCAACCACTCATTTCTTCAACTTCAAGGACTATCAGAGTTTCTAAATAGTTAGCGAAAATAAACACAATTATAAAAGTTGCAAGCAAGTTATTTAGTTTTAACGAAACCAAACTTTTGTGGTATTTATATGTATATATGTGTGGTCAAGACAAATATTAGCAAACAGAAAAAAAGAAAACCCAGAAATGAAAGCAATTAAGGCTCCATGTGAAAAACCATATATTTTTCTAGTTATTTTTGTTATTGTCATTGTTGTTTGTTGCCATAACATTTTCTTCTTCCTTTTATTAAACTATTTTATATAATAAAAATTTCCAGAAATAAGAGCAGACATAATTTTTGTGGCACATGTCGTGGCCAATTTGATTATCAAAGTTGAAAATTTTAATTAAAGTTACTCAATGCTACATTGTAGCTAAGAACAAGAGAGAGAACAGTGGGACTAACCTTTGCACTGTAAAACATTTTAAAAATTATTTTGGAACAGCCTAAACTTTTTACATAATGTTAGGTTTGCCATGATATTCACATTTGCAAACGCTATGTTGAAATCCTTTTATCGATGGATCCAAAAATCACTTCACTTCAACAAGATTTTCTTTCTATTTAATTTATTCTTCTCTGTGTGACTATTCATTACATCAAAAAAAAAAAAATAATAATGTGAACTGAAAACTTTATTTTTATATCAAATCGTTTAATATTTTAATCTCGAAAAGTTGACATTATACAAAAAAATTATATTATATTATTATATCGATGGAAAGGTATTTTTGAGTAGATGTGCACAATATAATTTTTATTCGAATATATTGTCATTAAGATATGTAAAATTAAGCAAATATAAAAACCTTTCTTTCCCAATAGGGCAATGAGCAGGCAACAACAAAAGACATAGCAGCACAGCTCTATTAAACATTGTTGCTGTAGCATACACGAGCAAGAGTAGAATACAAGAGAGTCGCAGACATGATACAATGATTACCAGGTAGCCTTGACAACTACCTATTTTCTCACGAGCGGCGCTCGGAAGTTGCCAATTCAATGCAAAGTTTAACTTGTCATCTGCTTTGCTGCTTCTTAGTTTTCTCTTTTTCAATGCGTTTTTGACAACTCCTGATCGCCAATAGAACTGTCACTCCTATATTGTAAATCATTATACCATGGTCGCAGATACTTCAAAAGATCTGTGCATCATTATTGTTGTTGGTGCTTTCTCTTAATATCTCTCTAAACAAAATAAAAAAACTTCTGCTTGCTTCATACAACACACGCAAAGATATTTATAATAGTTTATTTTGTTCAATATTTCTGTTCAGGCTATGGGTTGGTGCGTTCAGCAAAACAAAAAAAAAACAAAAGAAAAATCGATTGCGATATGGCCGAATTTCGGTCACAGGCAATACTAAAAAAAACGAAATGGTCATCTCAGCCCTTGAAAGGACGTTGACCGAGCTTCTTATGATCAATTGTGTTGTGTGTGATGTGAAATGTTTGCAAATTATTGAGAACTGAACCTACATGTTTTACGCCGACTCCGAACGGCTTATGTTCTCAAGAAGCTTTTCATGGCAGTTTTTACTCTCTGAGGTTTGCCATTGTCTGCAGAGAGGTGACGGCCGAACAGAAAAATTAATTCAATTGAAAAAATTTTCTGTGTCAGATGGAGGATAGGCAATACTAGTATATTTATGTCCTTTTAGAAATGAAGAAAAAATCATAACAATTATCTTAAAATTTTAAATATCTTCACTTTTGTTATAATTTTTGAATTTATTGCTTTCTAAAAGTTTTGGAGAAATTATACAACACTAGCAGTGGCGTAAATATGGGGGAACTGCGGGCCCGTACTCCCACCAGAGTCATAAAAACATTTCGAAATATCTCAAGTTATTGCCAATAAACGATTTATTCACTTGATATATACTCTATTCAACAAACTACTTTAGAACAGCATAGAACTTTCGGAATCTGTGACACATAATATGCATCAAATTGTCACAGACTCCAACCGCCTCAACAGCATTCCGAATAGACAGTTTTTAAAGGATAACTATTTTGTGAAAACATTAACTTGTTCTAACTTATGCTCTCAAATACGAATAATAACCAAACTTTCGTATGAAAATACAAATTACAAAGGCTTTTCATATAAAGAGTTTGGAAACATAGGCTCTGAAACGTTATTTAGTTGCTTTTCTTGGCGATGTAGCCAAAATGTAACTAGAAAAATCACCCACAAAAGCTGACTTAATTTTCTTTGGTTCAAAATTAGTAATTGTGTAGAGCAACCTAAAGACACAAATTTAGTTCTGGCTTATGCTCTCAAATGCATAAAAAATCCAGCTGTGTATATATACATCCACTCCCTCAAGCCTTTACACATTAAAAGTTTGGAAACATAGGCTCTGAAACGTTATTTAGTTGTTTTCCTTGGCGATGTAACCAAAACGGATCTATAGCCGAGTACTCCACAACACGGTCAGCATTTCAAAAATTAGGCAACAAGGACAACCATCCCTATGAAAATAATTACCTAGTTCTGGCTTATGTTCTCCTATATCTCCTTCCATACAATAAACCCACATTATGCATAATCTACATCAGCTTAGGTCTTATCGCACAATTTGAGCTGAAAATTGAACTATTGAAATTAGAGTGGGTCAAACTCAAAAAATTTTTTTTTTTTTTTTAAAATATTGTGCAATTTTCTCGAAATTTTATCTAAAAACTAGTAAGGAATGAAGCTTCGGCAGGGTATCGAAGCAAAATACCACCCTCCCCCCCCCCCACCCCACCCGCTACCAAATTAAAGTATATTCGAAGTATTTAGCCTCAACAGGCACGATGACATTCAGTTGCATATATTTACGAAAGTTTTTCTATTTTAATGACGTCACTTCGTTTGGGAGGTAGGCGTGGTTTTCATCCGATTTTGCCGAATATCATAGATATGGTTCATATTATATACCAAAGCTCATGTGCAAAATTTCAAGATATTTCTTTTACTATTGTGGATTTCTAAGAGATTTTATTTTAAAATAAAGCCACTTTGTATGAGAAGTAGGCGTGGTTTTCATCAGATTTTGTCAAGTATTATAGAGACGGGTTGTATTAATTATCAAAACTCATATGCAGAATTTCAAGATATTTCCTTAATTGTTGTGCATTTTTAAGAGATTTTACGTTAATAAAATTGCCTCTTTGTATAGCAGGTAGGCGTGGTTTTCATCCGATTTTTTTTAAAATTTCTTATGTGCAAAATTTGAAGGCATTTCCTTGATTTTTGTGGATTTTATGGACAGACGGACAGACTCAGGAGGTGATGCTAATCAAAAATATATATGTATACTTTTCTATACCTGCCACGCCTCCCTATTGGCGTTACAAAAAGTACGCGTTGGGGTATAAAACAAGTTATTTTTATAACGTTGTTTTATACTCTCAGGTGTTCTCTAAAATTTTTTCATAATAAGTTTTTACCCCGATCAACAGATTGGAGTCCTAATTTGTGCTCAAAATACTTTTGTAAAGCAAAAAAAATGCTCACATTGATATGTAAGCCAAAGGAAGGAAGATTTAGTATCACTGTGATATTTTTGTTGTACGATCGAATGAGAGTGAAATTAATATGTTATACTATAATTATGTGTTGATCGGAGATTTTCTAATATTTCGAGAAAATTTCACTCGAACTAATAATTTTTGAAAAAAAAAAAATATTTTTGTGTTTGATCAACTCTTTTTTCTGTAACGCTTAAGAAAGCTTTAATTGATTTTCTTTTTTATTCAAACTGTTAAATTTAGTTTCCAAAACTGATCTTAAATCTAACGCAGCTATTATACTTTTGAAGTTATTGCGTAAAAAGTGATATTGCCTTAAAATCCGACTTCTTTACATACTTCTACTTATAACTTGTATAGGGCTGAATATAGACCCACCCTCTCGCTATCGGATACACCCTGTATTAAGAAAAAAATTTAATATCAGTTTTAGTTAGTTTTTCTTAGCATTGAAATTCTAACAAAATTTAAAGACGTATTTTCGTCTCTAAAGTAACATTGTGCGCCGTCCGTTTGGAACAGCCCAACAATTTTGTTTTTATAATTTTATTTTTCATCACCATTCATTTGCTCGATTTTGGCTTTATAACTTTTGGGTATATAACTCTGAATTTGATAACAACTTGTTAAGACGTAGTCCACAGTACATGCATGTGAATTATGCAATAAATATATTCTTTGTGTTGTTGTTTTCCTTCTTTCGAATGAAATAATTTTGTGGCAACTAACTACGTAGCACATTTTCCACAGCCGTAAGCAACAAAAACAGGAAACATGTTTTCATCACAACTTGGTAACCTGGCTAAAAGTGCATCGCATACAGGTGAACAATTTCAACAATAAATTAATGTTGTGTGTGTATTTAAAACTCATGCACACACACACACACACACACACCTCTGTAGTAGTACGAACATAATATATAGTCAGTGCATTTAAGCAGAGTTGCCAACTACGTCGAACATGTAGCGCTCAAAATAGCAAAAACAATAACAACATCAGTAGCAACACAAGAGCTTTAAGCGCATTTCTAAGCGCAACTCTAGCATATTTGCAACATTTCGAAGCAACAACAAAAAGGCTCACACACACGCACATGGATGCTGTACCAGTTTTCTACACCCATTACAGAAGAACTCCCAACTCCAACGATGAACTCCACTTAAAATGTTCACCATCCCACAGTTTGAGGTGAATGTTGGAGTTCGTGTCATAATCAAGTTAACTTCATCAACGAAAAATGTTCGCTCAAAAGTTAAACACTTCAAATAATTGTTACTGAAATTGTGTGGATTCAGAAGGAGTAGCAAGGGGAGCCAGCACATTACGTTTTTGCTTAGTTTTTGTTATCATAACTAAAGTCAGAAAACAAAGCTAACACGCCAAGTTCATAACGTCTATATTTGTTGTTGTCAGGTTTACCAAAGTTGCAACACTGTCAAACTTTATGCAAAACAAAAAATAAACAACACAACAAGTTTATGTTTTCATCGAAGAGTAAGGACAACAACAACAGCTACAAGAACAACTGCAAAAATTAAATGTTCTGTGTATTGCTATAGACTGGATTTATTATTGTACTACACGAACGGGATTTTTTTTTTTTGCTATCAACAACTTTTAGTTTATGGTTGGTATTAGAAAATTAATGTTGCAAGGCTTTTGATACAATTTTGCATGTAAACCTCGTAGTGCTTCAAGTGGTATACAAATAACATCATATGATAATTATAAATATTTATTAATAACCAATAATTTAATCCTAAACTGGTTGAGGATTATTCTCCTCTTATCTCTTAAATATTTAGTTGAAAGCTTTTTCCACTTAAAAAAAGTGACTACGCCTATTTAAAAGTTTTCTTAGAACCAACATAATAATCCATGTGATAAGCATTACCAACTTTGGTTAAGTTCTATAATATGTTGCAATATTTTTTCGGATCGGTTTTTGGCAGTTATGTTTTTAATATGGTGAATATTTTTAAATCTTAATATTTTCGGAAACGGAATTAACCTTTGGTACCCCCTGTTAAAATAATTAATATTAACTTAGTAATTTTAAAGTTTGAACAAGTTCATCACAAGGCACTAATGCTCATTTTCATTTCTTTTTAATTCACCAAGAATCAATTGAATATTCACAGTACTTCGTGCAATTTTCATTAGGAAAATTATGAGATAACTATTTTTCGATGCATCAGCTCAACAGCAAAATATGGCAACAGAAATCATGCCCAACGATTGGAATTTCAGCGTACTTTGCCCTATACTTAAGAAAGACGACCCTACAATCTGCATCAACTATCGAGGTATCAGCCTTATTTCCAACGCATATAAGGTTCCCCCAAGCGTACTGTTGGAAAGATAAAAATCGACTACAAAAACACTGATTGAACCTTATCAGTGTGGCTTTAGGCCTGGAAAATCCACCATAGACCAGATTATCACACTAAGACAAATCCTAGAAAAAATCCACTAAAACCAAAATAACACCCATCATCTCTTTGTCGGTTATAAAGCTCCGTTCTATAGCCCGCGATGGGATTGCCTATACGCAACAATGTCTGAGTGCGGTATACCTGCCTCTCCGAACCCTTCAACCGAAAGAGGTTTCAGACAAGGCGATCCACTATCTTGCGATCTCTTCAACATCATCATGGAAGGATCGTGCGAAAGGCCGGTGTGCGTCGTAATGTCACCATTTTCTACAAATGTGTCCAGCTCCTTGTGTATGCTGATGATATTGATATTGTCGGCAGAACCAAGAGATATGTTACCGCTGCTTTCACCGCTATCGAAAATGAATTAGCCAAAGTGGGTTTGACGATAAACGAGGGTAAAACAAACTATATGCTGTCTACAAACTAGTGAGTGCGGCGTCTAGACTCCCACGTTTCATCCGGCAGCTTTAATTTTGAAGTAGTCAAGGAGTTTATATACCTTGGCACTGCTACTAATAACAACAAAGATGTCAGCCTGGATGTGAAGCGAAGAACTACAATTGCTAATAGGTGCCATTACGGCCTCATTAAACATCTAAGTTTCAAATCCCTCTCTCGATCGACAAAACGGACACTCTACAAGACGCTCGTTCTACCTGAGCTTCTTCATGGCGCTGAGGCATGGGTAGTTTCGCAAACTGACGCAGCTGCTCTGGGGGGAGAGAAAAGTTACCCACAGAATCTTCGGCCCTGTTCGAGTCAGCGATAGTCAACATCCGAATGAACCACGTGCTGTATGGGCTCTACAAAGACATTCACGTAGTTCAGCGTATAGCTGTGCAGAGACTACGCTGGCTGGGTCATGTCCATCGTATGGACAACGAAGCTCCAGCGAAAATGGTTCTAGAGGCAAGGGTCGTTGGCTGACGACGAGTAGGGGGACCATGCCTTCGGTGGATGTACCAGTCCGAGGAAGCCCTAACCGCACTTGGTGTATCCGATTGGAGAAGGCGCGCGCAAAGCAGAGGCGCCTGGCGAGAGCTGATGCGGTCGACCGAAACCCGAACACGGGTTGTTATGGTCACCTAAGTAAGTAATTATTTATTTTGATTTCATTGATTGGCATTCAGTAATCGGTTCATTGGCCATAAAGAATATGTATTTTAGAAGAAGAATTTGATTTGAATGTCCCTTAAAAAAAAAGACACAGTTTCGATATTATCGTAAGTGAGGACGTAGAATTTTTTGTTTCATATATTTGTTGATCTTGTTCATTTTTATATTGCTTAAAAATAAATGTAATTAAATCTTATGTTTAATAAATGGGAATATATATTTTGGAATAATATTAATATTAATAACTTATATATATTCTAAATTAAATTGAAAATTTAAATTTTAACAAACGGAATATATTTTTAATTTGAAATATACAGTAAATCAATTGTGCAGCCATCCAATTGTCAATTGATTTAAGTTAGTGTTGATCTTGATGTCGTGATTGAATGAGCAAAATGAGCAGTCGTACAGAAATGTTGGAAAAGTTATTGTAAGCCTTCATGTGCAGCAAAAATCTTATCGCGAAATTAAGTGATATAGTGCAGAGGCCCTATACAAGTGTGCGAAACATTATAAAAAATTACATAAATACGCAAACTCCACGAGAGGAGCGCACTATAGTAGCTGCAGTGGCCCAAAATCTTAACATTGCGGATGTAAAATTATGCAATGAAATGCAGCAAAGTTTCAATAAAAACTACGATCCCCAAACTATACGCAATACTTTACATAGAGCTGGTATTCATGGAAGAGTTCTTCGGCGCAAACTATTTATTTCGGCTATTAATAAGAAAAAGATTCTGGAGTTTGCAAAACTTCATGTACATCAATTGGAATCATTCTGGAACAGTGTAATATTAGTGATGAATCGAAGTTTAACCTTTTTGGATCAGATGGTGCACAAAAAGTTTGGCGGAAACCAAAGAATAAGCTCCAAGAAAAAAACGTAATTAAAAAAGTCAAACACGGTGGTGGTAATGCCATGGTGTGGAGGTGTATGGCGGCTTTTGGAGTGGGAAACCTTGTCTTTATAGATGAAAAACTGAATAAGTGCTCTTATTTGAATATTTTGAAAGACAATTTGTTTCCTAGTGTTGAAAAGTTAGGCATGCATGGGAAGCCATTTTTGCTCCAGAAAGATAATGGCCCTAAACATGCGTCGTATCTTGTGCAGGAATGGTTTATTTACCATTGCCAACAGCTCAAAACATCTCCACAGTCTCCAGATATGAATGTTATTGAACATTATTGTTATTTGTGAACATTATATAAGTGAATAAGTGAATAATAAGAAAAAAATTCAATTTTCAAATGATGCATTATTTTTTTTTTTTTTCGTTAGGTGGGAAAAGTTATTTAGATACAAACTTTGCGTATATCTCTGTGCCTAAACTTTTTTGATTCACTTTATATAAAATAAATTCAATAAATAATTCGAATTTATTATGACATTTTAAAAATAAATGGAGTTTTCATAGCATGACTAACATGCACAGTCTCGCATATGTAGTATTAGACTGTAATAGCCCTCTAGGAAAATCAACTAATTTTAAAGTAGTTGATAAAGTAGTTTTTTGTCAACCATAACTAGTTAAAATTCTGACTTTTTTCCATAGAACGAACTAACATATTTTGTATGGTGATGTCCGCTAAATAAGTCAATTGACTTTCGCCTGCATATATTTTCAACTACTTCTTAAATTAGTTAATATTAAATTATTTTTTTTAATTATTTTAAAATAACCAATTGAAAACTATTACTGATAGCCTTAAGTTAATAATATTTGATGAAATAACATGGTTAAATATATATAAACTTGTAATCTAATAAAAATTTGCAAGTAGTTTATCTAATCTAATAAAATTCAAAGTAGTTTATCAATCAATTGTTTTTAAGTAGTATTTCAATTACTTCATATATGATGCAAAAAAAACTATTTAGAATTGAAGTGGGTGCCGCCTTAATATATTTCAAAGTAGTTCATATACTGGTTTATTTTAAATGAGTTTTTTAATTAGTTGTTTTAAAAAACAAGTAAGTTTGTTCCTATAGGGGGTAGACTGTGTAGCGTAGTAGTGTAGTAGTAATACAATTTTTTGTATTATTTATGTATTATTTATTGTATTAATCTTGCTGAAGATAAACAAAAACAATAACGAACAACAAAAATATTTAGCAAGCTTTTCCAAAAAGAAACAAAGATACACCGTTTCAATTATTTCGTTAAGTTTCAAAGTGTGTGTTTATCAACCTGTCGATTACAGTTATTTTTTAACGGGCAATGCCCTCGTGCGTTAAACAGCAACACTCAATACATAGATTGTATCATATACAAGAACCATTGCGGTCGATAGACTTTGTTATCTTCAACAAAAACCACGTGCAAAGCAAACAGAAACATCAATTGTTGGCTTTATATTTCATATAATTGTGTAAAGTTAGAGAGTTCAATCATGTATTTTTCTCCCAGTGGGGATCAACCAGACCAACAAGTGCTTACATCAATATTAATTTTGAAGCTAATGTTATGAATTTCAATATATAAGCTTTCTTTTAAAAAATATAGATCAAGATCTTAAATGAGTCAAATCGGATGGAAATCACGCCTACCTACCATAAAGAATGACTTGAATTTAACCGTAAAATCTATTGCCTTGAAATTTTGCACATAATCTTTCATATATAATATGAACCATCTCTATGATGTTTTGGCAAAATCAGATGAAAACCACGCCTATCTCTTATACATATTGGCTTTTTTAACGTAAAATCTGTTGAAAACAAGCAAAATTTCAAGACATCTCTTTAATTTGTATATCAATAGGCTTTGATATTTAATATTGACCATCTCTATGATAGGTAAGGTTGGTAACTCATATTTTCTTTTTTGAGTGGCAACACTGCACACACAGCACTATTTTATGCCGGAAAAGCCGTTTGGTAAAGAGCATCAAGTAAAAACAGGTTTTTATGCTGAATACTTTCTATTTGTCAAGTAACCACCGTTTGCAATAATCATTGAAATTCCAAAACTTTGGAAAATTTTCTACTTGTTAAAGCACAACAACGTTAACCATAACAACAACGAAAATTCGCTTATCCACTTGAAAGCATTTCATATAACTGTCATTATTACTGTCGGTCTCAAAAAACGGAAGCCGGAAACTGGAACTCAGTATTTGATAAAATCGAATTTGAGTACGGTGCTACCCACACACAGTAACATCCATGCCATTCATTGAAGCATCATTTATGTATTGTACAATAAAATTATCGAATTGTCAAATTATGTGTTAACATGGCGAAATCTCACACTTGAGTGAAGAAAGTTTTCAAAGTAATGCAAAACTTTTGCATATCCATTGTTAACAACTTGGAAAGAAGCAGCAGAAGTTTTTGCAGCTACACAGCTGCTAGGCAAATTATTTCGAACCGAAAGTACCTGAATTGAGGGAAAAGTTTTTTAACTTTTTAATTGTACCTACGAGTATCTGTAATTTTTAAGTCAGTCATTATATGTTGTATGCATATGTATGGATTCGAAACTGTTGAAAACTATTCAAAGTCGAGGTTTTAGGCTGGGAAACTTGAATTTAAAATGATGAATGCATGAATGATTGCACATGATTGCTATTACTAAGTTTCTAACGTCAAAGTTGCACAATAAATTCTCTCTTTAATGCTTGAAAAATACCGAATTAATAAAAATAAAACAAACACGCACTATTCACTGAAGTAGTGATGTAGTGAGTAGCTACATGTATATATAAAAACTTTTATTCCCAAATTTTCTAAGATTTTAATAATAATAAAGCTAAAATTATTAGAAATTTAAAAATTAAGCTTCTTTTTTGTATGTCATAGTAGAATAAGAAAAAATTGTAAATTCTTACTTTATTGAATATTCCCTTATTTTCTTTTCCAATAAGGAAAAAGTTTTGTATTGGTGGATATTTAAATAAGCTACTCTACTTCGATGCAAAAGTTGTAACAAAAACGCAATGACAAAGAGCATTGTAAATTTTCATATTGTCAGAAATCTATGCAAAATTTATCAAGTTTTCTCTAAATATCCAAATAAGTTTATTAACAAAATATAAGGTAAAATATACAATGAAAACATTTTTTTTTAAGTAGCAAGTTTTAATTTGTTCATTGTATGAATTTGACTCGAAAAGATATTTCAAAATTAATTTTATTTTTTTTTTTTTTTTTGTCATGTTAGTACAATTTGCTTAAGCTGCGCAATATTTACCTGTAAAAATAACGGAAGCATGCATAAATGTATATAAAAATACAATTTTTTGAAGCGATAAACTTTTGTTTTGAATACTCATTCCTATTGAATATGTTAACATTGCAAAAGAATTTTTATACTTTTAAAATTAATTAACTGGTGTTGTTTTGATAAGAATGTTTTTAAAATATTATAATATACAATATTATTCAAAAATGTATTTTGGGCCTTTATAATTTTTGTTTTTCAGTTTGATGCATTCTTCACTTTGAAATGAATGCACTTTCTTTTGGATTTAAATTGTTTGTTAATTCAAATAAATTTTAACACACAAGAGAAGCGAAGCAGTTTCATAGATTTTATAATTTAAAGGATTTTGTTTTAATAAGTTCTTACTCTCTTAAATTCCAACATTGAAAATAACATAAAGTAAATTAAAAAACACACGTTTAAATTGACACCAGTAATCTTTATTATATTTCAATATAATTCTATTTATTTTATTACATTTTACATTCATTGTTATTTCAACGCACTTTCCAAAACTATGCTATGCAAAAACAAAATAAAAAAAAAAAATATACCAACAACAACACAAGCGCATTCACAATAATAAAAAGAAAACAAAAAATTATTATCGTGCGCCGTGGGAATCGAACTTGTATCCCATCGATTCATAGTGCTACACTTTCCCACCGATCCAAACAGCATTTTTACGCTGAGTCTTTGATTCAATGTTAAGTATAACTGAAGCTATGTTGCAGCAGATCACAATTATCTATTAATAGATAAAATGATGATGACCACTGTAGTAACTTAAAAATTTTAAATAGTGCTAGATTGCCTCTAAAATGGGTTTAAGATTTTAAAAATACTGGTAGATATTTTTTCTTTCAAAAAAGTTCAACTCAAGTCTAATTACCATAAAGTCATTTTTATTCCCCAACGCGTACTGCGTAAGGGGTATATTAACTTTGTCATTCCGTTTGTACAACACAACACAAACAATATATATTTGATCAGCATCACCTCATGTGTCGATTTTCGTGTCTGTCTGTCCGTCTGTCGACACGATTACAGACGTAATTTTAAATCTATCGCGATGAAGTTCAAAATGTAAGTTTATTTTTAAAAGAAGATCAAGTTCGAAAATGGGCCAAATCAGATGAAAGCCACGCCTACCTCCCACACAAAGTGACTATATTTTAACCGTAAAATGTTTTTAAAATCCACAAAAATTAAAGAAATGCCTCGAAATTCGGCACGTAAGCTTTGACTATCAATATAAATCCTGGGTATGAAATTTGGAAAAATCGAATAAAAGCCACGCCTACCCCCCCATACAAAGTGTCTTCATTTTAAATATAAAATCTCTTGAAAATCCACAAAAACTAAAGAAATGTCTTAAAATTTTGTACATAACGTTTGATATTTAATATAAGCCTTCTCTATGGTATATGGAAAAATCGGATGAAAACCACGCCCACTTCCCATACTAAGTGACTTTATTTTAAACGTTAAATCTCTTAAAATCCACAAAAATTAAAGAAATGTCTTGAAATTGTGCACATTAGCTTTGATATATAATATAAACCATCTCAATGAAATTTGGAAAAATCGGATGAAAACCACGCCTACCTACAATACAAAGTGACGTCATTAAAATTGAAAAACTTTCGTAAATATATAAAAGTGAATAATATCGTGGCTGTATGTACCCAAGTTCCGCCCACGCCCACTTCGGATATACTTCACTACGGCTGCGGGGAGCCCTGCCGAAGCTCCATTCCTTACTAGTTTTACGCTCAGTTCATTTCAGTTCATTTGCAAATAAGTCTCGTATGATGTTCTTAACTCATTGAGTCCGGGAAGAGCACAATTTTTTATACGATGTTTGAGACTAATTTTTTTGCTATGAACAATTTAAATACAAAATTCCAAACATCGCTCTTTCGATTGGTGCAGTCTGATTTGCATAATAATGTCTTTAAAAACCAATATGGAGTATTTTAAATAAAAAAATTACCAAACTTTTTCCTTTCTCGGAGTGGCGTCCATTTTGGTAGTAGGTTATATTCGGTACACCGGTATAAAAAAGCCTGCAAGGAAATAGCAATCGTCCTATAAGAACTTGTTAGCACGGGGATAGCCATACCCGTCAAAAGAGGATGACCTTATCTATCCACGGCAAGGAAACAAATTAAGGCTGCATAGATAGGCTTGAAATGGTGTCATCGACACGGAAATTGTGGTGTCATAGACAGGGGTTGACGGGTTGGTGTATTAGGCACTTCTTCTAATGGTAAGTGGATTTATGATCCATATCTTGGATTGAAGTTGCCGGCCAAACTGCTATTGACGGGACCGAGTTGCCTAGGTGACTATCATGGGTTGGCCCTTCGGGAAGGCTCGTGCTGGTTGTACTTGTGTGTATGCTACATAGGTCTATATTGACTGGCGGGAGCCGCGAAGGAGTATGGCCGGGCTGGCATATCTGCTTAATATGCAAGAGATTGGATGGGTCTCGTCTTCACCAGTAGATAACAATGAAAGTTTACTCAAAAATTTATATGTAGTGTGAATGCATTCGCTGACAATATGTCATGTACTTTCGCAAGCAGCAGTCCGGTAAATCTATCTGCTGACATAAACTATGGCTTGGAAATACTTAGTCACTGCTTCAAAATTCATAAACTGGTCATTAGTGATAAAAGAAGAATAATGTATTTTAATATCTTGGGTAAGGAGCCTAACGTTGGTCCTGTGTTTTTTTATTGCACTAATTGTAGAAACTTCTTGCAAAATAATGATGTCTGTTTGTCCACTACTCGTGTTTAACCCTCCGATGAGTGAGAAGGTCCCTAGGGACCTTTTCGCCTTTTCAAACTGAAATTACTCCTACTTCGGCCACTACAACCCCCCCCCCCCCAAAGTTACTCTGTATTCCAAGAGTAACAATTTGTTGCGCATCTTTTGGAAAAAAAAATCAAGCCGGTCGGATCATTACTTTAGAAGTTATTGAGGTTTTAGTGAGAATAGTACGCGGACGTGTGAATAGGTCCGTATGGACCTTGTACTGAATTTCACTAATAAATGCATGTTTTTGGGCATCATTATAATTTTTTTATTGTTTCAACACATAATTTACTTGTTCTGAACACAAAGACCTAAACTCAAAGACATTAGGGATGATGGTAAAAACAAAAAATTTTAAGAAAAATTCGAAGACATGAACTTTATTGCTTTCAAGGAAAGGCACAATATTCTAATTTTATACTACTAGCAATAAATCTAGAATGGTAGAATGGTAGAATGGGAATGGTATATTCTGGAAAACTGCCAAACCAACAACGGGAGATAAGCCAAGGGCAGAACGTAGTGCTGGATCTTGTGAAAAAATATTTAGATGCTGGCCGTACTATATACGCGGATAATTTCTTTACCACTCTTGACTTGGCGCGTATTTTGTTGAGGAGGAAGACCGCATATGTTGGTACAGTGCGCTACAACAAAACATTCATTCCACAGGAGTTCAAGAAGAACCCGAAGCGCACCATCAATAGTACATTATTTGGGTTCAACGAAGGGGATATAGCGTTAGGCTCATACGTGCCGAAAAAAAATAAAGTGGTGAACGTGCTCTCCACAATGCACTACACCTGCCTCGTTGACGAGCAAACCGAGAAGCGGAAGCCCTATGCCATGTTAGATTGCAACGCCAACAAATGCGGCGTTGATACCATGGATCAAATACTAGGCACTTACAGCTGCAGAAGAGCAACACAACGATGGCCGTTGGCCATGTTTTATAATATGCTGGAAATCGCTGCATTTCGTGATTTCATATTCTTGCCTCTTTTCACTAGCAAAATTATCAACAGCTCGCAGTTAGTGTTATCTCTGTCTCTTATTTTCGTCTTTCTTTTGTATCTCTTGTGTCATCTCAAGAATGAAAAATGTCAGTATTTTACAGTTATTACTAAATGAGCTATTAAATAAAATTTCAAGCAATTGATAATTTTTTTGTAATTTGTTATTCATTTTTTAATTAAAAGTCGCTTAAAACATATTTATTCATATATTTATTTATATATGAGATACATTGAAAGCACAACTTACAGTCACTTAAAAAATCACTATATCTCTCATGTCTATAGTAAAAAGCGTGAGCACAGTCATCACTTAAAAGAACTGTGATTCAGAAATCACGTTCACTACAAACTGTGTTCTTCAAAAATCACCAGATCTCTCATCTCTAGCTCTAGATGCTCATTCTGTCTAAGAAAGAAGGACAAAAAAGCTTTTAATGCATGTGTGACCTACCAGACTCCGCTGTGCATCGATCATATGAATATGCTATGTGAAAAATACAAAAAATGCAAATGCTATGAAAAATTTGGCGAAAAATAAAAATGTTTTTTTCACTATTTTTAAAAAAATTAGTACATATACTGGTACATAAACTATTTCTTCGGTATCTGTTCAAGAAATTTGATTGTTTTTGGAATCAGTCTGATGACACTTCCTTCTTTGTCTTGTGCATACATCCATTTATGTGTAACATAGCTTTAAAACTAACAATCTTTCGACAAAACTGAATTTAAATTTGATTTTGCAAGCAAATAGGAAATGGATTAAAAACTACTCTGAAATGAGTGAAATTTCATTATTTTTAAAGCAATTTTCAAATTCGACGTTGCTCAATGAAATCTCGCTTGCTTAGGAAATTGCAAATTTAGATCAGGCTTGCTTGACGATTGTCAAAACGTGAAAACATTTGAAAATTTGCCAAATTTTTCAACTACTACACTCAAAATGAATAACAGCGTCACATATACATACAGTACTCCATCAACGTCGAGTGGCTGAAAATACTAATCATCACAAATCCCCGTAGATTGAGGCACTTTTTTGATTAGGTGACAAGCGGTCAGTAACCAGAAGTGGTCATCATAGTGGTTTTGTATCTAAACCAAAAATACAACAGCAACAACAATAACTGCATTGGAGCCAAGCGGTGCAACGCTGTCTGCCACTCTATTTCGACGACATCAAAAATAATATAAATTGTTTTGGGCTTTTGGCTGCAAGCCTCGAACAGCGAACACACGCGGTGTCCTGTTAATAACAAAAAAAAAATATATAGTGGCAGCAGGACGAAAAAAAAGATGGCCGTAAAAAAGTAATGTTTTCATTGCGCTGAACAGCGGAATTTATCTGCAATTTTCAACGTTTTGGCAATCGTCGAGCCAGTCAACAGACTTTATGGACCACCGGATGTGATCACAAATGTTGATACTAGTACTACCATGACTGCGTCCAGTTCCCGAGTGACACAAGAAATAAATAAATAAACTGCTCGTTGTTGCTGCAATTGCAGCAGAAAATTTAATAAATATTTATCGTTGGCAAATTGCCAAACAACTTTTGCATTATTGCAGAAAGTTGGCTGACTAGCTGCTTGCTGCAGCAGTGCAGGCAAAAATGCCGCCAATAGTTTTAGACAGACACTTTATATTATTTAATTAATTTTTATTGCGGACATTTTATTGTTTTCGTCCCCCTCTCCTCTTTTTCAACTGTTACTTTTTTAATTGCTACAGTTAGAAGTAACACGGAATTCAATGATTCAAGATACATAAATGGGACACTAGAACGAGCTGTTAAAGCTATTGTTTAATTGCTAGAACTGCATCGAAATATATTAGATAGTTTTCTTGATGGCAACATTTTTGTCAGTGTAGTCAATAATACTACGTCCAATCAATACATAAGGTTTTATTACTATATAAAATTGTATACATATATGTTCCAATATGTTGTCCCAAAATGTATAATTTATTTTGCTCAAGCATTTTTTGAAAGCTTATGGGGTGAAGTATTTTTTAAATTTTTTTTCAGATTTTTTTGGAAGAGGTTAAGAGGTCGCGCTAATCGGATAATCCCTAAAAATAGGTTTTTTTGAATTTCAAGTATATAACAGACATTTTCTACGCCTTTGAGTCATCATTTTGAACGCCAAATGTCCAAACTTTACCTAAGGTGGGACAAGACATTCGCGGCAGAGAAAACAGACCTTTTTTTAAAAATGCATAACTCAGTCAAAAACAAACATTTTACCAAAATTTATTGTAGAGAAATGAACAAATTACAAAAAAAAAAATTAAAAAAAAATATATTTTTCACTCCAACATGGTTTTATAGAGCTCCAAACTGGCGGCAGAGAAAAATACGGGGCCTCGTGGTTGCAGCGCTGGGAGTTGCAAAAATTGACCGAAAAATGACTTTTTTTAAATCTTAACAAAATTGGTTATCGTATGACACGAGCTTTTTTTTAAATTTTTTTTCAATTTTTGGTAATGTTCCAAATTTGAAACTGTGTTTTTTCGAAAAAGATATTGACTTTAAAAATACATAAAAAATCGAAAAAAAAATGTTAAAAGAAGCTCGTGTCATACGATAGCGAATCAAGTTTAAAAAAATAAAAAAAAAAAAATCGTCAAAAAATGAACCCGCAACGCGTTCAAAGTTTGTGAACAAAGAAAAAAAAGGTTACCTTCAATCTGCCATGCCTGCTTCGTACTGTATGCCTTCGTTATCTTGGGTTGTGCTGTTTCTTATAGTTTTTTGCAATCGTTTAGCAATTCGGGCTTCACCCTTCACCATTCAAGTAGGTCCGAAATAACAACCACCAAAAGTCATGTAGCAAGTAAAACAAGTATATACCAGCTGCTGTACGTAGGTAGCGCAAAAATTAAAAATGCGCTCTCACTAATCCGGCTGTACCTTTTGAACCCGTAGGAATTTTTCCATGAATTTTTTTTTCTTAGAATCTTAAATACTTACTAAAATACAAAATTATTAAAAAAATTCGATTTAAAAAACTGTCAATGTCATGTAACCCCTTAAATATACATATATTAGGTTTTTAATCATTTACGTGTCATTTGTATATAATTGGTTTGTGAAATTTTTTTTGATTTTTTAAAAATCACTTCATTACTGAGAATTTTCAGAGCAATTTTGAGCACTTTTTTTAATTTTTTGACTTTAATTTTTACTATAAATTAACTAATAAATTAAAAAATTTAAAATATAAATTATAAAAATCCTATTAAAAAAAATGATACAATATTGAATTTCTGACGACGGATTCGGATCCAGCGACCCAATTTTACCTAGTATTCGCGCCAGCACCAAATTCGTAAAAATAAAAACAGTAGGTGGCAATCCTGTTAACCATCTTGAATTTTAAAATTCTGACATTGAATTCAAATCAGCGACTCCTAACACTGTTTAATGATGTTTAAGACTCTTAAAAATATATATGACTTGTTGGCGACCCTATTATAAGAAAATTAAATAATTTTGAAATTCTGACCAACGGTTTCGGATTCAGCGACCCATTTTTACCTCGAATTCGCGCCAGCACTGAATTCATAAAAATAAAAACAAATGTAGGTGGCAACTTGAGCCCTGCATGAGTGTGCTTTTTCGCCTCCCTGAATATATTCTCTTCCTATAGAATAAAAAATTTAATCTATCCCTTTTCTGCTTTGCTCATAACTGATCATACACTCTGTTTTTTATAAGATATACGAATATTTTTTTTTATAAGAAAGATATTTTTTTATTCGTTCGTTCGTAGAAAATATATGTTTATTGTATTGGGACCCAAAGAAGGGTGGTAGATAGGGGGTAGGTGTGTTACGGAGAAATATTGAGTGGCAAAAAATAATAGGAGCAACTCCTATAACTGACCCCTCTAAGAGTGCAGCTATGCCCGATATAAACTATTTTCGGCAGCTTTTGTGTTTTTTGTATGAAAGGCAGCGAATAAATCAAAAAAATTGCACAAATATGCATTAAGAATAACAAAAAGCTTATTGCGGGGAAAGCCCAACATATTAACTCTTATTCAGGCCACTGCAGCAGATGTCTGAGTATTCGTTTAGTTTATTAAGTGCTCAGAGAAAAAACTGAAACTGAGAACAGAGAACAAATAAAAAGTTATTCTCTTGCGCTACACGACATATTGGTACACGACCTGTTGTTTACATTTACTCGCTTGCAGCTTTGCTTGCAGTGAATGTCCATTTTTGCCTGATGTTTCCTCCAGCATCGAATTCGTAAAAATAAAAAAGTTTTAGGTAGTAACATAATTAACAATCTTGAATTTTAAATTCTGACATCAGATTTAAGACTCTAAATAAAACATTAGATGGCAATACTGTGGTAAAAATCTAGGTGGCAATGCTATCCTCCATCTAAAATTTGAAGAAACTATCACATTAGATTCCAAATCAAATCCGTTGTCAGAATTTTAAAATTACAAGAATTCGCATAAATACAAAAAAAAATTTAGGTGGCAATCCTATCCGCCATCTTGAATTTAAAATTTTGACATCAATTTCAAAATCAGCTATCACCTAAAAGTGCCAACCACGGAATCCACAAAATCCTTAAAAGTCTTAATACGCTTATGCTTTTCCTAAACAAGCTCATTCAATTTTGTGGATACTTACCAACAAACAAAATGATTCACTAATGTTATCGTTTACGAATCGCATTCTCGTACACTGCACTTATTAGCAATTATTAGTAGTGATTCATTTATAATATCTCGACCGAGAGAAATTCCTCCTTCTTTAATGATTCGTCAAAACCGAAAAAAGCCATTCGTTAACGATTCGCCAAAACTTTAAAAAGCAATTCTTTAACGAGTTTTCAAAATTAAAGAAAGCAATTCGATAACGAATCATATAAATCATATAAGAAATAAAAAAAAAAATAAAAACTAATTTCAAGCTAACCACGTCAAGAATTGAAACCACGTCATCTTAATGCTAGTCCGGCACCTTACCTACTCGACTATTTCAGATGCTGAACATTTCTTACTTTATTTGCTTGATAATAAAATCCAGACATGGGTTAGAACCCCAACTTGGTCCAAAAAAACAATTTTTTTTTCAAGAGATCGAAATTATTTTTTTTTTATCATTTTTTGACCAACTTTTTTTCGGCTTCGTTATACATTCGTCAAAAGCAAAAAAGCCATACCTTTACGAAAAGCAATGCGTTAACGAGTCACCAAAACAAAAAAAAACAATTCGTTAACGAGTCGCCAAAAACTATAAAAAGCAATCGTTAACGAGTCACCAAAACTATGAAATAAAAAGCAATTCGTAAACGAGTCGCCAAAACAACAAAAAGCAGTTTGTCAACGAGAACTTATTCGTATGAAAATCTTGAAGAAACTATAAGCAGAAATTATTTATAAAAATAATAATTATATAATTATTAATAAATAAAAAATAAAATATTTAAAAAATTTTTTGCAATATAAAAATTTATGAAAATTTATATTTAAGTCTTTTTTCACTTAAAATTAAAAAAAAAACATAAAATTTAAAAAACAAATATTCGCTTAAATGACGAATTAACAATAGGAAGTTAGTAAAAAATACTTTTCTTAAAAAAATGTGTGTATTGAAAAGTCTGAAAAAATTGTTTTTCTGTTTCAAATAATCTTAAATGGAGGTTAGGAAAGTCATTATAATACTGATATGGTTCAATTATGTATGGAACAAAATATCGGCCAAATGGCCGCCGCGACCTCGGCGGTACACCTCCATCCGATGGTCCAAATTTTCGATGACGCTGAGGCATAAATGAAGTTCTAATATTCCGTTCTAAGTTCCGAAATATCTTATCCTTTAGCTCTTGAATTGTTGCTGGCTTATCGACGTACACTTTTTCTTTCACATAATTCAATCGGTGCTTTCTTTAAGCATCAAGTCAACCTCTGATGAAGTTGGTATGAAACTATTCGAAAACTTAAAAAAAAACGATTCACATGCGATTCGTTAATGAATCACCCCTCGCCACAATGTTTATTGGATTGCTTTAAGTCCGTGTCTGACAGCTCTGCACAGTTGAGATTGTGTTAGTCCAGTAAAATATGCCCAATAGGAATTGTCCAGAATTCGAAGCGCTACTGGCAGGCCTTGAAATGGATGTCGGAGGCCTACCCAACTCGTAGCCAAGCCCATTTACTTTTTTATATGAAATGGGAAAATTTTTCATGCCTTCCGCTCTCCCTGCTCTAAAGAGGCTCCTAAAGGGTGGTTCAATTTTAAGGGCCGATGTTGATTTTGAATAAAACACAAATTATTTAGGAAATTATTGTCATTTTTTTTTGTTATGATAATACTGATATGGTTCAATTATGTATGGAACAAAATATCGGCCAAATGGCCGCCGCGACCTCGGCGGTACACCTCCATCCGATGGTCCAAATTTTCGATGACGCTGAGGCATAAATGAAGTTCTAATATTCCGTTCTAAGTTCCGAAATATCTTATCCTTTAGCTCTTGAATTGTTGCTGGCTTATCGACGTACACTTTTTCTTTCACATAATTCTAAAGAAAGAAGTCCTACGGTGTCAAATCACATGATCTTGGCGGCCAATTGACATCGCCACCACGTGAGATAACACGGTCATTGAATTTGTCGCAAAAGAGCCATTGTTTCGTGAGCTGTGTGGCAAGTGGCACCGTCCTGCCTAAACGACATATCGTCCACATCCATATCTTCCAATTCGCGCCATAAAAAGTTCGTTATCATCTCACGATATCGCACACGATTCACAGTAACTGCCTGACCGACCTCATTTTGGAAAAAATACAATATTTTCTGCAGTACGAGAGCTGTACGAGCATAGACTGGTGTTTGCACATCTCCTACACACCCGGTTTGCTCAAATTTTTGCACGATTTTTCCGATTGTACGCATATTTGGACGATTAAATTGACCGAAAAAATCACGAAGTGCACGATATGCATTTTGATTTGAACGCCCATTTTCATAATAAGCCTGAATAACTTTAACGCATTGCTCTATTGTGTATCTTTCCATGGTTCAAATTGAGTTAGTCTGAAATTGATAAATGTCAAATGAAATGCAGAAAAAAACTTGTCGTTTAGGTGTGGTTCACATTCAACATCGGCCATTAAAATTTAACCACTCTTTAGTACTGCCTTGGTTAGCGAAAAGACAAGCCTTATAAAAGTGGTCGCCGGAGCAGACAGGATGTCATGTGTCTTGCGCCAAAATTAGCAATAAATTCATGCCTTCGTTCGAAGAGGCCTAGCCTTATTACCTATTGGGTGTATTCGTCACACGTACAGAACGATCAAAGCTTCAGTGTTCAAGCGAACGTCAAGTAAATAACATCTAAGCTTGAGAGTTCTTTAAATATATGACGAATAGTTGCGGAATTTTACACTGGATAAAATTTTATGTTTGGGAGTTGTGGCGCCATGGTGTGTCATAAAGAGGTAATGTGGAAAAAATTATGCATTAAAAGACATAATAATTTGCATGGCCAATATAAAGTTTTGTAGCGGTTGCGATAAAGAAATGATTTGAAAACCTGCTTTCTTACATGTCCGTCTGCATGTATTATATGTGCTTCACATTATATTCACAATACACTCAGAAAATTCATTTATAGGCATTAGTTTGCGGGAAATGAATATTATTTGCGGTAATCGGAAGAAAATTGCTACAACTGATATTTAGTTAATGTAACTGGAACGAAATAAGCACAATTGATTGTTAGTTGGCGCGAATGATCGTTCCTTCGCAGCCCGCTAATTTCCAAATTTTTGTTCAGTTGAAATAAAAATATGACATGTTAGTTGCTGGAACCGCGTAATTGTATTTATTTCAACTCCCCTTGCCATTACAAGGAACGTAATGTGTCTGAAATAACTAACTGAAGCTATTGCAGATAAGCGAACAATACTAGTCATTGTAACAACCACATTGTAAGTTATGTCAATAGCATTATTTTTACGCTGCAATCGAGTTTTAAATTTTATTAAATCAATCGCTCCCTTTACTTGCGTCAATCTCAACAGCCAACCTTGCAACTGCAAGTTTGTCAAACCATCCGTCTTATCGAGTGAAACAGACATACGTTCACAAACACGAAGTTGTGTAAGCCGACCTTGATTGCAAGACGCTTGCATTTCATTTTTCAAGGTTGTTGAACAACGTGTTCGGACGGAATTTTTTTAGTGTTTGTCGTTTTGTTGAAAAGTTTGTAAGAGGAACAATCATTAGGTAAGTTCAATAAAATTGTTTTCTATCTATATATGCGTAAAGAAAGGCTGAGTTCCTAAATGCATTGATGCAAAGTATCAGTGACTTTCTATTAATTAGTACTTTGTTGATTCACCAAAACTGCGCAACTAGGTTATTATTTTTAAGCACGTTTCAGTTTCGCAGTTTCGGTGAATCTGCTTAGAACCAATTCAAAGCAAAAGGTCACTGATGCTTTGCATAAATGCATTTAGGAACAAACGGCGCGATTTGAAAATGTTTGTTTTATCAACCATAAAAATTGCTATTAACCATACAAATTTGTGCATTACTTTTGAAGATAAAACATATTACATATAAGGCACACTTGACGGTTCACCCTTTAACGAAATAACTAAAACACGAAAAATTTTTATAAAAAACCGCGCGATTTTTATTTTGCACACTATGCCTTTACGTATAATGCACAATTGATGGTTCATCCTTTTAAGACATAACTAAAACATGAAAAATTTAAATAAAAAAATTTGCAGGTTGTGAGTGGAAAAACAGTTATATCTTCCAAAGTAATGCATGGATTTTATGGTTAATATATAGTTGAATAGGTAATAGATATACCCTTATTTTGATACTCATAATGCTTATTTTTGTAGTGATACTAACAAAAAAAAAAATCACAAGTTTTTAGGCCCATTTCCTGAACTTTTGACGTCTATAACTTTTAAACTACTTGAGATGGAGATGGATGGGAAAAATAGCACCTGAAATGTGCAGTTTTAATTTATAAATATAACCTTCGGACCAATTTAAAAAAAAACACTCCGATGCAATGATAAATGCGTTTATGAAGTCAGCCAATGTAATGAAATGTTCTTTTTTTTCTATATTATTTTATATTTGTAATGTTCAATTCATGTACGGCAATGTTTTTGATTTCATTTTATTTTTTATAAAATTAAAAAAATGTCAGTTTTATCTTGTGTGGTTTTATTTTTAGAAAAACGTTTATTGTGAACATATTGTAGATTGTTTAACCTACAAAATGACCTACAGTCAATAATCGTGTGGAGGTTGAAACGATCAACGGGTTCGTCAAAATAACCAAATTTTATTCAAAATAATTGACAGGTCGGTTCATACAACCGAGTGGGAGCCAAAACGGATAACAGGTCCATTCATAGAATCGAATGTAGGTTAAAATGACTTACTTCTCCGTTCACACAATTGAGTTTAGGTCAAAGCAATTTACAAGATCGTTCATTTAACTGAATGGAAGTTGAAAGGATAAAAACTTTCGTTCAGAAAACCGTGAGTGCAGTGCTTACAATGGAGTGCCACAGTCAAGGCTATGAGAAACTTCGAAGTTGTGGTGATTACTTTTTACAAGTTATCAACAATCGACTAAGTCGGTAGGGCACCAATTCGGTTGCGACAGTGGATATAATTCTCTGTGTGTACGTAATCTGTGTTTCACATTATTCGTCTGTCGGTCTGTTTGCTTTTGATAGTCCGTCCACTACACATCTAACTAATTTTCCAATATAAATCAAAGCACCAAAAAAAAAATTACCCTATGTCTCATAAAATTTCTGCAAAAAGCGCTTTAGCACTAGTTTTTTTTCAGTGTGAGCCTGAAAGCGCTAATTAACATATAATCAAGATGAGAGTATAAGTGTGCAAAGCTGCCCGTCACTGCTTTAAACTCAATTAATTGGATACTTGCGAGCTTACAAGCTTTTGCCGATCGTTTCAAGTTTTTCAACTTTCGGACCCGACAAAGTTGTCAACAAGCCAAGCCAACGAGAAAACAGGGATATGACTTGCATCTGTTTTGCATTTTTGTAAGCAGACTAATTCTTGCTTTTTCAAGTTTAAATACATACTTGAATTCAAGTACTTCAAGTACATGCAAAATCTGGAGTTCTAGCTCGGTTCTAGCCAAAGTTATAACAAAAAAACCAAACAACCTTTATGTAACCCCCTATAGACCACTGAAAACTTTAAAGCAGTGTGCTCCAGCGCCTAGGCACGCGTGCATCGTGAACCACGCTTTTTTGGCCAATACTGCTTTAAAGCAATATTTTATGAATCTTTGAAATCACACTTAAGCTGTTCTAGTTTATCACCATAGATTTTAAGAATAAAACAAAAATAGTTTTGTTTTATTTGCTCTTACACTGAGGGGAAATAATATTAAATTTATTCAAAAATGTTTTTAATTTACCCAAAATTAAGGTCGCTTTTGCACCATTAACGCATTTCCAAAAAACAAATACGTAAATATTTAAAATTTTTAAAACAAAACAAAAAAACGAAAAACAATGCACCAGCCCCGGACTCGAATCTGGGCTTCCTCGCTTACAAGGCAAGCACCTCAACGAGTGCCACAACTAAATTGAAAAATTTTGTTTCTAATAGCTTATAACAGCATGGTTAATCATGGCTAAAATCAAATCAAATTTTTCTTACTCATATTTAAATACGCAAAAAAGTGTTGTAAGGAAGAAATTTAATTTATCCACGTAAATATTTAAATACAATTTATACACGGGCGCGGATAGTTTAAATGTTCGTTAATTCCCTTAGTGTATTAAACGGCGTTATTTAATTTCTTTAAGATTATGTTTACCAGTTGTGTAAAATATCCTAGACGTAATATTAATCTAAAAAATTTTTTTTCAATTACTTCATTCTCCTATATGCAAACCTTAAAATTTGAAAAAAAATATTTTTACTTGTAAAATTGATAAAATCTTAACTGTTTTCTACCTCACCTAACAAATATTATTTGAACGGAAAATAATAGTAATTTAAATTTTTTTTTTGTTTATTTTTTAAGTTCATATGCAAGAGAATTTTATAAGCTAAATTATATATCGATCATAAAAATCGCATTTTTATTTTTCTATAATCTTGTACTCAATTATAAAAAACGTTATATGAGAAGAAAGTGAATAAAGTGTCATACTTACCACTTCACTTCGGCGCTCGCCTATAATGGACGGAACTTTCGAAAATAGTTTGAATTTTGAAATATTCTTTGGTGACAATATTTTTAAGAGATTTGACTTTAAAAAAGCAAAGGAAAAAATAAAGGCTCAGACCAGAATTTGGATCAACCCCCCTTTATCTGCACCTACCTAGTGCTTGCTTACAAAAGAATATGTAACTTCGGAAGTAGTTTGAATTTTAAATAATACAAATCCCTAAAAAATGCAAACTATTTTAGATTGATTTACGATAGGTTGACACCTTAAACTTTCTCATTCATATATGTACATTTTTTAAGAGGTTACATGACATTGGCAGTTTTTTGAAATCGACTTTTTTTTTAATAATTTTTTATTTTTGTAAATATTCTTAAGATTCTTAAGATTTCATGAAAAAATTCTTACGGGTTCAAAAGTTACAGCCGGATTAGTGAGAGCGCATTTTTAATTTTTGCGCTATCTATTTACGGCAGCTGGTATATACTTGTTTTACTTGCTTCTGACTTTTGGTGGTTGTTATTTCGTACCTACTTGAAGGGTGAAGGGTGAAGCCCAAATTGCTAAACGATTGCAAAAAAACAATAAGAAACAGCACAACACCAGATAACGAAGGCATACAGTACGAAGCCGGCATGGCAGATTGAAGGTAACCTTTTTTCTTTGTTCACAAACTTTGAATGCGTTTATCTCGAAACCATGTTTTTCGTACTGGTTGCGGCACTATCGGGTTAATTTTTTGACGAATTTTTTTTTTTTTTGTATTTTTTTAAACTTGATTCGCTATCGTATGACACGAGCTTTTTTTTCGATTTCTTATGAATTTTTAAAGTCAATATTTTATTCAAAAAAACACACTTTCAAATTTGGAACATCACCAAAAATTGTAAAAAAATTTTAAAAAAAATCTCGTGTCATACGATAACCAATTTTGCTAAGATTTAAAAAAGTAATTTTTTTTCCAGATCGGACAATTTTTGCAACTCCCAGTGCTGCAACCACGAGGCCCAGTTTTTTTCTCTGTCGCCAGTTTGGAGCTCTATAAAACCATTTTGGATTGAAAAACATATTTTTTTGCATTTTATTTCTTGTAATTTGTTCAATTCTCTACAATAATAAAAAAAAATTTGGAAAAATGTTTGTTTTTGACTGAGTTATGAATTTTTAAAACAAGGTCTGTTTTCTCTGCCGCGAATGTCATGTCCCGCCTTAAAAAAAGTACTGAGAAATGATTATTTAAAAAGCCAGCTTAAAGGGCTTGCAAACATTTTTTTGTCGCTAAGTTGGTACGAATCTCCTCTATCAACCTGAGATTTGAGCGCGATCTGTCATTTAGTTTGTTTACACTGCCCAATTTTGTCAGTTCATCTTAAGTGGGTTTTGAGATTTTAACAATGAATAAAAATATCAAAAAAGATATTGCCTCAGATTTTGTTTTGCTAATGGAATTTTGTATGCTGAATCGCTGAAAATGTTCCGAAAGACTTACAATTAATCTAATTTATCAAAAATACTTTCATTTTAGTTGTACCATGGATTCAAAATCGGTAAAGATGTGGTGGAAGATTTGCCTTACTCTGGTCGGTCATCAATGTCTTCAATTAAAGTTAACAATAATAAAGTGAAGAGAATGGTGACGGAAAATTATTGTTAAAACTTTAGGTAAAGATCTCGGCCTGCGATCTTACAAGAACCAACTGATGCAAGAATTAAAGCCGACTATCGTTTGCGAAAACCAGAGCTGTCAAAGAATGCACACAATTTGATTTTATTTACAAAAATTTTTATCAGTCAATAACGAAATAAGAATATCATTCAATCAATGCAGAATTGACTCATAAATAAGATTTCTAATTCACACCCAATTCTTAAAAATTGATTAATTATTTATTTCAATTATTCATTTTTGTTATTCAGAATAATAAAATTCACAAAGAATGCAATTCACAAAGAATTTCAGAATTTTCATTTATTTTTCTCTAATTCTTTATTAATTTTTTATTCATTACTCATTTTTTAAACATTATTAATTTTTTATTTGTTATTCATTTTTTATTCATTATTCACTTTATTCATTTGTTGTTCATGGTTTCGGTGCAAATGAATAATTTTGTGTTCATGGCTGCGGTGCAAATGATTAAATTTGAATGAAGGCAGAATTATTGGTTCTCACTTGTTTAAAAATGGGGCCGGCAGCAACGTTACCGTTAACAACGAGCGGTGTAGAGACATGACTGATGATTATTTCTGGGCCGATTTCAATAGAAAGTTTATTAAAGACATGTTTTTCCAACAGGACGGCGCCACATACCATATAGCGCATCAAAAATTAGGTATATTTAAGGAAACGTTTGGAAAGTGCGTTATTCGGTGAAATGGACTGGTCAATTTGCCACCAAAATCGTGGATTTAACGCTTTTGAATTATTTTTTCTGAGATCACGTGAAGTTATTGGATCTTTTATTCGAACAAACTAGCAACTTTGGAGGAATTGGAAGACAACATTTTGCGAACCATTGCCGAGATACGGCGACATTTCATAGAAGAGTATTAGAAAATTAGACTTAATTATCTTTCAAATACAGCCAATTTTGAGTTTAAAAATATGTACTCTCAGTATTTTATTTCAATTGAAAATTCTACACCTCTTAAAAGCACCCTTTATAACATCTACTGGTTAAAGCACTTGAGACCTTTATTAATCTGTGGTAAATTAAGGGATTTACCAGCCCAATAGCACTAAGTTCAACTCTACCGTAGCCAGCAAAAACCACAGCCAGCACGGGATTCCCCAAACGGTCGCCCATGATTGTCGCTTGGGCAAGGGTTTCACCAGGTGACTCTATTCAACATCACCGACAACAACAAATTTAAAGTTCACAAGATCTTTTGTTCATGGCTATGACACATTTGGACCATAATTCATTCATAACTTTTGCATCTTTATTTTTAGTTAAGGATACTGCGATCCATTCCTGAAAACTAAGAGGCTTATTCCATAAGTCACAATTCTGGTTTTTATGATTACCGATTGCTATTTTTCAAACCCAATACGTACAACCCTTATTAAGGATCGGAAATAGATCAGGTCTCTTCATAATTTTAGTGACAGCTCAGGATTATACTATTTAACATATCCATAGTCATACCTAATGCAAGGATTGGTACCCAACTTGATGCACCAAGGAAGACCTTTCTTTTATACAGATAAGAAAAGACTAATTCATGACACGACCTTCATAATTTGTCGTTAAGCATCTTATCTGAAAACATCCTCCTATATCCCGGCGTTGGATTGGCTAGTGGGTACAAGCTTTAGAGTAAGATTGCTTTTTGTGATAAGTGTAGGCAAGTAAAAATTTCCTATTATGTACTGCCAGCAAAGCAAAACTAATGAGTTAGTTTACCTTTATATGAGAGCCACTGTACATTATTGATTCTTCGATTTATTTTGATAATTATAAGCACACAAATAGATTTGTTTTTTTTTTGCACTGTCAAGTACATCTGTAATTGTTAGATTTAGTCTCAAATTGAATTGTAGGCCAATTTCGTGTGACCTCCAACTGTGCTAGGCTGGGGCGAATGCAGCTAATTAAAACAATAAAGTAGATTAAATAACAGCTGAAAAGTAGAGCACAGATACATTTATAATGATTTCAATAAAATAAATGAGGCGGGCTTTTCTGTTGGGGTTGTTGGCCTGGCAGGTAGTAGCCATATAATTTGGTTAATGAAGTAATGCAACAGCAATAATTAGCTAATTGAAAATAATAAAATCAAGTAAATGAACTGTGTTAAATTAAAATTTAGATGATTATCCATAACTAAAAAAAAAAACGTTTAATGGAAATAAAATTTGTCGCGTAATACACGGTAAACATCTTAAGCTATAAACAACACCAATGCTTCATAATTAGATATATATCGATTAGGGTGGTCAAAAAAAAAAAAATCAAATATTTGAGTGCGCTTTTTTTTATTTCGAAATAAGCAACAGCAAATGAGATTTCACCAAAACAAATTTAGAATAGAACTGCCCCAAAGACCTTGACAGTCATTGACTTCATTGAATATTATTAAAAGAAAATTCCAAATAGCAAATTTAATATTGAATCCAGTATAAAGAAATTTTGTATAAAGGATATAACTACAATATCGTAAGCCTGCCAGTCTTGCCACTTTGGAAAATTTCATCCTACCAAAATTTTTCCAAGAACCTACCAAAATTAGTCCAAGCCTAACAAGAATTCAAAAAAGATTGATGACTTTTTTAAATAGTAGGGGACTTTATCCGGTTAACTATTTCAGCCATAACTTTTGACCAAGTAAATATTTATGCAGACATATACATATCAATAGCAAGGTAGAGACCTTAGGTAACTACTGGTGATAGAATTTATTTGATTCCATCAAAAAGAAACAAACTATCAAACTTTGCATGGAGTAATAAATTTTTAAGAATTTTTTTTTTTTAACCGGTACTGGGCTCCCCTGGAAAATACACTGAAAATTTGAAAATATGAAGTAAAACGCCACTTAATATGAAGAAAAGGAAATTTATTAAAATTTCCTTAAATGGCACAAAGATCAACGAAAAATAGCTTAAAAGACTTCAGAGCAGAAAAAATTAAATGAATATGAAAATGAAAATAAATGAAAACTAAATTATTTACCGACCGCATCAGAATCGCAATGTTTGCAGATGTAATAGCAGGCATGCATGTCAACGCACCTAAAATTATGTGCATATGAAACTGCGATAATTCTCCTTTCAAATTTCGCGCTTCAGCAGACGAAACAATCGATTTAGAGTTTGTGTAGCGAACTTTTTTTCACTTGATAAATTATAAATTCGCAATGAAAATATCAACATT
Source organism: Coremacera marginata (assembly GCA_914767935.1). Lineage (NCBI taxonomy): Eukaryota > Metazoa > Arthropoda > Insecta > Diptera > Sciomyzidae > Coremacera > Coremacera marginata. The sequence continues at coordinate 145,763,771 of OU612045.1, forward strand.
TAGTTGCATGTATGTCTAAAGGGAATGAGCTTCGGAACAATTGTAACAATTTTTCTCAAGCAATATGTTGAGATTGTACTCAAATAAGACTTCAAAAAATAGTCCACCTGACGAGTGTTAGAGGAATAGTCCTCTGTAAAACCCGGGAGGACTGTTTTAATCTTACCGCTTTCGTCAGGGTTATAATAAATCGGGGTGTTGTTGTTAGCAAACACAACAATATTTGCCAGTTTGTCAGCTAAACACACCCTTTCAGACGAAAAAATTAGGTGCCCACAACCGGTAAAATTTTGGGAAATTCATAGCTGTTAAAAAATGACCAGTAAATATTTCGGTGCGAACATTTTGATCGAAACAATATAAAATCACAAAATATTTTAAATTTCCTTCAGAAATATACATTTATTAAACTTTTTGCAATAATTCACTTCAATTTATCGCAGTCTGAACACAATAAACAATTAGATCACTGTTGATTATCACACATGAAAAGATATTATCGACTGTAGCTACTACGCATATGCATCTGTTCAAACGACAATTCTCAGATCAGCTGCATATTCTGTGAAAAGTTATACAGGGGTGCCCACAACCGGATAATGCCCACAACCGGTTAACTTACCCTATTAAATATTTATTTAAGTTATACAAATAAATGAAATACATTAGCATTGACCATTAAGGGGTACAGGATTTTGGAAGGCCAGATTTTCCTTCAAATCATTGTTGGGTAATGAAGAGGAGAAAGATTATCAATGTATAGTGCAGGTTTCGCAGAATAGATACAAAATAAAAACACAGATGCGTCGCACAGTGCGCTTTTTTCAAAATTAGGATGACATCAGTAAATTTTTTGATTTTGATTTTTCATAAAAAAAATTATTTTTGCAACAGAAAATTAAATGACTAAAATGAAAATGATAATAAAAACTTGATGCTGTTTTTGAATATTTTTACATAATTCGCCAAAGTTGAAACTTTTTGATAACAAAAATAAGTGCATTCAAAACAAATAAAAGAAGGGCAATTTCAAACATTTATAACTTCTAGCGAAAAGAACATATTTCAATTCGGTTTTTTTATGTTTATTAAAGCTTTAACAATAATTAAGCTTATTATAAAATAATAAGAATATAATTATAAACATAAAATAGAAAAATCGCAGAAATTTATGTTTTAATTTTTCAAGGAATATTAATTTAACAAAAATAAAGTGAAAAAAAAACGTCTTATATCACCTTATATTGGGGGGTCACTTATACTTCAATTAAATATAGTACTTCTACTCTATGTTTCTTGAAAAACCTGCTGCGGCTAGCTGCGCATAAGAAAAAACACTTTAAATCAAAAAACCCTTAAAAAATGCAATATTTGCACTAAAACGCATGGATTTGCAAGACAATTTGTTTTATGTCTATTTATAATTTGCTTTAAAATTAAAATTAGTCATTTTTGATTAACTTGGCGTTGTTGCTTATTAAATTCATATTTTTATTTGAAAAAAAAAAATTTCGTCAAAATTTTTTTTTTCAAAATTTTGTTAATTTTGGGCAAAAATTTGCAGTCACGAAGAATGTATGTTAAAGAAAAACCATAGTGCTATGGAGGTTTTAAATTGTTTTGTATATTGTCTTGATTTTAAAATAAATATATCTAAATTAAAAATCGTTTAAAATTATTACGTTTTTCCTTGCGTTTGAGCTACGGAAAACACTAAATTACTAATTATTAAAGTCTAAAATTACTTCAGAAGTTCTAAGTCTTTTAAGCTCCTCAGAACCTCAAAATGATAGTTCTGATTCAGAATAAAAGGAAAATTTAACAAAAAATTTATATATTTGTTTTAAATATGTTTTATATAAAACATGCATATGATATGAGAATATGATAAATAATATCAGTAGTTCTTTGGTACAGTCTAGTTGTATGGAAGGTATACCTAAAAGTTCACCGATCTTAATAATTTTTGGCGGGGCGCTTTAATGTAGTTAAATAAACTTTACTTCTTTATTTCAGCTACTTTCGTTTAGTTCTAGCAAAGTTATGGAGTTTTTTCTCTTTAAAAAGGAGGCGTAATACCCGCATAGCTAGAGGTAGGCGTGGCAGTTGACCTAGAATTCTGATTTTTTGTCACATTACTAATTTTGCCTTAAAGATAATTGGTACAAAATTTCATGACTCTAGCTCTTATAGTTTCTGAAATAATAGCAATGTCATCCTAAAATCGAAAAAAGCGCACTGTGCGTCGTTGGACACACGAGAAAAGCGAAGCTTTTTTGCAGTTACATAGATTTGAAAGCTTAATAATTTTTTTCATTTTAAGAAATTAACTTTTAAATTCAAAAATTTAAAATAACAAAATAAATTAAATATATACAGAAAACATATTTACTGCTTATTTTTTTATTGCTGAATGTCAAATTTCCACGCCAATTACATATATGGGCATATAATGCCAGGGACTCTCCATTTTAACTCTCCACACATGGTTGTGAACTTGGCTGCGCTGAACAAATTTTTTCCTTCAACAGCATACTACCAAGCGAAAAAATCGGTCGAAAATTTTCCAGATTTCACTCCAAGCAAATCACAGAACGAGGAGTAAAAAGCTTCGCTTCAAAAAAAAACTAGTAAGGATGGAGCTTCGGTAGGTTACCGAAGCTAAAACACCTCCCCGCGGCCATATTGAAGTGTATTCGAAGTCTTTAGCCACGACAGACACGATGACATTCAGTTTTGTATATCAACGAAAATTTTCCTATTTTGATGACGTCACTTTGTATGGGAGGTAGGCGTGGTTTTGATCCGATTTCGCCAAATATCATAGAGATGTTTCATATTATATAATAAATCTAATGTGCAAAATTTCAAGACATTTTTTAATTTTTGTGGATTCTTAAGAGATTTTACGTTAAATATAAAGCCACTTTGCATGGGAAGTGGGCGTGGTTTTCATCCGATTTTGCCATACATCATAGTGATGGCCTTTATTAAATATCAAAGCTTATGTGCAAAATTTCCAGAGATTTCTTTGATTTGAGCAGATTTTTACGAGTTTTTCTTTAAAAAAAAGTCACTTTGTATGGGAGGTAGGCGTGGTCCGATTTGGCCCATTTTCGTACTTTATCTTCCTTTTTTAATAATAAACTTATATTTTGAATTTCATCGCGAAAGCTTTAACATTACGGCTGTTATCGTGTCGACAGACGGACAGACAGATGGACACACAGAACTTGACTCAGGAGATGATGCTGATCAAAAATATATGTATATATTTGTCTATACCTGCCACGTCTCCTTCTTGGCGTTCCAAACGGAATGACAAAGTTAATATACCTCTTACGCAGCACGCGTTGGGGTATAATTATCAAAGGCTTGTAAAACTTTAAACGAGTTTTTCTAGAAAGTTGGAGGATACTGTACATACAGTTTTTTTAATTGAAATTGATATTATTTGAAATTTTGACAGCACATAAAAATAAAATTTTCAGTGGGAGCACGTAGTTTTTTATGTTTTCAGGCCTATCATGAGTAATTTTTTCACACGTAATCGGAAAAGGGAATATCGGTTTTTTTAGATAAAGCTCAAGAAATGTGTGAAACATTTTGTGAAACAACCGTAATAAATTAAAAATTGATGTCTTCCCGCTATCTTTCGATTCCGAGCGAAAAAATTATTCATGATTGGCCTGTTTTCTTTTTTACAATTAACTTCTTATTTTATTGGTTAAATGTTTGATTAATTTATTCAAAAATGCACCATATATACAGAATTTGATTTAAAAAGTAGTGCCATACTCAGACACATAGGGAATAGCATATACAGTCAGTCAAAAAAAAAGTTGTACACTAAAAGAAATCAAATAAATTGAAAAATATTATGAAAAGTATAAAGTAAATATGTATTTATTATATATCAAAGTAAAGCTTGACATCCATACTATAACTTAAAGGTAAAATTTTTTTTAATGCTTATATTTTGAGCAGAAAAAAAAACAAAAACAAAAATATGCCAATTTCGGTATGCCAAAAAAAAACTTGAACACTTGTATCTATCTTTATATAGAGAGTCCCGTTATAAAATTTTAAAGGGAATATTGATAACTTGGTATTTATAGTTAGTGGAGTTTCGTTTTTCAAAGTGATCGCATCATTCCATTTTCGGAAATAGATAAAAGATGGCAAAAAAACAAATTTCAAAAGATTTGAAAGAACTAATTATAAAACTATGGAATGAAAAAAATTCAGTGCACGATATTGGGAAAATAGTTAAAAAACCCCACACTACTGTTCATTATGTAATAAAAACATATAAAAAAAATAAGTCTTTCCAAAGACCCCGTGGAAGTGGCCGCCCAAAGAAGATAAACACGCCCCAAATTGAACGCGAAATACTAAGATTTGTTAAAAAGGATTCAAAATTTTCCGCCGTTCAGATCGCAAAAGAGACTGTAAGAAATTTCTTGCATTCAGAAGGACTGCATGCACACGCACCTAGAAAAAAGCCACTTTTGTCTAAAACAAACATTAAAAACCGCTTGGACTATACTTACGAGTTTATACACAAAGACAATTCGTTCGGACAAAGTTATGTTTACGGATGAGTCAAAATTTAATTTATTTACATCTGACGGACGAAGTTACGTATGGAGAAGCAAAGGAGAAGCATTAAATCGACGTAATGTCACAAATACAGTTAAACACGGAGGTGGCAATGTGATGTTCTGGGGTGCAATGGGTGCAAACGGCGTGGGAAATCTAGTTTTTGTTGAGGGAAACATGAACAAAACGGATTATTTGAATATTCTAAAGAATAATTTGGTAGAATCTGCCCAAAAAATGGGTTAAACGGATGGATTTGTGTTTGTCCAATACAATGATCCCAAGCACACGGCCCATATCGTTAACGAATTTTTGCTTTATAAAACTAAAAAAGTACTGCCCCACCCTCCCCAGAGCCCGGACTTAAATCCTATAGAGCATCTGTGGGCATTTATGAAAACAAAATTAAAGGAATATAACATTTCCAGCAAACAAACCCTCAAAAACGCCCTTATGGATATATGGAATTCAATACCTGTAGAAGTGACGAAAAAACTGGTCCACTCGATGCCAAATAGACTCCTAGCAGTAAAAAAAACGCTAAGGGCCACCATACAAAATACTAATTAAGTTCAAAATTTCGTTTTTAATTGAATTATTTTAAGTTTTTTTAAGTGTTCAAGTTTTTTTTTGGCATACTAAAATTGGCATATTTTTGTTTTGGTTTTTTTTCTGCTCTAAATATAAGCATTAAAAAAATTGTACCTTTAAGTTATAGTATGGATGTCAAACTTTACTTTGATATATAATAAATATATATTTACTTTATACTTTTCATAATATTTTTCAATTAATTTGATTTCTTTTAGTGTACAACTTTTTTTTTGACTGACTGTAGATTTTAAAACTTTTTTGTTTTTTTGTTTCAGGTTTTACACTCTACATAAAATCCCACCTCCCGTTTTTCGCCATTTTGACATCAAAATGATAAAAATATTTTTCCATACTTCAATATATGTTAAATAAACCCTCTGAGAAGGAATTATATTCCCTTCCCCATACTTCCAAAAACAAAAACAAAAAAAAAAACACCTTCTAAAATTTTAAATGAAAAATATTTCCCATTTTTTTTTAACTATGAAAACACGGCATGATTGTTTTTAATCATATTTCTAAGAGCAACAAGTTTTTAGAACAGTTTTAATTTTGAGTTTAAGTTTCAAGTTTGTAGATTTGTTTCATAATTTTTTCCTAACAAATATTCGGAAAAATCGCAGAAAACCAACGCTACTATCAAATCATATTTTACAAAAATAAAACTATCAATTCGATCCGATTTGGACCAAAACGGCAACACTGAAGCCTGCACCGAGTTTTCCAGAAAAACAATTTTTAAGAATCAAATCTGAGTTTATGAGAGATACCAATTGAAATGTTTTATGACTGCAAAATTAAAAATGTTCGAAAGTATAATCTTGTTTCGAGTTTCTGTTTAAAATTTTAATAATTTAATTTTGTATTTTTTTCATGTTTTTTTTAACACAATCATTGCATAATTTAAGAAACTATTTATATAATCCGTTAAGGGGGACATGACATTGGCAGTTTTTTGAAATCGCCTTTTTTTAAATAATTTTGTATTTTAGTAAATATTCTTAAGATTCTAAAAAAAATTTCATGGAAAAAGTCCTACTGGTTCAAAATTTACAGCCGGATTAGTGAGAGCGCATTTTTAATTTTTCCGCTACCTACGGACGGCAGCTGGTATATACTTGTTTTACTTGCTACCTGAATTTTGGTGGTTGTTATTTCGTACCTTATAGTATAGTTATTTGCAAATGTTTCAACTACTTGGTATCACCATAGGAGCTAAGGCATTGAATTTTTCCAAAGGAAATGATGCAAATCGTTTGGAATGCGCCAGAGTGAAGGCATGTGAAGCTTGAAAAGAAGCCTGAATTGCTAAACGATTGCAAGAAACAGCACAACACAAGATAACGAAGGCATACAGTACGAAGCAGGCATGGCAGATTGAAGGTAACCTTTTTTTTCTTTGTTCACAAACTTTGAACGCCTTTATCTCGAAACCATGTTTTTCGTACTGGTTGCGGTACTAGCTGGTTAATTTTTTGACGAAATTTTTTTTTTTTTTTTTTATATTTTTAAAATTGTTTCGCTATCGTATGATACGAGCTTTTTTTAAATTTTTTTTTCGATTTTTTATGAATTTTTAAAGTCAATATTTTTTTCGAAAAAACACACTTTCAAATTTGGAACATCACCAAAAATTAAAAAAAAATTTAAAAAAAGCTCGTGTCATACGATAACCAATTTTGTTAAGATTTAAAAAAGTAATTTTTTTTCCAGATCGGACAATTTTTGCAACTCCCAGCGCTGCAACCACGAGGCCCCGTTTTTTTCTCTGCCGCCAGTTTGGAGCTCTATAAATCCATGTTGGAGTGAAAAATATATTTTTTAGAATTTTTTTTCTTGTAATTTGTTCTTTTCTCTACAATAATAAAAAAACTTTTGGAAAAATGTTTGCTTTTGACTGAGTTATAAATTTTTAAAAAAAGGTCTGTTTTCTCTGCCGCGAATGTCGTGTCCCACCTTAATAACATAAAATCAATATATTAGAACTGCTGTAAATATATCGCGTCCGAATACAGACTTTGAAAGTTTTCAACTTTTTTCAAAATTATGGATTTCGAACAACGTTTTAATGCAAAGTCCAGAAAATTACGCGTATCATTTTGTGATGAGCTAAATATCTTGCTTATCTTATAACAGGATCAAAAATATCTTTCAACACTTTAACTTTATTTGGCATCTTTTCTATCGAACTCATAGAAAAGTTATATGAACTCATTTCATTTTTTAACGAAATGAATTTATGGGCTTCAAAATTAAGTAATCGATTAGCTCGAAAATTCTCAGAGCAAGCCGAAATTCTCAGACGACTGTAAGGACAGTGGCTTGAAGTTAAAGTTGTGGAATACTAAAACTTTTCCAAGAGGCCCATCTGGTTTTGAATGCAACAAAACGATCTTATTTTTGAAACGATGAAGACTGCAACTTCATCAGCACTGGAGCTAGTATCAACTTTACTTTTTGAGATAAAGGCCTTATACTTAGCAATCAAAATGACTATTGCGAAATTTTTGGACGGTTTTTAATAAATTTGGTCTTGACTTTTTAAAAATTTTTTTATCAAACCACTAATAAATGCAAAACAATTTTTGAAATAAATTTTCTAAAAATGTTCTAGTTAAATTTTGTTTTTGTATCTTTTAAATCGACAAACCGCAGCCAATCTGGCAGGTGTCAAATCTTAACACTCCAATGCAATGCTTGGGGTTAAAATTGAATAATTTTTACATGATGTTGAATATGCAGCCACCGCAAATGCAAACAATTTGTGTAAATCATTGATGATATATTCGTGCAAAATAAAAACATTAAGAGTCGAATGTGAAAAAATGTGTTATATATTCGTAGCCGCAAACGACAAAAACGTGCGAAGGCCAGAGGCGTCAATTTGGCAGGCTTTAAAACTTTAATTCATTTACCAAATGTAGAAAGAGAGAAAAAAAAGCAATTATTTGCGGTTGACAACATTTCCACTAGCAACAATGATGATGACGATGACGTTTTTAAGCCTAAATAAATTGGAACATGAATTTTTAAAAATTTATTAGATGAAAATAAAATTTAAAAACTTAAATAATTAATAACTTCAAATATGCTTGTCAAATGCCCCACAGGATGTTGTTACTGCTAACAACAACAATTATTAATTATTATTCCATTTACTGGTGGAAAAATACAGATTTTTAATATTTTGATTTTTGTGAATTATGTATTTGTTTAAGCTCGTTTGCCCTGATTTGAATATCAGATGATAGGTAAGGGCTGAGACGGAAACGGGTTTAAATAAAACCAAAATCTGTAGTCATTACAGGCAACATTGTTAATGTTATGGCAGTTCCTTAGTCTGACTTTCAACTCTTTTATGAGCTTCACTTCCTTCTATGCGCTATAAAACATCTCATAAATTTTCCATCAATTTGACTCCTTTTCTGGATAAGCCCCAGCATGTATTGAAATTTCCACATAATTGATTGCCTTAAACGTGTACATGTTAATGTTTTTTGAAAAAAAAAAAAACAACAATAAAAAGAAAACAAAACGTTTGCCTTGCGCCTACAAGTATGCAAGGCAAGTTCACACAATCACACAAAAAACTTTAACCCAAATAATTGTTTTTCTCTCTATTATATTTGTACCTCGTTGTCTCTTAAAATCCACTGGAGTGCATTTCTACGGCACTTTAGCCTGACATTCGAGTGCCAATAAGTTGGCTCGTCGCATGTGATTAACCCGAACTTAACCTAAACCTAGCAGTAGATACTTTATAGCATATATAGTATACACAACATTACGTACAGTGGTTGTTGATGTTAGAAACCAGTTAGCAGTGAATTTTTTACCACTCTGTAAATTTCTCCAGATCTGTCAAAAAGTTCTGACAAAGAGATAGAGAGATTGAGAGAGAGAGAGCGAGAGGTAAGCTAAGAGCTCTTAGAGGGAGAGAGCGATTAGTGTCAAATCAGTATTTATTAAGAGTTAAGGTTAGAAGCATTAAGGCTTAAGCTGTAATTATTTTTTGCACTTAGATTCCCAAAATATTTTGGGAATAACGAAAGCCTCCAGTGAGCTTAACCATTTTGCAAAAACCTCCAAAAATCATGTTTTTCGTAAATATGTTGGCTTGTGTAATAATTGTAAAAAAAAATTGTCACAAATTATTGGCCTGATAAAATTCTTTCAATCTGCATGAAAAATTTTTAAAAATTTGTTATCGGATAAGATATAATACTGTTTTTCATGCATTTTTTCACCTTTTTTTGTAGAGAAACTTCTTAGCCGGCAATTCGAAGAAATTTGGATGAGAACTGAAGAGTGAAATTTCAAGGTCGCACTGCAGTTCATTTCGTTACATCAAAAAAACAAAATTACATCGAGAAAACATTACAACAAAATACATTCAAAAAAGAATTTAGTCAATATAATTTTTTTGTTTCAATAGAGAAATAGGTTGTTTTCCTAGCTTTTGGTTTGAATTTAAGTGAATATATATAAAAAAAAAGAATTTTCTCTAATCCAATAGCAAATTTTGAAAAATGTTTGTATTTTGTAGCCAAAATACTTACGAAAAACATGATTTTTGGAGGTTTTTGCAAAATGGCTCACTGGAGGCCAGGCCTGTAGACAAGGGGGGAATTTTAGGTGTTTAAACCCCCCTCCCCCCTTAGGGTCCAGAAAGTATAAAGAATTAACACAAATTATAATTTTTTAGATAAACTGTGATAATGATGTTCATTTTCTTGAACACTTCACTTAATTATTGAAAAATTTTTTTGGCGAAGTGAAAGATTAATTTTGCTTATAAGAGCCATAATCATTATATTGAAATTCATCTGCAAGGAGTTAGTATATCAAAAATCAGTTTCAATGCTCAAAAAGTCCCTGATATCCAGTAAAATATATATATGAAAGTTATACCTAGAATGAATATAATTTTGTAAATTGAAGAAAATTAGCTTGACATTTTTTATGCCATATCTACCAAGCAAACCATAGTTGACGACTATGTCGATATTCCGACTAATTCGTCACTATTTTGAGCTGTCTTAAGGAAATCATTACAATTTCGTTACGCAAATATCGGAACAGTATCACTTTTTATACGAATTTATATAAAATTTTGTTATGCGACAGCTTGTACGACATATTAAAATGCTTACAGAGTAAAATTTCCTTTCTTTCGAACTGTCTGAACGAAATCGTAACTTTTTCGTAACATTTTCGTTAGGACTCGTTACGAAACCATTACGATACTTCGTTACGAAGTCGTGTCAAACCCTTCATAAGATTTCGCAACGAAATCTGATTTCGAAATCGGAAAGATTTCGAAATATTCTTAACGAAATCGTAACAAACATTTCACAATCTTTCCGATTTTGGAATCCGATTTTGTTACGAAATCGTAAAGAATATCGTATGAAGCGGTTGACACGACTTCGTAACGATTTCGTAACGAGTCTTAACGAAAATGTTACGAAAATGTTACGATTTCGTTTAGCCAGTTCGAAAGAAAGGAAAGTTTACTATGTTTGAATTTCGATATGTTTTACAAACAGTCGCATAAAGAAACTCTTTATAAATTCGTATAAAAAGTGAAACTGTCCTGATAAGTAACGAAATTGTAACTATTTCTTTTAGACAGCTCGAAATAGTTATGAATTCGTCGGAGTTTCGACAAAGTCGTCAACTATGGCTTGCTGGGTAAGCTTATTAGATCCAAAACTTTTGAAAAAGCATTTATTTGAGTGGGTTTTTTTTTCATTTTTAAAAGTGTAAAAAATATATGAACCACGAAATTTAACACATTATGGGTTATTCCACTTAAAGCGAATGACTAAAAATTTGGACATCTACTAGGCACAAAAATTTCGCCCTGTGCGAAGCCTTTTCCAAATGACAGGTTTCAGAAAATCACCTTAAATCTAAAAATGCTTTTTTTTCGAAAAAAAATTCTCAATAGAAAAAATTTTTGCAAAACAGTCCAATTTTATAGTGATTTGATGATTTTTTAATCATGTTACCAAAGTTTCATAAAAAAATTAACAATTACAGATTTTAAAGCTTCAGCATTTTAAAAATGTTTATTTTTATTATATTAAAAAATTAAAAAACAATTTAGAAGTTCAAAAAATGTTGTTGTTAGTGTTTTTAATATGCAAATAATTTAAATAAAAATCTACAACCGATTTAATTCTTATATATTCAAAAAAAGTTACTGTTTCTTTTTATAAAAATTTATCTAGCAGAGTAATTATTTTAATATTAACATGAACTTATTTTCATATAATAAATTGGGTATAAGATACTGGTGCTGTGCAAGAACCAGTATTCGAATTACGGTTTTTGGAAAATAGTCTAAAATCTTAATGTGACTTTATCGGAGTCGATTCCTCTAATCAAAAAATTTTAATAATAAAAGTATATATAGTAATTGTTATTGGAATTGAATCATGAGAAAATGACACTGTTAAATTTTTAAAGATCTTCAAATATTATTTAAATTTATGTAAATTGTCGAAATCATTTTCAAGAACAGTACTATTTTAGTCCTTAACGATAACTCGAACAGGGTTCACACAGGTTCAAATAGTTGTTCACTAGCTGGGGATCAACAAAAGCTTAAGATAGCCAAAAAGAAACCAATCTAAAGACTAACATTTTTTTTTTTTTCTCCCGTTCATATGGAATGTCCATAAAAGTTGTGAATACAGCTTCACCAGCTGAACTTATTAAAAAATGTTTGCATTTTTCATAGCTGATGTTTACATTATTATTGTTGAATTAGTAAAATTTGTCACAGACATTTTTACTGTTTGTGCTAATTTTCGGAATAATACTTTTTAAAAGAAATTAAAAATACTCAATTTGGATCATTTTTCAACAAACTATTGGCAAAAATCAAAACACTTAGTACTTAAAATTGATTTGTAAAAAAAAAATTAAATAAACTCTTCTCATCTATCTTATGGTCATTTAAAAACAGGCATATTCACAACTAATCTTAAAAGAAAACGGATTTGCTTAAAAATATTCATATCCTTTCTTTCAGTTATTACTGGTATCTACTCATAGATTTTTTATCATAACCAACTCCCCCCCCCCCCTAAGGTAAATCCTGGCTACGGGCCTGCTAAAGGCTTTTGCTATAGCCAAAATATTTTGGAAATCGTCATTAAATACATCAAGATTCATTTTAAGAGGGGTACAAAAGGAACTTTTTTTTGCCCATATAAGTCGAGGCACCTTATGCATATAAATAAAAAACAAGCATGTCACTGATAAGTATCAAATAGTCAACGCGAAACCTTACGGTGATAACTTCATAACAAACAAGAAAGAGTGAATTGAACACGTCCAAAAAAGGATGGGCAAACGTCTGCGTGACTAAGTGAAATTGCACGTGGTCGATGCAATAACGAAATCTGGTAAAAAAGTGAAGAGGAAAACTCTCTCCGGTAAAGGCAAACTAACTGACAACATGATCAACAAATTAACAGTGTATTATGGGCTAGCAATTCGAAGAAATCACGATTCTGTGGACAAAATGAGAAACGCTATATGGGCGACTTTTTATCATTATTCTTTGACTGATCAAAATCCCCAGCATCAAAAATGCGATGAATCATGGTGCGAGTGGAAGAAGGCTGAAGCTGCAAAAACATTACGATCATTCAAGCATAGTTACTCTCCACTTCCAGCTGATGTTTGAGACGCAATAAAGATTTAAGCAAAGACACGCTGTTGAAACGTTGTCTGGGTGGTTTCACGCAGAACAACAACGAAAGCTTCAACCAACTCATATGGAAAATTAGTCCCAAATCAGTGAGTGGTACCACAACTGTCGTTGAAAGTGAAGCATATGTAGCAGTATCACTTTTTAACGAAGGCTCGACTGCTTTTCTGACCTTCATGCATTATTTGGGCATCACTTCAGGACCAAGTGCGTATGAATGGGCGCGCGAACCGACTCTTTGCGGATCAGCAGAGCGGACGAGCAAGCTGCTCGCGAGACCAAAGAAGGCAGAGTTTTACGTAGACAGGAGCAAAAAGATGCCTTAGATAACGTGGATTATAGTGATGTGGTGTATGGACCCGCCATCGATGATGACATGTACGCATTTTATAAGAAAATCCAGTTTTTTGCAAGATATTTTAATTTTTTCAGTCTACAAAATTTTAAATCGATTTTACCAAACATGTAATTTTGAAAGTCGGTGACCAGCTTACAGAAAAAACTACTGAACCGATCGTTTTGAAGCTTTGTACACATATTCTTCATGTAAATAGCTGTCTAGTAACGCCGAGTTTTTTAAAATTTTTTAATTACTATCAATTTCACAATAACAAATAGGTCGATTTTTTCGTCAAAAATCATAATTTTTGCTTCAAAATGGTGCCAAAAATTGAAAAATTTTAAAATTACAAAAAAAAAAAAAAAAACTCGACGAGACTGGAGAGATAAAGTAAAAAACTAAAGAAAGCATATTGAGTTTTCAAAAGATCCAGTGATGCTGTACGCTGGTCACCGCACAAAAACGTTTTTTCGAGGCGTCTGCGGAGATCTATATAAATCCGTTATTTCTCACTATTTTTGAACAAAAATTTTTTTATATTTTTTTAAATATTCGGTAGCTTGTATCCTTGGATGTCCTTGAATTATACTTCTAGAGCAAATAAAAAAAAATAGGCCAACAGTTTAAATATTTTGAAAGTCAGAATTTGCATATGTGTGCCTTTTAAGGGTTTAGGCGTCTGCATAAAAAGCCCAAGAAAACTTCTCCTAAATATTTTGAAACTATGCTAAATATGTACACATTTTTTTAACAACGTAGAGTACAGAAATTCATCAAAACATGTCATGAATTTTAGTACATTTTTCCCATATTTCGACCACTGTGTTACGTGCGTACACTTGTAAGCATATATTTACGTAGTTGTTAACTACACTCATACGTATTTGCAGTACACGGTTAGAAATACTGGAATAAATGTTAATACAAGCCAAGAATTACAGATATTTTTAATTAATTTTTTATTAAATTTAATACGTTTTAGATTTATAAAATAGATTATAGAATTTAAAAATACATTTTGTATTAAACTTTAATACAGTTCAAATATTAAAACGGTATTTTATATCTTTCAGAATCAATTTGATGTTATGAATATTAAATTTAATTATCAAGCCGTGCTTTACTATACTTTATTAACATGGATGTTTTTTTTTCGATAAACAAAGCTCTATAATAAAATTTTTGTGGATCATTTCTTATTTTATTACTGCGCATAAGAAACGCTTGCTACTTTCATTTCAATGAAGTTGTAAGTTCGAAATCTGTTGTACGAGAAAATTTATAAACTATAGCTTAGTATAATACTTAATAAATAAATGAAGAAATAAAAAAGAAATTGTATTAAACTTAAATACTTGCCAAATGTTTCAATTAATTTTAAATAAAAATTTGTGTTAAAACTTAATACGGAGTGAATTAAACTTTTGAAAAATCATCTGCTTTAAATTGTGTACTCTAATACGGTTTACAATTTTATTCGAACTGAACTTTTATTCAATTGTACAAAAACTCTTATCTTAAAAATGAAATTTAATATCAAATTTAATTTGATTAAATATAATTTTGGTGTAGTTACATATGTAAGCACATATGTATTAAAATATATTCCTTAATTTCTACCCGTGTATATACATATTCAACTACGTATTTGTGTGGGTTTATTCTAGCTATGCCAACAATCCACACGCAATTTATACTGACTGCATAATATCCATCTATTCTATTATCTTATTTAACGTCGTTTGTTTGAATGCTTCATTGAAGTGCTTAGAACAGCTTCCAAGCAGCTGAGTGCATCAACCTAGTTTGATGTTTTCTTTGTTAAGGCAATTGTGGCAAAGTTACATTAGCTAAGACAAACATTGAAGACTTGTTCATCGTCATCATCGTTTTCTTTTTTGTCATGTCTTGGTTGTAATCATAAAATCAGTTAAGTATTTTTGACTGTTTCGAACATGACAGAACTAAGAGATGAGCTCTGTTTGCTTATGTTTTTGTTGCTATGTGCCTTAGAAGAAACTCGCAATATTAGATCTTAAAAACTTTAAGTTGATGAGAGCAGAATTAATAGAGTATGTTTAAGTTTTTATGGCGTGCACAAATTCTTGCTGAAGTAAGCTACTAAAATTAAAGTACTGAGTTCAATGACCTATATTGATGATGACAAATACAACTGCTTGTATATTCCTAGGACTCAAACCTAAGCAAAAAAAGAAGAAAGATGATTCTTACAATTTTTTAAAATTTCTGATTAAGTTAGTATGTGATGTTAAGTTTTTAGTAAAAAAAGATCCGAAGAATTGAAAAGGTTTGTTTAACATATAACCGCCGAATTTGCCCTGACTGCACTTTTAGTTGCCACGTCAATTTAAATTTGATCACAAGATCCTAGACCGGTGTGCATCGTAATGACACAATTTCCCCAAAGGTGTCCAGCACCTTGCGTGCCCTGATGATATTGATATTGTCGGCAGAACCAAGAGAGATGTTACCGCTGCTTTCACCACTATAGAAATCAGCCAAAGTCGGTTTGAAGATAAACGAAGGTAGAACAAAGTATATGATGTCTACAAACAGGGGAGCGCGGCGTCTAGACTTCCACCTTTCAATCGCCAGCTATAGCTATGAAGTAGTCAAGGAGTTTATATATCTTGGCACTGCCATTAATCCATTTTCTACCGTTGGTCGTTTATCCGACCAGTGAAATGACTCATTAAATTTACTTTCATGTCTCAGTTTCTTTACATGGAATTTGATTACTTTTTCCTTAAAAATAAAGTTTGGATGTAGAACACTCTAAATAATCTATTGAGAAATTGTACAAAATTTTTCAACTAACAAGGAAAGGTCCCCAGTTGTCACTCACCGATTTGAATAATTTTTGGATATGTGATAGAGGACAAAAATCTAAGGTCGGCGTATTTTTTTATACGTGCTCAATCGATAGTTTACGGTTTCAAAATTACGTTTTAAAATCAGCGAAAATTTCGTTTTTTTGCTACAATTTCACTATTTTCCATAAAAATATATACAAAATTGGTATCAAACGAAAGGTATGAAACCAAAGCCACACATGATGGCATCCATTTTGGAGAAATAAATTTCATTGTAATTTTGTTGTTGTAATTTTTAACAGTATTTAGTCGATATCATAAGGAGCGCATTTTCCTAATTGTTTCATTCTCATTTATATTTGCTTTAGGGGAATTCTAAAAATTACCTTTTTTCTTGTGTTTTTTTAAATTTTTAACTGTTTATATTAAAATTTACTTTATTAAAATATGCATATATTTACTTAAAAAAAAATTTTTTTTAGGGATGAAGACGCAGATAGCTCGAAGTTTTCAAAATTCGAGCTAGCCCACTATGCGCAGGTGCCACAGATATAATGCAAATGTAATGACGACAAAATACTAAAAATCTCTAAATTTTTCGATACAATAATTGATTTAGTGTTTATTGCACATTTTGTGCATATTACATATGCAGAAAAATAAGTGGTCGGAAATCCGACCATCAGCGGAAAAGATGATCATAAGTATGATTTTTCCAAAAATCATGCGAAGTATTGAAATTCATTCAGTCAAGCGTTTATTGACATATCAATGCAATAAAAAAATTAATATGTGGTGTGATTTTAAAGTCTTTAGCTATAACATACACCATGATATTCATTTTTATATATTAACGAAAGATTTCCTATTTTAATGACAGTTTGCATGGTAGGTAGGCGTGGTTTTGATCCGCTTTTTCCAAATATCATAGAGATGGTTCATTTTATATATCTAATGTGCAAAATTTCAATACGGTTCTTTAATTTTTGTGGATTTTTAAGAGATTTTACTTTGAAAATAAAGCCACTTTGTGTGGTAGTGAGCGTGGTTTTCATCCGATTTTGTCATATATCATAGAGATGCTCAATTTAAATATCAAAGCTTATGTGCAAAATTTTATGACATTTGTTTAATTTTTAGAGATTTTTAAGAGATTTTACGGATAATATAAAGCCAATTTGTATGGGAGGTAGGCGTGGTTTTCAAAGAATTTTGACAAATATTATAGTGATGATCTATATTTTATATCAAAGCCTATGTGCAAAATTTCAAGACATTTATTTAATTGGATCAGATTTTTAAGAGATTTTACTTTTAAAATAAAGCCACTTTGTATGGAAGGTAGGAGTGGGTTTCAATTGATTTTTCCAAATTTCGAAGCCAGGATTTAAATTGAAGATCAAAGCTTATGTGCCAAATTTCGAGGCTTTTCTTTAAATTTTGTGGATTTTAAAGAAATTTTACGGTTAAAATAAAGTCACTTTGTGTGGGAGGTAGGCGTGGCTTTCATCCAATTTTGCCAAATATTATAGTGATGGTCTATATTAAATATCAAAGCCTGTGTGCCCATTTTCGAACTTGATATTCGTTTTTTAAAAATAAACTTATATATTGAATTTCATCGCGATAGCCTTAAAATTATGGCTGTAATCGTGTCGACAGACGGACAGACAGACAGACAGACAGACAGACGGACACACGGTAATCGTGTTAGAAGGTGATGCTGATCAAAAATTTAAACATTTTTCTATGCCTGCCATGCCTCCTTGTTGGCGTTACAAAAGAAATGACAATGTTAATATACCCCTTACACAGTACGCGTTGGGGTATAAAAATAAAGTACGTATACACTTTCGTGGCAATTTTTTCCATTTTTGCAATAACCTATTTCTCTCTTTCAAACGGAACCTCTAACTTAGTCGTTCGGAAATACAAAATATTGACCGGCTCGCGCCATGTCGCCATCCCAATTTTACTCAGCGGTTTGTGGGTATGCGCAATGGAACTGCTTACAGAGCTCGTTCTTGGATCATCATTCTACTATTTCTTTGTCGCAGGTCAGAGTCCACACCAGGACCAGTGTTCAACTTCAAAGCTGCCTAACATTTCGACGGATAAAAAATCGACTTGTCGGTCAATTGGCATTTCGTTGTCATCAAGTTCTTTATTCTTTACTCATTTTATCCACAATCTCGGGTGGAATGCAAACAACATCTGTGGGATGTGCATCGCTTTCCTCATCACTCCAACCATCGATGATAGCCTGCAACTCAAAGATTTTGAGGCACTTATGTGCCATTTTCCGACCGATTATTTCAATTATTGAACTTACGAATTAATTACTTTTCTGCACCCACTAAAATGCACCATTGACTAGCCGAGAATTTTGATAACATCGGTATATTTTTGTGTAAACTTACTCGCAGTCGTTTTTAGAGTCAGTTTTTGGTTCTTCACCGAAAACCTAAACTTCGCCGTTTATGAGTTTTTTCTTCATTTTGTGAGTAAACTTAGCTTTTTACGAATGCGTAGCATTAAGTTTTTAGAGGTTGTGATAGGGAATTAAAATTAGAAAATTCAAAAAAATTTCGAAGAAAAAAAATCGGCAAATCGACGACAAAGAATCGACAAAACATGCCAAAAATATCTTAAATATACTTTTGCCAAAAACCAATCCAAGAATAAACAACTCAATAATCAAGATGCCTGGGATAGCTTATGCAAAATCAACCTGGACACCTGCGACCTTATTGACATCGGAAAGATAACAAAAATTTTCCAGCCAGAAGCCAATTTTATCGTCTATATAAATATACCTTATATACGTACACTAATAAATTCTACTTGCAGTCAAACAATACACATTTGAAGGTACCAGTGCTATTTATTTCCAAAGTAGCGACATAACTATAATGCGGCCCATACACACTGCAACCAAAGCAAAGCTGGAAGTGTAACCTGGGAGTTTTTGACGTTTATCAGAATGAAGTCGCAGCGTGTGTGTCGAAGTTACGCAACTCACTGACGGTTGCAACTCAGGTTACGCCAATATTAATAAGATATGCCAATACATATCTTGCCAATAAAACACTGAGGCATACAAGCTCTATCTGTAACCGAAGCCCTAAACTTGAAGAAACTTCGCGACCATTAAATCGAAAGCTACGCGTCAGTTAAAAATCTCAGCACAATTACATACGCCCAAGGCGCACTGAAATACACGTTAATCATAAACCTGGACTTGATTTTCATTTACGTCCCGAGGGAGATAATGGCCTCAATTTATACACTGCAAACAATTTCGTAAGGGCCCCTACGCCATCCTTGTGGCCCTCACTTCATACTGAGGGGGGAGGAGTAACGAGAACAACACCAGCAGCCACTTTACAACCACCACCGAAACCTCTGAGGTCCAACCAATATCACATACGTACTTAGTAACAACAACAACAAGAACATCAACAACAACAGCCACTAGGAAATCATCACCCAAAGCACAGAAGTCCAATCTGCTGAATAATCACAAGAGTATTTATACTATTGCAACAATGTATGTTATATCTTATGGTTAAACGATTGCAACAATTTTAAATCCATAAGTTAGCCTACATTTATTCTAGGAATGTATTTCTTTGTTTATACGATTGCAATAATGTTAAATCAATAAGTTAGCCTACATTTATTCTAGGAATTAATAATTTCACTTTTCGGTCGGCTTTGTTATTTAAATGATTGCAAAATTGTAGTGTCGCAATCCATAAATAGGTTAACATAAAAATTATCTTTATATACATTTTATAGAACGAAAATGAAAACGTAGAAATAAGTATTCTGGAAACAAACATAGAAATAAAAGTTCAGTTGTTGTTCAGGATCAGAAAGTACAAGTTGTTTTACTTACTAGCTGCTGCAAAATGCCCAACTCGCGCAAAGCAGAGGCGCCTGGCGAAAGCTGATGAAGTCGGCCGAAACCCGAACACTGATTGTGATGGCCACCTAAGTAAGTAAGTAAGTAAGTTAGTAAAATATGAATATATATTTATAAAAAATGTTTTAAGTTTTTTAAGGCATAATTTGGATATGAACTAATATTATGTTTATTTTATAGACTTTATGTGATTTCAACCTCTTTGACATAAGCTGTATTATGTGTGTCTAAGTTTATTCATAATCATTTTTCTTGAGTTGAAGTCATCTTGCAATTGAACTAAATTCCAAAACCTACTTATTGCTGATTACATTCCTTTTAAGATTTGAAACTCACTTCTATGCATTCTATTTACAGCTTTCTATAATCTCTATATATATGTATATATCAATTTTAAATTATTTCAGGTGATAACGTATGGTCTACGTCTATTCGAGGTACGTCATGTGGTTATGTAACGAGCATGGGATAAGCTAACACTTGTGTGTGTCCTGCTGCCGGCTGCACTAATGGGCAACAAGTTAGCAAACTTAGTGGATAATGAAGTGTTATAATCGGATTTCATGGTAGAGTGAAAACTTTTGCGGTATTTTGGCACTCAGCTGCACTAACAAGCTTTTATGTAACATAGCTCAAGAAGATGCAGCAAGTCATTCAAGTGCCAAATGAAATCAAGTAGCGAAATAGAGAGAGGGAGTTATAAGAAAGCTTACTTGACAGGATATTAGCCTAGTTTAGTATAAAACCATTAGGATCGCTCGAAATTAAACAACAAATTATAGTTCAATATATATGGAACAACAGCTTTTAGTACAGTTTAATTCGAAGGAGTCCTTTCGACAGTTGTATTGCTTGCAAGCTGCAGCTCACAACAAACTGACACAAGAGTTTATTGATTAAATCAATTTTAAAAAAGCCAAAAATGTATGCATTTTTTTATGAACTTAAAAAAGTGTTTTATTATACTGTTTTGTTTCTTTCGACATGGTTGCAGCGCATAGCTTAGCCTTAAACTAAGAGCTAAAAATATTTTCCTTAAAATGCAATCAGTTTGATTGATGGCTTTCCTTATTGCCCAAAGAATTTTTCAATCTCGTCGTGAAGTAGAAACTTTCTTCATAATGTTAGCGAGCAAAACATCTGACATAGTTATTTTCTCTACTTAGATATTGTGCAAAGTTTTTGCTGTACAGAAATATAACAATATAAAAGGTTTTTTTTAAACAAATAAAGTTTAAAGCAGCGAAGCATAACTTTAATATAAATTTAAAAAAACTTAAAAAAAAACGACTACAAAATCACTTCAAAGTAAAATATGATTTTAAAATTTTTCTTTTAATTTCTTGGTCATATTTGACAATTTATTTAAGCATTTTATTACATTGGAAAACTTATTATTTGAATTTTTGCTAATTTGTTTTATTATCATAAACATATTAACTTCTTTATGAATAGAAAAGCTTTTAAGGTCGGCGCTAATATAATCAGACCTTTAAACAGAAGCCCCAACTTCAATTGTCAAATATGAATTGTCAAATATGACCAAGTAATTAAAAGATAAATTTTTAAATTATTTTTTACTTTGTAGTGATTTAAACAGATTTTTAAATTTACTTTAGGAATCAAAAGTTTAAGATTCCCAATTGCAAATTTATAAAAAATCGATTAAGTAGTGAAAAGTTTTCCCCTCAATATCTCGAATATGTCGAAAGGGTTAACTTTAGGATGTGTCCTTATGTATATCTAGGTACCGACTGGAATCGCCGGGATATTTTGTTTTAATCAACATCAATGGAATAAAATATAAATAACCTTTTCAACAAGATAATATACATTCAATTTCATTAAGAAATACACTTTTTAGAGACGTCTGAAAAAAAAGTTTTTTTTTTAAACGCAAAAAGAATTCGATTTTTGGGGGTTCATAAGATTATAGCATTATAATACATTATTCCGTACTTTTGTTTTTCCATCTCAACATGTTCGTGTTAGCAAAATCTTTATCTTTGTAGCAGATTTGGTTATGCATTCTGTAAAAATTAAAAAAAAAATCCAAGCTATGACTTGTGACGAAAATGTTTTTTTTTATCCAAAAGTACCTACGGTATAATCAAAATCCTCTGCAATGCATTTAATCTAATTTAAAAATAAATTATGCAGAGCTCGTTTTTAAGTGTTCCTCCAACTGTTGAGCTTGCGAACAGTGAAATGTAAAAATCAATCCGATTTAATATAATATCGCGAACTCACCAAAATAGCATCAATATTTTTTAATTCAAATCTTTAATTGTTTAAATAGTGAATTGTTGTTAATTTCATTTGTGTATCGATGATTTCATGCCAAATCGGACGCTTTTGTCCAAGAATTGATTTTGACGATTCTAATTTTTTCCAAATTTTTCACGGAGACTATTTAAAAAAATTAAATATTTGCATATTTTTTAAATTTTTTTTTTATTTTTTTTTTTTTTGCAAGTTATACACTGTAGAAAATTAAAAAGAAATAAATAAATTTGTGATTCGGACATGCAGTAAAATAACTATATCTTCAAAACCGTTAGTCCTACAAAAAAATATTTCGAATTTATTTTAGAAATCTTGGATTGTTCTTCTTTGTAGAATATTCTTCTACCAACACTTTTATGAAAAATTTTAATTTTTTTTCCACTTAAAATTTCATTCACATTTTTCAACGTCTATTTTGGCATTTTGAAAACATTGTCGTATTTAAACATTCATTCTTAAGGTATAATATACGTGTAAATTTTTCAAAAAAAAAAAAATTTTGTTTGCTTAATATGTTCTTCATAGCTTCTAGAATATACATACATGTTTTTAAAACAAAACCTGACATTGCAAATTCAACAAAAGTAATTTTATCAACCGATAATTTTAAAAATATATGCAAAATTTTGAAAAACAAAAGCTTTAAACGCGATGTCCTCGAAACTAGTTTTTTTAAAACGGTTCGATAGATAACTCGAAATCTATTGGTTCCATTTCAATGAATATTTTTGCATTTTGTTTGTAATTTTGTCCTTTAAGCATTTCCTTTAAGTTCAAGTACCTACAGTTTTTTTCTTTTATTGACAAAAAAGCGCGCGATAGTCTACCTCTTTTCTCAATTTTTTGCTTTAACTTTCGCCATAATTTTTAAAAACCCCGTAGAGGGGATGCCAAATTAGTGGTTTGTACTTTAAAATGACATTTCATTTTTTTGTTTCAGATACATGGGAAAGGCGATATCCATCGAACCGTTTTGGATGTATTTTTTTTTAATCTAATTTTCAGCGCCCTCTATGTAAAAGCCTGAAAAGTATTTAAAAAAAAAAAAGAAATAATTTTTATAAAGTACTTTTTTTTATGTACAATAAGCTGTATAAATTTGAAAAAAATATAATAACTCCTTGTATTTAAAAAAATTTTTGAAACAAGCTGCGTTTTTTTAGTTGTTACACGTATATAATACCTTAATAAAAAAAAAAAACGAAATGGCCATCTCAGCCCTTAAAAGGACTTTGACCGAGCTTCTTATGACCAATCGTATTGTGTGTGATGCGAAATGTTTGCACACAAATGATCGAGAACTGTTCTCAAGAAGCTTTTCATGGCAGTTTTTATCCTTTGAGGTTTGCCATTGCCTGCAGAGAGGTGACTGCCGAACAGAAAAATTAATTCAATTGAAAAAATGTTCTGTGTCAGATGGAGGATTATACCTTAATGCATTGCCAAAATCTTACATTGGAGAATGAATGCTCACTATTTTAAACGAATTTTTCAAAAACTGCCGAACCAATATTTACACACAAAATAATTTCATTTGTAATTAAAAATATTAGGATATTATAGGCACTTAATATTAATGGTAAGAATACGTTACAATACGCAGTTTATGTGTAAAATTAATCGCTTCATTTTGTTTCACAAATAAACACACCAACGATCAGCAAGATATGGGAAGCATTACTTGTTTCCATACAAAAATGTATTACTTCTCGTGTCTTGCTTATCGTTGGTGTGCTTATTTGGGATACAAAATTAAGGGGTAAAATAACAGATCATTCAATAAGTCCGTAGGATAAGTAAGGAAAAAACAAAATTTTGATAAAACTCGATTACATTATATTGTTCAACATAGTTGCCTCGAGAGCGATACAACAAGTATAGCGATTTTCGAACTTTTCAATATCACTTTTACGGTACGATTTCTCTTTTTCGTCAAAATAGCCCTCAGTTTCAGCGATTACTTCATCATTGGACTTGAATTTCTTTCCAGCAAGCATTCCCTTGAGATCTGAAAACAGAAAAAGTCGCTGGGGGCTAAATCTGAAGAATACGGTGGGTTGGTAAGCAACTCGAAGCCCAATTCATTCAATTTTGCCATCGTTTTCATCGATTTGTGACACGCTGCTTTGTCTTGGTGAAACAACACTTTTTTTTCTTGTAAATGTGGCCGTTTCTTGGTGATTTCATCCTTCAATCGATCCAAAAGTGCACAGTTATAGTCGCTTTGATGGTGGTTCCTTTTTGGAGATAGTCGATGAATATTAATTCTTTCGAATCCCAAAATATAGACGCCATCACCTTACAAGTCGGCTGTTGGGTCTTTGCTCGCTTTGGATTCGGTTCGTCGTCTGCTGTCCACTCAGCTGACTGTCTTTTGGATTGTGGTGTATAATAGTAAAGCCATGTTTCATTCATTGTCACATATCGACGATAGAATTCGATTTTATTGCGAATTAACAGCGTCAAACACTCCTCTAAAACATCAATTCGTTGTTGTTTTTGGTCGACTGTGAGTTCACGCGGCATCCACTTTGCACAGAGCTTTCGCATACCCAAATGTTCGTATAAAATGGTAAAAACACTACCATCTGATATCTTTACAATTTCAGCTAGCTCGTGCACCTACAATTTGCGATCAATCATAACCAATTTGTGGATTTTTTTGATGTTTTGTGGAATAACAGTCTGATTTGGGCGTCCACTGCGCTCTGCATCATTTGTACTGTTACGACTACGTTTAAATTCAGCAATCCACTTTTCTACCATTTTTCTCGATGGAGCAGAGTCCGGATAATATTTATCAAGCCATTGTTTGGTTTCGACTGTATTTTTTTTCATAAAAAGCAATGCTTTATCAAAACTCGAAATTCACTTTTTCCAATTTCAAATAACAATAACAATAACAATAACAATAGTTGCACACAAAATGCTATAACTCACGAATCAATTGTCAGATTGTTGTCAAATTTTTATACGTATCGTTTGAAGGTTGGTACTAAATAAAAATCATATGGAAAAAAATCTAGTAACGCCATCTATGTGTTAGCCTATGGACTTTTTGAAGATACTGTTATATTCCACTGTAGGAACAATTTTGTCCAACTTATTTTTAGTTTTGTTTGTCTATTACGTTATTTTCTTAAGAGAAATGGAATTTTTTGTGTTTGTACCCTTATAAAAATGCAATAAACTTTTTTCTGAAGCTTTTCATTAAACAGTTTCTTGATATTTTGGGGGTGTATGAAGACTTTTGTCTCTGACTGTATAACCTACATTCCAAATTTCACCTCATCTCTTTAGCGTGAAAGAGCGCAATGAAGCAAGCAAACCTAAAAGCATACTAATATTTTTTTAGCTTTATTCTTCGATTAAATCTTTGCTTGTAATTTCATTCACATAACCATCACAATATTCAGTATTCGCTGAATTATCTTCACTTTAATTCAATTTCCACTTTACATGTACATATGTAAACATCACATTACTTTAGTTCAATGTGCGTTCACGTCGATATGATACGAAATAGCAAATCATTGAAGTATACACTGGAAATTGAGCTGAAAAACTGTCGGCTGATAACGATGCTAAAGAGAGGAAAATTACACGGTAACGATGAAAAAATGCGATTGTTAACATACGCTGATGACGTGCACAGTCAAGAAAAATAGCAATTTTGGAAAATGCTGAAAAAGCCATCATTAAAAAAAAAAAGATACAATTCATTTTCCACGTGTTTGCATGTAAAACTGAAAAAGCTTATTTTTATGATGCTGCATAATTTAAAAAGCCATAAAAGAGGAAGACGTTGTGGAAGGAGTTAAGCTGCATGAATCTCAGTTTTGATAAACGTAAAAATAATAAATAAGGGCTTGAGGAAGTAGAAGTTTTTTTTTTTATACTTTCAAGCCTTTTTTAATAAGCCCTTAAAGCTTACAAAAACCTTTAAAATTATAAACCAAAAGTTCTCAAACTTAAGAGATTTTTGCACATTTGAATATCAAATTCAAACACAGTGAATTTGTATTCTTCATTAAACGTTGTTAGCTTTGCAATAGAAAAAATCCGTCCTTAAAACTGTGCGTGTTTAATTCGTAAATTCCGTGACTTGACAAAGGAACAATTGCACTTAACTAATCAGAGCAGGCTATTTTTTGTTTTTTTTTTTTTTTGCCAGTTCGTCTGCGAAAACATCATCATCATTATTTGTTTGTTTTACATTTACTTTCATTTCAATTTTCTAAAGAACTGATATTAGGCAATGCTGGAAAATTTCTAGAGTGCAGTTATTGAACCTACGAAGTTCGTATGATAAATATTTATAGTTAAGTTTTCTACATTTAATTTATCTTGAATGCATCAATATTTGAAATCATGTTCTTCTTAGTTGTAAACTTTATTTTAACATCGTCATTATCGGATGTTTCAGAAATTTTCATTCATAGAATCTTCGAACTGTGTACATATAACCATTTAATCTGAACTGCAAACTTTGTAAACTAACAGAATGTGGTGCTGATGATGGAGTTGCTATGAAACGAGCGGATTCTATAAAGTTAAAAACATGCTAAAATAAGCAATGTGCACGATGGGTTGAATTTCATTATTGAGCATTCCTTTCGATGAACTGCTCCGCCACCACTAAACAGTAATTTCCACTTTCCTTAAAATTTTGGTTGAACTTTTCCTTAAAATCTTGGTCTGTGTTCATTGATATAGCAATGAGTAACTTTTCTATTGAGCACAATATTTTAAAAATTTTTTATGTAAATGAAATTTTTAAATATTGTCTATTTATCGAATAAATTGAAATTGACAGATCAAAATTTTCTATGGAATTGTGAAAATAGAATAAAATTTTGTCCTCAAATATTAGTGCTTGTTTCTTAAGTAGGATACACAAAGTGTTTTTTATTAGAAAAAATTGTTAATTTTTATTAAAAACGTCAACGAAAACAGTTTTCACCAACACAAACGGACGAAGATTTTTTTATTAATCGAGTGCATTTCAAATATATTTGACAATAAGACCCAAAGTTTTTTGGATTTGTGCTATTTGTGATCCGATTCGGATTAACTGAACTTTCATTCTGATTATTAAACAAAGACTTTGCTGCATTTAAATTTTATTCAATTTTGAATTTTTCTCGAACCACTTAAATTTTCTGAAATCACCCCATTATTTTTTTTAGCTTGTTTTTAAACTCAAAAATACCATTTTTTATTATATGATATTTATTAATCAAATTATGTCAATTGTGGTCTCTAGATTAAGAATAACTTAAAAAAATATACTGTAGAATGTACTTTAAAAAAAAAGGGAATATTTCATTCTAACACACCTATCGGCAAAAATCCGATGTCTCATCTCAGTCCACATTACCTTCCGTATTACAAATTGAATACGATGCTTTGGTGGTTTTTTTTTCTTTTCTCTTCTCTTCCCTTCTAATCACTGTAGCGAAGGAAAAATATGTGTTAAAGAATATGTGTTAAGAAATATAGTATATAAATGATCGCCAGACTAAAATGACTGTCAAAAATGCACCTCTTTTGTTCAGAAACAAGTTAATAAAGGTATCAAAAACGTTTCTGTTGTAGGTTAAGAAACCTTCAGAAATGGTGCTTATTGAAGCGAAGCTTTTTACTCCTCGTTCTGTGATTTGCTTGGAGTGAAATCTGAAAAATTTTCGACAGATTTTTTCTTGGAAATTTGATGGTTTTATTGTTGCTATTGCTTATTACAACAAGAAAATTTAATTTTAATATTAAATACTAAAAATGTTTTTCGGCCTGACCGTGGGGATCGAACCCACGTCCTCTTAAGTCCAATGCACTATCCACCAGGCCACAAAGTATTGTTAATAACAGTTGTTAATTCAATCCTTATTATAACAGAAGCTATGCTGCAGTAGATCGTCACCATCTATCAATAGATAGAAGATTGTGTATTTGCTATGCTGCAACTATCAAAATTTTGCTTTTATTTGTCACAAGGTGTCTCCAGCATCGGTTTGTTTGTATTGGGAATGCTATCATAGAGTGTAAATTTTTATCTAGAGATTGCATCAACTCTGCTAAGTCTCTGGCATGTATTTACAGAGTTATTTCACTTAAAAACATGAAGAAAAAAAACTCTGTTAACCTCTGTTAAAAACTTTCCGAGTGTTAGTGATTTTTGTATGGAAGGTAGCGAATAAAGCAACAAAAAATAACACAAATATGCATTAAGAATAACAAAGAACTCATTGCGGGGAAAACCCAACATATTAACTCTTATTCAGGTCACTGCAGCAGATACTTGTGTATTCGTGGAGTTTATTAAGTGCTCAGAGAAAAAACTGGAAGAACGTGTAGATCGCAAGCTTACCTCTGTGCAAGAGTGTATGAAAAGAGAACAGAGAACAAATTAAAATGTATTCTCTTCCGCTACACGCAGCTTTGCCATATGTTTTTTGAAAATTCTGTAATTTTCAAAAAAAAATCCTGTATTTTTAGAGAAAATACTGCTCTTATAAAAGGACTAAAAACAAATATTTTAAAATTTTTTTATTATAACATTTTTAATATTTTATTTAAAGTAAGTTATAATTTTACAAAAATATCACTTTCTTATTAGGTATGTAATAAAATTAACAGAAATAGATTTAATAATAAGTTTTTAAAGCAATTCATTCGCAATGTTGAGATCATTGAACATATCGCACACTAAATACAAAATAGTCACAACTCAAAATTTACAAATTGTTACTTTGTAATTTTAAACTATTTGTAGTGATCTATACATTGAATGTAGCATATCAAATAAATTTTTTACTAGAGTCTAAAAATTTAAAAATTAAGTTAAACCATTAAATAAACGACAATTTCCTTATCTTACTAGGTTTTGTTAAGTATTTGTCCATTTGTAATTTACAAAAGACTAGCGAAAAGAAATTAACAAAAACGATGACAGCAACAATGACAGGAAAAGCGCTGCCACATGATCAAATTTTTGAAAGGTTGTAAAAAGTAGTAGCACCTTTATTTGCTACTTTTATATAAGTACTTACATATAATTTATAAACATAAAATTTTTATTTTTTTTATTGAACGAAAATTAAAAAACTGGATTAAAAAAAAAACCTGCCCAAATTCTGGGAGAAATATGATCCTGTCTACCTGCTCAAAATGCTGCCCAAAACAGGATTAACTGCCCATATGGTATTGCTGGTTACACGACCTGTTGCTACACGACCTGTTGTTTGCATTTATTCGCTTGCAGCTCTGCTTGCAGTGACTGCTTCAGCAGAGAATCAGGGTATATTCACTTAATGAATATATTAATGCAGGGCTCTACTACTTATTATATCAAAGAATTTATGTAAAAAAAAAAGTTGAACAAACTTTGTAGAAGGAGTGTGATTAAAGTACCACACCCCATGTCTAGTCCCGCCCGCTTTTCTAGCCTACGGACTACTCATTATTTCAAAGAACTCATGTACAAAATTTGGTGTAAGCCCATCAAACGATGTGGAAGAAATTCGAAGAAAATTAAATTGCCACGCTCCCTATGACTAGTCCCGCCCAATTTTCTAGACTACAAACTACTCATTATTTCAAAGAATACATATATGTATTAAATTTTTTGGAAGTCGAACAAGCGGTGTAGAAAGACCTAAATTAAAATTAAAGTGCTACGCTTCTTGCCTAGTCCCGCCCACTTTTCTATACTAAAGGCTGCTTTCTTTACCAAAAACTATAATTGCAAAATTTTGTTGAAGTCGAAAAAAGGCTGTAGAAGGAGTTCGATGAACATCAAAGCGCCACTTCCCATTTCTTGTCCGGCCCACTTTTCTAGACTATGGACTGCACATTATTCCAACGAATTTATGTAAAAATTTTGGTTGAATTCAGACAAACTCTAAAGATGTTCGTTTAAAATGAAAGTGTCACGCCCCTGTCTTATCAGGCCCAATTTTCTAAAATGCCAACTTCTCATATCGAAAAATATAAGTGCAAAATATTGTTGAAGTTGAAGAATCGGCACACATGTTAGGTTAAAAATGCCACGCTCCCTGTTAAATCCCGACTACCTCTCGAAGCTCAAGACTGTTCATTATACTAAAGAATATATGAGCAAAACTTGGTCTAAGTCATACCAAGTACCACGCCCCCCGTCTAATTCCTCACACTTCTATAAATTACGGACTGCTCCTTATGCCAAAGAATGCAAAATTTTGTTGAATTGGACAAACGGTGTAGAGGGAGTTCGATTAGAATTAAATTGACACGCCCCTAGTCTAATCCCAACCACTTTTGTAGACTAAAAACTGCTTATTATACTAAAAAATATATAAATAAATTCAAATAAAACCAATTTGTAAGGGAGATAGGCATAGTTTTAATTTTCGAACTTGATTTTTATTTTTTAGTAAGAAGCTCATGTTTTGAATATCGTTGCGATAGATTAAAAATCTCTAATCGTAATGACGGACAGACAGACGTACACACAGACGAAAATGGCTATAGGTGATGATACATATAGTACTTTTCTATACCTGCCACGTCTCCTTATTGACATTACAAACGGAACGACAAAGCTAATATACCCTTTACGCAGTAAAAATGTCAAAGCTTAGCTGAGTGGTTTGCATTGTAATAAGTTTTATGATTGAAATATTTGTCAGTCGTATATTAAATGACTCCCCCTTAGTTTTTTATAGCTTCAAAATTAAAATAATTTCAATTTAAATTAAAAATAACTGAAAATACAACACATAACCTGTCAAAATTTAATGACATCCTTATGATTTATGACCCACTTGTGCAGAATGCTTCTTAAAATATTAACTACAGCATTCATTTTAACCCGAAATTTTATCCCGAAACAAAAAGAGTTTACTCCGGCTTTTCAGATCTGTTTGTTAAAAAGTGTCGCACGTTGTTCTTGTCACATTCTTGAACTGAGCGCAAGTAAAAATGTTGCTTCCCCCTATTCCAAGGTATTTAAAAATACATAATTTTAATAACTCAAGGAAAATATAAACAAAAAAAAAAATTGGCTCAATTTTCAAAATATGCTGGATATGAACATGCATTTTAATGTTTCTTAACATATCGCTTGTTCGCTTCAGTGATGTTTTTAATTTCTTTCAACATTTGCTGCCAACGCTGCAGCTGCACTGACAACATTTCGAATGGATTGCAACAGCATCTGTAGCGCATTTTGCACTTTACTTACAATATTTAGTATCTGGTTTTCTACACTTCACTGCCTGTCATTTGATGATGTTTGAGTTTTTGTATAATTTATGCTTAATGTTGCATGCATTTTGTGCCCCGTCATAGCTTATGACGTAGTACTGATAACTTGAGATTTCCTGCGCATGCCGTGAACATAGCCTTTGAAGTGACAGCAGCAAGTTCTCGTGTAATATATTCTTAGTTTGAAAAGTCATTTCATACACTTGCTACTAGTTGCAGATACTTTTTAAAAAGTTTGTTCTTAGCGAAAGAGTAACGGTCAAATGTATTTATTTCAATACTTATAACATCAAAAACAATTTCGAAACGGTCAAAATTCTCAACTCTAAAACTCTTTATATCTCAAAACCGTTTTCACCTGAAGCTTAACTTTTTTAACATAACAAAATTTGACTTCTGACTAAGTTTAATCGTTGCAAACTTTTGCGTCACATACGCATATTTAATGCATTCCAAATAATGTAACCTGTTTCAGCATGTAACCACATAATTTATAACAAGCGACAGTAACGAAATAAATCCATGCAAGAAGCATCTTACCTAGGTATTTGTTCTTTAACTTTATAACAATGAACTGTTGACATTCATGATGTTTACCACTTGAGATTTCTTCCACCTGCTGACTCATCAGCATAGCATTCGTAGACCTTTACATCAGCCAACTAGCAATTTTACACCATTGAGCGCCGCACTCAACTCCCGAGTACCGGATGAAAACTTTTCTAATTTCGTTGCTGCCGCTCTGCTCCTAGAGTTAAGTTTATTACTTCCTTTCTTGTATGCTTCAACTTACAGTGCTTTCCACTTTATTCGCTGAATTGAATACAAAAGTTTTATATCAGCAAACAGACAATGAATGACGCAGAATACTGTGCAAGTTTCTAAAGATGCACCGGAAGTTGGTCTCTTCAAGTTGGTGCAATAAACGGCGACTTATGCATCCGTATAAAATCAAGGTGAACGAAGGTTAGTTGCTTCGATTGACTTCCGTGGTCTTTTTTGGCAGCTTTACAGCTGCAACTAGGAGAGAACTGTAAAGTTGTAATACCCAACAGGCAATAAGATGTAACATCAGACATATAAATGGCTTGAAATTTTATATTTTTTCATGGAAAGTGGAAATCTACTGTGTGATTTCTGTGTTAAATGCATGTTGAAGATAGGAAGGCCGATGTTCAAACATAAAAAATGTCGCAAAATCACGTGAGTTAACCGAGCTAAGGAACTAAGAATCAAATAAACCACATTTGCATTCCATGATGCTGGACCTACTTAAGATTTGAACAAAAATGACGGCCATAACGTGAAATCGATGTAAGTTAACCCTTTGAGACCCAACTAAATCGATAGTGCATTTGTTATTTTATTAGATATAAAGCTGACTTCTTGTGGACAAGTCGATAGGATTGAATGTATTTATGTCGCGTGGTAAGTATGCAGAGGTTATAGCATTGCTTTTTTATAAGCTTTTATTTAACTTGCTTCGTTCGTATGTCCGTCAAATCTTGCAAACAATTTTTCTGCAACTTGTGGGTCTCCGATTAAGCTGAAATTTAGCATACATATGTAAGCCCGGCGAAAAAATGTTTACCACACCGCCCATAAATCAATAAATCAACTGCTCTATCACCAAAACTACTAGGCCGATTAAGCTGAAATTATTTTATTACAAATCAATAAAAATTTTATGCCTCCAAAACTACGGGGCTGATTCAGCTGAAACTTTGGCAGTAAATTTCCTTCAAATATAGAATGGTTTAGGAAAACAATCTTGCCACACTCCTTCTCACCGCCCACAAATCAATAAAAATACAATGTCTCCAAAACTATTAGATCGATTCAGCTGACATTTTGGCAGTTAATTTTCTTAAAGTAGAGGAGTTTTTAGAAAAAATAAATTGCCACACCCATTTTTACTGCCCACAAATCGATAAAAATGCTGTATTTCCAAAACTACTAGGCCGATTCGGCTGAAATTTTTGCAGTAAATTTCTTGGCCTGTATTTCACTTGGATTAAGCTTAAGGCACTGATATTGTGTAGTAAACCTGTATAATAGAGGTGGCTTATATACAGGTAAGCCTACTAAAAGATTAAATTTCACTAATATTGTGTAGTAAACTTGTATAACGGATCGCGGACATCGGTGCCTCAAGATATTGAAATTTAGACGTATTTTACATTTTGAAAATTTTTCTTAATTTAAATACGTCCCTAGAACTTACCTATTTACGTACGCTTTTATTATGATGATGGGTAACCAAGAGAGAGGTTCTTCTGAATCTAGAATATACCTACTATATACATATATCACAAATGTCACTGAGATTTATTTTTTTCTTTTGAGTTCACGTTTTGTTTTTAAATAAAAGCCTATATTTTAAAAATTTTTTGTATTTTTTTTTTTTAAATATATTTCAAGAATCCAAATTGAAAAAAAAATCAACAAAATTTAATTTAAACTTGTGCTTCGTTGAACCAAAGTTCAGATAACACATTTGTGTTGTTTGGGCACTAGTGTACACCGAGAAAAAAAAACAATCGGTAAATCACCTAAGTCGGCTTGTATAAAGAGAATTGTATGGGAATAATAAACTTATGCTTATTCACCTAAGCAATTTATTGTTTAATACATTGCTTTGAAAGCATATAATTCGATACCCTGCCAAAAAAAAAATTTGATTCACAGATGTTAACAGATGCTGTATTAACAGAAGTAGTATGTCGCAGTATTCTGTTGATAGCTGCAGCATAGCTTCAGTTGTAATTAATATTGAATAAATCACTCAGCGCAACAAAGGAGTTTGGCTCGAAGATAGTCTAGTGACTTCATAAACAGTGGTATCGGTGGGTGTGGGTTCGAATTTCAATGGCATGCGAAGGTAAAATTTTTGTATTTGATATTTAATTTAATTTAATTAATGTTCTTCTTTTTATATAGGTCAAGCAGCAAGAAAATCCGAGAAGTGATTAATTTCTAAGAAAAAAACGGTGTTGATAAAAGAAAACTTTTTGTTGAAAACCCGAAAAAAAACTTATATTTTTGAAATTAATTTTTTTTTTAAGTAGTGTATAAAAAATTACCAAATACTTGGTTAATTTATCACCCAATAAAAACTGGCAAGTCAACATGTAAAACTTAGGCGTTTTGATAAAGTACTTGGGGGGCTGAAAACTGCCATCTTAAAAATTATACTAGGTTTTTTTTCAATTTAACATGAGCTTTTTTCTCGGTGTAATTTTTCATACAAATTCAAAAGCCTGCTATCTATATTCCGGCAGGAAAGACAATATGAAAACAAAGTGCCTTACCAAAATTCAATATTCCTCAAACGCTAGGCTGCTCAGATCAAGCAACACTTGCTCCTCCAATTCAATATTTTAAAAGATATTTGAAAGGAAAACATAATGCCGAAGTTGCTGGATAAAAATCCTTATTCATAAAGCAAGTGGCTTGACAATTTAACAGGATTGTAAATAAAAAACTTTTATGGATGTTCAATTGTAATAAGCTGCCTGGGCTACCCACAAATTCAAATATACTGGGCTGATGGCTTTAGAAATGAACATATTTATAAATCTTTGTCCAAAAATAAGTTTCTTTAGTTAGGAAACTCAATACACTTTGTGTGGATATCAGCGAACCCAATATAGCAAATAAGCTTTGGAGAGTCCAGCCAATTATCTTATAGCCAATTAACTTATATTATAAGTTCTTCATGACTATGATTTTTGTTCAACATTTCGGAATGTGTTTAATGGGATTTGCGTGTTTTTGGTTATTGGAAAGCTCCATCTAGGGAAAATAACAATATAAATGCAACAATATATTTAAAAGTTGAATAGTGCCATTTAATGAAAGATGCCTAACCCAATAAGTCATCAAACCAAAACAACGTCCTGTTGGTTTGAAAAAATTTAGCCTGCGCAACATCCGTAGAGCTTATTGTAGACTTTGAGATATTTCAAGGAGCCAGGACTTTTCCTGACAGTGGGCTAGTTCACGGACTATACTAATGCTCTGTTTGCCAATTGGTTCACATCTGTACTTCGACCGTTTCTTTACTACAATCCAATTGTTGGAGAAACTTAATGAAATGGGACTTAAAGCCACTGGCGCTTTTATGGTATATCGAATCGGAAAACGAGCGAGGTGATATATGTCAGTTTATCTAAGATAATACGGTTCCAGTTGTAAAGTGGCGGAACTCAAAGTGCGTAACAATTGCATCATCAATATGTGGCAAAGATCTCATCGGCTAAGTCAACCGCTGGCCTAAGGATATAACGAGAATACTACCAATAGTAAACCCAGCAACAATTCAAGACAATAGTGATACAATGGGAAGAGTTAGGAAGAGAATACTATAGAATAAAAATTAAGACACGTAAATAACATGCAAAAATTATTTCTATTTGGCTAAATGCTTCGGTGTTTCCGAAAACAATAAAAAAAACTTTTTTACTTTTAATTTTGAAAATGGAGAAACATTTTGCAAGTTAAGAGCGTTGAGCATTATCAGATATTAGATGATAATTATGGGAGCAAATATCACCCATCGGGTCTATCCAAAGACCATAGGGTAATAGTTAATGGAACAGATAACCAGCACTTATATGTAAGCCCCAACACGGACCCGATTCCGCATTCGGTGGGGCAACACTATCTGGCAACTGTCCGCAAGCGCATGCAACACTGTTTAATAGTAGTACCATTTTGACTACCAGTAGTGGCGTACCTTCATTGCCATCTACTGGTGAAAACGAGACGCATCCAATCTCTTGCATTTTAAGGGAATATGCCAGCCCGGCCGTATCACTGCGCGGTTCCCGCCGGTCAATCTTGAGCTGTGCAGCATGCACACAACCACAACTAGCATGAGCCTTCCCCGAAGGACCAGCCCATGTACCACCTGGGCAACTCGGTTCCGCCCATGAGGTTCCTAAACATCCCAGCATCGAGACAAAAAATCTACGCATGCATGAACTTTTATAACTGACTGTGCTCAGTTGAGTACTAAATGGTGCCGGACTTTTTTTTGTAATAGAGATTAACTTGAGTAGAAATATTTTTGAAGACTTCTTAAAAATGTATCTTTGAATGAAACTTTATACATATAAAGAACTATCTTGAATAAAAATCTTCTTGAATATTTCCTAAAATATATCATTGAATAAAGCTTTATATAAAATTTATATAAGAAAATGGAATTCTCAAGGCTTTTATAGGTCTCTTTCAAGCAAAGCTTAAATGATTACTTTAATAAAAGTCCTTTTCAAGTTGAGCTGAAATAACTCCAAATATTTATGTGAAATTATTATCTGGATACTAGATGGATCAATAAGTTTTTAATAAGGGAAAACTGAAAATTTGTTTTTGGCAAAATTTGGTTTTATTTTACCAACATTGCTTTCTTCTAAGTTGATACAGCGACTCCAAAAATTTTCTTAATTTTTTATCCGAAAATTAGTCTTCGGAAGTTCTTCAAAATAGGCCTCAGTTTCAGCAATTAGTTTCTCATTTGAGTAAAATCTCTTGATGCTAAGCCATCTCCTCAGGTTTGGAAACATGTAGAAATCGCTGGTGGTCAGGTCTGGCGGAAATGGTGGCTGTGGAATCAGTTGAAATCCAATTTCGTGCATTTTCGTCGCATTGTCGTTAGGATTGCCGTTTTTCTGCAATTTTAATTTTTTAACGATGCAATAATGATAAATAACGCATATTATTTATCATTATTTATGGTTTTACCTTTTTCAAGATAGACGTTGAATATTATTTTATGAGCATCCCAAAATTTTTGCGTTTTTGGACGCATCGGAACACTTTCACAAAGAAACACTTTGCGGAGAGACGGATTTTTTCTTTTTTTTTACTGTTGCATGGACTCTGGTGGTGTATAGAAATGTATCTTAATTTTATTCACGGCTCTGAATCGATGCAAAAACTCCGTTGGATTTCTCATAAACATTCAAAATTCTGCTGGGAAGTCGTAACACGAATTCATTTTTGGTCCACTATGAGTAGAAGCATCACCCATCGCGCGCAGAGCCTCTTCATACCCAAAATATAAAGCGTGATATTGAATACATTGTCTAACGACATCTTTATGGTCTTAGTTAGCTCCCTCAATTTCACTTTGGGGTCGTTCAACATAATAGCATGGATTTTTTCTGGTGTACTGACGTCTTTTGGTGTCATCGATGCTTGTACGGCCGCAACAAAAGTCAGAATACCACTTTTGAATCTTCTTCATCGTCGGTCCAGAGTACGTTAATACTACTTTTCTTGCTTGGCTTTGCTTTCAGTTATCGTATAGTCTTAGCCACGAAGTCTTCGAAAATATAAGATGCGCTGACACCTCCGGCGTAAATGGCGTACCATGGAGTGACTTTAATTGGATGTAATAGCTCTACGTTTGAAGCGCAAATGTTTGTTTGTTAACGTACTACGTTCAGATGAAAAATGGATCAATTTAGACACAAAAACGTCCACTTCGTCGTTACCGCAACTGGAAAGTTTGACCATAGTTCGATTGACGCGATTGAAGGTCTACAGACAGTAGCTGACGGACTGTCGTCTGATCGACGTGGATGGCTCATTACCGCCATCTTTAGCCACAGCGGCAATATTCTCATCGGAACGAGTACTGTTTACACCGTCACCCTGTATTTAAGTTTAGTTTAAGTTGAATTTTAATAATTTGTATTTATTAAAACAGCTAAGTGCGTTGAGTGAGTTTTCAGAGATATTCCGAAAACTCCAAAAAAAGAGCGCTCTCGTCGGCTTGTCGATGAGAGTGCTAAATTAATATCAAAAGCGCAATCCAGCTGGTAAGTTCCCCCCTCTCTCTGTATTTTTCTAAATAAAATTTCTAAAACCAAATCTCTTTTGTCTGTTTCTTCTTTTTCTGAAAAAATTAAATCTGGCAAAGATCCGAAAACCCACCAAGGAATATTTATTGGTCCTTCGAGCCGGATTTAATTTTTCCAGAAAAAGAAGAAACAGACAATAGAGATTTGGTTTTAGAAATTTTATTTAGAAAAATACAGAGAGAGGGGGGAACTTACCAGCTGGATTGCGCTTTTGATATTAATTTAGCACTCTCATCGACAAGCCGACGAGAGCGCTCTTTTTTTGGAGTTTTCGGAATAACTCTGAAAACTCACTCAACGCACTTAGCTGTTTTAACAAATACAAATTATTAAAATTTTTCATAGACCCTCATAGACCCGTGTCGAGCAGTGTCGGTCATTTCCGAGGCCTTGGTTGCTTCGCTGCGTTTGGCCACCTCTCGATCGGGAGCAGACCGCATGTGTTGCCTGGAGATTCGCGGCAAGTTTCAACGGAGTGACCGAATAAGCGTGATGGCTCAGGTGAAGCGTGGTTACTCGTGTGTAACGCCGACTCAAACACTTGATGCGCGCATACTAGAACCGTATGCCAATCTGTTGTTGGCTGATCAGGCTTTTTTCAAGTCGGCTCCGGTCAGTCTAGTGTTGGGCGTGGGAGTTTACTTCAAGATAATGCTCCCGGGCCTGTTTCCGACTCCTGCCGGCCAGTTGACCGCTCAGAGCACCATATTTGGATGGGTGCTATCGGGCTTATGCTCATATAATTTTTTTTTGAAATTAAATTGAATTTTGAAAATTTACATGTATATATGCAAACACTGAAATAAACACTGAATTTAAAAAAATGAAACTGCACTGAATAGGTTTATTTATTTAAGGCATTTTAAGTTTTTATCCTATATATCTACTTAAATAATTTTCTAGTTTTTTGCAGTTTGCTGCAAGGTGGGCGGCAATGTTTACACCGTCACCCTGTATTTAAGTTTAGTTTAAATTGAATTTTAATAATTTGTATTTGTTATAACAGCTAAGTCCGTTGAGTGAGTTTTCAGAGTTATTCCGAAAACTCCAAAAAAAGAGCGCTCTCGTCGGCTTGTCGATGAGAGTGCTAAATTAATATCAAAAGCGCAATCCAGCTGGTAAGTTCCCCCCTCTCTCTGTATTTTTCTAAATAAAATTTCTAAAACCAAATCTCTATTGTCTGTTTCTTCTTTTTCTGGAAAAATTAAATCTGGCAAAGATCCGAAAACCCACCAAGGAATATTTAAGTACTACGAAGTGCCGGAGCACCTCTTTTATTACGTGTTGTTTCAACTTCATCGAGGCGCGCGGCTAAACACCTAAGTGTTTGATCAGTTAGCGTAGGGCGACCAGGGAATTTTTGCCGAAATCACTGACGAATTACTATGGAAAAAAATACTCACGAGTATTTTGAGTATTTGAGGAGTATAGCATTCCATAGCTTGTCCACGTGTATTCGTTTCTGTTTACTTCACAAATATCAAAACAAACCTGCCAGTTACAAGCTTATACAGGGCTTACTCGTATAAGAAAAATGTTACAGCCAGAAGTACGAATAAGATATGAAGCATTTTTTATTCACTAAAGTCAACGATGAAAAGAAGGTTCTACTATAATTTTTGACTGCCATCACTTAGGAAAAACTCAAACTAACATCTGCATACATAGATACTCCCAAATAATTAATTAAGCGAATAACAGACGCAAGGCGCCATCATTTAAAGCGATGTTTTAAGATTTTCTAGACAAACGGAATAAGACAGGCGTCACGTGAAGGCAATTTCACGAGTTGTCAACAATGTTGCGTGCAATTAGTACAGCACTCAAAGAAAATTTAATGAAAAATAATATGACTGACAGATGTACAGAGTTTTTTTTTTTTATTTACTTAAAGAAATTTCGCACAAAATTTAGCTTAAAATCAAATAAGCAGGAGGGCGACAATGCTTAACGCTGACATAAAATCAACAAACCAAATAGCGACTAAGTCATGTGTACCGATGGACTAAATAGACATAAATTATGCCTGAAATGTACAGCCAAAATTAAGTATTTTTCATGTTGCTGCCAACTGCTCACTTGCTTGTGTTGCATGGCCTTCATTAGTAGTATACCCCCTACACCTATACACACACGCCCA
Organism: Coremacera marginata; assembly: GCA_914767935.1. Taxonomy (NCBI): domain Eukaryota; kingdom Metazoa; phylum Arthropoda; class Insecta; order Diptera; family Sciomyzidae; genus Coremacera; species Coremacera marginata. The sequence continues at coordinate 145,804,336 of OU612045.1, forward strand.
CACACCCACACACCCTCATAGAGCAAGTTGTGAATCCTCACTCAGCGATGTTGTCATTGACATAATTTAACTCATCTGCGTAATGATAAAAGTTGTCTGTCTTTGTCATTATAAGTCATCCGATCTCTACGGCGACAAGCTCGTCTCTCTTTTGTGCTGGCAGCACTTGTAAATATGCGCCTCACCCATCAACCCATCGTTCCACACTTAAGTAACGCTGTTATGCTACAGCATGATGTCCTGTAAAATGTGACAATAATTTTTTGTAACTCGTCAACATTTTTTGATCCTTATGCAATGGCCAGGAAAAGCGCTGAAGCCAAAAGGGTTCGTTTTTTTTTTTTTTTTTTGAAAAGGTTGACGTTTCCGCATAAATTTCCACTGGGTTTTCTTGAAGCTTGCTGTGCAGAAAATAGGATATATTGCATATTTGTTGTTTACCATGGTTGTTTTTTTAAGGCAAACAATATATGGCAATGATAAAATTTATTTTGTTCTAAATGTTGTTTTAGGAAAAAACTAGCCACTTGCACTCATATCGGTTGTATGCATGTATAAGTGATGTGCCTACTTAAGGGTTGAAAGTTGAGTTGACTTTATTTTTTGTGTTATGTCTAAGGAAACATAAGGATATGTTTAAAGTTCCTATGAGTTGAGAGAACGTGTTAAAGGCTTTAATTCTTTTGTTTGTTGATAGTATTTAGAGCGGGGGTATGTTGGAGCAGCTGATGTTTTTTGTTTTAGTAAACTCCAATTGTTTGTTTAAGTCCTGCTGTTAAAAATTTATGGAATTCTTTTAAGGTGAAGTCGTGCTCAAATTTAAATATCAATTGATTAAATATTGAACTTAGATAAAAATGAAATAAAAAGAGGACTGCTAAGCGTTACAACATTTATATAATGGCAAAACATAGTACGTTTGGAAAAAAAATTTGATATATATTTTTTTACTTAAAATGCTTCCTTTATGTGTGTAAAATATGTATGTGCGTATATTTCAAAAAATATGGATATGACAAAGACATTTTTTAGTTTTTTCCAACTGTAATATCGTTCAACATAGCTTCTGTTTTTACAATTAATGTATATTCTTAAATCACTGTTACGATCTTTGAAAATTCTACTGAATTTATATATAATACTGTTAAATTTTTTCAACTTAAATATCTTGCAACTTAAACATGGCATTTTAGTAAAAAATCTCTGGATTTTAGCATTTGATAATTTAGTTGGCTTAAGCTAAAAATTTAAAAAACTAAAAAAAAGTTTCCTCCATCCGACACAGAAAGTTTTTTCAATTGAATTAATTTTTCTGTTCGGCCGTCACCTCTCTGCAGACAATGGCAAACCTCAGAGAGTAAAAACTGCCATGAAAAGCTTTTTGAGAACATAAGCCGTTCGGAGTCGGCGTAAAACATGTAGGTCCAGTTCTCGATCATATGTGTGCACACATTTCACATGACACACAACACAATTGATCATAAGAAGCTCGGTCAAAGTCCTTTCAAGGGCTGAAATGGCCATTTCGTTTTTTTTTTTTTTTTTTAAAAAAGTTTCATATGTTCATTGGCATATACTTTGGTGTTGGAAAAACACTCGGGACTTTTAACGATTTTTTAATATCTTTGTTGAAAACATTTTCTACTGAAAACTCAAAATATAGGAAACAGTCAAAAATTAAGCAATCAACCGCAAGGTCATAGATTAACCTTACTTAGATGGTGCTTAAAACCGTAAGTCGGTCTTGGCCTGGTGTAAGAATTTGCGCGAGTGATTTCTATTTTAGGTTATCCTCCACTTGGTGCTTCCAACGGAGATGCGGTCGTCCTCTTCTGCGTTGACCGACGCTGGGTACCGATTCGAATATTTTCTACGCTGGAGCGTCACCTTCCATCCGCTCAACATGACGTAGCCAACGAAGCCGCTCGATTTTTATTCGCTCTTCTATGCCAATGGCAGCGTATAGCTCATACAGCTCATCATTCCATCGTATTCGTTACTCGCCATTGACGCAGATTGGTCCGTAGATCTTACGAAGGATCTTTTTCTGGAAAGCTCCCAATGTCATATCATCGGAGGTGCTCAACGTCCAGGTTTGTGATGCGTATAACAGGATGGGCATGATTACTGACTTATAGAGCGTGACTTTTGTTCGTCGAGTGAGGGCTCTGCTTCTCAATTGCTTACTGAGCCCAAAGTAACACCTGTTGGCAAGAGTTATCTTTCGTTTTATCTCTCTACTGATATCGTTGGTGGAGTTAATGCTGGATCCTAGGGAGACGAAGTCCTTCACAACCTCGAAGAACTTGTTGTCAAGAGTGACATGGGTGCCAATACGCTGGGGCTGTTTGTTTGTTGACACCAGACATTTCGTCTTATCTGCGTTTACTCCAAGACCCATGCGACTCGGATCTTTTCCTAATTTGGAGGATGCTGCACTGACTTCGCGTGTATTATGGCCAATGATATCGATATCATCCGCATACGCTAGCAGCGTAACTCTCTTGTAGAACATGGTGCCGCTTTGTCTCAGATCAGCAGCTCGGATGATCTTTTCCATAATTAGATCAAACAAGTCACGCGATAAAGAATCACCTCATTTGGTAAAAAATGGTGGGAAGAGGTCCTTTCCGAATTTAACTGCGCTGCTGGTGTTGCTCAGTGTCATCCTGCATAGATGGATTAATTTTGCTGGTATGCCAAATCCAGACATAGTGGAGTAGAGGGGATTCCTTATTGGACTGTTGAAGGCGGTTTTGTAATCGCCCAAAAGATGTTGGGTGTCGATTTGTTTCTCTTTTGTACATAACTGGTCATCGGTAGATTTTCTAGGTCTAAAGCCACACTGATAAAGTTCAATCAGTTGGCTTGAGATGAGCTTCAGACTTTCGCATAATACGCTCGACAGGACTTTTTATACGATATTTAGGAGGCTTCTCACGACTATTTTTGGCTTTGACGGGAACAAATGCTGCAGTAATTTTCAAACTTCTCAATGCATAATAGACTTTACTCACACAAGATAATATAGGTTCCTCACTCTTTTCATATCCTCACTAAATATGAAAACCTGGATTGGATTTATCGATTTAAACAGCTTTCAATGGGCAAAACGTATGGTGTTTGGAGGTTCAGCTTAAGCTCATTATATTTGGCCCAAACCGCTAACTGTTTTATGCCAACACATTGTTTTCCGATTAGTCAAACAGGTCTGGACAAATATAGCTGAACATCATCAGCTTGTTAAAGATGCCATTGATGGACATGGTTAAAAAAAAGGGCCAAGTACTGAGCCTTGGGAAAGTAAATGGACATGCTTTTATATTCTGAGAAGCGGTTACTAACTTTAACTCGCTGTGTCGGAACTCGCTATGGCGAAACCTAAAAAACTTTTTAAAAAATGAACGGAAGTGTCAGAATATCCGAAGCTTATCTTAAGTTTCTTGAAGAGTATATGGTCATTCATTACTTGCTTAAAAAAAAAAATATATTGGATATATAAGTTGGAAGGTTAGACTAGATTAGATGAGTTGGAGTTTTATGTAGAGTAGTAAGCTGTAAAATGATAACTTTTCCTCAGCTAATTCATGTTTTTGAGATAATCCACTGAAAAAAGCTTTTGGAGCACACTTTGCGATTTGTATATGCAGATTATTCCACAGATACAATAACGTGTAATATATTGAACAACTCAGCACAATCATAAAATGTTTCATACCGAAAACTAAACACTTCATACCGAAAATTCAATCGACATAGCTGAATTTTAAAATCTTGAAAGTATTTAATTTAACATCTTTAAGAGAACACGACAGACGCATAAAAAATATCTACTTGACTGACTTGGATTTTAGATCAAAAGAGCTTACCGTTTTTTTTTTGTTTTGTTTTTTGTTTTTAACAAGATAAGAACAGTTATTAACTTGATATACTGGATGACAGTGCTCCAGCTGTTAATTAGGCAGTCAGATACGGTTGCAAATGTTTAAATAAGAGCATAGAAAGTAGAATGAAATTTCAACTTCGCTTGTTTACGAGCATATTTTCCAATTTTCCATTGCTGGCACGCCTTACTCGAGTAGAAATTGTTTGTACGTGTATGTGGTTATACATATGTACGAGTACTTAAGATTATTTGTACAGGCTTTCGTCTATGCGGAGTCATCAACTCCAGCCAGCAAGCTTAACTTTTTTCCGAATGTTGCAATTAAATCTGCCACAAATGGTAGTAATTAGGAATCGCTTTAGAACGCATGTTTGAAAATGTTTTCTTAAATTGCCACATTCGTTCTTAATTGCATTGAGTGTGGAATGAAGTGGGTGGTAAGGCATAGTATGACTTAGTCCAAGGTTGTTGTGGGGGCGTGCGAGTACTTGGTGGGGATTTTGTAAATCAAGTGACTGGCTTTGTCATAAATGTGCATTAATGTGGTTCGCCAAGAATTATGTTGCGCTTGCTTGCTGCAAAATGGATTTGATATACAATTTGGAGTTGTTGTATGAAATTCTTTGTTTGTGAATTAAACCGCTTTTCGATGCATTTAATAAATTTAATTATATTCAAGAATAATTGATGAGGAGACTAACGTTTTAGCGAATTTTTCCATTTTCCTGGACAGAAATTTTATACAGTCAATTCTCGAGGAAATTTCGCTGAGAAATTCAAGCCTAAAAACGTTACAAAAGGCGCAGGTCATAAGTAACATCGGGTAGAATTAGCGGTAATATATAAATGAAGTAATGCTCGCAGAAAAGAGATTGCTTTCATTTTCACGCTGACATGAAGTGCACACATTTTCTTTTGGCCTACTCTTGTTTCATGTGGCCTTAGAGTGGTTTCAGGGAAATGACATGATTTTGGTGAGTAGAGAGTCAATCTGCCAAAATATCCAGAGCTAATACTGATTGACAGACTCTGTTCTTTCATTAAAATGGAGACAAAGACAATAAAAATGTGGATAAAGACCGAAAGATTTTAACATTAAAAGGTGGCGGGCATACTATAAAAACATTAACGGAAGAAGTTCCTGAAACAGCAAAACTTTTTATCAAAAAATTATAATTCTCGGTTTCTTCTCTTTATGTGAATCTAAAAGAAATTTACATAATAAAATACTTTGGTTTATAAAAATTCGACTACTATTTCAATCGGATATATCATTTTGGAAGCGGAATAAGTTATTCATCGCATCCCTTAATTATTTATGACACAATTCAACATATCTTTTATGATAACATATATGATTAAACTACAGAATATTTATATTCTAAAAAAATATCAACATTAAAAAATTCGACATCCTCTTTGTTCGCATTTGGGACAAATATAGAAGAAAAAAAACTATCACAAAAAAAAAACAATGTTTATGATTTTTGTATGCCTCAGTTTTGGTTATGAGTACACAACAAATGTTTTTATGTGACTTTCGGTCACTTTAACTCTGACAAGCTAACAAGCATATTCTTTAACTCGATGTGGTTGAAAACTTTTTCAGATGCTAACATTTTTATTTTAAGCAATGTCTGGTAGCTTTGTCATTTATTGTGGTATGTTTTCAAAATAGGTGAAGAGCACACAATAATATATATTTATATAATGAATGATGAAGGCAGATGAACTGAACCGAATACACATATTCAAATACAACCATCATACTAAGAAAAAATAAATTTATATATCAGCAAACTGAGCTTTGATGCAAAAATTTGCAATAAGGCCAATTATTCGGCAGGGTCAATGCTAAAATACCAACCCCCTTCCTCCCCCCGAAACTTTTTGAAGTATATTCGAAGTCTTTAGAATCACACATAGATGGCAGTAGTGCGTTACTTATTTATGAACACGCGTAAAGTGCCATGTAGATCTGACAACTCAATCTAATATTTACAGCTGTTCAAAGTAGATGTGTCACAGTATTTTTTTTAATATGGAAAAAATCAAGTATCGTACAGTGAGTGAATTTTTTTTTTTTTTTTTAAATTCCTGACCAATTATTTGAAGTGTATAAGGACTCTTCACCTGCACTTGCAACAGTGTACAATTGGGTAGCTGAGTTAAAATATGGTCGTAGTAGTCTTCAGGTCGATCCACGTCAAGGTCGTCCAAAAAGTGCATCAACACCAGAAATCAAAGCAAAAATACAGTCGATTAACTGAGAGAGATTTAGTAGAAGCCGTAGACATATTTTAAGCCGTATTTTATGTGAAGTTTTTGCTTTCAAAAATTTGTGTGCTCTATGGGTTCCGCATTCGCTAACAATGAAACAAAAACACATTCGAATGAGACTTTCTCAGCAACATTCGGGGCGTTTGAAAAATGATAAAAACGATTTTATACGCCATTTCATGAGACTTGGGCTTAGTAGTGGTGTGAAGCTAGTAATTCGGCTCCTAAGCGAGTTCGTGTTCAAAAATCTGCCAAGAAGGTTTTGATCAGTTTTTTTGGGATGCAAAAGGGATTTTGTTGGTGGATTATGCTCGAACTGGAAAAACAATTAATTCTGAATATTATTGCAACCTCTTGGATCAACTCGTCGCAAAAATTAGTGAAAAATTACCCAGTTTGCAAAATAAAAAAGCCACTTTTCTTCAGTACAACGCACCTGCTCAAAAAAGTCAAAAAACCATCGATAAGATCGGTGAATTAAAGTACGAATTTTCGGAACATCCACCCTAATCACCAGATCTAGTTCCTCTGACTTCTAGTTATTCTCACAGCTCAAAAAAAAAATCCATGTGTGGAAAATGATTTTCATCGAACAAAGATGTGATAGCAGTGACAGAAGGATCAGCGATGGGCTCCATAAATTAGAGGGCCGTTAGTACGAGTGTATTGAGCTTTTGGAAGAATATACTGAAGAATAAAAGGCATTTCAAACCATACAATTATATTTTTAATTTGTATTCTAGAAAATTATTGAACAACCGCTATTCATGTCATACTCTAAATTTAATTTGACCCTTAGCTGCCGCATGGAATGGTTATGCCGGAAGCCCCAGGCATTTTTATTTATGCAATATTTTCATTTTTTAGGCTTCGATTTTTTTTCAATAAATATTTGAGGTTAGAATTAATGGACCATCAGAAGTTTAAGGCATATATAAAATAAAAAGTTCACATATTTTGTTTATAAATTATTTCATATGTGTTTAGAGAGTGATGTTTCATCATGTTTAGAGAGCGATATTTTGTCGTTGGGGTAACGAGTTATTCCAGTCTGGTATAAGTGTTACTGTTATTATTTAATTGCTTACATCTGAATACTGATGCAGTTGTTTTCTTACACAAAATCACGTAAAGTTTTATCTGTGACCGGGAAAGTTCCACCCAATTTTCCACTTGAAACTTTTTAACGCCCACGTTTTGCATGTTGCTGCTTGGAACAGATCCTACCAACTTCTATGCCGAATATTAAAACTATGGTGCATATATTTAATCAAATAAGCTATTAAAATTAAAGTTACATTCCCTTTGTCTTATCCCGTTCACTTTTATTGACTATGGACTACTAATTACTCCAAAGAATGCATACACAAAATATATACACGGTGTAGTGGGAGTTCGAATACAATCAAATAGATACGCCCCTTGACCAATCCCCCCCACTTTTGTAAGCGTAAAACTTCTCATTATACTAAAGAATATATGTACAAAATTTTGTTGAAATCGGACAAACGGCCTAGATGGAGCTTTAGATTAGAAATAAAGTACCACGCCCACTGTCTAGTACCACCCAATTTTATAAACTTAAGACTGTTCAAATTTGCAAGGAATATGTGTGCAAAATTTGGTTGAAGCCAGATACACGGTATAACAGAAGTTCGATAAAAAGTAAAATGCCACGCCCACTTTTCTAGTCTTAAGACTTCATATATTACCGAAAAATATATGTGCGGACAAACGATGTGGGTTGAATTTGGATACATACAGACACGACAGCATTCAGTTTTATATATTTTCGAAGGTTTTTCTACTTTGATGATGTCACGTCATATGGAAGGTAGGGGGTTTTTACTAGATTTTGGCAGATTTAACAGCTAGGCTTCAGATTATATATCAAGACTTATGTGCAAAATTTGAAGATATTATTTAATTTTTGAATTTTTGAGATTTTACGTTTACTAAAGCAATTTTGTAGGAGAGGTAGGCGTGGTTTTTATCCGATTTTGGCAAATACCATCTTGATGGTAAATATTAAATATCAAAGCTTATGTAGAAAATTTCAAAACATTTCTTTAATTTTTGTAGATTTTTAAGAAATTTTAAGTTTAAAATAAAGTCACTTTGTATGGGAGGTAGGCGTATTTTTCATCCGATATTTTCAAATGATTTGCAATATATATCAAAACTTATGTGCAAAATTTCAAAACATTTTTTTAAGTTTGGTAGATTTTAAAGTTAACATAAAGTCACTTTGTATGGCAGGCAGGCGTGGTTTTCATAGGATTTGGCTCTTTTTCGAACTTATTTTTTAAAAAGAAGCGTATATAAAGAGGTTTTGCATAACCCCGATTTCAAAGTATTTTATCTACATACTCCATAAGCATCTGAAAAAATGTTCGGTTTTTTTTGGACCAGTAATTTTGTTTGTTGAAGTTTTCCTGCATAGTAAAAATGTTTTCATAGTTAAATACGATTCTTTTTTGTGCAAGTTATGAGCTGCAGCAACCGTTGCGGTGTTTGAAAGCCTCAAGTCCCAAGTATTATTTAATAATTTGGCTCATTGACTTTTGCGTGACATTTATCTCTCGAGCCCAAATTTTTTTTCGGAGCTAATTTCGCTGAATTTTTAATTTGACAGCTTTGATGACGGGTGGCATTTAAGAACGAACGGCTCGACTGGTGGTGGTCTTTAACATCTCCAGTCTCCTCAAACTGTTTCATACACCGGTAGATTAGCATCTGACTAGTCCCGAGAGTTTTGAGAATATCACCCTTTTTTCATTTCACACTTAAATAGCGCTATAACAGCGATACGGTTCTCGTTATCTGATCACTTTATGGTGAAAGATGAAACAATTTAGAATTTCCGGAACAGCCTTGCGCTTTCCAGGTTATATATCAAAAGTCATGTGGTAAACACGGGGTATGTTAAATTTTTCTATTGGACTTGGTGCATTCAATATTATTACTATTTCCTAAGTAAATTTAAATATCTCAGAAGACAAGATCATAATTATATGCTTGCACACATAATATCTTTTTAAAATGTCTTATCTAAATGTCGAAAATAAATGCCTTAATAAATTTTGTTCTGAGAAGTTTTAAGCAAAATTTAAATAAAAGGGTATTCACGGTCGTTAAAACAAGCGATCTTAAAGACTATAAGCATGTATACTTTAATAGAAATAATTCTCAACGTGCGTTACTGCACGGCAAGGTTTTTAGTTGAGTCGGGAGTTTCTGGTGAAAAGCGTCATTAGACGATTGTTACAACACTACGATCAATGGACCGAAGAAAAAATGTGGGAATAAAAAAACCTTTCACACAAATATTCTAGACATTCTAGTCAGAGAATGCGAAAACAAAAAATTAATTTCTCAAAAAATTCGAGTAAGAACCTCCCCTTAACAATGAAAAACAGCTTAACTCCATTGGCTTCTACATCAGATCATAGGGCATAAAGGAAATTCGGTATAGATTCTTAAAAAAATACACACATTATTTGAGGTTCCATTCTTATAGGTATGTTTAAACAGTTCTCGGAACTTTTATAACTCTATTGAAAACAATTATCATGAAATTGAATATCTAACGATCTTTATTTTGAATGTTTCTTATTTAGGACTTAGAAAATGCAGACAGACACACATAAAGACGGGCAGATAAAAAGGTAGACATTATTTCGTATGTTTGTTTGTAGATGATATTGCATTAACAAAGCTTAACTCTTTGCCATAATAACAAGGCATCAAACTTCAAAACGATATCGATTACTTTTTACGGTTGTTTGTTTATTTAACGTTTGGGAAATGACATGGTTTTGACATAATGATTGACAGGTCCAAAATGAAGTCGTTCGTTTGTGCGTAGCACACTTTGCATACTTTGGTGCCCGTCATTTGCAAAAGATGGCAAAATACTGACTGACTGACAGTCAGGCAATCAAGCGAGCTGGCAGGAGTGTGTAGTTGTTAGGCAGCACAAGCGTCAATCATTTCTAGCGTGAAAATAACATTCAAAATACTCGTATATTTTTATTCCTTTTGTTTTGGGTGTCGAATGTTTATTTAATTTAAATATTTTTTTATAATTTTTGTTATAGAATTGTTATAGCAATAGAAGCAATTTTTGTTTTTATGTTTGGAAAAGAAAAAAATCAACAAAGGATTTACGATTGAGTGAATTTGAGGAGGAATAAATTTTTGAAATAACAAACATACTATTTTAGTTTCTCTCAAAATGAACATTGTTTGTTGAAAATGTATTTATGTGCAATACAAAACCATCAATTATTTATTTACAATTATTTAATAAAAAACTTATATTAACTTTTATATGAAAAATTGCTACTTCCTTTGCTTAAGCTAATGTAAAATCTGAGTATATAGTGAAAATATTAAGAGACAACTGCTAATTTTATAAGCAAAAATAGTATTTTATAAAGAATACATAAAGACAACATAGAACAACTTCCAAATTTCTTAAGAACTAATGACAATTTTACTTCTTTAAGAAACTTAATTTCATTGAAAATATTTCTAAACTCTATTTTTATATGCAGTAACGCGGCAAAACTTGAGCAAAACAAAGAACAATTATCAAAATTTCTGAAAAAGTATAGCAGACTAACTTCGCATGAGTTTTTAAAAGCCTATGAAGAAATGAAATGCCGACTCAGACTCAGATTTATTTCCTACATGCTCATTTGGAATACTTGTTGAGCATTCTACGAAGAAATATTGGAAGTTGAAACCCTTTTTGAAAGAAAAAGTCAAATCAAAATGATAGCCAATTATTGCTGGTCACTTTAACTTGAAACTGAGGACTTATTTTGCAAACGCATACGATCAAGCCAGCATTTCTAGTCTAGATCGAATTAATTTTTCGAAAAAAAAAAAATATTTTGTTTTTTGAAAAACTTCTATTACTTCGTCAATTACACAGTGAAAAAATTTTTAAAAAAGTCAAAATTCTTATATACGACTATATAGAAGTAAAAGTACTTACCCATAAGAGCAAAACCGTAGAGAAAAGGGTTTTGAAAGGTTAGGCTCGAAACATGTTTTTTTTTTTGACATGCTATATTTGGGAGAGCAATGGATTTTTCTGTAATTCAATGCATCAGCTTTTGGTCTCTAACTTTCCTGTTTTAAACGATATTTGCGCTGTATTAAATTCTTTGTGTTCCCTTCTGCAAAATTTAAGCCGAGGCAATTATTGACCATTTATTGGAAACAACAAATTCAGTAATGGCAACTTTTAATGCAAAAAATAACATTATACTTGAAGGAACTTATAAATTTTGAAGATAAAAAGAGACTGTGAAGTGTCGCACAGTGGCCTCATTTGTAAAAAGTGGTTGCGAAAATCAATTTTGGTGTTGTGAAAATTCGCAAATCTTATGATGCATCTTATGATAAACAATTGCTCTTAACTTGCGAATGTAAAATTTTAGCTTATTTGGAGAAATGGTTCGCTTTGTAGAGCTATTGAAAGTTGATGGTTTTTTCGATTTTTTGAATTTTATAATTACTTTTTTTTGTTTGTTTTCAAGATGAGGTTAAAATTTTTCTGCAAGTTATGAAAGTTTTTTTTTTATGTATGACATAGTCGGTCTTTCTTTATTTCAACTAACACTCAAACGATGTGGTTTTTTTTTAATGTAGAAGGTGACTGTAGTTTTCCAATTTTCAAAACACTATCTTTACCCGTTTTTTCAACTTCGAATGGACTACAAAAAAAAAAAAAAAATTCGCAAAAGTTTAGGTTCCGACTACAAAGACTAATTTTTTTGAGCAATTCTCAACACAATGCTAAAAATTTTATTCTCGGGTAATGTCGGGAAAACGAGTTATAAACCATTTATATCAGGAAACTTGTGACTTTTTTCATACAACTACCAATTGGACTTAAATTGTGCATGTTTTGGAATTTCTGATGATACAGTTCGTAATAACTGAACGGATTATAATATTTGGAGTATTATATTTATTTTAAACACACAATATTCCAATCAATATTGTAAACTTTATTTTTCTTGTAATGCCAATGTCAATTTATCGAGTTATAAGGCAATAAGTGAAGACTTCCTAATAATGATTTACAAAGCAGGTAAAAAAGAAAGGTAAATGAGTTTTTTTGTTTCTAGGCTTGTTTTTTATACAGGCTATAATTACACAGTCGACTGCAGTGGCGTAGTGGGTAGAGTGTGTGGCTCATACCCCATAGAACCCAGGTTCGAGTTCCTATCTGACACAGAAAGTTGTTTCTCAGAGAGTAAAACCTCAGAGAGTATAAACTGTCATGAAAAGCTTCTGAAGAACATAAGCCGTTCGGATTCGGCATAAAGCTTGGACCTACCAGCTTTATGCTTCTCGATCATTTGTGTTCAAACATTTCACAACATTTCACTCGAGGTATCAGTCTTATTTCCATCGCATATAAAATTCTCTCAAGCGTACTGTGTGAAAGATTAAAGCCGATTACAAAAACATTGATTGGATCTTATCAGTGTGGCTTTGGACCTGGAAAGTCCACAATGGACCAGATTTTCACGCTACGACAAATCCTAGAGAAAACCCACGGCAATCAAATTGACACACATCATCTCTTTGACGACTTTAAAGCTGCGTTCGATAGCACAAGAAGGGACTGCCTATACACAACAATGTTGAGTTCGGTATACCTGCAAAGTTGATTAGACTTTGCAGAATGACGTTCAGCAACACACGCAGCTCCGTCAAGGAAGGAAATTACCTCTGCGATACTTTCAATACCGAAAGAGGTTTCAGACAAGGCGATCCAATGTCTTGCGATCTCTTCAACATCATCCTGGAGGAGATCATACGAAAGGCCGGTGTGCATCGTAATGGCACCAGTTTCTATAAAGGTGTCCAGCTCCTTGCGTACGCTGATAATATTAATATTGTCGGCAGAGGCAAGAGAGATGTTACCGCAGCTTTCAAAGATATTGAAAAGGAATCGGCCAAAGTGGGTTTGACGTTAAATAAGGGTAAAACAAAGTATATGCTGTCGACAAACAAGGGAGCGCGGCGTTTAGACTTCCACGTTTCAGCCGGCAGCTATAACTTTGAAGTAGTCACGGAGTGTGTATACCTTAGCACCGCCATTAATAACAACAAAGAATTCAGCCTAAAGATAAAGCGAAGAACAAAAAATTGTTAATAGGTGCTACTATGGGCTCAGTAAGCAACTAAGTTCCAGAGTCTTGTCTCGATCGACTAAACTATCACCTGTGCTTCTTTATGGCGCTGAGGCATGGGTAGTTTCGCAAACTGACGCAGATGCTCTGGGGGTATTCGAGAGAAAAGTTCTTCGCAAAATATTGGGTCCTGTTCGAGTCGGCGATGACTATCGCATCCGAATGAACCACGAGCTGTATTAGACATTGACTTAGGTCGGCGTATAACTGTGCAGCGACTACGCTGGCTAGGTCATGTCCATCGTATGGACGACGAAGCTCCAGCGAAAAAGGTGCTCGAGGCGAGGGTCGTTGGTCAACGACGACGAGGGAGACCATGTCTCCGATGGATGGACCAGGTCGAGGAAGCCCTAACCGCACTTGGTGTATTCGATTGGAGAAGACGCGCGCAAAGCAGAGGCGCCTGGTGAGAGCTGATAAGGTCGGCTGAAACCCGAACACGGGCTGTTATGGACACCTTAATAAGTAAGGAAGGCAGCTTAAAAAGTTATATTTTGGGCAATAAATGGTAAATACAAAACACATAAAAATGTGTAAAATTTGTAAAAGAACTCAAAGCAAATTTCAAAGCACCGACAAAAACATTGAAAATGAGGAAAATTACGAATTCAGAATATCTCCATTACATGCAAGAATAAGATGTATGGAATTTATCTTTAATCTTTCGTACACTCTTCCACGAATTGGCGAAAGTTTTGATGAAAACACTGCAAATAAGCACAAACAAGCTGAGATCAAATAAAAAATCCAGGAAATAATTCACAACAAACTTGGAATAAGAGTTCACCAACCGCTACAAGGATTTGGAAATACGAATGATGGAAACACAGTTACGACATTGTTCGATATAAATTATATAACCGCAGAGATAACGGGTGTTGGCGGAGAATCATTTCCTGAAAAAATGTTCACACCTACACTGCATAAAAACCTTTCGCATGGGGGAGACATCATCGAATATCAGTCGTTACCAATTGGAGAAAGAAACACAAGAATCTAAAAATAATGTAAAATATGCACATACATAAATACCTCCAAGATTTCTCGAAAGCAGCAAAACGAGGATCTCTTCAATATATCTGCCGCACCATCAGATCAGAAGATTTCATCATTAAGGCATGTCAGAACTCAAAAAGAGTTAAAAAAAATTATTTCATCGAAATGTTAGATTTATTAGATAATTATATAAATATCGATGAATGCTTCCAAAAACATTAGGTTATGCTTTTAAATTATAGGTACTCATATAAAACTGCATATTATAATACATTTTTTTATCGAAACTTTTTTTCTAATAAATAAAGTTATACTGAACATTTGAAATCATTTTAACTTCATAGACATATCTCAATTCGTTCAAAAGTTATGATTTTTGCAACGAGAAATGTCAAATGTCACCACTGTGCATCGAAGAGTGACCCTTTATTATTCGTTGGAGTGGCACTGGCAACTCATCTGGGTTCATTTTCAGAATCCTCGTCACCAATGTTGCCAATTTTTCTATATCGTTGCAAAATGCCAGTTTTATCCTTGTCATAAGAGAAAAGCTGCTGAAAACTTAACTAACGACTCCTTTAAGCTGTAACTTTGATCCCGGATGCCAAACATTTTTTGAAATTGAGAATGAAGTGAATGTATTGGATTTACGTTGAGGCAATTCCAGTTTTGAAATAATGACGTCGAGTTCATGTTGTGTCACACTTGGCGCATTTAAGTAAGAAAGTCCAGAAACTTAATTGGAACAACTGTCTGCTGCATCAGCCGTTTGGACAATGCCAGCTATTGTAATTGAGTCGAGATCTGGATTGCTAAATACTTATGCTGGAATGTACTCTGCGTGAGGCAATGGCAATTGAGCAATTCGAATGCCAATATAATATTTTAACTTTGCTTATTTTGGTGATCATTCCGTGGACTGTATTTAGACATACATACATCCTGCACTCCCGGATCAGTTCATATAATTTTGGTGTTATAAAACATAGATAGATGCTTATGTGGCTTTCAGATCCTAGACAATTTTAGCATTTTACACAAACTGCGTCTGGTTTTCAATTTACACCCCGAATTATAGTGCTCCTTTAAAAATCTTAACCGAAGAATCTTTCAAATTTTTCCACATCGGCAAGCAATGACCAAAAACATTACCATAATTACTCGTATTTATATCTCTTTTACATGAATCCATTTAGCTTTAATAAACTCACGGCACGATAAAAAAATTTTCCGTTTTTGTCACTAATTTTATTAAAAGAATAAACGTCAAAGTGCACACAGGCAATGTTGCAAAAAAAAAATTTTTGACATGTGTCAAAAAAATATTGAGTACCCAAAGTACATGTGTCAATATGAGGTAGTACTTTCACAGCTATATAGTGGTATATAAGAATTATATTCAGTGTTTCACTGTGTTATCAGTCGATTTGTAAAAGCGAACACTCATTTCACTTGCAAGAGCAAAGATCTAAGCCAAGATCTAGATAAAATGAAGATCGTTTTCAATGTAAAATCAAAATCAAGGTGGAGTTAAATTTTATATAATAACGCCGTGTTAATAAAGAAAATTTGACCTATTTGACTTAAATAAGGGGTGTTTTTTAAAGCAGCACTAACTTCAGATATTTAATTCTGTCAAATTAATTGTCAGATTGCAAACTATCAGTGTAAGTTTTACTTAGAAGTCCTTGCAATTTAATCGTGATAACATTCATGTTTCCATAACGTTATTTAATTTAAGAAATTAGGTTCTAAAATTATAGTTCTGTACGCCAAACTTAAACAGCACTTGCCCTATATTATATGTTACCTAGCATAATCGACCATCTGGGAGAGCTATTTGCTAGTTGATCAAAAAGATCAAAGCAGCAATCAAGCGTGTTAGAATTGATGCCAAACGACCATCCTTTGATTCAAAATTTCAGTAAATGGGCACAAAATCAACTGGAATGGGATCCGACGTTTTATTGAACAATTATAATCAGCGATGTGGCTCATTTTTGGGTCAATAGGTAAGTCAATTAGTCGCATTTTTAGCAAAGATAAGCCAAACAAAATTATCAAAACGCTGTTACATCACGAAAAATGCACAGCTTGGTGCGTTCTGCAGGCTTATGGAGACATCGAATCATATTTTTTTCAAAAATAAGACTTATCAGCGTGTTACAGTCAACAGTAATCGCTGTAGAGCTATGATTAATGACTTTTTCTCCGATTGTATGTCATGAATATCTACATGCCAAAAAACGAACGAAAAATCAATTTATTTAAGAAAACGGCACTCTTGCGTCAATTCTTCGCGCGTAAGTTCTGGGACCCGCATAAAACATTCGTTGAACACATAAGTACGCACCGAATAACGGAGCTGCAAATTATCTCCAAGACTTTGTGATTTGACGTCTCTAGATTATTTTCTTTGGGGATACTTCGTTATTATACCCTAACAAACCAACAACAATCAACGCATTGGAAGTCAACATTATTCGTGTAATTGAGGGCCACAAATGCTTGAAAAGTGATCGAAAACTTTGTTTCTCGGATGACAAATATCAGATCCCGCCTTAGTAGACATATGCTCGAAGTAGCCTTTAAAACCTAATCGCAGAACGTATTCTCTCAATTGAACACAAATAAATGGCTATGTAATGAAATTTCATACGTTTTGTTCAAAATCAAAGTTAGTACTGGCTTAGAAAACACCCATTTCTCTATTTAGTTGCTTTTATTTAATATTCGACTGTATCCATTCTACATATGAATCCACACGTAAAAAAAGATCCGGCTTATAATCCAAACAATCTTCCGGTACAAAAGCTAGCATTCCGATTAAGTAATAATAATCAGCTTTTGACTGCGTTACTTGAACTCCCATCAACGCAGATCCGCTTATAAATTTTGATCCATTATCGCAGGTATTGGCACACAAAGATTGTTCCGTACCACCATACATCATACGGCACATCTCCTTATCTACAATATGAACATATAACTTGGTATATCTTCTAGCACGTTGCGCAAGACCAGCTGCGAGCAGATGTTGTGCCACAAAATCCTGTTTACTGACATCGGCTGGCGGGTAACATATTGGTCGAATAGCATCCCATATAAAAATGGGATGATTTAAGCGCATCAAACCGATATCATTGCGCTTAGAAGGCTGTGTATAATCTGGATGTATTATTACAGGATGGTCAATCTCTCGTATGACTGGACATGGTTTTTCCTTAGTTGCAGTGCAATTAAGGCCTATATGCATTGACTTTTGCGTTGAACCAAAAAGGACACCTTGAATCGAAACATTAACTAAACACTGAGCCAGTGTTACCAAATACTGTTTAGTTATCACAGTTGCCATGCAAGTTTTTTTGATTTTTAGTGCTTAATAAGGGGATTAATTTAAATTACTGCTTTTAAATCATTTTATATGAATGCTTTACTTACTATACAGAATACTAGCCAACCATGGTAGCTCCGCCTGTCCAACTGTTTTTTCCAAATTGTATAAAGTTTCTGAGTCCAACATACCGCATAAATCATGCTCCACATACTGAGCCACTAAAATTTAAATGTAACCGTTTAAAATTGAATAGCTGAACCCAAAAACTTACAGCTTAGAACTGGAATCCAAATGGTTATAGCAAGGATTAATAAGTAAATTCGCATTCTAAGGCTGATCGATGTCAAAATAAGTTATTTGCCAAATTTTAAACTAGTATTTAAATTAAGCAGAAATGCTACATATGATGATCCACAACAAACTATTAGATCTTCACAGTTCCATATTCACTAGAGTTTAAACAGATAGTGTAAGCATGTGATTATTATTAGTAACATTATCGCTTAAAGCCGCTGTGTTAATGAATGCATTGTATCAGTTTCATTGACAGTGTTATCTTCCTTTACTTGCAAACATAAAAATTAAAAAAATTTAAGACATAAATTTTTTTATTTGTATATACATATATAATTTGAAATTAAGTTTATCTACACATAGCGTAAAATGTTTCAGTTAATGCAGTTGAAAAATTTGCTTAAAGTAAAAGATTGTTGTTTTATTAACAATCATAACTAGTGTCTGACAGAATATTCGATTTCGGATTAGGCCAGTTTCGGCCCTTTCTGTCAGTTACGACTGTTCGACCTCAAAATGGCCAAAATTTTATATATTGTATAACATTTGAATACAAATTTTTTAAAACATATTAATGTATTAATATATATAATATATTATTATAAAATTTGTATTTTTAAGAATAACATTTATGAGCTTTAAGCCAAATTATTCAAGAAGTAACAGGTCGCTAAAACAAAAAGGTTCTTAACAGAACAAACCACCAGCAGACTAGACAACTGTTTGGTCGGTCGCTACACCAACACATCGTAATATTCTTTGGCTTCTGCAATTAATATTAATTAATATTACATTATTTTATTCTAATATACATGAAAGTTTCTGTTTTGGTCTGGCACTAGTAAATCTCAACATTTTTTACGTTTTAAAGAACAGTATATTTCAAATTTTCAGTTTTTTCTTTCCCCCTAGAGTTGAATTCTAAAGCCAAGTCTCCAAAAAACATTTAACTGAAAAAAGTTTTTCGATGTGAAAAATTTTTTTTTTTCTCCGGAAAAGAATATATATGCGTAAAAAACTGCACTTGAAAGATTGGATGCAATGCATTTCTATAATTTTAGAATACTATTTTTGAAGCGAATCTTATCATGCCTCGTTTTGTGATTAGCTTGAGTGAAATCTCAAAAATGACACTTTTTTTCGATACCGTTTTCTTAGAAATTGATGTGTCTTTGTTGAATATATCAAAAATATTTCTTGGTTCTCGAACCAATCGAACTCGTACCCTATCGATTCAGAGCTCTATACAGAACTCCCCACAATGCAAACGCCTTTGTTAAGCAGAGTTGTTGACTCAGTATTAAGTATAACTAAAGCTATGTTGCAACTGAACTCAATAATCTATCTATTAAAAGATCATATTCAACATATTCAACTGTCCTAACAAAACCTAACGAAAGTGTTGCTTCTACTTGCTACAAGATGTCACCAGCATCAGTTTTTTTTTGTGAATGCGTTTGTGTTGCTGTTGATACCTTTTTTTTTTTTGTTTGCATGGCGCGAAGGAAAAATTATCAATTACCTACAAGTGCGTTGAAATTACAGTGTTTGTAATGTGCAATAAAATAAATAAAATAATAATAAAATGTAATTAAATTCACTGGTGTGAATACTAACGTGTGTTTTTTAATTTACTTTTTTTATTTTCAATTTTTAGAAGTAACTTTTCAAAAGAAAATGATTAAATTATCAAACTTATAAAGCTGCGAAAAAACTTCGTTTCTCTTGTGTGTTTTGCTATTGAATCTCAACTTTTCTGTGTACTACAGAATTTCAACTATACACAATATAGCTTGAGTAAGTAAGGTTTAATAACGAAGCTTTATATAGATAACTGCAATTACTTCTGTCTCATAATTAAGGTGACCATCTGTTCTGTGTTATACGGAATCAATTTGTTTGTTTTATATTCACCTGTTCAACACGTATATATTATATACTTTAAAATTTGTTCAGTTTTAGTTCTGTTTTTACCTGAATATTTACTCTTAAAATGCCATCGTTATTTATTTATGGAAATTCGTACCAGAATAAAAATGTGTAAGTATATACATACCTACAATTCTGAAATTCATAAATCTAAGTAAATTCAATAATAATAAACGTAAGCAATAATTCTAGTTAATTAAGGTTGATCAACAGATCCTCAACATATTGATCGAGTGCTCAAGACATTTTTAGAATTATTTTTACTTTTTACAAAGTTACCATATTGCGGTGGAAATTATAACGATATGCAATTGTAGGGTTTAAAATTTTCGGTTTTACAATTTTCCACGATTTCATTTACATATGAGGTAAAATGTTCGCAACATAAACGTAATTAGTTCAATCGATCAATCTTTTGCGAGTGAAAAATTTAAAATTTTTCGTTGAAACAAAACAGAAAAAAGTTGTATTTGACGGATTTATTATCAATAATGCTAAACTGATGGAGCCTATTTGAAAGGAATCCGAAAATTTAAAATAAAATTTGTTGCGGAATGGCCACATCAACCAAGATGAGATTATATTATCTTATCTTATCTTATCTTATCTTATCTTATCTTATCTTATCTTATCTTATCTTATCTTATCTTATCTTATCTTATCTTATCTTATCTTATCTTATCTTATCTTATCTTATCTTATCTTATCTTATCTTATCTTATCTTATCTTATCTTATCTTATCTTATCTTATATTATCTTATCTTATCTTATCTTATCTTATCTTATCTTATCTTATCTTATCTTATCTTATCTTATCTTATCTTATCTTATCTTATCTTATCTTATCTTATCTTATCTTATCTTATCTTATCTTATCTTATCTTATCTTATCTTATCTTATCTTATCTTATCTTATCTTATCTTATCTTATCTTATCTTATCTTATCTTATCTTATCTTATCTTATCTTATCTTATCTTATCTTATCTTATCTTATCTTATCTTATCTTATCTTATCTTATCTTATCTTATCTTATCTTATCTTATCTTATCTTATCTTATCTTATCTTATCTTATCTTATCTTATCTTATCTTATCTTATCTTATCTTATCTTATCTTATCTTATCTTATCTTATCTTATCTTATCTTATCTTATCTTATCTTATCTTATCTTATCTTATCTTATCTTATCTTATCTTATCTTATCTTATCTTATCTTATCTTATCTTATCTTATCTTATCTTATCTTATCTTATCTTATCTTATCTTATCTTATCTTATCTTATCTTATCTTATCTTATCTTATCTTATCTTATCTTATCTTATCTTATCTTATCTTATCTTATCTTATCTTATCTTATCTTATCTTATCTTATCTTATCTTATCTTATCTTATCTTATCTTATCTTATCTTATCTTATCTTATCTTATCTTATCTTATCTTATCTTATCTTATCTTATCTTATCTTATCTTATCTTATCTTATCTTATCTTATCTTATCTTATCTTATCTTATCTTATCTTATCTTATCTTATCTTATCTTATCTTATCTTATCTTATCTTATCTTATCTTATCTTATCTTATCTTATCTTATCTTATCTTATCTTATCTTATCTTATCTTATCTTATCTTATCTTATCTTATCTTATCTTATCTTATCTTATCTTATCTTATCTTATCTTATCTTATCTTATCTTATCTTATCTTATCTTATCTTATCTTATCTTATCTTATCTTATCTTATCTTATCTTATCTTATCTTATCTTATCTTATCTTATCTTATCTTATCTTATCTTATCTTATCTTATCTTATCTTATCTTATCTTATCTTATCTTATCTTATCTTATCTTATCTTATCTTATCTTATCTTATCTTATCTTATCTTATCTTATCTTATCTTATCTTATCTTATCTTATCTTATCTTATCTTATCTTATCTTATCTTATCTTATCTTATCTTATCTTATCTTATCTTATCTTATCTTATCTTATCTTATCTTATCTTATCTTATCTTATCTTATCTTATCTTATCTTATCTTATCTTATCTTATCTTATCTTATCTTATCTTATCTTATTTTACACTGGCTAACAAATGTTGATAATAAAAATAATAAAAAGGCGATTCCACTTAACTACATATATCTCGCAAACCAACCGCAACAATTCATGGCATAACAAAGTAAAGCTAATAAAGTTCCTTAAATATATGAAAATTTCTCTACAATTTTATGTAGAGTTGTTATGTTTTATGTAGTTGTATGTTACTAAGTGGAACCACCATTTTTTCTCAAAAAAAAAATACTAAATCGTACGATATCTCGAATAAGGAACGCGAAAATAAATCAATTGATTCAAATTAAATGTATTTGCAGTGATAAAATTCTTTATTTTGGAAGATTTATCAGTAACAAAAATTATTACAAAAAATGTGATAGTGTTAAGGGAATCTGCTCCTTCATTTCCAACTGTGCACCGACGGGCTTTAGAGTTTAGACGTGGTTGTACAAGCGCTGACGATGAACCACGTGTAGACATCCAAAAAGTTCAACAACAACAAAAATCATTGAGAAAATGTATGTAATTGTTTGCGAAGATCAAAATTTGAACAAACGTGAAATTGCTGATACCATTGGCATCTCTGATGAACGAGTACTCCATATTTTTAACGAGAAGCATTCGTTAACAATTCAACAAAAACTGGATCGAAAACAAATTTCTCATGATAATTTGGATCGTTTAAAGCAGAATTAAACCGATTTTGTGCATCGTTTTATAATTATTGATGAGATTTGGATCTACCACCATGATCCTAAACTAAAACTTGAATGTTAACTGTGGACGAAGCTGGTTGTTCAGTTCTAAAACAGGTGAAGTCAGAAAAATTGGCAAAATAGGTTATGGCATCAGTGTTTTGTGATGCAAAAAGAATTTTGTAGATTGATTATCTTGAAAAAGGCAAAATTATTAACTCTGATTATTATTGTAAGCTTCTGAATCAGCTGAACGGAAAAATTTGTGAGAAAATAACTGCAGAAAATAAATGCTCGTGCTCACACACGTGCTCACGCTAAACTAAACAAATTAAAGTACAACTTGCTTCAACATCCAACGTATTTACGTGATTTGGCTCTGAGCTATTACTACCTCTTCCGAAACTTGAAACAATTCCTTCGTGGTAAGCGTTTTTCGTCGAATGAAGAACCTATTGCAGCCGTGAACCAATAGTTTTCAGAGCTTCCGGAAAACCATGACAAGGACAATATAAAATTATTGGAGGACCATTGGAATAAGTGTATTGAAGTCATCATATCATTTCAAAATACATATATACTCATTTTTGCTTCCAATACTTTTCAACCAACCTGTATTATTGAATATCTTGATAACTGCCATCAACTAGCCTCTTATACATAAATTTTTATCAAATGTGATTTTTATACAATAACTTTGTATAACTGCGCTATTGTATTCCACTAAGCTTAATTTTTTACTTCCTTTTTAATTATTTGTTTTTATTTATTTTACTTTAAGCTTGCGTTAACCAACTTTTCTGTTGCTTCCGTCACTTTTTGTTTGTTTCGTTTGACCCTAATTATACAATTACATATGTAATAAAATTACTTTTTGACATACGCTGTTTCACTGGCTCGAAAATCAACGTATTTTTTCCGTTGATTAAGATGGACTTTCATACAACTTTGAAAACAGGATGCCGGAAATCCACATTTTCTCTCTCACGCTCTTAATAAAAACACAAAAATGAATTATATGCTGTTAAATCAGTTAAAGCGAAAACCAGAAATAAATTTGTGTCTGTGTGCTTTTGTGTGTATATGTACGTGTGTTTTCGGCTACTACATATAACTGAAGAATGTTTTGTACGTGTGGAATGTTGCGTAATTATGTTCGCATGTATTTTGTTTGTTTGTCAGTGGCGCAGATTATATTGTGACTTACGTACAACGTACGTGTATGTCAAGCACAGTGACGTTATAAATTGTGACACGGAATCAGTGTAAAAACAGCAACGGGCAGCTGTCATTGACATTGGTTTGTGGGGGCAATGCGTGAAATAATCGAGCAAAAATAAAAAAAAAAAAAAAAATTAAGCAAAAGCTTTTGCAAAGGAGAGAGAAAATAAAATTGAATTAATTGGTTATTATTATTTATTTTTTTAATTTGTTTCATTCTCTACATTTATTTGTGTCTTTAAATTGTTTCATATACATAAACTTCTGGCCATTAAGCAAAATCTACTGTAGCGAATGAAAAAACAAACGGTCTTTATTTTTCTCTCGAAGAATATAAATCACAAGTTGTAAGTTTTAGGATTTGTTATTACATATTTCAAGAATAAAACAAAAATATTTTTGTGTCTTTGACCTTATTACAACGTCATTATTTAATTTTTTTTATAATATGTTTTAACAGCTGTATAAAGTATCCTTACTGTAATTTTATTCTGAAAATTTTTTTTTTAAATTTAGGTGCAAAAACAATTCACAAGACAGTTTTATGAGATTCTCTCAGTGTTGTTCACATATATGATTAGTTATATGCTATGAGAAAAACATGATAAAATGTCTAAATTCAGCACTTCGCCTACCTTATGCTCGCTTGTAAAAGAAGGAAAAAAAAAAATAAGCAAAAAGATTAAAATGAGATCAGATCAAGATTTAAATCAGCCCCCTTATTCTCTTGATCTGCCTTGCGTTCGCTTACAAAATAGATATAACTGCGAAAGTAGTTTAAATTTAAATATATTTTTCAGTGACAATACTTTTAAGAGTATAATACAAATTTGGGAGTACCGTAATATTTAGTGAAGAGAATTAAGTTGCTCTAAGGCAAAGAAGCCGAACAGAACTAAAGCGGTGGCGGTTGTCTGGCCTCTCTCGGCGAAAACCGCTTAGAAACCATTCAGAATAGAATCAGTTGTCGGATCAGCGTTGCTTTTCGATGTGAATGCTTCTATTGGAGAAAATTATCTCAAATTTGGCTTTGAACTTACATGAATGCTACACAGATACACAAAAGGAAACGCCAGCTCAAGAGAAAAACCAAGAAAATAACACTGAACATAGTTTATCCTTAGCAAAAATACGGCAAAACTTACGCTACTTAAAGAGAGACCCGACTCGGAGAAAAATAAAAATCTGTCGTTTTTCCGTAGCGGATTTCTACGGTGATTTAATTTTTGGCGTTTGCATACATTTCATGCATTTTATTGCACGGCGAGTCCGACAACCGCCGACAACCGCCACCAGCTTTGGTTCTGTTCAGGCTTAAAGGCTATCCTTTTTTTGTAGTTGACTTCGCTCACGTATGGTTTGCGGCAAGGAGTGCGCACACTGTACCCAGCACTATGCAGAACTCTACGCACTGTTATTAAGTCCGCTATATTCAGCAAACTCTATATTAATTTGTGGAGCAGATATTTTTGGCTGTTTGAACTTTCTTCTAAGCTATTTTTAAGGCAATTTTATTTTGTGACGACAATATCGCTGTTGAAGATGGTCAAAATGCTGTGAATGATTGAAATGCTTCTTTGTACTCATCAGAAATATTCTTTAAGGTTTCACCTTGCTCTTGCTTTACAAAGAACGCTTAACAGGATCTTATATATATATATATATATTTTTGTTAAGGCTTATCCCACGGTAGTTGGCGCAAGTGGTGGATCGCCTTTATAGTAAATTGAGCAGAGCATACTGAGGTTCCAATCGTTTGGAATGCACTCTTCCGTCCATGTTCTGCATAGAAATGCATTTAAACAGAACTTCAATTCCATTATTAAACAGCTAAGCAGGCAGGCTATCGGCTCCAGCAGTTTTGTTGTTTTAAGCTATGTCTGTTAAGAATTCAGAATAGTCCGGTAACGGAACCTCAATGCTGTCTATTGCCGGGACTGTTGTCAGCATTGCCATTCAAAAGCTTAGAGAAATATTCCCTCCATAGAGTAGTACACCTGTACTGTGGATATAAATTACTAGATTCCCGTTTTCATCTTTTCAGAAAGCCGTGCAATTCTATTCCGGAAAACGAAAAAAATACAGTTTCGATAGTATCTAAAGTGTAGACGTAGAATTTTTGTGGGGAATACAACTGTGGGCTAAAAATAAATGGAAATTTGAATTAAAATTTTTTGGGTATTCCGACATCAGTGCCAAATTAAACGTTAAAATATTTATAATGTCTGAAACTATTCACCAACGCAGTTCCTCTAAATTTTGAGTGCGGAATGAAATTTCTGCTGCCGAAACGTTGAAAATGTTGCAGAAAGAAGACCTTCTGTAATCAAGCTCTATCGAAAACAATAGTTTATGAATGACACAAAATGTTCAAAGAGGGTTGAGAAAGCGTTAAAGACGAGGCACGGCCAGGATGACCATCAACATCAACTGATGAGCTACACGTCAACAAAATCAAAAAAAATCGGTGCTCAGATTCGATAGAAGAGATGGACCCCGAAACGAAGAAGAAATTGAAGGCAATACCGGAATTAATTAAAGGCTGTAAGGACTTTGCAGCATATTTGAAAATTGGAAAAAAACGTTGGCACAAGTGTATTGCATCAGAGGGGACTACTTGGAGGAGATGAAATGAATTTAGAGAATACATAAAGATTGTTTTGATTAATAAGCAAATTCCCGAAATTTTTTGTCCACAGCAGTATTTACATTGGTGATACATTTTTTGCCAATGTTCATTTTTATGTTAGTTAGAAAAAAAAATACAATTCAATATTCTGTTTAGTAAATGGAAATAAAAGCAATTTATGCTTGATTTTTGTCATACGAAAATGCGAAATTATCTTCTTAGATTTCGTTATTTTGTGACTTTAGTAAATAGGTAACAAAATCCAATAGTGAAATATTTGTTTATTCGCCATGCAACTGATACTTGGGCATATATTTTGTCTTTGTACGATGAATGTTAAAAGCTTTAGGTGCACCCAAATAGTGATCAAAAATGTAACATGTGCTTGAAAAATTAGTGAAGAAGACACGAATTAGTGAAACGTAACGAAAAGACGTAATTGTAAGTCAAAAAACTAATTGACCATATCAGCCCTTAAAAGGACTTTGATCAAGCTTCTTGTGATCAATTATATTGTGCGTTTTATTTAATGCTTGCACACAAATGATCGAGAACTGGACCTAGACAAACGGCTAATATTCTCTAAAATCTCCACATGGCAGTGTTGTTCTCTAAGCTTTGCTCTCCTTCCTCTCTGATTGTCAGCAGAGCAGGGACGGCCGAACAGAAGTTATAATTCAATTGAAAAAAATATTCTGGGTTAGATGGGATTTGATCAGCGAATGAATCTTAACCAGTATGCCACGATTGACCCTTTTCTACTGCAAAAACTATTTATAAATTAATTTTTTAAGTCTCTTTCCATCTTTTAAATGATGGAAATAATTTTGAGCAACTTTTTTAACACGAAGCAATCAATAAACGTCAAAAATTCACTTACGACTTTCTCTGTAATTCATTGATTTTTTTCCCCAGTAAAAAAAAATTTCTAAATAAATTTGTAATTTATTTCGAGAGTAAAATTGCATGGTCTGTCCATTTTCAATAAAAAGAAAGGTTCCAAAACGATTTTTAGGCAAAAAATTAAATAAACAAAAAATAAAAAATAAAAAATCTTTTTTTGACGCCGCTTTACGAAAAGCTAAGCGCCTTTTTGAAGAAATTCTTTTGTCCTTCTATTGAGCCAAAGATGGACAATATAGCTTGTTAGGTATTGGTTTGACGTCAAATTTCGTGAGGTCATTATAACTCAAAAGTATGCAAACTTCAAAATGCGGTATTTCGGTGATAAAGCATATCTGTGAAAGAATTTTACACGTCGCTCCATATAACCCTTTTATACTTTTTCTCTGAACCTCTCTTAGGTTACGAACATAATGAGCGCTTGTAGCTGAGCAGAGCCGAAAAACACATTTGAGCAAAATACATATATGTATGTCTTGGCTTCTTTATTGCTCCAATGTGTTTTTCGGCTCGGTTCAGCAACAAGCGTTCACTACCTTACAAAAACAGATATTTTTGGTCTATATTGTGAACTTTTGCCTTAAAAAGATATTTAATTTTAAAAATGTTTTTTTTATTGAGGCATTAATTATTTTAGTCGAATGTTATAAACAACTATTCTGTATTTAATCCTCTTTTCATACGTAATCGCATTATGATTTTATTTATTTAATGAACTGATTTTACAGTTACATTCAAATTAATTTATTTTTTTATATAATTTTTTCGTCAGTCATTCAGTCATGTATAAATAAAAAAATCAAACTATTTACAAAACTTTATACGTTATCTGCTTTAATTGGTATTTATTTACAAACATCATTAAATTTTTTTATATTTTTTTGTTTTTTTTTTCAATATGCTTGTGTTAATTCCGTAATGGACTGCATTGTGTCACTTCAATAGAACTGCAAGAATTGAAATAAAATAATAGGAAAAATAAAGCATTTAGGTAAATTGAATAATTATATACTATAGCACAGCACAGCACATTTATCAATAAATTGAATTGAGGTTGTATGAAGGTATAGGAGTTAGGAACATTGATGCGAATTGCGTTTTAAACACATTCTGAAGCAGTATTACCTGGAATTAAAAAATCAAATCGACATCAAATTATGCATTTGTTATTGAACAGTTTTTTTATTCAGTTGTTTAGATTTTGAACTCACCATCTTAAAACCTTATAGATGTGAGTATGTATGCACTTGTATATACCATATACCATATATGCTGCTCCCTTCAAAATAAATTTGTTCAAACTGTATGCAACTTTCGCATAATAAAGCATTCTTCGAAGTAGTTATTGACTCACTTATCAAATTTTTACTATTGTTGGTATGCTTAAATGCAGATCACGATCTTCTTGCATTGCATTAATTATACTGTGCAACACAAATTGATGCATCACGTCTGCGCGTCATGCACGATAAATAGCTACCAAGCAGCTAGTTGATGTCGTTGACATGGCTCGATGTGTGTTAAAGTTCACTTCTGTAATTTTATGTAGCATCGAAAGTTTTAATAGACAATCTTTGAAATCTTTAAAAACCGTTACACGTGCCACACAATAATGACAAAAACAACAGTAACAACAATAACAACAACTAATCAGCATTAACTCAATATATCACGTGCATCAAACAAGTTGATTACGTGACAGATGCTGTCAGCTAATTAATGAAAATTTGAAGGCAACAAGTTGACGAATGTCAAGAAACTACTGACTGACATAGTATGGTGGTTACCAACCAGAACATTTTCTTAGCCAACGTATCCGCTGGGAAATCAAAGTTTTCTTCTTATTAATAACAAAAATAGAGTTTGCTCTGCAAGTTGTGAATCATAATTTCAGTATTTCATGCCTAGGTAAAGTAAAGAGATGCGAGTTAAGCAGGATAGTCGAAATAACTATTAGTAGAATTACTTTGCTCATAAATTGCTATAGGAACTGAATTGTGGAGACGTTGCCTTGGAAAGTTCATTAACTCAAAATATCGCAAAATACTAGTTATCGAATTGTCTACCCACACTGTTAAAATTCTTGGACTAAGTTTTAGTAAATCCTGTACTATATATATGGCGACACCAAAAGCGTATTACAATTTAACTCTAACCCTCCGGCAAACATTTTACCTCATAGACTCCGGGAGGGGGTCACCGGTGACCCCCTGAAGTGCGTGGATGTTTTTATTCTCTCTCTCCATTCTTATTCTTGTTTTTTGAATTTAGTGCGTGCATGTCGGTTCATGTTATGCTTTTAGCATAAGCAGTTGATGATTTGTGGTTCGTGCACATAAAATAATTTTAATCTTCAATAAAATGCCGAAACGTGGTAGACGTGAAATGGATGTGGAACATTCTGGTGAATGTTCAGATTCTGCTGCGGCTAGAGGTGAATCTTCAGGTGCAACAGGTGCAGCAGAATTTCAACAGATTCTGCGTGTCATCCGTTTCGACAATGCATATACCAGAGCGACTAGAAAAGAAAGTGATAAAGCTGCCCCAATAAGTGACGTTTGGGAAATGCTTATGAAAAATTTTAAAGAAAACTATTATCCAGACGCGAACGTCACCGTTCAGAGGTCGGGCAGGTTTTATTCAGTACATCCCATCAAAACCAGCCAAATATGGGATCAAGATTTTCTGGGTATGCAACACAGCTGATGGATATCCACTTTTTGGAACTATTTATTTGGGTCGTCAACCTGGTACTGAGAGACAAA
Organism: Coremacera marginata; assembly: GCA_914767935.1. Lineage (NCBI taxonomy): Eukaryota > Metazoa > Arthropoda > Insecta > Diptera > Sciomyzidae > Coremacera > Coremacera marginata. Next base: position 145,834,553 of record OU612045.1, read on the forward strand.
CTAACGTTGGGCAAAACATAGTTCTGAAGTTAGTAAATGCATACAAACAGTCAGGGTTGAACGTAACAACGGATAATTTCTTTACGTCGTTACCGTTGGCCAACCAGTTAAAAACCCGAGGCATGAGTATCGTTGGAACCCTTCGTTCGAATAAGCCGTATATTCCCAGAGAATTAAAGCCTAACCGTACCGATGATATTGGAACACATCGATATGCATTTAGCAAAGACACTACTCTTTTGTCCGTTGTCACAAAGAAAAATAAATCAGTTTATTAGCTTTCGACCATGCACTACACTCGTGTGACTAATGAAAATGGAAAAGAAGAAATGAACCACTATTACAACAAGACAAAAGGTGGTGTTGACGTTATGGATCAGATGCTCTCCAAGTACACAACGAAACGCAAAACAAATCGTTGGCCGTTGGCTTTATTTTTCAATATGTTAGATGTAGCTGCATTAGCAGCATTTTGTGTTTTCAGTAAACTGAATCCGGAGAAGTCTAAAAGGCGATCTTCTAGACGCTATTTCTTGACTCAGCTTGGAAAAGATTTGGCAACAGCTAACATGGAAAAGAGAGCAAATGATCAAATGGTTATAAGAAAAACTAATTATAGAGCTGCTTTTGAGCTTATGCTCGGAAAACCTATACAATTTGTTCCTACAGTTCCAGTTCCAGTTGCCGAAAACGTTCCTGTAGTTGGACCAGCAGCACCAGAGCCTGAGATGAAAACAAAAGATGGTCGTAAAGTTGCGAAGGGTCGTTGCTATATTTGCATTTTCAATGATCCGAAATCGGACCGGAAAGGTCGTACAAAATGCTCAAATTGCAAACGCACAATGTGTGCCACCCGTACCAAGAGCTTGCCACCGCTCTGTACTGGCCCAAATTGTTGAATTTGTATGGCATTCTATTAGCGGGCCACCAGCCAATTTTTAATTTTGGTCCAAATTCTTGAATTTCCATAAAAAAATTTCAACTAATTTTGTATTTATATCCACAATGAATACCTCTTTTTTTTATTACAACCTATAATTTTTTATATTTAATAATAAAATATAAAAAAAAAAATACAAAATAGAAATAAAAACTGTGTTCTTATTTATTATTTTCATATAAAATGTATGGTGGCCATTGCGGGTCACCGGTGACCCGCTCCCGGAGGGTGAGGGGTATTGGACTTTGGCGCACTCCAGCCCGGAGTCCAAAAACGTAAGTAGCCTAAATCCAGCGAAAAACGCTTTAAAATATGCTCTTGATAGCTATCCTAAAATTTGATCACTGAAAAAAAATTTTCTTCGGAGATATTTGACTTCAAAGGTAAAATGGGTCACCGGTGACCCCCTCCCGGAGGGTTAGGGTTAAACCGTTTATTTACGTTTTATTCCCGCATGACTTTAAATTGCAGTTGTATTCGATCTTAAACCATAGCGTACTAAAAACAAAACTGGTTTTGTTTACACAATTTATTTCTTTTTTTTTACACTGTAATTTTTAAATTAACTCCTATTGTAGGTTTTGAACTCACGTCATCATTGAAGTGAAAGTAGTAAACGTTTCTTGTGCGCCATAATCATATAAAAAATGTTTCACAAAAATTGTATTATAAAGCTTTGTTAACCGAAAAAGTAACTCTGAATCATAAGACATTTGAATTTTAACAATCTAAAAATTAAGACGGAAAGTATTGAAATTGGTTTAAAATATAAGGCTGTCTTAGTTTAAAATCTATTTCAACTGCACTACTTTTTGAAACCGATTGTATTGCTTTTTTGTTATTTTGTATTAAATTTTAAACCATAGGTACTAAAGTTCTAATTTTATTCCAACTTTATTAAATTTGAGTATAGCTTTGACTAAAAAAATTTTCAGTGTATTGAAAAGTAATAATTCTAATAAAAAATGGTTTAAAAAATACATTATTCCAAGCATTGGTTTAAAAATTACTCCAAAATTTTTAGCAGTGCAGTGGTAGGCGAACACATTATATAATCGACTATTTCTTTAATACGATGTAGTGGCGAGGTCTCCAACGCATGTGTTATATTTATCTATTATGTTTCTTTGGACATTTACACCCAAAGCACTCATGACATTGAGCTTGCACAGTAAGCGGCCATTGAAGTAGGTATTCTGCTGACAATAAAAAAAATTATAAATAAAACACGTGAGAGTAAACGAAATTCCGCAGTATTTAAAAAAAAAAAAAAAAAACGAAATTACTATTTCAACCCTTGAAAGGACTTTGACCGAGCTTCTTATGATCAATTGTGTAGTGTTGTGTGTTGTGAAATTGTGTGAACACAAATGATCGAGAGCTGGACCTACATGTTTTATGCCGACTCCGAACGGCTTATGTTCTCAAGAAGCTTTTCATGGGAGTTTTTACCCTCTAAGGTTTTGCCGTTGTCTGCAGAGTGGTGACGTCCGAACAGAAAAATGAATTCAATTGAAAAAACTTTCTGTGTCAGATGGGGGGTTCGAACCTGGGTCCTTTGGCGTATGATCCACACACTCTACCCACTACGCCACGGCCGCGTATTATTTTACAATAGTTTTAACAATAAAGTGCCTGAATGTTTTGCCTAATGGGTGCAAGTTGAAGACATATACGACAAAACAATTGATAACCCACCGATTCATTGAAAAGAACTTTAAAATGAATGGAGTTACTCACCATTACGATACGATAAGTTTATATAAGTACCTTTAATTTAAAAGCAAAGCCTCAATTTTTTGGAAGCATTCATCGAACATTAATTTAATTATCTAATTAATATAACATTTCCGGGGAATATATTTTTTCAACTCTTTTGGACATACCTTAATGATGAAATCTTCTGCTCTGATGATGCGGCCAATATATTTAAGACATCCTCATTTTGCCGTTTTCGAGAAGCTGTTCTTGTATCTTGCATGTATTTAGGTATCTGTTTTATTATATCCACTTATGCAGTGTAGGTGTAAACATTTTTTTAAGGATATTTTTCATGAATTAAATCGGCTGTTTCTTTTGCATATATCCCATAATTTTCTGGATTTACGTTTTCGTTGCAGTTCAAGACGTTGAGGATAACTTGCAACTTTTTGATGATTTCTCCGTCAACACCCGTTATCTCTGTGGTTATCTTATTTCTATCGAACAATGTCCTAGCTGTGTTTCCATCATTCGTACTTCCAAGTCTTTGTAGCGGTTGATGAACTTTTATTCCAAGTTTGTTGAGGAATTCTTCCTGAATTATTATTGTCTTTATTTGCAGTGTTTTCATCAAAACGCTCTCCAATTCGTGGAAGAATTAGAAGCTAAGCTCGAGGAGCGTGATAAGCGAATGATTATTTAAAAAACCCGAAATACAACTATATCTTGTGTTCAACTTGCAAGCAAATGCAGCCAATCAGTCGCGAAAATGACGGTATAGCAAGTCTCAAATAGTTCCAAAAAAATTGTTAGATCCATAATGAAGGAAGCTCCTACATTACTTGCTTACCATAAGATGGCACGGCAAGTTAATTTGCATCAAATAATTTGGGTACCAACTCAGACTCTGTATATAAAAATAGTTATCCTCCTAACACGTACCATTCAAACAATTTTTTTTCGCAAAATGTAATCTTTTCAGACGAAAAGATGTTTAACTTGGATTGCCCAGATGGATATCGATACTGGAGGGGGTTAAGAAAGTATCCGATTATATTTTCAAAAAGAGATTTTTGTGGTTGTTCCGTCATGGTGTGGAGAGCCAGTCACAAGACGTGCTAGGAGGATAACTATTATTATTTACCAAGTTCCAGTTGGATGGTGGGCAAGTAAGGTAGGAGCTTTCTTTATTATTGATCTAACAATTACTTCGGAACATTTTAAGACTAGCCAAACCGTAATTTTCGAAACTGATTGCTTGCAAGTTGGGCACAAGATATGGCTCAAGTTCTGGCTTTCTTAATAACCACTCGCATATCACGCTCCGAGAGCTTAGCTCTACGACCTGTTTTGTATTTTTTGTTGTAAATTTTCGGGTTTTTGAAAAAGGAGGCAATGCACAACGTGTACGACCAGTTGTTTTTTAAATTTGTGAAATATTTAGCCTTTGGTCATTATATGCTAAAATTTTACCCCTTTCTCTTTTGAATAGTAAAGTCCCGCATGATATTTTTTGATGTTTATATTCAGACTGACAATGGCACGACTTCTCTATTGACTTGAACTTTTAAATGACTGTCGTATAGTTTTGATACGATTGCAGTTAAGCAGAAATGAGTGTTTTTCAACACTTACTAACGGTATTCCTTCAAATCAGTGATAAGAGATGTTAAAGATACTTTGTTTGAAGTAGTACAGTTTGTTCTCTCATTCTGTGCTTGAGCTTTCTTCTGGCTGTAATCAATAAAAATTTGAAAAGAGTGCATAATACAATTTGTTTGGCGTCGTATAGTTTTGATAAGCACCTTAACAGAATAACTAATGACAGCAAATTTTTAAAACAAAACAAAAACGATAAACAATGCGCCGCCAGCCAGATTTGAACCTGGGCATATCGTTAACAAGGCAAACACGTCAACCAATGTGCCACAACTCAATTGAGAAACTATGTTCTAAATACCCAATAATAGCAAGTTTAGCTAAAGTCAAATCAAAGTTTGCTTAAACAAATGTAAACACCCACAAAAAACGTGTTGCAAGGAAAATATTTTATTTATACAAGTAAATGTATAAAATACAATTTTGCACGTGCACGAACAAATTTAATATTCGTTATTTACCTTATGGCCGTATTGTTCACCTCTGGATATCTTTAACCAGTGGATATTTTCTGGTTTCTGGTATCTGCAACTACGGAAAATCTAGTACCTTATCTGCTGGTTAAAGATATCCAGAGGTGAATAATTCGGCCCTTAGTGTGCTTGCTATTAGTTCATGAGATTCCTTCGCATACTAAAACATGATGGGTCGGCACAAATGAACTGGGGAAGGTCGGGGATTTTTCCAGTGTTCGGCAGTTTCGCTCTTCGATCTCAGTGGAACAACAGAAGTCATGAACATATTTGCATCGGATATTTTGTTTTCATTTTGTGAGATGATTATTTGCTTGTACGTACTCTGTCCAGATGATCCATTGCAGCCTCACATACTCAAAAAAGTCAGATTTTTTTGGAAGTGTGCTATGCTCTTGTTGATCCCTACTTTCAATTAAGCGATGAGTAGTATAATCCATCATATCTTGAACTTTCACCTTAGCTGAAACTTCCGTTATTTCACAATTTTTTGGAACAGTTGCTTTCTGCGCTGCTGTGATGTTCTTATATTCTGGAAGTATATCCACTTTGTATCGCATCACATACTTTCGGATCAGCTTCCTCAGCGGCATATTTTACGGGATATGCAGATAGGACTAGCAACAGAAACTGCCTTTGTTATATCGCCTCTTGTTTTTGCTTTATCTCTGTTGTAGTTAACTGTTAATGCTGTTGCAAGTTGTCCTGTAGAAATCGCTTCTGTAGCATTCATAATTTTCCTTTTGTTTTTTGTGAATGTTTAACTTTATTTTAATGATTTCTTTGGCCTACCTCTTGCAGATTTTAAAGTACTTGGCAATTCGACGAATATGTCTTCTAATTCCTCATAGTGTAAATCGGTACTTTCCTGTAGTCCATTCTAATATTTGCAATTGAGTTTTTTATCTGAACTACTTACACTTTTAAATTTTACTTTTACTCTATGGAATACTGCATGAATTTTGTTACGAATTTCCAATTTTTCGAATTTTTCATTAGTAATATTAGGAAGTTTTTGTAATGCTGCTCCTAAATCTTATTCAGTTGATTAATTTTTGAATATTTCATATAGGGTATGATTTAAAATATACATCTTTACAGATGCTTCTTTATAAAACAAAGTGAAACGCACTGTTTTCAGCTTTTTGAAGAACTATTTATAATATCTAATATATATATTTCTTTGTATTTCTTTTCAGTTTCCTTGATATAAGTTGAAAGAAAGCATGCAATTTATATTACTCCAAATAGACCTTTTTAAACTACCTTCCTTAGGTAATGAAATTCTTTAAGTTTTTCTACCTGTTAAAGAAATCATAATATTATTTTTGTCCCGAATACGAACTACGTACGCACTCATAAGGGGTCGAGTTTTTAAATATTTTTTTACCTGTGGAATTATAGCCTGTATAAAATACAAGCCTAGAAAATAAACTCCTTTACCTTTATTTGTTACTTGTTATATAAATCATTACTAGAATATCTTCACTTATTGCCTAATAAAACATGTGAATTTCAGGAATACATTTTTGGCACCCTATAAACTGGCACTGGCATAACAAAGAAAAAAAAAGTCTACCATGTTGATTGCTATATTATTTGTGTGTTTACAGTAAAAAAAATAGTCCAAATATGTATTCCAATACGTTCAGTTATTATAAATTATATCATCAAAAATACCAGAACACACGCAATGCAAGTTCAAATGCAAGCACATAAAAAAACACATGTTTTCTGATAAAAATCGTTCTAACGTTCGTTCGTTCTTTCCCAACTTTTCCCGAGAAGAAAATGTTTTACATTGTGCTTAGAATTGTTCAAAAAAATTAGTTTTTGTAGTCGGAACTTAAACTTAAACTTTTTTTTGAAAGTCAATTCGAATTAAAAAATGGGTAAAAATGGGCAAACCTTCTACATTAAAAAAAAATCACTTCTTTTTAGTGTTAGTTGATAGTCTAAAGACCACTTATGTCATATATGCAAAAAAAAAAAGAACTTTTCTTTCATAACTTGCAAAAAACTTGAACCTCCGCATCCGCCAGTTTGACGGCTAATTTGAGCTGCGGGTCGCTCCATAGACCTTAAACATGGAATGTGCGCAGGGTTTGGGTCCCGCCACATTACTACTGCCCAATGAAAACTGAGGTTGGCCAGACACGGGTTGTTACGGCCACCTAAGTAAGTAAGTAAAAATTGTGTTGCTTGCAAAGGATGTCAAGGAAGAAGAGAGTTGAGTGGACAGATCCCGAAATCCACTAACTGTTGGATTGCTGGGAGGAGCGAGTGGATGACCTTAGGAGGGCAAAAAGAAACATCAAAATTTTTCAGGATTTTCAGCCAAACTCCTCACGCAATCTGTAAATAAGTCTCCAAATGAAGTCACAACTTAAATTTCTAATCTGACCAAGAAGTGTTCAAACCTGGCGGCGGAACAAGAGTTGCGAGTGGTGAATGAAATTGCGCGTGATAGTATTTCCATACAGAGCGAAACTTTACTATTTTTTAATAGCCTGTTAATTAATGCTCAATTAGTGGAAAATAAGATTTTAGAAACAATAGTCGTTCCATTCTTTCATATTTTAAAGAATCTGTGAAATGTATTCTCAATAAGTGGAAAATGAGTTTTAAAAAACAATAGTCATCCCATAAAACGTTGTACCTTAATTTTTAATACCCTTCATATTGATACTCAATAAAATGAGTTACAATTTTAATTTTTCATTTTTGTTTATTTTTTAACATGTGAAAAAAGCGCATGTTTTGATGACACTTTTCCAAAGTTGATTTTTCAAATACCACCTTGTTCAAAAAGAAAGGTTCATTCACACTGTGAACCGGACTTAACTGTCCGATTCGAAAAAGACTCAATTTCATGCAAAAAGGAGACCTAGTTGCTATCGTGAAAGACATGCTGGAAATGATCGAAAACGACGAATCATTCATCGAATCCATCATTACCGGTGATGAGCCAAGGGTACACGAGTATGACACGCAAACCAGGTATCAGGCGAGTGAATCAGACTCAATTTTTTCTTCCATCGTAAAAATTTAAGACACGAAAAAAGTTGTAAACAAAACACTATCACTTTACCAAATGTCAACGAGAGACGCTGGCAGTATGGAGAAGGTGGCATGTATGAATCGTTGTTTCTTCCTGGCGAACCAACACTTATGTACATAAATATGTAACCAAATAAAATAAATGATGGATTAACCGAAGCAGGCTGATAAGGAAGGTTGAGTTGGAAAAATAATTGTATGGGGGGAGGTCGCAAAGCCCCCTTTGGGAGCTACAAGGGAAGAAGCAAAGAAATATGTGTCATTACGTTTGAACACATAAATAACACACCCTTTGTGACTATTACCAAACTTAAAAGCTTTTTGAAAAGTAAATTAAATGCCCTTCAAGTTATAAGTATAAAATTATCCCATACAGACAAATAAAAAAGTGATGAGCGCCTAATACGATTTCCCAAAAATCGTATAAAACACATTCACATTTTTGGCATCAAGGGGACGATATATAATAACATGTTGATTATTTACCGATAGTCAACGACTGTTAGGAGTACCACCGAATACCAGCCTCTGTAATTGTAATAATCGGTGGCTACATTCTTGGGGGGACACACTTCAATGTAACATCCATCTGAAAATGATTTTATAATATAATGATAACTTTATTTGCAGCAGGGCTTATACCAATTGCTCCATATGTTTGAGAAAATCCCCAACTTTTGAAGCCTTTCACGTTTTCTTCAATTTTGGCTTGTGTTAGAGGATAGGAATTGATGTATTCCTTTTCAAATATATCGCATACTTCTTTGCAAAACTCGAGGATAATTTTGCCCACCGTGGTCCAACCGATGTTTGCTATTGTTCTATACTCAGCAGAGAAACCAAGTGCATAAAAAGCAACCGCAATACGTTTATCTAAGCTTATAGCTTTGCGAAAAATTGTATTTTCTCTTATTAATCCAGACATTGATGACACCAACCAGTCAAATGTCTCAGACGACATTCGGAAGTGATCTTTAAATTTTTTTTTCACCATTATGCTAAACTTCATGTTCCCAAAATAAACTAGTTCGATACTATAATATATTTGTATATATGTATGCAAAAATTTATCAATTTGTATGTTAAAATTGCTGCGTTCCGTTAAACAAACTTTTTACCCGGCCAAGTACTTGGACTGCTTTCAGCTACTCTTGTTTTTGTTCACAAGCAGTAAAATTTCCTTGTAAAGAATTGAAGAGCGTTCCTTTTATAAACTGCTCGCAAGTACTTGCAAGTACTCGGAAACGTTAAATGAAATGCAGCAAATATTTCTGAGTTACATACCAGTGACCAAATTGAACCATTTATAGTGGGTGTGGACAACGACTCCAGATGCTGCATTAATTGTTGGGTCCGTTTTCTATACATTTCAGCTCTGTGCTTATGAGTGTTTATGAGCATTGCATTATGTTGAACTTTCATATTTAAGCTCCCATAGCGTATATTATAAATTTTCCAATCCATTTCATCCACTTCTGCTACTGCACTGTCGGTGTTTAGACAGAGGAATGTCAAAATCAGCTGCTGTAACTCGTTAAGTTGTGATAAACGAGTTACGGAAACTAGTTTAGACTAAACGAGTTCAAAACATCGTTTAGCGGATATTTAAACGAGAAAAGGGACTTAAACCAGTTTGAGTGGGCCAATGTGTCGCAGGTCGCATTAAGCTGTTATGACTTGTGAGCACAGATATATGAAGAGTAAAAAATACGAATGAGTAAAACAGTCAACATCACATATACAACATGTTGTTGCAATTCAAAACAAAAAAAAAATAAATAAATGAAAACGATTTCGAAGCGTAAATTTAAAACAACTCATGTATAGAATGAAAGGATTGTAAATAGTACAAGCGTCTCTTTCTTCAGTCATGTCATGCTGTTATAGTCTTAAGTTTGCAGGCTTCTTCTTAACTTGAGACAAGCAAATAATTTGTAAGTTTATTCGTTTTACTTAATACGAGACATTAAAACACTTGAACAGCATGAAATGAATTCCTCTGAACAAAGACAATAAAATAGAGTTGCAAATTTAATTAAATTCTATAAGGACTCTTGCAGCAGCAGAGTGCAAAAATCAGTTAAATGAACTTTGAGAGTCTTAGAATTTAAAAAATATAATATTCTGTATTTCAATTCTTTAATTAAAGCATTTTCTTCAATTGTGAAATTAAAAGTTTTTTCTTGAAGAGATTATACATGTTTCTTATTCGTAGTATTTTATTAAAATATTAATATTTTAATAAGAAAAGAATTTTGCAGACAAATATATGAATGAAAAGAAATTCATGTCCATTTCTAGGAAAATATAAAATTATGGATTCTTGAATTGCACTGTATTTTATAAGAAAATTTTATTTTTGTTCTGTCCATTAGTTAAATTTTAATTTATATTTTAGGCTTTAACAAATTGTTTGTATTAAACTTTTTTCGAAGTTGAATTTTTTATTATATCTTGTTCTTATAATACATTCTTATATGATTAAAAACCGACAACTTTTTCAATTAACTTGAGGCCCGTTTTCACGAAACTCAAATCTGCAATCCAAATTTCTTCATCACGTTTGGATTTGAGAAAATAGGGATTCAAGGTGAAATAATTTTTCCAAGACAATTTTGCTGAAGCGTCAAAATGAAAAGTTCATAAGAGAAAAATATGTTTGTTATGAAGAGACAAAAAAACTAATTTCATACTTTCAAGACACCTCCCTTTTTCATCTTTATTTTCACGATTTTCAAAAATCCACAACTTCTTACAGTAAACCACTGAGAAATGCTATCCGTACTATTAAAAAAGCGCTGGTATTAAATACAGGGCTGTCCATATTCGAAGCGATTATTTTATTTTTAAATAAATCAAAGAAACCACAATTTTTTTTCTGTTCGTTATGAATATCATTTAACTGGGTTTAAGTTGATTTGCTTACATCATTTCTTGAATATGATATCTCGTAAATGGTCGCCATTGGCCTCTACGACATATTGTGCCCGTTTTGCAGCATTTTCCATGGTTTTCTTCAACATTTCGATGGGAATGGCGGTTATTTCTTGACGGATGTTGGTTTTCAGCTCGTCTAGGGTCTTTGGCTTGTTGACGTAAACCTTTGATTTCAAATAACCCCACAAAAAGAAGTCTGGAGGCGTTAAATCTGGTGATCTTGAAGGCCAATCGAAATCACTATTTTTTGACATCAAACGGCCAGGGAACAATTGCTTCAAAAAATCGATTGTAGTGCGGCTTGTGTGTGGTGGCGCGCCGTCTTGTTGAAACCAGTAGTGCCTGATACGCTTTCGACGAACGATTGGCATGAAAAAATTGTTTATCATATCGCGATAAGGCTCCTTATTGACAGTAACTCTGTGGCCATTATCATCTTCGAAAAAGAACGGCCCAATGAGCATTTTAGCACAAACGCCGCACCAAACAGTGACTTTTGCATCGTGAAGAGGTACCTCTTGAATCTCTTGTGGATTTTCAGTGGCATACAAACGATAAATTGTTTTCTTCGAAGGCGCACTTTTCACTTTATTTATTTTTTTGAAAGCACGTTGAGTTTTCACTATTGACTTGTTTTGTTGAATGTAAATTTCAACAATTTTAGAGCGTTCGCGTGGCGTGTACTGTTCCATTGTAAACATTTGCTTAGAATGACGCTTCAAACACGGTATGTCATTAGTCGATTTGGCATCACTTCGGAAAGTTATAGTGTTGCCAGATGGGCGCTTCGAATATTGGGAACCCTGTATTTCCCAAACATTTTTCCATAAAAGTGCAGAAAGGATCCCATTCCGATTGATAAATTTCATAACTATCCAAAAATATCGATAAATTTAAGGCCATCAATACATTTAGAGAAGAGTAAAAAAGAGTGATATTGAAGTGATGGTTTTTATTTGAAGAAATTTGTTTAGAGTTCTAAAATTTTCAAATGTGGTAAGATATAGATTAATGTTAAAAAAAAAACTTTTTTTTTTAAAAACAAAGATGGCGGCTGCTACAGCAATTGCTCTAAAAGACCTCTTTTCGGACTGCGGGCATTCAGCTGGCTCCTAATTTGCCCCGAAAAAAATTTTTTTTTAATTTTAAAACTTAATGAAAATATCTTCTATCTGAATGAGACAGAATTTTAAAAAAGTCTTTTTTATACGTACGTTGATACGTACTTGGAAAAAAAGCATTTTTTAGATTTTTTTGTTGTAAATTTTAAATAAAATGGTTTTAAATCGCTATTTTAAAAATCAGTTTCATTCAGTTAGAAGATATTTTCATTACGTTTTAAAATTTAATTTTTTTTTCGGGTCAACCTAGGAGCTAGCAGAATGACCGCCATGCGAAAAGATGTTTTTTACAGCAATCGCTGTAGTCAGCGACATTGATTTTGAAAAAAAAAAACATTTTTTTTTTTAAACAAATGTATATTTTACCAAATTTGAAAATTTTAAAACTCTTAAAAAATTTTTTTTAATAAAAAGAATCACTACAATTTTAATACTCTGTATTGCCGGCCTTAAGTATCAAAAAACTGTTTTGCCGGGTTGTTAAAAACGAAAAATTAAAACCATTTCCATATTTTTTCGATATTGAAAAACTTTCGATATATGTAGTGCCGGAATTTTGTTAAGATATTATCTAAAAACCTATCGATGAAATGAGTATTAACATTTTTAAAAGTTTATATAGTTGCGATATCGAAAAACTATCGATAAATTTGACTATCGAGAAGTGTTTTGCTGAACTGTTAAAAATTTATAAGCTCCAAAAAAAAAAAGGAATGTAGCAATAAATCTAAAAATTTTGAAAATTAGACCCTAAGATTCACCCCAGAACTCGGTGTCACAAAAATGTTATCACATGCTGTTATTTTCCCCTTAAATAATATTATACTTATTCGCTTCACTCAAATCAAACAACTCTCAAGAAACTTTTATGATATTGTGTTGAAACAAAATTTTATTTTTATTACTTGATAACTTTATTTTACGCACACTAATTATTTGGGGGGTTCGAAATAAAGCGAAACTTTTTATACATTAGTCCGAGTCCTTAAAGTACAGTTATTGTGTTACTTAATTTATCTTTTTCTTTTTTAGTGTAATTACATTGAACTTTTGCATCCATCGGATTAAATTGCCATAAAAAAAGTCATAACTATCAGGATGGAAATTGAATTTAATAGATTTTTATTGCTTCAAAGGATATGTATGACAAATTTAATTAAGTTAATTGAATTTTTATTGAACTCTCCGCTAGTGACGAGGAGTGAGATACTGTAACCACATAATAGTTTGTAACTTCTAATCATGATTATTTTGTGGATTTTTTTTTGTGTTTTGTTAAAGCTGCGTAGTTTACGGAGCATTTCTTTTAATTTATTACATATATTAGGAATGTTAATTATTAATTGAATTCCAATAAAATTAGGGGTTATAATTCCAAGAAATATATGCATTTCCAAGAAACTTAGCGCCACCCTTTCTTATTTTTATTTGCTTCAGCAACAGCCCTAAGCGACAAAGCATAATACTATTCTGCTGTATTATAGTGCTGTATAAGGAACGGTTTTGTTAATTCCGTGTAATAATGATGGTTGATGTTTTTATTAATTCAAAAAATTTCTTCAACTTCTGTAGAGTTTGCTTTAATTAACTGAGTGTAAATAATAAAATTTATTCATATTGTATGCGTTGAACTTTACTTATGATATTTTCAAATATCTTTATGCACCTTTATTTAAGACCCTAAATCGGTTTGGGCGAACAAGAGGTAAAAAAAAAAAATGCCACATGTATGCTGCCGCATCTATTGAGACTAAACCTAGTTGGTTAATTTTTTTCATATCATAGCTTTGGTGCATAAATTCCATATTTTTACATTTTTTTCGGCGAAGAAAGTCATAAATGTAAGAGTTTTCATTTTGTTTTTCGCATTTAACCAATTTGGCATTTACATTTTTTTGGCAATGCAAATGTGTTTCGAAAATTGGGTTTTCCTCTAAAAAAAAAAAAAACTAAAAATTAAGATTTATAAGGCTTATAATAGTACCATGGTACTAGTTTTGGTACAGTGTTTTTCAAAAATTACAAAAAAAAAAAAAGAAAACACTTAGAGTACACCATAGTAAAAATCTTAATTTGAAAATCGAAATTTCTGCATAAAATATTGAAAAATTGCCGCCAAAAATAGTTTTTCGTCTGATTTTAACAAACAGTATATTATTAGAAAGAGTAGAAGAAGGAACGAAGGAAAAATGTCAAAAAACTATTCGCGCTGGCTATGTTATGTTAAATTGGCCGACATATGTTAACTCGTAACAAAAATATTTAAATATCATAATAATTTTCAAATTTTTTCCACCTAAAAGTGACTGAACAAATCTAATATAGATACTTATTAATGTAGATACATTTATTATCCTATATAGTAAATATAAGAAATATTTTATTTGTTTGCTGTGAACAATAAAACTCAAAAATGTCAAAGTTAAACGGCGACAAGTGAAAAGAATGTTAATGAATATGCTCAAGAAAGTTGTTTTGTATGGAGGTGTAAGGCATCAACTCATTAGTTATTGTATGAAAATTTAAAATAGTTTGTAAAAATTAAGCACAAAAATAAATTCGAGTCTTTAATATTAAGCAAATAAGGCATTTAAAGATTGGGTAATGCGAATGGTTATTAATAGTAGAAGTAGAATTAAAATTTGAATTGTATGGAAGACGGAAGTGTAGTGCACGTACTAATATTGAAGTTCTTTCGGCAGCACCGGTTAGCGTCTTTACTGATAAGAGAAAATGTCCGTGGCTAGGCTGCGGACCACTGGATCCTTCTAGATTTTTTATATATATATATTTTTAAGAAAGTACAAAAAGACAAATTTTGTTTTGTTTTTTTAACCAGAATACGGTTGTAGTGTCAGTAACTACACCGAGAAAAAAAACAATAGGTAAATCACCTAAGTCGGGTTGGGTAAAGAGAATTGTATGGGAATTAAAAACTTATGCTTATTCACCTAAGCCATTAATTGTTTAATACATTGCTTTGAAAGCACATACTTCGATACCTTGCCAAAAAAAAAAATATTTGATTCAACCTAGCCCAAAATCCAAAAATTCAAAATTAAAAAATAACTAGCATGGATGGCTTAGTATAATTTCGAGCTATTTTCTGCAAAAAAAAAAACACAGCTGATTTGATAATTTAATGGTTTTTTTTTTGTAATAAAACCACTTTTAAATTCAAAAATAACATAAGGTAAATTAAAAACACTCGTTTATATTCAAACCAGTAAATTTTATTACATTTCATCAACAAAAAGAAAATAAAATACATAAAAAAAATACTTTGCCCGCCGTGCGGAATGGAACCTGTAACTTTTGGTGCCAGTCCATCGCTATACCAACTGATCCAAGCAGCCTTGCTGCTGTTTGTTGACATAAGTGCAGCTACGTTAATTCACCTAAGCAATTTATTGTTTAATACATTGCTTTGAAAGCACATACTTCGATACCCTGCCAAAAAAAAAAAATATTTGATTCACATATGTTAACAGATGCTGTATTAACAAATGCAGTATGTCGCAGTATTCTGTTGATAGCTGCAGCATAGCTTCAGATGTAATTAATATTGAATAAATCACTCAGCGTAACGAAGGAGTTTGGCTCAATGCGTAGCGTAGTGTCTTCATACACAGTGGTATCGTGTTGATGTGGGTTCGAATCTCAACGGCATGCGAAGGTAAAATTTTTGTATTTGATATTTAATTTAATATAAATTAATAATGTTCTTGCTAACAAATACGTCAAGCAGCAAGAAAAGCCGAGTTGTGTCATTAATTTCTAAGAAAGAAACGGAGTTGATAAAAGAAAAATTTGTGTTGTTGCCGATTTCAGTCAAGCAAATCACAGGACAGAGAGGCGGCAGCTTCAAAAAATAGGAAAATAAAAAAAAACCAAAAAAAAGTAGTGTATAAAAAATTACCAAATACTTGGTTAATTTTTCACCCAATAAAAATTGGCAAGTCAGCAAGTAAAACTTAGGCGTTTTTATAAAGTACTTGGGTGGCTGAAAACTGCCAAAGCCATCCTATAAATTATACTAGGTTTTTTTTTTCAATTTAACATAAGCTTTTTCTCGGTGTATTTACCTGTAGTGTAAGTAACCCACAAAATGTCAAATAAATATTTTATAGAAATGAAATTTTTTGTGATTTTTATATTTTTCTGTAGTGCTGAACATAATAATATCTTGGCAAAAAAAATCATAACTAAAAATTCAATACTGAGGAAGAAATAGCAATTAGTTCGAAGATCCCTCTCCTGAGTGGATTTTGTGTAGTGTCAGTAACTATGACAAATTTGCGTTTTTCCGCCGTTCTATTTTAAAACCTCTGTAAAAACTATATTATTTCTTCATGCTGTAACCCTCAGAGAGAACTGGCTTTAAAAAAAATAAACAAAAGAGGAAAGAAAAAAATCATATGAAACTTTGCCCTGACATGGAAATATCGTTTGAAGCGTAAGTAACCGCTGGAATTACCCAATATAAAAATAATTTGATAAATGAAATCAACATTTATTTATATCAGTGCCATCAACAAAATGCATTAAACCTTAAATCTCTAGATAAGTTATTGGCTTTTAACCAAAGTAAATCCTTAACATAACTTGATTAAATCATAAAAAAAAAAATAAACAAATACCTACCACTACAAAATGCTGCCTATAAAATGTTGCTGTCAAAAAAACATTAAAAACCGATATTATATTAAATATGTTTTAAGCTGATATGAAATGTTTTTTATCACTACCAAACAAATGCGCTACGAAGTTATTAATTGCATTTTTATGATTTTCATTGGCAATAATTAATCACTTTTCAAAGTAGCATTAATGAAAATTCCACTAAAATTATTATAATAAGCGTCAATTTATATAAATATTAAATAAATTAATTAATATAAACTCAGCTATAAAATGTTGTGCTAGTTTTAATTAATGCTAGATTAAAAATTAAATCTGACGGGTGCAAGTAGGTTTTTTTTTTTAACTAGCTTATGGTGAATAAATATAAGCACTGACATGGGTCGTAATTTTAAAATTACATCAGCTGGTAGCAACTTTGAAGCATGTCCTTTAAGGCGGAACAATTAACTGTTACTATTGTTAATTTGTATGCAAGCAAGGCAAGTCACGTTCTATACGGTTAATTGGATGACTTCATTGTTATTGATATTATTTTTGGTGAAGATATGCATAAAACTCACACGCACATTTCATTTAAATTATTACATATAAACATGCACATTGTGCTAATGTTGGTGTTATTGTTAGTGTTATGCAACACTTGGACTGACATGTGCCAAAATATCTAATTGTTTGTTGGTTTATCTCATCTGCTTACATTAAATGTCCATATACATATATGTATGTGTTTATAAATTTACATTTCAATAGCCGGAAGTTGCCGCCTACAACAACAGCAATAACATTTTGCTGTTGTCCTGTCACCTCCCTAAGAAACCTCAATTAGGTGACATTAAAATTATTAAATGTCAAACCATAAATCAAAGAAGGCAAAAGAACACTTAAATTTGGATAAATAAAATTTAGATACAAGTATAAATGTAGCTAATATAATGCCAGAACAGGTAGTTTTCTAAAGTTTTCAATTGAAACTTTTAAGACTTAACTCATCGAAAGATGTGAGTGAATACTTAGCAACATAGTGCTGATCATGATTCAATTATGATAAGGTTATCCAGATATTTGACTTCTTCTCACAAGAATATGAATGTATACCCTTATTTGAAGAGGAGAGCAAAAGAGCAATTTTTTAATGACAAAATTCCCACAGTTGACTGAATATCACATTTTTTTGTAGTACAAAAGGCGAAAGGTAAATTTGACCACTACGTTTTCTACTACTTTTTTTTTTTTGACCCAAAATTAGCTTTTAAAAATTTAAAAATATAATAGTCACATTTTTGACGTAGAATATTATTGGAAAAACAAAAGTAGTGTATGCAGTTCACATTTCATTAGGAATTTTTTGAATTTTTTTTATTATGTTTTCAAATTTGAGTTTAAATAAGTTTTAAATGATATAGTCAGTTTAGAGGTAAAATTTATTTAAAATATGTTTTTAAGCCTGTGGTACAGCGTTTTTAAATCGTTTGTTTAACTAATGGTGTGAATATTGTGATTTTTAAATTTATATATGTAAAACAAATAATACTGACTTTTTCCCTCTTTTGTCTAAAGATAGCTAGTTTTGTTTACACAATGCAAAGAATTGTTTCTGGGTTAAAGACCTGAATTCAAATAACAAGTGTTAGTGAATTTTTTGTTCTATAACGACGATGTATAAAATTTTAGGATTAAAGATTTTATTTCACTAATGAAATAAGTTAAAGTGGAATCCGTATCAGTGTTAAGGTTCCTTGCCAAGGTCACCTCAAAAACCTTACCTTGCTCTCTGTATACTTTATATAAAATGAAAGACTTCAGTTTTTATAGTGGGAAAGTAGAAAAAAACTCACTTTTATTCACATATGAAGGTAAATATAACAATTAAATGTTTTATTGCTGCTTATCTTGCGTTATTGCATTATAGGAGGTGCTTCGGTTGCTGAGCTAAACATATTAAAAAGAAATATTAAGAAGCCATTTTACATACAATACTGATTGGCTGTAAAGATTTCACTCACTTTATGTCAATATTTTCCTAATTTTCTTATTCAGATCGCGTAGTCTAAAATTTGACAATGACATTTTCCGGCAGTGTAACATTTCGGACGGCTTTA
Source organism: Coremacera marginata (assembly GCA_914767935.1). Classification (NCBI taxonomy): domain Eukaryota; kingdom Metazoa; phylum Arthropoda; class Insecta; order Diptera; family Sciomyzidae; genus Coremacera; species Coremacera marginata. The sequence continues at coordinate 145,853,187 of OU612045.1, forward strand.
CACATGACATCGCCTAAATGTTGAACTGGGGAAATTTCTGTCCCGTTGTACATATTGAAAATGCCTTCTAACTTTTTTATTTGCTCAACGAATTGTGGCTTGGATTTGCACAAACCACCTTGCGACAGCTGATCTACCCATGTGAAAGATGCACCCATGCAGAGTTTTTATCCTCGAATTCGTTCCTGATGGTAAGCTTTCGGATAATGTACCCAGATATAAATTCAAGAGCATCTTCCTGAACTTCGGCAATGTCATGTTCAATGACAGGTTCACTAAAATCATCGGTGAGGAATTCTTGGCATAGTGCTTGCGATATTGTCGCTTCTTCGGAGTTTTCCACCTGAAGTGCTGTTGCTAAAGATAAATCTAGCCATGGGGTATCGTCAACCTCCACATTTCATTTTGTCTTGAGGATTTCTGTGTTTCTGGCTAAAGGATATTAAAAAATGGAAAGAAATTGTAATAATATTTAAGAATTTTGTTGTGATGTAAAAGCATTTAAAAGAAGCCACAAACTTTATAAGTGTGCTTTTATATACCAAATAAATATTTTCGCAGCCTGAACTTGAACTGCATTAGACTTGGATGATCATAAAGACCTCCTTTGCTTCTAATATTGCCAAAAAAATTTTCCAAAACATCTTGGTTTAGCCGGTAGGTTATTATATATTCAAAACCAAATTTATTTTTGAGGTAATTGTACAAAAAGGCAAGCGATTGGTTTAACATAATAATGCCTTTTTGAAATGGGGCCAGTGTTTTCCTGTTTGGTATAATGTTTTGTGACATTACTTGGCTCATACGGTTTATTATGGAATTTTGGCTAGAAAGGGCAAGGCCATATTGTTTCCTCGTTTCAATATTGTTGGTGGTTGATAATATGGAATTAAATATATCGAACCAGTCATTGACGAGTTGGATGAAATTTGCGCACTCACAGGGGTTGTTCATATCTTGGCCAATTGAATAACACCGCCTTATTGCATTTACTGTTGTGTTCGACATAAGTTGTGCAGCAAGTTTGACTTTTGTCTTCCGGCATTGTTGACATTCAGATGCTCCTCAGACAATTTAAAAGCAATGGATGCGTCTGATGTAGAAGTAGAGTTCATCAGTTGCTTTTCTGTCTGAGCTGTTATTATTTTGCCATCAAAGACATGTCGATGAAATGATTCCGGATGGGTTTTAAAAGGTGTGGAATATCAGCAAACACAAACACTTTTTGATTACAATTTGATGGATGTTGAAACCAGGTTTGATCTACCAGAAGTAATGAAATGATAATATTTCAAAGTTTTTTATGCAATAAATTTGAGTGTGTTGAATCCTATATAGGAAAATTTATGTTTTACCGTTTTGGGGCTGTTCACAAATTACGTAATACTTTTAAGGGGTGGAGGTCTAACATTTGTGCCGAAGTGTGACACAGAGGGGTATAAAATTGACCAAAAACCTGTTACTTAATTTACGAACAGCCTCTTTTTACACACTTATTTAATAAAATATAAGAAGCCATTAAGGATATTACCAATGGAGACATTAAGCTCCCTCCACAACGTCTGAGACCATTCCTACAACTGTATAAGCAGCTTCGTATAGCTTTGTTAAGAGTTGAAATAACAAGTCTTTCGTCATTTTTTGCTCGAAACCATAAAAAATCGGCTGTTTCCACGAAGCTTTTAGGTCACGAACTATTGCTACTTGAACGCAGTTGGAAGGCTTTCGGATGCGGTCGGTAAGAGTATCGTGCTCATAACTCGCAGCTACCTTCATTTCATCAAACGAAAGAATGCACAGTTTGTCTTCCGGCGGAATTTCATTCACGTTTCTCAGCAAATCAATAATTTGAGTCAAGATACCCTCCTCGAATCCGACTTTTTGCACCCAGCTGTGCAAAGTCGACAGGCAGGGCAATGGGAGCCCTTTTTGTCTTAAATGCTTATATGCCCTGGGCCCAGCTGCGTGAAGAGTAATTGCATCTGATATATGATCCCAACACCATTTGGTGTGGATGCTGGGACTGAACAATCTTTTAATTTGTCCCACAGTAAAAATATTTTCGATATTGCAATAAAACGACTCTCTATCCGCCAATTGCTCCTTAAGCCTTGAGTTCTCTCCCTGTAACTCTTCGATTTTCTTTTTTAAAATATGGTTCTCAACGATTGTTCCAGCTTCATTAATTTCAGATCTAAATACAATTAATTTTTGTTTATTTTTTAGTAATTTTCTATCTTTTTTTCATTCTCTTTTAATATATGATTCATCACACATTACGCATCAGATGTCATACGAAACCCTTTAAGCCAAATCTCGAGTTTAAGCTGCAATGTAAACGTAGTAATAGTCTGAACATTTTAAATAGCAACCTGACAATGAAAACACATCGCATGCGTGCGTTGTAGGGTGGTCATTATTTTTCGACTTTTGAATTATCATCGCGGCATGTCATTATTCGATTATATACATCTAAATTTGAAAAAGATCTTTGTGTTTTTATTTTTTATATGATTTAGAGGTCGCTAACCAGTTGTCAAAGTTTAGCCCTCTCACAAGAAAACGTTCTTCGGTGTTATTCGCCGATTTGAAAAAGCTTCGGATATGTCATAGAGGACAAAAATCTAAGGTACACGTATTTTTTATAGGTGCGAAGCTCAGGTTACAGGTTCAAAATGGCGTTCAAAAATTTCACATAATTGCGTTTTTTCACATAATGGCCATATTGGAGCAGCCATTTTCAATTTTTCATTTTTGATTCCAGATTCGTGTTTATCGACCCCAAAAACTTATATATACCTGATTTCATGTAGATACGAGGTCGTCTTCTAGTTTTGGTCACTTTTTTCTGCCATTTGTACCAATTATCCTTGGTAGCGAGCCCTAAATATCACATAAAAATTAAAAAAAAAAATTCCTTGTTTCTTACGGTATACATTCAAATAACGTGTTGCCCCGTGAAATTAAAAGAAAAAATTATTTTTCTTAGAAATAAGGACAACTCTAATGCATACAATATGTAAAAATTGAGAAATATGCTTAAATACACCGGATTGTATACATTAAATTGAATTAAAAATAGTTCAAATAATAAATAAATGCAACAGGACTATATTTAATGTTTATGGTTGTGCTTATATTGCTAATATGCCTTTTTACCTAGCGTTTCCACTGCCCGAATGAACGAAGAATTCATCACTATATTTTGTTCGAGATGGACATACGTTCATCTATGCATACGGAACGATGAATTCTTCTTTCGCTTCAGCCGTTCCTACTTGCCTTAGTACGAATCAAACTATTTCCACTGCCTGAATGCTCGGTTTCCACCGTGGAAACGCTCGGTAGGTGCTTTGACCTAGAGGGTTCTCATAATCAAGGTGATCACTTACTCGGTCTGTATACCGCAGTCCATTTTCCCATGCTCCTCTACAGCCATATTTTCAATTAGTACGGTTTTAGAACTGTAAATAAAGTGATCAAGGGAGGCTTAAGGCAAACAAATTATTGAAAATCGATTTTTTTAAAATTGATTTTTGTTTTACAATTATTCAAGAATATTTAAAAAAATTTCAAATCAATCCCGCTTATATACAATCGATCAAATCGAAGAAGAAGCTTTTCCCTCCCTTAAAGCATAAAATAATAGTGTGGGCACAGAACCGCTTTTGAGCCGTCTGCGCTTCCCTCCAACTGAAAAATCGCTGGGAGCGAAATGTTTTTCACATAGCTTTGCTGACGCTTAAAACTGCTACCCACATATTGTTTCCCACCGCTGACGCCTTACCGGATCCAACGGCACAGCGTACTTTCGCACTGGCTCGCACTCGAACACATACGATGTTTTACACGCACGTTGAAGGCATTTTTTTTATATTAAATTATTAAACAATAGAATTTAAAAATATCATACAATAAGACACAAAGTAACTCAATACGAATGAAGCTACAAATATTGAAACAAATTTCCACGAATTATCTTGACTCAATAAAAGCATTGCAGGCTTGATATTTTCTTTTTAACAGTAAGCACAAACTTAAAGAAAATTACTTTTTTTCAAAATAAAAGCACAGTGAAACACTGAAACATACGTTTTTTCGGGAAGACCACAAAACCCTGGCTGTTATTTTTTGAAGAGCGTAAAAATATTTTTGTTTACATAAAATAAGGGTATGTCAAATATCTGGATAACCTTATTATAGTTGAATCATGGTGCTGATGATAAAAAATTGTTTCTTATCTTGATGTCTGATTACAGCATGTTAGAACAAAATGTGCGTGTGGTCAACATGTATATAAGAACGTTTTTTATCGCTGAATTTTATATGTTAAGCTGTTGATTCAAATCATTTTGTTAAGCTGTAGACCGAATTATTGTATTCTAATAAATTATTAAAATTACTGAAATTCTTCAGGGGAAGTGTGCAATTAACCTCTCCCCGCAAGAAATTTTCCCAAAAGTAAAGATTCAGGCGTATTTTTTCCATTATTACAACCTTGCGGCTTACGGAGTTAAACATTTGTAGATACATATCTAAGCTTTATTTCCACAATATTAGATTTCAGCCGTTTTGTAGTCTAGATTGGAAAATTTTGGGAGTTTTTAAAAAAAAAATATTTTTATAATATATTTTTGATTTAGCCTGCTCACAGTTTGAATACGCAGGTGTCTAATATTTACGGTTTTTTATTTTTACGCCAACTTACGTAAGCGTATTTTGGTTTATTGTTGTTTTGCATGAAAACAACTCTCTCGCAAGGGAGAGAGCGAGTACCCATAATTGTCAAATCAAAGCTGACAGCTCATAGAAAATCTGCAAAGGCTCTCTTTTATCTCCTGTTTTTCTTTCGTATTCATTCGCAAAATTTGCTGCTTTCACAATTATTGGTACTGAGAAGAAAGTACATCAACGAAAATGGCCATTTCAGCCATTGAAAGGAGTTTGATCGAGCTTCTTATGATCAATTGTGTTGTGCATTTGTGTGAAAATGTTTGAACACAAATTATCGAGAACAGGACCTACAAGTTTTATGCCGACTCCGAACGGCTTATGGTCTAAGCTTTTCATGGCAGTTTTTACTCTCTGAGGCTTGCTATTGTCTGCAGAGAGGGGACGGCGGAACAGAAAAATTAATTCAATTGAAAAACTTTCTGTGTCAGGTGGGAATCGAACCATGGTTCTCTGGCGAATGAGCCACGTACTCTACCCACTGAGCCACGGCCGCCAGATTACAGGCTGTTAGACTGGGGGAGGGGGCTGATAAAAAAGGCTGCTTCCATCTTGACACGATTTTAACCCATATAAATAAACGATAAGTCCCGGTTAGGGAAAGAAAAATAAATTTTTTTTTGCGAAATGGCGACTGTTGGAAAAAAGTAGTTTTTTTGGGCTTTTTTCAAAGTTGTGAATTTTAAAAATATTTAAGAACAACAGTTTTACATAATGCTAGTCCGAGTCATAGAGGGAAATATAAAAAAGGAACACGCCCAATTTAAGGTAATCGATACATTAGACCTTTAAACGTGTTGGAAAAAGTATTTTCGAAAAACCGGGTGTGAGTAAATTTTACGGAGGTTAGTATTCTATGGTTAAAGATTTGAGTTCCGGACGTAATAGATTAGATGCCGCTATAACTCGTTAAATAATTGGAATTTTCAAAACTTCTTTCAAGGGCATATTTTTGAATGTCTGAGCTTCAAAAACATAAGCATGACATAACTAATGCTTTACAAGTAGTATTATGGGTAGAGTACTATAGAGAGCGGACTTAATTTTTTCCATAACTCTTCTTTATTTTTGGATTTTTGAGGTCCAATTTTGTCCTTGACAATTTTTCATAAAATTTCTATTATATTTAATTCGGGTGATTGCGAAGACCACAGCATAACACTAACACGGTTGTCCGAAAACCACTTTTTAGTAAGATTCGCTGTGTGTTTCGGGTCGTTGTCTTGTTGGAATTGCCATTTTATTGGCATTTCCCATTCAGTATAGGCAGCATAACCTCTTCAAGAATCCGTATATACAAATTTGTATCCATGTTAGTTTTTAACCAAAATAAGGGCCCGACACCATAACATGAGAACCATTATGTTGCCCCCACCATGTTTAAATGTTTTGGTGGTGTAACGCGAGTTCAATTCTTGGTTTTTAACACGCCTAATCCATATTTTTCCATCACTTCCAATCATGTTTACCTTCGATTCATCGGACCAGAGAATATTGCGCCATTTTTTTACATTTTGTGGTCCATCCCAATTTGCGTGCAGTTCATGCGGCTGGCTCTTTGTTTCTTGGTGAGCATTGGCACTTTACACTAGTGTCTTCCAAAGAGTTTCTTCTCCACTAAGCGTCGTCTCACAGTCCAAAACGAAATTGGTACTGCTAGTTGTTCCTTGATAGCTCCAGCGAACATAAAAGGATCTTTTGCCGAAAGAAGTTTGATGCGGTCATCATCCAATTTGGTAGTTTTTCGTGGTCTGCCTGTTGTAAGGCTTTGTTTTTGGGGACGCAAGGCATTAAAAACGAAATGCTGGGATTTTCCAATTGTTTTGGCAATCTGGCGATGGCTTTGTCCTTTTTGTCTAAGTTTTTTTAATAATAGATCTTTCTTGATCCGTGCAAAATTTTCTGGAATAATCCGTTTTGTTTTATATGCTTTTATTTTTTGTATTTGCTTTTTGTATATGCTTTAAAAGTATTGTTAAAGACTTCTTACCAGCAATAAATTAATAAACACGCTTGAATTAACAGTGCACGTACTTTTCTTCTTTTGATTCTATTTTTATGTCCGCTTCAAAAACAGTCTTTGCTACCTAACGGAATATTTCCAATAACTCGTTGAGTTTGAGGCATTGTCAGATATACTTTTTTTGCATAAGACATAACTACAATCATTTACCGCAAGCGGTCGTTCATGCTTATTATACAACGTGGGTACAAATTTAATTTTTGTTTTAAACAATTTTATTATTCTATTCTTTTGTCCGTAACTGTACATAGTTGAAAAAAGCGCAAAAGAAGTAAAACGTCAAAATTACATTGAAAATAGCGATATCGACCTTAGGTCAGCCTAGCGGTTTAGATGTTCAAGTTAAACTCAAATTAAATTTAAACAATAAATGTTTCAAAAAATAACAAAATAATTACGTGACCAACTAATAACGACAGGATGTAACTTTTTCCGCCACACAAATTGTTATGTTCTATTGTATTTATTTTAAAAACACCTTTTAACATTAAAGCCACTAAATTGCCACAAGCTGTCTGGCAGGCACAAAAATAATAACAAGTAGAATTATTGATCTTTCCATTGATGATTTTATTGTGACCGTTGCAGTATAAGCTGATAAGAGCTATTTTGCAACACTGTGAATATTAAATGACCAAACCAACAACTGATTTATTTATACAAAAATAAATCTAAGCATACATTGCAATCGTCCTACTCACCGCTCTCGCACTGATTCATAATAAATAATTTATATTCAGGCCTGAGTGACATGGGCTGATATCAATCTGTCAAAAATGTTACACTTTACCATGGCCAATGCGCATCAAGTTGGACAGAATGGGTTCATAGGGTGCTTGCCATATCACACCTATACGTAACGTGTTGTCTGTGTGGGTAGGAATTTTCACACGTACGCATTGTAGTTCAACGTACTTTCTCGTACGTTTCGATGATTTTGCAGGATTTTGGGTGCTCAAACAGTAGCTCGAAAAACGCATCCAGCTCAGGTCATAAAATAAAGCAGACTCAACGATTAAATTATTACCTACAGGTAATGCAGTCGAGTGGTTGCTGTCAGACACAAACGCAGTGACAACATGACAGGATGGCCAACCGAGACCGCAGTGAAGCACAGAGCAGAAGCATCAGCAGCCAGGCATTGCCAGTAAATTTTTGAAATTCAACATTTGTTCAGGAGAAGAAAAAAAAATTCATCCTACATACATTTACAACTACATACTTACATGCATTTATGAGCTGCAGGAATTGTCAATGTTGACAGCTGATTTTTAATAATGCTTGTTTTTCATCCTAGATAAATGAAATGCAGTGATTTCATTTATTTATGATAAATAGTTATCACAGTTTTATTGTATGTTGCTCTAAATATTATTAATATTTATTGTAATTATGTCAAAATAACGTACAAATTTCTCAACCAAATAATAGTAACCAAAATATAAAAAATATGGCTTTGATATTATTTGAAAAATATTTGAAGCTCTGACATTATTTATTTATGCATTCTGCCTAATTTGTAATTTGCATGCACCACTGGCTTGGGAATTTTTTCTCAGTGCATATAATTGTTGACTTACTTACAAGCTCGTAAAGCTATTACCCGGTCAGCAATTGCAATACCTGATAAAATCTAGTGTGAAATAAGATCTATGTTATGTTGCTTTGAAAAGTCGGGAATGAAGAATTCAAGCTTTCTGAAAACTTCCCTTCCAATTGTCCAATCTATGAACATTTTGCTTTGTTTCAATCTCAGATCTGAAGATTTTCCTGAGCTTAGAAGCGAAGATGTAATGCTATGCAACGTTTATGAGTATTTTCAATTTGCCCAAATCATGATACAATAATTTACAAGGTAGCCTTGACAACTAAATTTTTTCTCACGAGCTGCTATCGGGAGTTGTCAAATCAATATAAAGTGTAACTTTTCATCTGTTTTGCTGCTTCTTCGTTTTCTCTTTTTCACTGTGTTTTTGACAACTCCAAATTGCCAACAGAACTGTCACTCCTAATTTGTAAATCATTATACCATGATCCCCCAAATGTATATTTTTGATTTTGCTTCGTTTCCGCACCTGAAGTGACGGTTGAGATTAGAAGTGAAATCGTACTGCCACCAATTTACTTTAGGCAAATTTTGAAATCAAACTCTCCCAAAAATAAAAATAAAAACAATGCGAAGTAGTCGGCGCGTTAGTCATTATTAAAAAGTAAACAAAACTGTAAACATTACTAAAGTTCATTTTTTTAACCTGTTTTTTTTATTTAAGTTTTAATTGGTAAGTTGGCGCATATCAAAGTTAAATGTTCTTCACAAAAATGCATTCTCTGCAATTTTGTATATCAACAGTTGTATAAACAAAATATGTTTTCTAGAATCTGTTCGCTTCCAGCAGAACTTCTCAAAGGACGAATATATCAAACAAATAAGATCTGCATTTAAATTAGTCAAGAATCACATCCATAAGGCCAAATCTGAGAGAAAAAAATAAAGCTTCAATGAACAACAATTAATCTGTTTTCTTTTTATTTAAATTTTAAACTTGAAAATCATTAAATACTTAATTTTTTTTTTAATTCGAGAAAAAACACCTAAGTGTTCCTAATTTTTTTTTTTTTTAATTTCGTTTATATTTTACCCTTACCTTATATATTATATTTTGTAATAAAATAGCAAAAATTAAACAAATCGTCACTTGTTCGTTTTATATGTTTTCATAATTGATGAACTGAAGAAGAAGTGCACCTTCGAAACGTTGGGAGGAATGATTTTTCTTATATTTTTTTCATAAAAAAACAAATTGACTCATAATAAGTCATGTATTACTTATATTATTGTGTAAATATTCAGACCTGAATTTCACTACTTGATAAAAGGCCTGATTTTTTAACTGATTCACTCAGGTCTGAATTTCTGAGGAATATACTTGGGAATATTCTGGCCTGAGTTTACGCTAAAGGACATCAGACATTTAAATGAAAAAAGGAAATCAAGAGGTGTGTTGAATGCTCAGGCCTTATCTTGAGCCTTAAAGAATGCATTGATTCAGGCGTATTTTATCCGCTGGGTATGAGCAATGCGGGCAAGTATTGGTACAATTAATGGTACAACCCAATACACATTGTGGCGAGGGGTGATTCGTTTTTTTTTTTAAAGTTTTCAAATAGTTTCATACCGACTTCATCAGAGGTTGGCTTGATGCTTAAAGAAAGCACAGATTGAAATTATGATTTTCCTAAACTCCATTTAAGATGTTTTTAAACACAAAAGCAATTTTTTCCGACTTTTCAATATATAATTTTTTTTAAGAAAAGTATTTTTTATTAACTTTCTATTGTTAATACGTCATTTAAGCGAATATGTGTTTTTCAATTTTTTTTTTTTTTTTAATTTTAAGTGAAAAAAAGACAAATATAAATTTTTATAAATTTTTATATAAAAAAATTTTGTGAAATATTTTTTCTTCTGTTATGTTATTTCGTGCTTTTTCTTTATATAAATAATTTCCACTCATAATTTGTTCAAGATTTTCATATGAATAAGTTCTCGTTAACAAATTTCTTTTTGTTGTTTTGGCGACTCGTTAACGAATTGCTATTTATAGTTTTGGCGACTCGTTAACGAATTGCTTTTTATAGTTTTGGCGACTCGTTAACGAATTGCTTTTTCATAGTTTTGGCGACTCGTTAACAAATGGCTTTTTTCGGTTTTGACGAATGTATAACGAAGCCGAAAAAAAGTTGGTCAAAAATTGATAAAAAAAAATAATTTCGAATTTTTGAAAAGCCAAATCTTAAAAAAAAATATCTAAATAACAAAAAAACAAACAAAAAATTTTTGTTTTGGACCAAGTTGGGGTTCAAACCCATGTCTACGAATGCTGGCTTTTATTATCAAGCAAATTAAGCAAGATATATTTAGAATCTGAAAAAGCCGAGTGGGTAAGGTACCGCACAAGCATTAAGATGACGTGATTTAAATTCTTGACGTGGTCAGCTTGAAATTAGTTTTTATTTATTTTTTTTTTTTTATATGATTTATATGATTCGTTATCGAATTGCTTTTTTTTAGTTTTGGAAACTCGTTAAAGAATTGCTTTTTATAGTTTTGGCGACTCGTTAACGAATGGCTTTTTTCGGTTTTGACGAATCATTAACGAAGGAGGAATTTCTCCCGCTCGCGATATTATAAATGAATCGCTACTGATAATTGCTAATGAATGAAATGTACGAGAATGCGATTCGCAAACGATAACATTAGTGAATCATTTTGTTTGTTAGGAAGTAAAAAAAAATCGAACTTGGATATGTATAATGGATGATGAATACATAGACTCAACAACCATACATATTTTTTTGTACAGTACAGAATTTTGAGAGAAAGACAAAATTATACAACATTTGTTCGGAATATCTGGTATCTGGCTGCACTGGTTATAGTAGGGGAGCCTAATAGGGGATTTTGGGATATAAGTTAATAAACGGGTCAATTAATTATAATACCTTTATTATTGGCACTATGTGCCACTGTTTGTTTTAGTACAGCCGTCGATTAAAGACTAAACTAACATTTTTTTATAGATACAGTTATTGGCGCTGGCCAACGCAGTGGCGACGCCCGCGTTTGCTCAACTGAGCTTGAAGTTAAAGATTAACTTAATACACAAAAATCATAACATAAGCTATGCTGTTCCTGCTGCCACCGCTGCTGCTGCTACTGTTGTCATTACTTTGCTAACGCAGCGTTGTTGTTATTGTTTCTATTGTTGTTACTATCGCTGAGGCGATCGCTGCTTGCTGGCACTGCATTGTGGTTGTCATTGTTGCTATTGCCGTTGTTATTATCAAGGTTGATTTATAAGGTTGTCGCAAGGGAGAGAGCGAGTACCCATACTTGTCAAATCGTAGATGACAGCTCATAGAAAATCTGCAAGTGCTCTCTATTATCATCCGATTTTCTTTCGTAGTCATTCGCAAAATTGGCTAGTTTTGACAATTATGGGTACTGAGAACAGAGTGCGACCAGCCCTGCGACAACCTTATAAATCAACCTTGGTTATTATAACTTTTGCTATTGCTGTTGTTCTTGTTGTTGCGCACGAGCCAGATACTATAACAGCTACCGCTTGGATAGCAGACGCTAATGCTTATCGTTGAAGCCATGGCAGAATTATAAGGTAAGGTCATCACGGAGAGGAATAGAGTAGAAAGCAGTATAAAGCTACATTGATGTCAAAATCAGCTGTTTATCGCGAATTTCTTTATGCTCACGTTTCGCAGTTGTTTTTAGGTTAAAACTGTTACAGGTTTTTTTTTGCAATTTTAAGACTTCTTTCACATTTTATAGTTTTTATTACACTTTTTATATAATATTTTTACTCAAATTAGCACAAATTTAATACCCGCGACCTCACTGTTTGCAACTTGGAAACATAAAATATTTTCTTCATTTGCAATTTCTACGAAATTCGTCGTTTTGACATTAATGTTGCTTCTCATTATCCACTCTTCGTTGACGCGTGAGAGCACTTAGTATCATGGGCCTACCTTATCATTGTATCATGGTTGAAGCAGAGTTAGCTGTCACCTGCTAACTTATACTCAAGCGCGGTAGATTAACATATGGGAGATACCTTAATCATATTGAGTATCTCTATCAAATCCAAGCTCTATATTTTACCTTTATAAAAATGTACACAATATTAGTCCTGTGCAAAGCCTTACTTTCCTTATACGGCTCTTATAAATTAAACTAAAATTTTAATTTGACTTTTTTCGAAAAAGATTTCCCGCTGAAAAAATTTTTAGAAAAAATATACAGTGATTCTCATGAAGATTAAATGATTTTCCAGTAAATTTTTTGAACTTCAACATTATTAAAAGAAAGTTTAAAAAATAAAGCTTAAGCTCAGTATGCTGTAAAAACGAAAAGGAAATTCACATAAGAAATACATTGAGTTTTTTGAGATTAGGTAATACGCTGTTGCAGGAAAAAATTTGTTCAGTGTAGCCAAGCTCACAACCATGTGTGGAGAGTTAAAATGTCAGAATTTCGCTGGCATTTATATGCCCGTACATTTAATTGCCACGGAATTTTGATATTAAACAATAAAAAAAAAGCAGTAAGTATGTGTTGGTGATGCATTTGTTATAAACAAATTTATTTAGTTTATTAAGTGCTTTTTCTCCATACAAAAAATTTTGACTCTACACCAAAATTTCGCTTGTAGAATTATATGCCCAAAAATTTTCGTTCCTACAGCATACTAAGCTTAAAATGTAAAATGAATCCGCAAAATCTTTTTCGAAAAATCTCTTATTGTGACTTTTGACGATTTTACTAAGCTTGAACTAGACTTAGCACAGAGCCAAAAGCTTGTAATCAATGGAAATGTAAGAATAAAGAATACAACTTTTTAGTTTTCCTCTTCATGTGAAACGCCCCATGTATGAATATTCTTGATTCATAAAGTCAACTATTAAGAAACTGATTTGAAAAAAATTGAATTTTTCATTGTAAGTGTTGCCACTACAAAATTTTTATTGTACTTTTTTAAGAAAAAAAATTTAAATATCTTTTTATTGACAAATAATTTTGGTATTACCGTTTTTTTTCATTGTTCTGTAATAAAGCAAACAATAATTAGTAAAATTAACAAAATTAATTCGATAAAAAGAAATTCTTGTTGAATTTTTGGGGAATCACTGGACACACTGCTCCTAAAGGATCGATATGTTTCATGAAAATGACAACAAAAACTAAAAATGAGGCTTGATTTGTAATTTTCTTACGATCAATAATATGTTGAAATTTAAGTCGGCGCTGCTCCTTTTTAGGAGCTAAAGGGTTAAGAAGTATTTCACGATGTTGATTTATGATGTTGTTTCTAGCAGAAAAACAAACACACATAATACGTATGTAAAGAACTCATTGGAAAGGTAATAAAATCACCTTTTTAACAATATATCAACCAACATTATAGGCTTACTCGTTCCCGAGCTGTGCTCGTGTGAAGATGAAATCAATCAGTTGAAAGTACTGATTCTGAGAAATTCGCTCTCAAAGTCAAAACTTAGTACTTTCAACTGATTGATTTCATCTTCACACGAGCACAGCTCGGGAACGAGTAAGCCTATAATGTTGGTTGATATATTGTTAAAAAGGTGATTTTATTACCTTTCCAATGAGTTCTTTAAATACGTATTATGTGTGTTTGTTTTTCTGCTAGAAACAATAGCATGAATCAACATCGTGAAATACTTCTAAACCCCTTAGCTCCTAAAAAGGAGCAGCGCCGACTTAAATTTCAACATATTATTGATCGTAAGAAAATTACAAATAAAGCCTCATTTTTAGTTTTTGTTGTCATTTTCATGAAACCTATCGATCCTTTAGGAGCAGTGTGTGGAAGGCTGATCTCTTTTTTGGCTATTTAAAAAAAGGCATATTCAAGAATAATTAGGTGGCGATACAACCGTAAGTCGGTTTTGGTCTCGTTCAAGAAATTTCGCCAGTCATTTCTGTTTTGAGCTTGTTGATACCATTTGGAAGCTCCGAGTTTCGTCAGGTTTTCCTCGACTTGGTCCTAACGGAGATACGTTCGTCCTCTTCTGCGTTGACTGCCGCTGGGTACCGAATCGAAAATTTTCCTTACTGGAGCGTTGCCTTCCATCCGTTCAACATAACCTAGCCATCGAAGCCGCTCGATTTTTATGTGCTTTACTATGTCGATGTTTGCGTAGAGCTCATACAGCTCATCGTTCCATTGTATTCAGTACACGCCATTAACGCAGATTGGTCCTTAGATTTGCGAAGGTTTTTTCTCTCGAAGCCTCCCAAAGTTTTTTCATCAGAGCAGCTCAGCGTTCAGGTTTGTGCAGCATATAACAGGACGGGTATGATAAGTGACTTATAGATCGTGACTTTTATTCGTCGAGAAAGGGCCTAGATAACAATTTTTCCTAAATATTTGAAATTATTCATACTCAACTTAAAAAGGCCTTGTATAAAAGTGATTATTCATGCTTTTCTTGAAAGAATATTGTGAAAGCCTCGAAAATTTAAATATCTTGTTTAATTTTTAGTATAAAGCTTTATTCAATGACACATTTTAGAAAGTAGTCAAGAAGATGTTTACTCAAGCTTAGATTTTTTTTTTGATAAACAAAGTTTCAGTTTGCAAAAACCGTAACATTTGAAATTCCTGATTTAAATAAAAAAACATTCACTATCATAAAAAAAACTATTTCTACTCGTTTGAACCTTGTATCTATCTGCTGATAAGCTGTCACCTTAAGCCGCTGGGCTATCGAGGCAATTTGTTGGATTGAAATTAAGTGCGTATATGAAATGATTGCAATCGAGAGCTTTATAAAATCAAGTTTCAACGTCGCGCGAGTAAGGTACTGAATAGACGAGTGGTTAGAGCGTGCAACTGGCAATACAAAGGATCCGAGTTCAATCCGTGATGGTTGGGACCTTGTAAATATACAAAGATTTTTAAAATGTATAAGTTTTCTCTGCTAAATAAAATGAAATTGATAAAACGTAGAAAAAGGAGATTACTAAAAACAATTAAATTTTTTTTTTTTAGCTTCCGAGTTCCTGAATAAGTCTTGAATAAAAAACTTAGATCAAACTTTATATAAGTTCTTGTACATAGGAAATAGTTTAATACTTTTTTCATTTATATAGACCTTTTATAAAACTTGTTTCGAAGATTGTTGAAGGAAGTTTGAATTCTTCTACCTAAGTATATAAATTTCTTATACATAACTTTACTTAAGGCTAATTTAGGTGAAATTGTTATCGGGGGGTCTGCTTCTCAATTACTCACTGAGCCCAAAGTAACACCTATTGGCAAGAGTTCTCCTTCGATTTATCTCAATACAGATATCGTTGGTGGATCTTATGCTGGATCCCAGGTAGGAAAAGTCGTTCATAACCTCTAAGTAGGTGATGCCAATAGTGACATGGGCTCCAAGATGCTGGGACTGTTTGTTTGCTGACATCAGGTATTTCGTCTTATCTGCGTTCACTGCAAGACCCATGCGACTCGAATCTTTTTCTAATTATTCAATATCATCAGCATACACAAGCAGCGTAACACCCTTGAAGAAAACTAGTATAAAAGCCCTTCTTAGGGTGGGTTGGAAGGATTTACGCTTAAGGTCTAATTATTTTTTGCCCTCTCAGATCAACAGCTCGAATGATCTTCTCCATTATAAGATTAAAAAAGTCGCACTATAAAACCTCTCATGGAAAATCTTGGCTACGGGTCTGAACTGACGAAAAGAATTGACACAGATTTGAAATTAAAAATTAAAACAGCTTCACAGTACTACTGAAACCATATTAGACTTTTAGCTCAGAGGCCCGCTTTTACTGACTTAAGCGGTGGTGTATGTGAATAACCTCAGTTAATCGCATCGCATGTGTGTCATAGTTGTCTTATCTCGGCTTAAGCTCTTAATCGCCTTCAGTTACGTACACTACAAGAAAAAAAAAGCATCCATTCCAATTAATCACATTCAACATCATAAATTTTCTTTATTCATTTGATGCACTGATTAGCAGGCTAATTTTTAAATAAGTTACCCTCGGCAACCTTTTGTAACCCTAAATCTTATATATATATTCTGCATTTATCTCCATGCTTTATCCTAATGACGACAACAGTTTTGGTTTTTTTTTGTTGTCCTTTTTGGTGTTGTTGTTTTTGTGTTAACATTTTTCTGCTTACAAAATAAACAAGCCAACAAACATCGAGCACGCGTTGCCGTTACCAACGAGAAAGAAGCTCTAGAGAACAAATCAGCCAGCATTCAACCCCATCTCCGTAGTGATCCATTAACACACACAAAGAGTACACACGAGCGACGGACTTATGTACGGACGGACAAACGAACAGCGCACTCCATTATCCTGAGGCATCCTTCTGGCATGCCTCGTTTTCCATTTATATTTTTTTTAATTCTGTTTTGTGTATTTTTTTTTCTTCGTTATCCTTCCCTGGCCAGCTTTATCCACTGTGTTGCAGGAAAAACATTTGCATAATTAATGCAGCCAGACGCTAGATCGCGATCCGCATTCATAAAAAGTAGAGCTTGTAAATCTTTTTTATATTTGTGCTCGCGCGTATTGCTTTGAAAGATTAAAAATAAACACACGTTTGCATGTTTGTCAGTTTGTATATTTATTTGTTCGTTTGCATGTCAAAAGGATAACGCATAAAATGCGCTTCTTAATAATTTTCTGTCCACAAGGATGAGTTTGAGTTGGATGTGGTTCAGTGTGGAGCATTTTAAACGCTGCATTTGCAGCTCTTTGTGGAATTAAGGGGGTCCTCTGGTAATCTATGCCAAATTTTAGCCTTTTTTCAAAATATTGTGGAAAGAGAACGAGTAAAGATATTTTAGTTCCGTTTTTTGATTTGGGTAGCTTAATTTATTGAAAAAAATACAAAATTTTGAAAAAGTGAATTTATGGACCGTTCAGAAAGTTCTCGGCCTGGTAACGAGGTTCTCCGGAAAAAAGGTGGGTCCAAATTGCGCACGATTCCAAGTGTAAACATCGTCTGAAAAAAAAAAAAAAATATTCAGTTACTTAGAATGAATGTCCCTATAGCCCCTACCTCGGAAACAAAAATCGAAATTTTTTTAGGGGGGGAGCCGCCACTTTGAAAATGAAAAATCGAATTTCGACCTTTTTTTTTGTAGTCTAGTGTAGAAAAAAAATAGTAAACATTATTTTTTCGGCAAGTTTGAGGTAGGGGCTATAGCGGCGTAAATTCTGCGTCGTTTCATGCCTCATATATCAAAATCGGTCAAAAACTGTTTGAGTTATCGTGCGCAAAGTTTTGAAAAACATGGTTTCGAGAAAAACGCGTTTAAAGTTTTGACTTCAATTTTGAGGCACACAAATGACATTAACACATATTTTTTTAATACAATACTTACGAATATTAATCGGCAATTCCAGCCCCATAAAGTGTGCCTTCCTCCATCTCATAAAACGAGTTTTCCATGGCTTTTTGGGCTCTGCGGGCTGTGCGACCCTCTTTCGATGATGCGTACGTTTTTAGCTCTGAGCGTTGAAGTCGTTTTCCGTCGCGAGATTCAGCATACATCTCGGCTTGTGGGCCGATGACAATACCCATTGTTGACATTATTTTTAAAATACTTGTGAAGCCTTCGTTGAAAATGCAGGTTGCCAGAAAATTTGCGATTTCGACTGTGGTAGCACCACAGTGGATATGTTTCGGCGCAAAGGTCCACAAAAGCGAGTTGAACGATTCGTTACAATTTTGCGTTTCACCTCCAGTGCATCGGTTGAGTAGATCGTCGGATGATAACGCTTCGTATATGGGCTTCATTACTTGCAGAACCTTTCCATCAAGTGGGGCGTACGTGTGGTGAAATGAGGCTAATGAGCCTTCTGCTGCTGACTTTTGATAGGCGCACCAGCTGGACTCACCAGGTGGGCAATACATATGTTGTGGATTACTATCACTTGAACTTTTGTGATAATATGTTGACCATATTTCTTTTCTCATGTTTTCCACAGAGTCCTTATTACGTCGAATAGCAAGTCCATAGTAAGTAGTCAGCTCGCTTATGACTTTGTCTGTCAGTTTGCCAGTGCCTTTTCCACCGATGCCTTTGTTTTCTTTTTTGGCCTTGCGCAGCCGTGTGCCCATGCGTTTTTGCACGTGAGCGATGCACTCCTTTTTTGTGACAACGGGGTGGCCGTTATACGGATCAAGGTCTATAATGGCCTTGAAGGTTTTGCTGTCGCCATCGCCAATATATTTTTCATATTTTATGCCATATTTTTCGATCGATGAGGCAAACATTTCCTTCACGGCATCTACCTCCATCTTGCCCGCACTCCCACTGTGGTTGTTTGTGCATGTTTTCTGGTGCGATTCGTACCATTCTTCGAAGTCTGCAGAGTCATTTTTTTCCCCCACATTTTGCATGCCTGGCAAAGGCTTGATTTGACAACGGAGTCAACCACTTTTTTGGTATGTTTACCGACGAGCGTAGTGACACCAAAAAGAGACGAGAATCCCCGTTTTTTCCAGGTGCCATCCCCTGAAACGGTCAGCAATGAGGAGTCACAGTCAGGATTTTTTTCTTTCTGCTGTTCCTGCTCTTCTTTAACCGCATTCAACAGGCACTGCTTGTAAACTGCTTTAGCAGACACATGCATGTTTTTCAAGGTGCCATAGTACGCATCAAGGCACAATCCTTGGCATATGTCCATTAATCCGCAGAACATATTAATACCTTCTCTCCCTATTCCAAGCAATCTCATGGCAAATATCAACCGGCGATTTACAACAAAAGATTTACCGACCACCGGCGAAGAATTAATATACTGTGTAGCTTTACATTGGCACTGCAGACTCACTTTGAAGCCGACTCCACGCATACATGTTTTTCCAAATCGAATTTTTTGTTTACATTGGGCGCAGATAACCAGAGCAGCAAGCGTATGGAAAAATGAAAAAAATTCCAAGAAACAGAACTGGAGGTTGTTTTCGATGATGACTTCATTGTCTTGCGTTTTCTTCAATTTTTTGGCCGATGTGCTGGCAAAGTCGGTGTCCTCTACTTGGGAGTGCTGGTTTCCACGGAAATGCCTCTTTTTTGTTCGATACGCGTACTTACGCGGCGCGTTTGGGTGGCTTTTTTTATCCATAGCAAAAAAAAAAACACAAAACGATTTTTCTTTTATTTTACAACAGCAGTTATCGCGCACGCGTAGCTTTCAGCGTTCGAAAATAAACTGAATCTCGTTCGTTTGCTTCTTTCATGTGAACACCTGGGCTCAAAATCATTTCAACCCCTAAATCAAAACATGCATGTATACATACTGCATGTATACATACTGTGTGTGTATATTTTGTAATATCAATACATATTTTGGAAGAATTCCACAGAATTTTCGACTAATGACTGCAGGCAAATAAACAACTTTGCTGATGCGTTATTTTGACGAAAACATACCTACACAAAAATGCCTGTATCTCCTAAACTATTTCGAATTTTGAAAAATCCTTTTGGGAAAATGTTTTTGAGTATCTGAGCAATAGAAATATGAAAAAAAAAAATCGAAAAAATTTTTCGGATTACCAGAGGACCCCCTTAAGGAAAAAGCTTACCATAAAAGGCCACGCTACCAAAGTATCTTGGTGACACTTGCTGCCTGTAAGAACTCCCTGTTAATTGAACAAAGACTGCAATTTTTTATTCCTGAACAAAAAAAAAAAAAAAATTCACAGAAGAACCATTATTTACAAAGGCAATAACAATTAGCGTTAGAATGAATGGAGGAACTTACTGTGTATACTTAAAATCAGCTTTGTAAGGGGGAAGTCATCAGATGGAGCACTTTTATTTAACACATAAAATCAGTGTTTGAAGGAAGGTTAGAAAAATGCAAGAAGGAGATTTATTTTTTTAAAACTCTTATCGATTTTGAAATGGTGAAGCAATTTTATGAATAGCTTTTTTGTAGTTTTGAAAACAATTTTCTTAAGTGAGAAATGTTTACAGTTACGTTATTGGAGCTTTTTTTTTAATATAAATGATTCTGCAAAATTGTGCGCATTTACATGGAATTTGGTGGAGCATGTTTTAGTCAAGACTTATAAAACTTTTAAATAGTTTTTAAAATTAAGTTCAGAATCAAATTAATTTAACCTGTCAGAACTTAGCACCTCTTTGCATATCAAGAGGTAAAATAAAGCCCAAAGTATAATTGGAAAAAGAGTAAAGTTGAATTAACATCCACGCACATTTCATATGTTATCACAAATATTTGGAGTGCCACACAATGGTCAAGAACAGACTTTTTTGAAAAAACTCTGTTACCTTCAAAACAGTTGAGGTATCGAAAATAACCTTTCTTCTTATAGATTTTGGACACAACAGGCAACTACTACACAACTAGTTTTCATTTGTAAAAAAATAAAAAAAGGATTTTTTCCTAACTTATTAGAGTTGAATATTCAACTGAATGATCATGGATTACTAAACAGTAGGCTGACTTTTTATCTGGAATCAGTTTGAATGCTTCGGTATCAATTCAATTCGTATATCTTCGATGTGTTACATGAAAAAAAAATAAGCGGTGCAAGAGACTTGTATCCTCATCAAGCAACGGTTGAGGTTCCCGCATTTCATAACTTTGTTAAAATTTGTTAAACCCAGCATATTGTCTCATTTCAAAACGACTATTCAAATCGTCACAAGGATATGATTCAGAACTTATATGTATTTTACATAAGCTATATTATAGTGATCAAATATATTTCTGGAATGGTCCCTATGGCGCTCTTAAATGGTCCCAATGATGCTTTTTTCGTTTTTTTTGTTATATCTTCGGTGTTTCTTGTCCGATTCTTAAAATTTTTTGTGTGTACTTGTGGATTTTTTATCAATTTTTTCTAATTTTATTTTCTCGAATCTTTTTTTTTGCGAATATTCACCCACCATATCTCAGTTCCTACTACATAATGAAATTCTTAAAATGTCAATTAATTAAAGCTCATAAAAAAATATTAAGACAATGGGAACAAATGATATCGATACAATTTATTTTTGGCGCAGTTCCGACCCATTTTATCCCAAAAATAACACTTTGAAAATGTTCATCACCTCATACTCGTCTTTTTATTACTAAGAAAAAAAACTTTGTTTTTTCAATCGCAACTTTTTTTATAAAATCACAGCCGTTGTATTGTGTAGAGCCTCTGTTCGAGACCTTAACCCTTAATCCAGTAAGCCGGCCTCAAAGCCGCCATTTCTTCATTAAAAATTATATAAACTACCGTTACTTGTGTTAAACAAACTTAACGACCTCAAGCAAAGAAATACGAGCATGCTGATACATGCATGAACATTATACGTTTAATAGTTCGAAAGCTATAACTGGTTTTGTGACAGCTAGCAGTGTGTAAAATAGAAAAATTATATATTTTATAGCGAAGAAGAATAGTATTAAAAAACAGTGTTTTTGGTCATTTGATACGACTGGGAGTTTTTAAGTGAGTAAATAATCAATATTTTATAATTAAAAAATTTTATTTGATTCGAATTAAGAATTAGTTTTTGTGTTTTGATCTTATTTATAATGCCGGCCTGAAAGCCGCCTTACTGGCTTACCGTGAAAGTTTTCCTTATTTCTACTTGTGAATAATAGTACCTAGCTACATATGTGTTTTTGTGATTTTAGAAATGTCTGAAAGAAGAATAACCAGGAATGAAAGTATGTGGAATAAAAGGTTCAATTTTAATAAAATGAGTGACGAAGAGCTGCAGGAGCTGATGGATTCCGTTTCTATTGAAAGTGATGATGGTGATGAAAGTTCAAGTGGTGGTGACTTTGATAATGATGACGACTACCATGACCCTGAATATGTTGAAATAACGCCAGAAAATCAGGAAAATTACTGTGTCCTACAAATGGCAATTTCAGACACAACAGATGATTTTATTCAAACGGTAAATTTATCCGTAAATGTCGGTGCAATTGACGACGAGCTTTCTGTATCTTCATCAACATCGGCTGCAGCTCTATCATCAGTAGCATCATCCAAGCCACCAAAAAGACCAAGGTCACCATTACCAACTATGGAGTCAACTGGTCCTAGAATTTTACCAAGTGCAGGTGGTTTGGCTGGTACTTCTGAAATTGATATCGATATAAAATCAAAAGAGTTTGAAAAGATAACGTGAAAGACTACACCAATTCAATTGCATGTAAATGAGGTTGTCTTCAGAGGAAATTGTGAACTATCAAATGCAATCAAAATCTTAAATACACCATTGCAATATTTCCAATATTTTTTTACACCTGAAATATTGGAATTGGTGCGTAGTGAATCATGTAATGCTGCGCATAACGAAGATATTGCGACAAAATTCTCTATAAAAGTTGAAATTTAAACAACTACATATGTATATTGTTGTACATGTCTGTGTACAAATATCCAAACCTCGAAAGCTATTGGGGGAAAAATGCGTTTCCTATAATACAAAATACAATGCCTTTGAAGAAATTTGAGAGCATAAAAAGATATTTGAGCTTCCAAAATGAAACGTATAGAGTTAAAAAAGGCCAACCTGCCTATGTACCCTTATTTCGGATAAGAAAACTGCAAAACTTGCTCAATGATCTATTTGATTCAGTACCAAAAACAGCTAGATTGTGTGTTGACGAACAGATGTGTAGCACAAAGATAAAACATCATCTGCCTCAATACATGCCACAGAAACCACAAACATGTGAAATTATTTGTGCTTTGCGACAGTTTTGGATTTTCATATAAATTTGAAATTAATTGCGGTGCCGGAGATAATGTTGTTCTTCCAGGTACACCAAACCTGGGATCATTGCCCAACGTTGTAGTGCGATTATCCCAAACAATTCCAAATTTTCAGCACTATATATTAAATTTTGATAATTTATATACGTCCTTACCACTGCTAGTTTATCTACGTGCTCGTGGTATCTATTCACTGGGAACTATTCGGCATAATAGAATTCCAAACACAAAACTACCATCAGAAAAAGATAAAGAATTTCAAAAAAAGGAAAGAGGAACTATGATGGAGTATACTGGAAAAGCATATGGTGTTGATATTTCCTCAACTTTGTGGAAAGATACAAAAAACCTGCGTCTAGCTTCCACTTACGTTGGAGTAAAACCATTCTTAACAGATAATCCAGCTACACAACCTTCGAAAGTAGCACGGTATGATAGAAAAAACAAGCATTATTTCAAAGTGGATTGCCCACACATAATTCGTGAGTACAATACGCACATGGGTGGAGTAGATTTGTTAGATGGTTTGATTTGTCGATATCATATTCGATTGAGGACGCAAAATGTAATGAGTCGTTTATTTTATCACCTTATTGACATGGCTGTGGTAAATGCACACATTTTGTATAAACGAGCTAATTTCGGACTACAATAAAAGAACAGTGAACTGTCTGATAAAAAATTGTTAACTTTGCCTGAATTTCGTGAAGAAATATCTACTTTTCTTTGCAGCATCAGAGAAAAACGACCAGTTGGAAGACCTGCTGTAAATGCTGAACCTACCAATTCTGCTGTTGGAAAAAAAACCAAATATCCTATGGACGATGTCAGATTCGATAAATACGATCAATTTCCTTTATGGATTACAGACAAGAGGAAACATACTTTCAGATATTGTGCAAAGCTTGGTATAAAAACCGAAACAAAATGCAAATGCACAAAATGCGACATACATTTATGCTGCTCCACGATAAGAAATTGTTTTTATGAGTATCATAATAAAAAATAATTCAGTTTTAACTATTGTATAACTATTGTCTTTTTTGTACCTTTTCTTAATTTACGTTTATTTTTCTTTTATATATATTAATTACCTTATGAATAAATAAAAACCAGCTATATTTTATACCAAAAAAAAAACCAACCACTCTTTATTTCATCTCGGTAATTTGGTAAGCCGGCTTTTGAGGCCGTCTTTTTTAAATTGCACCTTGTGACTTTCGTAATATTGCCATAAAAACATCAAATTCGTGTTTCTCGAACCAAATTTAACTAAGAACACAAGTTTCTGCGTCACTAACTTCTTTATTTCTGATTTTGTAGATTGGGGGTTAAGAAAACTGTCGCAATTTTTATTAATAAATATTAACATTTTTCGTTGAGGCAATGTCAGTCAAATAAAAGCACCTCTTTTTGCCAAGCGGTCGTTGTTGTTGTCATCGCATCATATTTTTGTTTTCGCATTCAACTGCACCTGCAAGTCGTTTTTGTCGTTGCCTTCAAAGGTTCTTCATAATGCCTACAAACATTGATGGATGGTTACTACGAAGCGATCAGCGTTACTTGTACCGCATGGTTCTCGCCGTTAAAAGTGGTCACTGCGATGAAGATTTAGCCTGCCAACAGCCCGGTGCTACAAGTACAGCCTGTTGGCTAACAGCGCAGCCACCCAAAATATTGAAAAATCTCGCTTCGTTCGTCGTCAGAGTGCATGCGCAATTTTGGTTTTTAGTTAAAAGTCAACCACTAGCCATTTATGGTAGCCGCAATGTTATCAAATACATTTCATGGATTCGCGATTTGCCGAACTAGGTTCAGGTTGCCATTAAACTGACCTTCGACAATAACCCATATTTTTTTTTTCCATGAAAATATACTACTGTCGATGATTACCGATCCGGATGCATCGGTGCGTGCAGATGGATAGAGCAAAATTTTGGAAGCCCGCTCAAACCTAACAGGTCGTATTCGGCAATTTCGTGGACCCAAACACCAGCCCTTTAACCACTATAGCAGCACAACATACACTGAAATGATCGATTGAACCAAATTTCAGATCACTGAGCCACCATGTCTTAATTTTTTTTACTCAAGAGCAGTTGACTGATCTGCAGTACTCGGATGACATTATTAAAATTCCAGGTGAGCATTATAGTAGACTTTAATTTTATGACATAAATGACATAATATTGACGTCATATATCAAATCGTATTTACCATGCTATATGTTTTAACATGCCATTATCCTTGTCACTCGCAAAACACCGAGCGTTACGTCCAAATTGTGCACAAGTCGGCCACAGCAGTCACTGATGAATACCGTTTGGGGCACATTTTCTCGAAGCTTGACAGTTACCAGCGCTACAGCCAGCTTGAATTCCGTAAAGATTTAGAAAATTAATAAAAAGTGGAGTATGAGGTGACGAACATTTTCAAAGTGTTATTTTCGGGATAAAATGGGTCGAAACTGCGCCAAAAATAAATTTTCTCGATATCATTTGTTTCCATGGTTTTAAAAGTTTTTTGTTAGCTTTAATTATTTGACATTTTTAGAATTTCATAATAAGTAGAAACTGAGATAAGGTGAGTGAATATTCGCAAAAAACAAAAAAGATTCGAGATAAAAAAAAATCAGAAAAAATTGGTAAAAAATCAACAAGTACACACAAAAAATTTTAAGAATCGGACAAGAAATACCGAAGATATAACAAAAAAACGAAAAAAGCACCATAGGGACCATTTAAAAAAAAAAATTTTTTTTTGAAAATGTCTTTTAAATGTCTAACGATTGAGGCGGGGTCCAATATAGGTTAGGTTTTGTGATACGGTGTAATGTACATAAAAAGTTTTTTTTGTTTATTTATTTTAACTATTTATTTTTTATTTGCTTTCAACTTTTACTTGACCTTTTGTTTGACAAAACGCTTAAAGTCCAATGCCAGTCCGAGTTTCCCGGTAGGAGGACGTCACCAAATTGAGAGAAACTCCATTCTGAGTTTCAATGTTCTGTGATTTTTACTACCAAAACTATTCGATATAAGAAATTTTTGCTAATATGGGCGAAGCGCCTTGTTCAATGCCCGTCTAAGTCTTCGATTATAAAGCCATCACCAATTGGTAACTCCATTCTGAGTTTCAATGTTCTGTGACTTTTACTTCCATAGCTATTCAATATCGAAAATTTGGCTGGTATGGATGGAGCCACATCCTCTTCTACAATGCTTGTCCAAATTTTCTATTAAAAAGACTTTACGAAGTTGTAACTCCATTCTGAGTTTCTAATGTTATGTGACTTTTACTTTCACAGCTATTCGATATAAAAAATTTGGCTTGTATGAGCGGAGTCACACGCCCTTGCCTAATGCCTGTCTAAATTTTCCATTAAAAGGACATCACGAAGTGGTAACTTATTTCTTAATTGCAATGTTCAGTGACTTTTATGGGCGAAGCCACTCCCGTTTTGCTTAGGAGGATGAAAAGTATTTTACAACCTATTCTCATACCTACCAACTATACAAAAAAAAAATGCATTAAAATTAGTCGAGCCGTTTCTGAGGAATTCGGCCACAAACATCGTGACCTGGCCCGCAGCCAGGATTTACCTTAGGGGGTGGATTTTGATAAAAAATCTATAAGTAGATACCAGTAATAACTGAAAGAAAGCCTATGAAAATTTTTAAGCAAATTCGTTTTCTTTTAAGACTGAATATGCCTGTTTTTAAGTCACCATTAGGGAGATGAGAGTTTATTTAATTTTATTTTACAAATCAATTTTGAGTACTAAGTTTTTTGATTTTAGCCGATGGTTTGTTGAAAAATGGTGCAAATTGAGAATTTTAAATTTCTTTTAAAAAGTATTATTCCGAAAATTAGCACAAAAAGTAAAAATCAAAATTTAAATCAGCTATGAAAAATGCAAACATTTTTTAATAAGTTCACCTGGTGAAGCTGTTTTACGATGTGCCTTTATGATTTAGTAACGATATCGGATTCCGAAATTGTAAGAATTGCGAAATGTTCGTTACGATTTAGTTAAGAATATTTCGAAATCTGATTTCGTTGCGAAATCGTAATGAAAATTGTATGAAGGAATTGACATGACTTTGTAATGAAATATCGTAACGAGTCTTAACGAAAATGTTACGAAAAAGTTACGATTTCGTACAGACAGTTCGAAAGGTAGGAAATTTTCATCTTTTAGCATTTTAGTATGTCATACAAACAGTCGCATAACGACATTTTATATAAATTCGTATCAAAAGTGAAACTGTTCCGATATTTGCGTAACGAAATTGTAACGATTTCTTTAAGACAGCTCGAAATAGTTACGAATTAGTCGGAATTTCGACATAGTCGTCAACTATGGTTTGCTGGGTAGATATGGCATAAAAAATGTAAAGCTAATTTTCTCCAATTTACAAAATTATATTCAATCTAGGTATATATATATATATTTCACTGTATTTCACGGCATCAGGGATTTTTTGAGCATTGAAACTGACTTTTTAATATACAAACTCCTTGGAGATGAATTCCAAGTTAATCTTTCACTTGGCCAAAAAAATATTTCAATAATTATGTGAAGTTTACAGTTTATCTAAAAAAAAAAAATGACATTTTGAATGTAAAGTCTCATTTGTGTTAATTCCTTATACTTTCTGGACCCTAAGGGGGGAGGGGGGTTTGAACACCTAAAACCCCCTTGTCTACGGGCCTGATCGTGACACGAGCTTTTTATATATTAGAAGATGATAATAAGTTCTGTATAACTAAGTAAGCTTTATCAAAATGAAATGCATGTTTTTTTTTTATTTTTTCCAAATTCCGACAAAAATTTGTCCATCCCTGAGCAGCTGCTTCCTGGGCCCCATACTTAACGCGGCCTTGAATAGGGGGTTAGTGTGCCCAGGAGAAATAATGAATGGCAAAAAATAAAAGAACTACATAACCTATTTGACCGCTCTAGGGGTCAATTCGCTAGAGATTTTTGATTCGACCTTTGATACTAAATGGAGACATCAATATAAACTGTTATTTTATATCCTTAAATCTATCATAGTATAAAATTTTCACTAGGTCAGCAGTTGTCCTATTGCCTATTTTTATACCCCAACGCGTACTGCGTAAGGGGTATATTAACTTTGTCATTCCGTTTGTAACTCCAAGAAGGAGGCGTGGCAGGTAGAGAAAAATATATATCTTTTTGATCAGCATCATCTCCTGAGTCGATTTCCGTGTGTCCGTCTGTCTGTCCGTCTGTCGACACGATTACAGCCGCAATTTTAAAGCTATCGCGATGAAATTCAAAACATAAGTTTATTTTTAAAAAAGGAAGATCAAGTTCGAGAATGTGCCCAATCGGATGAAAACCACGCCTACCTCCCATACAAAGTGATTTTATTTTTATTAACCGTAAAATGTCTTTAAAATCCACAACAATTAAAGAAATGCCTCATGTAAGCCTTGCTCTTCAGTCTTAATCCTGGCTATAAAATTTGGAAAAATCGGATGGAAACCACGCCCACCTCCCATACAAATTGGCTTAATTATAAACGTAAAATCTCGTCAAAATCTGCAAAAATTAAAGTAAATGTAAAATTCTACACATAAGCTTTGATATTTAATATAAACCATTTGCATGATATATGGCAAAATCAGGTAAAAACCTCGCCCACTTCCCATACAAAGTGGCTTTATTTTATACGTAAAATCTCTTAAAAATCCACAAAAATTAATGAAATGTCTTGAAATTTTGCACATTAGCTTTGATATATAATATCAACCATCCCTATGATATATGGCAAAATGGGAAAACTTTCGTTAATATATAAAACTGAATATCATCGTGTATGTTGTGGCTAAAGACTTCGAATATACTTCAATATGGCCGCGGGGGGGTATTTTAGCTTCGGTACCCTGCCGAAGCTCCATTCCTTACTAGTTGGTACTAGTTGTACCATGAATTTCTCAGAAACTTTTGAAGGTGTCGGTAAAGTGCTTATTGGTATGAAATCTTTGTTAGGATCTGATTATGTGAGACAGTATAAATTTTAAACATCTTCAAGTATAGCATTTATTTATTAGATAGATTGTTGTATTGATCAGACAAAGGGGAATAACTTTATTAATAAAAGTAAGATTCAGCTATTCCATTACCAAAATTACACCTTTAAAGATTTGTAAAAACCTAAAGTTTGCAATAAAGTTGCAAAATTGAAAGATATGCTTTGGAAAATATGGCTTACAATATATTTTTTGTATTCCTCACTTGGTGTATTTTTAAACCTGAACACCACAAAATCATGCGTTATGCTGATAAAAGTTCAATTGATTACATTTATAACCATGAGTTTTACTGCTGTAATAAAATAAGGGAAATGTGTTGAAGGCAAAACAAAGAAAATCATATAAAATAAAATTAATGGATGACATAAGAATAAAATTTAAGAATACAAACGCGTGATCAAAGTGTATTTCATAGATGAAAGGTGGTGGTGGAGGTAGTGTTGGTGATTTGCGATAGCGAAACCAACTAGAACGCATACGTTTCCACACATGGCCGTAAAAGTCCAACCCCCGACTTGCACTGATTTAACTCCCAGAATTTATTATTAGCCCAATAACCAACCCCTAACCACCGAATAACGGAATCCAAATAAAAAGCCAAACGCAGCAATATGTTGCGATTACTCGCGTTTATGAGCGACTTTTTCGGGATGTTCCAGGGCAACAAGGACAAAATAAAGTGTAAAAATAAAACAACAACATATGGCACACAATGTTATTCTTTTAAAGTTTGTTGTCATTACTTCGCACGTGTGGTTTGTTTCTTTGGCAAAAGGCGATATCCGATAGCAAAAACAACAAAAACAAAACAAAAAATAAATAAAAAAAACAACAAACAACTCATAACAACAAACAAATAAAAACAGTTGCTCAAACATTAAATATCCTGTGTATGGGCATGGTGAAAATATGGGACATAAACAGGACGTGCAGAATTTTTTTGGTAAAAGGCAGTGAGAAAACTTTTTAAAATTACTGCTGTTCGCAAGTAATGCGCATACCAGATGGAAAAAGAACATTTTGGTTGGTTTATGAATTTGTTTTTTAGACTGGTATAAAATATTTTGGCAAGCGTTTTTTTTCTGGATTATTATTAGCAGCGAAGGCGTGAACTGAGTTAATATTATTGCAGTTCAACTATTAAGTAAATAAATTTTTATCCAAGTAAATCAAATAAATAAAAAAAAATAAATTACATTTATTTTGCTATAGATATGAAAATTTTGGTATATTAAAAGCAGACAGCTTTTTTCATGAATTTTTAATTGCGAACAGCGTGCGTTCCCCATATCAATAAACTTGGTTTATACGAGAAATGTCAACACCACATGGATTAGCTTTCAATAAACAATTTGTCGACTTCGTCAAGAGCGCATTAGTTGATTGGTTTTCTAGGGGCTGGTCAGTGAAGATGGCGTTAAATAAATTACAAGAAAACCCTTAACGTAGCCGGTGATTGATGATTGTCTTTTGCTTGTTTCGAATTGATAAATCATGCCTCTGATATTTGGCCACTTTTGTTCGTGAAGCTTTTGCCAAATTGAATTATTTGTCATTCAATTTGGACAATTTTATCCTTACAAAATGATGAAGTAGGCATTGATGATTTGACAATATTTGCGCTATGCTCTTGCATGACATCACTAAATATTTCATGGGTGCTTAGGAGAGTAAGCAAAAAAAAAAAAAAAAATCCGTTAAGAGTGTGCTACTTTTGATATAAAGTTAAAAATAATTCATGTCACGTCTTTCGTATAGATTGCGTTATCATATTGCTTTTTTTTTTGTGCAAGTCAAAAATGAGTTGGTCAACTTTAACAATCTTGAGTCAAAATAAGTCAATCTACTTGTATAGTAGAAGTTTTATGCCATGAAGTCGCATAAGTTTTTGAGCTACTTAAATACACTAAAATTAAGTAGAAAGCTGATAATACAAGTAAATCAAAATTCACTTTTTGTTATAACATGAAAAATGCAATCTAAGTCTGTAAGAAGCAGAATAAAGTGTAGTAGAATTAATAAAAAACATTTTAGAGAATGTAAAAAGATTTATTGTAATATAATTTTTCAAAAACTTTTCAAAAGAAGTAGCAGTTTTTACGAATAAAAATATAGTTGTGTATATATAAAAGAATAAAATATATATATTTCCTCATGAATTTATTGCGTATATTGCTTCAGAGATGTCCCGTTCTAATGCGCAGCAATAATCTGCCACGATGCCCTTATATCTTATTAATATTTTAAAATCCAAAAGAGAATTCTAAGCCTTATCTATATTACTAGCAGGACCCGAATGTCCACGGCTTCGTTCCAGCAACCATATATTTTTAATTTGTGGGCGGTAAAAGGGGTGTGGCAAAATTTTTTTCCATAAACCCTTTCGTGCTCGAAAACAATCTACTGCCAAAATTTCAGTGCAATCGGCCCAGAAGTTTTGGAGTCTTAATGATTTTTAAAGGTCAGCGTAATTAAAGTGCCAGCACGCCTATTTTTAGTACAGTTGCCGACGGTAAGAATACAAATTTAATTACCAAATTTCAGCCTTATACGAACAAAATAGTCTGAAATATACCATTTTCATTGATTTGTGGGCGGTAAAAGAGGGCATGGAAACCCATTCTTAGTACAATTGCCGAAAGTTACCATACAAACGAATTTACCACATTTTAGTCTCATACAATCGAAACAGTCGGAAACGTTGCAAACGTTTTATTGATTTGTGGGCGGTAAAGGGAGCGTGGTTAAAACTAAGCATGCAATTACCTATTATAGGTCGCAAGTAATACACGTTTTAAGCTAAAACGATGGCCGTTCAGCCATTAAGATTTGTATAAAAGGCAAACAAACACACAAACAAACAAACAAACAAAGAAATAATGATTTTTATTAATATAGATTATCTATAATATTTGGTAAAAGTTGCTTTACTTTCGGGGTTCTATTACAAAGTTGTGGAGGTTTTAAATTGCGCAATAACATAAAAGGCAGATTAATTTTAAATGTTAGTTTTTGTGAGAGAATGCCGCATGAATGTAATGAATTAAAACATTTACTTGGATAGTGAATCACATCATCTTCATTAACAATCGTATCGATTGACTTGTACATCCACATCTGAATTTTTGGTGGGTAAACATTTGAAACCAAATTGAAACATGGAGCAATCTATCGTCAAGAGCAATGTTCCTTTTCCTATTTTTATAAAAGAGCTGCAAATATAGCGGCATCGTGTTCTCCTCTTAAATGGACATGCATATTTGTTGTCAATTGATGTTTCTTGACATATTGACACACATTTGATTTCTTCATGATAACTCTTACTGTATCAGCTCGGGCTGCTTTAAGTACGACCGGCAGTGTTTGACGGAAGTCGTCAGAGAATAAAAAAGTTACACCACCCATCACACGACCTGATGACCTAGCATCTTCTAACATGGTATAAGCAGCATCGATATGGGCCCTATGTGCCAAACAACTAATGATGCTTCTTTGACTCCTTTTGCAATAGCACCGCTTTTACGAATTGAGCATGAATGTGTTGTTTTGCATGGTGAAACTGAAAGCCGCAACTTAAATGTTGAGTAATTAGTTCGACCGCCACTTAGAAGGGTTGCTGCGATTCCGGACGATGCTACTGCAATTGCAATTTTTCGTACATGACGAACTTTAGCAAGAATTATATTAGTAAGGAAGGTCTTACCAGTACTACCAGGGCCATCACTAAAAATATTTTTGTTGGTACACTTCATTATTCGTTACACTTTGTAATATTTTGTTGTAGACATTTATCTGTTCTGGAGTTAATTTTAGTTCCTCCTCAGATATATCTACTTCAGTATTAAAGGGGGCGGTAAAATGGGGTGTTTCAATCCACTTTTCCTACAGTTGCCGGCAGTCAGCATACAAACTTACCCAGTCGGCAATGGCAGTAGTTGGAAGCGCTACTACCAGGCCTTCATATGGATTTCGAAGTGCTTCCGCACTCATATCCAAATATCCTTTTTTTTATATGAAACGAGAAAATTTTTCAGGCCTTCCGCTCTCCCTGCTTTAAAAAGGCCTGCTATAAGCACTTCTTTAAAATGGCGTACAGAAGAGGTTAACAAA
This sequence comes from Coremacera marginata, assembly GCA_914767935.1. Taxonomy (NCBI): domain Eukaryota; kingdom Metazoa; phylum Arthropoda; class Insecta; order Diptera; family Sciomyzidae; genus Coremacera; species Coremacera marginata. Next base: position 145,886,454 of record OU612045.1, read on the forward strand.
AACAATTAAAAAGTGTTTTTTTTTTTAATTTCTTTTTATGTATACCTGACGTTGTTTATTATTCAGTATTTTTGAATTAATATATATTTTAACTTTAAACGAAAAAGTAACCCTGAAATATAAGCAGATCTAGTTTTTGTAAGAAATATATAATTGTTGTACTGCCCTGGGTAGCGAAAAATTAGGCCTCAGAGAAGCGCTCGCAGAAGCGGCGAGGAAGTCAAGAAGAAGAGGTCTTCGTTAGGAGAGGCCTATCTTCATTGTCTATTGGGTAACTACCAAATTCTAGTCTAATACGGCCAAAACCGTCTGAAATATAGCATTTTTATTGATTTGTGGACGGTAACAGAGGACGTGGCAAAATTTATATAGCCTATGTTCAGCACACTAATTTAAGGAATCGTTTGATATAGGTTTTTTAAAAATCCGTCGAGTTGTTTAGGAGTCTATTCGGAACATACATACATACATACAAACAAACAAAAAAATTATATAAAAACATGTAAAGTTTCACTCAAAAAAGTAAGGTTTCGCTCTTAGAAATCTCCTTTCGTAAATATAGGACATCAGAATTATAGACAGACGTTATTAGTTTTCTTAATGCTGTCATATTTCACGCATACAGCAACTAGCCAAACATTTTAATTGGTCTTGTAAATGCCACAAAAAACACTGACAAACGCCTGAAAATAGTCTTGTCTGTATGTCACATTTGGCATGTCTTGAAAACGTTGAAAGATAGATACTTGACAGTTTTAAATTGCTGTCAGTTTTTGTTGTCATTGTGTTTGTTATTGTTAAATGATGACAATTTACGCACGTTAAGCATGGAATGAAATCGATAAAAGTACCGAAGAACCAAGTTCCTCTCATGTCTGTTGGTGGCGGCAGCATTTTTTTTTTTCATTCCATTGACATGCAACACGTCTGCAGTGAACAGTGTGCATTGGGATTATTTTAAGAGGGCGACACACTTCACAGCAGTATGGTTTGTGATGGGCAACAAGCGGCACTGCAATTAAAAAACAATTTGAAAATTTGTTTTTATGACTTTCTGTATATGCAGCAATATATAAAATACTGTTAAATCAGAGACAGACTCATGTCACATAGTTGATGTTAGTGGCTGGCTTGTATGGCTTTTTGTTGCTTTACTCCGGTTGTAAAAGTTTTACCAACAACATCAACAACTCAGACAACATCATGTCGCAGTGGCAATTAGTTTGCCATAAAATTAAGCAAATTGAAACTGTTAACTGTCAAAACTTTGAGAAAAATAACAAAAGAACTTACAATTATTTCAGAGTATTTAAAATTTTAATTCAGAAACAAAGGAATGCAGCGAATGAGCTAAACATACATACATCATCATAACAATAGAAGCAATGTTTTTATTTTTATTGCAATATTTAGTTTAATTTATGCATTAATTTCTTTATTATTTTATTCAGGTAGGTTTCTAGCAAAAAAGTTAAACGATACTTGGGAAGTGTTCGCTAATCAAAATTTCGAGTGGGCAAAAGTGGGTCTATTTACAGCAACAATTCTATTCCTTTTTTATATAAATTCTTGAGTTTGAAATTTATTTATACTCAATAAGATGTGATTTTTGTTAGAGGTTAGAGAGACTTGTCCTAATTTTTTTTTCTACTATCCAATTACATTGACCGAGATTTAGTGGCAGTCAGTTTTAAGCTAGAATCGTAATACTGCTGTATTGCTTCCAAGTATCTAGCTAAATGTACACAACACAATTTGGAGTAGTACGAGTGTTGCCAGGTTTCGGTGAAAAAAATCTACAGTTTTGCATACAAAATAATTGTTTTCCCCGTTTTGAAGTCTTGGTTTTCCCATTTTTTACCCGTTTTAGAAGTAATAATATATAAGCTTGTAAAAATGAAAAAAAATGACTGACTTAATTTTACTATATAAAAAGCCAAACACGGGGAGCAAATGCGTTAGTATCTTTACGAACAAAATTAAAAAAAAAAAAAACGAAATGGCCATTTAAGCCCTTGAAAGGACTTTGACCGAGCTTCTTATGATCAGTTGTGTTGTGTGTGTTTGTGAAATGTTTGAACACAAATGATCGAGAACTGGGCCTACAAGTTTTATGCCGACTCCGAACGGCTTATGTTTTCAAGAAGCTTTTCATGGCAGTTCTTACTCTCTGAGGTTTGCCATTGCCTGCAGAGAGGGGACGGCTGACAGAAAAATTAATTCAATTTAAAAAACTTTCTGTATCAGGTGGGACTCGAACCAGTGTTCACTGGCGTATGGGCCACACACTCTACCCACTGCACCATGGCCGCCACGAACAAAATTAATAAAGACTAATTACAACTGATTTTATATCAAGGTTAGTGCAAAATATCAAAGATAAACCGAACAATCGTAGCATACGGTGCAAAGAAATATAAGTTTATAAAGGTCTTTAGCAATAATTTCTCTGGATAGTTCTAATAATTGATTCAAAAAATTTAAAATATATCTAAAAGACCGGTTCATATTCTATATCAAAAACGTTGTATTCGGAATGAGAAATAACTTGTAACTTGTTTTTTAAAGAGATTAGTTCTATAAAAATAAAAAGTAAAAATACTTCCTTGCCATCTGGAAAGTCAAACATATTTAAAAAAAATAGGGGAAATCCCACCATCTGGCAGCTCTCGATAAAAGGGAGAGAAAACTGTGAAACTAAGGTGGTACTATAGATCATGGTAGAATTATAAGGTAAGACCGACTTGGAGAGGAATGAAGTGGAAAGCAGAATAAAGCGAGATAGATGTCAAAATCAGCTGTTCATCGCGAATTTCTTTATGCTCACGTTTCGCAGTTGCTTTTAGGTTAAAACTGTTACAGGTTTTTTTGTAATTTTAAGACTTCTTTCACATTTTATAGTTTTTATTACACTTTTTTATAATATTTTCACTCAAATTAGCACAAATTTAACACCCGCGACCGCACTGTTTGTAACTTAGAAACATAAAATATTTTCTTCATTTGTAATTTCTACGAAATTCGTCGTTTTAACATAAATCTTCCTTCTCATTTTCCACTCTTCGTTGACGCGTGAGGTCACTCAGCAAAGCGGCCCTACCTTATCATTGTATCATGCTCTAGATTAGCTACGAACATAATTAGCTCACGAGCTAAGAGCTTTTTAGAAGTGTATACGTATATACATTCATCCGCTGCAAAAAAGCTTTCAGTTCCACGCAGACTCGAAGCAGATAGGGTCACGTCGCTTTGTTCGCTGGATTTGAAAATAATTACGTTGTGTTTGTACACCGAAAAGAATAAAATAAGCAATCGATGCGTAGTTCTGTTATATACTATATGTTTACATTTGATACTTAAGAAACGCATAGTTTTTTATTAATGTAAGCCAGTTTGCAAGCTTAAAATAGTTTATTTTATATTTATTTTGTTTTACGGTAAATTTTCTCTAAACAAGGCTTTTTTAAAAGTGCCGAAAAAATGTTATTAGGTATTATATTTAGTATTAAATTTAAATTTTGTTAAAGTTAAATTAAAAAATAAGGGCAGGAATAAGGTAAGTACAATTTTCAAATGTAATAAATAAAGTTTTGTACTCTTTTTAGATTTATTTCTATAATGAAAATGTTTGCTTGCCGAAGAGAATCGCATAGGTAGATTTTCATCTAGAAGTATGAAGGTCTTTATAATCCGAAGATAAAGGCCACCTTTTTTGGACTTTTCTTGACATATTGTGTAAAATATTAGGGGGTTTCATGCAAATAGGCAGAACCCTTACAAATGGTATAAGCAATTTTCAAAAAAGATTTATTAGTTTTTCTAAAAAATATATAAGGCATAGGTAATATAGATTTTTTAGTGGCATTAATTCACTTTGTAATTTAGAATTTAATAATAATATAATAACATATTATAAACATATACTAATAATATACAAAAGAAATAATAAAAAAATAAGATTTTGATTTCATAATTTTTCTATTCGCATCTATTTGTTATTATTTTTGTACATAAAGCTCTTGGGAAGCTTTCAAAATGCTTTAACGTGATATTTCTTTCAGTGAGAGCTTTAAACGTGACACATACACGCAAGCAGCTTTAGTTGTGTGCGTTTCGTTATCACTCCCCTGTAGGAAAATCAACTAATTTAAAAGTAGTTGATAAAGTAGTTTTTTGTCAACCACAACTAGTTGAAATTCTGACTTTTTCCCATAGAACGAACTAACATATTTTGTATGTTGATGTCCGCTAAATAAGTCAATTGACTTTCGTCTGCATATATTTTTAACTACTTGTTAAATAAGTTAAATTTAAATTAGTTTTTAACTACTTTAAAATAACCAATTGAAAACTATTACTGATGGCCTAAAGTTAATATTTGATGAAATAAGATGGCTAAATATTTATATATAAACTTGTAATCTAATAAAACTTTGCAATTAAAACATGTCAAAATCAGAGTAGTTGCCGCCTTAATAAAATTCAAAGTAGTTTATCAATCACTTGTTTTTAAGTAGTATTTCAATTATTTTATATATAATGCAAATAAAACTATTTACAATTGAAGTGGATGCCGCCTTGATATAATTCAAAGTAGTTCATATACTGGTTTATTTTAAATTAGTTTTTTAACTAGTTGTTTTTAAAAACAAGTTAGTTTGTTCCTATAGGGTCCCTTTAGGAACAAACTAACTTGTTTTTAAAAACAACTAATTAAAAAACTAGTTTAAAATAAACCAGTATATGAACTACTTTTAATTATATTAAGGCGGCATCCACTTCAATATATGAAGTAATTGAAATACTACTCAAAAACCAGTGATTGATAAACTACTTTGAATTATATTAAGGCGGCAACTACTCTGATGTTGGCATGTTTTAATTGAAAATGTTTATTAGATTACAAGCTTATATATATTTAACCATGTTATTTCATCAAATATTATTAACTTTTGGCCATCAGTAATAGTTTTCAATTGGTTATTTTAAAGCAATTAAGAAAATAATTTAAATGTAACTAATTTAACAAGTAGTTGAAAATATATGCAGACGACAGTCAATTGACTTATTTAGCGGACATCACCATACAAAATAAGTTAGTTCGTTCTATGGAAAAAAGTCAGAATTTCAACTAGTTGTGGTTGACAAAAAACTACTTTATCAACTACTTTTAAATTAGTTGATTTTCCTACAGGGACTGCTCTAGATAAATTTTTAACTTAGCCAAGAAATCTGTTAAACAGTCGACTAAGGTGAGCATAAGCCCATCAAAAAACTACACATGCGTCATTCTCTGTCACCTGGAACCCCCTCTCCCCCCTGTCATTCAGTTCTTTAGTAAAATTATTGCGTAGAAGCTCAAAATGTTAGTTGTAGTGCCTACTTTTGAAAGCCGTGTATTCCCTTTCTTAATTGAAAAAAGACTGTTGCAGTTTGTCGGCTTAAATGAAAAACTTGATCGAAGAAACGGAAGAACTTAAACGAATATTCTAGAAAAGTGGGCGGGATTAGACAAGAGGGTGTCTCAGTTTAGTTTAGTTTTAATAATTTGTCTAAGTATATACTAGGTCAATTGATAACTCCCGAAAATTGCAATTAAAATACCGTTTTTTGATCAAAGTTATCTTTTGTTCTTCAACAGAGTCCCCTTTTAGAGCAATACACATATTCCATAGTTCTTCCACTATTTTAATGCTTTTCGAGTAGTGCATTTGACTTCGTCATTTGAGCAAAACCGCCTTACTTGAAGTCATCTCTTCAAATTCGGAAACAGCCAATAGTTGCTTGAGGCCAGATCTGAAGATTACGGTGGGTAGGGTAGCAATTCGTAGCCCAATTCATGCAACTTTACCATCGATTTTGCGCATCTGTGGGGTTGTGCATTATCGTAGTGAAAAATCATTTTTTTCCTTCCTTAAACGAGGACGTTTTTTTTAATTTCATCATTAAAACGGGCCAGTAACGCCACATCGTAATCGCGAGTAATTGTTTTTCCACTTTCAAGGTAATCCACGAAGATTATTCCACGTGCATCGCAAAAAGCACTGGCCATATTCTTACCAGCAGACTACTGTGTTTTTTCGTGCTTTGGAGGAAGCTCATGCTACCAAGCGATTCTCTGCCCTCTGCCTATTGAACTCACCCTTGAAGACTTTTTTAATTCATCATGCAAACGGATATATTTTGTTACTACTTTACCCCATATATAAAACAGCATATGACAAAAAGTTCAAAGTTCGATTTAAAACAAGAATTATTTTAAGTATTTTAAAATTTATTATATTTGCCACGGAAACTTATATAAATTGATATCTATCGGGAGAAAAGGTTTATTGGATAATACAAAATTGAAAAAGGGGGTTTATATTAACAGAAATATTGAACAAAAAATATGTGCTGCGGTTCAACCTATTCATTGCTGTGCATTGTTAGTTGTATCAGGTTCCACATATTATATACAACCCGAAAGCTACACCACCTCCGGGAGACGCACAGTGATGCGATTAGTACAAGTTAGATGGAAAAAACTATTTTTTTTGTAGTTTTCGATGATTCGAATATATGTAGAAAAGTACAAAAAAAAAGTATTTCAAAATTTCAGACAAGTGGGCGTGGCAGCTCCCATTCATCTTTAACATATTTTACTCTATATCGGAGAAATGCTACAATAACGAAATTAGGGTTAGGCGTCTAATGTGTGATTTGTAAAAAGCGTTAAAAAAATTTGGTTGCGATTCCACAAGTAGGTGTCGTACCTGCCAAACAACTGATATATATTTTGAGCCATAACTAATAAACAAAAAACCTTCGATATCAAAATCAAAGGTCGACGTCTAATATGTGATTTCTAAAGCACTTACAGTATTTGTTCATATTTTAACAATATTAAGGATGCATTTCTTAACTAAAATACAATGGTCAAGAATCATCACTAGTGCAAGATTGTCGCAGTCCTTTTATTTCCAATGAATCAGCAGCAACAAGAAAAACGAATACGTCCGGATGCACTTTTCTGACATTAGTTAGAGAGTTTTCTCTGTAGGAATCAAACAAATGGTCAGAACTGATAAAAAACATATTCACTAAATCCGTATTTGTATTTACTCTGGAGTTTTGACGTGTGTTTGTCAAACGAAACCGTCTACAGTTTCTGTTGTGAGCTTCTTTTGCCTCTTCAGATAATTGCCCTAATCCAACGATGCAATGTTGTATAATATCTTTAGCATGACAAAGAATTTAATGGACTGTTACAGGTATAAAATACCAGGCATACACATCTAAATATAATGCTAAATATAATATAAATTTCAAATGCAGAAATATTGACATTGTAACCAGATGAGCTTGGATTTATATAAAATACTAGCTTTTAACTGGTGCGCTTAGCTGCGCTCAGTTTTTATTTAAAAAAAGGACGAAAAACTGATTTTTTTCGATTTTATATGAGAAATCGTATGGGCGAAAGGGGATCCACTATGTTTGCAATATCTCGAGATTTTTTGTATTGGAACCCAAAGAAGGGTGGCAGATAGGGGATAGGTGTGTTTGGAAGAAATGTTGAGTGATAAAAAATAATAGGACGAACTCATATATTTGAGGGGTCAAATAGGAGTTCAGCTACGGCCGATATAAACTATTTTCGACAGCTTTCGTGTTTTTTGTATGGGGACCCAAAGAAGGGTGGCAGATAGGGGGTAGGTGTGTTGGGGAAAAATATTGAGAGGCCAAAAATAATAGGACCTGCTCATAAATTTGACCCCTCTAGAAGTCCAGCTACTGCCGATATAAACTATTTTTGACAGCTTTTGTGTTTTTTGTATTGGGACTCAAAGAAGGGTGGTAGATAAGGGGTAGGTGTGTTTGGAAGAATTGTTGAGGGGCAAAAAATAATTGTACCTAATCATATGTTTGACCCTTCTAGGAGTTCAGCTACGGCCGATATAAGGTATTTTCGACAGTGTTTGTGTTTTTTGTATGGAAGGTAGCAAATAAAGCAACAAAAAATAGCACAAATATGCATTAAGATTAGCAAAAAGCTTGTTGCGGTGAAAACTCAACATATTAACTCTTATTCAGGTCACTGCAGCAGATACTTGAGTATTCGTGTAGTTTATTAAGTGTTCAGAGAAAAATCTGAAACAACGCGTAGATCGCAAGTTCACAGAGAACAAATAAAAAGTTACTAGTGATAACGCCCCGAAAATCGGGTGTACTTCCCTACTTCGCTTTGGAAATCACACTTCTCAATCACATTAGGCGAGTTCGTGTCTTAAGTCTTTTTGCCATTTTTCCCAACCTTAAACGCTCATATCTGCTCAACGCTACCACTTATCAAAAATCTAATAATTTCCTGCATACCTACAGGTCATGACCTTTCTAATGATATATCAAGTGTTGCTGTAGCGTTTGTAGATTTGCTGCAATAAGGGGACCCTTACCGGAATAAATATATAGATTCTCTTGCGCTACACGACCTGTTGCTACACGACCTGTTGTTTACATTTTTTCACTTGCAGCTTTTCTTGCAGTGACTGCTACAGCAGAGAATTAGAGTATATTCACTTGATGAATATATTCATGCAGGGCTCTATTATCTATAATTAGACCCATTTCTTTTTAAATCGAAGTTGAATTTGTTTTTTTCTAGTTTCGATAGAAAATTAATTTTTGTTATCGCGAACTGCACATTTTTTTACACCAAATCTCTACCCAATATGCAAGAAACAATCAAGAGTTTTAATCCAAGCATGTAAGGATAATAAACAACATGAATAAAATTCTGATCGAGGTTCTTTTTTCAGGTTTTGGATAGCATTAATTTCAATTGGTTTGGCACAACATATATAACAGGACTGTGTTGACTTGAGAGACGAAAGGTGATTAGGAGGGACTGAAATTTCATCCACTAAAAACATACAATAGATGCGCATATATATGCACCTAAAATAGAGATAATATGCAATTAAAATATGCATTAAAAAACAAAAAAATTTCAAATATTTACAATCGCCACATATCGTCCATACGAAGCGAACATTACGCTTACGAAGTGATGAATCAATGGAAATAATTTCGTTGGTATATTTTTCGAAGAAATTCCTAAGGTGGACGTTTCTCAATTTGTGAAGTGCAATGTCAGCAGAAACAAAAGCTCCACAGAAGTCTAAGCAAAATTGATTTTGCGCCGCCGCCGCGGAGGAACTAGTAAGCAGTGATTGAGAGACTTTTTTTAAAAGTCGTTCAAACAATTCCGTATGTTTCTGGCTGTGTAAGTGTTGTTCAACTTAGAACATTTTTGTGAAGTTCACAGCCTTTTTGCAAGCTTTGCAAAAGAGAATTTTTCCATCACTTTTGAAAACTTCCGGATGCTTGGGGACGTATTTGTTCAAGTTTGAAGATTTAGTCGCTTTAGATTTTGGCACAATGTGGCTTGGAAGAAATGAATGACATGTTTTGCTACTTCCCACTGGATGGCACATAAAAAACTGAAATATTCAAGGAAAACGTGAATTTCAACAATATATGCAAAAAACATGCTTTTATATTAAAATATGCACTTAAAGTAATATATGCAAAAATATGCACTACCGATTAAATGCCATTTTAAAGGAAATTTTCTGATTCGCAAAGCTATTCATTTTGCTTACATGATGACCACTACAAACATGCATTTGCATCAGATTCCAGTCCCTAGTGATTGCTATTTTTTCATCGATCATGATACAAATAAATTTAAATTTGACTTTTAATGATTTTGATGAAATGTTAAAGTCAGCTTCTTTCAAATTATCAATTTGATGGCGAAGATATCTAATTTCTTGTACTACTAAGTTTTTGGTTTCCTTAGCGAATACAAATTTGATTGTTCTGCAAAGCTGAGTATGTTTATTATGTTTACGATATCTAAAAGAAACTACCAATTAAGGAGTCTGTCGAAGCATACAGTAAGATTCTTTACACGCTACTACAAGTATTAAGGGTATTCACTACATTATCATTTATATTTATTATTTACTAGCTTAAGCCCGCCGCTTCGCCGGGTTTTCAAAAATTTTTCATTCAAAAATTGATAGTGGGTAGGCTTGATTTTTCGCTACCAAAACGATTTTTTTATTGTTTAAGTAATACTACAAATTATTAACCTTAAGATTGTTATATCATCTGATAGGAAATCGAAAACCTAAATTTTGGATTTAATTTTTTTTACAACAAAAACAACTTTTATCCAATTTTTTGGCTTTTTGAACATTTTTTAAAAAAATTTTTAAAAATATTAATAATTTGGTTTAGTAAAAATTTCAACTTATGTTTGAAGGATATTTTAACAAACAACATTTTTCAAAAAAAATTATTGAAAAGTGTAAATTTCAAGTCGTTTTTCTCTCATTCTCAGCTTATAATTAATACTAAAAAGATCTGGTACTAAAATTTTTCACAGTTTTCAAACTACATACATGATTTTGGTATCAAATTGAAGAAAATTTAAAAGCGTTTATTGATTTTGTTCTCGTTTAACCGAAGTGCAATTTAATCCATTAGGACCGAAAGAAAACCATAAAAAACAGACATTTTTAGACTTGAAGCAACATTTTGGTGAAAACTATGTATGCCATTGAGCAGAAATAAGTTATTATTGCATGCTAATTTTACTTTTTTTAAAAAACTGGCACTAAAACTTTTGAAATATGCAGTATTTAATGAAAATTCGAGACGCATATGTTTCCATATAGTAACATTGGTTGTTAATGGGTTAAAATAAAGTATCCTATTGCACTCTCTGCTGACCTATAAATATGTGTACAAAATTTTATAAAAATCTGAGTTGTCGTTTAAACGTGATGAGTGAACATAAAAAGTGGCTACAGATTTATTAATAGTATAGATATTTTTTAATCTTTTATACCTATATTATGCTTATATTTATATTATATAAACATAATGAAATATAAATAATTTATATTACTGATATCAATTATTAATATGTATTATTTTTCTCGGGCTGTCTGTGTTTTCATTTCATAATTTTTAAATCAGTAATTATACGTAGAATTTTTATTTCTGTGAATTAGTATTACATGACGTGTTTTCCAATTTGTTACCCAGATTAGAGTTCGTAGTCATGACATTATCCAAAAACCATTTCTAATATTCATAAAAAATAGTCGAACAGAGTCTTACATTTGAAATTCCTACAAAATAGCATTTTTAAGGACCTTAAAATAGGTTGAAAAAGAGGCAACCTAAGGTTTTCGCACTTAGGCACTTGCAGGGCTTAAAGTAGATATAAACGATTATATTAAGAAAATTTGGCGGCAATATGAGATGGCCTCTTTTTTTTTGCCAAAGTATTTTACACAATTTTGCGTTTTTATGATTCGTATGCCCTTGAAAAAAACCTTTGTGTTTTCTATTTTCTTAATATTAAATTTTTATTTTTCAGTGTAAAAATATTGCGTGATAAAAATTGAAACCCACGCTTAATATATTTCATACAAAACGGTCAGGGCCTGATTTATATTACGGATCATCAAATAGATTAAAAAAAAAGTTAGTATAAAAAAAGCCCCTTAAAAGGCTTAAAGTGTAGCAGGCGAAAATATGAGATGTCCTTTTTTTTACTTCCCAAAATGTTTTACAGAGCTTAGCGTTTTACGCATATGCAACCATAAGTTCCATTGTATAGCGCAAACATAGTAAAAGATTCGGTATTGAATTTATTTCATATCTGGGGAACATATCTTAGCAGTGAGGTATGCCAATTTTCGACTCTTGTGGAAATTGGGAAATAATTAAAAAAAATATGGAGTAAATTAAGAAAATTCGTCAACACAAATTTTAAAAAATATCACTTTTTGGGCCAAGTTTCAAGAACTTTGATATTTTATCTAGAAAGCGGAGGTAAATAAAAACTTACTCCTGTGTCTATTGGAAATTTCCTGACAGTTTAACATGCTCAAAATGTAAAAATTTGGTTTCGAGTTTTTTCCGTCTAACATGACCTTTCGCATCACTGTGTGGCGCCGGGTATTTCAGATAGTAATACATAATTTTCAGAGCTTTAAAAACATAAAAGGTTAAGAAACTTAAATAGTTAGTTAACTGTTAGCTAGCCTAGTTAACTAGGCTAAATAACTTAGCAGTTATATCAAAAATTTATGATATAAAATTTCAAGGCCAATCCGGGTAAAAATCGAATGGCCGCTGTGCGCCTGTTGTTCGTCCGATTAGGCTTTTTAGATTATTTTTAGGCAATTTTGGACTCTAGTTTGGCTTTTAGTCGACAGCTGATTATTTTTACTCGAGAATCCAATTTTTAATAATAACTCAACTATTAAACCGATTGCAATGAGACTTTTATCAAAATTATGGGATGCGACGGAGCTCCGCATCCAAAAAATAACTTCCGTGGCGTCCATAATGTCGTTCAAATAATCAAATTCTTAATATTCGAAAGTATAATAATATAATAATTCTTCATCAACAACAATAATTCTTCGAAAATAATATAACCATTTTTTCGTATTGCTGAAATCCAGGGTGGGGCTGACCTCCCGCAATTTGTCCCCCCTGCAGACACCCTTGCCAAGGTATAAATTAACTCTCCAGCCATTTTGTGTGCCAAAGATACCTTTTTTAAACAAAAGTAAACAAATTTACATGACAACATGCTTAAAAAACCATTTTTAACTCCGTCAGGTTCTCTCATTACTTTTATCCTTCGAAACTACTTGAGTTAAAAAAAAAAATGTAACAGGACGCTGATTAAATCCTTTCCACAACAACATTTCCTCTCTAGAACAACTTTTCTGCTTGATTAATGAAACCTCCGGAAGTGCTCGTATTAGTTGTTCAAGATAAATAATGTTTGGCTTAGTACGTGACATTCTTTCCCAACACAGGAAAAAAAAAATTTTAAAATAAATTAATGTTCAGGCTGTAAAACACATTCACAATTAAATATTTCATTGCGACAGCAAAAATTTTCACTTTAGATTTATTAGTGCATGAAAAACAGTGTTCAACTCTAGGGTTCAAAAATACATCAGGCAAGACAAACCAAAAAAAGTTCAGGCAGAAAAAAAGAAAAAAAAAAATAGAAAAACAGAAATAAGCGTATTCAATTTTCACACCTAAAAATTCAAGAATATCAACATTAACAAAATTTACAACTTTGTATTTATTTAAGCCCTTCGCGAGTGACTGATGTCTCGCCTCATACCTAGCTGATGCTGCCACATTGAGACATGGCAATTATTTGTTGCACCGCCCGCACACGGTATATACGGTACAAAAATCTACCGCAAGTTAAAGTGCGGTATATGTTGTTTACTTTAAAACAAGATACGGAAGTGCTGCCTTTGCACCCTGTATGCAACAAAGCGCACACTTTATGACACTTCATTTGTTACTTTAAGTGCCCCATTGACGAATTTCAAAGGGATCCGAGTCTCTAGCATGTATCTCTGTATGTTGCAAGAGGAGTGTAAATATGAGTGTGTTTCTTGATGAGTTGCCTATTTAAGGCACTTTGGAACTGCTTCGCTCAGCTCGTTAGAGGCCTACAATAGAGCACAATTCATGTTGTTTGGAATTAAAACACGATTACTTGTTAAATTGTTTATAATCACGCACTGACAGGATACAACAACAATAACAAAAAAAAAAAAAACCAACAACAACATCAAAAACAAAAACAACCTAGAAACAATCAAAACAACTTAGCAGCCGCTGAACCGTTTGTGCGTTCATTAAATTTAATTATAAACTAAGTCACAGCAGGCATGGGTTAAAGGCAGACCCCCGTCTGTCCAAAATGTGCCCTTGTCTCGTCTGAAGAACGTTTTGTTATTTTAAATTTTGTATTTTTCTTTCGTATTGTTTTGTTTATCTCTTGTACATATACAATATTTGTTTTTATTAACATGCAAATGAAGTGTTGCTCTTTTTATTCTAGAAGTGTTGTAATTAAGGTGTTTATAATAAGGCATACTTTTAGGAGTGTTACTACTATACACTTTATATTCTGGATGTAACTCTTGAGTTGAGTGCATGTGGGAAGCTGTTTTTCTTCTCGTATTTTGTTGATTGACAACGCATACGTTGAAGTACTATTTACTGTTTACTTGACGTCAAATAATATTTTTCAATTTAAGGATTCTTGGGACAAAAAATATTGATAAGGAACAAGAACATGAGCTTAAATGTATTATGTAGATTTACATTTGAGATTTAAAATGTAAGGGGTGATCCAATAAGAGCTTCCTACTTTGTTTTCTAAATAAAATACATAAAAATCAATGTATTGATGCAAATCTTTACTTGAAATGATGGTTCGGTTCCTACAACTCAATGCTTAATAATTATTTTCTTCAAATGTTGCCCATGACTAACTCTTAACACAGAATTGGACTCATTCTGTGTGTCCAATTTTCGACAACTATTTCAAGCACATCGGTTGGTATTCCTTGAATAAAACGAGTTATGTTAGGACCCAAAGCGTCAATGAGTTTGTCGACATAAATAAGTGATTTAACATATACCCGAAGAAAGTAATTCAATGGCGTCAAATCACATGCACTTAGTGGCCAATTAACAGGACCATTTCTTGAGATGATGTTTTCATCGAACGCTTCCCCTTTAGCATTCTCTAACTGATGACTGATTTAGGTAGTAAGTTTTCACAATTAACAAACTTTGTTCAGGAGTAAGTCTATTCATGATTGAGTCGTATAGAATACTGAACACGATCGTCATATAACAAGCCATTTTACACATAACAGCTGTCAAAACAACCCAGTTGAAAAAATAACCTCGTATTGAATCACCCTTTATGTCTAAAAGATTAATAAAAATATCATAATATATAAAAGGCAAGCATAATGCTCCGCAGCTAATATCACTCAGACTGTAATTACACAGTACAACACATGATTTTGGGACTCAATTCTGAGAACTGCACGCGAAAGTAGCCCCGAAAAGAAGAAGTTCTGCATCATTCGTTTTGTCAAGTTACATGCCATATTAATTTAATATCGATTTCAAGTTAGTAAGCATCGTATAGGGGCGACTTTGTCACGTTTTAGGCTCTTTTGTTTGACATAACTCGAGAACCACCCGTCGGATTTAGCTGAAACGAATTTAAAAAAATTAAAAATTACAATTTCTTTAATCTGTTCATATAACGTTCCCTACATAAGCAACAGTTTCGCAGATATAAATAAATGTATGAAGAAAACAAATATTTTTTGCCTGAAAATTAAAAATTTTTTTTTTTAAATTCATAAAAAATCCAAAACCAATATATAAAGTGTCAAGTCCTATTACTTTCACGTATAGTCACATAACCTATGAACAAAATGAGACATAGGTCATGAAAATCAATGTACGCGTTTCGCTTTTATTCACAATTAAGTAAAGGTATGAATTTTAAAAATTTGCTCAAAATTCTTTGGAAAAAACATTGATGTCTTTTTTTTATGATTCTCAGAATTAAAAAAAAAGGAATAAACAAAAGGTTGTTTGAGTTTTTATGTTTGCGGTACCAAATTTATATTTCTCAGATATAAAAAAAATTCCAACCACATTTATGAGTTTCGAACGTTTCGAAAAATGTATAAAGCACACCTGAATCAGGTATATAGCCACCCTTAAAATATGCGCCCATTCATTTTGCTTCATTGTTTGCTCAATAACTGGATTACAAATCCACAAATATGTTGTTTTCTTTAAAACTTTATTTTGCATGAAAATAAAAATTGCGATTCATATTACAGCTATTCTTACACAGAAAATATGACATGTTATCTATGCATAAAAACAAAATTTAGAACATTTTCAATTATTGTCAATATCCATCCTCGTTGAAGTCGACGTTTGTGGTTCTGATGATCTTCTTTTCTTCGTAGATTGTTCATATTCATGTTCTGAGTCTGCATCATCATCCGAGATAGACATACTATTCAAGGGCATGTTTTTTTCAGTGTGTCCACCAAAATCTTTGAAAAAACTCCATTCAGCTTGGCGTTTTTGGTATGATGTTGCGCTGACATTTTGCTCTGTGAGTTTTTTACGCTTCAAAAATGATGTCATAAATTCTGAATTTTTTTGTAATAGTCCCATCTTAGCCACAATGTAATCCATTTGTGCTAGCGGTTGTGGTGCATTATTTTCAATATCAGGTGTCCAATCAGCAGCACTCAAATTGGTCAGATTGGTGAAAACGGTTTCGGCTTGCAGGGACAGAGTATCCAGACTCCGAGGTTTAGGTGTATCGGTATCAGCAGCGCGTTTAACTGGAAGTGTGGCAGTAAAAGCAGCACAATGCATACTTTGTTTTCAATTGTTATCTGTTGAATCCATGACGATTATTTATGCATGCGTAGCACCTGGATTTATCATGTCCAGTTAGGTCTTCCACCCAAATTACTGGCTTCATAAAAGACAACTTTGCACCTTTTCCATGTATCCACATTATAAGGGTATTATAACAACTTTGCACACTGTGTTCGGCGTAAAATTTGCACCACTTAAATCTGCTTCATCAAATTAATGACAACACGCTGTTTTGAATTCCTCAGTAAACAATTTTTTTCGATGCTGTTTGTCTATTTTTGGGACGATATGACCACAAACGTAACAAAAATAATCCAATTTTGGGCACTTGTTATTTTCCATATTGAAATATACGTATATTATATGTTTTGTTCTTATTCACTTTTAAAAACCGGAGAAAAATTCACTTGTACTTTTCGCGTTCGTCGACACTTGTTGAATGACAAAAATCGATCAGTGATCACCTATAAATACTACGTACTTTTCAATATTTAACTGAAAAACTAACATCATTAAAAAAGTGCACGTCCCTTTTTGCCCTTTAATTGACTAAACGGAGTACCTACCATAATTAACAAGAACAGGAAAACAGCATCCACGCACATTTATAATCGCTTATTAGTTTGCTAACGCAATCATAAAAATGAAATAACCTTTAGTTTATTACTTATTTCTTTTTTAATTCTGAGACTCATAAAAAAGTCAGCAACGTTTCTTCCAAAGAATTTTGTACATATCTCGAGCAAATTTTTGTAATTCATACATTTATTTAATTGTGAATAAAATCGAAACGCGTATATCGATTTTCATGATCTATGTCTCATTTTTGGTTATAGGTTATGTGACTTTACGTGAAAGTGATAAGACTTGACACTTTTTTCCGTTTTGGATTTATTATGAAATTAAAAAAAAAAAAATTTTCATTTTCAGGCAAAAAATATTTTTTTTCTTCATACATTTATTTATAACTGCGAACCTGTCGCTTATGTAGAGAAACGTTATATAAACAGATTAAAGAATTGTAATTTTTTAAAATTTTTTTAGCTAAATCGGACTAGTGGTTCTCGAGTTATGTCAAACAAAAGAGCCTAAAACGTGACAAATTCGCCTATATGATACTTACTAACTTGAAATCGATATTAAATTATTATGGCATGTAACTTGACAAAACGAATGATGCAGAACTTCTTCTTTTCGGGGCTACTTTTACGTGCAGTTCTCAGAATTTAGTCCCAAATCAATGAGCTGAAAAATGTTGTACTGTGTTATTTTTGCCAGGATTACAGTGTTTTTCCAACATATACTGACCTGAAAAATGTGCAGCTTGCAAGCATGATATGCTTTACCATATTAAAAATCAAAGCTCATGTGAAAATTTTTGAAGCCATTGACTTAATTTCAGTGTAATTTTAACAAAGATTTTACCATTCTGACGACGTTACTTCGCTTGAAAAGTAGGTGTGGCTTATATTAAATTTTGACAAATTTAAAATTCAGCGTGTTTATTTGAGAGAACTGGTTAGAATGATTTTTGTGGAATTTTAAGATATTTTATATACATCATACAACATCTTATACGGGAGGAAGATGTGGTTTTCAACCAATTTGGCTCAATTCCGTAGTTGATCTTTATTTTTATTTAGAATAAAGCGTGTATGTCAAAATTTATTACGCAACTCTGCAATTATGGCTATAATCATTATCACAGACAAAGATGCATGAGGTGTTGGATGTGATCAGCATATATATTTTTTTCTATACCTGCCACAACTTCTTGCGGGGATTTCAACTGATTTGTCAAAGTTAATGTACGCCCTACGCAGTACGCCTAAAAAATTGCATGGAAAATATTGAAAAATGTTGACATAAAAGCACAACTACAAAAATGACTATAAACCGCCCTTGTAAAGCAAACTAAGCTCAGTCCACGATTTAATGAACAACAACATGCTGCAATAAAATGTTAATAAGAAATAATCCCTCTGTTGGTGCATCAGATAAATAATAGAATTTGAACTGAAAATAAGTTGGTCACGAAAATATGACACATGCTCTTTTATGGGGTGTATAAAAAAGATATATAAAAAAAACTGTCGCATTACCAGCAACTATGTCGATATGCTTTAACACTCAAATATGACTGCTTTTATCGTTTCTCCCCCTCTCCTCTTTCCTTCTCCTACACTTACACAACATCCCTTTGCAACAAATCCCAAAGGTAAATTCCATTTTTATTTACCGACCAGACCGCAAAGAAATCAAAATTTCTTAAATCAAATCTGTTAGAATTTTAGTTACGCCAACTCATAGTCAGAGAAATGGTTTCACAAGATTTTTTGACGACACACACGGGAGCAACGGAATATTGGATTTATGCTTTTTGATTTATGGATAGATAAGGTTACCCAAGCAAGCAACGATAGAGATGAGCACAAAAAAGAAAGCCAACTAATAAAGAAAATAAGGAACATTTTGTTGCTGGATATAATTGAATTCGTTTTATGTTAAGAGAGCTTTATAAATACTTTACATTTTTTATTTATTTTTTCAAGTGACAGAAGTTAGGCAAAATACAGATTTTGGGGTTGAAAATAAGCAGATGTTGCTGAAACAAAAAACAAACAAAATAAGCTCCTTTAGCCAATGCAAGTCCAGAAAAAAATGTATTGTTATGAATTTGGTCAGTAAAAATCTTAAGCAGTGAAATCCGTACAATAAAAAAGAAAAATGTGATTATGTATAAGGAAGCCTTGAGTAAGTTAAAGAAAAATCAATATCAAGAGCGAGTTTTAAACAGTACAAGTGTTCGAAAAATTTTGTAGTACATAGGATTAGTTTGCTCTGGTATGGAAACACTTCTTTTTAATTACAAATGATTAATAGTTTTTCAGACTGCTCTTGACTAAAGCTATTTCAAAATTACATAATTGATGAATTAAAATGACTATCTAAACATCTTAGAGACCCATTTTTTTAAATTTTTGAGATGAATGCTTATCCTGAAGAAGTCACATTTAAGCAGGATATTGACCCGAAAAACAAGTCGAAAATTGTAAAGAAATTGCTGATTGGAGAAAATTTTAAAATTAATGCTGTGACCAACGCAAAGTTCTGAGATCTCATCACGTTACCTTTGAAATGATCATCGTTCAAACGATACTATACAACACAATCGTCGAGTGTTTGCTTCATATAAATGTTTCACTGTCGTTTCGTTTATCGTTCAGTTTGCTAAAATTTGAAAGTCACTAGAAAACATATGAGCTGCTGTAAGCACAAGTAAGTCCACCTTTGGTAGTTTTGAGAAAATGGAATATTTAGAAAAATTCTTATTAGAAATTCTATGTATAAAGAACTCAGTTTTGCTTATAAGCTAGGTCAAGAGAATAAAAAGAGCTACGTAATACGTTCATATTGTAAACAATTAACTACAAAAAAATAAAAATAATAAAGTACAAAAAAATAATGAAGAATCTTACAAACTAAGCTGAACATTTTTTTGAAATTTCTTATTTCCGCTGCTGAAATCTAATGCGAGACATTTTTAAGAGTGTTTTGATGGGGAATGATAGCAGCTAGTTCCAAAAGTCAATCCCCTTAATCATTATCTTCATTACTAAGGGAGATATAAAATAAATGGGCTTACGTCACTTATCCTCTGAACTTTTTTGAAATTCTCATTTCCGCTGTAGAAATCTAATGTGAGATATTTTCAAAAATGTTTTGATGAGGATTGATAGCATTTAGTTCAAGAAGTCGAACAAAACTTTCCCCTAGTGATTATTTTCATTATTAAGGGAGATTTAAAATGAATGTCCAACAAAGTATTGCATTTTATTCAGAGATTATGTAAGCTATCTGTTTCTAGCCCGGACTCATAAATAGGTTACATTGTCCTCTTCCTTCTATGTAAGGGTGGTTAAATTTTAAGGGCCGATGTTGATTTTGAATAAAACACAAATTATTTAGGAAATAATTGTCATTCCTTTTTATTATTATAATATTAGTATAGTTCAATTATGTATGAAACAAAATATCGGCCTAATGGCAGCCGCGACCTCGGCGGCACACCTCCATCCGATGGTCCAAATTTCGATGACACTGAGGCATTAGTGAGGTTCTATGCCGTTAATGTGCCGAATTATTTCATCCTTTAGCTCATGAATTGTTGCTGGCTTATCGACGTACACCTTTTCTTTCAAATCACTCCAAAGAAAGAAGTCCAACGGTGTCAAATCACTGAAGATGATTATCTTCGAAAATTGATCATCCACTGTTGACATTTCTTGCCACCATTCTGACCATTGACGACGCTTGAAATGGTGAAGAGGCTTTAGTTCTTGAGTCAATTGCAACTTGTAAGCGTGTAAATGCAAGTCTTTATGCATAATGTTCATTAACGACGAGCGTGAGAGGTGCAATTGTTAGGCACGACGACGAGTTGAGGTGGACGGCTCTTCAGACACACTATTGCGAACAGCAGCAATATTTTCTGTGTTTTCACATCTCCTACAGACCCGGTTTGCACAAATTTTTGCACGATTTTTCCGATTGAACGCACATTTTGACGATTAAATTGACCGACAAATCACGAAGTGCACGATATGCATTTTGATTTGAACGCTCATTTTCATAATAAGCCTGAATAACTTTAAGGCGTTGCTCGATTGTGTATCTTGCCATGGTTCAAATTGAGTTAGTCTGAAATTGAGAAATGTCAAATGAAATGCAGAAAAAAACTTGACGTTTAGGTGTGGTTCATATTCAACATCGGCCCTTAAAATTTAACCATCCTTTACTTAACTCAATTTCTCTAAAAAATGGACTTACGCCACTTGTGCTCTGAGCAGCTCATATGTACCAAAAGTGACATTTTCTTAAATTTTTTTATTGTTTGTTGTGCTTCGACGTAATTTGCAGCAAAAATGTAAGTATTGTTAAGTATTTTATCAAATCCTACCGTAATAATGTGCTTAAAAATTTATTTTAGGGTGGTGACTTCTAAACAAATGGAAATTTTAATCAATTTCTGTTTTTGACCCCAAATATAAATATTTTAACTTAAATTGTCGTATATACACAAAATTTAGGTAACATGCCAGGATAAAACGCAGTATCTACATAAACAGAGTAAAAAATGCCGTATCTACATGTAGATGCCGCACTTTGCCTTCGTTTTTTTTTTTTTATACAAACAATTGTTTTTTTTCATTCATAAAAAATAGAATTTGAGTCAAATGAATTGTTTTCATTAAGTGTTATACATATTTACTATATCTTCGCTTTAACTCTAATAATACGGATCCTATATATCGGTAAGATGGTTGTGATGATATTTTAATCGAGAAATAAGCAAATTATTTTCTTACAGATGCAAAAAATTATGTAGAAACTGTTTTTATTTAATTGAATTAAATCGAAGAACAAACAAGAAAAAAGCGGCAACTACAGTGTCTTATGCCACAGTTTTTGCAATATTGGTTTATATACCAATTATAATTATAATTGGTACCTTATAATTTTAAGTAAGCACTACCTTAACTTTATTGATGGGAGAAATAAATTATCCGATTTATGCGTAAGGATCTTACGTCTTCCTTTTGTAAGGATAAAGTATCGTCAAGTGATATCGCCAAACCATTCTCATACGTCATACGTGATGACAGCCCCAAAGTTGCCAGGGAATAAATTTCTCTTGCATAAAATAAAATTTGTTGGTGGTAAGTAGGAAGAAGTCACTAAAATTATCAAAATGCGTTAAATTTAATGGCCTCTTATAGCTAAACTGACACACAACCGAAGCCAGCGCAGCGACATAAGCAGTGAGGATGAGCAGCAACCATGCTCATCGTCACGCACATCAGCATTTGCGACTCCTGAAAGTATTTTAGACCTCAACCTTGGAAAATCGGTTGGGCCAGCGGGTCTCATGACTACCCAACAATAATTGCTTCTCCACTGCTGGACCCCGCCGAGGAGCTATGATTTTAAAGCTGACGCAGTGGATACTAAGCGATAGTTTATTCACGGCTGGCTGAAGCAGTATTCACCCTGGCTGGTGAATTCAAGGCGCATGAAAGGAGCGTTTCGCTTATATTGCGTGCTGTTCCCAGCAAAAAATGTGCGTAGTGTGCTTGGGTCACTAGTTATTCGGCTATTCACCAAATGCGAAAACTTGCTCGAAATTTATCGTGATCACGCTGCTTCCTTTTGCAACAAAATCCTTTTCAATAAATGTTCCTGTTGACGTTCAAATGCTTGTTGGACATCAGGCCGTTATATATGAAAATAGACAGCTTTTGTCCATCATCATTTCAACTGTCATATTTTGTGGCACACATGACATCGCTATCCGCGGAAAAGAAATCAATGAAGGTTAGTGAGTATTTTAGTTTTGCTCATTTTTTATTGACAATATCACATGGGAATTTCCGCAGAAAAGTCCACCGTGCCACAAAAATTAAAAGTTATTAAAAGGTTAGTAGGTTACGTTGAAGCGGCTGTCTCCTTTGAGACACACTTAGGCCAATGAGGCCCATTGTGATATCATTTGGTTAATTTCCCTCTCTATTTAAACCAATTTGAGCTATTGACAAAGGTAAGGATTCGGTAGAGAGATCATCGAGATCTTTATAGAACCATTTACCTAAGTGAAGGTGGCGATTTTTAGCTAGCGCTGGGCAAGTGCAGAGAAGATGTTTTGTAGATTCCTCCTCCTCTTCATCTCTGCAGCTTCTACAGAAGTCGTTGTGGAAGATGTTTAATCTTCGTGCATGATTACCTATTAGGCAGTGTCCTGTTAGGATACCTATCATAGTACTATTTGATCCATTCTTAGAGATATCAGTTCTTTTGAGCATTTTAGGGTGATTTTTGGCCAAACCTGACGCGCTGTATGGCATATGCTTCCCGTTGACCATCTAATGTTGGCTTTATTTAGGGATAGCTCATTTGTGAGTAGTTTACATGTGGTGAGGGATATACCAATACTTTCTTTCTCTATCGAGATTTGTTTGATTGTTCCAGTGTGAGCGAGTTCATCTGCTTTGCAGTTTCTTAGAAAGTCTCTATTTTCGGGAATCCAGCATTGGTGTATTTTGAGCTGCTCTGCCATCTAGGGATCTGCGGCAGCGAATTATTGTTTTGGATGTTGTTTCAACAGATTCTGGGCTTTTGAGGCAGCCTGACTAGCAGATAGTATTTAGATATCCATGGAGGATATTGCATTCATCTGAAGCCAAGTTACTGCTTCATGTATTGCGACTACTTCCACTTGGAAAACACTGCAATAGTCGGGGAGCCTGAAGGCCAGATTAATGTTCAATGTATCAGAGTAGACACCTCCTGCAACCTTGCCATCTAATTTTGATCCATCTGTATAGATTCTGATGACATTGTTTGGTGGAAGGTTTCCAACCACCCACTCTTCGCGGGAGGGAATGGATACATCAAATTTCCTGTCAAAGAAAAGTTTTTGTGTGATTTAGTCTATGGATTTGGGTATCGGATGAAGGAACTTCCTTATGCTAGAGTAACCTAATGTGCCCCCCCTCCATTGAGAGGTGGCCTCTAGAAAGTTATTAATGGAAGAATAAAACTTTTAAAAAAAACAGGTTTTGAAGAAGTCGTTAAGGAGTCGGAAACCTTTTTTCCTCAAATATTTAAAGCTTTGCTAATTCTTGCAGCTCTTCCATGCACTACATCAACTGTAGAGAGATCGTTCAGCATTTTACGAAAGGTAAAAACCTGGCTTAGGTAAACTATGGCTTAAAATAGTTTAAATGGTAAATATATGTGTGCATCCTAATATAAAATTTAACTTTTACAGGTTTATGTATGTTAAGCATACATAAGGACAATCGTAAAGGAGTGCAAAACGCTGTGTGCCGAAAAAGTTTTAAGTAATTTGGCTTCCAACCCAGAAGATTGGCATTGTATTATTTTTCTAGAAAATGTATATATTACTATTAATATCATTTCTAATTATTCTCAACTCATATTGTGATAAAAATTAATTAAATTTTTAGTTTTGTTTTATAGCTGCATATACATGCACCTCTTTATACATACATATATTCAAACAAGCCTGTGTTTTGAAGTAAAAAAAGAAATACTTCATTTGAATCATTCATATAATAGATCTGTTTCCGTAATCGATCGAAGTTACTTTCAAGCTGCTAGAATGTGTTTCCGCACTTTTTCTAGCGCAAAGGAGAGAAGATGTGTGCAAGGTTGATTAATACAGGTTAAGTCACTTGAGACAAAAGATCTCGAAAATTTGTGTTCAAACATTTCACAACACACACAACACTATTGATCATAAGAGGCTCGGTCAAAGTCCTTTCAAGGGCTGAAATGGCCATTTTCGTTTTCGTTCGTAAGTCACTTGAGAGAAAACCACTCTGTTTCGCCTTTGTACGAACTGTTAAAGTAGCTGTTATGTAAAAATCGTGTAATTCAGGTTTTATTTTCTTTCCTTTCATCCCTTCTGACAGTTCAACCGAGCTGTTCTCAAGTAACTTACCTATATTAATCAACCTGGGAAGTGTGCTGCAAACAGTTCTTCCAACATTATAAGAACAAGAAGAAGATGAAGAAGCAAATGTCAAATTGATATTTCTTGTTTGCTAACGTTGTGCGATGAAAACTAAATTTACAAATTGTTAAAAAAAATAAGTATAAATAAATAACAACAGATGAATATTTATTATTAATGGTTTTTTAGCAGATTTAAATTTTGCGCTGCTTAAGTTTGACAGGTAACCAGCAGTTTTTGTGATTGGAACTAGCTACAAGTTGTTTCGTATATTTGACACTATTCACAAAATTTATTTTACCCTCTCAGCTCGAATTTTACCTCTCCTCCTTTGCAAAATCCTGTGGACGCCCATACATGCGTTGAAAACGATTTTTGTCAAACGAAGAGGTGATAGCAGTGACAGAAGGGTATTTCTCCGAAAGGCCACTACAGCGATGGGACCCATAAATAAGAGGGCCGTTGAAACAAACGCATTGAGCTTCTGGAAGAGTATACGAATTATTAAAAAGCATTTCAAGCCATCTTTTAATTTCTTTTCTAGAAACTTATGTAACAACCTACCTAGTATATCATCAAATTTGGGGTATTTTTACACAGTGAAAATTAACCCAAAATTTTGAGTCTTTGGTAATTTTTATTTCGGTTTGTTTTGTTATTGCTCTTATTTTAAGCTAAGAAATGCAAAAAGTTCAAACATGTACTCATTTTTGCTCCCTACTGTAGGTGTGTAGCGAATGTAACATCAATTTGAATTTATCGAAGATTTTCCCCTGAATTTTGTTTTTCTTAAAGAAATCACCTTAGAGAAAGCGGTGCATTTTTAAAATTTCTACTAAATTTTTTTTTTTAAAGTCCATGTCATATCCATAGCATAAAAATGAATTATCATCTCTTTGATTAAAATAAAATTAATCCAATTTAAAGTATAAAGCCTTCATTAATCAAAATACGAACCAGTATAAAAATTAAAGAATTCCCATCCATAATAATTTTTATGTGAACACAAAAACTTAATTTCTCAATTATATTTCTTCATTTTATATCAAATCAATATGATGTTAAGTGTTTCTTAAGTGGTACAAGCCAAGGGTTGCGAAAGCCACTTAAGATTTTTCTTTACGATGTTCCTTAAACAAAGAACGTCATTCAGTTGGGAAAAATTATTGAAGATTATGCCAAGTAGTGATGCGCTATACACAAGGTTTTATTTTTTTTTTTTGCTTTTTAGTATAATACTTTTTCAAATAAATATGATTTTGAATATCCTTTGATGTTTCCATTAATTTGCAGTTTGATGATATTGCACCAAAAGTTGTGTTTGCACCAGAATAGATTTAACATATCCATGCTATTTGGAATGCATTGAAATTTTGTCACATAAAGACAACAACGCACTTCATTGCCTTTAATAGTCGCTAAATTTGAATTTAATGACAGGAAATTGGGCGGCAAATAACCCTTCCACACTGCAAGGCATCCATCCGTCCCACTCAATTCTAGCCAATGGATTGCGTCAGCTGCAACGCCACGTTAATCGTGTTGTGGATGCTTGTGTAGCAAAGGAAAGAGTCAAATTTATGAAACATAAATTTTAATCTTTCATGATAAATTTGAATGTTTTAAAAAATGTTGACTATGAGCCGCAAACATGAAATGAAGTCAACCACACGATGTGGTGGTTCTACCACACATATCTAGAGGGGTTCTGTCGTTCGTTGAGAACAAGCACTGTCAGTGCGCTGCCAATAGCAATTTCCTAATGGGCTAGGAAATTAAAATGAATAGCATTTTAAATAACACAAAAATTATAGTTTTGGAAATGCAAGACCATGTTAAGTGTGGCTGACTACAAATTGAATAATAATGCTATAAAAACAAATACACATATAATGCAATTTTTATCAAAGCCCACAAAGAAAAAAAACAACAATTGTAGATATAGCAGATTTCTTTGGTATTTGTAAGATCTTAGAATTATTTTCAGAAAAATATTTTGATTGATTTACATCAAGATATATGTATTTCTAAAATAAAAAGGGACAATCCATTTCTTTAAAAGTTCTGTAGCATTTTTACATTTAAAGAATTTAGTCGGATAAGTTTGTGGGAAGAGGTATGGACTAGCCACAGTATCAAATTGATTACAAGCGTACAAAATATCTTTGTAATATTTAGAATGTATTTAAATGTAATACAAAGTATATTAAAAAATTTTGTAATCAATTGGGAAGTATTAAATTTAATCCATTTTGTATTCAAAATCTTTGTAATACTTTGCTAGGATATTAAAAATTTTTTCAAGATTTCTAACTTTGTACACCGAGAAAGTAAGCAATAGTTAAATCACCTAAGTCGGCTTAGATGGAGAAAATTGTATGGAAATTATAAACTTATGCTTATTTACCCAAGCAATTAGTTGTTCAACAAATTGCTTTGAAAGCGCATGCTTCGATACCCTGCCAAAAAAATTATTTGATTCACCTAAGCTAAGTATATAGTATATTAACCAATATTGTAGGTAAACCACCGAAAATTCGAAACTTTATCAAAATGATATGCAAATAATTTATCATCGAATCCACTTGCGTTATTATAAATAGATTCTTCATGATTTATGATATGAGATTACTGCAGGCCCGTAGCCATGACTTACCTTAGGGGGGGAGGGGGTTTGATAAAAATCTATAAGTAGATAAGACAATTTATGAAAATTTTTAAGCAAATCCTTTTTCTTTTAAGACTGAATATGCCTGTTTTTAAATGACCATAAGAGAGATGAGTTACAAATAAATTTTGAGCACTTAGTTTTTTGATTTTTGCCTATGGTTTGTTGAAAAATGGTTCAAATTGAGAATTTTTAGTTTCTTTTAATAAGTATTATTCCAAAAATTAGCACAAAAAGTAAAAATGTGTGTGACAAAATTTTACTAATTCAACAATATTAGTGTGAACGGTAAAAATAGGTTAGATTTCTTGTAGTTGATTAAAATCAAAATTAAAAACAGCTATGAAAAATGCAAACATTTCTTAATAAGTTCACTTGGTGAAGCTGTTTTACGATGTGTCTTTACTATATCGTAACGAAATCAGGTTCCGAAATTGGAAAGATTGCGAAATGTTTGTTACGATTTCGTTAAGAATATTTCGAAATCGGAAAGATTAGTTGAGAAATCGTAACGAAAATCGTATGAAGGAGTTGATACGACTCTGCAACGAGATATCGTAACGATTTCGCAACAAGTCTTAATGAAAATGTTACCAAAAAGTTACGATTTCCTTCAGACAGTTCGAAAGAAAGGAAATTTTACTCTGTTAGCATTTTAATATGTCGTAAAAACAGTCGCATAACGAAATTTTATATAAATTCGTATAAAAAGTGGAACCGTTTCGATATTTGCGTAACGAAATTGTAACGATTTCTTTAAGACAGCTCGAAATAGTTATGAATTAGTCGGAATTTCGACATAGTCGTCAACTATGGTTTGCTGGATAGATATGGCATAAAAAATGTCGAGCTAATTTTCTTCAATTTACAGAATTATATTTGATCTATGTGTAATTTCATGTATATATTTTACTGTATATCAAGGAATGTTTGAGCATTGAAACTGATTATTTAACATACAAACTCCTTGAAAATGAATTCCAATATAATGATTATGACTTTTATAAGCAAAGTTAATCTTTCACTTGGCCAAAAAAATTTTTCAATAATTAAGTGAAGTTTTCAAGGAAATTAACAGCATTATCACAATTTATCTAAAAAAAAAATCACATTTTGAATTTAAAGTCTCATTTGTGTTATTTCTTTATACTTTCTCGACTCTAAGGGGGGGGTTTAACACCTAAAATTCCCCCCTCGTCTACGGGCCTGGATTACTGTATGAATAATTATACAGGGCAAACTGAGAGATTTGGTTCTACATAAAAAAACTTAAAAACGGTGGCAAAAATTGTGGAATTAAGCATAGTTTTGACCTGTTTTCTGCAAAAAAAAAAAAAACCAAAACTGGGAAAAAAGTTATAACTGTTGGATTTTTTTTTTTTAATAATGTATAAATTACCAAATATTTAGTTAATTTAGTTGAGTTGCCAAATAAAAATTGGCAAGTCAACATGTAAGACATAAGCATCTTAACGAAGATCTTAGGAGGCTGAAAACTGCCAAAGTCAGCTTATTTATTATACTAAGTTTTTTGTTAATTTCACATAAGCTTTTTTCTCGGTGTATAAAATTTGGACTATAACTAATGGATAAACATGGCTAAATTAATCTCAAGTAGTGATGCTGCTCAAGAATATATATACTTTTCTATACCTGCCACGCCTTCTTATGGGCATTACAACCCAAGTAACAATTTAAACTAAATAAGCCTCGAGTTAAGCTTGGTATAAAGAATTTATGTGGGAAGGGCAATCCTTGAAACAAGTTTTATAAAAGGTTTTTGCAAGGAAAAAAGGCGTATGAAATTATTTCCTTTTCACAAGACCTTATAAGAAGTTTGAAGGTTTTTATTCAAGGCTTATTCAGGAACTCGGAAACTGAAAAAATAATATTTTTACGTATATCTTATTCCTTTCTTCTGCAGTACGTTACATTTCTTTTAGAACAGGAAATCATGTACATATTAAAAATCTTTGTATGTTAGCCATGGCCCAACCAGCTCGGATTGAACTCGGATCCTTTGTATCGACAGCCGCACGTTCTATCCACTCGTCTATCCAGTAGTTTGCTCACGCGTCGCTGAAACTTAATAAGTAGTATTTTAAAGTAAATTTAGTAAATTCCCTTAAGAAAATTTTATTAAGGTCTAAATTGCAATAATTTCATAAGGCACTTACTTGAAAGCAATAAATTGCCTCAGTAGTCCAATGGTTTAAGGAGACAGTTAATTACCAGAAGGATCCATGGCTCAATCCCGAGCTCAGACAAACGGATTTTTTTTTTTTGTTATTGAAATAGTTGTTTTTTTAGTTTTTCTTATGATAATGAATGTTTTTGTATTTAGTTCAGAAATTTCTAATGTTATTGTTTTCAAAACTGAAACTTTGTTTATCTAAAAAAAATTTTAGCTTGAGTAAAAATCTTTTTGATTCATTTCCTAAAATGAATCATTGCATAAAGGTTTTTATAAAAAATTATACAAGAAAATTGAATTTTCAATAATTACTTTTATACAAGGCTTTTTCAAGTAGTGCAAGAAAACTTCAAATATTTAGGTGAAATTGTTTTCTGGGAAATGGTGTGAGAAAGTTAATATACACATTGCGCAGTACGCGTGGTGTATAAAAATTATTGCTCCAATAACTTACGGTTTCAACAAAAATTGATTCTCTGGACAAAAATCTTGTAATAATTTCGTTTTCGCTTCAATAGAGAGTTTTTCCGAAAGCATTATTGCTAAAGTCACCTTTTGGTCTATCTAATAAAAAATATTTCTTAGAACGTGGTGAGCGTGGCATACTGGTTGAGGTGCCTGGCTTATGTGCGATAGAACACGTGATGGAATACAATATATAAGCTATTTTTTAAAAAGGAAGATCAAGTTCGAAAATGAGTCAAATCGGATGAAAAGCACGCCTACCTCCCATACAGAATGACTTTATTTTTAGAGTAAAATCTCTTAAAACTCCACAAAAATTAAGGAAATGCTTTGAAATTTTGCACGTAAGCTTTGATCTTCAATATAAATCCTGACTATGATATTTAAAAAATCTGATGAAAACCACGCCTACCTCCCATACAAATTTGGTTTTTTTTAACGTGAAATCTCTTAAAAATCCCCAAAAATTAAAGAAATGTCTTGATATTTAGCACATGAGCTTTGATATATAATACGATATATAATCTCTATGATATTTGGTAAAATCGGATGAAAACCACGTCTACTTCCCACACCAAGTGACGTCATCAAAGTAGGAAAACTTTCGTAAATATATAAAACTGAATTTCATCGTGTCTGTCGTGGCTAAAGATTCCATATATATTTTAATACGGCCGCGGGGGTATTTTAGCTTCGGTACCCTGCCTATTATACCTTCGGTATTCCTTACTAGTTTTAGCAGATTCTATTGCAAATATTTTGAAAAATATTAATAAAATACTAAATATTAAATTATGAAAAAGTATTATACATGCATTATTTCAACGATTGGTTTAAAAGTAACTCCAAAAGTTTTGACCGTATGCTAGGAAATTTTCTGGATATTTCACCTTAGTCGCCGTGCTCTGTTTGAAATCAAATTCAAGTTGTTTGAGGTCTACTTCTATGATTTTTATCGTCTAAAATATGGTTAATATGAATCAGCTGGCCCTGTCTTTTATAAATTGGTTTTTATTTAGCTTTTAAGATAATTTTAAATAGGAAACAATCCAAAACAAAATGTTCATTACTATAGTATACGTAGGGTGCCTTTTATATTTCGGGATTTGGCAACCCTGGTGTTGCAATCTGTCAACTGAAAGCTCTATCGCAAAGTTTGACATTTGTTGGCTTATACGTACTCAGAACGTTTTGACATACGAGCGCTATTTGTGTTGTTTATAGTAACTTAAAAGATTCATCTCGGTCTAAAAATGGAATTAAATCGTGAACATTTTCGTGCGATTATTTTTTACAACTTTCGACGTGAATTAACACAGCAACAGTGCATGGATGAACTTAATTCAATTTTTGGCGATGAAACTCCATCAAGGACCAGTGTTTATCGATGGTATGGTGAATTCAATCGTGGTCGTAGTTCACTCCAAGACGAATTTCGTGAAGGTCGTCCGAAATCAGCTGTTGTTCCGAAAACCATTGATGCTGTGCGCGAACTGATATTGCAAGATCGTCATGTTACCTATCGTGAGATTGAGGCAACCTTAGGCATAAGTGGGACCAGCATACATTCAATATTGCATAAACATTTGACTGTCAAAAAAATTTGTTCGCGTTGGATCCCACACAATTTGTCAATCGCTCAAAAAAGGCTCGTGTCGATTGGTCGAAGGAAATGCTCAAAAAATACGATCGCGGTGCTTCGAAACACGTCTATGACATCGTGACAGGTGATGAATCGTGGATTTACGCGTATGAGCCCGAAAGTAAACAGCAGTCGACTGTATGGGTGTTTCAAGATGAGCCAAATCCAACAAAAGTTGTTCGCGCACGAAGCACTTCCAAGCAAATGGTCGCCTGTTTTTTCGGAAAATATGGACATGTCCCAACCGTACCACTAGAACAACGCAGAACAGTCAACTCTGAGTGGCACACAACCATTTGTTTGCCAGTTGTCTTCCAAGAAATCAGGAAAACCAACCGCCGAAGACGGATCACTCTTCACCACGACAATGCTAGCTCTCACACATCGGCTCAAACAACTGCATTTTTGAGCACCCAAAACATCGATTTTATGGGTCATCCGCCGTATAGTCCTGACTTGGCACCGAATGACTTCTTTTTATTCCCAACCGTGAAGAATAAACTGCGTGGACAACGATTTTCGACGCCCGAAGAAGCGGTTGCGGCATTCAGAATGCATGTTTTGGAGATACCTCAATCAGAGTGGCAAAAGTGCTTCGACAATTGGTTCAAACGCATGCAAAAGTGTATAGATCTTAATGGAGAATATTTTGATATATATATATTTATATTTATTAATATATTATTTATAATATATTTGTTTTTGTTCTCTAATCCCGAAATATAAAAGGCACCCCTCGTATATGTTTAAATGTTTTATGTAATGTAACCAATAACTCGTTACACCCATTTTACATTTGTATCAGTCTTATATTTCTTATTTGCCACAACAGCTGTTATTATTCTTACTTATACCATGAAACATTATTATTGATGGGTTGTCATAAATTCTGTCGAAAATTTTCGCGTTCTTGAAAATTTTCAAAGATTTTGCTGGTGTGGCGGCAAATGCTGAAATAGTCAATCACGGTCATTGGCACCAGAATTAATGGTTTTCCGGAATCGTGTGCGCGTCTCTTACATGAATTTCGCAATTTAATTTTTTTTTTTTTTGGCAAATTTTGTATTTGTCTGCATTTAGTTTGAGTCTTTGTACGTGTATCCTTAACTTACGTGAACAGTTTGCTTGAACCTAATTGAACTCGCACGAAAGCTATATTGCAAACGACAACCAAGACAACGTTTCGACAGCATCCTTAAACGATGGCTGTTTGCGTGTGTGTATGACTGTGTGTGGTGTTATGTTTGTGCTTGTATTTGGATGAGGCTGCAGCTTATCTCGCCTACCTTATCTGTATGTAGCTGTTGTATCTGACAGCGTTGTTGGCATGTGTTCGTGACAAACGTCGGTAGCGGCGTCCTTTGGTCCTGATAATTTCTTCACGCTCAATTGTTTCGCTAGCTATTTCCTTGTCCCAATCAACCAAATAACTAACTAACCATCTCTCCTCTCATCCATTCTCGGTTGTGTTGCTTTGCGTTCTGTATTGCTTACTGGACGCGTACATGTGTTTAATATTATTTAAGCAGTTAGAACGACCGTTGCCCTTGGTGTTGCTGCTGCTGTTGTTGTTGTTATTATTGTCGTCATCGTTACACGTCCAGGATCTACTCACAATATTGTTCCTGATTGGCCTTCCTCAGGCATGCATGACATGCCATGGAATTAAGCGGTTGTTCTATTCAATTGTTATGCCATCTTTTGTCACTTAATTGATTGAAGTCAACGACGTTTGGGTCGATTTTTCTGATAGTTAATGAAATTATGTAGGGTTAATTTATTCGGTTTTCCGAATATATTCTAATTGCATTCAGCACTACATGAGGTAGTGTAGCGTATACGTGTAGCTAGCGTATTTTAGGTTGAGCTATTTTGCTCATATTATAATGAGGTCATTGTTGATCTTTAGTTAAGCCTTTCGAACCGAAAAGACTCTAGGTGGACATTTCAGACTAGAAAAAGGTACAATTTATAACCAATCCAGATTTTAAGATTTCGCCACCAGAGGCGCTGGGAGTACACAGTGTCGCGGCTCCATATAAGTCAAAATACTACTGGGACATATAGTCCCATGAACAGAAAACCTTAGTTATATCTCAAGTTAGTGTTTTTCCAAACTTCAATTGTAATTGTATTTCACAAACTCAATATAAACACACGATAAAACAATAAAATATAACATATATCACTTCCTTCGTAGTTTTTATTACTGATTTCTGCAGAATTTCGCAACACGTGCTCACCTTTTCACTGACCACAAGTAACTGCAGCTGTCAAATGTCACACAAGAGTCAATATTTTCTACTAAAGATGTATTGAAGATCACGAACAACGGAAATAAACATTTTCATGCACATTCTTGAGCAAATATAACCTTAGGTGTATTTAACCTTTTTGGGATATATTGTACCGACCTGGTCAAAAGGGTTAAGGCATTCGTCCTGTTAGCTGTTCAATCATAGTTTTTTTTTTGTAGAATACTCTATTTAAATTTTTTTTCCCCCGGAGGATATCATTTATCTAAAGGGTGGTTAAATTTTAAAGGCCGATGTTGAATGTGAACCACACCTAAACGTCAAATTTTTTTCTGCATTTCATTTGACATTTCTCAATTTCAGACTAATTCAACTTGAACCATGGAAAGATACATAATCGAGCAACGCGTTAAAGTTATTCAGGCTTATTATGAAAATGAACGTTCAAATCAAAATACATATCGTGCACTTCGTGACTTTTTCGGTCAATTTAATCGTCCAAATGTGCGTACAATCGGAAAAATCGTGCACAAATTTGAGCAAACCGGGTCTGTAGGAGATGTGAAAACACCAGTGCATGCTCGAATAGCTCGTACTGCAGAAAATATTGCTGCTGTTCGCGATAGTGTGGCTGAAGAGCCGTCCACCTCAACTCGTGAATGGTGTTCGCTATCGTGACATGATGACGAACTTTTTATGGCCCTAATTGGAAGATATGAATGTGGACGATATGTGGTTTCAACAGGACGGTGCCACTTGCCACACAGCTAACGAAACAATGGCACTTTTGCGCGACAAATTCAATGACCGTGTTATCTCACGTGGTGGCGATGTCAATTGGCCGCCAAGATCATGTGATTTGACACCGTTGGACTTCTTTCTTTGGGATTATTTGAAAGAAAAGGTGTATATGATAAGCCAGCAACAATTAAAGAGCTAAAGAATGAGATAAATCGGCGCATTAACGGCATAGAACCTCACTAATGCCTCAGCGTCATTGAAAATTTGGACCATCGGATGGAGGTGTGCCGCCGAGGTCGTGACGGCCATTTTGCCGATATTTTGTTCCATACATAATTGAACCGTACCAATTTTATCATAATAAAAAGAAATGACAATAATTTCCTAAATAATTTGTGTTTTATTCAAAATCAACATCGGCCCTTAAAATTTAACCAACCTTTATATATACATAAAACTGTAACAGAAAAAAGTCTGTACATGGAATATTCTTTTAAAATTATTTTTGCGTGGGACATTTTGAATAAAGTGAAGTCCAAAAATCCGATTTTTGAAATTTTTGTCAATCTGTCTGTCTGTTAACGCAAAAACCATTAGATGGACTTAAATTGAACTTGACATCTAGGTTCCTTATGTCCCTGATCAACATATAGGATATGTTTTATTCAGTAAAAACTTACTTACTCACTTACTTAGTTGGCCATTACAACCCGTGTTTGGGTTTCAGCCAACCTCATTAGCTCTGGACAGGCGCCTCTGCTTTGCGCGCGCCCTCTCCAATCGGATACACCAAGTGCGGTTGGGGCTACCTCGGCCTGGTCCATCCATCGGAGTCATGGTCTCCCTCGTCGTCGCTGACCAACGACCCTAGCTTCGAGCACCTTTTTTGCTGGAGCTTCGTCGTCCATACGATAGACATGACACCAAACTACGTCAATGTCTTCGTAAAGCTCATACAGCTCGTGGTTCATTCAGATGCGATAGTCATTGCCGACTCGAACAGGACCGAATATTTTGCGAAGCGTTAATAGTATTAACATAACTGTCATCAATATGGTCCACTGTTACGTTAGCATTCAATCCATTGTTTAATATTTTTTTTTGTGCAGAGCCCAGCGCATTATTAGAGTTCATATCAGGTGCACAAACAATTTTAACACACTTTAAAACATTTTTTTCTTTCAAAAAATTTACTTCTTTTGTCTAACAACTTACTACTTTTTTCTTTTCCTAAATAAAGTTTGCTTATCTTCTCTTAGCATTTTCACTGATGTATTAAGATCATGGATTACATTCTTCTTACATAAGATTTAATGATAAACAATATTTAACGTTTTGAGTGACTCATTTGCATTTGCACTCACTACACTTTCACCTTTAATAAGAGTATTGTCATATTTTAAAAAACCTCGAGAAACTCCTAAGCCGTTCATCCCATTTGCATGAAAATTGGTATTAGGGAGTTTCGGATACAGTAAGTGTTTTAAATTTATCTATTCTGCCCTATCTCGAGCACCAAAGGGTGCTATTTTCGCATATCAGAACAGCTGATGTCGAATTCTGTATTAATTGACTTTCGCATCAACACATGCGCAAGTCAGTTGGAGTAGGTTGGAGTTGTTTTAATAATATAACCAAAATTATATTTAATGATTTTCTGGGTTCCAGTAGAAAATAGGTATTTTTACAAAAGAAAACTAAACAAAAGGGACATTTAAACAACCTAACCAATATGCCCAGTTTTTTAAAAAAGGTTTAAGGAACACGAGAAAATTCTTGAAAAACTGAATCAACACTGAAATGCCTAAATAATCCGTCAGAAAGGGTTAAGTTTTGGTATTGAAAAAAGTCATTATTTGCTTGTATAGCTAAGTAAACATACGAAGATTAAATATTTAGCTATGGTTCCACACCCATCTAAAAGGGTGTCATAAGATGAAAATACTTTTTGCAGCAACAATATTATTGATATCCGTGAATATATCTAACTTCAATACACATGAGAGACAATATTTTTTATTACCATTCAAACTTCAATAGCTGCTCAAACATCCCTTACGTAGCAGCGTGTTTTGAGCCCCTATAAATGCGCAACACATTGTAATTCGTCTGTCGGACATCTGTATTCGGCACAATAAGAGGATTAATGGGGAAATAAAAATTAAAAAAATTTCTATCTGTAGGGTGTCTCTAGGTGTGATAATAACGTCTGGTGGTGTTAGAAAAAATCACGCAGTTGTTTTCTAACCAAGGATTAACAAGTTATTATTACAGTTGTCAGGGAAGGGGCTTAAATTTTATATTCACTTACTTATTTTTGCTAAAAGTAAAAAAAAAGCATTTCCTGAAGGATTATCAAGGACTTGAAAGGATTACAAAACATAAGGGTAGCATAATGTAACATTTATTATATTGTTGAGATTTAAAAACTTATTGTTTTATAATGTTTATGTTTAAAACTTATTTCTTTTTTATAATAAACTCTACTAGCTGGAATACCAGGCGCAGCACAATATTTTGAATGGCTTAGTTAGACGGAGATAAGTCTGTAAATCGAGTTTGAGGGCACAAAATGTTTATTTTCCTTCTACGAAAATATTCATACCGATAGTCCATGTGAAACCGAAGTTACAAAAATTTGTATGGGAAAATGAGTCCTTTCGCTTGTTTACATTACGATTTTTCTTTAAAATGGCGTAACTCCTGAACGAAGTGCTACACAAGAACCGTTGACCACTTGTAAGTATAAAATTACAGTTTGAAAATTAGTCCCTTAGTACACCAACAAATATTTTATCGAGTACACAGAGGAACAGTAAAAAAGTTGTAGAATTATAGGTAAAAGTCTAAAAACCTGTTCTTATTTTGATAATTTGACTATATCTTTTTACCAAATTGACCAATTTTGATCGTTTATATATTTTCTTTTATTAAAAATATATATCGTGATTCAATTTCAATTTTTTATATTTTGTAGCTTTGAAGATACCTACGTTCAAAATTATAAAATTTTGAAAATTTGGATATTTGTAAAAATGGATATTTGAAACCGTGTATATTTTTTATTATTTCATGAATATCTAACATTTTTTTTCTAATGGAAAAACTGTGGAATTTTTGTAAACATTTTAATTTGCACATATATCTTTCATAATTGTGGAGATATTTTTAATATAGAAAGTGTTTTAAATTCATTTACTGTCATGAAATTTTCGTTTATTTACTGTTTTTAAATTAATTTACTGCTTAAATTAATTCATTTATATATTCATTATGGTTGGTTCTAAGTAAAAAATAGTGAAAATATTGTCAATAAAAATTTTAATTGTGCTTCAATATGGCGCCCGTTTGGAAAAGTTATTTAAACAATCCGAGCTTTGCTACATATTTGGTGAATACTCATTTAAGAAAGACAGGAGAAATATATCTGAAGGTATACTTTGATATATATACAAATATACTAAGGTACCCACGGTCTGTCATGCTTTAATCAAAAGATTGTCCTCAATATCTCTGAAGCATTTATCAAGACGCTCACTGTTCACCCCTAAGGACATCGTCAAAGTAGAAATTATATATTTTAATTTCATACATACTTATAAAGAATCTGCTCAAAGTTAATATGAAATTTCTACTGCTCCGCTATTCAAACATGCCTAGACGCTTTGCGTCGAAACTGTTTGTTTTTCTATAAAACTGTTAAGTGCATTTTTGTAGAAAATTATCTGATCTACAATTTTGTCCTGAACATATTTTCTGTCCTAAAAAGAGGAGCGGAGATATAAGCGAATGACCGATTTCGGTGATCTTTGGAACTCTTGACAAGTTGTTATTTATGCTTTAGTAAAGAGGTTTACATCAAAAACTTAGTTCCTAGTTTTTTGGATTTCAGAAAAATAAAAAAAATGGCAGGGAAATATATTAACCCTCGAGCGCAGTCAAAAGTTATGTTGCAGAAAAAAACTAAAGATGCAGAATTTTATTTTTTATGGGTTGTTTTCAAAAATATATGAAGCCCTTCAAGCCCTTTTCTTCCAAACATTTCGTTCCACTCTAATAATTATCCTACAAAATGTTTTTTTTTTAATCTTTTCGGAATGATCGACAATGTTATAAAAACTAAAATGTTAATTAAAATTCCAAAGTTTTTCCATGAGATAAAGGAATAAAAAGATACAGGGTTGCAAGTTTCGACACTACACAAAACTTTCAAAATTTCTTGCAAAAATTAAAAAGAAAAATATTTGTTA
Source organism: Coremacera marginata (assembly GCA_914767935.1). Taxonomy (NCBI): domain Eukaryota; kingdom Metazoa; phylum Arthropoda; class Insecta; order Diptera; family Sciomyzidae; genus Coremacera; species Coremacera marginata. The sequence goes on from OU612045.1 coordinate 145,925,537, forward strand.
ATAGAAATGTTATCAATCCATAAAAATCAGCCAATCTGTTTAAAATATATAGTTAAATTATCAGAAAAAGAACGATTTTTCAGATTTCTGCATATAAATCCCAAACTCGAGCTAGTTCATTTCTGAAATCTATGTGCAAAATCCATTTGCAACTGTTGCGAAGTGCCAGTTTGTTCGCCTGTGTTATTTATATCTTTTTTTTTTATAGGTATATAAATATTTTGTAAGATATACTCGTATTACAAAATATAGCTGGGTCTATGCTTTAACATTTTTATATTCATAAAGTTATTCATAGGCTTATCGTGAGCTTACATCATAATAAATTTTTTTCTTTTTGATGTTGTACTTAACTGCAACCTCCATGGAAATCGCATATTAACCCATTTCCGGCGGCTCCTTAGCTACCGGACCAAAATCGATGAAACTTCATCCAGGGTCTACATATAGCGCTAAACTTTGTTTGGCATTATTTAAAATGTTTACCTGCACAGGTAAGGGCTGGGTGGCCTGGTGCATTTTTGCACGACTGGCTCGATCACAGCCGTACCTGGCCAGCGAGAAATGGCTAAAGACCTCTTAATTTTTTTTAAAATAAAATTTTAAACTTATAATAATTGCTATTGAAAGGAATTTTCAATGACGCGATTAAATTTTTTTTCCAATATTTTTAAAAAAAGTCAATATAAAAATAACGTAAAAATTGGGTCGAGCCTTGGGCGTAAAATACAGGTAAGCGACTGAAACGACTCAAACCAAAAATAATTTATATTGTCCAAGGAACAAACTAACATAATCACAGCATTGCGAGGTTATACCGCTTTCACGCTCACCTGGCAAAAATTCGAAAATAACTGATACAAAAATGCATCCGCAGCTGAAAATTTGGTTTGCGTGACAAGCGTGTGTTATGCAATTTATAATAGTCAGTAAGAGTGACTATGAAGTATACTAATAAATTTCGTTTTTACAAAAATATTTTGCACTGTTAAAAGACTCATTGAATCGAAAACTAGTTTAAATGGTTTATATATTCAAAATTTTTCAATTTCAATTCAATTCATTTATTAATAGCAAAACATTATTTTTTACATTTACATTTAACTGTGTACAGTTTATACAGAGATTTGGCTATCCTTACATCTATAAAACAGTATTTTGTTGTTTGAGATCGTCTGAGTAATATTATAGGAACTGCGAAGGAAAAGCTATAGAAAACCTTCGATTAATTCAATTTTTAAATTTAACATAAAACTTAATATAACTAAAAATGCATTTACTTAACCTAGTAGTTTGTACATAAACTTGATATCATAGAGTTGTCAGAAATGCTGCAATTGATATTAAATTTAGAGGCTCTTACACTTATCGAGTTTATTATAAGAGAAATTTTATGTTCATCATGTAGTCTTTTAGTAGAGTAATCAAAGGGGAGGTTTAGCATAATTTTCAAGAGCTTATTTTGCTTGACTTGCAACTTATTTATATGGGTTTTCGCACAAGTTCCCCAAACGGGCGAGGCGTACAGAATGATGGATTGAAATATAGTTTTCGCAATGAGCATTTTGTTATTATGGTCTAGTACAGAATTTCTGTTAATAAGTGGGTAAAGCATTTTAATAGCGATATCAACTTTGTTAATTATATTTGTTATGTGTATTTTAAAAGTGAGTTTAGAATCAAGATGAACACCAAGATATTTGACATTGCTGGACCAGGGTATAGCAACACCTCCTATGCTTAACGTAGAGCTGGGGAAGAAGCAAGACAGCCTTTTTCTCGAGAAAAAGATTGCTTGAGTCTTGTCTACATTTATTTTAATTTTCCAAAGATGGAAATAGCACATTACGTCACGAAGAGCGAGCTCTAAAAATTTTCTGCAATCCTCACCCAGTTCATTGGCAGTGTAGAGACCTATGTCATCTGCGAAAGCTGCAACTTCGCAATAATTGGGCTTTGGCATGTCTGAACAGTAGATGATATAGAGCAAAGGACCAAGGACGGAACCCTGTGGAACTCCAGCTGGTATTTCGATATATTCTGAATGTTCTCCTTGAACAGATACACGAAAGTAACGATTTGAAATGAAACTTTTTATAATATTAACTAGATATTGAGGGAATATGAATTTAATAAGCTTATACACTAATCCCTCATGCCAAACAGAATCGAAAGCCTTTTCAATATCCAACAAAACCAGAGCAGTGGACTTTTTATTTTTGAAATTATCAGTAACATGTTTATGTATCCTTTTTACTTGGTGCGTAGTACAGTGGCCTATCCTAAAACCAAATTGCTCCTTAGAAACTATCTGTTTTTCGTCAATATGCTTCCAAAGTAAATCTTTTATAACTTTTTCTAATAATTTGCTTAGGCTACAGAGAAGACTAATAGGCCTGTAGCTGCTCACCTGATTTGGGGGTTTGCCAGGCTTGGCGATAGGGACAACGTTAGCACGCTTCCAGCAGTCTGGAAAATATTGCAATTTTAGGCAAGCATTTACGATAAGCGTGACAAAATTTATCGCTTGAATTGGCAGTTTTTTAAGAATAATATTCTGAATACCATCAATACCAGGGGATTTTTTGTTCTTCAGCTCCTTCAATAGCATTTTAACATTTGCAGGTGTGGTAAATACTGGATCAGTAACTTGCTGTATGGATTCATATTCGATAACAGTTTCATTTACAAATCGTGTTAAAGAGTCAGTACCCAAGTTAGCAGATATGTTATGGTTTTCAAAAAATTTTTGAGCAAGGGCGTTTGCTTTCTCTTTACTAGAAGTAATAATATCATTCCCTAGGATGAGGGGAGGAATACAATTTACTTTTTTTTTGCAGATTTTGTAAATGTTCCAAAAAGGCTTCGAACTTTTATCCAGTGAAGATAACTTATTTTTCCATTGAATATTTCTCAAATCAAAAATTCTTTTACAAATTATAGTAGAATAAAAACACATTGAATAATAATCAGCTTGGCTATGATATCTGCCCCAATTTCGTCGAAAATGATTTCTGGTACGGATAAGATCCATTATGTCAGAGGGGAGCCTTAGGTAACTATTGATTGGTAGTTCCTTTGGAACAGAGGCTTGAACTGCAGCTTGAATTTTATCAAATAAAAATTTTATGTGATTATCAACTTGAGCTGTACTAGAGATATCATCTAAATTCATAGGAGAGTTATTAAAATTCTCATTTAGATAGGATTTGAACAAGCTCCAATTTGCCTTGCTATAATTATATGTAAGGTTTTCACTGACATTTACTGTACAATGAAGATTGAAACTGACTGGAAGGTGGTCTGACGGAAGTTCATTCAGTACAATAGGTTGTGATATAAATTGGCATATGTTCGTAGGTACCAAGTCGAGTGTAGAAGGAGCCGCCTTAGAGTTGGGTATATAAGTTGGACTCGTAGGGTATTGCACTGCGAAAGGGAGACGCGTAGTCAGGTTTGCAAGAACATTACCCCAACTGTTGGCACGTATGCAACCCCAATCACGGTGTCTTGAATTTAGGTCGCCACAAATAATATATTTATCAATGTTACCTAACAATTTTCTCAAGTCTGCTTCAAACAATTGTCGGTTAGAGTAGGAATTTTGTTGTCCAGGGAAGTAAACACTAATGAGTTTAACTGTGAAATTCTCAAAAAGGTTGACTTGTACACCAACATTTTCTATGAGCTTTGTTTTAACGGTAGGAATAGATACGAAAGGTATACCTTTCTTAATTAGTATCGCAACGCCTCCTCCTGTCCTATCTAGGCGATCATTTCGTATAAAAGTATAGTTCGGATGAGAGAATTTTATAGAACTTTTAAGCCATGTCTCTGACAACATACAAATATCAACTTTATGTGCTAACAGGAATGTGAACAATTCAATGGACTTATTACACACGCTTCTGCAGTTCCAAAATATAACCTTTAACTGTTGAACATTCATTACTTAATATTATTATACAAAAATTTAACTGCTAATTCAGTAATAACCTTAAATTGATCACTTTTTGTTTGACAAGTACTAAGTCTTGACACTAAATCAAAAGTTAAGTTCATTATTTCATCTTGACTAAATAGACTATTACTGGAGCTAGTCAGTACCTCAGAATAAGTGTTTGCAGTCCTAACTGGTTGTAATTGTGGTGTAGACTTTTCATGATGATAAAGCGACGGGAAATTCAAATTGTTGTGCAAGTACTCTCTCTTTGTTGTATTTGGAATATTTCTTGCAGGTCTATTGTTTCGTTTGTCTCTTAATGACAAATAAACAGCTCTGTTTGGACAGGTGACATCCGACGAAGTATGGTTGCCAGCGCAGTTTGCACAGCGAACTTTATTTTTGTCAGGGCAATCTGTCGTTTTATGCTTGCCAGCACAAAAAGCACAGTTTGTTGTGACGTAACACTTTCGCTCGCCATGACCATACATTTGACAATTACGGCACTGCACAGGTTGTTTTTTGTTCTTTTTTTGGTACTCCCAAGTAATAAGAGTACGAAATAATGCTTTGACTTTTGAGCGCAATTCAGAGAGTTTAACTGTTCCATTTTCGAAATAAACAATGTAGAGTGAGTCCAAATAGCGCTCATATTGTTTCTTTTTCAGCTTGACTTCAGTGCATTTATAACCAAGCGATATCAGCTTTAACTGTTTCTTCAGAAACATTTTCAAGGCCAACAATTACTGCCTTAAACATGCGATCACTTTTGTTGTCATGCGAAAAAAATTGTAGCTTGTTTGCTTGAAGATGGAATATTATCTTGTCGTAGTCTTGCTTTGACTCAGTAGTTATTTTTATTCCAATGGACATTTTTTTAATTAAATAGTTTGTTACTTTCGCATCATCACAAAGTTTGTGGATGGTTTTGAGATCATTTATTAAAACCTTTATCGGTGGAATATTAGGTGGAGTTTTATTCACTGCTTCTTGGATCTCATCATCCATATGTGGTGAGTCCGTGCTCTGAAGGACCTGGAGCGGCGTCCAGTAGTTCCTCCTACTTTTATCTTTAGGTATTTTTGATGGAGGCATCGCATCTCCACTATAAAATTTAACACCACGTTTAGAAATTGTGGTTTTGTTGTTATTTTGTTTTTATTGATTTAGTTCTGTTTTCGATATAACACCCGTTTAACAAAAGAGAAAAATAACACGATGTGTAACTCTCGCTGCTACAGCACTGCACGTTCGCTCGCGACAAGAATGCAAGATGAACTGATATATTCAAAATCAATTATTGAATGTGTGTCTTCTATAAACTCCGAAGTTACTGGGCCGTTTGAGCTGAAATAGATATTTTTTGACTCTTACAAGATTTTTTTAGAGTTGAACATTTGTCATACCCTCTTCATACAGTCCACAAATCAATAAAATTGCTATATTTTAGACAGTTTTTGTCGGTTTAGACTGAAATTTGGTAAGTAAGTTTGTATGGTGACTGTCCACGGTGCGCTTGAATGAAATTAAATAAAAAGGTCTTTCACCTGGAATTTTTTTCCAGATTCTGAAAATATATTGCTTCTAGATCATATAAGACCAAAAATAAAATCCTGTATCTAGGGCTTTTTGAGAAAATTGAGAACATTTTTTTTAGAATGCATTTGCATTTTTTATTAGTTTTTGGTTAATTTCCGTATATTTTTTTATTTTTTTTTTTATTCACCTGAAAGAAAGGTTAAAAAAAAAGAAAAGTTTCCTTTTTTTCACAAACACATATTAAGTATAATGATGTGATTATATGAATGTGCTTAAATGATTTTTCGATACTCGAATTTATTATATAAGTATATATAAACCATTGTAGTGGCTGACATCTCGAAGAAGTCTTTCAGCATTATCTAGGTGATTAGGTGATACTTTTTGCATTTTCCAAAAAGACTTAAATAAATCAAAATGTACCAATTCCATAGCCTTTGTGTTTACCGCACGGAGAGAAGAAGCAATTTGAATAACAGCGCGGTAACTCACATTACACTCACTTACAAATTACATGTCGGCAACTGTGTAGGTGTGGTCACATAGTAGGTACGCCCACTTTTCAGCTTTTGTAGCTTTTTTCATTTCTAATATATAGCTCGAAATGTGTTTAGGTTGTATGGGAGCAACCACGCCTACTAGTTCGATTGCGCTTAAATTGAAGACATTGTTTAATAATTAAACATTTGGCATCTACTTTTGATTTCGTTATTGTAGTTTTTTTTCGTTTCTATGACATAGCGCAAAATATGTTTAGGTTATATGTTAGCTGCCACGCCCACTTGTTCGATTTTACTTAAATTTAATTCATTCCTCAGAGTTGCAAAAGGGAGCTTTAATTTTTTAGACAGGGGTCAATGCTTTTAAATAGCTTTTTCTGGTAATCTTAAAAATTGACAATGAATGCAAATATTTGCGTTGAAATTTTTAAAAAATTCCCTGAACATTGTTAAAAAAAAACGAAACTCCCTTTTTTTATTCTGGGTGAGATTTTATTCACATTAGGGCTGATTGTTTATTAATCATATATTTGACGTTATGACCATTGATTTCAATATTGTAGATTTTTTTCATTTCTAAGATATAGCGCAAAATGTGCTTAAGTTCTGTGGAGCTGCCACGCCTACTTGTGAAAAATTTCTAAAATATTTTTTTATCTTTTCTATACCTTAAACATCGAAAACTACAAAATCTACAAAATAATTTTCGCCGTCTAACTTGTTCCTTTATTCAAATAATAAGTTCTTTAAATTTAAAAACTTTTTTCTATAATTTAATGTATCATATCTTTCGGACAATGAACTTTATTCCTTTGATGAAAGTTTTTGAAAACTTTTTGAATTTTAATGTTCATTGGCGTAAGAGCTTGTTCTTAAATTAAAAAACTTTAAAAAAAAACCGACTACAAAATCACTACAAAGTAAAAAATAATTTTAAAATTTTCCTTTTAATTACTCGGTCATATTTGACAATTTATTTAAGCATATTATTACATTGGAAAATTTATAATTTGAATTTTTTTCTAATTTGTTTTATTATCATAAATATATTAACTACTTTATGAATACAAAAGCTTTTAAGGTCGGCGCTACTATAATCAGACTTTTCATCAGAAGCGCCAACTTAAAAAAAAAAATAAACGAACTTGAGAACCTACTCCTTTTTGAAGTCGGTTAAAAACAAAGATTCTTGGAACCAATATTAATGAATTAACAAATATTTAACCAATTTTAATGAATTCTTCCTTTGTTTGTTTCAATAAACAAAGAACTTTTTCTTTAAGGGGCTGTTCATAAATTACTTAACACTTTTCAATCCCGGGGGTGGTGGGTTCAACATTTGTGAAGAAATCTGTGCTGGAGGGGGGATGGGGTGGAGGTAGGTCGTGAGTAACGTCACAAAAAATTTTTTAGTTCAGTTTTCAAAATTTTAGATGTTAATAAAATTTAATTTAATTGTAAACATTGCTTTAATTTTTTATCAATAAAAAACGCACACAATAAAACGAAGGGAAAAACCGGCTAAATTATGTTACAGCTAATAAAAACGACAATAAATTTTGTATCAGCTATCAAATTCGAAAAAATTATTTTTTGATTTGAATATATTTTATTAAGTTCGTGACTAGTGAATTAAATAAGTATAGCTTTGTACCTGGAAAGAAACCAAACCGAATGGATAAAAGTTTTGTGTGCCACGTTTTTGTAAAATGTATAAATATGTTAATGTTATATAACACATGTTTTATCGGAATTTGTAACAAATTAATAAATTTTTATAACTGTGCTATATTCATCGAACTGAGAATCCTAATAAAAATTATGAAATATAACCTAAGCCTAAAGCAGTGCTGGGCAATCGTGTGATCCCTTTGGAACCCTTTTTGTGAAAGTTTTGGCGTTTGACAGAAAATAACTAGAAAAATCTTTGACCGCATTTGTTAGAGATCGGAACAACTGTGCACTGTTATCCAACTGATATCCGAAACTCATTTGTGTTTCCACCACCATTTAACCACCAACAATATTTATAAATGCAATAAATTTTAATGAATTAATTACTTGATACAAAAATCCAACAAAGAACAGTATAGCCAGCGTATATTTATAGAGCACAAACCGCAATTAATACATTAATAATGCTCAAAACCAACAATTACAACAATTACAATAACCATCGATACAAAAGAATGTCTACCAAATTAGACACATTAAAGCGTAAACTTGGTATCCTGCAGGAAACCAACCAGCAACCACCCACTGACAGTCAACAACAACAACGACTCCAAGTTGCCTTGCTGCTCAGGATTTACTGCAACATTTCGATGTAATAAAATTTAATTTACAGCAAAGCCAAAAGCAAAAACAACACAAAGAATGAAAAAAACAAAAAGGTTCAAAAAAGGACATTCAAAGGACGCTCGCATTACTTGCTGACACAAGTCAACCTGCAGCCCCCATAAGGGACATGGTCAAATAGGGGTAATAAACAAAAACACAAATACACAAGCAAAACAAAAACAAAAAACAAAAAAAAAACAAACAAAAATAAAAAAAAAAACAGCAAAACACAGAAACATTGTCCATGGCTGCAATAGCCAGTGCATAGGTTGAAAACAAAACCGAAACCGAACAATTTCAATTAGCTGCAAATTGTGTCTCATGCGGAAAAAACACAAAAACAAAACCAAAAAACAACAATAATGCAAACTAAGCAAACTTTCAGCTTTATGCCTTTTTCCCTTTTTCCTATTAATACCTACCAATTTCAGTGTACTTAGTTTTCCCCAAAGACGAGTCCAAAGTGATTCCTACTATTTAAATTCAACACTTTTTCTTTTTTTTTATATCCTTGCATTTAATGGTATTGCACAGTTTGGTGCTATTTTTACCAAGCCTTTTTGTGGTAGGCGTTGTTGTAGTAATAGTAGTGTTAGGTGTAGTTATTGTAGTAGAAAAAGTAGCGGTTTATTTGCCTAATTAACGCATTTAAAGTCATTTGTTGGTAGTGGCACGCTTGCAAAGTGGCCCAGATTCAAATGGTGTGCCAGAGCAGAGGCGTTAACCTTTGGGGACGTTTTTTGATTTTAGAATTAGGCACGATATTACATCGAATCATCAAGGGGCATACTATGTGTGTTGATTTTTGTTGTTACAGCTGATTTATTCCAAAGAGAATAAATCACGGAAATTGTAATCAAAGCAATTAAATTAAAGTTCATTTGAAGTCGAGCGGTATCTGTAATGGTAGTTGGATTACGAAATCATGTCCTTAAGGTAATCACTTTTAAATCATGAAAAAGTATTAAGTCTATTTTTATAAAACCAAAGCAAAACTGAAAAAGGACTGATGCGTGGTACAGTAGTTGAAAACTTAGTGAAAAGAAAGTATAAAACTTTTGAAAGAGTTGAGATATAAAATGTTACAACCACTTTTATGTCACATCAAGGAAAAAGTCACATAAACAGTAGTGGTATTCAAGTAACGCCGTATTTGTGGTGTAAATAGCGTATGTGCCGTTACCCTGTAGGAAAATCAACTAATTTAAAAGTAGTTGATAAAGTAGTTTTTTGTCAACCACAACTAGTTGAAATTTTGACTTTTTTCCATAGAACGAACTAACTTATTTTGTATGGTGATGTCCGCTAAATAAGTCAATTGACTGTCGTCTGCATATATTTTCAACTACTTGTTAAATTAGTTACATTTAAATTATTTTTTTAATTGCTTTAAAATAACCAATTGAAAACTATTACTGATGGCCAACAGTTAATAATATTTGATGAAATAACATGGTAAAATATATATAAGCTTGTAATCTAATAAAAATTTTCAATTAAAACATGCCAACATCAGAGTAGTTGCCGCCTTAATATAATTCAAAGTAGTTTATCAATCACTGGGTTTTAAGTAGTATTTCAATCACTTCATATATTGAAGTGGATGCCGCCTTAATATATTTCAAAGTAGTTCATATACTGGTTTATTTTAAACTAGTTTTTTAATTAGTTGTTTTTAAAAACAAGTTAGTTTGTTCCTATAGGGTAGTTCATACAACTTACCACACATACGCAGTTTACATCACAAATACGTCATTCATTGAATACCACTTGTGTCTCATAGAATACGTAAACACACATTAATATTCAAAAAAGTTATCCAAAAATATTGTATGTGCACTAAAATGTACAAAAATGAGTGGTAAGATATCATAAAACTGATAAGACTGTTTTTTCAATAAAAAATAACATAAGTCTTATATTTTCCAGCAGTAAACGCAAAATGTGGAGTCGTGAGGAGACACAAGGTCTACTTAAATGCTATCTAAAAAGAAAAGCAAAGAGTTTAAGCACTCCAGAAAGAAAAAACTTTGCTTATGACTCAGTTCATGAGATTTCCCTACAAAAAAAAAAAAACAAAAAGAAAAAGAAAATTTTCCATTATAAGACATTTTTGAAATTTTTTTTTTCTTTTATCGTTAGCTAGTGGTGACACTCGAAACACTTGAGTTTGGCCCAAAAATCATCTTTTAAGGGCTGACGTCTTCATGTATATTTTTATATCTAAGGGCACGTTTATAGTGCCGGCTGGTTGCTGTGCCGAAAGCACAACCAAACTTATTAAAATGTTTCTATGTATCAAAATTACAATTAGTTCAACAAAAAAAAAAAAAAAAAAAAATACAAATGATAATATACTAATTCACTAATGTATCTCAAAGCACGAAAAATTGCTTTGCTTACCTTACAAAGCAGCTGATTTTGACATGTTTGAATCCGTTTTCATTTTGTATTGAACATTCCATTTCTGATTGCAATGCAGAACACCGTTTTAAATCCGAATTGAATTCAGACTTTTACGCTTTTCCGACCCGAAATTCAGAACAGGCCAGTATATCTTTTTATTTCAAATTTTATTATTTCTTAACTTAATTAAATCCAACAATGCGTATAAATAATTGCTGCTGTGCAGATATTATATTTTTAAAGTATGAATTAGTGTAAGATTAGTGAAAAATTAGTGAAAATTATAGACCCTGTAACCCACGTGAACACTGAGTATTACAACTTCAAGTGAAGTTCGTGATTAACATTTTTGTGTAGTTCGAGTTCGTTATTTTTTTGACATTTTTAAATACTTGTGAATACGGGTAGTACGAAAATTGGAGCTCTATTTTTATTATAATATCAAATTCAATAAATAACGAAACATTTGAAATCATTTTCAGTTTGATACGTTAAAAGTATAAGATCTTAGAAGGCATAAAGTATTAATGTACCCATTTGGGTACAACGGCTAAAAGTATACCAAAAACCGACGAAGCCGTAAATAGGATAGAAGAGGATTTTGACGATGGCTAGGAGTATGATTTAGTCATAATTCCACCAGAACATAGTGATGAAGAAGAAGATTTTATTGACAATAAAGCAGGCCCGTAGCTAAGGGGGAATTTAGGTGTTTAAAATCCCTCCTTTAGGTCCAGAAAGCATGAAAAATTACCACAAATGAGACCATTCAATCCAAAATGAGATTTTTTTTAATATAAATTGAGATAATGATGTTAACTTACTTTTAAGAAGGAGAAAATTTCAACATTTTCAAAGCAAATGTAAAAATCGTCGCTTAATTCATAAAAGATGTTTGTGGCCAAATGAAAGATTAACTTTACTTATAAAAGTCATAATCATTATATTGAAAATAACTGCAAGAACTTTGCAAGAACCATTTTCAATTATGAATTTTGATGCTCAAAAAATCCCTGATATCCAAAAAAATATACATTTGATATCATACCTCGAACAAATATAATTATAAATTGTAGAAAATTAGATTGACATTTTTTATGCAATACCTAAGTTTTTAGGACCCAAAAACTTTGAGAAAGCATTCGTTTGAATGATTTTTTTTTTTAAATTTTTAAAAGCTGTATTATGCATAAAGTACATGAACCACGAAATTTAACAAATTATGTAGTATTCCACGTAAGACCGACGACTAAAAAGTTTGCTCATTATATTTTGTTGTTTTCTTGGTATATAAGACATCTAAAATCTCCAACTTTCCACAAAAGTCAAGCCCTCTGTGAAGTTTTTATCCAAATTACAGGTTTCGGAAAATCACCTAAGAACAGTATATGTTTTTTTTCGAAAACTTCTCAATAAAGAAATATTTTTAAAACATTTTATACAGTCCAATTCTATAGGGGCTTGATGATTTTTTTAATCTTATCATGTTACCAAATTTTCATAAGAAAAATTAACAATTACTTTTTTTTAAACATCGGCATTTTTAAAAAAATTTTTCATTATGTTAAAAAATTAAAGAAAGAGACAATTTAATTGTTGAAAAAAAATTAATATTAAAATTTGCATTTTTTAATTTGCAAATAATTAAAATTTCAATCCACCACTGAATAAATTTTTGAATATAAAAAAAAAAAAAATAACTTAAATTTTTTCATTAAAATTTATCTAGCTGAGTATCATTTTCAAAGAAAGTCTTATTTTGATCTGGTAGCTTATGTTAAATAATATATTGGGTATAAGATATTGGTGCTGTGCAAAAATCAGTTTTTTGTTTACGGGTTTTGAAAAATATTTTGAAATTTAAATATGACTTTTATCGGAATCGATTTCTCTGCTCGAAAAACGTTATTAAAAAAGAAGTATATAGTAATTCGCGGTTGTTATAATTATAATCTAATTTAATTTTATAATTAACTAAACTAAACGAATTTGCACTATAAAACAACATAGTTCTAAGTGTACTGATGTAAGCCTTCATTTTATATAAATAAATATACTAAGTAAATAAATAAAAAATAAAAAAAAATGATGTGTTATTGGAACAGAATTATATCGTCAGACATGATATTCAATTTTTATGAGAAAATGGAACAGTTCAATTTTTTAAGATTTTAAAATATTTTCTTTTGAATATAATTTCAATTGTCGAAATCATTTTCAAGAACAGTAATATTTTGGCCTTTAACGATAACTCGAACTAGGTTTCACACAGGTCCAAATACTTGTACACAAGCTGGAGATCAATAAAAGCGTAAGATAGCCAAAAAGAAAACAAATCTAAGGGCTAGAATTTTTTTGTTCTCCCGTTTTTAAAGCTTAACTTTTCATAGCAAATTTAAATTTTGATTTTAATAAACTGCAAAAAATCTTACCTACTTTTACCTTTCAAATTAATGTTGTTGCATTAGTAAAATTTTGTCATAGATATTTTCACTTTTTTTCCTAATTTTACGAATTATACTTTTTAAAAGACAATTAAAAATTCTTAATTAGGACCATTTTAAACCGACTTCAAAAATGAGCAGGTTCTCAAGTTCGTCGGTTTCTCTGTTTTTTTTTAATGCATGTACATCGATAACTCCTAAACCATATGCCTGATTGCCATAATTTTTGGTGAACAGATAGACATCATAAACACGGAGGTGACCACATAAAAAAGTGGGCGGTATTCGATAGCGGGGCGTGGCAATACTAGAAAAACACTGCATCTTGAATAATATTGACACAAGGGTAATAAAACTCGTTACAAGAATGGGTATAATTATTTCAAAACACGTGACATCTAATTTAAATTTTAGAGACAGATATTTGAAATAACCAACAAACTTTCAGAATTTAATAGATCAAATTTTTTCAGAACAATTGTATTTCTGTAGTTTATACATTTTTTTTTCGAAAATTTAGCATATTCTCTAAAAAGGAAGAAATAAAAACTTAAAAAAAAAAACCGACTACAAATTCACTACAAAGTAAAAATAATTTTAAAATAACTTTTCCTTTTAATTTCTTGGTCATATTTGACAATTTATTTAAACATATTATTACATTCGAAAACTTATTTTATTTTTTTGTAATATGTTGCATTATCATAAATAAATTAATTTCTTTATGAATACAAAAGCTTTGAAGTTGGCGCTTCTGATTAAAAGTCTGATTATATTAGCGCCGACCTTAAAAGCCTTTGTATACATAATGAAATTACTATATTTATGATAATAAAACAAATTAGAAAAAATTTAATAATACGTTTTCCAATGTAATAATATCTTTAAATAAATTATCAAATATGACCAAGAAATTAAAAGGAAAAGTTATTTTAAAATTATATTTTACTTTGTAGTCATTTTGTAGTTGGTTTTTTTTTTCTTAAAAAGTTTTCAAAAACCATAGGTAAAAATCAAAAACTTAAAATTCAATATTAATTTGATAAAAAGTGCATTGCCATCCCTCTTATGGTCATTTAAAAACAAGCATATTGACGAATAATCTTAAAAGAAAACGGAATTGTTGAGAAAAATTTCCATAACCTTGCTTTTAGTTTTTTACTGGTATTTACTTATAAAGGCAATTCACAAGGTGTTGAAAAGTTGTATGTTGTAAGTGAAAGGTTTTTCTCATTTTCTCCCTTATTGGTAAAGCGATTTTTTTTGAAATTTTGGTTATTGGCTGTAATCCAGTGTAATAAATAAATAAAGATAAATGCAAACTTTTTCTAGTAGTTTTTGATTGGCTTCAAATGGGTTGCTACAATTTACATGTAACAGTAAATTATATTTTTGGATAACCTTTTTAACAAGTCAATTTTTCAAACTCTTTGTGATGCATACAACTTTTACCAACATTCCACCCAATATTGATTGACGTCAAAATATGAATTATGTCAGCTAAATTCACACACTTCGTTAAAAATAATCAAAATCGAAATATTAGGAAAAAATTCATGTGTGAAATGGCCCACTATGACTTTTTAATTGTCTTTAGAATTAAACTCTCATGCTTAAATGGATTTTGAACTCTTTTTTTTCAAAAACTTAATTTGTGCAATGAAACATCATTTTCATTTAAGCCGTGAGTCATACTGATTGAAAACCGCTAACTAATCGCCTCTTTTCAAAGGTTTTATAGCTATCAAGCACACATACGAACACACTCAAATCTATCCATACACTCAAAGCTAGCTGCTCCACCACCAGCAGCTATCCATCAAGCATTAGGAACAGAAGCACCATTCAATTCCAATGCATTTTTTAAATATCATGGAACATTGGATATGGGTGAGTATAAAAAGTCAGTTACCCGGACTCGAACCTCAGCTTGCAGCCACACTTCAGGCCACGCTTTGCACGCTCACTGCAAGTTTAACGCTGCTTTTGCTGTTGCTGCACACACACACACCCATGCAGCTACTGGGTGGTGCAGTAAAGCTGTTTGTATGTAGTATGTCTGTAGGACAAAAAAAAATAGAAAATTCTACAAAAAATCCCCATTACGGTTCATTACAGTCAATAGATTTATCCCTGAAGTACCGAGTTCGCATGCAATAAGATTTATGAAAAGCTTACTGGTTGCGGCTCTGTGTGTGTGTGTTGGTTGCTAAGTGTGATTGTATGGGTGATTGTTTATGTGTGTCAGTAGAGGTTTTCTGTCTATCTGTACATGTGAATATGAATGGGCAGTATGTTGGCAATGTGGGCCATATTGTAAGCTCAAGCGTTTGTTGGTCAGCTTCAATCTTAACCTTTTTTTTTTAATTTTTAAACCTATGTGTGTTTGGTTTTTTTTTTAACTTTATGTTCTTTTATTCTATTATTTAATCCACTTTGGCTTTGTGGCGAAGCTTATATTATATATAAACAGACGCCTTTCCTTTTCTGGTTGAAAATCGCACAGTGTAAGCAATGCAAAAGCAATACAAGAATAACAAATCCTATATCCGGCAAAAGTTATACAAACTTATGCGTTATTTTTATGGAGTATTATTAAGCGTTGCATTTTGGTTAAATTGAGAAAGAAATTTTTAATTCATTCCGTTTTATTTTTTTATTTACTCCTTTTTAGAGAGCTATTAAGGCAAACTGGAAAAAAAACTGAACAGAAGAAAAAAGTATTCAAGCTTCGCAAAATAATAAAAATCGAAATGAAAATAAAAATTTGTTCCAGTGATGCTAAACTGTAACTGAGAACTTTAAAACGGGAAATAAAAAATTGATATTTCAAGGGCTGAAATGGCCAATTCTTTTTTCTTTGTGAACATTTAAAATTAGATTTGAACCGTACAGATATGATTTGTAAGTCTATTTTGACAACTTAAAGAAGAAAAACATAAAATGATCATTTTTGAACTGTTACGGGATTAGCCGAAGTGGACAACAGTGGGTCCCTTTTCGTCCCCATAGGACAAGGATGCTACCGCTCAGAGCCCTCATACGTGAACATGCTCATTACATAATCATCCTTTGTCACCTCAAGCATATCCTTGTACGTGAGTTGACCAATCTCGGCTTCGCCAATAAATAGACGTCCCAGAATGGTTAATCTTATGCTTGCCAATCTTCCTGAGATGGTACATGTAGGGACCGTGTCCTGTGACCAGTGCAGTTGCCAGCTTAAAGTCCTTCGATTGTAACGAATAACTTTTGTGCCTCACTACGAGACCACTTCACGGCCGCCTTCGACTGATTGATAAGGAATAATCACCGACTGATTGTCAAGGCAATTTTCTTGCCATTGACCCGGTCATCTATCAGGTGGTCCAGTGCATGCACCACACCAAGCATTTCCGCCTGGTACACACACACAAACCTCAGTTCACAGGATAGGCTCAACTCTTCTGAGTAAACGCCTGTCCCGGCTCTGTCATTCATCAGAGAGCCGTCTGTGAATATATTGATATATTTACCAGCGATTTCTTCACAGACGTCTCCATCTGTTATAAGACTATTATAACATTTTTCTGTTATCCTTACTCTCTGCCTTCCGTCCATAGGCATACTCGCCTCCCTGCCATCTCTATGTACAATATCAAGGATTCGCATATGACCATGTAGGGCCGTTGATAATGCCCCATAGCATTTCGCAACATCCTGAGGGCAGCTAGCGCCGCCGTTTTCTTTATTTCTTTATTTCGACAACGATTTTCGACGCCCGAAGAAGCGGTTGCGGCATTCAGAATGCATGTTTTGGAGATACCTCAATCAGAGTGGCAAAAGTGCTTCGACAATTGGTTCAAACGCATGCAAAAGTGTATAGATCTTAATGGAGAATATTTTGAAAAACAATAAAGTGATTTTCGATGATTAATATTTGTTTTTGTTCTCTAATCCCGAAATATAAAAGGCACCCCTCGTAGTAAAGATAACATTGTCTGATTTTCCTGCGTTTACGGTAAGGGCTTGTTCTCGACACCACTTCTCCACCATTCGGAGTGCCCCCTTCATGATGTCTGAATGTCATCTGCATACCCTATCGTACCTGCATACCGTACGGTCGATAACTGGCGTATATGGAAATTTTACCGACAGAGGTTTTTGAAGTGAAAACTTCTTAAGGCGTTTTGAGCACTTTTTGGTACAGATCAAAACTATAGAATCGTGATATCATCACGCTGTTAGCGATATCATCACGTGTCAGAGTAACAGAAATACTTGCTGTAGTAGCATTCCTTTTTAGGAATTATCTAGCATCGAAAAAGCCGAAGGCAGAAGCGATTACCGAATCGATTACCGAACCAATAACCGACTACCAAGGCGATTACCAACCGATTACTAAACCAATTACCAATTACTGAAGCGATTACCAACCAAATACCAATTACCTTAGCGATTACCAATTTCCAAAGCGATTACCAATTACCTAAACGATTACGAATTACCGATGCGATTGCCAACCGATTATTGAATCGATTACCAACCGATTTTCGAAACAACTTCCAACCGATTTAAGAAACAATTACCGATTACCGAAGTGATTACCACCCAATTTTGGAACCAATTACCGATAACCGAAGCGATTGCCAGCCGATTACCGAACCAATTACCAACCGATTACCGATTATTAAGGTGACACCCCTACCGTTTACCAATGTGATTACCAACCAATTACCGAAGTGATTACCAAAGCGATTAACAACCGAAGCAACTACCAAAGCGGTTACCAACCGATAACCGAAGCGATTACCAACCGATTAGCGAAGCGATTACCAACCAATTACCAATTTTTGAGTATTTACCAACCCATTAGCGTTTACCAAAGTGATTACCAACCAATTACCGAAGCGATTACCAAAGCGATTACCAATCGATTACCGGTTATCGAAGCGATAACCAACCGATAACCGATTACAGAAGTGATTACCAACCGATTACCAAAGCGACTACCAAAGCTACAAACCGATTACCGAAGCGATTACCAACCGAATACCGATTACCTAAGCGATTACCAATTACCAAAGCGATTGCCAATTACCGAAGCGATTACAAATTACCGAAGCGATTACCAACCGATTATTGAATCGATTACCAACCGATTTCCGAAACAATTACCGAAGCGACTACCAACTAATTTTGGAACCAATTACCGATAACCGAAGCGATTATCAACCGATTACTGAAGCGATTACCAATCGATTTCCGAACCAATTAACGATTACCGAAGCGATTACCAGCCGATTACCGAAGCATTTACCAACTGAATACCGATTATTGAAGTGATTACCAACCACTTACCAATTACCGATTACCTAACCAAAGTAATTGTGTTTAAAATATATAATAAAAAACATTAAAAAATAGCAGTTTATACATTCGATAACGCACAAATTGATAAAAGGAATTAAGAAAGTTGAATGCATATGATTTGCCGACTCTAGCTACTTCGAAAATGCATAACAGCTATATTATTATATAGCTTTAAGTTTTCACTTCGGTCGACCGTTCCCCCAACTGCTTACTTTTTTTTCTCAGAAACCTCCAAGGGAATTCATATCTTGTTTATTCAATATATAAAATCGTGTGTCGACGATTGTAATGTAATTGTAATTTTACAACAACAATCTTGTTTTTAGCGACTTCGTTCAACATGAAAATATGAACAAAGTTTGAACATCGTAGACTGTTTTGAGATTGATGTCAAAAACTTTTCGTCTCTTAATCGACAAATAAAAAAATAAAAAAATTAACAAAGGAATTTTGTTATTTTTTCAAATAACATCACCCTATACATATGTCCTTTGACCTATCTTCATTCAAAAAAGTGGAAATAGCTCGATTTCCTTTATGAATCTAAGATTTTGAAAAGGTGGATGTGATCAATTTTTAATTAAAAAATAATTAATAGTTTGAATAGTTCTCAAAAAGTTTAAAAATTCTTAGAATTTTTTTCCCCAAGACTATTATTTATTTATTTATTTTGTTTATTTTGTAAGAATTTTCAATTCTGCTGTTCAAGCAACATCGGTGGCAGTCAACTTGTATGCGTTTATTATAGAATGACTGATAGCTATTGTTATGTTTTCATGTCATTGTATTAAGCAGCTTCGGTAGTTGTTCGAAGAAAAAAAGATAAATTTTAAAAAAATTTTTTTTAAGTCGTATTAAATTTAACACCAAATTTTTTTAAATTATTAATGTATAACTATTCAAAAATTATACCTGACATTCTGGTCCAAAAATATTCGTTTATAAGGTAGAAAAGTGCAATGCCGCGAAAAACCTTAAATTTGCGGTAAGCAAGATATCTGCAAACTGGTTCATCAAAAAAAAAAAAATGTTTGAAAAATATTAATTTTTGACAAAATGGCGGGCGTAGAAATACATTTTCATATATTTTTTGCACAAAATTGTTGTCGTTTTAGGTTACAAATAAAAAAAAAATGTATAACAAAAAAATATAGCGATTAACGGTTCAAGCACAAAGAAGAATAGTTATAACAAGGCAAAAAAAATTACACGAAAACACGAAATATTTGAAATAACAATAAATTTTAAAATTTGGTCTTTGAAATGATTTGATCTACCCTTAATTGCAAACAACTGCTTAATTGGACTTCGCAATCCCTTGCATTTTATGCGAAATGAATATAGATTTTTTAATTAAAAAAAAACAATCAAATACTGAGCTTATTTCTTAACAAAATGCTTAAAAATAGCCATTTATCTTAATGTTATTTAATTGAGAAATTTATAATTGTATTCCATCCAATTAATGAAAACTCAATCCTTTTAATAGAATTTCCATTAAATAATTAAAACATTTCAGAGTTTCTGATTTGGCTCGAAATAAGGCTGGAAAGCCAAAACGACCAATATCAGATATACATTTTACTGATATCGTCGTTATAAAGTCCCAAAACATTGAGTGGCCTAAATTTTGAAACATGAGTTTTAATTATAGCCCTGGAAGCGCGCTCCACTAATCAGATAATTAATAAATTATGAGAACAAAGACTGCAACACCCTCAACTGGCAATTGGCCAACTTCACAATGAGCAACCCTTCCACTCCGCTTAGCTTTTTACAGAACCAAGCCAAGTTGCAAGATTAAATTGTGAGACTTGCTGACTAAGCGTTTATATTGTGACCCACTGTAACCCAAATCAATTGGCATATCTTTTGTCTTAAACTGCGGCTAATTTAATCTTAATTAAGGGCACAAAATGTCAGCGTCAAAGCTTAAATATTAGTTAAGGGATTCATTAAGTGGCAGAGCTATTAAAATAAACCGTTTAAACAGAATAAGTTTTATTGCTATAACGCAATGTTGAGCATGTTGGTGGAGTTTAGTTTATGGAACTTCCTGTAGCTCGCGCAGCATTAAGTATGAGCGCCTTAAATCCTCTAATGACAAACGTTCGCCATTTGTGATTTTTATTACCTGCTGTCTTCAACAGCAGCAGTACCAACTCATGTTTTTCGTCGGCTCGGAATTTGCTGATTACAAATAAATATTCATGTTGAATATATTAATCAGCAGTAGCAGCAGCAGCAGCAGCGGCAACTAATTAATTTCAACATGTTCGCTGGAAAAAAAAGCATTAAATGATTTCAGTATTTATCGTTAACAAAAGCGGAAACGGAAAAGGATGATATAAGGTGCATGCATACAAACAAGCATGCTTGCATGTCGGCTTGCTAATCAACAACCAACACATCCATACCGAAACACACAAGTACAAATTTATGCACGTGGCTTTCTGTATGGGAGTGTGTTTGTATTTTTAAGTGAATTAAATGGGACGCAACTAACGGTTTGTGCGTGAGTGTATCTGTGTTAACGATGTACCTGTTTTCAATGAGTGTGTAATAGTGTGTGTGTATGTGTTTCTGTAGGTGTTGGTATGCTTTTGTAGAGGCCACACAAATCGCTTCATTAATTATTCCTTTTTAATAAGCCTAAATTAGTGGCAACTAAAAAGCAGCTAATAGCTTCTATGTAAGCTCAAAATTAAATTTATAGCTGATCGCTTTGTATTAGTTGAAATTTATAACAAAAGCCCTTGAAATGAAAATTCTTATAAATAATTCTGTATTTTTGTTTAGTTTCTATGAAACCAAATGCACCGGAAATGTATGGGAATGTGTTACGAGCAAATTTTGCAGACGAATAACGCAAATTTATTTTTAAACACACTGATAATTTTGATTTTCATACTGTCATTGGCAGATTAGTGGATACTGGTGGACTCTAAGCTCCATTAGCTCCCCTATAGGAACAAACTAACTTCTTTTTAAATACAACTAATTAAAAAACTAATTTAAAATAAACTTGTATATGAACTACTTTGAATTATATTCAGGCGGCATCCACTTAAATTCTAAATAGTTTTTATTGCATTATATATGAAATAATTGAAATACTACTTAAAAACAAGTGATTGATAAACTACTTTGAATTATATTAAGGCGGCAACTACTCTGATTTTGACATGCTTTAATTGCAAATTTTTATTAGATTACAAGTTTATATATATTTAACAATGTTATTTCATATAATATTATTAAATTTAGGCCATCAGTAATAGTTTTCAATTGGTTATTTTTCAGTAATTAAAAAAATAATTTAAATATAACTAATATAATTTAAACTAACTAACAATCACCATACAAAATATGTTAGTTCGTTCTATGGAAAAAAGTCAGAATATCAACTAGTTGTGGTTGACAAAAAACTACTTTATCAACTACTTTTAAATTAGTTGATTTTCCTACAGGGTCAACACAGCTTTTTTTTTTTGTGAAATTTACAATTATCAAACACAAGCCGCACTTAAAACAAAAAAGTATCACTTTAGACCATCCTGAGTAAAGACACAGCTTCCAACATTTAATATGAACAAATTTGTGAATTACTGGCTGCTGACCATCTATATCTAAGAATTTGTATTTTTCTGTTTTAATATTTCCTCATTTGATTTTGTATTGCAAAAGCATAAAAATTTGACTAAATTCACAAAAAAATTACTGATGGCCAAAAAATTTATATTTTTCATTAATATGTTTATAAAAAACTGCACCACAAAGAATATCCTAAGCATTTTTGAAGCGTTAGCTTCTTTAGCGAAGGTATTAACGTGAGTGAATTTAAAACTTTACAAAAGCGTCAGCTCGCTAAAACAAAAGCAAATTCATGCAAACGCGATAAAAACAACCCTCACTCAAAGATGCTGATGTTGATAGCATCGCTACTGTGTGCATTCGCTAAGAATTGTTTTTGCGTATTTTGTTGCTGAGCTAGAACTTTAGCGAAGTTATTTATGTATAGTAGTCGGCTCTCAGCATCTAATATAAGGTTGCGTTCATAGAGAATGCTTATTGCTGAGCCGAGCCGAAAAGAGCAATAAAGCCTTAATTTAATGAATATGTTCTTAATTGTTAATAGTGGCGGAAGTATCGTAGTGGGTAGAGTGTGTCGCTCATACGCCAGAGAACCTAGCTTCGAATCCCCCATCTGACACAGAAAGTTTTTTCAATTAAATTAATTTTTCTGTTTGGCCTTCACCTCTCTGCAGACAATGGTAAACCTCAGAGAGTAAAAACTGCCATGAAAAGCTTCTTGAGAACATTAGCCGTTCGGAGTCTGCATAAAACTTGTAGGTCCAGTTCTCGATCATTTATGTTCAAACATTTCACAACACATACAACACAATTATTCATAAGAAGCTCGGTCAAAGTCCTTTCAAGGGCTGAAATGGCCATTTTCGTTTTTTTTGTGTTCGTTTTTAATTGTTTTTAATTAAAACGTTTGGACTTGCATTACGTTGCAGTAAATTACAATGTACATTTTTCACTTATCAAAATAAACAATCATCTATTGTCGGTAGAACATTTCCTCTTTATCGAAAAAATCGAAGTACAGCCGTCGGGACTGCCGACAAAAACGTTAGCTACTTAGCATTGGATGTAAAATCAAATATAGTATTGATTGAAGGAATAAACATGATGCACACCCTTTTAAGTTTATACATTTTTTTATAAGTTTTTAAAAGCATCAAAATAAGAGTGCTGATCATCTCTAATTAAACTGTGTACTTGCTTTTCATTAAGATTTATAAGTTTTATTTGAATCAAAAATTGTTTGCTAATTATTTCATAAATAGGCTTGAAAAAATTTATAAACTGAAAAGTGTGTGCATGTTTATTCCTTCAATAAATACCATATTTGATTTTATATTTAATTCCAAGAGGCTAACGCTTCCGTCGACAGTCCTGACGACTACACCACGGATCTCTTTTTTTTTAACTAACGGCTTTGATGATATAGTTGTTTTACTAGATGTCCGAATGACAAGTTTTGATTTGTTTTTTTTTTCATTTCCCACTGTGTATAGTTTGCAAAAAAAAAAAAAAAAATTACAATAATATAAGCAAATATTTCTATTTGCTAACCCCTTCTGTTACAAATTAAACAAATCCTACAATGACCATTCCCTTCCCTTCCCCTTTCCCTTCCCTTTGATTGATTCCCTTTAAACTCATTGTTGAATCACTCCTACATACCGCACTAACGAAATAATAGTATGTTATTGAACGTTTGTTTTGAAAGTTCGAATACCACGACAAGGCGGTCCATGCAAAAAATTGGAAATTCGTGAAAAAAAGTGTTAGTTGCCCTAAATTGGCACGGTTTTCTGTTACACTACTGGGTATGTACCTAAAATACATGTTAAATTTCACGCACAACATAGAAAAAAAAATATAATATTAGCTCAATGCCACAGATCTGTCACACTCCTTTATTCTGTAATAAATGGATATACAGGGTGTCCCGCAATTGAGTGCAACTATTTACGGAGCTGAAAGGTTATGTCGAGCTATAAAATATTGATTTTCTAAAAAATACGGGCTTATTAAACTTAAAAACATATTCGTAAGTGATATTTATTTTAAAATTTATGATCATTGCGTACAAGGGGTTAAGTTCTAGAGACGTGTCAAATTTGAAAATAATCGAAAACAACAAAATCAATTTATGGACTAAATCATCCGATTTGACATGGACTCGCCGATATATATATTTTCAATTTCACCAAATAAGGTCGTATTGTACGGTATTAAAAATTAAGTTCTTGTCAGTAATAAAAGCTCCTTAATCTGTTCATTTCGCAAGTATCTATTTTTTCAAATAAAAACTAAGGGTGTGTGTGAATTGAACTAAATTGCTACCTACACTAAATTAAGGTAAAGCAGTTAAGGTTTATTAAGGTTAATGAAGGCATACTAAAGGTTAAAGGTTAAGAAATGTCATTATTCTCTTCTATTAAGAAATTTCATTAATTTGGCAAGCATTTAGGTAGCTCGGAATTTTCCTAAATTTATTTAGGAAATACTGTTTTATCGACAGTTTAGGCAGCAATTTAGTTCAATTCGCACATACCCTAAATAGAAGAAATCATAAAGCATCATAAAGAAATCAAATTATGACATGCTGTCTGTGTCATATATTTTACGATTGGAGAAAGAACGATTCTCCAGAGCTGTTTTGGTACTCCTGAAGGTGCTTTAGGCAAAAGAAAAAAAAATCATCAGGGTTTTCACTTTTTCTTATGTGTTTTTATGGACTAACAAATGTTCGAACTAATGATTAGAAGAAAATAAATGTGAAAATACGTTTGCTTTATTTATTTTTAATCTTAACAATTTTTTATCTTCCCGGCATAATCGCCATTAATTTCAAGAGATTTTTTTTAGCCTGTAGATCACCGTGCTAAAACAGTCCTTAAAATTGTGTTTTTGAAGATTCTCAAATTATGCATTAACTTATTTTTTTTTTATTAATAGCATTATTTATCCCCGCATTGCTACTGACGGATTTTCATTTCAAATTTTTAAAATTTTTGAAAATATCCAGAACTCATAAGTCGCAATATCCGGAAAAATGATGCAGAGCAAATTTCTGTGATCCCCAAAGACCGCAATAAAGTTATATGTTATTTCAGCAGCGTCATCTGCCGCATTATTATGATGTAAAAAGTAACGACGCTGTTACTTTCCTCTTTGGTTTTTCCAAGATATTCCCAAAAGCTTTTGGTAAGCAGTCTTCAGTATATTATTTTGTTCTTACTATTTGTCCGGCACTCAAACTTTTGTGAGTGCCTCGTAAGGTTTACAAAAAATGTGTTTACATTTTTGAAATCAGCGACCTTTAATTAATGGTAGTTTCATAAAAATCAGATAACCGCTTCTATTTCTCTTCCTTACTTATATTAGTTCAACATACTGTGTGATGGTGCGAGAACTGATTCACCCTTTCATGTTATTACAATGTTATTAAACAGTCTCCTAGCAGCAATGCGATTATCTGTAGAAAAACCATTTTACAGCTTTCTTAACATAGCGATTACAGAAATGCAAAAGTTACTTTAAAATAACAGCGTATAATAGATTTTATGTTACCAGTGAAATTATTATTAATTCTACATATTTACGTAAAACCTTGTATGTAAATGTAACAGAGTTGTTATTTCTTGGAAGTATTATGAACTTACTTATGTTAATTTTGACACACAAGTAAATAAAGAGAAGAGTAAAATCAATCAATTATTAACGTTGTAAGAACACGCAAATACAATTTCTTTTTATTACTTATGGTAAAAATGCGATGGTAAAAAATTTCAGTTTCAGAGAGCTCAAATAAATTACTTAATGAAAAAAATTTGACTATTTACAAAATGAAGAGTTCTTACTTTAATAGTAGATAAATTTTACGTAACTACAAATGAAAAAGAAAGAAATTCATAAAAAAGTATAAAACAGTGGAAGAGGACACTTAGTTGTCTAAAATAAAAAAAAGTATGTTTAAAAATATCATTCGAACTGCTCCTATTACTAATTATAAGCTAAACAGTGTTGGTCATAGATATAGCACACCATTGGCGTAGATAGCTTTTTGCAATGGGAGGAACTGAAATTTATTTTCGAGACAAGCATACACAAAAAAAATTTTGTAAAAATCATAATAAAAAAGGCAAAATTTAAATAAAAAGTTCTTCTCTGTCTTATATTTTTATTTTTTTGTCAGTATTTTTAAGACAACTGTTTATTTTGTTTCGTCTTTCACAACATTTTGCTCGTTTTTGTCGTTTAACTTCACTAAGGTTAACTTAAATTTTTTGCAACTTCAATGAACATTTAACGAGCCCTAAGATTTTTCATAGTTACGTGTCGTGCTATTGCTTGATTACTGTGATTTCCCAAGTTTAACTAAATTGCCGCAGTGGCTTAACTTCGATTTCAGCTAATCGGGCAGAATCATAGATGAATGGAAACTCAAATTTTACTTATTTTTTGGCGAATTATATGCATTAAGACCTTCTGAGTCCGAATCCGGAAAAATTTCAGTCTGAGCTCGTCGTTTAGAAGTTATAGGGTCCAAAGTTCCAAGAATTGGCCTGAAAAAATTGTGATTTGTTTTTTAAATTTCCTACAAAACTAAGCATTATGTGCATAAAAAAAGGTTTTCTGTTACTTATTCAACAAACTATTTACCATACAAATCTGTGCATTACTTTTGAAAATGTAATATGTTAACATTTTATGCACACTTTACGATACGCCCTTTTACGAAATAACCAAAATATGAAAATTTTATATAAAGAACTACTTCATTTTTATTTCACATTTTATGCATTTTACATATAATGTTCATTTGTTGGTTCACCCTTTTACGAAATCACTAAAACATGAAAAACTTTTATAATAAGTTTGCGCGTTGTGAGTACAAAAACAGTTATAACTTCAAAAGCAGTGCATGAAATTTTATGGGTTATTCTTTTAATAACCATAATGCTTAAGTTTGGAGGGAAACTAAAAAGAAAACATGTTCTTATGCCCATTTTTCCAATGACCTGAATTTTTTTCACCATTAGCTTTTTTAGCTCCAAATACACATTTTGAAAAAAAAAAATAAAAAATTTCATTTCTGCTGATCTTCAATCGAACACATTTTCCGCAAATCGATCACATTTTCGAGCAAATTTTCTTCTTGCGTCACCAAACAAGCAATCTCTCAAAGTCTACTTTCTCAGAAGTACACACTAAGCTGCAATGCATATAAATGAAATAATTGCTAGCAAAAGATACCAGTTATCATCTTATAAAGACATTTAAAGGGAAAGGGATTATATTTTCTAAACTTTAAACTTTGTACTATTAACCTTTTTTAAACCTTAAATTATCTTTATATATCAACGTTAATCAGTGCAAAAAATATATCCCCTAAATGGCCCTCTTCCTACGCCACTGTAGCACACAACTGAATGAACTCATAAAAATTTTGGAAAATTTCATATTTTGTAATTTTCGAAAAAATTCAACCTAGCAAGTCATCAATATCGAAAACGTTGTATTAATGAATTCCTAGGTTGAGTTGATAAATTTTTTTTTTTTTTTCATTAAAGAGTTAACAAAAATTTCTGTTAATATTTTTTCCTTGAGTGTAGTCAACGAATTGACTAATACAAAAGACAAAAATGTGTCCAATTTGTAAAAGGACTCAAAGCTTATTTCAAAGCAATGACAAAAACTTTGAAGAATACGGTCACTCTTCATTACATAAGACTATCAAGAATGGAATTTATTCTTAATCGTGCGTACACTCTTCCACAAATTGGCAAAAACTTTGATGAAAACACTACAAAGGAGAATATATTGGCAGCGAGGAAAGAAACAATTCAGAATGAACTCCGCAACAAAGTTGGAATTATAGTGCAATAACCAATATGGATATGGATATGGAAATATGAATGATGAAAAAACAGCGAAGGCATTTTTCGCTAAAAACGACGTAACAACTGAAATAACAGGTGTTGATGGAGAGATCTTCAAAAGGTCTTGAACTGCGAGATAAAAAGTGAACGCCAAAAAGAACAAGATAGGGAAGATGAAGGTATAATTGTGATACGGGCAATATAATGATAGTTTTCAAATTTGCTATTTCTCCAAAACTATTTGTCTGAGTGTAACTATATTTCATATGTAAGTACTAAAAAACGCGAAAAAGAAATAAAAATAGCTCCCTTCTCTGTACGTTAACGCATTTAAAAAAAAAAAGCTTTTTGCAGCGCCACGTGTAGAATTCCAAAATTATTGTAATGAGAAACAAAGCTATAACGAAAAAAGTGCATACATTATTTTGTGTATAAATTGCTAGTAAAGCATTAAAACATCATATAAATATCTTTTAACATTTGAAATCGTGGTACTTTCATTGATAAAGCTTAAGTTTCATGCGCAAAGTCTTGAATTAACAATTTTCAACGTTTGTTGAAAAAAAAAAAATCAGAAAGGGAATCTAATAGGGATTCTAAAACAATATCTAAAATTAAAAAAAGTTAAAACTTATCACGATATTACGATAGTACACTGAGAGAGACTTGCAATTGGGTTTGAACTTAGAAATAAAAGACAACAAGTCCATATATGTTGCAAACAAAGCACCTGGAGTACCTGGGCAACATTAAAAGATTATCTTTGCCGTGAACATGATAGCATATTAAAATTGGGTAGACCATTTACTCTCTCCTCAGATATGGAGATAATACTTTACAATTATATAAAATCAATGCAAGAGCAAGAATTTGGTTTACCAGTGTTTCAAGTTAAAAAAACCGCTTTTTAACTTGCCAAATTGGAAAACAGAGAGAAATATTTTTCAACAAAGGAAATGCCTTCAATGTGCATTTCTCAAAAAGAAAGATATGGCCATACTTTACGGTTTGCTGACAATTAATCTGCCTATTAATGGCTAGTCCCGAAATAATACAAGACTTTTATGAGAAACTTGAATTGTTGTTGGTGAAGCTGAGAATTAAAGATAGTGCAGATCACATATAGAATTGTGATGAAACAGGAGTCAATTTTGTGACCAATAAGAGCAAAGTAGTTGCCGAGATAGGTAAAAGATACTTTTACAGCCTAATATATGCCTAACAAGGGGAGGGAGAGCCACACAATTCTTGGATGTGTATGTAAAAATGGTTTGTGGATACCACCCTTAATAATCTTCCAAGGATCTATTGTAGATGAACCGATACCTTACGGCAAGGTGCGATGCCTAACTGCTTAGTGAAGTTGTCTGGGAGACCTTGGACTACCTCAGATATATTTTTTGAATGGTTTCAGTTTTTATCAGTGCCATGCCAGATAAAAGACCAGTGATACTCTTAATGGACGCCCATGCATCACACATATCTCCCCAGGTAGTTGGTTTAGCTAAAGCTAATTCAATTTATCTTTTTACTTTTCGGCCCATAACATCCACCTCCAACAACTGCTAGATGTTTGGGCCTATAAATCACTCAAATATCACTGGAATGAGTCAGTTAAAGGTTTTATGAGAACACATCATTCTAAGAAACCATGCATGTCCGATTTCCATGGTATTTTGAATCCTGCGTTCATTAAAGCATTCAGTGTTTCAAACATAACGAACTCATTTAAAAAGTGTAGAATTTGTCCATACAACAGTACCGCCATCAGTGCTGAAACCATAGCTCCATCAAAGTTAAAAGATCTATACTCAGGATACGCCTCCGAATAATTCAGGCAAGCTTGAACGTATCCTTGTCGCTCTCAAGGATCGAAATCTATCAAAATCTTCACAAGAAAACAATTTTATTGCAACTTTACAAAATTCCAGCCTATTGCAGGAGGATGAGCACTCTAGTTGTTCGTATGACTGGAAAACAAAAACAAAGTTAAAATAAAAAAATCGGGCAAAGACTGGATATGTGGCATTTGTAAAAAACCTTTTTCTGATGATTTCAGAAAAAAAAAATGGAAAAAATGGATTCAGTGTTTATATTAAGTGACATCATTTCATAACCAATGTCATGACTTCGTCCCACATGATGATGAGGAATTTTTTCGTTGCCAGGTTTGTATAGAAATCTTCATATAATGTGTTCCAAAATTGTATAAGTTTGTATTAATGTATGTAAACAGTCAAAAGGTAGGTCTGACACAAAATGCTTTCTTTGTCCACGGGAGTACACCTCTTCTCTAGTTGACAAGATTTTGTTCTTAAGTTTCAGCATTGGTGCCCTTTAGTGATCGCACCAATCAAATTAAAAGAAAGCGAAGTATTTATTTTTAAAGCTTATGGCATTGCAAACATTACTTAAACTAGTAAGGAATGGAGCAGGGTACCGAAGCTAAAATACCCCGAACTTAAGTATATTCGAAGTCTTCAGCCAGGACATACACGATGACATTCAGTCTTATATATTTACGAAAGTTTTCCTGACGTCAAGTTTTTAATGACGTCACTTTGTATGGCAGGTAGGCGTGGTTTTCGTCCGATTTTGATATGGTCCGAATATCATAGATATAGTTTATGTTATAAACCAAAGCTCATGTGCAAAATTTCAAGACATTTCCCTTAATTTTTATGGATTTTTAAGATATTTTACATTAATAAAAAGGCCACTTTGCATGGGAGGTAGGCGTGGTTTTCATCCGATTTTTTCAAATTTCATGGTCAAAATTGAAATTGAAGATCAAAGCTTATGTGCAAAATTTGAAGGTATTTCCTTATTTTTTGTGGGTTTTTAAGAGATTTTACTTATCTCGACTTACTTATCTCGAAAAAATAAAGTCACTCTGTATAGGAAATAGGAGTGGTTTTTATTCGAGTTTGCTCATTTTCGAACTTGATCTTAATTTTTTTAAAAAGCTTATATTTTGAATTTCATCACAGACAGACAGTCAGACAGACGGACAGACAGACGGATACACGGAAATCGACTCAGGAGGTGATGCTAATCAAAAATATATTTACTTTTCTATACCTGCCACGCCTCCTTATTGGCGTTACAAACGGAATGACAATGTTAATATACCGCTTACGCAGTACGCGTTGGGGTATAAAAATGTTTGATTTAATTGATTTAATAAACAGCATTTTGTTTGAAAAGCTTCTTTTCATTGTGTACAAAATGTAATACTATCTTCATATTTGAATTTCTAGCACTATGACTAAAAAAGTTTTTTAATAATATTTTTAATATCTAAATATTTTTCTCAATCGAATTTGTATGAGTTTGTGACTAGAAATGAATGAAAATTTTTGATTTTGTGTCGATTTTATGGAATTTTAATTTTATCACGATATTATCTAACTTTTATCACGGTATTTCCTCGCCTTATCACGATAAAAGCTTACATTTTCAATACACGGTAGTATTTTTTACTAAGAGATTTTAATGTAAAAAATCAAATTCAATTACCATGAAGAGAAATAATATGGGTGATTATAGCGGTATAAAAAGGATATATGCTGATTTTGAAATTTCAATTTTATAGATTTTTTTTTTAAATTTCATACCCAATTTAAAAACCAAATAAATTACAAACAGTCAATTTAATTTAGAAAAAAATATTTTGAAAGAACTCACACCTACACTGCATAAAGTCGTAGCGCTTGGTAAAAACATTGTAAAATATCAGTTGATACCAATTGGAGAATTGTCCGAAGAGCCACATGAATCCAAAAAGAAGGACTACAAAAAATACAGATACTAAAATACCTCCAAGATTTCACTAAAATGACAAATCGCAGAGCTTAACAATATATTGCCGCATCATCAGACCCAAGAATTTCATTATTAAGGCATGTCAGAAATTAAAAAAAAAAATGTAAAGCAATATTCCCCGGAAATGTTAGAGCTATAAGGTTATAATTTTTTTATAATTTTTTATTTAAGAAAAAAATGCTAAGTGAAAAACGTTATAAAAGTGGAGTTCTAAATAAATTATATTCTCGGTTTTTAATATTTTTGGAGACAATTAACAACTAACCCTAGAATACTAACCTTCCGTTCACTATACCTTATATTACTCGTAAGGATTGAGTAAATTTAACGTAGGTTAGTACTCTAGGGTTAAAATAAGAAAATAGACTTCCGATTAATGTTGATTAATCATGAATCAGGTATAATTCAAGTTTTTTCTCACGTTGGCATTGGACAAAAGCTGATACACGTGTATTTTTTTTCTCTCTACCAGGATCAGTTGATCGAAGTCTGTAATTATTCTGGTTGTTGGACTGTGTAATTGTTAAATTTCTTTGCTGAAGACTTGCTGAAGATCTTTGTGATAAAAGGTACTAAAATATGTAAAGTCGATGGCACTAGAGAGGTTCATAGGAAGACTATAAAATTTTCTCGATGACAAAGCATATCTTTGGTTACCATAAATAACAACTTTATAGTCCTGGCTTAGGGTCGCGGCGATAAAGTATATTTTCCAATAAACTCTGGATTGAATATTCACTTAAAATTTTTTTAACCTACCAATTTTTACAGCTCCTTAAATTGAAATAGATCCTTAAAACATTGTATGAAACTAACAATCCAAATAGAGAAATGAGCATATTCTTGGAATAACCTTATAAAAAAATATACAATTTATTGACCGTTAGTTTTTATTATTATATTTTTATCCAAAAGTAGCCAATTTACGAGTGTGTTGAGTGGAGAAAATAGTAATTGAATTATTATTATGGCAAATTTACAACTGAGTGGATATGAGTAGAGCGAGCAAATGGTCATAATAAAGCTCGCATTGCACGCTGTTGCACTAATTGGGGCGCACCACGTGGTGCTGTACAGTGTACAGCGGTAAAGCTTTTTAAATTTTTCATTTATCTCATGCTCAATAATGTTAAAATGAAAATACACTGTATACTCTGAGTTGCCTCATGTAACGTGACAGTTTTACGCTCTCTGGGTGAAGTTTTTATTTGGTGGAAATCTCCAAATAGTATGTTGGGAAACGAACAACCATGCGTATAATGAGTAGCCACCCAATTTTCCGAACAACTATAAACGCTTGCACTCTCTCGGTCACGTAGTTGTTCTCTCACGTGCACATTTGCTCATAGAGAATATTGTGCGTAGAGAGCAGCAAGGCGCAGTACGCGATATGCTGCGCCCTGGTTTAACATTTGCCAGCATTGCAAGTATATTTTTAGGTCTACAATGTTGTTGTCGTAGTCATCGACATTGCCATAGTCGTCGTCGTTTACGTTGTTGTCGTTGTTGGCATAGTCGTTGTCGTCCTCAATATTGCTGGTCGTTGCATGGATTTTCATATGTTTTCACTCCAAGCACGATGCAAAATCAGTCTCTCGAAGACGTTCCGTACGCAAAGACGTCGTTTCTAATTTGAACCTGTTGTCTCTGTACAGTGGCGGCGGGTCAACCCAGTGAATAAGTTTAAACAAAAATATCACAAACAAGCAAGAAACACCGAGCAAGTATTGCTTTTTTTTCCTACACTTAACATATAGTTCAGTGTTATGAATTAGCAAACGACACGCGCGCGTGTATTTGTGTGATATCTTTTTTGATAAAACAAACATCCAGAGTTATATTAGAAAAAACGGATATTTTCCATAATTGTGTAACGTGTGACAAAAATAAAGTAAACGTCGTTAAACGCGCATAATATATACATTGCATGTGTGCGTGTTCATGAGCGTGTGTATGTGTGCTTGTGTTTATGTGACACAGTATATGTCACGCATTATAAAAGGATATTTAGCAAAATCGCAGCCACAGCCGCCGTTTGCGTGCGGGACAGTTTAATTTGCGGCCTATGCGACCGCAACTTTTAAAGATTAAGTGAACAGTATTAAAATAAATGTACTTGCGTAGCTTTTAATTGCTTGTGTGTTTAAAATAAACACGATTAAAAAGAAAGGTTAAAAA
Organism: Coremacera marginata; assembly: GCA_914767935.1. Classification (NCBI taxonomy): domain Eukaryota; kingdom Metazoa; phylum Arthropoda; class Insecta; order Diptera; family Sciomyzidae; genus Coremacera; species Coremacera marginata. The sequence continues at coordinate 145,959,528 of OU612045.1, forward strand.
AAAAACAAGCCTTGAAGGTGTCAAGAGTGTGGCGTGTATTAATTGTTTAAGCTTCAAAATACTTAAAAAACAACTGACATTTGTTATCTAAACACTGTATTCCGGGTGTAGAAAAAAGTTGTTGCCTACTTTTAGGCTTTAGGGAAAACTTTTCTTAACACTGTCATTAATCTCTCGAGCTGAACTGACAGCGTCTAACGGTAAAAAACAAATGCGGAAGAAGAACAAAATCTGACTAAATCCTTTACAACTGTTAAAACAAAAAACAATAAATTTTATGCCTTCCAATTGAGCTGTTTTAGTAAAAACGCCTAAGTGTAGACTGTAGGTAGGGTAAAAACACATCAATCAAGTTTATTGATAGACTGACAGCAAAATATATTGATTCCGCATGCAACTCTGGCAGGATTAGAAAAGTTATAACTTAAGAACAACAGCACCAACAACAACAACAACAATCACACATTCAATCCAAATGTATATAAGACAATTTGTAAAATTTTAGCTCAAGGACATCCACTGAAATTTTTAAACACATAAATTTGAGCCACTCAAATTATTGAGCATAAAAAACGAGAAAAATTATTTGATTATATATGTATAACTTGCAACACGGTGTAATTTTTCTTAACCAAACTTCATGAAAACATTGCGGTTGCCATCAATCACGGTATTTAGAGCAAGCTAAAGTCCAAGCAGAGCTTCAAGGACACTAACACAAAGCTTGCCAATAGAAATATTGGCTCATTTACGGGCCCGAAGGATGTAAACACGAAAAAGAAGAAGACGACGACAAGGAAAAAGAGTTGAAGAGGTAAACTATTGACAGGTGTTTATGTGTGCGTGTGTGTGTGTGTGAAAAACACACCTAAAAATAAAATAAAAAAATTTCCAAATACACTGCTACAAAAAAGTTCGTTCGTGTCGAAATCAAAAAAAAAAAATAATTACTAGAACAATACCAACAAATATATTCAAAATTTGTGCTTGTAATAAAATTAAAGTTTCAAGGATATAAGACAGCAAGAATTGTAGCTATGCATAAGTTTATGTGTATGTCAGTGAGTGTGAAAAGAAAAGCAATAAGCTAAAAAAAGCACAAAAAAAAAACAAGCAACTAAAATCGTTTTGTGTTAAACGTCGAAAAGTATCTCGAACATTTCACACGTTAAAAAAAAAATTCTTGCCGCGGCAACAGCTATCAATAAAGTGAATTCCACAAAAAAGAAAATCTAATTAATTCCTTGCCAAATAACTAACAAATTAATGTGGCTTCGATAGCACAACAACAACAAAAACAATACAACAACAATGAGATTTATAGCAAATAAACCTCCCCATAAACAACAATAACAGCATCCGCACCAAAAAAAAAAAAAAAAATTATATATATAAAAAAGTTATCTACAAAATATAAGTAACAACAATTCTACAATACAATCCGAAGGTAATCTAACCACCATCGCCTTCTCGTATATCTCGCATTCTTTACAGAGTCTCAGTGCTACAAATTTATCAAAACGGATTAAAGTCAAAACGTGTTGTGTCCTTAATACAATTTATTTAATTTTTTTTTGTTGCTGCTGCTGCGAAAAATGCTTGTTTCGTAGTTTTTGTCTCCTTTTTTAAACAAACGTGCACAAACCAAGGACATTTTTGCATTGCCAACTTTCTCTGTAACCAGCAGCACTACGTTACTTTGGTCAATTAAGAAAAAAATTCCACAAAAAAAATAAGGATTAAGTCTGAACATAAAGTAGCATCAAAGTGGTCAGTTATATGAAGCAGCGAGAAGGTGAATACAAATTTCTAGCAGCTGATATATAAAGGTTAGTATATTTTTGTCTATAATTTTTTTGTTTTTTATTACAAACTAGATAATCAGCGGAATTTTAGAAAATTATCTCTTTGTGGAATTTTAAGCGCTGTTTTTCTTTCAGCTTTATATTTTTAGCTGAGCTCTTCCTTATGTTTTTTACGGTCCTTACAATAAAATCGATTTCGTTGTGTAAATTTTCTTTTAACTTATTTAGAAAACGATATGTAGCAACAACGTAAGGTGTTGATTAAACTTTTTTAAAATATGTTGCAAATCATTTACTATTTGATACTAACTTACGAAGTCAGAATATTTCTTTACATGATTTTTTTTTTGCCCGCTCTATCAGCGCAAAAACAGATTTGAGTGTATATTAGTTTTGTCACTTTGTTTCATAAGGAGGCGTGGCAGCTTTAGAAAAGTATGTATCATCAGAAATTTGGAAACAATAAGCAGAATGAAAATATTTTTTTCCCTCGATTTTTTCCAACTGATGACAAATTTGCCTAGATATAATTAAGTTTAAAAAAAAAACTTAAAAAAAATTTGTTAAACCTTAACCGTTATCTGACTGGCGAGGTACCCGGGTACCTTTTGCAATTTAAAACAAAGAATTTGATCATTAATAAACAAGCTAAATTGTTTTAAATTGTTGAACTGATGAAACATCAATGCTGCTGAACATTAAAACATTTACACGCTATTTTTCTACATGAATTATATGAAGGTACCCGGGTATCTCGTCAGTCTGATCAGGATGTTTTTTCGTCAGTCACATAACGGTTTATTTCGTGGCAGATTAATATGAGATTCGTTAAAGTGAAAATACGAAAAAAATTATTTAAAAAAAATTTTATATAAAAAATCACTGTATTTGTTTTTGCTAAAATTTCAAAAAGTCTCCTCATCGAACTATATTAAAAAAAATGATTGTATATAACTAGCCCAGAAAAAAAAATGTTGTAAAACTTATTAATTACAATTTGATTTAACTATTTTCATCAAAGTTTTAGTATCATTTTCAAATGGTAAAATATTTATTGTAAAGTGTTTTCATTCTTACACTTACGTATATTGCAGCATACCGTGCGAGGTTCCCATGGCGCAACTTATCCGTAAAATGTTATCGAGATCCGATCTCAGCAATGGGTTGGCTGATTTAAAAATTATTTTCACTGAACAGTTCTTCCCCTCTTAGACTAGGCCGCGACGAAGCCTAGTCGATTCATCAAATATTACTAAAATTAGAATTTTAAAACGCAAAAAATATTTGCAACACCTTCAAAAATTTTATATGTGTTGCAATTTGACAAGTTAAGTGCCCTTAATAGTTTTAGCTTGTTTTTCGTTGGTCATTTTTTCTATATGTTTCCATCACGTACGTATTCAATGAATTGTTCTTGTTGTTCACTTTATGTTGTAATTGCAAAATATTACCAACAATGGATTAGCCGATATTAATATTTTATCCACTGAACAGTTCTTTCTTTATATAATTACGTCGGCTCAATAATTACTGTGGCTCAAGAATTAAATCCATTGGCCAAAATACCCATTTTTTTGTGGTAATCGATTCATCAAAATTTTTGCGCCGTTTTGTAGTATATATATTCAAAGTTAGGTAGCCAAAAATTTTGGTAAAAATATCTTAAATTGGAGGCGTGGCATGCGGTTAAACACAACTGTTTTTGCTAATTTCAGAAAAAGGTGAGTTTTTTATTTTTAAATCGAAAATTAATGGTCATTGCTCGCAACCTATAATCAATAGAGGGTTGAATTTTGTTCGGTAAGTTGGACTATCATCGTTAAATTATTTTATGAGGTTGTAGCTGTACCATTTATATTTTGGGTGTTACGAAATGTTTTCAAAATTACTGTTTGTTGTATAAATTTTTCGCACTAAATTAAATTTAAATTTTAATTTTTAGTGGAATAGAACTTCTAAGGATCAAAACGGATCACAAAAATGAAATTATCCAGTTAAAGGTGAAAGTCTCCTCTTTTACTCTATATATACTTTTATATCCCCCGCGATCCCACCATAGAAGCTTTTTTCATTTTACTGAAACTACTCACACAAATATTTGAATGACGCTAATTTAAACGCATTCTTATAAGTATTTTATTGCTTGCAATTTAAAGGATTTTTCAGTTTTATTTACCCTTTTAATTCCAACTCTATAAGACAGCTGCGTATACAATATACTTATACAGGTTCTGGTAATTCAAATTGTGCCTAGAGTTTTTTTATTTAACCCATTTCATTCCACCTGTATGAAACATGTACACTTTTGGAGTTTTAAGGCATGTAGAGTTTTGGAGTTTTAAATTTTACCTTTATAGAACTGGTGCAGGTAATAAGATACAGGTACTGATACTTGATATAGGGCTTAGGAAAGTACTACCGTAAGGAAAGGCTTATAAGAAAGTGATATTTGGATACAATCTCAGTTGCTATAATATCTCATTAAATAAATAAATTGATTCGAAAATCAATCAAGAGATTCAGTTATAAAGAATTAACTGAGGAGTATTTAAGAAACGAAAAACCGGAAGATGTTCTAAGCTATGTTAGACGTTAGACGTTAGACATAGACGGGAAATTATTTGTTTATGCCAAAAATTTAAAAAAGCGCAACAGTCAGTATAACTACACGAAAGAAAAATTTTAAAAACATAACGAAAAATGGCTGGAATGCGAGATTACTGTGCAGATGCTTCTAAAACTACTAACAAAATCATTACTTGATCACACACTACAACGCTTCCTACAATCATTTAAAGAACATGAGTTGAAGCAATATGGAAGCTTAATAGTTAATTCTTTTTTGCAAATGGGGATGTGATGGTTCTTCCGGACGAAAACAATACAAGCAATTGTTATGCGAAAATACTTTGGACACGGATATGTTCATGGCGTCATTTGTACCATTGCGATTAAAAAAGATTTCGGAAGACTCAGAGCCATCGACCAGCACAACGCACACCAGGGATATTTTGAAAAATTGCACGCCATCTTCCACGAAATACTGCAGGCCCATCAAATTTGAATTCAAAAAGGAAACTCAGGATACCATTAAGAAAAAAGTAAGCGATATCAGAGTCCAAATTGGCCAGCTTCATCCATTACAAATAGAAATTAACGGGCAGGAAAGCGAAGTAAGCTACCAATTAGTGCTAACAATGATTGATGGAAAAGTAGACCAGGCATTGATTGAAACAAAGGGTTTATCCAGCTGCATCATATGCCAAACAACACCAAGCCAATTAAGCCAAGTCCCAGACAAATCAATAGATAATACTGATGCATATGAATTCGGATTATCACCACTACATGCAAGAATACGATTTATGGAACACATACTGAAAATCAGTTATGATTTGGAATTCGAATCTACAGGATCAGTAAGAAACAACGACACCCACAAGGAGTAACGAAGTTTAAAAAAGAAACATGTCCAGAATGAAAATCGAAAATATGGATTAGTTATAGATCAGACAGAACAAGGTTCAGGCAATACAAATGCTAGAAGCACAGCAAGAAGACTCTTCTCAGATTCGGAAAGAACATCTGAAATAACAGGAGTTGATTTAAACCTTATTTCCTTATTTAAATTGACGCGGAAAACTTTGGCGATTACGCTAAGGAAACTGCAAAAATATATATAACGAAATACCCATGGAGAAATACGTCTGTAACAGTTCACAAAATCCTCTATCATGGAGAAGATGTCATTAAATATCATTTAGCACAACTTGGAGATCTATCAGAGGAAGCTCAGGAAAAAAAAGAATAAGGATTACAGATTTTATAGGGAACACAACACCGGAAAAATGTCACGAAATAGCACAAACTAAGATCTTTTTAATATATTATTGGCAACGTCAGATCCGCTTATCTCTAGCCTGCGACATCAATGGAAAGTGGAAGACCTGAACTTAGATAAAGAAGCAAAGAAGCTACTATAGGACGAAAGTAATTCAGAACTGAGTACGGAATATTTGCAAGCAATATTCTTGTTTTAGTAAGATATATATAATATTAGAAAAAAAAAGAATTACAAAACAAAAAATGTCCTAATGAAAAAATCATACTAATAACAAATAATAAAATGTTGTATATATCATCATATTACTACTTTTAATAAATAGAGTAGATTAAAAAAATAAGAAAAGCATAATTTGAAACTAAGAGTTCAAAATTTCAAAAGTTCAAATTTGACCTTAAATTTCTCAATAAGTACTAAATCGATTTTAACCAAATCAAAAACAACAAATTCAAGACATTATCTGTATGTTTAAAACAAAAAATACTCAAATATCTCAATTGGTTCAAAAGTCATAGAATTTAGGCCAAGGTAAACCTATTCTGAGCCACTGTGCATCGTGACAATGCTCCGTTTTAATCAATTAAACAGCTTTTATCAACAAGATTGAAGATGCTTAGCAATCAGTGTTTAGCGAAAAATTTTACTTAAATCAATAATTTGAACTTGTGCACTGACTGACACAAGCGCTGCCAGCAAACGCATTGTTTTTTCCGCAAAATTTCTTATTGTATCAAGTATTAAAAGAACTGTTTTTGAGGTTGACTTTTTGTTGAAGCTAGTTCCATGGTGCAATTAATTTGCAGAATGTTATTGCGATCAGATCTCAGCGATTGGTTAACCGATTTTTAAATTTTTTTTTTGAACAATTTGCTTCGCTTCTAAAATTAGGTCGTGACGAAGTCTGAGTTTGGGAATTTTAATTAATTACTTAAAGCCACAAAACAGTCGAAGAAAAAAGAGCACTAGAGGGTGTACATATTTTGCAAAAATATTTATTATAAATTTTGATTATAAGTTTGTCAAAACAACATCTTAGTCGAAGGCATAAGTCTTTCCAACGAACTAAAGATGACCAAAATCGGTTAAGATTTGACGAAATGGCAGCAGTTTGTATGGTAGTAAATGTTCGATGTTCTTGAGCGTGAGAAAGCAATTCGGAATTTAGTTCATTGATTTTGGCCACGCTATAGTGGCTGTGTGAACTGGTGTATTGTCTTGATGAAACAACACGCTGCAATAAGCTCGCATAATACTCGCCGTTGTTTGTTTTTCCTTTTTGAAGACAACACTGGTTTACAAATTAAGCAAAGTTGTTTGTAAAATTAATGCCCCTACTCATTTTTTATGTAAAATTGGTTACTTATTTCGAAAATATTTTTCTTTTCTTTTTCTGCCACTCCGTTTTCGAGATATTGCCCACTGTAGTTTTTTTTACCAAACATTTGTACCACTTAATTGCATATATCTCCAAGACCAACAACACGAATTAAACAAGCGATAAATCAAATTAAAGATGATAAAATTACCGATCAACAATGCCTATAACATTTTTTGATTGAGCTGTTAGTTTTGGCGGAATAAATTCAATTTTCGATGATTTTTCTTGTTTTCTAGAAAAATTGACAAAAAAAAAAAAAAAAATGAAATGCCAATATTGTTAAGGAGCCAAAATATTTATTTAATTTAAATATTTTTCCAGAAAAGTTTGAATTTTTCCAAAAAAAAAAAAAATATAATAGCTTATATCCTGAAAAAAATCCATTGAGAAATGGAAAAGCTGTGTTTAATTGAACAAAATCACCTAAATTGTGTGATTGTCTATTTAGATTCAGTGCAAATCAACTGACCTAACCGATCGGCAGGGTACCGAAGCAAAAATACCCCCCTACCCCCCGGCCGTATTGAAGTATATTCGATGACCGAAGAATATATATGCAAAACTTTGTATAGGCCGGACAAAGGATGTGGGTGGAATTAGGGTACGTACAGACACTACAATATTCAGCTTTATATATTTACGAATAAAAGTTTTACAATTTTGATTAAGTCACTTCGTATGGAATGTAGGGGGGAATTTTCATTAGATTTTGGTAAATTTAAAAGTAGGATTCATATTAAATTTCAAAGCTTTTGTGCAGAATTTCAAAACATTTCTTTCATTTTTGAGGATTTATTAAAAGTTTAACTTTTAAAATAAAGCGACTTTGTATTGGAGGTAGGTTTTATCCGATTTTCTAAATATAATATCGATGGTTTTTATTAAATATCGAAGCATATATGCAAACTTTCAAGACATTTCTCTAATTTTTTTGGAATTTTAAGAGATTTTGCTTATAGGAGTTAGGCGTGGTTTTCATCCGAATTATTAATATTAATTAATAATAGTAATATTTTATATTAAAAAATCAAAGCACATGCGCAAAATTTCGTGATATTTTTTTAAATTTTGTTGATTTCTTAGAGGTTTTACGGTTAAAATGAAGCCACTTTGTATGGGAGGTATGCGTGGGTTTCGTCCGATTTTGGTTTTTATTAAATATCAAAGTATATGTACAAAATTTAATGGCATTTCTTTAATTTTTGTGGATTTTAAGGAGATTTTACTGTTAAAATAAAGTCACTTTGTACACTTAGAAAAAATGTTCAGAATATCTAGAAAAATAGCACCCAACGTTAGAAAATCGGGGTTAATTTAGCGCCATGGCCAATTTTTTAAAAATGAAGTACATATTTTTCGTAAAAATGACACCCAGAAGTGTGAAATAGTTTAAAGAAAGTTTTTCCTGAAGAAAAGAAAATCGCAGAAAAAATATATCTGAAATAAAAGAAAACTTTCAAGGTTTGAATAAAAATCAATCCTCATGAAATCATATAAGCACTTAATTTACAGTGCAGTCTAAGCGTACCGATTACTAGTTTAGAGGTTCGCGGTTAAAATCGGGGCTCAGAAAATAATTTTTTTTTTTTGGGAATATACAATATGTGACAAATAAGATCTTTATATTTTAGAAAGTTTTTTTTTTTTAATTCTATAATGTTCTATTTATAGCATTCCATTTTATTCTAACGTTTAATTTCTAATGTAATTGTTATAATTGTTGAAAACTTTTTTAGGAGTTTTATTAACTTCGCCCAAGCTGGGGCTCGAACCTTGGCATAGAACATTGTAGTCAAACGTCTTCCCACTGAGCTATTCGCCGAGTTAAGATTTAGGAATCTTATGGTTTTGTTGCTGTTTGAAATCGTTGAAGAAAGCATTTTTTCTAAAAATATAAGTAAAGCATCTTTGAATGCTTTACTATAATCATGAAATCATATGAGCACTTAATTTAAAAGTCAAAAATTGCTTCGGTAGCCCAGTGGTCTGAGCGAACCGATTACTAGTTAAGTGGTCCGCGGTTCAAAACGTGACTCAAACAGTTTTTTTTTCTGTTTTTGAAATAAAAAATTTGTGACACAAGGTTTTTTTATGATGGAAAATATTTTTGTTTTTAATTCAGGAATTAAACTAACCATCTTACTGCTGAACAGTGTTGCAAGATGTGGACTTGATATAAAGATAGTTTTCTTAATATTACTTCTGTTTTTATACAATTTCTGGAAATATTAGCACTAATCATAGCCATTTCTTATATCTCTTATATTTAAGTAAAAACTTGTCTTCAAAACAAAGAGCTGTTTTGATAACGCTTCTCGAAATAAAGACCTCACTTCATTAAACACTCAAAGAAAAATTCTTGGTAAAATTGATAAATAACTTTTGTTATTCCTTAACAAAACCAAATTGTGCAATCGATTAAATTTTATCATAAATGCTTCATATTTTTATCAATTCGAAAGAAATTTTAGCCATTTGATTAAAAACTTAATAAAATGTTAACAAATTGAATGTGTTGATTTGAAGAAATGTGTTTTATTTGTTTGAAAAATGCTTTTATCAACTTGATATAAACTTATTCACGATAACAAAATCGTCAATCAGTTGGAATAAAATTATATAATTTTTATAAATTGTATCAACAAACTTACTTCATTGGTTTTATAAAAAGGTTTGTTGTGCTGAAGAAATTATTTATAAAATTGATAATCGCTTGAGTCACGCGAATAAAATTTCAATATCGTGATGATGAAATGAATTATCAATGTAAAAAACTTTCAATTACAACAAAAATAGAGGTCTGTCATTTCGGTAGCGTTATTTGTTGTTCGCAGTAATTATAGAAAGTTATTTTGCGAGTTGTGTACGTTTTATTTAATTTGTGAAACAAATAAATTATTTCAATAACAATTCAGTGAGAGTAAGGAGTTAAGGAGTGGAACTAATGGAAAAATTACATACTTCTTAGTGATACATTATTAAATTTCATTTTGTTATTTTTTGTAAAATTGCTTGAAATAATAAAATATTTTATCAAAACAGCAAAATATTTTTGTATGATTGATAAATAAAATATATTTTTAACAGAAAAGTATTTTTCTATTCAATAAACCATTTTTTCAGGTTGAAATATTCTTTATTCATATTGACAAATTCATTTATGAAATGCACGCTGTAAACGCGGCATTCTTGATAAAGGCTTTTATCAAATCAAAATATCCGTTTCTCAAATAAACAAAATAAAATTTTGTTAATATAATTGCAAGCTCTCACCTTCAATCAAATTGACAAACTGACTCTATACTGACAAAAAATTTATCAACTTAACCTAGGAATTTGTCAATGTGAAAAAATACTTCTTTGAGTGAACCATGTAAAATTCCTTCTTTTTAGAAGAAACCTCTATAAAATATAGAAAAATCCATGCCTGCGAATTGAAGCTACGGTTTCTTAATTTAAGGGAAGGAGATTTTTCTGAGTGTATGGGAGCTTGACGATTTTTTCGTCTGATTTGGCTCATTCTCGAACTTGATCTAAATTTTTCAAAAGAAGCTTATATTTTGAATTTCATCGCAATAGCTTTAAAATTACGGCTGTAATCGTGTCGACAGACAGACAGATAGACGGACACACGGACACACGGAAATCGACTTAGATGGTGATGCTGAACAAAAATATATATACTTGTCTATACCTGCCACGCCTCCTTATTGAAGTTACAAACAAAATGACAAAGCTAATAAACTCCTTACGCAGAACTCGTTAGGGTATAAAAATTGTGAGAGGTCAGATCAGGTGCGATGGACTCCCAACATATGGACAAATCCCAAAAATGATCAACCACAGGTGAAAAACTAAAAGTTATTAAAATCTTATAATTATAGGATATTATCTTAGAGAAACATTTAAATTTTATTTATTTAAGGAATTTATACATTATTCATTTTCCAAGATGATCAAATCGCCCGCAGTGTTTCAAAAATGTATGTTTTCTTTTTACTTCATGTTTAATAAGTGTTTCGTAAATGTTTTTGTGTTATTAATATTGGAAGGTATTGGCATAAGGTAATAATGAAATGATTGAGACAAGGAAAGAATAACATATTAAATTTATTTCTTATTTACTTAACTACTTAATTAACATATTTAGTTACTTAATTAAATAATTACCCAATATGATCACAATGGAAAAATCATAAATGACCGACACGAAACGTCCGAAAAAAGAAAATAATTTACCGTGACCTCACTATGCCCATAATAAAGACGACGCATGGCTTTTCTGAAAGCTTGATAAATTTTTAAATAATATTGGCTGCTGTTTTTTTTTATACGGCTGATAAATTCGCAGATCTAGGCATAGTATGAACTTAGTCCCAAAATGACTTCGTGAAACGTCCGAACGTATGTTTACAAAAAATATTTTGTTATACATTCGAGTTGAATAAAAATTGTTTTATTTTATTTTACTATACCAATAGATAGCTTTTCGATAACATACTCTTGCACTTATCCCAAATATATCTCTGGATTGTATGAACAATTTTTAAAAGAAGCGTCCGAATGAAACATCCGACACGCTGGGATTTGCCCATATTCCACTTAAGAATTTATATAAGGTTTGGTTGTGCTTTTTTAGTCTGTGTAATAAGACTAAAATAACTTTATAGTAGAAACTGACAAAATTTTCTGAGAAGAAATACTCGTATATTGCATAAAAAATTATCGAAAGTAATGTGTGTGGTATATTTTTATCCTATTCCTTTTTGTTTTTTTTTTTTTTTTTTGATATTCCTTAGTGACATATCCTCCATATTATTATATGCTAGTTTTAATATATTTTCATTATGTTCAAATGTATCTTCCTTGTTCATTAATTATGCATGCTCCGCCGACTTTTACGTCATTAAATTGACTAACTTTCTTGCTTTTTGTAGCAACTCGTAATTGAATAAACTCTTACATCCTGAATGCGACAATTTGCTGCACAAATTTGTTAATTTTATGTCAATTTACGGCATAGAACAGACAGCAACGTGAGAGAGAAGTCACTCCCACAGCAAGGATAAATTTAAAATTTAGGTGCCTTATTTAATTTAGCAGAGTCAAACAACTCAGCGCAACAACTACAAGTTTAGCTAAAATGTAAAAAAAAAAACAGAAACATAAACAACAAAAGATATATACAAAAACATAAAAGAAGCGCTGCAAAACCTTAATGTGAAAATAGGAAAATTTTCTTTTAGCCTGCAGGATAATTTTAAATTTGCTAATATTTTGTTGTTGCTGCTGTTGTTCAGCATGCTAAACATTGTAGTAGTTGAGAAGTAAGTAGTTGGTAGTAACTTCCTACTAAAGTTTGTTGCTGCTATTATGGATGGTTTTTATTTAGTCAGAGGTTAGCGGGAGTGTGGTTGAAGCGTATCAACGTTCTAGCGAAATGGGCAAAAACCCAAATAAATAAAAATTGTCAACCTCGAGTTGTCAACTTTTTGTTGCTATTTTGGTATCAATGATATATATTACAAATGTTGTGTCTTGTTTTTTGTCGGTGATGTCGTCGAGTGTGACAACTACAAACATACATAAAAAATGCATGTTCGAAATGTATTTAGTGGAAGAAATGTTATGGTTAACATTTAACTTATGTGCTAAATTTTGTAGGAAGCCGATAAAGTAAAAAGCTTCCCAAAAATTTAATATCTCATCAAGAAGGAAACTTGCCGTAAATAAAATAAAATACTAGATACAATTTTTGAGATATTCTGTAAATTAAATTGTTTGAAGAAACATTTTTGTGCAGCAAGTTAACTGATTTAAAAATACTTCTTTCTTAAAACTGAATTAAGACTGCTTAAATTTTATTCCAGTTATCGTTGGTTATGATTATTATTAAGCTTGAAGCTATAAATACTTCCTCACTTAATTCCACCACACCGAAAATTTTAATTCATCTATGTTAATATAGAGCACACAGTACCTAGCTAATGTCAACAAATACTATTATTTATTTAATGATGTAGAAAAAAAAATGAAGCAAGACTGCTGTAGACCCTTGCTTATGTTGTGCCGAATTTCTTACAATATTACGAAGCGTAAAATTTTCATTTAAAGTTTAAAATTGCATCTTATATGGCTTGAGGGTGTGTTCAAAAAAGTCAAAAAAGTTGCACTTAAAGTTGTCAGGAATATATAATGGGACTTGAACTCATTTTGCTTGTGAAATATAATTTGAGTTCAACATTAAAATATTAATACTACGTTTATTTTAGAGTAATTTTGACAATGAAAATTAAAACTCCTTTTTAATTATTTACAATTATTACGCTTACCAGGGTGAAAAAAAATATATATTTTAATAATTCATATTTAATTATTTTTTGGCATTTTTTTTTTTTTCATAAATAAATATTTCAGCGTTTTGACATTTTTCGTTAATATACTGGCCAATTGACGATATAAGGAATATATTTAAAAGAAACTCCACACTTTATTTTTTTTTATATCTTACTTTTATTAAAATGGGAATTTTTTTTATATAATTTATGGCAATAAAATGCTTCAATTATTCAATATTGTAATTAATATATTAGCAAACCAAAATTAAATAATTGCCCTTATTCTACATCCCGAGGAAAGCTCCGATTTTCGAATACAGCACTGAACAAGAATATATTTGTTTTCTATTCTACGACGGAAAAGTACAAGTTGTTCGGAATTTTCGAAATCAACCCACATATACGGCTGACATATCTTTGTTTGTTTTCAAATAAAAAATTATATAAAAAAAAAATTTTTAAAAATAAGCTTTAATTCAAAACCAAAACGTGAACTAAAAATAAATTTCAGTGACATTTGTCATATATGTATATAGTAGGTATATTCTTGATTCAGAGAACCCCTCTCTTGGTTACCCATCATCATAATAAAAGCGTGCGTAAATAGTTAAGTTCCAGGGACGTTTACAAATTTAAAAGCTTTCAAAATGTAAAATATACAAGCTTACTTCACAATATCAGTGGAATTGAATCTTTTAGTAGGCTTATCTGTATATAAACCGCGAACCATTATACAGGTTTACTGCACAATATCAGTGCCTTAAGCTTTTAAAATATAAATGTATTTTACATTTTGAAAATTTCTAAATTTATAATCGTCCCTAGAACTATCTATTTACGTACGCTATTATTATGATGATGTGTAACCGAGAGAGAGGTTCTTCTGAATCTAGAATATACTCGTACCTACTATGTACATACATATATGACCAATGTCACTGAAATTTATTTTTTCACGTTTTGGTTTTAAATAAAAGCTAATTTTATAAAAAAATTTTTTTTTTTTTTATTTAGTACTTTTTAGTCCTAAACGTTTATTATGAACATGTTTTATTTTGAAAGCTTTACATATAGCATTTTAGTTTTTTAGACCATTAACCTTAACAGTACATTTTAACATTATTTATACAATTTACATTATTTATTGCATTATATACTTTATTATGATATAGCATTTTTATTGATTATTTATTGTGGGTGAGAATAGGAGGTGTGGCCAAATTTAAGCCCCCATCTCCTACTTGATGTTAATGTGCTGCCTAATTTTCAGCTGAATCGGCGTAGTAGATTTGGAGATATATCATTTTTATTGATTTGTGGGCGGTACAAGAGGGTATGGCAACATTTTTTTTTAACCCATGCAATACTTGAATGACATTTATTTCCAAAATTTCAGCTGAAACAGCCCGGTAGTTTTGGAGATATATGAACTTGTGGGGGATGTGCCAAATTTTTTTCTTAAACCCCATTTTCTACTTGAAGGAAATTTACTTCCAAAATTTCATCTGAATCGGCCTAGTAGTTTTCGAGATATAGCATTTTTATTGATTTGTGGGCGGTAAAAGGGGGTGTGGCAAAAAACACACGAGAGAAGCAAACCTTTTTCGCAGTTACATAGATTTGATAGCTTAATAATTGTTTTCTTTTTAATAAATTAACTTTTAAATTCAAAAATTTAAAATAACATAAAATTTATTACATATGTACAGAAAACATATTTACTGCTTATTTTTTATTGTTGAATGTCAAATTTCCACGCCAATTACTTATACGGGCATATAATGCCAGCGACTCTCATTTTAACTCTCCACACATGGTTGTGAACTTGGCTGCGCTGAACAAATTTTTTCCTCCAACAGCGTACTACCTAGCGAAAAAATCTGTAGACAATTTTTTAGATTTCACTCCAAGCAAACCACAGAACGAGGAGTAAAAAGCTTCCCTTCAAAAATATATATTAAAGAACGCACACGAAACAGAAGTTAACAAACATTTTAGATACCTTGCCGATGTCATGCTTGCGTTTGTCATTCCATATTTATTGATATCATCTATTTTTTGACACTAAAAAACGCACTTGAGGTCATTGCTAATTTTCTTCGTACCAACAACACTACAAACGCATTCACAATACAAAAACACCAATGCTGGAGCCACCTTGTGGCAAATAAAAGCAATTTTATTTTAGTTGTAGCATATCAAATACACAATCCTCTATCTATTGATAGATGGTGACGATTTACTGCAGCATAGCTTCTGTTATAATTAATATTAAATTAACCACTGTTTTTAATAAGTCTTTGTGGCCTGGTGGATAGTGTATTGGACTCTCATTTAAGAGAGCGCGGGTTCAATCCCCACGGGCGGGCCAAAAAATATTTTTAGTATTTAATATTAAAGTATTAAATTTTCTTGTTGTAATAAGCGCTAGCAACAAAGAAACCATCAAATTTCCAAGAAAAAATCTTCCAAGAAAAAAAGCTTCAATTCAAAAAAATTTTCATAATATTGCATTGTCACCGGGCTTACACATGTATGCTAAGTTTCAGCCTAATCGGAGATCCACAAGCAGTCGAAAAATTGTTTGCAAGACTTGCGGACATACATACATATATACGTGGCGTAGTGGGTAGAGTTTGTGGATCATACGCAAGAGAACCCATGTTCGAATCGCCCATCTGACACAGACATTTTTTTCAATTAAATTAATTTTTCTGTTCGGCCGTCACCTCTCTGCAGACAATGGCAAACCTCAGAGAGTAAAAAACTGCCATGAAAAGCTTCTTGAGAATATAAGCCGTTCGGAGTCGGCATAATACCTGTAGGGTTCAGTTCTCGATCATTTGTGTTCAAACATTTCACAGCACGCACAACACAATTAATGATAAGAAGCTCGGTCAAAGTCCTTTCAAGGGCTGAAAGTCCAATGCCCTGGATTGGATCCAAACTGAATCTAAAACACTTTAACAATTTTAACAATTTCTTATTATTGTTGAAAAAAAAGTTTTCACTAAAAACTCAAAACATAAGAAACAGGTAAAAACTAAGCATTCAAATACAAACACATTTTTATTTAAAATACTTCAAACCACAAAATCATAGACAACACTTCTGACATATTAATCTATACTTACGATAATCTGCTGATTAAATTTTAATAAACATTTTAAAAGTCCACTTACACCGAGAAAAAAAGCAATAGGTAAATCACCTAAGTCAGCTTGGGTAAGTAGAATTGTATGGGAATCAGAAACTTATGCTTATTCACCTAAGCAATTTATTGTTTAATACATTGCTTTGAAAGCACCTTCACCTAAGCCCAAAATCCAAAAATTCAAAACTAAAAAACAACTAGCATGGAAGGCTTAAGCATAGTTTTGAGCTATTTTCTGCAAAAAAAAAAAAAAGCTGCATTATTAGACACACGAGAGAAGGACAGATTTGATAATTTAATGGTTTTTTATGTAATAAAACCCTTTTTAAATTCAAAAATAACATAAAGTAAATAAAAAAACACACATTAATATTCACACTAGTAAATTTAATAACATTTCATCAACAAAAAGAAAAGAAAAAAAGAAAAAAATTTCTTTGCCCGCCGTGTGTTGTCGAACCTGGAACTTTTGGCGCCAGTCCATCGCTCTAGGCACTGATACAAGCAGCATTGCTAGTGATTGCTGACATAACTGAAGCTATGTTAACAGATGCTGTATTAACAGATGCAGTATGTCGTAGTATTCTGTTGATAGCCATACAACAAAATTCTTTTAAGCTTCAGTTGTAATTAATATTGAATAAATCACTCCACATAACGAAGGAATTTGGTTCAGTGAGTAGTGTAGTGACTTCATACACAGTGATATCGGTTGGTGTGGGTTTGAATCTCAACGGCATGCGAAGGTAAGTAAAATTTTTGTATTCGATATTTAATTTAATTTAATGTTCTTGTTATAATAGACGCCAGCAGCAAGAAAAGCCGAGAAGTCATTTCTAAGAAAAACGGTGTTTTGATAAAAGAAAAATTTGAGTTGTTGCCGATTTCAGTCAAGCAAATCACAGAACGGAAAGGCGGCAGCTTCAAAAAATAGGAAAATGAAAAAAACCAAAACCGAAAAAATTATATTTTTGAAATTCAATTTTTTTTTAAGAATAGTGTATAAAAATTTACCAAATACTTAGTTCATCATCCAAAAAAAAAAAATTGGCATGTCAACATGTAAAACTTAGGCGTTTTGATGAATTACTTAGGAAGCTGAAAACTGCCAAAGCCATCTTATAAATTATACTAGGTTTTTTTTCAATTTAACATAAGCTTTTTTCTCGGTGTAGTGAGTAAAATTGAAACTGATAAATCGTGTGTTTTCTTGCAGTTATCCCTAGTAATACTAGAGCAAATAAAGTAAAACATAACACTCCTCACACGAAGCGATATCAACAAAAATTCTGCGAAAAAATTACTGTTATGTAAACTTAAAAAATTAATAAAAACAAGAAAAACTCCTAAGAATTTAGACAGGCATTGCTAATCAATGCAAATTGTTTTAATTGTTCTTACTTTTTCTATTCTTATTCTATATTGAATTACTGCAATTACGAGTGGGAAACTATGAAATTTGCCTTATTTCTTATACATTGTTTTTATTTTACAACAGTATTTTTTTAGATTATATTTTTTTTTGTATATTTTTAGCAGGGACAAGAAAAAACCGTTTGTTTTGAAATTCCCCCATATATATATATATGTATTATCTTTTTTTCATATTCTAAATGTTATTCACTAGCAATATTAGTACTTGTAATAACAAAAAATGTTTGCCCTCACATGTGTAAATCAATTTATTTTCTCTCATCATATTTTTAGTCAAACACTTTTTCATTTAACCATAAACCAACAACCAGCCATCATAATAAATTAAGCGCCATACAGTGAGTAGTGTTTATTCAGTTTCGAGTTAACAGCAGCGCATCTACAGAGTAAATTTCAAATATATGCTACCATCAAAAACAAAACAACACTTATGCGATATAACCATGGTAAGATATACACACACTCACACACATTCAGGATAACACCACGTTGAATACGCTTGTCAGCTAATGTAATCAGTAAATAAGAAGAAATAAAATAGAATCTTCAACATTCACGCCCACGCTGAGAGTGTGTATTTTCTGTAAGACCATTTAGTACTTTTTACAGCCGACGAGATGCTGAAAAGCATATAAGTAAGGATAGGCATAACAACGGCTATAAAACCAACTCAACGCCCTTTTCACCCCGCCCCCAACTTCATTGGCACTTTAGGCCATGTTGCTACAGTTGTGAAACGATGTAATTTCTGCGCACATTGAGACAAATTCAGGTGTCATTAACAAAAACAAACATTTTCGACGCTGACCTAATGGATATAAACGGGTCATTTCCGAAGGATATCATATTCCTCGGAGTGTGTAGCGTAAAAAACAGCAGTAAATGATATGAAAGAACATTTTTTAATGACATCTCTTTGGGGTGTGTGAATGTGTGTGTGTGTGTGAGAGTGTGTTTGGCTAAAACAAATACAGCTAGCTAGATGTTTAAAGACAACAACTAACACAAATAAAACAACAAAAACAAAATACAAAGGAAGCTTTTAGTAAAGACACGCAGGATGTGCCTATTAAGGTGCTGGTGCTTGTATGCGAACCTGAGTAACCTGTTAACACAGTTAGAATAAAACTACATATTTATAATGCTGGCAATTCGAGCATTGAATGTACGATTTGTACAACGCTATGGTTCTTCATAAACCAGCCTAAAGAGGTATTCATGACACACCAAAACAGGATTAACAAAAAAAAAACAAAACAGCTCTATATACCGCAGCTCAGGTCGGTCTGGGCTTGGGTCGATCATTGGTCGTTGTTTTTATCGTCCTCGTTGGCGCTTTAAGCATTTGTAGCAGATTTTACAAATAGGTCAACTATAAAAGTCAATTAAATATTAAATGGTTTTGGTGTGTGAAAGCTTCTAAAAAGCTATAAATTATCAAAAAAAAAAAAAAAATAAAAATAAAAGGTCTCGGCTTGGGGTCGGTTTAAATGTATTAAAAGGGTTGATTTTATATGTTTGTGTTCGTAGCATGCATAAAAGTTTATGTATCGGTTTTTCAAGGGCATAAATAATTGAAACGTGCTTTGATTTTAAACAGGATAAGCAATGATGATGTGTGGCTCGGGGCTTCAAATAAGAACCACACACACACGCACGCATACACACGAGCGCACACACACATACTCAAATAAACGTGACTATATTTTTGTACAGGTGCATATGACGTGATTTATGCAAACATGACGACAAATTAAAAACCAAGACCAGAAACCAAAAACCAAAATGGAATCCGTAAGCCAAATAAGACACATACTCTGATAGTGCGATTAACTTTTCCCCGACAGCTTTTTTAAAATAAAAAAAAAAAAAAAAAAGGAATATACTAAAAATTAAACCATTTTAACAATCTGAAGCTTAATTTATGTCAAAAAGCGCTTTAAATGCTAAATGAATAAATAAGTTTATTTGTTAGATTTTCAAAATTAAACGAGGGCAAGAGCTTTACGCAAGAACTTTTTAATTTATAAGGCTTAAAAGCAAAGCTGGATATGAGCCCATTAAAAAAAAAAAGAAGGCAACGAACTTGAGATCTCATCCTTTTTGAAGTCGGTTAAAAATACCCAAAATTAAAAAAAAAAATCATGTGTCAAGAAAATTTGACTAAAAAGGTACATATATAGTAAAATACTTTAGATTTAAAAAAGTTTGATGGTAACCGCCACGCATGGTAGATGTGAAAATAACAACAGAAAAAGTAGAAACCTGAATGTACCAACAACAACATTAACGCAATTAAATAAAAATATAGAAAAATGTCCTTGCTGTACAAAATGTCCTATGCTTTGCAGTAGCACAAATATGACACTTTAAAAATTATTTCATGAAAATTGACCCATTACTTTTAGAGATTACCTGGAAACAAAAATTTCCACTTCAATTTTATATAATAGTATAGACAACATTTAGTGAGGTAGTTTATTACTTGGCGGTGTAAACGAGTTGGAAAAGTGCTCTTGCGGAACGTACCCCCGTATGGCATTAACGAGACAGGCACATAACTGAACCCAGAATGCATGCACAGACGCGAGGCAACATTACTACAAGAAGGCCTACCCAAAGTAGACGAAACGAGACGATCACAACTTGCCGAACGTCTGACGACTTGAGACGGTAAAAGTTCGGCTCTTACGGAACAAAACGTGTGGACGAGCTGTTTCGTTTAGCTTCATTAAATTACATTTGTTTATTTTGGGCAACAACATTGAATTCAAATAAATCAAACATTTTCGTCTCTACTCGTTACAGAGCTACTCACTTATTTTCGTTGGGCCTATTAGCAACATAAGAAAAACTACAAATTTGCTAAGCTACAACACACTAACACAAAGTAAGCAGAATAAGTGTGAGAGTGAAACTACAATTTGATATCCAGTAATACAGCGAACAATACATGTGTAGGAAGCTGCAAACATTATGCAATACAATGCTTTATTTTATAAGTTATAAAAGGGCACGCAGATTTGAATTCGATCTCTTTTGCTGTGAGCTCGAGTCGTTAGCAGACGTCCATAGCAGGTATGTGGTTTTCAGTAGTTAGTCATTATTGAAGCTAAGTCTTGTGTGTTGGTCTCGGATTCCTATGAATCCTCCCAACCATAAGTCCAGGCTGCTTAGATCCTATCTTAGATGATAAGGTCATTGGGTTCAAGTACTTTGGGGAGATATTTGACAAGTAACTTCTTTGAAACACTCACTTAAATTCAATTATAGGCAGTGCATCTTGTGCTCTATATGCTCAGACTTAGACTCCGAACGACTTATGTTCTCAAAAAGCTTTTCATGGCAGTTTTTACTCTCTGAGGATTGTCATTATCTGCCTAGAGATGACGGCTGAAGAGAAAAATTATTTCAATTGAAAAAAAAGTCTATGTGAGGTGGGATTCGAACCAGGGTTCTCTGGCGTATGGGCCACACACTCTACCTACTGCGCCACGGCCGCCACACTGAGCATGCTGAGTATAGTTTGTCATATTATACTCAGATACCATACTGTACTCAGTACACTATCTATCATACAATGTGTCATACCATGACCATCATACAATAACCAGTAAATCATATTTACCTATATTACTAAAGGCATACCATACCTACCTACCATACCTATCTTATCATACCTATCATACAAGTACCATTCCAATCGTACCATATTTAACCATATTTTCAATCGTACCATATGGTGTATATGGGCCTGTATCACACTCGTTTGAATAAGTGGACTCCCTTTATTCGATAAAACTGTTCAAATTCAAAGTTTCAGCTTCCTAATCTAGAAAGAGCCATACATATAGTGTTTTCAGTTCACTTCCGTTTCAATTTCGGATCTAACCGAAACTAAGCCATAAGAAGTTTTACATTGAAAACCCATTTTTTTCTCAAAACGAAAATGGCTTTTTTCCGAATATTATTTAATCTTTGAAATTTTCTCACAGAAAAATTTGTGTATTTCCGAATTGGCTAAATGCTCATGACTTCACTGTTTACTCTACCAAATAATAAACTCACTATGCATACGAGTACATTTATTTTTTCTTCATCTTTTCAAGTCATCCAATCTCATTCCCACAATTTGAACTCAGGCATTATTGATTGAATAGGTTAAAGTTGATTGACTAGGTCACACATTGTTAAGTCATGGTTCACATTAAACAAAAAGAAAAGAAAACAAAATTTTAATAAAACACTTAGTCATAAACACACACAATTACCAAGAAAAGCATTTCCAAAGAAACAAATATTTTCATTGCACATTGAACCATCCGATAAGTTCTCATCCCCAATGAACCCCAACAAATTTCTTGTTCCTTAACAAAAATCTAATCGTTTGCATGAAATTATTATAATAACCGTTATTAAATTGTATACACAGCTAGTTTGCTGTTATGGAACTTGTTTTTATTAAGCAAATTAAAACTTTTTCCGATTGAGTTGTTTTGAAAATAAGAGCACAAAACTTTGAAAATAAATGACTTAATTTTGATTATTGACTCAATTGGGAACTTGATGGCTGGCTATTCACTCAAGAGTAAATGCAGAAATTGTTACTGTATTAAAAATATGTAAAAATTTAATTAAATCGAATAACTCAATTGTTATTCTTTAAAATAAAATATTTGAGAATCTTATTGTGGTAGTAAAATTAAAAATCGAAAATTTAAGTTAAAAAAGGCAATATCGAAAGGGGAACTTCAATAACTAGACCTTAAAGATATGGTTTTAGAAAAAAAAGTATGTGTGTGGCCGCCATGCATGGTAGAGGTGAATCTTCTACCCCAAAAAAGGAATTTCTGGGATTCCTATTTTATTAACGCTGCTTTTCGGCCCTCCTCACGTACACAAAACGTTCCTTAAAAACAAAATTTGTATTAAATTTAAATATTATAAGCTTGTAAACTTCAAAAACCAAACAACAAGCAAACAAAACAATTAAATTAACATTGGAAGAGTCATTTCGCCTTCCAATTGCAAACAATAGTTTTTGTCATATTCACAAATAATTTAAGCGATTAATCCACACTCTGACTTATGTTTCATTTTCTAATAATACGTTCACACTACGTGTAAAATGTGCATTTAGTTGATTTGCGTTAAATGCGCATTTAACTTGCAGTGTACAGTATTATTAGAATTTATTTCGCATTTGATAAAATTAAGTATGATTCAGTGGAATATATTGCATAGGTAAATATTTGTGTATCGAACTTTCACTATCTAGAACTATTTTATGTGCTAGGTTGGTTAGGATGGTGCAACTGCTAAACCATTTTTTTGCCATCCCTCTAATTATAAGGAAAGGTCCACAGGTGTAACTCGTCAATTTGAAAGATTTTCGGATATGTGATAGGGGACCAAAATCTAAGGTTGTCTTTTTACATTTATTTTATACCAACATTTTTTTTACATTATTAAAGCATAAAGCAAAAATATTTGTCGACGAAACAATGTCGGGTACGGGCTTGTTACTGTTAATGTAGTGCCGGACTAAGACTACTTGACGCCGTGAGCAATCCACGCCTGTGGGCCGCCAATCCGCTAGTTAAGTTAAAAAATAAAAAATTTTTTAACGTATTTATTACAATGAGATATATCATTCACCCCTACCATATGAGTTGTTGCCAAAGTCCTCGTCGACTCGTTGTCGTTGTCACTTGTTATTCACTTTTATCGACTTTTATCGATAATTTAATACCATCTTCCGCATACCGCATACTCATCGTCAGTTGTCAAAATTTGTGGATAACGACTTCAGTGGTGCCGATTTCAGGATGACGACAGAAGACGACGTCGATAACTGTCGACGACGACTCATATGGTAGGGGCGATTATGTACCTTAGAATATGCATAATAGACGAAAAGATACATACGTGAAGTAGGTATTAAAATAAAAACCAAAGTACAAATTTTTTATTTACTGAAATACAAAGTTCAACGTTTTGAGCATATCTACCTTTATATATAAAATTAGCTTATACCCGGCGCGCTTCGTTGCGCTCAGCGCTTATACCCTAAAAGAGGGCGTAGCTATAGTGAGGCCACGCTCTTATAGTAAGTTTGTACCGAGTTTCATTAATATGTGCCTTGAATTCGAAAGCTATACCGAAAATTTGTGATGCAAAAAAAGTACTACACCCCTCGTCCAACGCCCATCAAATATTACCAGTGGAACTGCATGTGTAAATTGAGGTAGAATAATGAATTCCGAGGCTGTGCTACCTATAATTCCAAAACAGTTCGATATTGAAATTTTGAGGTGTATTCAAGGTGCCACGCCCCCTTTTACGATCGGCACCAGACTCCAGGAACACTCTCAAGGCTTTGGTATAAAAATTGACTTTGCGGTTTCGGAGTCGACGTGATACGTATATACACATATACCCACATACTTATATAAATTAAGGCGCATCACGCTTCATACATAAAAAAGTTGTTCAGTTCGGTTCTTCGAAATAATCCATGGATAATGTTATGACGATTACCAAAATATATCGACTAAAAAAAGTAAAAAAAAACAAAAGGTCAGAAATAATAGTAAGAAAAAGTTCTTCCAATCTGCATCAAAAAATCTTTACAAAAAACTCGATTTTTAGAGGATATTCAAACTGTAACATACTGGTTGAGGTACGTGGCATATATGCGATAGAACCCAGGTTCGAATTCCATCTGATACAGAAAGATTTATTTCATTGAATTAATTTTTCTGTTCGACCCTCACCTCTCTGCAGACAATGGCAAACCTCAGAGAGTAAAAACTGCCATGAAAAGATTCTTGAGAACATAAGCCATTCGGAGTCGGCATAAAAACTTGTAGGTCCAGTTCTCGATCATTTGTGTTCAAACATTTCACAACACGCACAAGACAATTGATCATAAGAAGCTCGGTCAAATTCCTTTCAAGAGCTGAAATGACCATTTCGTTTTTGTTTTTGTTTTTTTATTTCAAACCATTACAGCTCACGGATGGCTATCGTTAGAGTCGAAATATTAAGGAGATCATTATAACATAAACCAAGCATTATTTTGAGGAACCGACCCGAACAAATTTTTTTTGTGAGAAGCCTTAGTATACATACACACATTATTTAGAGATAGATGAGCAGAAAAAGTAGGCTGGCAACATTTATATATATATATTATAGTGACCGCAACTTCGTCCCATTGCACCTACATACCAAGTTTAACTATCGAAACGTGTACAGCTCAGAAATTATAATGATTTCTGAAAAGTGAGCGTAAGTAAAGTGCGACACGCCCATTTTTTTAATGGTTTCTGGCAGTAACCATATGAACTAAACTACCAAATTTTAGTCTTCTACTGCAAATCATCTGATATATATCCTTTTTACGGATTTGAGGGCGGTATAAGTGGGCGTGGCAACATTTATACATAAATGGACCGCCACTTGAACCTATTGGCATTAAAATATATCTGGAAGAGGGCGCAGATATAGTGATACCACGCCCATTTTTACAAAGCTGTCGAAAATGAGCGTATGAACTTAATTACCAAATTTTAGTATTGAACGTTAAAAATCGTCCGTTTTATAGAAGTTCTATTGATTTGAGGGTGGTAAGAGTGGGCGGGGCAAACTTTATATGTATATATCGATCACCACTTAGAGAACCTGCATATCAAGTTTCACTAGCAAAACGTGTACAACTCAGAAAAAAGCATGACTTAAAATAAGTGGGCGTAGATATGGTGTGACCACGCCCATTTTAAAACAGTTGCCGACAGTAACCATATGAACGAAATTATCAAATCTTAGTCTTCTACGGTAAAAGCTACCTTATATGAAGAATTTTTACTGATTTATGGGCGGTAAGAGTAGGCGTGACAACATTAATATATACATAGTGACTGCCACTTGGACCCATAGCACATGCATACCAAGATTAACTATCAAAACGTGAACATCTCAGGAATTCAAATGATTTCTGAAAAGTGGGCGTAAATATTTTTGTACAGTCGCCGAGAGTAACCATCTGGACAAAATAACCCAATTTTAGTTTTATACGATTAAAACCGTCTGATACAAAGCATTTTTTTTTGTTTGTTGGCGATAGAGCCAATTTGGGTTTTATGGGAGGCACCACGCCCCTTGTCCAATCAACACCAAACTCCAACCACAAGAACACTCTAAAAATGTTGTTTCAGTCTCTCTGAAAATTTCATAAAGATTGTCATCGTATAAAGAGTATATACGTGATATACACATATACAAACATACACACATACATACATCCATTTTTATATATATAGTAGATTGATAAATCAGCCTTTTTTTCAGCATTGACGTTCTTCTGCCAATTTTTCCATTTTGAATTTCAAAAAAGTTCGATCCACTATGCACTCCGATATCATCGATACTTCGGTATCATACTTTGGAACGCTGATTAAATTTTATCATCGTGCATTATTGCTTACAATTGTGCGTGAGTTTGATGTGAAATTGTGAGAGGCAAATCTCTGCAACTCATTTTATTAATGACATATGAAAAAAAAAACTGCAGAATTTCGATTTCTTAATTGGTATTACGATCTTGTTATATGATCTGGGCACATAATTTTATCGGCATCGAGTATTTTAGTCAGGAATGAGAATTTGTCTGGTATTACTTTGTATATCTCTCCCCTTCTTTGCATCTCATCATTCAATTTATCAATGACGCTATAAAAACTACTGAATTAATACTGTTCTGTCGGGCTGAGGCTTAGAACTTTACTTCGTATTTGACGGGTGTTTTTAAAATTCACATCTGATAGCTTTGCTTTAGCGCGGGCTTCTAAATTATCAAAGTCGCCTCGTAATTTTTCTAAAAAATCGACGAGTGATTTATAAAGACTGGCGCACTTTACTAGAGTGCCTTCAGGGGCTTGTACTACCTTACATCGAAAGATTAGCAAAATTTTATCCCACATAACATAAGTTCGTACTCTAAATCCTGCAGTTTATCTGACAAAGTACCTGCTTCTCTCCTGTTTTTCGCGTTTTATCGTGTGCCTTCCATCTGGTGTCTGATAGAGATTTCAATGCATTTGAACTTTACAGGTGATTTTTTAATATCCACGACTTAATGGTTGAAGCAGAAAAAAAATTGTATATATTTTGAACTAATAGATTCTGTAGACAAAGGATTCCCAAAGGGTAAATAATTCAATGAAAAGATTTCTGAGTAAAACTACCGGATCTTTGTTTTTGCAGAAAATAAGTATTTGGTACAGATATGAGAGTAAATCATCATTATTGAAATAAGGTATTCTTCAAAAAGTAATGTATCAAATAGTAATAATAGTTAATATTTTTTCCGTGCTGTTTATGGTATGGTGCCCCCCGAGACGCGATGCCTAAGCAATTTTGCCTATGGGCTAATCCGGAACTGGGTACAGGCTCCTCATGATATCGACTATATACTGAAATAAAAATTTCAACAACAAAATAGCTATATATATAACTTCTAAAAGTTGGATGCCATCATGTGTGCCTCTTAAATACTTTCCGTTTGGAAATATATCATGGAAAATAATGAAGTTGTAGTGAAAAAACTAAATTTCCGCTGATATTGAAATGTCAATTTGAAACCTTACGTTATCGATTGAACACGTATATAAAATACGTCAATCTAAGATTTTTATTCTCTTTAACATATCTGAAAGGCATTCAAATTGACGAGTTACACCTGGGGACCATTCCTCGTTACTAAAAATTATCCAATTTCTAAAACGAAACGAATAAGCGAGCATTAACGAGTTAAACAATATGCAGTTAACTTGGCAACCTTTAAATGTAAAAACTTTGTTCGTCTTAAAATGTGGTTGAAAATGTTTTTTTTTCACATAAAGTGCCTCAGGGATCAGCCATCAAACACCTGCAATAAAAGTGCAAAAACAAAAACTGTCCAAATGAGAACTTTTCATTATCATCATAAAACATTTAATTAATGATTTTTGTTTTTTACCCTTACTTTCTTTATGTTTTTCTTGACCACTTGGCAACAAACAGCTCATTAGCAATAAAATTAGTTAAATGCAAACTTTGTAACGATATGAAAAAGTTTTGTAATGATTGGAATATCCTTGGCATAATATTACTGCCACATCCCTGTAGGAAAATCAACTAATTTAAAAGTAGTTGATAAAGTAGTTTTTTGTCAACCACAACTAGTTGAAATTCTGACTTTTTTCCATAGAACGAACTAACTTATTTTGTATGGTGATGTCCGCTAAATAAGTCAATTGACTGTCGTCTGCATATATTTTCAACTACTTGTTAAATTAGTTACATTTCAATTATTTTTTTAATTGCTTTAAAATAACCAATTAAAAACTATTACTGATGGCCAAAAGTTAATAATATTTGATGAAATAACATGGTTAAATATATATAAGCTTGTAATCTAATAAAAATTTTCAATTAAAACATGCCAACATCAGAGTAGTTGCCGCCTTAATATAATTCAAAGTAGTTCATATACTGGTTTATTTTAAACCAGTTTTTTAATTAGTTGTTTTTAAAAACAAGTTAGTTTGTTCCTATAGGGATACTACTGATGAGGAGCATTCGGCGCACAAACGCACACATATATACACACACATATACAATGAAAAGAAGAAACATTGTGATGTTGGAATTCACTCAAGCCATACATTTATCCATCTAAGCCATTAAAAGTAAAATTTGTTGAAGAGCAAAAGTTTTTCCCGACAACAACAACAAAAACAACTCATTAATCAAAGTAAAAGTTTTATTAAATTTCTGCACATATATCTACACGAGAGAATTGAAAGTAGAAATGCATCCATGTGGGGCACTTATATAAATCGTGTCATCTTACAGCACGATAGTGTTATTGTTGTTTTTGTACAAACATATACTAGGCCAGCCCATGGCCCATGACAAACATGCAAAAGTGTGGCTATTAGGCGCTGCCATGGCAAGCACCTTCTACCAACATTAAAATAACTCTTCCGCAAATACACACCCACACATACACACAAACACACACACACACACACTGTTAAGAAAAGTTCGTGAAAGTCAAATAATTTACATGGTAGGCAGCAGCGGCAACTGAAACTTTGATGAAACACGCCTCTTTGGCGCACTTTTGGCAACACCATCATCTCCACCGCCCATTTTAGCAGAAAATCTCTCATTAGCCTATCCAAAGAGTCAGTCAGTCATTCAGTGTCTTTATGGTTTTTATTGTTCTATACGTGGCTGGTCAATCTGACCATGACAAGCATGCAAAAGTTGAA
This sequence comes from Coremacera marginata, assembly GCA_914767935.1. Lineage (NCBI taxonomy): Eukaryota > Metazoa > Arthropoda > Insecta > Diptera > Sciomyzidae > Coremacera > Coremacera marginata. Next base: position 145,988,802 of record OU612045.1, read on the forward strand.
GTTGCCACTATAACCATTCAATTGCCACATCGTAGATTTTCCAGATCCAACCAACCCATGACCAAAACAAAAAAACCATAAAAATAGCTCTTAAGGCGTTGCGCTATACAATAGATATTTTCATGCAACACTGTTGTTGGTCATAAACTGATGGCGTTGACCCTCAAGTCAAAACGTACCCTTAAATTAGAGAGCATGGCGTAGCGCTTAGAGCTAAGCGTGATATATAAGTTGATACAAGAGCATCTTAACTGCTGCACAACAAGAGCAATAATAATAATTACAACAACGAAAGCATCAATAGCAACAAAAACAACAACAACAGAAAACCAACAGCTATAGACAGCTACCAGCAATAAATGATCTTCAGCCTAGTTGGCTAAACTCCATCGACACTTAGTATCTGTTGAGATTCTTTAGTTTTTTTCGTTCCTTCTATTTTTTTGTTTGGATAACGTTTTCTTAACAGCCCACTTTTACTCAATTCCATCCCACTTTACCAACTACTTAACAATGCCTTTACAGTATATTGCAAAAAGTTTTTGTTGCGTTTTGTTTTCGCCAACTTGATTCGTTTAAGGTATGCCTTGAATGGAGTTGTGCTCAATAAAAGTGGTAAGTGGAAAAGTTTGCACATTCTTGTGTACCGAGGAAAACCTAGAAAAACTACAACTTATTTTAATGCCAGTGTTGATGTAGTGATGAGATACAGTAGATATCTGCAACAACAGGAAAAAGAAAAGTCATTATTTTTAGTGCTTAAAATATTTATTTCGATAATGAAATCGTTCATCGGTTACAATAATTAAAACAGCGGGCATTACAGAGTAATGCTTATTTTCAGATGTTTTTTATTGGATTATAGCTTGTCTGTAGTCATGGCCACCAACAAACTATCCTGTTCTACCATGACTTTGTTATAGAGTTGTGTTTAAATTTTTTGTTCCTTCTATCACCATTGACCGTTTTTGGTTTTTGGCTGCCGCTATTCTAAAATCAACACTCTATAATGCAGCAGTATTTAATAATCCAAAGCAGCATCAAAAATACATCCACAAAGAATACACTGACTGCAGTCAGGTGCTTTTTGCTTGGAGCAAAAATCATGTTTTTACTTACACCGAGAAAAAACCTTATGTTAAATTAACAAAAAATCTTGTATGATTTATAAGCTGGGTTTGGCAGTTTTCAGTCTCCCAAGTTCTTCATTAAAACGCCTAAGTTTTACATTTAACTTGCCAATTTTTATTTGGTCGATTTGGTAATTTATACATTATTTTAAAAAGAAGTTTCAACAGTTGTAACTTTTTTTTAAGTTTTTAGTTTTTTACTAGCAGAGCAGAAAATAGCTCAAGACTATGCTTAAGCCATCAGTGCTTTTTTTTTAAATTTTGTATTTCTAGATTTTTCGGGATTTTTTCGGTAAAGTACTTAAGCTCCCTGTTATTAGACAGTGTTATTCAATATAATTGCACAATTTTTTGCACCGTTTTTAAATATTTTTATGTAGAAACAAAAAAATATTCTCTCGGCTTGTCTTGTATAATTATTCATACTACAGTAATCTCATATCACAAATCATGAATAACCTATGTATAATAACGCAAATGGCTTCGATGATATATTATTTCCATACCATTTTGATAAAGTGTTGAATTTTCGGTGGCCTACCTAAAATATTGATTAATATATTATATACTTGGATTAGGTGAATCAAATATTTTTTTTTTGCAGTGTATCGAAATATGTGCTTTCAAAGCAATGTATTAAAAAATAAATTGCTTGGATGAATAAGCATAAGCTTATAATTCCGATACAATTCTCTCCAACCAAGCCGACTTAGGTGATGTAACTATTGCTTTTATTCTCGGTGTAGGAGAGATCTCAGACAATGACGTAGACGACGAGTGACTCTACGTTATCACAGTTTCTTTAGTTGTTTTTAGCAGTTAGTTTTAATTTAGCTGTTAGTAGCTAAAGTAACTGAACTGAAGCAACCATCCTCAGCATTTATAATAAATAGAACGAAGTTAGCCCAAACTCAGCCCAAAGGCAGTTATGAGTAAAACAGGTCAAATTAATAAGCGAGGAATAGGTTAAGAACACAATCAACTGGGGTAGATTTCGCGGATTACATAAATGCTTAAACGGAAACTTTCCAAATCAGCTAATTATGCATAGAAATGAGGATAGTTCAAGTAAAACGTGCCGCAACATATTTTATTTACCACGAAACATTTCCATATATATGACAGTATAGATAGTATTTCAGTAACTCAAACTTGTTCGAGTTATCTTAATATAAGTTAAATTTCCATACAAATGTTTTACACCAAGCTGGGGAGGAATCGGCTAAATGATAATTGATAGTTATAATCAAAATCATCGCTTTTGCTCCATGGAAGGCAATTATCAAATCAACAATCACTTTTTTCCTATTGACATCATGCGATAGCTATTTAGGTGTCGTTTTCAAAAACTATAATCAAAACAGCGACTGTCAACTATATAAATAAGAAGCACTCTTTGCAAACCAAGCGTTGGTGCACATTTTATGTCAAGTTCTTTAACAAAAAATTTAGAGGGAATGTTTAATTGAAACAGTTATGAGCACGGCTTGGATTTTGATGCCCTTAAAAATACCCAAAAATTACAAAAAAAAATGTCATACCGCCTTATGAAAGCATTAAAAATTCCATAAAAATATGCACTAAAAACTAAAATTAATAATATGTTTAACTTTGTCATTCCGCTTATAACGCCACTAAGGAGGCGTGGCAGGTATAAAAAAGTTTATATATTTTTGATCAACGTCACCAGCTGAGTCGATTCCCGTCTGTCCCTTCCGCGATGAAATTTAAAATATAAGCTTTCTTCTACGAAATACAGATCGAGTTCGAAAATTATCCAAATCGGATAAAACCACGCCTATGTTTCATACAAAGTGATTTTTTTTAACCGCAAAATCTCTTAAAAATTCTCAAATATTAAAGAAATATCATGAAATTCCCACATGTGCTTTGATATTTTATATAAACTATTGCTGAAAACGGATGAAAGCCTACCTCCCATTCAAAGTGGATTTATTTAAAAAGAAAAATCTCTTAAAAATCCCCAAAAATTAAGAACTTTTGCACATAAGCTTTGATATTTAATCACTGAACCCTCACTGTTAAATATGACGAAATCTAATGAAAACTCCCCCTACCTTCCATACAAAATTACGTCATTAAAATAGAAAAACCTTCATATATATATAAAACTGAAATCGTGTCAGAATGCACCGAAATTCTACCCGTTGGTCCAACCTATACAAAATTTTGCACATGTATTCTTCGGTACAATGTGAAGTCTTTATATTAAAAAGGTGGGCTTGGCATTCTACTTTTAATCGAACTTCTTCTACCCCGTGTGTCTAACTTCAAACAAATTTTACACATACATATAATTCTTGGTAATTTGAGCAGCCTTAAGTTGGAAACAACAAACAAAATTTTGATAAAACTCGATTATATTATTCAACATAGTTGCCTTCGAGAGCAATACAACGAGTATAGCGATTTTCCAACTTTTCGATACCACTTCTATAGCACGATTTCTCTTTCTCGTCAAAATAGGCCTCAGTTTCAGCGATTACTTCATCATTGAACTTGAATTTCTTTCCAGCAAGCATTCTCTTGAGATTTGAAAAAGGAAAAATTCGCTGGGGGCGCCATCGTTTTCATCGATTTGTGGCACGGTGTATTTTCTTGTCCGTTTCTTGGCGATTTCAGCCCTCAATCGATCCAAAAGTGCACAGTAATAGACGCTGTTGATGGTGGTTCCGTAGTGGAAATGGACGATGCATATTATTCTTTTCGCATCCCAAAATACAGACGCCATTACCTTACAAGCCGACTGCTGGGTATTTTCTCGTTTTAGATTCGGTTCGTCGACTGCTGTCCACTCAGCTGACTGTCTTTTGGATTCTGGTGCATAATAGTGAAGCCATGTTTCATCCATTGTCATATATCGACAATAGAATTCGATTTTATTGCTGTTTAACAACGCCAAACACTCCTCTGAAGCTTCAATTCGATGTTGTTTTTGGTCGACTGTGAGCTCACGCGGCACCCACTTTGCACAGAGCTTTCGCATACCCAAATGTTCTTGTATAATTGTGAAAACACTACCATCTGATATCTTTACAATGTCAGCTAGCTCGTGCACCTTTAATTTGTGATGGTTCGTAACCAATTTGTGGATTTTTTTGATGTTTTGTGGAATAACAGTCTGATTTGGACATCCACTGCGCTCTGCATCATTGCATCAATCCACTTTTCTACCATTTGTCTCGATGGAGCAGAGTCCAGATAATGTTTATCAAGCCATTGTTTAGTTTCCACTGTATTTTTTTAACAAAAAGCAATGCTTTATCAAAACTCGAAATTCACTTTTTCCATTTTTTTGTTTCAATAACAATAGTTGCACACAAAAGGCTTTAACTCACGAATCAATTGTCAGATTGTTGTCAAATGTTTATACGTACGTTCGAAGGTTGGTACTAATTGAAATCATATGAAAAAAATTCTAGTAACGCCATCTATGTGTCATCCTATGGACTGTTTTGAACGTACTGTTATATTCTTTGGCATAAAGAGCAGTCAGTAGTTCATAAATGGGTGCGGAACTGCACTAGGGGTGTGGCATTAAATTTAAAACTAACTTCTTCTACAGCGTTTGTCCAACTTCAACCAAATTTCCAACACATATTCTTTGGAATATTGATCAATGATTAATCCAAAAAAATATGGTGGAATTAGGCAGGAGGTGTGTTATATTAATTTTAATCTACACTGTTTTTCTGACTTCAACCAATTTTGCAAATATATTCTTTGGTATAATGAGTAGCCCATAGTCTGAAGTTTTGGTGACAGGGGCGTGTCACTTTAATCTTCTTCTATAGCCTTTTTCGACTTCAAACAAATTTCTCACACATATTCTTTGGAATTATGAGCAGTCAGTAGTCTAGAAAATTGAACGGACCTGAACAGGGGACGTGACACTTTAATTTTAAAGGAAATTCTTTTACACCGTAAGTATGAATTCAACCAATTTTTGCACATATATTCTATAGCATAATGACCGGTCATGAGTTAAGAAAATAATCGGAATGAGACGAAATTAGGGGGGCATAGCACTTTACACCGATTTTCCTACTTCAAACAAATTGTTATTAGTAGCATGTAGTAATGGGTACCCTGTATTGCATAAAATTGGGTGGGCCTAAACAACGATGTAACACTTTAATTTTTAACGAACTTCTTTAGGGCTAGTCCTACTTCTAATAAACGTTCCCTAATAGTTTCTGGAATAATGTGCAGTCCATAGTTCAGAAAACTAGGCGCAATAAGCCATAGGGTGTGGTGCTTTCATTTGAATCGAACGCCTTCTACAATTTTTTGCCGAGTTCAATCAAATTTGCACCGTTTGTTAGACTTCCACCAAATTTCTTTGATATCTATATTCTATGGAATAATGAGTAATTCATAGTCTAGAAAAGTGCACTAGATTAGACAAGGGGTCGTGTAACTTTAATTTTAATGCTTTATATCGGTAAATATCTAGTAGGATCTGTTCCAAGCAATATGCAAAACCTGGACATGACTAGTAAAGGGGAGTAGAAATGTTTTTTAAAAACTATACCTCAGGCTTAAGATTCCGGTGGAAAATTGGTTTCTTAAACTTTCCAGGACGTAGATAAAACTAAACGTAATTTTATTTAAAAAAAATTAATCTCCAAATACATTATAGAGAGATGTAAGCAATTAAAAACATTACTCTCAATTCTTGAGATTGAATTTTCTGAAGTTCTGATTGCCCAGTTATTTATTAAAAAAAAAAGAAGCCTAAAAAGTTCTATAAGCTGAATTGAGAAAAATGCATCGGGTAGCGAACTAATCCATGTTGCACTAAATCTTAAATAATACATAAATATTTCAGCAGATTATACATAAATATTTTATAGAGGGCTAAAGACTTCGAATATATACTTCAATACGGCCACGGGGGTGAAAATTTAGCTTCGGTACCATCCTAAAGCTTCGGGTCCATTCCTTGCTAACTTTAGTTTATTTTTGTGCTAATTTTTTGAGAAAGAAGGCTGTAAAAAGCAGAATTTAAGCATATAGATTTCTTAGGGATTTTTTTTTCATAGTATCAAATCTTCATATGAAAAATTAACAATTGATTTTTGTTTTTTTAATTCCGACAATTTTAAAATTATTTTTTAGAAAATTAAAGAAATTTGAAGTTCAAAATTTTATTTTTAACTTTTTTCCATTTAATATTCCCATTATTATTTTTCCAATTATTTTTATAAAAATTTATTCAGCTGAAAAATCGTTAAAAAAAAAACAAATTTTTATTTTATATGATTTTTCCTCTATAATTCTGAAATTTGTGTATAAAATATTGGTTCTGTGCAAAGAGAAGTTAATAAATTACGTGTTTTTTGTAAAATCACACAAAATTCAAATATGACTTTTATTGAAAACGATTCCATGCTTGAAAATGTTTTTTTAAAAAAACATAACTGCTAGTTATGTGGAGTTTTATTATTTTTTATTCATGATATCAAATTTTCATATGAAAATTGAAGAATTAAATATTTTAAACTTCGGCATTTCTTAAATTATTTTTTATCAAGAAAAATTTTAAAAATGCCGAAGTTTAATTCTTGATTCATTACTCCAAACGGCAAACTGAGTCAAAAAGATTTTAATTTGTCATTATTTATTTTAATTTTAATTTTAATAAACTGCAATAAACAATATGTAACAAAGTTTTTATTAAATTTTTTTATTGTGTATTGAGTTAAAAACCTTATATTTATATTTAATGATGTTATATATATATATTTATGGAATATATAAAAAAAGGCAAAATTTTTGGAAATATATCATTTTTTCTTTTAATAATTTTTGTTTTAAGCCTATTTTTATTTAAATTTTTGTTTTGTTTTAAACGATATGCGTGATATTTTGTGAGGGATTTGTTTGGTTTTGTGATAAAATAGCAATTATATTTTATTAAATGCATTTACAATTTTTCAATTTACTAACTTATTTCTCAAAATGAATTCGGAAAGAAAAATTAATAAAAACTAGTGCTTCCTTTTCATAATTTAAATAAGGCACATTAATAGGCACATGATAAGCGAAGCTACAGCTACTATAGCTTCTACAGCTTTTTCGCACTTCCTCAGCATTAACCCATCTAAAGCCACGACCCAGTAATCATTGAAAGATATCAATATTATGGATACCAGTGACCACAAACAAGTTAATGTGGAAAAAATGTACACACCAATGAATGGGTTGGGCTCAGGGACAACACAAGCCGTAACAATTAACCATGCGTATACATAGATTTAATTGCACAACTATTTTTAATCTACTTTTGAGTTGACCTTTTGACAAATTAACATCAAAAACTCTACAATTGTTAACAAAGGAACTCATGCGGTTTAGAGAAGCAGTAGCCATATAATTTGTCTACTGCTTCTACGGTTAGTGTTAAAATTTCTGTGAGAAAGGAGTTCTGGATAATCGAATACACCTGCTATGAGTTGTTGTAAATACGCGATATCTGCAGATCTCCTTCGCTCACTTAAAGACTGAATTTTTAACAGTTTCAAACGATCCTCATAAGGAGGAAGGTCTAATATGTCCTTTCAGATGTCAGAGCAAACCGAACAAAACGTTTTTGGATTCTTTCAATTCGATCAACATGCACATTGTAACTTGGGGACCAAACTTGAATTGCGTACTCCAAGTGAGGACGCACAATTGCATAATACAACGTAGAAGTTGTAATCATGCTATTAAACTCTTTGGCCAAGCGTTTTATAAATCCAAGCATTGAAGATGTTAAGCGACAGCTTAGAATCCATGCATATACCTAGGTCTTTGACTGTATCTAACTGTACTTTGACTGTATCGAAAATGTCATAGTTTGGCATTAATCTGGATTTAGAAACAAATTATTTTTAGAACACCAAACTTCAAGGGATTTCAGATCAGGATGGAGTAGATCTGAACTGTCTTTAGAATTTACCGTTCTATAAATTTTCATATCATTGGCATAGATAAGCAGATGAGAGTATTCTATGATATGAGTTACATCATTGATTGCTAAAATAAACAGAAGTGGTCCAAGGTGGCTTCCCTGAGGAACACCTGATTGAGCAACAAATTCAGAAGACAATACGCCTCGGAAACGTATTTGATAAGATCGCTCTACCAAATAAGATTTAATCCAGTTCACAAAATATTGTGAAAATCCCATTAACATGAGCTTAAATAAAATTAGATTGTGTGGTAACTTATCAAAAGCTTTACTTAAGTCAGTGTAAGCGCAGACGACCTAATTACCAGAGATTAGACACAGTGGATCTGCCATTAACAAAACTATTCTGACGAGTTGTTATGACTTCACCACAATGAACTTTCACCCGATCATACACTATCCGCTCAAAATGTTTGGGAATCGATGAGAGCTTAGTGATAGGCCTATAGTTATTAACATCATTCCTGCAACCTTTTTTATAAATAGGACTTATAAATGATTTTTTCCAGAAAATTGGAAAATAAATTTCGTTAATTGATTTATTGAATAATAAAGAAAGTGGTTGGCTTAAAACGGAACCGCATTGTGTTAACACTGCGGCAGGAATTCTCTCAGGCCCAGCGCCAAAATCCTCATCGATTTATCCACTATACTTTAAAATATCCCCTGGAGTAAAGAATATATGTTCCAAAGAAGCCCTGGGTACAGGATTCATATATTCAAAGTACTCTTCATCAGGATTAAAAGAATCTGAACAGAATGATTCTATAAAAATATTGGCAAATAGGCCACAAATTATGACGGAATCATCAGTAAATCCGTCAATAGATCTGAATGAAGAGGGAAATCCATCGGATCTCTTATTTGTGTTTAAGAATCCCCAAAATTTCCTTTAATCAGAAAATATTCTCAGCTTAGCATCATTTTAGTATTCGTGATATAATGTGGCTTAGCGATTTTCAAATTCCAGAAACAAACACTTGTAAGTCTCTAGGTCATTTGAGTCTAGGCTACAGACGTATGTCTTCCATGCTCTATTCCTGTTGTTGCGAAGAGTTTTTAAATCCTTTGTGTACCAGAGGTACGAAGAATTTCTCGCAAATTTGAGGCTATATGGTGCAGACTGAGAAAACAAAGCAAAAAATTAAGTATAAAAAAAAATTAATGGAATTATCAAGGCTATTTTCATTTCAGAATTCTAAAATTACATTTAGTTTACTTTGTAGTAAACGATTCAACTTCAAAAAGTCAGCTTTTTTAAAATTGAATTCATAGTTCATAATTTACTCTATTCTGTCGGATTCCCTGTCAGATTTGTACCAGATCTTTTTACACCTCTTAGCGGATAACAGGTGATTTCATATTATTTTCTTTAAAAAACAAAAAAATTAAATGTGAATAAACACTATTCAAATATTACCCACACATTCTTATCTTATCCAAGTCCTTTATAACTAAAAAGACTTTTTTTCCGTTTTCACGCTTCAATGAAAGCAGCTTACTGCTTTGTACCAAATTAATGCTAATGTTTTGTCAAATAAACGCTTTCAGTAACGCGTTTTCAATATTATTTGAAATAAACTCTAAGAAAAGGTTGCAAAAGTACTTTTAATAATACGTTTCTTCTTACAAAAAAAAAAAACTTAAACAACTAAAAAGTCAATTTGTAATTTCCGGTAAGATGAAATATCTCTAATTGCTCTCCGGTATAAAACTAAGGGTGTTCACTTTAGAAATGGTGCTTCCACACCCACCCATCATTGTTGCATACCCAGCCAGCACACTTAAGTTGACAAAGAACTTAAGTGAAAAAAAAATCACAATGTTTAATAATCGTTAACAACAGACAAATAAAATATTTCCATTTGCTGTAGATACCCACGCACCCAAGTAATGCCAGGTGGTCGTGCTGGTGACAAATTTATGCCTTCAAATTTTCCACAGCAAGACCATTGACAATAAGCACCAAGCTGTAGATATTACTTTCCACTGACAAAGCAGACAATTTCTGCCCATTCTTAGTAATATAATATTTCGTATGCAAAGTAAAGCTAGCAAATTAATTTCAAAAATGTTCTTTGCTACATGAAAATATGTGGAATTTTCTGTTCTATATTCCACAAAATTCAAAATTTATGATGCAGAGAATTTAAATTAAGGTTTATACATGTATACGCTATGCTGATTTTTCCAGGAAAATAAGTAAATAATTGTAAGTTCTCTCTAGCTGAAAGACAAATACTGAGGGAACAAATAACATATTTATGTAGATATACTTATTAAGTATGAGTGGGACCTTTTTATACATCTTCATTCTTGCTCCTTCAAACCTCCAACAATATTATCTCAAATCAAGAAATACGCCAAATTCGTGCCAACTAAGTTGTTGCAGTCGGTAAAAAGATGCCAACATATAGTAGATGATAATGAAAAAATTTCGCACCCGATGAATTTTGAATGCTTGCGGCAATGAAAACTCATTGTTCTGTAAATTTGTTTTACTTTGAATTAGAAAATAAATATGTGGCGGAGGTAGACACGCTGCGAATGAGCAAACATTTTTGATGTTTTGCCTTGAGGCGCTACACTGCAAACATGTGTAAAGGGCGTTAATCTGCAATGCTGGATATGAGCTTAGAGGCGAGAAAGCTAACAACTTTCTGACTTATTCATAATGATTAAAGTTTAAGAAAGAACGAAAAATATTCCTGTAATTACAGTATTTCAATAGTTGAATTAAGTGTCTTATTTCGCAAATAGAAGTAAGTACTTCAAAAGAATTATAAGACTATATAAAAACATGCATTGTATATTAGGGTGTAATTTTTTATGGCTTACCCTCTTTGTTTCTTCGTATGATGTTAAAATAAATATAAAAATTCCGTGTACCTAGGATCACGGGAACCCGTACTGACTTGCATCGAAACATGCCAGTACTTGGCGATATGGGAAAAAAGCGCTAATTTTTCAAAAAACCCAATTTTCTTTTGTATAAGTGTAAATTTTCCAAAAACTGTGTATGGCTCACAGCTCATTTTCTATTTAATATTTCTTTAAAATAAGCTATTAAACATGAACATTTCACGAACACTACTGGAGTTGTAATTTTTTTTACCTTTTAAAAAAAAACTACTTTTTATACCCCAACGCGTACTGCACAAGAGGTATATTCCGTTTGTAACGCCAATAAAGAGGCGTGGCAGGTATAGAAAAGTGTATATATTTTTGATCAGAATCACCTCTTTAGTCGATTTACGTGAGTCCGTCTGTCTGCCTTTCTGTGATCACGATTACAGCCGTAATTTTGAAGCTATCGCGATGAAATTCAATGTATAAGATTTCTTCTAAAAAATAAAGATCAAGTTCTAAAATGAGCTAAATTGGGTGAAAACCAGGCCTACCTCCCATACAGAATGGCTTTATTTTAACCATAAAATTTCTTAAATATCCCTGAAAATTAATGATATACCTTGAAATTTTGCACGTAAACTTTGATCTTCAATATAAATTCTGGCTATATTTGGAAAAATCGGATGTAATCACGCCTACCTCCCATATAAAGCTTTAAAAGTAAAGTATTTGAAATGTAAAGTCTCTTAAAAATCCACAAAAATTAAAGAAATATCTTGAAATTTTGCACATAGGCTTTGATATTTAATATAGACCATCACTATTATATTCGGCAAAATGTGATGAAAACCACGCCTACCTGCCATACAAATTGGCTTGTAAGGCCAGCAATAAATTAAATCAAAGTTCAAAACTAAAAATTTCTCAAGAGTAAATTATTTAGCAATTTATTTGAAAGCTTAGGGGTATATGACTAAAAAAAGTGTATATATACATTAGTTATAGTGTAAAGTGCAAAGACAGATCTCAGAATTGGCGTGCATCCAGCGTTATCATATGAATTCATATGAAACAGCGTGCATCGACGTTATTCATATGAAACAAAGCAAACATTTTTTTTTTATATTTACGTAATATTCTCTTAAATATGTGAGAACCAGATTTTCGAAAAAAAGTTTTTCAAAAATGGCGTTAAAAATATAATCGTAAAAAAAAATAGAATCGTAACACAACTAAACATTTTTATACCCCAACGCATACTGCATAAGAGGTATATTAACTTTGTCATTCCGTTTGTAACGCCAAGAAGGAGGCGTGGCAGGTATAGAAATATATATATATTTTTGATCCGCATCACCTCCTGAGTCGATTTCCGTGTGTCCGTCCGTCTGTCCGTCAGTCGACACGATTACAGCCGTAATTTTAAAGCTATCGCCATGAAATTCAAAATATAAGTTTATTTAAAAAAAAAAAAGAGAAGATCAAGTTCAGAAATGGGTGAAATCGGATGAAAAGCACGCCTACCTCCCATACAAAATGATTTTATTTCAACAGTAAAATTTCTTCAAAATCAACAAAAATTAATGTAAGGTTTGATCTTCAATATAAATCACAGCAATGAAATTTGGAAAAATCTGATGAAAACCACGCCTACCTAACACTAACCACTAACATACATAAATTTTTCACTCGTAGTAACTTTAATAATTATAAAAACGAAATATGTATGATTCTTATTTTAAAATTTTTTGCCAACATACCGTTTTTTTCCATTTTGTTATTTTTTAGGTTGGACTTAGGTGTTTTAACGAAAAATTTCCCAAGAGTCGAAACATGCTCTTATTTTTAACACTTATGCCAAAAAAAGCAGCATTTTTCCCCCATATTGCCAAGTATTGACATTTTTCGATGCAAGTCTGCATGGGTTCCCGTGGTCCTACACTCTAAAAAGTTTTTGTTGAAATTTACTACAATAGTTGTAGGCAACAGCTTAGCTACTATAACTGTAGTAAACTTACACACCTTTATTTAATTCAACATGTGTTGTTTACTATTGCTTTGTATTAAAAATTAACAATTATTGTTTAATTTTGCTAAATATATAAGGTAATATTTAAGCTTCAATATAGGTATTGTAGTAAACTAAAACATTAGTTGTTTAATGTTGCTATCATTTCTGTATTATTATTGCAACATTACAACCTTTATATAAATAACATTCAACAACTTTTGTTTAGTTTAACTACAATAATGTAGTAATATAAAAATGTAATATAAAAATAAAAGTAATATAAAAATTATGTAAATAACAGTAATATCATTTTATGATTGATTTAATTTTACACGATAATTGTCTGTTTTCTGTTTTATTCAGAAAACAGTCAAATCTGAATAAAAAACAAAAACAAAAAACTTTCAAGTCATTTGCACCAAGAAAATATATCAATTTATCTTTAGAGTTATTTAAATAAAACAGAGCATTTCTAAATTCAATATTTAAGATTTATTAAACACTTCTCGCATTCAGATTTAAATATAAATATTGAGTATTTTCACGACAAAAAATATTTACAAATCCAAGCATAAAATTAAAATACGTATTTAACACAATTTTAGTCATTAGAGAAGCGAATACCGGAGAACTGATTCACCAGCTGATTACTTGCTCATAATCAAACTTGAATGAAAATATGGTGCAAATATACGAATTGATGTTGAAAATTCAACACACATATGTCTATTGTCAATAAAATACATGATAAAAAAATGTTTAATATTGATATTGCAAGAAAGTTCAAAATATGTTGCTTAATTTAACTAAAACTTGTATATAATTTTAAACATTGAAAATTTACACTGAAACTTATTGTTAAATTACACTCCAGTTGAATTTTAAACAAAAAATTACTATTATATTTATAGTAAAATTGTATTTGTTTTTTAGAGTGTAGATACACGAAAATTTATTTACATTTATTCTAACATCGTACGAAAAATTTAGAGGGTATGCCGTAAAAAAAACAACTCCAATTTTTAACGGACACACTATTGTATATATTGTCAAATATTCGACAAAGGGTGAAAACAATTTCTTTAAGTACATATTTTTTCAAAAATATTTCATTTAGTTTCAGGAGAGAAATCATTTTTCTTAATAAAATTAAGGAAAAAAATTGTAAAATTTCTTGGTCCAAACTCTACCAAAAGTTAATTATAATTAATTATAGTTAATTATATTAATTATGAGCATTCAACACCTTCGGTATAACTACAATAAAAATAAAGTACTCATAGTGTAAGGGCTTATTTTTTAAATTTCAAAATATATTATGCTAGTGACCACGAACGAATAAGAGAGAGATACAAGCACCTTTTTCTTAGATTACCTTTAAAAAAGGTCTATCAAAAAGCGTGGTATGCAGTTTCTCTGATTATTTAACCGCTCCCCCGGGGAATTTTTAAATCCGCCACTGCTCTAACTTTAGCTAATTATTTGAGCAAATAATGAATTTTAAAATTTCCAAAATAAGACAATTCTATCGGAATTCATTCTAAGCCCCTTGATTTAAAATAATAAACTCAAATTTCTGAAAATAAAATTTCAAGTCGAAGCCATATGTATATAAAAGTGTATGTATAGTTTATTAACCCAAATTCAAAAATTAGTCAACTATGTTGTTGTTTTTATTTTATTGAATATATGTATACGATTTTGATTTCTATGGTTTTAAAATTGAGTAAGAAACTGGAAAGTAATGCATTAAAATTATTTAGTATTAATTAGTTGAAGCAAACTTTTAACAATAATTTTTTTTCGTCTTTTTCAGGTAAAAAAATTTTATTTGGCACATATAAAATCAAAATATACTGTAACTACATTAATCAAAGGCGGAATAAACGAGGTATTGCAATATAATATAATTGTAGAATACACAATAATGGTCACTGAAATCATTGTGAAGCGTTCATTTTTTATAACAAATGTAGATCACTATAACCATTTTTTTGAATTTATGTGTGTTTGAATTTAGAAAAATATTAAAGGTGATATGGTTGAGAGTTCATTTTTTATATAAAAAAGTATACATGAAGATAGTGTAAAGTCTCTACAAGGAAATACAGTTTGATTAAGTTCATGACATGTTTGGATCCTGATAGTTATATGAGATTTATACCATTGATGCTACCAAGAGAAACAACAAGTAGTTAAACCTGAAATTGTGTGAATTAATAGATGATATTTTCTTTAACTACTTAATTTAAAAAAGTAATATTAACCGTTTTGTTTTATATGAGAGTTAAGATCTGATAAATTAGTCATACTTTATATTTTATAATTATATATGTTATAACTAAGAGAAAAGAATAGAGATGACAATTATCAAAAATTATTTCATTATCAAGATATTTCATTTAGATTTAATCTAAACTTTATACCGTTTTCGGGTCCCTAAGAAATGATCATATCGGCATCTTAATTTATATTTTTAAGTTTAAGCCCTATCAGGGATATGATTTGTAAACTACCTCATTCAGTCCTAATCAGGGAAATGGTTTGCAAATCATTTTGTATTATAGAAGCATAAATAAGAGCTCCTCAAATTACCCGGGCCATACCCGGGTACCTCGAATTACCCGGGCACCCAGGTATTTTGAAATATTTTCGGGTTTTCTTAGCCACCCGGGAAAATAATTTATAGCTCCCCCAGTGCCCCAGATCCTTTTATTTTATTATTTTATTTTTTTTTTTTAATTTAATTTATTTAAACTAATTAGTCTATGCAACAATATTACTTACAGACTAAAAGATATAAAAAGCCTTACATATAGTAATTTTAAGTTTAAAGAACTGAATTTAAAATTGATCTCATATAATTATTTGAGACAGAAAAATCTAAATCATGAATAGAATTAATGGAATTAAACAATACTAAAGCTCGATTGATTGGTGCATTAGCAGCATAATTTGAACGATGCGTTTCCAAGTAAAAAGGATCAAAGTTTCTTAATATCCTAGAAGGCGAATTGAAACCAATCTTTCACAAAAGTGCAGGGCAATCCACCAAACCATTGATAATATCAAAGACAAACATCAAGGACAAAACACTTCTTCTACTCTCCAAAGTTTTCAATCTTATCAAAAGACATCGGGTATTATATGAGGGAGGTAAGCCAGAAGTATAAAAAGAGCGCAAGGCAAACCTTGTGAACGATTTCTGAATTCGTTCCAGTCGAATTTTGTGAGACTCATAAAATGGATTCCATATTATTGCTGCATATTCTAATCTGGATCGCACGAGTGAATTAAACAAAGTTTTCAAAGTATATGGATCTGAAAAGCAAGCACTGTTTCTTCGGATGAATGCTAGTATGGCACATGCTTTGGGTATAATATAATTAATATGAGGAATAAAATAAAATTAACGATCGAAAACTACACCCACATCCTTGTATTGATCAACGGATGGCAATGGAGAGTGAGCAATATGATAGGCGGACGGACACAGTTTTTAAGATTAAAATAAAGACCGTTATTACAGCACCAATAATATAGCTTATCGACATCATTCTGCAAAAGTGCAATGTCATTTAAATTACTTATTTTTAGAAAAATCTTCAGATCATCAGCGTAAAGCATATATTGACAATGACAAAAAATGGAGGTAATATCATTAATCTCCTAGCCTTAAATAGGTGGTGCGTCGGGTTTGAAGCCCACAACGGAAAAAAAAGATTTCAATGAAAAGTTATAAAAGAAATATGAGAAAAATTATCCCCAAATCTGATGATGACCACCGCAAACGAAAAACTGATAATGATTTACGGATATGCACCTGGAATGTCCGAACTCTTAATTGGGAAGGTGCCTCTATCCAACTGATTGATATCTTGGAAAGATACAAAGCTGATATAACTGCAATCCAAGAAATGCGATGGAAGGGACAGGGTTGCTCTCGGCAAGCATCCTGTAATATCTACTACAGCGGCCATGCGGAGAAGCACGAGTTTGGGTGTGGATTTGTAGTTGGCAAGAGATTACGGAATCACGTCCTGCGATTCACTCCTGTGAACAAACGACTTGCTATAATCCGCATCAAGGCTAAATTCTTTAAAGACGCTTACGAGCGCTGCCCCCGTCACGACATAAAAATTGTGCTTGGTGACTTCAACGCCAAGGTGGGCAAGGAAAACATCTTTGGTCCAACAGTCGGAAAATTCATACTCCACGACAACACATCCGATAACGGAATGAGGCTGATTGACTTCACCGCAGCACGAAACATGGTTATAAGTAGCACTAGATTCAAGCATCTCAATATTCATAAGGCCACCTGGTTGTCCCCTGACCAAAAAACGCGCAACCAAATTGATCACGTTTTGATTGACGGAAGGCACTCTTCCAGTGTATTAAATGTACGCACGATCCGTGGTGCTAACATAGACTCGGATCATTATCTTGTCACAGCTAAGATCCGTACACGTCTGTGCGCTGCAAAGAATACGCACAATCCTACACAGAGAAAGCTAGACGTCGACAAGCTGCAATCAAAACGGACAGCCGAAGCCTTTGCCACTCGACTCTCACTCCTGCTTCAAGAAAGCACTCCTCCGATCGACGATATATGCGCGCAGTAGTCACACATCTCCCACTCTCTGCGTACGGCTGCCGAAGAGGTTATTGGCTACCACCGTCCTTGCCGAGACCAGTGGCACGACCAAGAGTGTCGCGACGCCACTGCAGAGAAAAACGCCGCCTACAAAGCCACCCTGCAGTCGGTTGTAACGCGTGCTGCTAAGGAGCGATACAGAGAGAAGAGGAGGGACGAGAAACGTCTTTTCAGGCGGAAAAACGAGAGACGTATGGTGACAGGAACGAGGCCCGAAAATTCTTCGAAAAGATAAGGCGCCTGGCCGATGGCTCTAAAACCAAGGCCTCTTTCTGCAAGGATGAAAACGGGAATCTAGTGACAGATATCCAGAGTACACTGACGTTATGGAGGGAACACTCTCTAGTCTTCTGAACGGCGATGACGCTAACAATACCGCCAATAGAGATGATATCCAGGAAACCCCAATTATGGATGACAGCGTTGAAGTTCCGCTGCCCGACTATAATGAAGTCTTGACAGCAATAACACGGCTTAAGAACAACAAAGCCGCGGGAGCTGATGGTCTTACCCGCTGAGCTGTTTAAGAACGGAGGCGAAGCTCTATTTAAATGCGTTCACGAGCTTTTATGCAGAATATGGTTGGAAGAATGCATTCCAAACGATTGGAACCTCAGTGTACTCTGCCCAATCCACAAGAAAGGCGATCCCACTATTTGCGTCAACTACCGTGGGATAAGCCTCTTTAATATCGCCTATAAGGTTCTGTCTAGCGTATTATGTGAAAGACTGAAGCCCATCGTAAATCAACTGATTGGGCCTTATCAGTGTGGCTTCAGACCTGAAAAATCTACCACCGACCAGATATTCACGCTACGACAAATCTTTGAAAAGACCATAGAGAAGCAAATCGACACCCACCACCTTTTTGTCGACTATAAAGCCGCTTTCGACAGTCCAATAAGGAATCACCTATACTCCACCATGTCTGAATTTGGTATACCTGCAAAATTAATCCATCTATGCAGGATGACACTGAGCAACACCGGCAGTGCAGTAAAAATCGGGAGGACCTCCCCCCCCATTTGTTACCAATCGAGGTTTCAGACAAGGTGAGTTTTTATCGTGCGACTTTTTTAATCTAATTATGGAGAAGATCATTAGAGCTGCTGATCTGAGACAAAGCGGCACAATATTTTATAAGAGTGTTATGCTGCTAGCGTATGCCGATGATATTGATATCATTGGACATAACACACGCGAAGTCAGTGCAGCATTCTCCAAATTAGAAAAAGAGTGGAGTCGCATGGGTTTTGCAGTAAACGCAGATAAGACGAAATATCTGGTGTCAACAAACAAACAGTCCCAGCGTATTGGCACCCACGTCACTGTTGACAACACCTCCTTTGAGGTTGTGAAGGACTTCGTCTACCTCGGTTCCAGTATTAACTCCACCAACGATATCAGTAGAGAGATAAAACGAAGGATAACTCTTGCCAACAGGTGCTACTTTGGGCTCAGTAGGCAATTGAGAAGCAGAGCCCTCTCTCAACGAACAAAAGTCACACTCTATAAGTCACTAATCATGCTCGTCATGTTATATGCAGCTCAAACCTGGACGTTGAGCAGCTCTGATGAAAAGATTTTAGGAGCGTTCCGATGGCGCCTACAACCGTAAGTCGGTTTCCGCCTGTTGTAAGAAATTGCGTCAGCCATTTCTGTTTTGCACTTGCTGGCGCCAGTTGAAAGCTCCAAGTTTCATCAGGTTGTCCTCCACTTGGTCCCTCCAACGGAGATGCGGTCGTCCTCTTCTGCGTTGTCCTCCGCTGGGTACCGAACCGAATATTTTCTTCGCTGGAGCGTTGTCTTCCATCCGCTCAACATGACCTAGCCAGCGAAGCCGCTTGATTTTTATGAGCTTTACTATGTCGATGTCGGCGTATAGCTCATACAGCTCATCGTTCCATCGTATTCGGTACTCGCCATTGACGCAGATTGTCCCGTAGATTTTACGAAGGATCTTTCTATCGAAACGCATAAATTAGTCCTATTATTTTCTCCACTCAGCTTTTTTTTTTTTGTAACTCACCCACCTCATATCTGACACCCTTCTAATGGTCCCCTTACAAAAAACACTAAAACTGATGGAAAATGTCGATTATAGGTAATTTTTCTCCCGAATTGACCCGTGGGTGGACCGTAGATTTATGAGCTTGTCCTGTTCTTGTCTGCCCCTCAAAATTTTTTCTGAACACACACACCCTCTATCTACCATCTATCTGGAGGTCCCCCTACAAAATTAAGCAAATCCATTTTGCATTGTTTTTGCATGTATAAATTACCCGGGTAGTGACTAAATACCCGGACTTTCAAGCTACTCGGCTCTTATGATATGGATTTCAAGTGCCCGGGTTACTTATTATTTATCGAGCCGAACAAAGCTCGAAAAAAATCGAAAGCTTTAGTATAAATTTATTCGGGACCTCTTAATTGATAGGGTTGAAAGCTGTTAAATTTTATTTACTTACTGAGAAGTTTCAACTGACACTGACAGTTTCCAATATTAAATTATTGCCTAATATAATTTGATCTATACTCTAATTTAACTCATTCAAGTTAACAATCATCTCCATCCTTACTGGAATAAAGTTAATTTATTCTCACTTAAAAAATAAAATCCTTAATTACATAAATGTGAAGACTAGGGCAAAGATTTGTATTCTGACTAGAAATTTAGAGTACGAACAATGCACAGAAATTCAACCTATATTTTACAACAAAAACATTTTTCCCACACCCTTCACTCACAATCACCAGTCACACAGAATTTCGTTCAAAACTATTTAAAACTAAATCTACAACACGAAGGAATTCATAAATATTTATAAAATCTAAACAAGCTCAGAAACTTTGCATCAACTTTAGTGGATGTGCATTCTATGAAAGCACAAAAATGCACTTATATTTACAATTGCTGTGTATTTCGTCATGTAAAAGAATTAAAAAATAAATCCCTATCAACTCAAATATTCAAACAAAGTTCAAAAAGCAAATATAACAAAAATATTGTTCTTTTGTGTTAATTGAAAAGCATGATGTCAGGCAGGAAGGAAGGAAGAAATAAAAAAACATTTGCTACAAATAATAAATATGAACAAAATAAAGCGGCAGATAAAATCAGAAACTAGCACAACTGATGTAAATATTGACGTTTATAGAGACATACATATACAAATAAATATATTTATATAGATTTCTCTATATATTGTATATTGAGCCGGGTAGACAAATCGAAAGCGATGGTTACGTTCATAAACTAGAACAGTTTAATATGTCAAAAGGATATTCTGTATACAATATAAAATATTCAGCATGGAACATAAATATTTCATGGCATATTTTGCTGAAATTATTATGTCAGTCTGTATTAAAATGGATTTTCTTTTATGTCAGCTCGAAATTGTTAAAGTAAACGTGGTCGTTTGGGTTGTTGCTGGTTATAACATTGTTTGTTGGCAGAGTTGGCAAAATTTGCCCAGTTACCAGAGTTAGCTGGCTGTAAAAGGAAAGTGACTGCAAGGACAAAAATTCTCAACGTGCCGGACAATGACAGCACAGGACACAGCCAACCAAGAACAGCAACGACTGACAGACAATGCAGGGTTGTTTTTGTTATTAGCAACGAAGCGATATTTGTTTTTTTTATTATTTATTTACCCACAAACATATATCTGTTATATGTATAAAAAAATATAAATTTATATGTTAATCAGTGTAACATCAAGCAGTGAAAAGCTAATGAAAAAATCCATTTAGAAATTGCTTTTTATTATATGTTGTCAAATTAAAGAATAATGTTGATGTGATGACATTTAATGTCCACGTTAATGTTATAACATAGCGTTAAATGCCTAATGAAATTTGCGCAAATGCAACAAAAGTGTAAATTGTTTTCCCTTCAAATAATATTGCAAATAAACATAATATATTTTTTTTTTTAGTCAACAAAATCCTTTCCTTAAGTTGGAAATCCTTTCCACATTAAATACAAAACAGTCACAACTCAAAATTTATAAATTTTTACTTTTTAATAAACACTTAAACTTTTACACAGGCACTGTACGCACTATAACACTTTAAATACATTTCCTACACTTCTTCTTCCTCTATAGTTTAAAAAAAAAGTTTTGTCTCATTGTTTTGTATGGAGTTCCTTCAAAAATAAAATTGCCTTTCGCTTCACCTAGAAATTTAAAAATTTTGAGTTGTGACTGTTTTGTATTTAGTGTGCGGTATATTTACATCATATCTATTAGATATTTGAACTATGGTGTCTCACAAAAAGCTTTTGTTATAATAATAGCAATTTGAGCTTACAATTTCATTACTTATTGTAAGTATTTAGTTATTTTTTAAGTTTTATCAACATTTTTGATCTTTGGTAAAGAGATTTAATCACAGATTGTGAAATTCTGAAAATCTTTTTGCTGTAGTAGAATTGCATACATTCATATTATGGACGTATATAATTTTTTCTTAGATGAAGTTCTCCAAAAAATTTCCAATCATTTTTGTTTTAAAATAGATTTATAAAAATTTTCTTCATATATATGAGAATTTTAGATATTATCATGAGCATGATATTATCAAGTAGCGTCAGCAATGTATTCCGAACTTATAGTCGCTATTGTGTGCACTTATTTTATCTCTAATTCTAAGAATTTTTCAGATTAAAATAAAATTTTCAATTCCATATAAATTTCATGAAATTTGAAAATGATTTAAGCTTGCATAAGTTATTATTTTGTTATGGAAAAACTTATTATATTGTTTCAGGGAGTTTAAGTTTCCATATACAATTTCGAAAAAAAAAATAAAAAGTTAAAAAATTAAATTTATTTATTCATAACATTTTTAATAATAAAAAGTACCATTTCGATAATATTTTGTTAAATTTTCATCAAAAACTAGTAAGGATAGAACTTCGGCAGGGTACCGAAGCTAAAATACCCCCCGCGGCCATATTGAACTGTATTCGAAGTCTTTAGCCACGACACACACGATGACATTCAGTTTTATATATTAACGGAAGTTTTAATATTTGATGACGTCACTTCGTATGGGAGGTAGGCGTGGTTTTACCCGATTTTGCGCAAATATCATAAAGCCCATAGAGGATGGTTCTCATTCGATTTGGCCCATTTTCAAACTTGATATAATTTTTTTAAAAATAAACTTATATTTTGAATTTCATCGCGATAGCTTTAAAATTACGGCTGTAATCGTGTCCACAGATGGACAGATGGACATAGGGATGGACACACGGAAATCGACTCAGGAGGTGATGCTGATCAGATATATATATATTTTTCTATACCTGCTACGCCTTCT
The DNA here is from genome assembly GCA_914767935.1 of Coremacera marginata. NCBI lineage: Eukaryota > Metazoa > Arthropoda > Insecta > Diptera > Sciomyzidae > Coremacera > Coremacera marginata. The sequence continues at coordinate 146,011,760 of OU612045.1, forward strand.
TCTTGGCGTTACAAACGGAATGACAAAGTTAATATACCCCTTACAATAGGTAAATTACCTAAGTCGGCTTGGGTAAAGAGAATTGTATGAGAATTATAAACTTATGCTTATTCACCTAAGCAATTTATTGTTTAATACATTGCTTTGAAAGCACATACTTCGATACCTTACCAAAAAAAAAAAAATATTCGATTCACCTAAGCTCAAAATCCAAAAATACACAATTAAAAAACAACTACCATTGATGGCTTAGATTTGAGCTATTTTCTGCAAAAAAAAAAAACACAGCTGCGTCATTAGACACACGAGAGAAGGATAGATTTGATAATATAATGTTTTTTTTTTAATAAAACCAATTTTAAATTCAAAAATTACATAAAGTAAATTAAAAAACACACGTTAATATTCACACCAGTAAATTTTATTACATTTCGTCAACAAAAAGATAAGAAAAAAAGAAACAAATTTCTTTTCCCGCCGTGCTGAATTGAATTTGGAATTTTTGGTGCCATCGCTCTACCCACTGGTCCAAAAAGCCTTGTTGGTTGCTGGCGTAACTGCAGCTATGGTAACAGATGCTGTATTAACAGATGCAGTATGTCGCAGTATTCTGTTGATAGCCATACAACAATAATCTTCTAATAGATTATTGTGTTATGCATCAGCATAGCTTCAGTTGTAATTAATATTGCGTAACGAAGGAGCTTAGCTTAATGCGTAGTGTAGCGACTTCATGCACAGTGGTATTGGTTGGTGTGGGTTCGAATCTCATCGGCTGCGAAGGTAAAAATTTTGTATTTGATATTTAATTTAATTTAATTTAATTTGATGTTCTTGTTATAATAGACGTCAAGCAGCAGGAAAAGCAGAGAAGTCATTAATTTCTAAGAAAAGAGTTGATAAAAGAAAAATTTGTGTTGTTGCCGATGTCAGTCAAGCAAATCACAGATCGAGAGGCTGCAGCTTCAAAAAAAAAATGAAAACCCGGGGAAAAAAGGGAAATAAAAAAACCAAAACCCGAAAAAAGTTATATTTTTGAAATTAAATTTTTTTTTAAAAGTAGTGTTTAAAAAATTACCAAATACTTGGTTAATTTATCACCCAAATAAAAATTGGCAAGTCAACATGTAAAACTTAGGCGTTTTGATGAAGTACTTGGGAGGCTGAAAACTTTCAAAGCAATATTATTATTATACTAGGTTTTTACAATTTAACATAAGCTTTTTTCTCGGTGCAGTACGCGTTGGGGTATAAATATTGAAAAATAAACCAGTGGTAGCGTGAGCTCCAAGACGTTAGAAAAAACTGCCAAGTTAAATAAGTTCCAATAAAAAACCGAAAAAGACTTCATTCGAATTTTCCATACAAATTGACATTTCATTATGAAGTATTTAACTCCCAAGTAGAGGTTCCGTTTTCGTGTTAACACGGTTTGCACGGGCTTACGTGTTTGTACGAATTTTAAAGAAATTACGACCTGGAACTGCACGTGAATGTTAACTACACATGAAGTTGCAAAAGTACTCCGCCAGTATAAAGAGTAACCAATTGCTCCTTTTTCGTTAGCTTCTTTACTAGTTCTATATGAAGTAGCTCCGCTTTTGGCCCAAAGCAATGAATAAAAGGGTCAGTTTAATCAACGTCAAGCTTGTATTGCTAATTGTTTATGCTTCTTACGTCTTGATTTTGTATCCATGACTAATATAGTTCGAAATAATATTTTCGAGAAAACATGATACTCGTATGTAAGGTGTTTCAATTTCGTTAAAGAACATGAAAAAAAATATTGTAATGAAAAAACTATAAATTGACTAGCTTAACCCAACGTGCTTCGCTGCGCTAAACGCCTAATAAAGGCCACGACTTTATCAAATTATTTCCAACTATTGTATGACTGTTTGATAGTAATTTAATAAGTGTCCACATGTTGATATGCAGTGACTGCAATATCCGCTTGGATCAATAGACCTTACATACCAAGCGTGGTATATCACCATCAAAACATGTACAATTTTAATGATTTCTAAAAAAGGGGGTGTACTATAGTGCTACAGCTCCCATTTCTTGTGGACCTTCCATTAAAAAAAAATACTACCATATTTTAATCTTATAGGATTAAATCATCAGATATGTATACAGAAGTTTTTTCAAAATTAATTTTTTATTTTTATTAATTTACCCAGTGCGCGTTGCTACGCCTAAAACAAACAACTTTTATTTGACCCTTTATTTGACACCACGCTCACTGTTCAATCCCATTCCCAGTTTCCCGGTAGTAGGACATCACCAAATAGTGAGAAATAGTGATTCAGAGCTTCAATATGCTGTGACTTTTACTTCCATAGCTGTTCGATATCAAAAGTTTGGCTTGTATGGGCGGGTCTACATCCCCATTTCCAATGCCTTTCCGAGTCTTCTATTAGAAAGACATCACCAAGTGGAAATTCCATTCTGAGTTACAATGATCTGTGACTTTTAATTCTATAGCTATTCGATATCAAAAATTTGGCTTGTATGGGCGGAGCCCCGCCCGTTTTACATAAGAGGGTGAAAAGTTCTTTACAACTAATTCTCATAGCTACTAAATATATAAAAAAAATTTCATTCAAATCAGTCTAGCCGTTTCGGAGGAGTTCGGCCACAAACATTGTGACACGAGATTTTTAAATATTAGATTAACTGAAGATTGATTTCACAATGCCAACGTTTTTTCGTTTTTTTATCTTTTTGACTACCTACTATTATAAGCTGGCCCTGTAGCAATAGTGAAGTGACTAATGGAATGGTAATGTAAAAGGCAGCAATTAACCCCTGCCTATGACTTACTTACTTGCTTCGGAGCCATAAAAACCCGTGTTCGGGTTTCGGCCGACCTCATCAGACCACCTCAAAGATACTAGATTGAAGTGGAACTAATACTGGTTACCTTAATTCTAGTGAAATCGGTATTATTCACTTTTTCACGATTTTCACACATCTAAGTTAATTCCAACAGATTTTTAGTGCCATTGGAACTGTTTTTTGAGGTATACATTATCATAAAGCATAAATTCGGGATTCTGTGGACAAAAAATTCTATTAATTTTGGCTAGCTACAGAATCCTCCTTGGTCCTAAATGGATGATTCTCTGTCCAATTGGAAGAACTGGGATGATATCAGCTCGTAAATGCTTCATTGCAACACTTAAGGGTTCAGTCGACAATTTGGACACAAATGGATGGATTCTATGACCAATTGAATGCACTAGAATTATTTAGAATGCACTGGTCATGGGGCTAATTATATATACAATGGACATTTTGGACTAAATAGATGAATCTGTGATCAATTCGGTGTGCTTTAATTACCTTAGGTCTTATTTTATTAATTTTACCTTTAAGTTATAGTACCGATGTCAAGCTTTACTTTGATATATAATAAATATATATTTACTTTATACTTTTCATAATATTTTTCAATTAATTTGATTTCTTTTACTCGTAGTGTACAACTTTTTTTTTGACTGACTGTATGTTATTTGGACTTTTTAGGGTTTCATGTACATCTTCAATAAAAAATAATAATACTTACAAACGGATGCACTGGTACGGATGCACTATGACTATAAATGCAGAAGACTTATAAATTCTTGAAAGGTCAAAAAATGTAAGAAGCTTTCGTTAAAAATGTTTTTGGGGCAACTTAAATTTTCACAACCTTTCCAAAAATGCAGATTTCAAGTTTTTCTTTCGGTCATTTACTTGGTACCTGAATGGTCCTACTTTGATAAGTGGTGCAGACAAAAAAGCACGAGTGCTCATGAGCATACGCTTTAGCTGACCCCAAATTAGTCTGAAGGGTCTTTTAAATCCATTGTAGTAGATGAGATCTGAGATAGTTCTAAATCATCCAATTTACAATAAAAGCATCTATTAATATTCAAATAGTTCACTGAACCCTTTAAAGTTGCTATGGTACACCAAGGAGCTGAGATAATCTCAATAACGCAATCTGGACCTGGGCAAACTCTTTTGAACTATCTTATCCAAAGAATCAAAGCATTTATTCGTGCTTGAGGAATTTACATAGCTCAAACAGTTTCAATTGCAAAATCAATAATTGAATAAATCTATGACCAATCGGAATAATCACAGGTAAATGGATTTTTTTATGCCTTAAATGGACCTCTTGGACAAACATTTTTAATTAAGTCCACAATCGTACGCACTGCAACTATCCCAACACAATAGCTAAGACTAATAATACCACAAAAGTATCTACTTTTGTCTAAGCCCTAATTTAGCAATCTTGAGCTGACAAAGCAGTTGTAATATAATCTCTTATCAAATGACACTAAAAAACTATGGAAATTGACAAAAAAGGATGAAAGTCGTGAAAACGTGAATACTTAAACACGTGAACGCTTTTAAGTATTCAAAGTTTTAAGTATTTTAAGTATTCAAATACCCAAGCTGTTCGCGTGTAATTCAAGTGTAATTTTACGTGTAGTTCGTGCTTAACATTTAAGTCTAGTTCGATTTCGTGTTTTCAAAAACCAACTTCATCGAGTTCAAACATTCGTGTACACGTGTAGTTCAGTACACATGAATAAGTTCGAGCTCTACTCCCAAGGCCTTGGAGCTTCTATCGCAATTTTTACTGTTGAGTTATTTCATAATGAAAAACTCAATAGCTTTTTTTAATCATATAACTTCCAACGAAGTTCTAAATATTTTTCATTTTGACATAAACATTAAATACATTAATTCTAATATTTTGGACTTAAGTGTCCAATTAAATATGCATACTATATTATTGATTTGAGAGTTAAGAAATTTTTGTTGGGACTTAAATTATTGGGAGCTATTTCATTTCTGCCATTGGGAGTTATTTCACTATGAACGAGCTCTCAAATATTGAAATTTTTTTATATACTTTTTCTTTTTGGTACTTATTTAACTCTTTTGATGTTGGGAGCTATTTCCTTTCTGTTGGAGCTTATTTCATTGTGAGTTATTTCATATTTTCAGTTAAGAGTTACATTATGTCAAAAAACTACCGGGAATTAGTCAATAAATATTTATTATTTATTCAAATTTATTATATCGCCTTCATTTCCGAAAAAAAATACCAATGAATAATCAAATCATCAAATCATTTTTCAAATGCATTTTCTGTAATCAACATCAGTTCTCGCCAAGAATTCACTTTTATGTCTTCTATTCACTGGGTGCCTACTGGGTGCATCGGCGTGGTGTTTGAGTTTTTGAGAGAGAAAAATGTCAGCCCGAGCCATATCAGGTGAAAACGGTGGTTGTTCGATGATATTTGTTAAGTTTTTGTGCAGAAATTTGTTGACAATAATAATTTTGTGACATGGTGCGTTGTCATGGTGCCAAATCCAAGATTTTATTTCCACAAACCTGACCAACGAGTTTGCCCTCTCAATACTAATACTAATACTAATACTAATACTAATACTAATACTAATACTTATACTAATACTAATACTAATACTAATACTTATACTTATACTTATACTTATACTAATACTAATACTAATACTAATACTAATACTAATACTAATACTAATACCAATACTAATACTAATACTAATACTAATACTAATACTAATACTAATACTAATACTAATACTAATACTAATACTAATACTAATACTAATACTAATACTAATACTAATACTAATACTAATACTAATACTAATACTAATACTAATACTAATACTAATACTAATACTAATACTAATACTAATACTAATACTAATACTAATACTAATACTAATACTAATACTAATACTAATACTAATAATAATACTAATACTAATACTAATACTAATACTAATACTAATACGGCATATAATATTATTTATTTACCGTCTTAGCTTCAGGCCAAATCATCAGCATATATTTGATTTTATATGATGATATGACCAAATCATCAGCATATTGTCTGGTGGTAAACTCTGCTTATTAACTTTTTCGAGAAGTTTGCCCAAAACATAAGTTCGTAAAAAAGATAGTCTGTGGATTATAGCCAAACCTAAGCCACCCATAATTGTCTATAAAATCTGAGAAAGAAAAAAAATTGTAATCCATTACGAGTTCTTTACATTTCAACCATAATAAAACTTATTTTAATATCATTGTTGGATTTTAAAATTTTGAATATTTATTAATAAAAACTTATATGTGAACTTATTTTGTCTTGTCTCCTTATTTTAATTTATTTCCTGGAAATTTATGAATACTCATATTTTCATATTCATTCCTAAAGCTACAAATAAATTTTTGCTGATTCAATATTTGCCGGAAGTCATGACTTCCATTATATTTCCATTAAAAAAAAAACATATTTTGACTCAGCTATTGCTATTGTTGCAATATTTTGCTAAGCAACTAAAAGCTGATTTAGCCTGAACCAGCAACTATTGCTGCGTATATATTTACTCTTTCAACAAAAATAAAATACCTATCTTTTGATATAGATCGAATTTGCAAACACCTGTACACATATATATTATATTTATTTGCTGTTATGCCCGGCAAAGTCTTCACTTTTATTTTGTTAAAGTTTATAAATAACACACAATACAAACTTACAACCAGCAGCATCGACTGACTGCCTGCCTATCTCAGCGTGTCTATCAAGCTGTCTGATTGTTGTAGACAGGGTTACAAGCGTCCGCACTCTGAGCGACATCCTGTTGGAAGGATATGCGCCACAATCACCTTGGAACAAAATGTAAAACAAATGTTCAGGATGTGGGGGACCACAATATTTTTTATGGTTTTCTTGTCATTTAAATGCGTTTCACTGTCGCAGCATCGTTATCATAAATTATGTTTACCTATACAAACAAACAAGAAAACAAACAATATAGGGTACTGTGTATTATATGTATGTGTGTGTGCAGTGGTGAGTGGGTGGGAATGGGTGTTTGTGTGGTTTGATAGAATATCCATCAAAACTGTGTCTGTTGTGGCTGGGTGCTGTTTTTCAATGTGTTATTTCAAGTTTTTTTTTTATTTTATTTTCTTTTTTTTATACTTATGCCCTGACTTTCTTTTCCACTCAAAGGATATTCAACGCGTACAGGAAGAAATAGGATCTGTTGTTTTGGGTGTTAGATATGCAAACTTTTATATGTATATTGTGCTATTGTATTTTCATTGTTGCTGTTTTCTTTGTATGTTTTTGTTCCATTGTTGTCGGTGTTGTTTCTTTTCCTGTTGTTGTTCTGGTAACAGCGGGTTGCAAAGTGACACATTTTGCCAAAGTATGAATATAAAACCGAAAAAGTTTAACAGTATAAAAAAAAATTAAAAACAATAGCACTTGCCAAAAAAAAAAAAAACAAAAAAAAAATCATATAGATATTTTATGACTGTTGTAAATTTATTATTTATTGAGGTACAAGTCGCTGCTTTTATGAACAAGAAACAGATATTTTTTGTTGTTTTTTTTATTTATATTTTTTTGTGGCAATACATAAATACATAAACGTGCAACAACTTTACTGCTATTTCAGCTTTCGTAAAAAATAGATTAATTTGTGGCAACATCATTAATATTGCATCGATAAAAAAATGTCTTTTATATTTTTGCATAAAGAAGTCATTCAGAAAATTAATATTGGGTGGTTTTGATGGAAGAGAAAATAAAAACTCGACTGATTGAACAAAATATTAATATTGGTTAGGAGAAAAAAGCTTTTTGCATGATTAAAAAATGGTTTCTCATTTCAGCGTTTTTAAACAATTGAAGTCAGAATGATGATCAATTTTGTTATGATTTTTGTCAAAATACCCTCTACTCTTCCTTACTTCCAAATCAGTTATATTTTGTGCAAGTATAACCGATATATTGAGACAACATAAAAAACAAAAATCGATAAAATTCGTTAATCTGCTGCACTTCCACTTAGATGTGGGTGGAAAATAAAACAAAATTGGTAATAGATATATTTCACTCTTTAATAAGCAATAAAAAAATTGTTAGAATTTTTCGAGGGTCCCCATTTGTATGGCATATTTGGTTTTGGTTTTGGTTTTACCTTACCTTAAGCCATTTATTGTTTCATACATTGCTTTGAAAGCACATACTTCGAAACACTGCCAAAAAAAAAAATTGATTCCCAGATGCTAACAGATGCTGTATTAACAGATGCAGTATGTCGCAGTATACTGTTGATAGCTGCATTATAGCTTCAGTTGTAAATAATATTGAATAAATCACTCTGCGTAACGAAGGAGCTTGGCTCAATGCGTAGTGTAGTGACTTCATACAAAGTGGTATCGGTTGGTGTGGGTTCGAATCTCAACGGCATATGAAGGTTAAATTTTTGTATTTGATATTTAATTTAATTTAATGTTCTTGTTACAATAGACGTCAATCTGCAAGAAAAGCCGAGAAGTCAATAATTTCTAAGAAAAACGGTGTCGATAAAAGAAAATTTTATGTAGTTGCCGATTTCAGTCAAGCAAAACACAGAACGAAGGGCGGCAGCTTAAAAAAAAAAGGAAAATAAAATAACCAAAAACCGGAAAGAGTTATATTTTTGAAATTTAATTTTTTTTTAAGGTAGTGTATAAAAAATTACCAAATACTTGGTAAATTTATCACCCAATAAAAATTGGCAAGTCAACATGTAAGACTTAGGCGTTTTGATAAAGTACTTGGGTGGCTAAAAACTGCCAAAGCCATCTTATAAATTGTACTAGGTTTTTTTTCAATTTAACATAAGCTTTTTTCTCGGTGTTGGAAATTTGCCACGCTCACAATATTACAAAATATAACAATACGAATACGCTGATTCAATGTAAACTAAAAAAGGTATCAAATATTTCCGTATTTCAATTGAATTAAAAATAACTACACACAGTTTGCCAGGTATCCTGTCCCCCGGTCACATTATTAAAAAAAAAAAAAAAATCCATACAATAAGCGAGATATGCTGAGCTGATTTCAGCAAAAATTAAATTAATGAAGTCTGTTGATCTGCGATCAATAAAAAAGTGCTTCCAAAACAAACTAAAGGTGAAAGGAAAGTATTGAATTTCACCCCTTCCTTTTACATACCCATAAGGCTATGTTTTACGTACCCCTGAAAGCAAAGGAAGATTTCCTTGAGGCATTCAATGAAAGGAGTAATCCTTGCTATCAAACGACCAATAAGTTTTGTTGAGTATAATCTATTTACATATATAGAAATTAATGAATGTGTTTGGGTAACTCAGTTACGCTGAGTCCACTTATGAAACACTAGTGTGAACTCGCAGCAACGGTTTTTGATTGTATACAACTCAGCAACAACAAAAGGGAAAAAAAACTTTTGGTAGAGTTTAGACTAGGAAATTTTATGATAAGTCCAATGACGAGATTTAAAAGGAAAAAAAAAAACAAAGGAACAAGGGTTTGACAAAAAGGACAGTAAACATATATTTTTGTTGGACTACCCTCACCGTTCACATATCAGTGTTGTGACAGGTCTAATATCATTTTTATTTAAAGTTTCATAAGTTTGGTTGAATTAGTCTACTGTACACCAGATTTCGTATTTTTAATAAAATAAAAAAAATAAAAAATTAGAAAGCTATGAACTTTTAATAAATGAACTGCTTCAGTCATACCAAAACTTTGAATGCAGAATGTCGCTCAAAATCCATTTTCTACACTCTCATTAAGACATTTTTTTCTGATAATCTCGGTTCAGTGAGTGATGAACAAGGAGAGACGTTCCATCAAGGTGTGCGAACAATGGAAATAAGATACCAAGGACGGTGGGAGCCAGCTATGATGGCAGATTTTTGTTAATTCTTCAAAAAAAAAAAAGTTTCAACGTCACCCAAAAGGCAAAAGAAAAGTCACTATCCAAAATAGACCTGTTTTTATAAGCTCAAAATATTCTGAAAATTAATGCCATGATGTAAAAAGTTGTTATGCTCTTAGTATATAAAAATTGCCTAAACGATTTTTTTTCTTTTTTAAATTTTTTTAAGTACTGCTGTTTCTGTAAATTTAGACCTGTTACAATGCATTTACTTTCAGTTTTTAGTATTTTAGGCAATTGTAATCCGAATCAAGTATAATTTTATATGTTGTACGAAAAAGTTTACAATTTGTTCCCTTGTGTTGAGAATTCGCTTTAAACAAAAGTACTTTAAAAATCCTACAAAAGTTTTTTTTTTTAAATTGTTATTAAGTAATATTGGTCATAAATAAAAAAAATTAATGAATGGATCATATCGCACAGCAGTGCTCTATAAGGAAACATTTAGAAAAGCATGATTAAATCAATTAGAAAAGCAACTTTAACAATTTTTTGCTAGCTATTTTGTCTACTTTTTTGTCTTAGCTGATTTTTGGAAGCTTCTTGTTCAGAGGCATCATCGTAACAGATACAAATCCAACGGTATTCGATAGTTGAAATATGCAACATATTTGGCGTTCTTGAATTAGACATTTAGAGCAAATGGAAGAAAAAACTGACAACAGAGTTAATTTTTTGTCAGTGAGAATTCGCACTAGTGTGGCATTTAAGAGTGTGGCAATAAAACGTATTATTGCCTCAACATATTGATTATGTTGATAACGCAAACACTTACTCACCGGAAACCGTCCTGTGTGGGTTAAAGTCAGTGCCAACTGACGGATTAGCCGTTTGCCTAACACATAATTTCATATAGAAATTATTTGCATTTCTGTATTTTTTTTTTAACAAATTTTCTTAAACTCTCTATGATATTTGTTATATGCATAATGTTTTTTTTTAAGAGATACTATTTGAAAACTTAATTAATTATTGTAATTCAACTTAATGCTCTCACTAAATTCAAATTGCTTATGTTTATCCTACAAATCTTAAAATTTCACATACTTCCACTCAATCTCCACACTTTGCTTCTTTAGAATCTAATGTCAGATAATTTTAAAAGATAAAATATCTTAACTCTTAATGCTAATGCACTAAATAAGCTCAAATAAAAAATTCTTATTATTTTTATTGCTTCTCGAAGCATCAGCGCCTTAACTTGAATCTGTGTTGTTTTTATGATTGCGTTAGCAAAAAAGGATATTAAATTTAATATACACACAGCATTGATTGAAGTATCGTTGGCTTTACGTGTTTTTCTACCAACTTCCATCTATCCTCAATCCAAAGTAAATCAATGAAGCAAGTGAGCAACAAAACAACGTTACACGTAAGGAAACAAAAAACAACAAATTTTATTTACCTACCTTACAAGTTTGTATTATTATAGCTATGGATGGTAGCTATACATAAATTCCTGTGCTCATGATCGAACTTTGCCAGCATTTTATGATGATTTACATAACTGCATGATTTGTTGTTGCCTCCATTGCTATCTGGTACTGTGCCTGTGATAGCATAAAGTATCGCACATTTCCCTGTTTGGAAGTTATGCTAAGGCAGGATGTGCTGCCATTTTGATTTGTTTCCTTAGATTTCTTTGCTAGATAAAAAAAAATATATATATAGCAAGCATGTGTTGAAAATATTGCCAACAACGCAACATATTTTTTGCATACATATCATAAACTTGACTTTATTGACTGTAACTAATAAAAAAAAAGTCAAATTTACGCTATATATGTACTTAAAAAGCTGTTAAACCGTGTGCTTTGGTTGTCATTTAACTTGTTATTATTTGTGAAAAAATAACTTTCATAGAAGTGAAAAATATTCATTCCTTGAGTACAAAATTTAGCACAAATAGCACAAAACTAAGACTAAATTCAGTTTCGTTGATAATCTATTGATTCGAAGGGGGGCTGAGAGGGTGCCGGGGGGATAGAAAATAAGTGATTTATGTGTGAAGGACAGCAAAATATGACAGTTTTCTGATGGGAAAAACATTAAATCGGATGAAAAAAATATTTCCAATCAAGCTGCTCTTTAGGCAGAACATCAGGGCAGACCAACAACAATGATACTAACAAAAAAAAAAAAAATATACAAAAACACAGATAAACAAAAATCCTTCATTCATTGCATAAACCTCAATCAATCAGATGCGGATTGTGGTATGTGATTATTTATGGATATATAAAGTTGAATGAACATGTGTCAATGTGTAAGTGTGGCCTGCTGCAAAGTGGGGTAAATCGAATTGATCGAAGCCGCAGAAATACTTCAGCGTACGAAAATAAGTTAATAAATATAACGATTTCCTTGCATAAGAGTAATTTTTAGCTCGTTTGGGCTTACTTGGTCAAGTATTAAAAAAACAATTATTTGGGATTATTTATCAATTTGAATAGAGATAACCATACATTATAATGAATCGCTATCTATTATACATAACCACAAACATAACCATAATCACAAGCATAACCTTAACAATGCCATGACCATACACATAACCGTAGCCATTCCAATAACCACAACCATAACCATAACCGTAACCATAACCATAACCATAACCATAACCATAACCATAACCATAACCATAACCATAACCATAACCATAACCATAACCATAACCATAACCATAACCATAACCATAACCATAACCATAACCATAACCATAACCATAACCATAACCATAACCATAACCATAACCATAACCATAACCATAACCATAACCATAACCATAACCATAACCATAACCATAACCATAACCATAACCATAACCATAACCATAACCATAACCATAACCATAACCATAACCATAACCATAACCATAACCATAACCATAACCATAACTACACGCATAAACATAACAACAATTATAATGGTTTAAATTATATTTATATCCCTTCGTTGATTTTACGCGTCGAATTTAGACAAACTTTATTGAAATATCACAAGCAACAATTTGGCTTTTATAAACGAGCTATGTTTTAATTGGAGTTAAAATATTCATTTATATGCACTGTCTAACGCTTTTTCAAACTTCAATTAAGTTCAGCTTCTATGTTTTATCTTTCCATATTTTTTACTAAAACTGACTGTTTTAGCTAACTAGACACTGCGTATTGAGAGCAGCTGCACGAAAATCTATGCAAACTCAGTTATATTGCATAGATACACTAGATTCACACATACAAAAGCTTTAGTAAGCTGTTTGGGCGATACGCATTGTTTTTATGAGTTTTTCTCTCTAGTTTTTGTAGTCGAAACTTTTTTTAACGTTCCTTTTGATTTTTCGAGTTTTTCTGAGCCACTTGTTTTCATAGTTTTTATATTTTTTTTTTTACGTGTATCACCATGATGGCTCTATATGCCATCATATTCACGCTTTGTAACTAACGGGTTTTTGTAAAATGGTGTCGGTCGTGGTTCCTTTCATGCTCAGTTGCACTGAGTGCGACGTTAGTTTGAAATATTTCAAAATTTTTTCCTTTGAAGTGTATGAATAACTCGTTTATTTGTATGTATTTGTATTTGACTGGATTAGTATTTATTGCAAAAAATTTGCTTGCTTGCTTGTGGTCAAAGTTATGCTTTTAATGAAATTTTTCTTTTTACTTTTGTTTTGTGCGAAATCAAGCACAGTTTAATTGTATGTAAAGATAGTTTATAGAAAGATAGCAGCAATAGTTTTGTTGTTGAAATTCTTTAATTATTTTTTTCAAACAATACATATTTTGGCAGTTTAAGGTCAGGAAAGATTCATATATTGGAAAAATTCATTAGAAGTTGCATCAATTTAAATTGGGTGCTAAATCTAGTTGTTGATAAATGAATAAGAATACTTAAGAAAAAAGTTGTGAAGATTTTAAAGCAAATGCAAAACAGTGATTCCATGTCATATCGGACGTATTTCGCAACTCACATATTTGTTGAAATTTTATAATAATATTTCCATATTTTTTGATTTCATTCATGATTTTCAGTTCAAGATATTGTACGAAATTTAATGAAATTTGTTTTATAGCCGAAAAGTGTGAGTTATATTAATATTGAAGCAAAAATTATTTGAAACAATTTAGCTGCTGAATTGGTGAAAAAATTAATATAACTGAAATTTATTAAATTAAAAGATTCTGATATCGAGTCTCTGCAGGATCCTAATGCCGATAACCCATTGTTGAGGCTTTTGAACGATTTCATTTAATATTGCTATTAAATACAGCTATATTAATTACACCTGAACAAAAAAAAAAACACATTACAAGTTGTAATTTCGAAACAACAACTATTACCATTGTTTTAAATTTTAAGACTATTAATTCAACAGTCCGGACTGTTATTTCAAATAAACAACATTCACCGTTACTTTTAGAGGGAGGACTGTTACTTCAACAACCCGGACTGTTATTTCAGAACGAAAACTAGCACCGTTACCCCAACTGTGAAGACTATTACTTCAACAACCCAGTTTGTTGTTGCAAGACCAATAAACTGGTATGTTGTTAAGACTGTTGCATCAACACTTTTAACTTTAGGATGGGATTTGACGGTGAAAGCTGGTGTGTCAACCTACTTTTTCGTTGATTTAACAGTCTTTTTTTTCTGAGTGTTCGCATGTTGTTGAATGTTACAACAAAACCTCTGTCGATGTTGTTTTTTTAGAGTAAATTCCGTCACTTTTTGATAACAACAGAGCTGGTGCGTAAGAAAATCGAGTCACGGTAGCGGCCGAAGTTGGACTCCCGCGATTGTAACTTTCAAATTGAATATAAATAATAACAATAGAAACTCCTTGTTACTTAATATTCACGACTATGTCAAATTTAAAGGAACACTATCACTAGCTCGAATGAAATATTTTGATATAGTAAATTTTTCAGAAAATGAGTTAAAAATAATTTTTCTTTCAAAGAAAAATTTAAATTTGATATAAAAAAAAATTCTTTGGCACTGTCAAAACATGTAAAATTTTCTTTAAAATTTAGTAAACTTTCTTTGATTTCATGACGTTTTCTCTGATTGTAGCAACATTGGGTTAGACAATGTTCTTGAATAAGATTTTTATGAATATGTATTACTTTTGAGTAAGATTTTAGGACGAGACTAGGTGGAAGCCCCAAAACTATATATGGTGTGTATAATAGATGTGTTCAGGGCTCCATGCATTTTATTATTCTATTTCAGAACCTCATATAAGGATCTCTCAAGCGTACTGTGGGAAAGATTAAAGCCGATTACAAACACTGATTGGACCTTATCAGTGTGGCTTACGACCTGGAAAGTCCACCATAGACCAGATTTTCACGCTACTACAAATCCTGGAAAAAATATACGAAATCAAATTGACACACATCATCTCTTCGTCGATTTTAAAGCTGCGTTCGATAGCCCAAGAATGGATTGCCTATACGCAACAATGTCTGAGTTTGGTATACCTGCAAAGTTGATTAGACTTTAAAGAGTCTAATTGCTTGTTGCTTAAACGTTGAGCAACACATGCAGCTCCCTCAAGGTAAGAAATGACCTCTCCGAAGCCTTCAATACCGAAGGAGGTTTCAGACAAGGCGATCCACTGTCTTGCGATATCTTCAACATCATCATGGAGGGGATCGTACGAAAGGCCGGTGTGTGCATCGTAATGGCACCATTTTCTACAAAGGCGTCCAGTTCCTTGCGTGCGCTGATGATATTGATAGTGTCGGCAAAACTAAGAGAGATGTTACCGCTGCTTTCACCGCTATCGAAAAGGAATCAGCCAAAGTGGGTTTGACGATGAGGGTAAAACAAAGTATATGCTGTCTACAAACAAGGGAGCGCGGCGTCAAGACTCCTACGTTTCATCCGGCAGCTATAACTTTGAAGTAGTCAAGGAGTTTGTATACCTTGGCACCGCCATTATAAAGCGTGGAGATACAGCGAGGAACAATAATTGCTAATATGTGTTACTACGTGCTCAGTAAGCAACTAAGTTCCAGAGCCTTCTCTCGATCGACAAAACTAAGACTCTACAAGACGCTCGTTCTACCTGTGCTGCTTTATGGCGCTGAGGCATGGGTAGTTTCGCAAACTGACGCAGCCCCTCTGGAGGTGTTCGAGAGAAAAGTTCTTCGCAAAATCTTCGGTCCTGTTCGAGTCAGCAATGACTATCGCATCCGAATGAACCACGAGCTGTATGAGCTGTACGAAGACATTTACGTAGTTCGGCGTATAACTGTGCAGCGACTACGCTGGCTGGGTCATGTCCATCGTATGAACGACGAAGCTCCAGCGAAAAAGATGCTCGAGGCGAGGGTCGCTGGTCAACGACGACGAGGGAGACCATGCCTCCGATAGATGGACCAGGCCGAGGAAGCCCTAACCGCACTGAGTGTATCCGATTGGAGAAGGCGCGCACAAAGCAGAAGTGCCTGGCGAGAGCTAATGAGGTCGGCCGAAACCCAAACACGAGTTGTTACGGCCACCTAA
Organism: Coremacera marginata; assembly: GCA_914767935.1. NCBI lineage: Eukaryota > Metazoa > Arthropoda > Insecta > Diptera > Sciomyzidae > Coremacera > Coremacera marginata. The sequence goes on from OU612045.1 coordinate 146,028,103, forward strand.
GTAAGTAAGTAAGTTGTATTTAATTTGATATTATGCTTATCTTAATTCAAAATCTATTCCAATTGTACTAGTTTTTGAAACTGATTTTATTAGTTTTTAGTTATTTTGCATTAAATTTTAAACCGTAGGTGCTAAAGTTCAAACTGTATTCGAACTTTATTAAATTTAAGTACAGCTTTGACTAAAAAAATCTTAAATATTTCGAAAAATATCAATTGTAATAAAAACAAGGATTAAAAAATGCATTATTCCAACCATTGGCTTACGAATTATTTCAAGATTTTTAACTGTGTACTAGCAAACGATAACTGACAACAGCCTTTTTCTTTTGATTAAACAAGAAAAGCAATGCGTGCTGCAAATGTTCTTTTTTAGACATAAAACTCGACATGATCACGGAACGCTAAAACAAAGAAGCTTATTTTTTGGCGGACTCAACTTGTGTATGTTTGGTGTTAAATGTCAGACGAACAAAATGACGTATATGGCGCCATCTCTTAGTTAAACCGTACATGGGTTCGTATGAGCTGTGGTCCAGCTATATCAGAAGTGTTCTTATGTATCTCAAAAAAAACAAAAATATGAATTCACAAAAAAATCAAAGCTTACGAAGATACATAAATAGAAGGCATCAAAGGTAAACTGTCTGTCCGTCGTTATAATAGCTTGTTTCTGTGACTGAAAGCGTTAAAGTAAATATTTTCACGTAAAACTGATCGAGTTTATAAATATTATAACTTTTCGCTTCAAGAAACTTAACAGCCTTCAGAGACTGCTGCTAGCAAAGGATTACAATAATTTTCAGTAATTTTCGGCACCCAGCACGTACAACAACGATGACCTAAAATTCATTGGCTCAAATTCTGTACACTCTTTTTTTCGCAGTTTTCACAGTTTTTTAACGACCAATTTTTTCTTCAATTTCGCTGCGATTTTCATGTTTTCATTGCTGCAGAAATCGTTACAGTTTCGACAGCTATAATTTTTTTTATGTTCATTTCCAAGCTAAGTTTATTCTTTTAGCGTTTTTCTGTTTAATGCTTTTTTTTTTTTTTTTTTGTATTACTGCATCTGCATCCGGCATGCTCTGCAACGTAGTGGCTTGTTTTTATATCCGCAAACGTTGCTGCTGTGGTTGTTAATGTAGAATCGCACGGCAAAGTAAAGATAGCTATTTTTTTTTTGCGCTTTTTTATTTTGTTCATTGGCCATTTTAATCCCATCGGCGTAGGTTAACATAAAAAATAGGAAAAAATAAAACAGTGCCCTATACGAGTACACTGCAAATGGTAGACTACTAATTTTAGTGTTCGGTGTAGATTTTGGTACCATTTCATTTTTTTATAGTATATTTTTATTTTATTGTTTCAATGCAGCTCAGTGCCACATCAGCTAACAGTTTGATGCAAGGCAAGGATGCGAGCATGGATGCTGACTGTTCTGCAGGGATTAAACTAAAGCGCTCGTTTATTTAATTCCTGTTTTTTTTTTTTCTTTTTGTTGATTTTGCTTACTGGGTTGATGTTTGAACTGGCTGCGTTGAAGCTTGTGTTAAATTTCTGTAAATATTTATATGCAATTGAAAAAGCTAAAATAGCGCTTTTTTCTTTTTTTGTGTGAATGTGTATGTGTGTATTTGTAGATATTTCCAGCTAAACTTTAATTGATTTTAGCTAAGTCTGTAATTATTAGGGTGATATCCTACACCAAGAGGTCAGGGCGTAGAGATGTGTATGGTAAACATGGCTGCATTTATCGTGACCTTTAATTTTAAAATTTAAATATCAACGAATGGTAACTAAGCCTTTGCATTTTGTTGAGAATTTTGCGGTTTGCAGGTTGATAAAAGTTTACAAAACGATCAATTTCTTTAATATTAAATTCAAATGCTACGAATATTTAATATTAAAATCTACTAAAATAATTTCACAACATTCTTGAGTAAATACAAAGTTCACTTATGTTAATCAAGTAATTTTATTTGTTGTTACCCATTAAACAGATTAGCACGGTTGCATAAATTTATCTTCGCCTTTTTTGATTTATTACGACAAAAAAATTTATGTGCTGCAATGTGTCCACTATGTGCTATAATGTGCTGCATTAGAAAAAATGTGTGCTTTGATTTTTGTGAACTGGTGAATTTTCAATAAGATTTTATACATAAATTTTAAAATTGTTCTGTGATATACTTCAGTTGTGCTATAATGTGCTCTAAGTAGGTGAAAAAAATCATCATATTTTCACAATTTGTAGGATTAAAGCTCAGGATTTAATAACACAGCCCAACAAAATTGTTCTTTTTTTTTTTTAAGCAGAATATATTCCTCCGAAGAATGCAGGTACACTGAAACTGAGTCTGGCAACAGAATTGCTCTATCACGTCAGGTTTTTCTGATATCCTAACTTAAAAGAGCAAACAACACTGTTTTTTTGTCATATTTTGTCATATTTGAAGTTCTGTAGCAATGCCATATATTCTTTTTTAAAACAGTTTGTACATTGAATCTAAAAATACAATGCTCCCTCCTTCGAATGCCGTTCAGTTTGCTTAAATATCTTTTTTTTTCGTTGAGATATTACATGTTGGAATTTTTAAGTTTCTCAATATGCGAAAATCTACTTAGGATCCCTTAGATGTCAAATAGTTGATTGCGTATGGTTTGTGATCTTCATGTTAGTCAATAAAAAAAAGGAAATTTGAGCAATGCGAAAACCGAGCCTTGTTCTTTTAAATAATATGTATGTTTTTTTAAAGAATAGATGGCATTACTACATAACCTTAAATATGACGAAAAAAAGTGAGAGGGGGGCGAAGAGTGTAAAAAATTGCCCAAAAATATGTTCCATAATTTATGATCAGCCCCATATGTGCTGTAATGTGTGCTATCATGTGTCGCAATAACACAAAGGTCATCTTAGTGACGTAATTTTTAAAGTTGATTTTTCAATTTAATTTTTTTTATAAATTTTAAAATTGAGCTGTAATGTTCTGATGATGTACTGCTTAACAAAGCATAGCCAACACGAAAGAGTGAATGAAATAAAAACTATCGCTACGAAGGCCCTTTGATAATACAGTGGAAATAAAATTTCCCGCGTAGCAACTTTAAATGCAATACTGATCCTGTCAACTACCATCTGTTAATAGGCTATGTCAAAATTTCAGCTCACTGCGACGCTTAGTTTGGGTTTGTAAGCCATTGTCAGCAGACGTTCTTGTGAATTTTGGCGAAAATATGGTACGAAAAAGTTAATTTCGTGTTCTCATCAAGCATTATTTTTAGCGCAAAAAACCATCAGCCAAACCAAGGAGAGGCTTGATATATACTTAAAGAATTCTGCACCATCAATATTTCAATTGTTAAGAAGCGGTTTACTGAATTTCGATGCGGTCGTACAAACACAAGTGACGCCGAACGTTCTGGACGCTCAAATGAGGTCAACTCACCAGAAATGGTCACAAAAAAAGAAAATGATATCGTGTTGGCCGATCGCAGAGTTAAAGTGCGCGAGATTGTTGAGGCCGAAGGCATTTCAGACAAATAGGTGTGGAACATCTTGCGAAATCAGTTGGATATGAAAAAATTATCCGCAAGATGGGTGCCATATTTGCTCTCTCTCGACCATAAACCCGATCGTGTGACTGATTTTAAGACGTATTTGGCGATGTTGAGCCAAGATGAGAAGGATTTTTTCCATCGATTAGTAATCGTGGACAAAACATGGATCCATCCCTACACCAGACAAAGGAACAGTCGAAACAGTGGACTTCACCGACCGAATATGCTCCGAAGAGGGCAAAGTATTTTGGGATAAGCGCGTTATAATTTTCATCGATTACCTTCCACCGAAGAGAACCATCAATGGCGACTACTATGCAGCTGAATTGGACCATTTCAAAGACGATTTGAAAGAGAAACGTTTCCATTTGGCGTTCACAAAATTACATGAATTGAAGTACGAATTGATTCCTCATCCAGCATATTCTCCAGAGTTGGCCCCCAGCGACTATTTTATATATATGATAGGAGCTCATAGGACCCTCTCGAAACGTATTTTTTGGATGGGATCAAAAAATTGGAGGAACGTTCGACGAAGTGTATTGAGCTAAAAGGAGACTATATTGAGAAAAAAATTCTTTTACCGTCAAATCATTCATTGTTTAATTTTTCACTGAACTATCAAACGACCCTCGTATGGCTATCACTGAATAAGAATAATAATTTTTCCAATATGGCACATTATATCACATATTGGGCACATTATAGCACATATATTGTTTCATAAGAAATCCAAACTGGCAGAGCTAACTGTATACGCGAAGCATTAAGTTTTCTGTTAGTCAATTAGTGCATTCAGCACAATTAAATCACAGCTCGATTAAAACTTGCTTAAACAAATTCACAGAAAAAAACAAAATAGCTTTACATATTTATTCAAAAAAAGTCTGAAATTTCTTGTTAAGCTTGGCCAGAACTGCTTTTCTTGGCAAAATAATTCTTGACAGAAATTAAAATGGCTAAGAGAAAAAACGCCTTTTCGTCACTTTTTACATGATTGGTAACACGGTTTTAATTAGTTATTTTTTGTACTATTTCCTTTTTAACCTTTAACTACGTAATGTCTTAAACTACCAACAAATTAACAGGTTCAACGGATTAAGTTTAATTATATATTGTACTATAATGTTTAACGTGTTGAGCGTATTAAAACCGTTAACATTGTTAAAAGAAGTGTATTAAAGTGTGTCATTTTGAGGTGGCCTGGGGAGAGCGTATCATTAAAATGTAATTTTATTAACAAATGTGGCATGTTGTTGTATGCTTGAAATGACATTTTTATTAAACCAACCCTGCTGTTGTTGTTTCCCATTGTGCCCTTTTAAGTGCTGCGTGTTAAATGGCAACCTGCCACCTTAAATAAAGTAGTTGCTACTGCTGCTGCCGCTGAACCAAGTTGTTGTCGTTTTTGTGGAGTATATTTGCAGCTCTTGCTTATAATTTACTGCACTCAATTAATTATTCAAGTAATTTTGCAACAAATTAGCACAGAGTACCACCTGAGTGGACCAGGCAAGCACCTTGACTGATGGCATTCATAATCACACCATGCTAATCGAAATTAAGCGGAGCTATGAATATAGGTGGCATTAATATTATTTTTTTTTTTTATCTGCATATTTATGGAACTCAGAACAAATTGACCAACAAGCAAGCAATTAAAATCATAAAAATATGGCGACATGAAATAAAATCTGCTATTATTCCACAGGTGGCAACCATAAATTAAGTTTATAGGTTAGGGTGTTCTTTGCTCTACAGAAATGGTAGAGTTTATAAGAGAAATGTATCATTATTATATATTAGGTTTATGCACTAAGTATTAAGTATTTAGAAATTAGTAGTAAGTAATAAGTTAATTAAGTATTAAGTCAGTATTTAGCTTAATTATTTAGTTTAAACTATTAAGTAATAAATATAAGTAAAATTTATTATGCATTAAATACCAAATATTAAGTATTTAGTATTAAGTATTATATATTAAGTATTAAGTATTAAGTATTAAGTATTAAGTATTAAGTATTAAGTATTAAGTATTAAGTATTAAGTATTAAGTATTAAGTATTAAGTATTAAGTATTAAGTATTAAGTATTAAGTATTAAGTATTAAGTATTAAGTATTAAGTATTAAGTATTAAGTATTAAGTATTAAGTATTAAGTATTAAGTATTAAGTATTAAGTATTAAGTATTAAGTATTAAGTATTAAGTATTAAGTATTAAGTATTAAGTATTAAGTATTAAGTATTAAGTATTAAGTATTAAGTATTAAGTATTAAGTATTAAGTATTAAGTATTAAGTATTAAGTATTAAGTATTAAGTATTAAGTATTAAGTATTAAGTATTAAGTATTAAGTATTAAGTATTAAGTATTAAGTATTAAGTATTAAGTATTAAGTATTAAGTATTAAGTATTAAGTATTAAGTATTAAGTATTAAGTATTAAGTATTAAGTATTAAGTATTAAGTATTAAGTATTAAGTATTAAGTATTAAGTATTAAGTATTAAGTATTAAGTATTAAGTATTAAGTATTAAGTATTAAGTATTAAGTATTAAGTATTAAGTATTAAGTATTAAGTATTAAGTATTAAGTATTAAGTATTAAGTATTAAGTATTAAGTATTAAGTATTAAGTATTAAGTATTAAGTATTAAGTATTAAGTATTAAGTATTAAGTATTAAGTATTAAGTATTAAGTATTAAGTATTAAGTATTAAGTATTAAGTATTAAGTATTAAGTATTAAGTATTAAGTATTAAGTATTAAGTATTAAGTATTAAGTATTAAGTATTAAGTATTAAGTATTAAGTATTAAGTATTAAGTATTAAGTATTAAGTATTAAGTATTAAGTATTAAGTATTAAGTATTAAGTATTAAGTATTAAGTATTAAGTATTAAGTATTAAGTATTAAGTATTAAGTATTAAGTATTAAGTATTAAGTATTAAGTATTAAGTATTAAGTATTAAGTATTAAGTATTAAGTATTAAGTATTAAGTATTAAGTATTAAGTATTAAGTATTAAGTATTAAGTATTAAGTATTAAGTATTAAATTTTTGGTATAAAGTATTCAGCTTAATGCAGTATGTTTTAAGTATTTAAGTACTTTTGACCTCAGTTCTCATTGCTTTAAGTTCGCTGATCCACCAATTGTGTTTGAGTTTGCCACTCATGTTTATCTACATGCAAAATTTGAAGAAGAGTTAATCAATTTTATCTAAGATATAATCGACTGCACTGACAATGGCTTTTGTGTCGGTAAAGTTTACCTGACATTGATGACAGATCCTCACTATCTAGTATATTGCTTCCAATTATTTATGTTTTGGTTCTTTAATAGTTCTGTAATTTATGTTATCGAAGTCAATATTGACGACTTTGCCAAAGTGATTTGAAAAAGAATCGATGTATAGGTTAGGGCTCTACCCACTGATCCAAGCAGCCTTGCTTCTACTTGCTGACATAACTGTAGCTATGTTAACAGATGCTGGATTAACAGATGCAGTATGTCACAGTATTCTGTTGATAGCTATACAACAAAAATCTATTAATAAATTATTGCGTTATGTTGCAGCATAGCTTCAGTTCTAAAACGAAGGAGTTTGGCTCGATGCGTAGTGTAGTGACTTCTTTATCGGTGGCATCGGTGGGTGTTGGTTCAAATCTACACGGCAGGCGACGGTAATATTTGATTTATATTTGATAGTTAATTAAATTTAATGGTATTGTTATAATAAACGCAAGCAGCGAATAGAAGCCGAGAAGCCATGAATTTCTAAGAAAAACGGTGTTGATAAAAAAAAAAAAAAATTGTGTAGTTTCCGATTTCAGTCAAGCAAAGCAAATCACAGAATGAGAAGCGGGTTCAAAAAAAGGAAAAGAAAAAAAAACAAATCCCGGAAGAAAGTTATATTTTAGAAATTCAAATTTTTTTTTAATAATGTATGAATTAACAAATACTTGGTTAATTTATCACCCAAATAAAAATTGGCAAGTTAACATGTAAAACTTACGTGTTTTGATAAAGTACTTGGGAGGCTGAAAACTGACAAAGCCATCTTATAAATTATACTTGGTTTTTTTTCAATTTAACATGAGTTTTATTCTTGGCATATACTCGATTTGTTGGAAATGATGAATGTCAACCTGCACAACAACTACTAGTCAAACGGGGCATCACTATCGATGACAGTTTTACCCATAAAGATGTAGAACACCATTTCTAAGCAATGAATATATGGCATGAAAATTTGGTGGGCATGCGACATACAAGCCTCGTACCCATTGCAAGGAAAGATTTACACCGGTAAAGCAGCTAATGGTTCACGTGAGACGCAAATAGGTGCAAAAGTAATACAACGGTACAATTTTCCTTCATACTATACCTATTTCAAAATAACTCGGCACCGAGATATATATTTGTGTGCAAAACTGAAAAACATTTTTGGCCACGCCCACCTACCACATAAAAAAACATTATGTGGGTGGTCTACGATGGAAAACATTTAAAAACAATAAAAAAAAATAAGTTTTTGACATTCGGTCGAATGATACGAAAACGTTTCGTATTCCAGTGACAATGCTCTAATTTTCTATACAGACAGGTTTATAAATTAAATTTAAAAGAGGCTTTTTAACATTACTTATCTACCTCTCTTTATTTGATTTTATCCGAAACTCTTTTAATGGCGAAGGTAGAAAAAACCAGCCGTCACCGCTTTACTAACTTCTTCAATACAAATTTTATAGTTCTGGTGTGTATTTAACGAGCTAACATCAGAAAAGCGAAAGGTAATCATGTGAGGTTAAATAACAGCTGTCACAGATTTAGTAGATTTTGCCTTCCATTAATGGCATCTGGAAAGAAAACTTCTCTCTGGATGCAACGACATGGATAAGGTTGGGCAAGCTTGTGGCTTATTTATTTGTTGGCAACTTTTTTGTTTCACTTTCGCATAAATTTCCTTAATATTATATCATGATAATAATGCATTATTTCACATTAAAGTCCTTAGAAGGTTCTTCATTCCTGTTGGCCTCGATTATCAAATATTTTCGAAATATTCTCGGGCTGCCATGTATGCCGAAGAGCGTTTTACACATACACATACCCAGAAACAGCAACTTTAACAATTGAGGCGCGTAAATAATGAATCGCTTTTATTTCTAACGCTAGCTCATCCGCTTCTCCTCCTTTTCATTCTGCTAGAGCTGCTAGTAATCGACTTGTATAGCATCATCGACTTGTATAGCCTAAGCAGCCGGTTCTATGATGAAGATGTTGGTTGTGGTTGCTGTTGTTGTTGGTTCGACAAAGAAGTCCTTGAGTTGCCGCAAAACTTTGATTGCGAAATTTTGTCGACACCCACAAATAAATCGAATTTCAATTTAAACGTGTTTTGTGTACACAAGGACCTCACCGAAATAGGACGTGCTGAAATTATTTCATGTTTTTATTGTTGTTGTTGTTGATTATATTTGAATTGTTGTTGTATTTAGACACTTTTGGCTTACCCAACACAGCACAACACATACACACCAACATGAATTCAGACACACTCACACACACACACACAAACATAGCCATATTTATGGGCATTTCAGTTATTGCTGTTGTTGGTGTTATTATATTCTATGTGTTCGTGTTCGTTAAGTGCCATTATGGCTAAAAACGTTAATCCAGTTATTTATTTATTTCAATTTGGCAACATTTGTGCTAAACTCAACACAACACATCCAACTCTGCATATAACAGAGAACATGCAAAAAATTCGATCACATTTGGTAACGCATAATAGAAGGCTTAACGCGAACCGGAGGTTGATAGAAATAACAATAAATTTTTGCTTTTGCCATAGCTAAGAAAGTGTTTTTAATAGGCGTGTGCAAAAAAAAAAAAACAAAAAATCAAAATAAACCAAAAGAAAAGACACACTCAACAACTTAACATAAACCTGACCTCCCCAGCAGCTGTGTTCAGCTTATAAAATAGATGCTTTGCTTAGCCTTTGTGGCTCATAAAACTAAGTTTACAATAGAACTTAAGAGACAATTTTTCCTGCCCACTTTTCCAAAGACCTATATTTTGTGTTAATTGACTTAAAACGTAATTTATGTGACAACCTTCGGCTTCCTTATGTCACAGTAAGGATGGGAGTCTAAGTTATGAACATCAGGCGTTGTATGGAATTTTAATTTCTGTTTTGGACAGCCCTTGAAGAGCTGAAAAGCATAACAATGAGTGTGAGCGATATAAATTCATACTGTGGATTGATTATACATATGTGAAATTAATATTTTTTAATACTAATACATATTTTACACTATGACGTGAAGTATTTATAACGTCCCAAAGACGAATTTTAATCGATAAACCAATATTTGCATCAATCCAGTAACTAGCTGGGGACAGGAAATTGGGACAGCTTTTTTAATGGACACTCGTTTGAAAACGAAGTAAATAATGTGTGGGAGTTAAATAAGAAAAAAAGGCAAATGTCCTAAAATTTTAACAAATATTTTGAAAAGAATAAAATAAAACAAAATAGTATTATACAAACTTGTAAAATAGTTACTTGAAAAATTAGTATATCAACGAAAAAAACCAAAAATTTTCACAAGATTTTTTTTTTGTTTTTTTTTTGACGACTTAATCAACGCACAGGGGATGCCCCCTATAAATGCGAAAGCATTTTGTTGATTCTGAAGATAGTTAGTTGGTGGCTGGAAAGATGAAGTAGTTTAGAACACGCTCACAGGGAGATTACTCCAAAATCTTACTGTGCGACTAAAAAACGAATAATCTGGGTAATGCGAGGTTTTATTGGGCACCAATGGAATGGGCTTGAAGAGCTACCCAAGTGGACCACCGAAACACACGAACTGGTGGCGTTAAGTCGTGTACCTCCCCTTAACACTTTCCATGGTAGTACCTATACAAAAGACTGAGGCTATACTTTGAATGCAGTCCAGAAGATACAAATAAGATTTCAAGGCTCCTGCCCGATAAGGATTAAATTACTAAATTAATTAATAGATTTCTCATAAAATTTTCTTGTCATTACCCTAGGACAAGTACATTAATGTTTTTCTTGTTGCTGAGTAAAAAGCAATCACAAAGCTTAAACGCGAATTAGTACTAGTGTGTATTATGTTAATTTAGTGTTAAGGAATGGTACCACTGTACAGTTAAAAGCTACCCAAAAAGCTTTAGCCCAATTCTGAATGAAATCTTCCCGGGAATTGAAAGAGGGAGTTTTAATTTTTTAACCAGGGCCTAATGCTTTTAAAGATTTTGTTCTTGTTATCTTAAAAATTGACTATGAATGCAAATATTTGCATTCAAATTTTTCACAAAGTCTGTGAACATTGTTTGAAATACGACAATTCCCTCTTTCAATTTCATTGAGAATTGAGCTGTATATTGCGTAAAGCAAAGGGGTGCCAAAATCATAGTTCGCCTGTTTCTACGAAATGTCTCGGCACGGGCCCGCTTACATGTCTCTGAATCATTGTGCTCAGAAGCAAAGGAAAAAACTCTGAAGTCTTTCATTATTGATAGTGATAATGATAATGATAATGATAATGATAATGATAATGATAATGATAATGATAATGATAATGATAATGATAATGATAATGATAATGATAATGATAATGATAATGATAATGATAATGATAATGATAATGATAATGATAATGATAATGATAATGATAATGATAATGATAATGATAATGATAATGATAATGATAATGATAATGATAATGATAATGATAATGATAATGATAATGATAATGATAATGATAATGATAATGATAATGATAATGATAATGATAATGATAATGATAATGATAATGATAATGATAATGATAATGATAATGATAATGATAATGATAATGATAATGATAATGATAATGATAATGATAATGATAATGATAATGATAATGATAATGATAATGATAATGATAATGATAATGATAATGATAATGATAATGATAATGATAATGATAATGATAATGATAATGATAATGATAATGATAATGATAATGATAATGATAATGATAATGATAATGATAATGATAATGATAATGATAATGATAATGATAATGATAATGATAATGATAATGATAATGATAATGATAATGATAATGATAATGATAATGATAATGATAATGATAATGATAATGATAATGATAATGATAATGATAATGATAATGATAATGATAATGATAATGATAATGATAATGATAATGATAATGATAATGATAATGATAATGATAATGATAATGATAATGATAATGATAATGATAATGATAATGATAATGATAATGATAATGATAATGATAATGATAATGATAATGATAATGATAATGATAATGATAATGATAATGATAATGATAATGATAATGATAATGATAATGATAATGATAATGATAATGATAATGATAATGATAATGATAATGATAATGATAATGATAATGATAATGATAATGATAATGATAATGATAATGATAATGATAATGATAATGATAATGATAATGATAATGATAATGATAATGATAATGATAATGATAATGATAATGATAATGATAGTGATAATGATAATGATAGTGATAATGATAATGATTATGATTATGATTATGATTATGATTATGATTATGACTATGATTATGATTATGATTATGATTATGATTATGATTATGATTATGATTATGATTGAGTATGATTATGATTATGATTATCATTATGATTATGATGATGATTATAATTATGATTATGATTATGATTATGATTATGATTATGATTATGATTATGATTATGATTATGATTATGATTATGATTATGATTATGATTATGATTAAGATTATGATTATGATTATGATTATGATTATGATTATGATTATGATTATGATTATGATTATGATTATGATTATGATTATGATTGAGTATGATTATGATTATGATTATGATTATGATTATGATTATGATTATGATTATGATTATGATTATGATTATGATTATGATTTTGATTATGATTATGATTATGATTATGATTATGATTATGATTATGATTATGATTATGATTATGATTATGATTATGATTTTGATTATGATTATGATTATGATTATGATTATGATTATGATTATGAGTATGATTATGATTATGATTATGATTATGATTATGATTATGATTATGATTATGATTATGATTATGATTATGATTATGATTATGATTATGATTATGATTGTGATTATGATTATGATTATGATTATGATTATGATTATGATTATGATTATGATTATGATTATGATTATGATTATGATTATGATTATGATTATGATTATGATTATGATTATGATTATGATTATGATTATGATTATGATTATGATTATGATTATGATTATGATTATGATTATGATTATGATTATGATTATGATTATGATTATGATTATGATTATGATTATGATTATGATTATGATTATGATTATGATTATGATTATGATTATGATTATGATTATGATTATGATTATGATTATGATTATGATTATGATTATGATCATATTATTAGTTATTTGCAAATTTTCCAGTTATTTTAAAATTTTGCCAGTGTCCATAGTGAAGCATGCACCTATATGGTATGAAAACTGAAAATTGGCAATGCTGCCAAAATTTGAAGAATGTTAGGCTGCTATAAAAGTTTTTATGGTTAATCGTACAAAGCGATGCCAAAAATGAGCACAATTATTTTGAGTGCACATTGATAGAATGCTTGCTAAATTTTAAAAAACACAAAATATTTTACAGAATTTAAAAAAAAAAATTTTTATATTCGTAAGTTCTTTCAATTTTTTGTTCCCAGTTGGGCTGAAAAAACAAAAGAAATCATGTCACTCTCAAAAAAAAAAAAAGGAAAAAATTATTAATATGCAATTTTGTTGGCGCTTATTTTAACGAATTTGTTGTCTGCGGTCAGTATTCGCTAGGACCACCTTATTTTTTCATAGCTTTTGTCAATCTGGTTGGCATACTTTCAATTAGTTTCTAGCACAACTCGTTGCGAATTTCATACAAGGATTTCTGAAGGCTTTATTTATGTGAAACTGTTATATAGGATATTGTCAACAGCTGAAAAAAACATTTTTGTAAATTATAAGGAAAAAAAAATAAAAAAAAAATTGGGGAAAAAACATAAGAATCGAATTTTTCAAGGTCTTGTTAGACCTCTAAATATTATAAATTAATAAATATTTTTCGATAAAGTTCTCGATAGTAGGTATATTTCGAGACTACTTCTATAAACGTATTCAGATGTAAGCCCGTTAAAAAATCAAATCCGAAAAAACCGAAAATCAATTAACTTCTTTTTTCTCCACAAAAGTTGTGAATGGTTTGCATACGGTTTCTAAAAACAAAAAAAGAACAATTTTCCCAATGTTTGATTGGCTTATTTAAAATACAAAAATGTTCCAAAGCTCCAACTTAAAGAGAACAATTAAAAAGTTTAGTTCCTGTTTAACCCTTACCCTCAAACCTGTTATTACACGATGGGTTAAGTCGTGCAAATAGCGACAATTTTAGAACAAAATTGTCGCAGATATTTTTGAAAACCTTGAAGCCACAGCAGTTGAAAAGGCTGAAATATTATTTTCCAACAAAGAAATTAAGGGGTCAATTAGCGCACATCAAAGCTAATTTTCAATACATACAACGAACCATAGAAACTTTGCAGTCAACATCATTGAGTTTGGAAAATATAATTACTTTGATTAAAGGTATAAAAGAAAAGCTCAACAGAGTACGCGTCAATGCTAGTGAGAATATAATTAGAAAGTTTGATCAAACATTGAATAGCAGTTCCTGGTATGAAGGTTTGCGCTCCATGGCCTAAATGATTAGTGGCAAGTATGTTGGAGATATGCAACATAAAAGAAATTTGGATGCAAACGATATTTCATCTTTAGTGCTGAATTGAAAGGAAGTATTTTAGTATATAAGACCGTTTTAACCGATTATAAAATAAAAGGTCGTTTCCTTTTGTTAATTTAAATATATGCATTGTTATTTCCTGCAGTTGGAAAAATTAAAATTAAAACAATGAAAATATTTTCACTTATTTAAGTTTTTATGTCATTTCAATTGGATTTTAAAGGTTTTTTTTTTTTGTTTTTTAAGGCATCTGCTAATTATAATGCACCATAAATAACTAAGAAAGATAATTACATTTTATTGCTTTTCTTATTTTATTCTTCATCCCCACATACATCACCTAATATAATTTGGTGTGCGAAAATGTAGGCACAATTGTGTTAAGGAGATTATAAGAAACATTTAGATCAATTGCGAAATTGTAACTATTGCATTTTTGAGGGTGTTTTTTTTTTTAAATTATTTGTCTCTCTCTCTCTCTCTGCATTTTTGCCAATCGTTTTCATTTAGGCTTTTATCATTTAGAAAAGTTTTAAAAAAATCATTATAAATCAACATAAAAGTTAATCAAACCCTGCCCTTCAATTATGTTGATTTTCACTTAAATATAAAAAAAAAAAAAAATTTCAACTTAAATCCAGACACTCATAATTAAAATGATAGCATTAAAGATTTAGCATATTGCGCCCAAATAGAAATTTTAATCAAAAAATATGAAATCTTGAAGTAAAATCCACAAAATAATCACAATCATAAAAAAATGTTCTAATGAGAAAAGAAAAAAAGAGAAAAATTAAATTCGAGCACACAAAGTCCATTCAGCACAGTCCTTACAATCCTAAGATAAAGAAAATCGATGGAAAAATAGAAAAAGGTAGAAAATAAAGTTAAACTGGCACCCTTAAAATCAACAAGCAGGAAATTAAACTACAACCTACACGCACAACAACATCGTACACTATGCTACATATTCAAATGTTGTCGATTACTTTGATTTGATGACATTACTTAATGTTTCATGCTATTTTTGCAAATTATGTCATCCTAATGGAGGTAAAAAGGAAGGCAGGCCATCAGGTCAACCTCTGTTTAGCATACCACCTTCGCATAGATGATAATGTTGTTGGAATGGAGGGTCGTACAAATAAATAAACGAAAAGTAAATCTGTCATTCGTGCCAAAGTAAGAAAGTTGAATATTAAAAGAATGACAAATTGGACTGACAGTAACCGGCTTTAGGCCCAAAATAAATAGATAGACAGATAAATGTAGGAGTTGTAGGTGTTCTTTTGAAGAATGTGTTCAAACACAATGAAAAAATAAAAAAAGAAAAAAAAAATCAAGAAAACAGTAGCAAAACCAAGAAAATTTGAAGCAACCAAGTGAAAAATTGAGTTATTTTTTGGGTAAGAAAAAAAAAAAAAAGGAAAATAAGCCGCTCCTTTGAGTTGTTGTAGGCACACAATTATAAACAGATCTTGATGGAACATGAAAGCATATAAAAAAAGGCAAAAATATGCAGAAAATAAAGGAACAAAAAAAAAATTATCGATATAAAAAATGCGTACAAACAAGCTCTGGTCAATAACTGTGAAAAATGAGCCCAAAACGGAGCTTCATCCTGTGTGACAAATTAGCTCTAAGAATAACTAATGGTGAGGACAAACATGAAGGACCCATTCAAACGACAACCAACCAACTCGTGGATAAATGAGCCGTTGAGGTTGTCCAGGAAACCTAGGAAAATGTGATGACGGAAAAAAAGGCACTAAATAAGCAGTATTGCTTAGCACAAAAAAAAAAAACCTGTTTCCTTTCAGGCATGAAACGAAGGTACTAGTTGAGTTAAGCTATATAAGCTATATATATCAGATATTCCTTCTTTGATCAAAGCAGTTTGTGTTTTTTTTTTCAAATCTGTGTTCTATTTGTCAAAAATATTTGAAATAATTTATTCTTGCCCACTCAGATTCATCCACTCATTAGCTCATAAATAAACAAGTAGAGGGAGCATAGCTTAGAAAATATCTAAAACAAATAACAAACAATCAAATTAATGCTCCTAAAAAACATGACATGTTCCACAGAAAATGACTTAAAAAAATTCCAAATTGTTATCAATAAAAATAAATTAAATTCAATTCCCCCGACCAAATGCATGACTAGCAGCAATGTTTGCATGAATGACTGCGCTAAGGATGGCTGTCGTGCTGACTGTCATGGCAGCATATTCTGGGCTGTCATGCTTAAGTATTTAACGCATCGTTGATAAAGTGCCGTTAATACACTTTATTTGTTTACAAAAGCTATGCAATTTGTTGTAAATGTGTTGTTTTTGTGGTTCTTTTTTATGACTCAAATGTGTGAACAAAAAAATACCTTTTTTACCATAAAACAAAAAACACTCTGAGGCACACATTCCTCAGACTATTCCATTGTGTGTTTTAATATATACTCGTACTATATAAAGAAAACACATGTAATGCCATTGTTTTTATGCCCTACTCTTAATCTGACTTTGACTGACTACCCAACTAGCACTGTGACTGTTCGTCAGCTTGCCTGATTTTCTCGCTCTATAACTGACTGTGTGATTTTTACGACGCACTCCCGCATGGAAATTGTTTTTAGGCAAAAAAAAAATATATTACCTGCCATCATTCTGCTGGGCTTTACCAAAAAACCATCACCATATTCGTTGACATGACTTTGATGTTGTTTATGGTTTATTTTTTTATATTTTTAATTCTTGTGTTTTTATTTAATTCTCTTCAAATTCTAAGGAGCTTATTATTTTATAAATATGCTAGATATATTTTTTTTTTTTTTTCTAAATATTCATTATTTTTTTAATATATAAGTGTTTTCAGGCAGCTATTTATATTTTATTTAACCTTTTTACTAAGAAGTTAATTATTTTATTTAAAGATACTTATTTGACAGCTGTTTTTGTGAAACATTGAGTAAACCTTTTATAATGCATAATTAAATTCAGGAGTATTTAATTAACAATATTGAAAAACTCAGATGAGCTTAAGGCACAACAAAGTAAAAACCACTTTTTTTTTTATTATTCGTGCACAAGTGCTCAAATGTATTCTTAAGTAAAACGTCGCACTTTTTTAGCAATTATTTTGGGCTCAAGTGTATAACATTTGAACTGTTTCATATATATCTAACCTGATATCTTATTTTAGTTATGAAATAAAAGAATTTTAAAAATTTTGTGAATGCCAACCGCTGTTAAATCAACTATTTTAAGTAGATCAATATCTCTTGAGTTTGCTAATATGGAGCAAGTATAACTCAGGTTTATTCTATCAGTTAACTTAGTTACAATTTATTTTATTGTTTTAAACACTACAATTATTAAAAATAACAGTTTATACCTGGCGAGCTTTGCCTCGCTTCACGCTTATCCCCTGAAAAATACACCTATTTTTTGTATAGTTGCCGACAGTAACCATACGAACAAAACTATCACATATTAGTCTAATTTGACCAAAACCGTTTGAAATTTATTTTTATTGATTTGTGG
Organism: Coremacera marginata; assembly: GCA_914767935.1. NCBI lineage: Eukaryota > Metazoa > Arthropoda > Insecta > Diptera > Sciomyzidae > Coremacera > Coremacera marginata. The sequence goes on from OU612045.1 coordinate 146,046,135, forward strand.
CCGTTAAAAGGGGGGGGGCGGGGGGGGGTGTCAAAAGGCTTCCTTTTATAGATCAACATATTAACCTTAATAACGAAAAAAAAAAAAAAAACGAAATGGCCATTTCAGCCCTTGAAAGGACTTTGACCGAGCTTGTTATGATCAATTGTGTTGTGTGTGATGTGAAATGTTTGCACACAAATGATCGAGAACTGGACCTACATGTTTTACGCCGACTCCGAACGGCTTATGTTCTCAAGAAGCTTCCCATGGCAGTTTTTACTCTCTGAGGTTTGCCATTGTCTGCAGAGAGGTGACGGCCGAACAGAAAAATTAATTCAATTGAAAAAACTTTCTGTGTTGGATGGAGGATTCGAACCTGGGTTCTCTGGCGTAAGAGTCACACACTCTACCCACTACGCCACGGCCGCCACTTAATAACACTTAATAACATATATCCTAAATTGGGTGGTGTTCGGTTTTACCGTTACTGACATGTTAAGCAGCATGAGTGCGCACCAATGATTTTATACCAGTAGCAAACATCACCAAATAGTTACTCCAAGTTTCAATGTTCCGTGACATTTACTTTCATAGCTATTCTGTATCCAAAATATGGAGTGCATGGGCCGAGCCACAATACGTTTTCCAATGCCCGTGCCAGTTTTCAAGTAGTAGAAAGACGCGACCAATCGGCAACTTCATACTGAGTTTCATTGTTTTGTGACATTTAGGTCCAAAACTATTTGAAATCAAAACTCTTTTCCAATGTCGCTCAATCGCCAGTCGAAGTACACGACTAAAAACTTGTTTCGTATCGAGGTTAATAAATGTGATAATCCCAAAACTATTCAATATCGCAAATTTCGGTTGCATGGGAGGTGCCATGCTCACCATTTGATATTAAATCAATTGCAACCAATCACATGAAATATAACAATATGTTTAAATGTTCAGATCACAAAACTTGATTATTAAATCAAATCAAATCAAATCAAATCAAATCAAATCAAATCAAATCAAATCAAATCAAATCAAATCAAATCAAATCAAATCAAATCAAATCAAATCAAATCAAATCAAATCAAATCAAATCAAATCAAATCAAATCAAATCAAATCAAATCAAATCAAATCAAATCAAATCAAATTAAATCAAATCAAATCAAATCAAATCAAATCAAATCAAATCAAATCAAATCAAATCAAATCAAATCAAATCAAATCAAATCAAATCAAATCAAATCAAATCAAATCAAATCAAATCAAATCAAATCAAATCATATCAAATCAAATCAAATCAAATCAAATCACATTAGAGGACTAATTAAAATTAAAATTAAGTCTATTAAAAGTCTATTAAAACAGCGTTTTCGAAATCAAGACAACCTTACTCAGAAAGCTTGAAGTAGATCGGAAAGATGGTTTCCAACTCTATAAAGGGCACACCAATTGAATTGGATTTTTATATATATAAATAGATTAGGGGTAGAAAAACTATACATTTTTTTGGCCGAAATGGACAGAAGAATTTCACATTTTTGGAAAAATTGACCATATATAGTCTATACAAAAATTTGCGTTTTCAATTAGTAAAAAACTTAAAAATTTACCTAAAATTTAACTAAAACACATATTGACATTTTCAAAAAATTATATAAATATAATGCCCCGGCAGGCATTGGCCTACCTATAATTATTTTTCGAATCGAAAGTGATTTTGTTTTAAATAGATGGCGCTGCATCGATGAACTGCAATCGAATACTTTTATGGTCCAGTACGTTAGATTGAAGCTTTTGAAATAAAAAATAAAAAAAATTTCAGTTTGAATGTCATGGGAAATATTGTTTATTTTATTAAATTTCAAGATATAAAATTTCTGATGACAATTGATATTACGGTCAATATTGTCGATTATTGCAATTGACTATTGCAAAGCTTTGTGGTAAACAATATGTTTGTTTTTGTTTTTATACAATAACATTGTATGTTATATTATAATTGTTTTTGTATATATGTTACGTGCGGTACAGTGCGTAAGTACAGTCAAGTATTACGAATTTTTCAATTCGACGAACGAGCCTGACATTATATCGTTCGTATTACTAGACGTTGACTGCATTCTTATGAAAGCACACACGAATGACTTTAGTCTGAAAAATAGTTTATTTCTGTTTGCAACCATGTTCTGAAGCAAAACTTAAGTAGTTGTTGAAAGAATGTCAAATTAGATTTTCTTACAAAATAAATTTAGCTATTTGTTGAAAAGTAAAAAAACAGTGCGCCTCTCAAAGCTTTTGGTGGTTGGGTTCAATAAAACTGTTTTTTTGTGCTTAAACTTATAAAAGCGGAAAATAGCGCAAAAAGTATGTTTTTGATTGAGGTTGCTTTTTGAGGTTGCTAGTTTTGAATTTGATGTTAAAATTTAGAATTTCGAAATGGTATATTCAATATGGCGACCGCTTTCAGTCAACCGTTTTCGGTAAAAATTAATAACTTGGGCATGTTCCATATAACATTTATTTTGTTTTTGTTTGAAACTACGATTGAATCTTCGTTGAATTATGTTTTAACTTCATTTGAAGTTCTAAACTCTGAGCTACCTTTTATAGTTTTTATAAATTTCTGAAAAAGACCTTAAAAGATTTCACTATTTTATAAAAAATATATTAAAAATTGTTTTTGTTGTAAGCATTCTAAGCTAAAAAATGTGTTGCTTTGATTTCCTTTCACATGACATACATAAATGTAGAAATCACTTAGTAAAAATTTTGAAAAAGTTTAATACGAGTTTAATATTAATTAAAGAGTAAAGAGTTAATAAGTTTTTTTTTTGTCTATTTTTGTATGTTTGTATTTTTATCATTTTATTTGCACAAAAAAGAAAGTTTTAGTGAAAGATTCATGTCAATATCGTAATTGCATTCTGAGTTATAAGCTCAAACCCGTTTTTCTCCATACACGAAAAGTTTTGATACGCCTATAGTAGGCGGTGAAAATGGCCGAGGAAAACTTAATATCGTCGCTGCACCAACAAACACAGTTATGTGTTTTTTGTCAAATTTTTTTTTTTTTTGCATTGTCTATTTTATTAACACTACTATTGCCCACATTTCCGCATTTGCCTTTTTTTATATTTCTTTTAGTTTAGAAATGATCAAAAACAGCTATGTACTCGCAGTACTAGAAATACTCTGATAAGTAAATAGTTTTTTCCTCTTCTGAAAGATTAATAAACAACACATAACCGTTTTTGTTGGCGCAGCGACGATATGTTAAATTTGACCAGAGTTGTAATAAGCCTGTCTGCCAAATTTCCCAGCAATCAGTGAAAACATTTCGGAGATGTGTGACATTTTAAAAAAAAAAAAATACAAAATTTCTTTACAAAAGTTTTTTGGGTTTTCGTGATTTTCCAATAAATTGTTTAAATTTTCTTTTTATAAACCATCTTGATACAAATACCAACAAAATAATAAAAATTCCAGCCAAATTCGTTGAGTCGTTCATAAGTGATGCCATTACCAACGAACACCATTTTTTTTTTTAAAATTTAGCAGTTTTTTACGAAAAAAGCATTCAACACGTTATATTTTTTATAAGTTTTATTATTATGGAAGTTCCATGGCAATTTTACTTTATTCAATTGTGTTTGACCAATAATTCCATGAAAAATTTTACCATGTGAACAGAGCTGGATGTTCGACAATTGTGAAAATTGTTGTGCTTTGAACTTAAAGTTATAACAGCTATTATCGATGACTGCTTTAGAGTAAGAATTAACACTTTAGTTCAACAAAAAAACTGTTTTGGAGCTGCTACACTTGATGAAGGTGTTTTAAATGCATTTTATACCTTTGCTCAATTTAAATATAGTTTTAGCTTTTTAGGCTTGTGATCCGTCTGTTATACTATGTGTTTTTTTATTGACAAAATCAGCCTTCAATAATGCTAACAGATATTAACAGTATCATTCAAATTCTTTTGCAAAACAATCTGCTCAAATATCACGTGCCTGGAGATTTACCTTCAAATAATATCCTCTCAAGTTATCTATGATATGTTATATAAATGACAGATTGCAAACTGATTATTCAAACCCAGATCACGTGCGACTTAGGGAGCGAAATAATTTCAAACAACATTTATTTCTTTTATTTTACACATTTAACACGTTTTCTAAACAGAAATTGTATAAATTTAAAGAGATTAAACAAGTTGAATATTGTAATAATATTGTACCTAGATATTGATGCGGCGACTTTGTACAAGCTAAAAAGACCCCTTCAGCATCTTTGGATCAAGTTGTTAAATATTATCTAGCTTTAACCTTAGACAATATCTAAGTTACTTATCAGCACCAAGCTAGTAGGTGTTGCTTAAGGCAATAATTAAGGACCAGTCAAATATGCTTACAACAACAGTTAATAAAACATTGTGTAACTAAAGCGCTAGCAAAAGTTACAGCAAAACTTGCTTAAGGCTAAGCAGCAGCTGAAGCTTTTAGTCTGGAGCTAATGGAATTTAGTACAAAACAAATCTGCCTACGTCATTTTTCCTATAGAAACCAACTCCTCCTTTTGATTGATTGCTTGTTCAGCATAGTACGGCATTACAAATTGTAAGGCGAACAAAATACTTTGCATGATATATATCATGATAAAAGAAACAAAACTTGAAAGGATGACTTTACAACTAAGCGCCAACAGCTCAACAAGAAATCGAATCGAATTTATTAGCCTAAGTCAAAAATCGAACTTAGAACCAAATGATAAAGTGTTTGTTGCTTTGGCAAAGCAAGCCTTAAGACAGTTTTGGATTTAATAGAGTTCGGTCCTACGCTACAGCAAGGAATTAAGAGATTTTATATAACACTAGCTTATACCCGGCGCTTATCCCCTAAAAAAGGGCGTAGCTTTAGTGAAGACATGCTTTTATAATAAGTTCGTACCGAGTTTCATTGATGTGTGACGTATTTCGAAAGCTATACCGAAAATTTTGGGTGCTGAAAAAGTACCACGCCCCTAGTCCAATGCCCATAAAATGTTACTAGTGGGACGGCATGTGTAAATTGAAGTCGAATACTGAATTCCGAGGCTGTGCGACCTTTAATTCCAAAACTGTTCGATATAGAAAATTTAAGGTGTATTTTGGATGCCTTTTACGATCGGAACCAGACTACAGGAACTCTCTCAAGGGTTTGTTATAAAAATTGGCTTAGCATTTTCGGAGTCTTTACGTGATATACCCACATACGTATATACATTAAGTCACCTTACGCTCCTTAGAAAAAAAAAAAGTTGTTCAGTCCGGTTCTTCAAAATAATCCATGGCTTATGTTATGATGATTCCCAATATATTTCGACTAAAAATATTGGCTGGTATGGTAGTTAAAAAAACAAATGGTTAGAAATAAGAGTAATGAAAAAGTTCTTTTGCATCAAAAAATCTTAAATTTTTTCCGTTGGACTAAAGATAATGCGGATTTTTATGGATTGTTTTAACATTTTTCATATTATTTCCACTTAAATTCAAATGAATTTTTTCCCATACTTCTGTTAGTCAAATAAATTGTAAAATGTTAAAAATGTGTAAATTTTTTTCTAATTTCATCCAATTTAATTCTTCACTTTACACTATATTTTGACAAAAAAGAGACAAAAAAAATATAAAAAGAATTTTAGTGAAAATAGTATTAAAGAAATTTAAAAAATTAATGAAAATCCGCATTACCTCTGGTCCGACTGTAAAAATTAAAAATTTATTGGTGCAGATTGGAAGATTTTTTTCATTACTATTATTTCTGACACTTTGTTATTTGTAACTACTTACAACACCAGTAAATATTTTTATAAAAAAATCGATTTTTAGAGCATACATATTTCAAACCATTCCAGGTTTGAGTTCCATCGGACACAGAAAGTTTTTTCAATTGAATTAATTTTTCTGTTCGGCCGTTATCTCTATGCAGACAATGGCAAACCTCAGAGAGTAAAAACTGCCATGAAAAGCTTCTTGAGAACATTAGGCGTTCGGAGTCTGCATAAAATTTGTAGGTCCAGTTTTCGATCATTTGTGTTCAAACTTTCCACAACACGCTCAACACAATTGATCATAAGAAGCTCGGGCGAAGTCCTTTCAAGCGCTGAAATTGGCCATTTCGTTTTGTTTATTTTTTATTTGCAGGTGGTACAAGTGGGCGTGGCAAATTGAATGTATATTTCAATAGTCCGACAGTAACCATACGAACTAAATTACCAAATCTTAGTCTCTACGGCAAAAGCCATCTGATATAAAGCATTTTTACTAATTTGTGGGTGGTAAAAGTGGGCGTGACAACATTTATATATACACAGTGACTGCCACTGGAACCCATACACCTGCATACCAAGATTCACTATCAAAACTTGAACATCTCAGGAATTAAAACGATTTCTGAAAAGTGGGCGTAGATAGAGTGTGACCACGCCCATTTTTTGAACAGTCAACCTTCCGAACAAAACTACGAAATTTCAGTTTAATACGATTAAAACCGTCAGATATATAGCATTTTTTTTTGTTTGGTTTGTGGGCGATAGATCCAATTTGGGTTGTATGGGAGGTACCACGCCCCCTTGTCCAATCAACACCAAACTTCAAAGGAACACTCTCAGAATGTTGCTTCAGTATCCCTAAAAATTTCATAAAGATTGGTTCGGCAGTCTTGGAGTCTATACGAAGCCTAACACAAGGTGAGTTTGAGTGCAATTCGGTTTGTCTAAAATTGTAGCTGTTCATTCATTTTTTTTAACCCCAACCCTTTACGCAAGCGCACACTGTGTTGTGAAATGAGTCCCAAAAAAAAAAAAAAAAAAACAAAAATAAAAAAATTTAATAAGACATTTCCATACATTTTGACACCTATTCATAACGAAATAACTCCGAAAGTTGGCACAAACTTAGTTTAATTTTTTGAAACTTACGACTAATTCATAATGGAATAACTCGCAAATTTCAGAAATGATTTAACTCTGAACGATTAATATTTGGAAGTTATTCAATTTTTGTTTAAATATAAATAGGGGTCATTTCACGTTTTTGGGAGTTAATAAATGTTTCTAAAAAGTAGTTTTTTTTTTCATTTCTCGTATTATTGCAATATTTTTTTACTATCGTAAGTTAACTAGGACAAAAGTTATTTAAAAATGCTGAGTATACAGATGATGATTTATGGAAATAAGTTTGGAATCATGATTTAACATATAGCTTTTGAGAAATCTAAATAAGCTAAAAAAAAGATAATTTATATTTTAGATTTTTTGTGGAAGTGAACATTTTTGCAACTGATTTCAAGGCGCCTAAAATCAACTTTCAAATTATCATATATATGTAAAAAACCTTACCATGTAATAACCTCGTTTCTTATTTGTTTTTTTCTTGCCTTCTAGTAACTACCTGCCTGTGGCGTCAAAATCTGCACATTATCGTACATCATAACAGGTAATTTTACTAAGCTACGTATAAAAGCACATATTAACCTACACATATTAGCCGACTAACTGCTTCTTGTTGGCCTCAATATGTGTGCGTGAATGTGTGTGTGTGTGTGTGTGTGTGTGTATATTGCCTTAAATTATGCAACATAATAATTTTTCAACAGCAGCAATCAACATTTATAATATTTTGGTTGTTTTTCTTTTTGTTTTATGGTTTTTTCATTTTAATTTTGTCTGTATTCACACACTACATTAACGCTAAAAGGGTTTGGCTGAGAACAAAATTTTTTTTTTATTGTAAAATGGCAACCCTTCTTCTGCTGCTGTTGTTGCTCATCATCAGCTACTTGATTTGGGGCACAAAAGCCAAGTTTCAATTACTACTTTACACCTACGGTGTATACCACGTAAAGTACGAAAAGAAAAAAAAACGGGGAAAAAACCAAAAATATGCAGAATTTTTTGGCTTCAACCCTTCTTGATATTATTACCATTTTATACAATATTACAGCGTACTGCTTATATGCAGTGAAGTTTCATAATGTTCCGGCATAAAAAAGTCATGAACGCCTAAATGCATGGCTTGACAAGGAGTTTTGCATATGTGTGTTTTTAAGTTTTTTTTTTTTTGACATACGGAAATTATGCAAACTAAAAGATGTCTACAACAAAATGGCGTACAATGTAGCCGATATGCTTGCTACTTGGTACATTTTTAAACGCACGCCCCTGGCATCAAAAATGCTGATATGCTGAATTTTTTTTTTCGAAGTTTATTCATGACAAATTTTGTTTATCCTAAGGTGGACCGCAATACCCCAGAAAAGAAAAAAAACCATTTAGTCAACACACTTTTAATGCCCGCGGATGTGTTTTTATGTTAATGACTTGGCTCGTAGTCAAACTTATAAAAAATAGCTGAAAATTAAAAATTCAACACAAATTTGCATATTTAATGTTGGCCCAAGCGTGCAAAAAATGTAAACTTTTCAAGGCTTGGACTTGAGGGCTCAAACCGTTCAACTTCTGTAACTCCCCCTTTGATAAGTAGCTACTTTTTTCGTTTCTTAATTCAGCTTAATTATGAACAACAAATATTTTTTTCCGCTAACGTTCAACAAGATTTTCTACTTATCAATGTTGCGCAAAAGTTGACCCTACCTTGGATTTTAATGAGCATCTTTAGTTGAGCTCTTTTCCTGAACTTTGTAAGCCTTTTTAAGTTAAATACAAGTTTTATGTTACGTGCAGAAAAGGTTGTTTAAAAATTTTGCAAAGTCTGTCAACATAAATTTATTAATTGGATAAAAAGTTTTTTTCGTAGGAAAGTTTTCGATAAAAAAAAAACCATTCCCATATTGTTATCATAGAGTAATTAACAAGGTGTGTGCATGACTGACTGTGTTCCATTTATAAGTGTTTATAGCTGTCAAAATCAGCCAATTTTGCGAATGGTCATAGCCATTCTAGTAACTTAGAACAGCCAAATATTTGTTACACTTACAGAATTAAGCACACAAACTACAAGCATTCATAAACAAAGCCTTACAAATTTCAAGTAAATAGTCCACAAGAACAACAAACAAAATAAAAAACTCTAAAATATAATCATTCAAAAATGAAAAATTAATTAAAAAAAATCATAAAAAAAACAAGGCCCAAATAAATTTTCCACAATAAAATCACATATGTACTCAAAATGAACTATAATACAAACTGAACCATAAGCGAAGGTTATGCGCAAGGTGAGGTTTTTAATTTTTGCCTTTTTATTTTGCCGCTTGAAAGTGCTTGCTATAGAAGATTAAATTCGTGAAAACTTTTCCCATAAATAACAATCTTACTTCCTTTGCGAAATTCATAAAAAAACTTCTTTTGAGTCGAAAAATAAAGAATTTATCATTTTTTTAATTGAACAATTTTTTGTTCATAAATAAATGAGTTCAGAAATGAGTCAAATGTTTATTTTTTTTTCTTTTTTTTTTCAAAAGAAAATAATTTTTACATCATATCAGTTGGAAACAATTTCTTATAAGCGAAGCATTTTTTTTCATAAATGAGTTCAGAAGTTAATGCCAAATGTCACTTTTATAGTATTCTAAAATGAGTTAAAAAAGGAAAAATTGAAACATTTGTTGATATTTTTATAATAGTATATTTAAAATGTTAACCTTTACACAAACGTCATATAAACATTTTCTCCAGTGCGAATTAATTCTTGTCAGAAGTAGGAAGATGGATGTACTGCTACACGTAAGAAAAACTATTTGCCGTTTCATCTATCAACAAGTCATAACATTTCAAGATTTCTATCAAAAATTATAATCAAGCCCGAAACGAAAGAAAACCACGACAGCATGCCATGGCAAATGTAATCAAATAACTTCCCCAATTAATAACTACTATTTTGATATTTTTCACATATAGGCAATTCACAAGGTGTTGTATGTTGTAAGTGAAAAGTTTTTATCATTTTCTTCCTTATTAGTAAAGCGATTTTGGTTGAGAAATTTTGGTTGTATGCTTTGTTTATAGTATGATGTGTATAAAATTGGCTTGATCGGACCAGAAGTACGCCTACCTCCCATACAAAGTGAGGCACAAAAAATAACTTTGTATGGGAGGTAGGTGTACTTCTGGTCCGATCAAGCCCATTTTATACATATCATACAACTTCTATAAACAAAAGATACAACCAAAATTTCGAAAAATTGCTTTACTGATAAGGGAGAAAATAAGAAAACCTTTCATTAACAAACAAAGGAAACAGCTTATCGCAAATGATGCAAAAATCGCTACAGTCGTCATCACCATCAGATGATGATGATGGAGACTTCTTTGCATTAACTGCTAGCTGCTTGCTGCTCGCTTAATAGAGTGCTTGGATGGTGCCGCCTTAGTTGCTTTAGCTGCTTGGGCGACTGATCGCTTTGCTTGTTTCTCTTTGTGAGAATGGGTTTCCGGCCACGGTTTGAAGGATTCCGTGGTGGAGTTCATTGCAAAGGACCATTGCATCTTAAATCGGGAGGCTACTCATCGAAATAGTTCTTGATGTCGATGGCTCTGGTGTGGTGGTCACTTTTTCGACATTCCCAACAGCTGGAACAACGCGGTACATCTTTACCGACGCGAGTCTCGTTGACAGTTTGGCAGTTACTCGTTGGAAAGAAAAAAATACTGTTTCCGCTAGCATTGATGATCAAATCCATGGTGATCATGGTTCCCCATTCAGCAGCCTCCGATTGCCCGACTCGCCGCATGCCTCTCATAGTGATTACATGCCAAATATTTGTGGGGACGATTGAGAAACCGGATTTTTCCATGTTGAAAAAAGCCTTGACGCTGGTTTTGCAAAAGGCCTACCACCAATTCATGGACGTCTATTCGGGCGTCCGCAATTCTAGGTGAGGATGGCGTGCCATGAATTTATAATACCTGTGCCACCCAACCTTCTTGTCCTCGTCCAACGATGTCGGATAATCCGCACCTAGCCTAGCCACACGAGATAGTATTGTCATGGCAATTGAGAATACCTATATTCTGTCAAATCATTGTCGGCAGCCAAGCAATTGTCGATCGTGACGTAGGTGGCCTGACAATAGCATGGCAAAAGCATGGCAATTAAATTTATTTGTTAACTTTGTCAATCACTTTTCGCTTTTATTTTACACAATTTGTGCCCATTTCAATCTTTCTTTTTTTTTTGTTCACCAACCACGATTATTTGCGTCAATTTTAATGAAAACGTCAAATTATTGCCAATGGATGTCAAATTATTGCCAGCCTATTGTCATGCTGGCAATTGGCTGGCAATAGGTTGGCAATTGCCAAAGCCTGCTTGTATTGGTGAAAAAGTGTGAGTGTATTGCTATTGTCATGACAATATAGTCACGTGTGGCCCCCGGGATAACCCGCAACCGACAACTGTCAGATGAGCTGCATCTGCTCACTGTCAATAGTTTAACAGGGGTACCCACAGCCGGTTAAATATAAAAGTAACACCGTTAAGGTTACAGGGCTTGCTACGAACGCTTTTTGTTCTCTGCCAAAAGAACACATCAGCTAGTTTTTATAACATAAATCTCTATCAATTCAATATAATTCTGTAGGAAAGAGAATACATAACGCGATGCTGAATTACACGGTATGACAGTCAAAAAACTTCTGGGATGCGACATAGTGTAGATCTCGGATTCAAAACAATCTACAGCCAAAATTTCAGCGCAATGGGCCCACAAGTTTTGGAGTCTTAATGATTTTTTAAAAGTGGGCGTAATTATAGTTCAACCATGCCCAGTTTTAATGCAGTTGCCGATGTTAAGTCATACACTTAATTATCACATTTCAGTCTTATACGACCAAAACCGTATGAAATATAGCATTTTCATTGATTTGTGGGAGGTAAAAGGGAACGTGAAAACCTTTTTTTCTGGTATAGTTGCCGAAAGTAAAATAAAAATTAAATTACCAAATTTTAGTCTCATACAATCGAAACTGTAGGAAATATCGCATTTTTATTGATTTGTGGGCGGTAAAAGAAGGCGTGGTTGAAACTAAGTATGCAAATTACCTAACCTAGGATGCAAGTAATATATGTTTTAAGTTTGAGTGCAATCCGTTTAAATTTGTATAACAGGTCATTTAATAAGTACGTAGGATAAGTAAGAAAAAAAAACAAAATTTTAATAAAACTCGATTATATTATTCAACATAGTTGCCTTCGAGAGCGATACAATGAGTATAGCGATTACGAACTTTTCGATGCCACTTTTATAGTACGATTTCTCTTTCTTGTCAAAATAAGCCTCAGTTTCAGCGATTACTTCATCATTGGACTTGAATTTCTTTCCAGCAAGCATTCTCTTGAGATCTGAAAACAGGAAAAAGTCACTGGGGGCTAAATCTGGAGAATACGGTGGGTGGTTAAGCAATTCCAAGCCCAATGCATTCAATTTTGCTACCGTTTTCATCTATTTGTGACACGGTGCATTGTTTTGGTGAAGCAAGACTTTCTTCCTTTGCAAATGTGGCCGTTTCTTGGCGATTTCAGTATTCAATCGATCCAAAAGTGAACAGTAATTTTCGCTATTGATGGTGGTTCCTTTTTGGATATAGTCGATGAATATTATTCCTTTCGCATCCCAAAATACAAACGCCATCACCTTACAAGCCAACTGTTGGGTCTTTGCTCGCTTTGGATTCGGCTCGTCGACTGATGTCCACTCAGCTGACTGTCTTTTTGATTCTGGTGTGTAATAGTGAAGCCATGTTTCATCCATTGACAATTAGAATTCGATTTTATTACGGCTTAACAGCGCCAAACACTCCTCTGAAGGATCAATTCGTTGTTGATTTTGGTCGACCTTGAGGTCACGCGGCACCCACTTTGCACAGAGCTTTCGCATTCCCAAATGTTCGTATAAAATGGTAAAAACACTAACATCTGACATCTTAACAATGTCAGCTAGCTCGTGCACCTTGCGATCGTTCCTAACCAATTTGTGGATATTTTTGATGTTTTGTGGAATAACAGTCTGATTTGGGCGTCCACTGCGCTCTGCATAATTTGTGCTGGCACGACCACGTTTAATTTCATCAATCTACTTTTCTACCAATTGTCTCGATGGGGCAGAGTCCGGATAATGCTTATCAAGCCATTGTTTGGTTTCCACTGTATTTTTTTCATCAAAAAGCAATGCTTTATCAAAAATAGAAATTCACTTTTTTCCATTTTGTTTTTCAATAACATAGTTGCACATAAAATGCTATAACTCACGAATCAATTGTCAGATTGTTGTAAAATTGTTATACGTCTCGTTTGAAGGTTGGTAAAAAAAGAACTGTTTACCTACCAAATACTACTATATAGAAAATGAAACCTGTTAAGTCATGTACAGCATGTTTAAAGAGTTTCTTATTTTCAAAACCGGTAAGAAAATGGAAATCAGTGGATATTTGTCGAAGTTATGGGCGTATAAGTGAGCGCATATGCGAAAAAAAAACCGTTCTTTTTACCGTTATTCAAAATTTCGATATGCAACAAAAAATTCTAGTATGCCACAAAAATCTATTTCCCATCCTAGAAGTCCCATGCCAGAAGTTTTGTTTTGATTTTTTTTTTTTTGTCACAGTGTGTTATTTGTAATTATTTGTAGCATAGTTTTAGGTATGCCTTTATATGTTTGCTTAACTCAGCTCACTCAACAAAGCTAAACGTTGCATAAATAAGTGTACATGGCGATAGCGAAGATTTTTAGATTTTTGAGCGAAGAAATATCAAATGATGTTATATGTGAAATTATAATTTATGCATTCTTTTTGAAGAGAGAACAACCGTAAATTTTGACGGCAAAGAAATATTTCATAATAAAATTATCTCAGTTATAAAACTAATGGTAAGAACCCAATACTGTGTAACCAACTGTATCCAAATTTCTTGAACATGGGCGCTCAAACACTGATGACATCTACCTTATACAGTAAGCGGCCATGAGAGTAAGTATGCTTCTTACGACGCACAAGATAGAAAAGAAGGCAAAAAAATTAAACAAAACTTTCCTCTTATCCATTGAGTGGTGTACGACAGCACGACATGGATATGATATGTGCACTCATTCGGATATGTACACTCAAAGAAAAAACCTTGACAGAAACATAGGTTGACTCTATGGTGACAAACAATTTATCAACTGAATATGGATATGATATTAATATGATATGGTATGATATAAAATAATTTTGTATAACATACTTGTAAACAAACTCTTAAAAAAGCTTTTCCATATTGCCAAACTTTGAGAGCATGCATATTATCATTTAATCAAATATTGCTCAAATTCTTAAGATCTTCGAATCTTAAGTCACTATAATCAAGGTTTTATTATATGTTCACTGTAAGTAAAATATCAATATTAGCCACTTGAAAACTTCTTAAGAACCGCTTATTCACAAAATGTTTCCCTGGCAAATAAAAAGAAAAGCAAGACATAAATAATAAAAGGGTCCTTCCACCCATCCACCTTTAAGCCACTAAAAAACATGGCGAAACGCGGAAGTGCTTCTGTCTGAACATAAACATAATAAAAAAAAAAAAATTGTCTCGAAATTCTTCCCACCTTCAAAACTCCTCAGTACATTCACCAGACCAAGGTTGCATCTTAATCACACTGGCATATTAAGTGTACCGACCCGACCCCTCATGTCTAAGCAGCAAATCAATTTATTCCTTAGCATTAATATTTCAACAAAATGTTAAAGACGAGGTGGCAGCATTTGCTGAATAAAGATGTGGATGAAGCTTATAGCTCGCGGTCTTTTGTCACTTCATTTCCTGTTAAGCTGCCGCGGCTGCCATCATTGCTGCCAAAAAACGTTTGCCAGGGTCTTAGCATGTGTTACAAAGTGGCTTAGAGGATGAGGGTTCGAATACCATCAGGGTTTGTTGATGAAATTTAAATAATTTCCCAGAGTTTTCAATAGCTTTTACCTTCACCCTTGAAAATGAAGAGGAAGTCAAAAAAAGTTTGTTTAAAGTTAAAACTTAATATGAAGGTAATAAAATTTTATTTTTGCATAACTTAATTAAACCCAGCAGTGAAGGAAGAGTACGTAAGACTTTAAATTTCGAAGATAGGATTATTGACACAAACTTCAGCCATGTCATTTTAGAGGAAGAGGCAGAATAAGAATAAGAGTCATAGTCAAAGTCAGAGTCCGAGTAAGAGAAAGAGATAGAGAAAGAGAAAGAGAAAGATACAGAGTCTAGTCAGAGTCACGGAAGGGTCAAGTCAGTGTTAAGTCAGTGTCAAGCCAGGGCTAAGTCAGATTCAAGTCGCAGTCAAAGTTAAGCGAAAGTCAAGTCAGAGTCAAGTCGTAACCAAGTCAAAGTAACGTCAAAGTCAAGTTAGAGTCAAGTCAATGCCAAGTAATGCCAAGCAATGTCATGTTGTCGTTTTATGTTATGTTATATATAATCGTGTTATATGATTTTATGTCAAACCATGCGATGTTGTGATGTGATACCAAATAATCATATGATGTGATATCATATATGACTAGTAATCCCGTGTGGCGTTAAAACGCCAAAATAAAAAATTATCTAGTGATAGGTAATTTTGTTTTTAAATTAGGAATTTTTATCTTTGAACCAAGAATTTCATAGGAACTTTCTGTGTTTCTGTTTTGCATTATTATGTAGCCCAGTTATTACTAATTATAGCATTATAATAAATATCTGTCACATACTTTTAGGCATCACAAAGAAATTTATTTGTTTCATAAAAAATAGTTTCGGCTCTTTTTAAAAAATACACAATTATTAAGAAAAAATAAGACCTAATTATTGCACATCTGCAGAGCAAGACCTTTCAATTTCTACCCAATTTATGAAAATCGCGTCTACAGTAGACTTGATAGTCATCACAAAAAATGCGCTTGAGTAATAATAATATAGACATCAATTGATGTGATATTATTGATATTATATATGATAACAATTGATGTGATATCATATGATGTGATATCCTATATGATGTCAATTGATGTGATGTGTCATTTATGATATCAATTGATGTGTTTTGATTTGATGTGATATATTATGATATGATATCATTTGATGTGATATTATATGATGCGGTATCTTGAGGTTTGATATAATGGAATATCATATCATGTCATACAAGATATCATAGAATTACAGATAATGTCAGGTGGAAACGCACACATAATATTATGTTATTTGATGCTATTTCATGTGATGCCATTTTATATGTCAATATATCATGTGATGTGATATGATACATATCATGTGATTAAATATCATATCGTATGATATGATATCATGTGACAATATATCATATAATAGGATATCGTACGATGTCATATAGTAATTGATACCATATTATGTGACGTCAAATGTTTATATGTCATGTGATTTGATTCCATGTGTCGAGATATTATTACATATATAATTTAATATATCAAACATCATAGTGATATCACACGATGTGATAACATATGATGTGATATCATATGATGTGATAGCATATGATGTGATATCATGTGAAGTTATTTCATATTTTGCAATATCTATGATGTGTTATCATTTATTTTGATGTCAAATTATTTGATGTTCTTACGAAGAAGCCAAAAATTGGGTGATTTTTTGAATTGCTTCTAAAGAAGAGGAATTTTTGGAATGCTTTCTGTAAGATGGGCAAAGTTTGAAGCTATCAATGGACAATAATTTGAATAAAATACATTACACCAATTTCCTTAAATAAAGCTTCAAATTTACTCAACAAAACTCTCTTACTTATTCTTACACCCAATAAATTTAGTATTTGACTTTTCAAAATTATGACAAAAAATTTCCCACAAAATCGATGACAATAATTTTGAATGCACATTTTGACAGTACATCTATTATTGCCCAATAAAGTTGTTGCAAAAATATGATCATCCTGTGACAGAGATTTTCAAAACTAAACTTAACTTTAACAACATTAATTTTATCACAATGAAAACGTTAAAATTTTAAAACCTTAACACACAACCACCTTTTTGCTGCTCAAGCAAACCAACATAAAGGATATCGTTTCTATACATAGATAGGTAAATATGTGAGTATGTTGGTGTTTGTGATGGTTGTCTGTTTGCGTAGCTCCTGTTGGTATAACGTTGCACTGTTTATACTATATCATATTTTTGCGCGTGAGCTTAAATTAAAAGCAACGTCGTCAAACATTTATGTAGATTGTTGACGCTGCTCGTTAGAAAATGCGTTAACGCTAACGTTGCGTTATTTTCACGTTACGTAACTTTGACATACGTGGTGCTTCGTTGTCTGTGCGGGTGCCATCGCTCATGTTGCAGCACTTTAATGAGCAAATACAAACAGCAGTGCATAAAAAAAAAGTTAAGAAAGTAGTCAAAATTATATTAAATTTGAATGGCAAAACTTTATGGCACTGCCATATCACTAGCATTACCTTCAGTGCTAGTGGCTTTAGTTTTGTTGGAATACTGCTGATTGGGTTACCTTGCCGCCTAGTTGAGTTGTGCTTAGTTGGAGTCTGTTGAGTTGCATTGCAACTTTTAATGAAAACGCAAAACTATGCAAATTAAAGTACAGAGGTTAAACTTAAACCTTAGCTTTGAGAATGTTTAATCCACCTCAACTTTGAAATTTTGTTTGACTTTAAATTTTAACATTACACAATGTTTTGCCAAATATTTATTTTACTTATTTAAGGCAGTTTTTGCTGAAGCTTCAAAAATGTATTAACTTACACAGTCCAACATTTTTGAACACATAATTTTAGGACTCAATTCTGAAAATTGCACGTGAAAGTAGGCCCAAACTGAAGAACTTGTGCATCATTCGTTTTGTCTTCTTGCCTGTCAAAATATTTTTAATATCGATTTGAAGTTAGTAACTATCGTATAGGGGAATTTTTCACGTTTTAGGCTCTTTTGTTTGACATAACTCGAAAAAACACGAGTCCGATTTAGCTGAAACAAATTTAAAAAAATTAAGAATTACAATTCCTCTAATCTGTTCTTATACCGTTATCCTATGTGTGCAACACTTTCGAAGTTAAAAATGAATGTATGAAGGGGAAAAAGTATTTTTTGCCTAAAAATTTAATTTTTTTTTTTTTTTTAAATTCATAAAAAATCCAAAATGGAAAAAGTGTCAAGTCTAATTACTTTCACGTAAAGTCACATAACCTATGAGCAAAATAAGGCATAGATCATGAAAATCGATGCACGCGTTTGTCGTATATTCACAATTAAGTTAATGTATGAATTTCAAAAATTTGCTCGAGATATGCACAACATTATTTGGAGAAAACATATTGACACCTTTTTTATGATTCTGAGAATTAAAAAAAGGGAATAAGCAAAAGGTTATTTGATTTTTATGATTGCGAAGCAATAAACGCTAATAAATATATGATAACTACCTGTATGATTTTTTTACAGAAATTGCACCCACATTTAAGGGTGGTCATTATTTGGAAAGTTTTGCACAATTTGAAATGTACAAGTGATGAATCAGGTATATAGTCAGGCACCCTTAAAATATGCGCCCATTTATAAGTACCTGCCAGTAAAATATTGAAAAATACGCAGTATTTATATGTGTGCATTGATCGATTTTTTGTCATTCAGCCAGTGCCGACGAACGCTAACAGTAAAAGTGATTTTTCTCCAGTTTTTTAAAAGTAATTAACAACAAAACATAAAATATATAAATATGGAAAATAACAAGTGCCAAAAATTGGGTAATTTTTGTTACGTTTGTGGTCATATCGTCCTAAAAAAAAACAAACACTATCGAAAAAATTTGTTTACTGAGGAACTCAAAAAAGCGTATTGTGATTTTTTTGATTAAGCAGATTTAAGTGAATCAAATTTTACGCCGAACTCTGTGTGCAAAATGTGTTATAATACCCTTGTATATTGGATACATGGAAGAGGTGCAACGTTGTCTTTTATGAAGCCAGTAATTTGGGTGGAAGACACAACTGGACATGATGAATGCAGGTGCTACGCAAGCATAAATTTTCGTCCTGGATTAAACAGACAACAATTGAAAACAAAATTATACACTGCTGCATTTACTGCCACACTTCCAGTTAACCGCCCTGCTGATATCGATGCACCTAAACCTCCGAGTATGGATACTGTGTCCCTGCAAGCCGAAACCGTTTTCACCAATCCGACCAATGTGAATGATGCAGATTGGACACCCAATATTGAAAATAATGCACCACAACCGATAACAGAAATCGAAATGGATTACGTTGTGGCCAAGCTGGGAATATCACAACAAAACTCTGAATGGTTGACATCCTTTTTGAAGAGCAGAAAACTCATACAGCAAAATGTCAGCGCAACATCATACAGACAACGCCAAGCTGATTTTCAGAAATTCTATTCCGTTGACGAAGCAAATACGTTCACGTACTTCCATGATATCCCGGGTTTAGTGAAAAAATTGGGAATGGATTATATCGCTGGCGACTGGTGTTTATTCATCGATGGTTCAGTTTCCAGTTTGAAGGCTGTGCTGTTACACAAAACAAACAAAAAACCGTCCATTCCATTGGGATTCAGCACAAACAAGGAGAAAACGTATAAATCATTGGCCAACATTTTGAAGGAAATCAAACACGATGAACACAAATGGAAGATTTGTTGCGATCTGAAGGTGGTCAACATACTACAAGGCATTATAGAAAAGGGCAGTGGTAGTCAAGGATATTGTGGACGCCTATGACTGTTTAAAATCAATCTTTCCAAAACTCATTGACGCTAAAATTAAAAAAGGTAAGTATCTTTGTCTGTATTTAAATACTGTCATATATAAATTTTTTCATTTCGATATATTCGCATTACCAATAATTTTTTTGTTTTTTTTTTTTATTTAAAACAGGTATTCTCAATGGACCAGACATAAGGAAATTAATAAAAAGCGAATCTTTCACAAATGTGCTTTCGAACCATAGTAACCACCTACATGCCTACAAGAACGCACTGAAAGATGTCATCGAAGGCGTTTTAGGAAAGAACCGAGTACAGGGAGATGACATACAGGAACGAGTGGACAAGTTGCTGTATTATTTTGAAAAAATCTATGCATCCATGACATTAAATTTACATTTCCTGCATTTCCACCTTGATACCTTTTTGGCACAATTACCTCAGGAATCAGACGAACAAGGAGAGAGGTTCCACCAGGTGACCATGCCAATGGAAGAGCGATTCAAAGGCAAAAAATTAGATGCGATGCTGGCGGAGGTTAGTTGGTGGAGTTCGAAAA
Source organism: Coremacera marginata (assembly GCA_914767935.1). Lineage (NCBI taxonomy): Eukaryota > Metazoa > Arthropoda > Insecta > Diptera > Sciomyzidae > Coremacera > Coremacera marginata. The sequence continues at coordinate 146,066,418 of OU612045.1, forward strand.
TTATGCAGTATGAAGATGAAAGCACCGAAGAAGAAGATGACACTGAAATTGGTGGACCCATGGGAAAAACGAGCCCTTGAATATTATGGATTCCTCGGATGACGACGCAAACTCAGACCACGAATATCAACAACCTACGAAGAAAAAAAGATCATCAGAACCACAAGCGTCAACTTCAACGAGAATGGATATTGACAATAATTATAATTATAATTGATAATTTTCTAAATTTTGTTTTTATGCATAGATTCCATAAATTCCATATTTTCTGTGTAAGAATAGCTGCAATACAAATCGGAATTTTTATTTTAAGTTTTGTATATATTCATTCATAACATTATTGGAATTCAAATAAATTTATTCATCGATTTTATCGAAATATGTCTCACTTTACTCACAGGTTACGTGGCTTTATTTACACATTTACTTAATTATGAATAAATGAGAAATGCGTACATCGATTTTCATGATCTATGCCTTATTTTGCTCATAGGTTATCTGACTTTACGTGAAAGTAATTAGATTTGACACTTTTTTCCATTTTGGATTTTTTATGAATTTTTTAAAAAAACAATTTAGATTTTTAGGCAAAAAATACTTTTTCCCTTCATACATTCATTTTTAACTTCGAAAGTGTTGCACACATAGGAAAACGGTATAAAAACAGATTAAAGGAATTATAATTCTAAATTTTTTTAAATTTGTTTCAGCTAAATCGGACTCGTGTTTTTTCGAGTTATGTCAAACAAAAGAGCCTAAAACGTGAAAAATTCCCCTATACGATAGTTACTAACTTCAAATCGATATTAAAAATATTTTGGAAGGCAAGAAGACCAAACGAATGATGCACAAGTTCTTCATTTTGGGCCTTCTTTCACGTGCAATTGTCAGAATTGAGTCGTAAAATTATGTGTTGTACTGTGTTATGTGTTCTAGATTTCCTGATATAGAAAACTTTACGTAGTCAAAAATTTTTTGCATATTTGTACAGTTAAATGGTTTTAATGGCAGTAATAATGATTATTTTCTGGAATTGCTTATTAAAGACTGAAAGAATTGTTTTCATTGATATTTTTCGATTTTATATAAGAGAAGATGCTGAAAAAAAATCGATATTATGACAAGAAACAAAAACTTACGCTTATTATTATTAAAGAACAAAAATTAATAACGTCGATGTATATGGACATTTGACAAAGTAAGATAGTTTAAATTGAGATAAGAAAATTTTACAGAACTTTTTATCATATATATACAATTTTTCTTTGTTTCGTATACAAATCGAAATTTTTTTCGATTATTAGTTAAGAAGATATGTATGTATGTACCGAAAAATCAGCTTCTCTCGAATTTTACCAATATTTTTTTATTTAAAAATGAAAAAAAAAAATAAAAGTATTTCAAATAACATTTAACGAAATGGCCATTCCAGCCCTTGAAAGGACTTTGACCAAGCTTATGATCAATTGTGTTGTGAGTGTTTTGAAATGTTTGAACACAAATGATCGAGAACTGGAGCTACAAGCTTTATGCCGACTCCGAACGGCTTATGTTCTCAAGAAGATTTCTATGGCAGTTTTTTTTCTCTGAGGTTTGCTATTGTCGGCAGAGAGGTGACGGCCGAACAGAAAAATAAATTCAATTGAAAAAACTTTCTGTGCCAGGTGGGAACTGAACCAGGGTTCAGGGTCCACTCACCTTAACCAATATGCCACTGCAGTCAATGTAAGATTATCAAAATATAAAGGAACAGATTTGAAGAAAATATATGCAAAGATTTCCTTAATTTTATTTATTTTTGATGTTATTTCATGAGCAAGGGGTCCATGGACATTTTGTCCGGATCAGTTCCAAGGGACTTAATATTTTTTTATAAATTGATTTACTCTTCCTTTTTTAACCTTCCGCAAAAGGGTAAACCATTTTATCAAAACGAGTTTGAAATTTCTTAACTTATTTTATTTTGGCCAAACTGCCCGATTTTTGTGGGCCTAAATTCCAAGCTTATTTTCTGATCCTTTCTTCCATTCCAAATATTTGGGAAAAAGACCAGAAATTTATTGGCATAAGCACTCGACAAAAATTTCGTAATCGCCAGAAATTTCGGACATTTTTCCCTAGGAATTAATGCCAGATTTTTTAGGGAAAATGTTGGGCTTTTTTTGCTATATTTTTTTCATGCTTACGTTCAGAGGGTGTGAGTTCCTCAGTTTCGTTATGCATTCAAAAGGAATTCGAGAAAATCGAAATAAGCGAATCCGGAAATTTTTCGGGTTGACTTTTTCTTAAATGTATAACGAAGCCCACTCTTGTATCTTTTCTAAGCTGACTGCACTTAATACATCATTTAAGTGCATATTTAATTTTTTTTTGTAAAAATTTTATATGAAGAAACTTATATTCTTTTTTCCATTAATTTTAATAAGAAAAAATTTTGGTGATCATGTTTTTCGACTACAATCTCAATCCACAATTCGGAAATGGTAGCATTTTTATCTGTCGCTTGTCGATCAGCTCGTGTATTGGCATCATCGAATCGAGTAGTCCGCAAAATAGCTTTGAAGCGATTCCGGCTCATCGAGATGCGCTATTCGGTGCTGCTAGTGGTGCCCAAAGCACTTCTATTATATGATCGTGCGATTTATATACGCCAGCGGTTATCAACAAGACCCACTTCCGAGCTAGTTTATTTTGATTTTTGGCGCTCCAAATCGCTTGTAGTGCATGCCTCTTTTTGTTCGTATACCGAAGGACTAATTTTTCATGACATCAGTGAAAAAAAGGCGCATTCTGGTACGACGAGTTCGCATATTTCTTGGTTGGGCCACCTACCGAAAGCAAAACTGTAATTAAATAATAATTAGAATGGAGAAAAGACAAAAATCGAGAAAAAGATATTGAATTATCGAATAATTACGAAAATTTTTGAACACAAATGAGCGAGAACTGGACCTACAAGTTTTATGCCGACACCGAACGGCTTATGTTCTCAAGAAGATTTTCATGGAAGTTTTTACCCTCTGAGGTTTGCCATTGTTTGCAGAGAGGTGACGGCCGAACAAAAAAATTAATTTAATTGAAAAAACATTTTGTGTCAGATGGAATTTAAGGCGGTCTTCTCATTCAAAACCCGTTTTTTGGACCCTTTTTAAAAAAATTCTTATTTGAAAACGCAAAGAATAATTGAAAACTGTTTTTATTTATTGTATTACAAAAGGTTCAAAGTAAATAAAAAAATTTTTTTTGCCTCGATACGTGGGCTGTTCAAAAAGTAATGAGACTTCAAAGTTGGTGGTGAAAAAAAAGGGTGTCGTCACGGCGGCCACGATTCCGGGTCTCCGGAGCGTCTGAAATGGAAAAAAAAAACGGGGTTATAATACGTATAGATGTAATTCTCGGGTGAACCTCAAGCTTAATTTTGTGATTTTTTTTGACAAAATGGCGGCCATTCAAAAAAAAAATTTCAATTTCGGTTTTTTTTTTTGTAGTTTAGTGTAAAAAAAAAATAGTAAAAAATTTTTTAAAATTATGGTCGAGCTTCACCCGAGAATGGTGACAATTCTGCGTCGATTCCACTTTGTTTCATGAAAATCGGTTCAGTTGAACTGGAGATATCATGGCCGCCAGTTCGAAAAACGTGGGTTCGAGATAAACGCGTTTAAAGTTTGAAGTAATTTTTTTATAGCTCATTTTGACGAAGACCTTGCTTCACAAAAAAGGCTGTATCTTCTAAAGTATTTCGAATTTCTAAAAATCCTTTTAGGGGCATATTCACAACTACCCAAGCTATAAATAAATGCAAAAAAAAAGTCAAAAAAAAAAGTTGCTCAATGAGAAGACCGCCTTAAACCTGGGTTCTACCAGTATGCCACGGCCACCACGATATCGTTACCATTTATTGGTTACCATATCACCAAATTTATTTTATTGTTATCAATAATAGCTAAGTATAAAATATAATGTTTGCCCTGGGTGATTGTCCTGGTCGCCATCCCCTAAGACCGCCCCTGAATGGCATATTCTGCCAGTTATGCTAGAGGTAATGGCTTTGTGAGCCTTAATAATGCAAAATATTTTTGTGTTGTAATTTTAAGTTATACACAACTTATATTTTAAATATGAACAATTTTCTAAGGATTGATATTAGTTTTTACTGAATAAAGTAATAGTCCAGCACGTCTGAGTTTTCTTTTATATGCACTGAAATGTAATAGGCTGGGTTATGAGCAGTTCTAACACAAGTACAAAAATGTGTCATCAATAACGGCAGTGTTCTCAAAGATATTGTTAAAGTATTTTCGTAAAATTTCAAGTTTTCAAATTTTTAACGCATTCTTTCAGTCCAAATGTCTCGAAAATGTTGTGAAGAAATTGTTATAAGCAAGACAAACGAATTTCATACATGTCCCAGTAATTGGATTTGTTCATCCTTTTTTATAACCATAGGTCTCATAAGCGCTTTCAGAGTAAATTTTAAAAAAAGTCTAAAATTCAACAACATAGGTATATAACAACCTACACATAAAAGCGATTTGGTCCTATTATTACACTGAAAGAAATACAACAAATCGAACCGATAGTTTTTGTAAAATTCGCAATTTTATAAACATCAGTAAAAAAAGCTAATAAATATGAAATGAATGTCAAATAGTGCCAACAACAGTGACACAGCCGAAAGATTTACGTGTTGAAAAATATAATAAAATATGTATTTATTGTTTGATTTTCGGAAAAAGTCAATACTGCAAAAATTTAATCAAAATTATTATGAAGGAAAAAAAAGCAACAATTCGATTTTGTACAAATATACGACTATAGTGTGTTTGTAAAAATATTGCCAATTCAGCAAATATTTTATTGCAAGAGGTAGTTTCGCTCTATATTATCAATGTACATAAAAAAAAAAAAAAAAAAAAAAAATGATTGGGGTTTTTTGACACATGCAACTTTTTCGCTGAATTTAATCACAATCTATATGCTGACCCATTTTCTATATATGTTTTATTAAATATGCTGACCAGAAAAACTAATTAATAAAAAACAAAACACAACAAAACTAAATTGTGAATGGTATAAAATTTCTTACACTCATACACATAAACATAGTTCTGAACAACAGCACACAATCAGCAGATTTCTTTTTTTTTCAAATGTGAGAAAATTTGAACAACGTCATAAAAATTGTGTCAACCTGGATTTTGCTGAAGTGGAAAGAGCCATTTTTTTGTTTGTTTTGTTTTGTTGGCTTCTACCTCTTTTTTGTTATGTCCTGCTGCTGTTGCTACGTTGCTGAAGCTGTTAACCGAAATTGTATGACACACGTGCGAGAACCCAAAATATGAAAAATGAACGCATCCACGCAAGAGACGCAGAGTGTAAGCTTAATAAAAAAATGGTCGGTTGATAGTTAGCTGTAATGGGTTTTGTGGTGCATGAACTCTTTAAAACAGTGCTACACAAACTTTCGAATAAAAAAAAAGTAAAATTTATTATGCTGCGAAAATAAATGACAATGAAGCTTAAAAAGGCTTTGCAAAAAAGGCAACCAAATTAATAAAAGCAAGCCAAGTAAAGAAAAATCTACATCAGATGGTATTTTGATGAAAGTTTCATAAAGTTTTCGAGATAGCGGAATTTAATATTTTTAATATATTTATAATTTCATAAATTCAGAATTTTTTAAAAAGCGTAATTTTACAGTATGACAGGAAGCATAGGCTTAAATTTTATATACAGGGTGTCCCGCAGTTGAGTGCAACTATTTAAGGAGGTGAAAGCTTATGTCGAGATGAGCAAAAAATCGTATGGGAGGGGGGTGGGGTTATTTTCACATTCTTAGGACCTACAGGGTTAATTAATATTTCACGACTTTGATTCACGTTATTATTTCTAGCAGAAAAACTAACTAACAAAAAACTTATTTTGATAGCTTATTGTAAAGGCAATAAAATCACCTTTCTAACAGAGCTGCGCTCGCGTGAAGATGAAATCAATCGGTTGAAACTACCAAATTTCAACTTTGAGCGCAAATTTCTCAGAATTTCGCGTAATAAATGAAATTTGTTTTTATAATCAATTTTGCAATTCATTCAATTCTTTTTTCAATGACACGACAATCATAAATATTCCCCTAAAAATAAAAAATTGGCTGTACGATGTAAGATTATAGGTCCAGTTTTCAATCATTTGTGCTTAAATATTACACAACATGCCTAACACAATTGATCATAAGAAACTCGGCCAAAGTCCTTTCAAGGGCTGAAAGGAAAGGCTGGTGGTGTTCTTTTTCTCTATATTTTCTGAAATGTAGGTCTTTATTTTATACTATTTAAAACATACTGGATTAACTAGGGAAGAGATACACTCAAAAAATTGTGGTAGGTAAATTTGACTAAAAATTATATAAAACAAAGCCTAATTCTTTTATTGCTCGTACTTTTGAATGTATACTTTATTCCTCATTCTTCAAAATGACTAAATTTATTCCCCATATCAACAAAATATTCTTTAATATGACTACACCGCGAAAAAAACTTATGTTAAATTGAAAAAGAAACTAGTATATTTTATAAGTTGGTTTTGGCAGTTTTCCGCCTCCCAAGTACCTCATCAAAACGCCTAAGTTTTACATGTTGACTTGGAAATTTTTATTTGGGTGATAAATTAACCAAGTATTTGGTAATTTTTTAAACACTACTTTAAACAAAAATGTTATATCAAATATATAACTTTTTTCGGTTTTTGGTTTTTTTTTATTTTCCTTTTTTTTAACCTTGATTTGCTTGACTGAAATCTGCAACAACACAAATTTTTCTTTTATCAACACCGTTTTTTTCTTAGAAATTAATGACTTCTCATATCTTGCTGCTTGACGTGTATTATAACAAGAACATTGAATTAAATTATATTAAATTAAATTAAATTAAACATCAAATAAAAAAATTTTACCTCGCGTGCCCGTTGAAATTCGAACCCACAACTAACCGAGAACACTTTGTATGAATCCACTACACTACGCATTGAGCCAAGCTCCTTCGTTATGTTGAGTGATTTATTCAATATTAATTACAACTGAAGCTATGCTGCAGCATAACACAATAATCTATTAAAAGATTTTTGTTGTATGGCTATCAACAGAGTACTGCGACATACTGCATCTGTTAATACAGCATATGTTAACATAGCTGCAGTTATGACAGCAAGTAGTAGCAAGGCTGCTTGGATCAGTAGGTAGAGCGATGGACTGGCGCCAAATGTTCCAGGTTCGATTCTGCACGGCAGGCAAAGAAATTTTTTTTTTTTGTTTTTTTCAAAAGAAAACTTTTTGTTGATGAAATGTAATAAAATTTACTTGTGTGAATATTAATTTACAATAACAATATTAATTAAAAATCTATCTATCCTTCTCTCGTGTGTCTAATGACGCAGCTATTTTTTTTTTTGCAGAAAATAGCTCAAATTTATGCTTAAGTCATCCATGCTAGTTGTTTTTTAATTTTGTTATTTTTGGATTTTGGGCTTAGGTGAATCAAATATTTTTTTTTTTTGCAAGGTATCGAAGTATGTGCTTAGATGAATAAGCATAAGTTTTTAATTCCCATACAATTCTCTTTACCCAAGCTGACTTAGGTGATTTACCTATTGCTTTTTTTCTCGCTGTAAGTTTCTATTTTTGGTTTAAGTTTCTATATATTAACGAAATATTCATTTATTTGAATTATTTTGTTTTTCATATTTGAAGCGTCGACGCGAATAACGCTGTAAGCGATAAATTATAAGTTTTTAGGAATTGAAAAGAGCGTTTTTAATGGCACACTTAGAGTCATTTCATTTCGTTTTCCAATTTTTTAGTGTTAGAGTTTTAAAGACATTTGCCTGTACATATACGTCAGAGCATTTTTAACGGCAGTAGGCGAAAAAACCGTTTTTGATTAATTTGTCGTTTACAACGATATTCGCGTCGATGCTCCACTTACAAAAAAAAACCATATTGTCAGCATATTGTTATGCATAAAAAAAGATATTTTTCTGTAAATGCTAAGAATAAAATAGTTCAAATTAATGCAAATTTTTTCAATATGAAAACAAAAATTTAGTCATATTAAAGAATATTTTGTTAATATGAAGAGAAATTAGTCATATTGAAAAATATTTTGTTAATATGAAGAATAAATCTAGTCATATTAACGAATATTTTGTTATTATAAAGAGAAAATTTAGTCATATTAAAGAATATTTTGCAAATATAAAGAATAAATGTAGTCACACTGAAGAACACTTTGTTAATAAAAAAAAATCAACGAAATGACCATTTCAGACCTTGAAAGGAGTTTGACTGAGCTTTTTGTGATCAATTGTGCTGTGTTGAAAACTTTCTCAGTCGGGAATTGAACCAGGGTTCTCTGGCGTATGAGCCAGGCACTATACCCACTGCGCCACGGCAGCTACGAATAAAAAGTGCTGAATACAAAGTTTATTAAAATCATTTCTTAAGATCTAATGTGCAATAACACAACCATCTGTGTAATAAGAGTAGTAGTTTAAGAACCACTGTTATATTAAGAAGGCAATATTTATTAAAATGAAAATGATATCCTTCCCCGAGTACGAACAACATTTAGATTTATGAATTATTTATGCAATACGAAGAAAAAATAAATATATCTGACATTTTTTATTTCATGAATTTTTTAAAAGTAGCTATCTTAATTTTGTAAATGCAACTTAGAGATAAAACTTAGATGAATACAGAATACGAACGACACTTGACTAGTAGAGGGAAAAAAAAACCTAATCACTTAAATAGAAGAAAGTTCTTCTTCGACTGGAGATAAAGCTGGTGGTGGTGCTGATTGTGGTGGTGGCAGAGATTTTTCTTTTTTTTTGCTATATAAATGTTTTAGGTGTGGAAACAAAGTGTTTTTGGGAAATTTGTATTTATATTTATATACTTTATCACTAATAGACACTTTATTTTTTGGGAACATTAAGTATCTCACTAGTGTGTATATTTCAAAGATACTTGGCAAGTGTGTATTGCAGAGATGCGTAGCATAACTCCACAGTTAAAGGGCAGCAGCAGCAGCATGCGTGTTAAAAGGAACCACAGATCATTAAACATTTGAAGCATTCAAGTAATAATTCGCGTGTTGCATGCGATGATGTTCTATCGCCATGTCTTAAAATTAATGCATCTTATAGAGAATACATCCTATAGAACTGCGCATTTATGCAGTTGTTGGTGCTCGAGCACTCTCGAATAAAGACAGAATAACTTCGCAGTTGCTTGATGAAGCTTCATGAAATAGTTTTTTTAACTCCTTCAGAGTATTTTAGAACTGTTCAAAGAACCTTTTTATGTAACCTTAAAGCTTTTGTTGAAATTTTGAAATTTCTAAACAAAAACCTCCAAACACAAAAAGCCAGTTCTTAATGTCAACAAGCTTCCGCTCAGCAATAAACCATTTATGATGTGTGCGTATATGTGTGCGCTTTAATGCATCATCCATCAAGTTGCTAGCTTTCAGCAACAGCACCATCAGCTTATTTGCAGTTCAACGCCTTTTCTTGCCAAATAAAAATTTTACTCACATAATTTTCACTAACAATCTGTTCATTTTGACTGTATCCCGTAGCTACATTTTGTGCGTAGCAACTTATATTTCATAAACTAAAATAACAAAACTATCTTGCAAAAAAAAAAAAAATAAATTCGCAGAAGCAGCAACAAATTTTCGATGATTTGTTACGCTCAAGTGTTTCAATTTGCTTGAACATGACGTTTCTGACAGCGCACAAAATATTATTAATATTTAATAGCTGCATATTTTTTGTGTTGGTTTTCTTGCAATTTCTGCTACATTGCTGCGCTTTCTCCCAGTACTGAAAATACGCTTTATCTTATTTTATTTTTTGCTTTGCACACTAAATTATTTGCAGTTCTTTTGAGTTGTTTACAAAATTTGTTGCTATGTGTTTGTTTTTCATAAAATTCTGAAATGATTTTGATGTGCAGAATATGTGAGCTGGAGAAAAAACCCAAGAAAAAAAAAAATAGAAATAAAAACTGTTGCAGTTAATTTGATGAATTTTGTCAGCTGCAGCGCGCATATGATAGAATAGATCGTTTGAAACAGAAATTAAATAATTTTGCACATGTACAGAAACTCAGCAGGAATGGAAGGCGAAGATTTTTCTATAATATTTTTTTGTCAAGGGAATTATTTTATTAGAGAAAAATTATTTTAGAAAAGCACATGTTGTATTTGAATAGCTTGTATTGAAAAGTTTGATAATTTTCAATAAAATGTGTTAATATCGGTTGAAGTCAACGGTTTATTTTGATTATTTTTTATTTTTGAAGCGAAGCTTTTTACTCCTCAGTCTGTGATTTGCTTGGAGTGAAATCTGAAAAATTTTCGACAGATTTTTTCTTGGAAATTTGATGGTTTATTTGTACTTTTTATTACAACAATAACATTTAATACTTTAATATTAAATACTAAAAATATTTTTTGGCCTGCCCGTGGGGATCGAACCCACGTCCTCTTAAACGAGAGTCCAATACACTTTTCACTAGGCCACAAAGACGTGATAGAAAAGGTTCTTAATTCAATGCTAATTATAACAGAAGCTATGCTGCAGTAGATCGTCACCATCAATCAATAGATAGAGGATTGTTTATTTGCTATGATACTTCTATCAAAAATTTGCTTTTATTTGCCACAAGGTGTCTCCAGCATCGGTATCTTTGTATTGTGATGCGTTTGTGGTGCTGTTGGCATAGAGTGTAAATTCCCTGTAGGAAAATCAACTAATTTAAAAGTAGTTGATAAAGTAGTTTTTTGTCAACCACAACTAGTTGAAATTCTGACTTTTTTCCATAGAACGAACTAACATATTTTGTATGGTGATGTCCGCTAAATAAGTCAATTGACTTTCGTCTGCATATATTTTCAACTACTTGTTAAATTAGTTATATTTAAATAATTTTTTAATGACTTTAAAATAACCAATTGAAAACTATTACTGATGGCCTAAAGTTAATATTATTTGATGAAATAACATGGTTAAATATATATAAACTTGTAATCTAATAAAAATTTGCAATTAAAACATGTCAACATCAGAGTAGTTGCCGTCTTAATATAATTCAAAGTAGTTCATATACTGGTTTATTTTAAATTAGTTTTGTAATTAGTTGTTTTTAAAAACAAGTTAGTTTGTTCCTATAGGGTTATTATCTAGAGATTGCATCAACTCGCCAAATCTCTGGCATGTGTTAACAGAGTTATTTCACTTAAAAACATGAAGAAAAAAACTCTGTTAACACATGCCAGAGATTTAGCAGAGTTGATGCAATCTCTAGATAATAATTTATACTCTATGGTATATGTAATTGGCGTGGAAATTTGACATTCAACAATAAAAAAATGAGCAGTAAATATGTTATCTGTATATATGTAATTTATTTTATGTTATTTTAAATTTTTGAATTTAAAAGTAAATTTATTTACAAGAAAAAATTATTAAGCTATCAAATCTATGTAACTGCAAAAAGCTTCGCTTCTCTCGTGTGTCCAACGACGCACCTGTGTTTTTTTTTTTTAATACACAATCTAACGGTCATTCTGTACTTTTCAAGTGACATTTTCATAGACCTTTCAAATGATGAATAGTGTTTTGTGGAATTTATGAATTTATTCAGTGATTTTATTAAGTAAATGCAAAGGTTTTAAATTGTTTTCCAATTTCTTCAACTTTGGCTATGTGTTTAGACATTTCTTAAAAAAAAAAACATAATTTTTAAATTATTTGTTTATTTAGTAACAATTATTGTTTGGCAGTTACTATTATATCAAAATAAATCTTATATAAAATTTGTTCACCATAAAGCAGTATTTAAAATCTACCCTTCTTTTGTGTTATTTTTTTTATTAGATTATTAGATTAGATTTCTTATAAGACTATTTATTAACTATTAACAATTATTTTTTGACAGTTGCGATTAGATCACAATAAATTTTATATAAAATTAGTATAACATAATACAGTTTTTAAAAGTACCCTATTTTGGGTGATCTTAATCGAGCTACAAATAGTGTTTAACGTCTTAGTGTCATATTGTACACCGGATTACCTCTACCATAATTGATCCTTTGGTATGGAATATAAAACAATTGGCTTTGACTAAAGTTTCTTTCAGGCGCATAAAAGGTAAAAAGAGTTAGAAGTGGGGCACAATCTACGTGGTTCATTACTACATCTCGTGCAAATAAAAAGAGAAATAACTTTCGCCGGAACTTCAGAGACTTAAGTCCAAGAAGAGCACATCGTGCTTCATAGGAAGGCATAAAATCCCAGTGAAGCTTACCAATTGCTAGCCTAGTAAAACGTCTTTGAATGATTTCAATTCTTGTGATGTGTACCGTATATGAAGGGTCACACACAACACAGCTATATTCCAACACTGATCTAACAATCGAGAAGAAGATGGTCCTTGCAGTAAAAGGGTCAGAGAACTTCTTAGTATTATGCGACAGAAATCCCATCATAGCATTTGCTTTTAATATAATAGCATCAAAATGTTTGCTAAAGCTAAGCTTTCTCACAAATTACACCCCTAAATCTGTTTTAAAGTCGACTCTCACGAGTACTTCCGTATTAATAGCATAAAATTCTTCAAAAAGTTGATTCTTCATTGAGAAAGGCATGACGTTACATTTAGCAACATTAGAATACCGTTTATTGGACTCACACCAAAACTGAAGACTATCCAAGTCTCGTTGAAGCAATAGCAATAGTATTTGTGAGAATCCACAATTCTGAAGATTTCAACGTCGTCAGCGTACATCAGGCATTCCGATATAATAATATCGGATAATTCGGATGATCGTTAATAAAAAAAACAAACAAAAGCGGACCAAGATGGCTGCCTTATTTACTAAGCTTGTTTATCAGAACAAAGTGCTGGACTCAATCGAAATTTTTGGAATAAGTCGCAATTTTGAAATTGGTCGGTAATTATCAATATTTTGCCAAGAACCGGATTTGAAAATTGGAGTAATCGCCAATATCTTCCAGACGTCTAATAACTTCCCTTTAAGGAGTGACATATTAAAACTATGGGTGAACGCTTTGCACATGTCATCGCACAGTTCCTAAGAAATATTGGTGGAATGTTATCCAGCCCACATCCTTTTTAACATCAAGACTTACCAACGCTTCGAAAACATCGTCCTCCGAGAAGTGATGCAGTCAACGTCAGTAATAAGTGCCTCGTCAGGCGCATAGCGACCACGACAAGAGGATGAATAATCACAAACATAATTCAATTGAAAAAAAAGCAAATAAATCACTTATTTCTTGGAGGTTATCCAAACATTTATTTAGATAGCACATGTTTTTAGTAACACCGCTGGTGCTCATTTTTTTATTCAAAGAAGTCCAAAATGCTTTGGGTTATATAAAAACTTTTTAAGACTAATAATTTTTACGTAACATTCTTGCTAAATGAATAACCTGTTTTAAAAACAACCTTTTTAATTTTTTTTTTTTCTTTTTTTTGTTCCCTGGAGAGGAGATATCATGCAAGCCGCAAGAGACCTTTCGTTCGCGACCTCAACTTTTACACGCTATATGACAATAACTATTGATGTAAAAATAAAAATAAAATCGCTAATTTAAGACTTAACTTAAAATGAAAAAGAAGTTATTTTGATAAACTGGGCCTTAAGGCATTTCTTATCGACTTCATTTGATACAACCCAATTGATAGAATAGAATCTAAAAAATCTAACCGAGTCTAAGAAGCGGTCGACCGACTATATGCATTGAAGGATGTTCATCATTGTTTACGGTACTTCCGAAAGCAAGGAGGTCATGCTTAGGAGGCTGCAGACCCAGAACCGTTGCATTGCAGACACTTCTAAACGAATAGTAAGTAGCGTAACGAAGTTCGGTGATGCAAAGGAAGAAGGTGTCAAGTTCGATGCGTGGTGCCGCACGAATGAGGTGGAAGCGATCAGGCTGGCAGGGGGGAAACTCAACTACGTCCTCGATCAAGCTCCCATTAAATTCCAAAACGATGCATGGTGAGTGCCATAAGCCCCCTGGTACAAGACTGGTGGGGAATTCTGCACGGAAGGAACCACCAGGGCAGGTGGTGGGAAATCCACCCGAAACAACCCGAAAACCTCGTAGTGTGTCACCTCAATATACACCACAGTAGGGCAGCATGAGCAATGATGATGTGTTGCATGGATGAGGATGGAATTGACACAGCAATGCTACAGCACCTTGGGTTCTTCACAATAGAATCAAAGATCTCTCAGAGCGGAAGGCCTCGGTGTACCAACTGGTAACATATGGCAGGCGGAGGACTTGTATCTTTTTAAGAAATGGCATACTAGTGGTACATATGCCACACCTATGTTCCCCGGATCTCACCGTTGTGAGAATCGGGCATGGTACAGGTGCTTGTGTGGTAGCTTCTGCGTATCTTCCTTACAACTCTCCGGACCAACCACCTTCAAAAGAGGTGGAGAATTTGGAAAAGTACTGAAAGAAAGATTCTGAACAGAAGAGAAAACTAGAGGGTCGTGGATAGGCTAACCATGTCCGACCACAGATCCATCCAGTTTGAGTTCAAGTACGAAATCGGATGCCAGCGGAATGGCAGGAAGGTCAGGATCCCCAAGAATACAGATCCTGTAAAACATGAGGCGAAGTTGAGGGAAACACTGACCCAAAAACCTATAAAACTACCAGCGAATACAGCGTAAGTGGAAATAGTGGCATGTCCTATACTTTCAGTAGATGAGGGTGTTTCGACACCATGGTGGTGCACGGAACTCGAATCTCTGAAAAAGAAGGTTAGGAAGGCCTTTAATCGGCACATGAGAGGGGAACCCATGAAACATGGGTAGACTGCATGGCACGGAAAAGAACCTTATACGACACCGTAAAAGGCAGTAGTGAAGAGACATCTGCTCTGGGATGGAAACTATTTCAGAAGACCAAAGTGGGACAGTCTCCAAAGTGGGACTGATCCGAAAAACGGATGGAATCATGGCAGAGAACCTAGAAGAGTCATTGCAAGTTCTGATGGAGGTGGAATTTTCGTGGAAGTTTTAGGTCTGATGACCCGTGGACACCCTTGAAGAAAGGGATGAACAGGGTTGATAGACTAGAAGTCGAAAAAATAATCACTATGGACGGGGTGAGGAGTGCTATACGCTCATTTGCTCCGTACAAAAAATCAGGGATGGACGATATATTTTTGGCTATGATGCAATGATAAAAAGATCTCATTGCACCCAGGCTGCGGGGTACATTCGTTACTTGCCTAGTGACTGGGTACGTTTCGAGAGTCTGGAGAGTCAAACTTACGTCTTTCCTTTTGAAATCAACCTTACGTCTTTCCTTTTGAAAGCGATGTAAAGAGTGATTGTCGACTGTTTTGAGAGCATTTCAAAATTAGTAAGAGGGGATGAAAAGGAGTTATTTTCAGGAGGCATCGCGATGGCCACATTTATGGACATCGAGGGTGTTTTCGACAAAATATGCTTTGGAAGGCTGCGGCAAGCACCGACAGAGCGCAATGTAAGCCCAATGATAAAAAATTGGGTAGACAATGTGCTCAAGCACAGAGCTGTGAACATTCAGAATGGTAAAGTCAAGACTAGAAGTAGAGTAAGTAGAGGATGTCCCTAGGGCGGCGTGTTATCGCCAACCCAGTGCAACATAACTGTGGACTCACTACTGGTTAGACTGGATGAATCGGGCATACACATCAATAGGGTATGCAGATGACATTGCGTTGGTGGTCTGTGGTAAGTTCATTGACACCATTTCTGACATCAGGAAGGGAGCACTCCGAATGGTGGAGGAGTGGTGTCGAGAACAAGGCCTTACCGTAAACGCAGGAAAATCCGACAATATTCTCTTTACTAGAAAGAGGGTAGGCCTGAGAAGAGAACCACTCAGACTTTTTGGATCTGAAATCTACATGTGCACAAAATTTAAATATTTTTGCATAGCCCTTGATAGTAAACTGAACTGGTACGAGCATGTAGAAGATAGCATTCAAAAAGCCAAGAGGGTTCTGTTTTAGTGCAGACGTGTTTGCGGTCTCAAATGCGGGCTAAGCCCAGAGACTATGAAATGGATCTACAATATGATTGTTAAACCGGTTATCACGTATGCTTCGGTGATTTGGTGGACAAAAGTCAGCCAGAAAACCATTAAGAAGTGACTGGACAGAGTCCAACGTCTGGCGTGTGTTGGAATGACAGGTGCAATACGCACTACTCGAACAAGCGCAATGGAACTTCTGTTAGGTACGCTGCCGTTGGATTTAAAAATAAAGAAAACAGCGGTGCTAACAGCCCTCAGGATGTTGCGAAATGGAGATGTCAGGGAGACGGGTATTCCTATGGACGGAAGGCAGAGAGCAAGAATAACAGAAAAATTTTATAAAACTCTTATAATATATGGTGCCGTTTGTGAAGAAATCGCTGGTAACAATATTAGTATATTCACAGACGTCTCTCTGATGAATGGCAGAGCCGGGGCAGGCGTTTACTCAGAAGAGTTAGACCTATCCTGTGTACTGAGGTTAGGGAGGTTTGTGTCTGTATACCACGTGCAAATGCTTGGTGTAGTGCATGCGCTGGACCACCTAATAGATGGCCGGGTCAATGGCAAGAAAATTTTAATCAGCCAGTCGGTGATTATGTGCATGCAACGGACAGACACCACTTCCAGGTGGGCCATTGAATATTTTTCCAAACTCAATAGGTGCGCTCAGATAAATGAGCTCACACTAATGTGGGTGAGAGAAAATTCTGGCATATAACAGAATGAAAGTGCTGATTCTTTAGCAAGGGAAGGATTAGCACAAGAACTCTGTGGATCAGAGCCACGTATCGCCATAGGTGACAACATGGTGGCAGGCCTTATTAAGCAATGGACGGACTGGGAACACCGTACAAGGTGGGAAGAAGCTGTTAATTGCAGGCAATCAAAGGCGGCCGTGTAGTGGTCTCGTAGCGAGGCAGCAAAAGTCAGTGTCCTGTAGTGGCAAACATAAGACTGACCATTCTGGGATGTCCATTTATTGGCCATTTAAAGGATGCGCACATATGAGTACTCCGAGCAGTAGCATCCTTCGTCCAATAGGGGACAAAAAGGGACCCACTGTGGTCCGCTTGGGCTAGTCCCCGATTTAATATATATATTTAAAAAATCTACTTCGGCCCCATTAGCTGGTGTGTTTGGAGTTAAGGCCGGAAAATTGTCAGAATTCGACTAGCTTACTCTACTAAAACATTAAAATCTCCCAATACTATTGGATACTCATTATTTTTAAGGCACTTTTTAAGGCAATCTTATGTATATTGAAAAAATACAACGAGTAAATAACATTTGTTCAATTAGGCGGTATATCTACGCCGCTCTCGGATATAAGAATATACTTATACCCGAAAATATGCTATTGAGCCGAATGCGTTTAAGTATTTTACATATTTTATTGAGTCTGGATTGAGTTGAGAAGAGCAAGAAACTCGAATATGATTTGAGTATCCGATTTTGGTCGGATACTTATTGCAGTTCTCTGATACGAACTTTAATAATTCCCTGTATACAGCAAACTTATGTGTCCGGATTCAGAGCGTTTAATGCCTTGTCTGAGCCGACTGAACATGCAGGTTTTTTGAATTATCCATAAATGGTCTTAAACGGCCAAGCTGGCCAAAAATTTTAACTAAAAATATTGTCAGTAAATTGGGGTGGAATCGCAATTTTGAAACTACACCGAGAAAAAAAGCAATAGATAAATCACCAAAGTCAGTTTGGGTAAAGAAAATTGTATGGAAATTATAAACTTAAGCTTATTCACCTAAGCAATTTATTGTTTAACACATTGCTTTGAAAGAACATACTTCGATATCTTGCAAAAAAAAAAAAAAATTTGATTCATCTAAGCCCAAAATCCAAAAATACTAAATTAAAAAACAACTAGCATGGATAGCTTAAGCATAGTGTTGAGCTATTTTCTGCAAAAAAAAATCAAAAAAACACAGCTGCGTCATTAGACATACGAAAGAAGGATAGATTTGATAATTGAATGGTTTTTTCTGTAATAAATACGCTATGCTCAAAACGTAGTGTAGTGACTTCATACACAGTGATGTTGGTTGTGGGTTCGAATCTCAACGGCATGCAAAGGTATAATTTTTGTATTTGATATTTGATTTAATTTAAGAAAAAAAGACGGTCTTGTAAAAGAAAAATTTGTGTGTTGCCGAATTCAGTCAAGGTAATCACAGAACGAGAGGCGGCGGCGGCAGCTTAAAAAAAAAGGAAAATAAAAAAATTGCCGCCATATTTATTTTTCATTCAGAAAATAAAAAAACCTAAGCCCGAAAAAAATTATATATATAAAATTCATTTTTTTAAAAAAGTTGTGTATAAAAAATTACCGAATACTTGGTTAATTGATCACCCAAATAAGAATTGGCAAGTTAACGTGTAAAATTTAGGCATTTTGATGAAGTACTTGAGAGGCTGAAAACTGCCAAAGCCATCTTATAAATTATACTAGGTTTTTTTTAAAATTTAACATAAGCTTTTTTCTCGGTGTACATGAGTTCGATGCATTTTCATCGTTTTTGTTTGGAAGCAGGCAATTAATGAAGCATCAACATTGGCTTCAGTACTAATATATTTTTTTATATCTTGATCGTAGTTGAAGTTTTAAATCAGGATACATGAAACCATTTCCTACGCACTAGAACATCGAGTAAGTCATTTTCATTGCTTATTCTACCACTTATCTTTCTAATAATAATATGTAATTATTAATAATTAATATTAGAAAACAACGATCACTTGGGTTCAGACAAACAAAACTATAGTTCTACTTAAGTAGAAAACCAAATCATAACAAATAATTTTTTTTTTTGTATAAACTAGAATCAGATTCGACTTAATTCTAAACAACACGAAATTTTCTCTCCTATTTGTTTGATTGTTATTTACATTGTAATAACAAAAAGCTTAATTGTTATTTATATGAATTGACAAGCTTTCACTTGGTTGAGATTTTATTTTATTTTTTTAATACAACATGTGAATTATACGTGTTGTGTTAAAGGTCGTCTTTTGGCTAGAAAAGTGGACATTTGAGTCAAAATATTTTTCATGTTGTAATTATTCATATTGCTATGAAGGTAAATTTGTCCGAAAGTACATATAGAAACGTTGACAATCTTATGTTATGAGCCTGACCCAGTGGCGTGTTTTCTATACTGTGCGCTCTTAATCTTAAGTTTGGAAAGCTTCAAATTCTATGAACTAAAAGTTTTTAACTTTTTGTCATATTATAATCGAAGTGATATGGTTCTGGGACATTAAATAGGAAATAATATCGTTCCGCTGTCACCCTTTTGACATATTTCCCAATAAGAGTTAAATGAAACGTTTTGCACATAATTTACTTTGATTAGCTAATGGAAATCATGTCCCTGTGGCATCGAGAAATATAAATATTTACACAAGTAATGTGATGACATAAAATTGAAAAGTTGGGTTGAAATCTCAAATAGCCTTCATTTTTGTATTATGCTCGATTGGCCATTCCGAACAGTTGGCATATTTGACATATTTTTATTAATATAATTTTTGGTTTTTTTTTTCTTATTTTTCATTTTCTGTTTATATTATGATTTCGGGAAGTTACATTTGGTAAAGATGTTGTCAAACAAGTGGGGGAATGGATGATTGTGGCACTTTCTTTTTTGTGGACAGCAAAAAAACAAAGACATTAATTCGAATAATAACAAACTTTCGAATCAGTTGGATGAGGGAAGAAATGGGCAGGCTGCTTGTTAATAGCGCTGTTTAACAAGAAGCAGCGAAAAAAACAATTACAAAAACAACAACAATAACAATGGAGCGCACTCTTAAACAATAGCAAATTAAAACATTTAACTTGCGTAGCAGTGTAAAAGTTTTACATTCCGAGAGCAAAAGACTGAAAACAAAAAGTGAATTAAAAAGAATAAAGAAAAAGAAAAAAAGAAATTAACAACGAAAATAATAAAAATAAAAGGAAACACATTAAAATCAAGCAGCAATTAACTAAAGTGGATCGAGTCACTGGAGTGTAGAGCGACATCAATTGATGAGTTGTGGATGGGGGGTGGGCGAGGGGGTGTGGCTTTTAATGGTGTTATTTTAAGGGCTAACCCAAAACAGATTCGCTTTGCTTTCTGTTCTTTTACGTCCATCTCTGTGTTAAGTATGTCTGTCTCCCACTTTTTCTCCCAAACTCAAGTTAGTTTAATGAATACGCTCGGCAGCGAAAGGTTGCCAAATTAAAGCACATACTGTTTTCTATACACGCCACTGTTTCATTTCTGAAGAACACAAAAAAAAAAAAAATAAACGAAGAATATAATACAAAAAAAAAATTAATTTTACACAAATTGGCAAAATGCTCGGGTACTGTTACAAATAACCATTTGAGTTTTTCGCTTGAATAAAGATAATTTCATTCTAAATTAGTCGAGACAGCAGGACAGGCAGTCTGTCTGTCTGCCAACTTTCCGCCTATACGTCTAAGTGCCTGCCAGTCAGTCTGTGTCACTCGTTGACTACCTTTTTAATGAAAGGGTTACGTTAAACAAGCCGTGTAAGCCAGGAAAGAGCAACAAAAATAAAAACGAGGAAGAGAAAATAGTTCCCAGGGAACTTTTTCTCATTAGAATGGACATTCTGTAAAAAACCTGTTTAATGAAGCGCCTTACAATATCTGGCATAAGCATTGCAATAATTTTTGAAATTAAATACGTTTGTGTGCATTCATTCGCTCAACCTCTTCATTTCTCTATCGGTACGTTTATTTCATTATTTTTCACTACAAATTAACTAAATAATTAGTAAAATAATACTGACGACACTTTTAGTTCTTCTTTCTACACTATGTTTACATATCCTGCTCCTCTACCTTTCCTTCTTCCTTTTTCCTTTTCTGAGCCAACTTTTTTGTCTTTGTGTTGCTATTAACACGTTTCTGGCTCACCCTGTGTGCTTGGGTGTTAAAAGCACTCTCATAAAAATATGATGATGAAAAAAACTGTCAGCTGTCAGTGCTTGTGCTTGCGGTGCGTAGGGTGTATATAGGCTGTTGGCACTTTTAAAGACTGCTACCTGCCGCCATATTGCTTAAATGGAATGACATGTTTGGTGATTTGTTTGTTTGTTTTCAGAGAATATGGGTGTTACGCTGAAGCTTTTACCAACTTAGGCGTGTGTGTGTGTGTGTGTGTTGTTTGCCTATGACATTAAAGCTTTCATTTAATTTGCCTCTCAAGGATTAGCTAAACTTCACTTCATGTGGTCTTGATATACATATGTGTGTGTGTTTGTATTCTTGCACGATATTTTCTGATAAATGTCAATGTTATTAACCCGTACCTAGCAGAGCTTATTACAACATATTAGATATTTATCACTGTCATGACGCCGATCCTAAGTGACCTTGACGATGCGTCTCTATTACATTAAAACGTTTGTACTTTAAGGATTATTTCTATTTCATAAATCTGTTGTGCTTTTAATAAACAGTACAAACTGTTCAATTAGGGATAGCAAATAGACAGATTTTATGTCTAAAATAAGCTAAGTAAAAAGTAACTAAAATTAATATTTATAAACATATTGACAAAAAGTAGTGGTAACGATCTATACGAACTATGTACGAATAATAAGAAAGAATTACAGTAGCCTACAAAATTTAGGTTTTTCACGAGTACTTAACTGAAAGAAGTAATTTCAGATTCATTTGAAATTTCAAATGAATTCATTTGAAAAATGATTTTCGAAATATTAGCAGAAACCAGCCCTTAGCTTTTTCCAGATTTTTCCTAGAATCTCAGGAACTATGGATCTGCATTTTACATAAATGCTGTCAGTTGAAAATTTAGATCTTCTTCTTTTGATCGATATGCCATGTATTTATGCTCATTTGCAGCACGACAGCCCGTGTCGACATGCATCGAAACATGTTCATACAAGTTACTTAGAAGTCACGTGCCAAAATTGGCAGAAATTTACTTTTCGTATGTTTTCGGTAAATGAGTGAAATCAGGGTATAAGTGTTAAAACACTTTTTCATTAAAATACCTAAACTAAAAAAAAAAATTAAGGAATAAAAAAAACGGTTTGTTGGCAACCCTGGAATTCAAAAATTTTTTTATTGAAAATCAAAAATATTTTTCTAGAATTACTTAAGTTACTCCGCATATATAGAATTATAGGTTTTTTTGATTTTTTTAATAACTTTTTTGTGATCGAAAATCTAGAAACATAGTTTTTTGTGATTGAAATGCTAGAAACGGGCACTTTTTTATTTTCTAAGTATTTTTGGAAAAAAGTCAAGTTTCAACAGTCATAACTTTTCCGAATTTCGGTTTTTTTTTATTATTTGCAGAAAATAGCTCAAGACTGTGTTTAAGTCATTCATGCTATTGTTTCCTTAAGTTTTGTATTTTTGGAGATTTTTTTTCGGAAAAACACTCAAACTCGAAATTTTTAAATAAGTACACTACTAGCAAAAAAATTCATAACTACCAAGTTATTCAACATAATAACACAATTTTTTGAATCTGCACTAGGTATCGTTCAAGAAAATATTTTCACAAGATTTCATTCAAATTTCTTCCAATTTGGATTTTTCGATTTTTTTTTTTTTATTTAATACAAAACCAAAAACTATTTTTTTTTCGAAAAGTATAAAATCACAACTCTGAAGGTTATTGTCCGATTTTCATGTTTGATAGCTTATTTTAAAGAAATATTTAATAGAAAACGAGCTGTAAGGCAGCTTTTTCAAAATTTACACTAATACAAAAGATATTTTGGTTTTTTGAAAAAACTAGCACTTTTCCATGGGCGTAGCCAGGGGACGAACCCAGCGGACCCCGGCTCCAACCTTAATCTTTGATCCAATATTTTTTACTGTTGTCTCTCGATTATGTGTGATTTACGTTTTAGTGAACCCTCAACTAATTTGTATCATAATATCATAATTTTATTAAGGTTCAATGTGTTTGTAGTGTTTTATTGTTCATATTGGCTTCTACCTATACCTATGAGGGTTAAAAAAAGCTCATCATCATAAGTATTGTCGTCTTCAAAAATAATCATGTTTAAATATTTTTTTGAAAAGTAGACTTAGCTTTTTGAATTTTTTTTTTTTATTCTTACGCGTAATTATCGAAATAAGCAGAACAGAACGCTTGGAAAAATATTATTAAATTGCTATTACTACAATATTAATGTGAAAGTTTGGTATTCAATTGGAAATAAGTTTTTTAATAAGCTTCCTGCAATAGTTTCTTTGGCTACTACACAGTGGCGAAAATAGTCTTAGAAGACGTTGTCTTTGAAGACGTCGTTGACGACAATGGAGTAACAATGCTGATGTTTTATTGGACATGTCGCTATTAATTCAGTAATAACACAAAACATAGAAAATTTGTAGTAGAGAACACGAACGAGAAAAATTGTACAAAAAGAGCTGCAACTTGAAACGAACTTAGCAAAACATGTATCAGAGCCGTCTTCAAACATGTAACATACAATTTTCTTGAAATCTATTTCAAGAACTACAGAGAAATGAGAGAGAACACGAACGAGAAAAATCGTACAACAAGAGCAGCAATTTTGAACGAATGCGGACACTTAACAAGACGTGTATTGTAACCGTCTTCGAACAGGTGGCACACACTTGTCTTGCAAGTCATTTGGTCAATTTGTTTGAAATGATCTTCGAGCACAGCTATAGGATTGGAGCGATCTGTCCTCGAAAACTGACTACTGTCCTGAAAGTCGTCCTGGAAGACGGATGCACCCGTTCCTTATCTTTTATTTCCTTATCTTTTATTTGTTGGTTATAACGGTGGTGAAGAAAAATTGAAATAAAAAGCAGGAAAATTTTATGGTTTTTTAAGCTTTATTTTTTTAAGGAATTATTGTTTTTGATTATAAACTACATAAACAAATTATTTAATTAAAAAAATCAAGTATAATTACGTTTATTTAAGTATAAAAGTAAATAAATTAACATGAAAATGTTTTTTAAACTATATTTCCTATTGAATTATATAAAACTTTCTTAAATAAATTATATTATTTATTTTATTTATTTTTCTTTTTTTGTTCTGTTTATACTATGTTCGCAATTTTCAAGGCAACGTGGGTTTTGCTGTGCTTTACACACCAACGTGCTATTTTTGCCTCATATTGAAACGGAGCTGGAGCAAAACACATCCGCAATGCTTGAATCGTTCACTTCATGTTTACAATTTATTTCACTTGTAGAGCTATTTTATATTGAATCTCTATGCAGAAATAAATCCACAACTTGCTTGTTTTGGTAACGCACTATTTTATTAAATTTATATGGCATATTATCAAAACTCAAAAAAATTTATGGAGAAATTATAAAAGTAAACTCAATCAATTTGTCACTTTTCACTCTTTAACTTTATCTCAAACTAAATTGTTGTTTGCATATATCTAATATGATTTGATTTTTTTATAGTTACACAAATTTTTGAAACTAAATTGCAGTCTATAAGAAGTTTAATAAAAAATATAAAAATTTAGGAGCTGTGAAACTATTACCTCTGAAAGCATTTTCCAACCGTACTTTGAAAAACTTCTAATTTTAACTGAAATTAATCTTACTCTAAGTACTATTTTACAAAGCTTTGTTTTTTTTCGTTCTGATACAGTTTTACAACACAACATGTAGATTAATTACTCAGACAAGTGTTTTCTAAACAGGTTTGCGAAAAATTTTAATTTTTCTGTTGTAGGTAAGCTTACAATAAACACTATTACATAATGCTTGATTTGGTAGATTTTCATTTGCAAGTATATTTTAACTTTTTATTATTCTGTTAAGTTTTTTCGCTCTATATTTTATATTATTTTGGACAAGCTATGTTCGCCACGCGAACTGTCACTACTACCTAGATAATTGTATCATGGTCGCACATGTTGGATTGTTTGAATGTTCAAAAAACTATCCCGTTACTTGTTGAATAGCATGCCAAATCGTTTGACAGGAGCTATTGATTTTATAATATCTTATTATAAAGGGTGGTTAAATTTTAAGGGCCGATGTTGAATGTGTACCACACCTAAACGTCAAGTTTTTTTCTGCATTTCATTTGACAGTTCTCAATCTCAGACTAACTCAATTTGAACCGTGGAAAGATACACAATCGAGCAACGCGATAACGTTATTCAGGCTTACTATAAAATTGGGCAATCAAAATACATATCGTGCACTTCGTGGTTTTTTCGGTCAATTTAATCGTCCAAATGTGCTTGCAATCGGAAAAATCGTGCAAAAATTTTAGCAAACCGGGTCTGTAGGAGATGTGAAAACACCAGTGCATGCTCGAACAGCTCGTGGTGCAGAAAATATTGCTGCTGTTTGCGATATTGTGTCTGAAGAGCCGTCAGGCAGTTACTGTGAATGGTGTTCGCTATCGTGAGATGATAACGAACTTTTTATGGCCCGAATTGGAAGATATGGATGTGGACGATATGTGGTTTCAACAGGCACTTTTGAGCGACAAATTCAATGGCCGTGTTATCTCACGTGGTGGCGATGTCTATTGGCCGCCAAGATCATGTGATTTGACACCGTTGGACTTCTTTCTTTAGCGTTATTTGAAAAAAAGGTGTACGTCGATAAGCCAGCAATAATTCAAGAGCTAAAGGATGAGATAATTCTGTACGTCATCGAATATTTGGACCATCGGATGGAGGTGTGCCGGCAAGGGCGCGGAGGTCATTTGGCCAATATTTTGTTCCATGCATAATTGAACCATACCAATATTATCACAATAAAAAGAAATGATAATAATTTCCTAAATAATTTGTGTTTTATTCAAAATCAACATCGGCCCTTAATTTTTATTTTTCCATTTTCAGTTTGTTTAATGGAGTTCTAAAAATTGGTTGCCTTAATGTGATTTTATTTTTAATTCAAATATGAAACAATATTTTCCCTATATTTTCAGATATAAAAATGTATACACAAATGTGCTAAGAGAAAGTGAATGATGTAATCATTTTGGATTTACCATTTACACATGTTTTTTTTTTAACTTTGCAACGATAATCAGCGGCAATACATAACCGACTATTAATGCCTTAATTTATACATTGTTTATATGTATATTTCAGGATTAAGGGAACCAGCTCCACCCTATAGAAAAGTCTGGCTACGCCCATGCTTTTTTCCCATATCACCAAGTACTGGCATGTACCGATGCATGTCGGCACAGGTTCCCGTAGTCCTAGGTACACCAAATTTAAGAAACAAAAAGCCGAAATGTTCATTTCAGCCCTTGAAAGGACTTGGACTGAGCTTCTTATGATCAATTGTGTTTGTGCGTGTTGTGAAATGTTTGAACAAAAATGACCGAGAACTGTACCTACAAGTTTTATGCCAACTCCGAATGGCTTATGTTCGCAAGAAGCTTTTCATGGCAGTTTTTACTCTCTGTGGTTTGCCATTGTCTGCAGTGATGAGACGGCGAAACATAAAAATAATTCAATTGGTAAAACTTTCTGTGTCAGGTGGGTGTCGAACCAGGGCTCTCTGGCGTATGGGCCATGCACTGTAGCCACTGCGCCACACCCGCCACATAATACGATTTTAGCATCATACGACGAAATTAAGAGGTAAGTCATAAAAAAACAAGATCAATTTTTAAGGGACACTCTAATGGACATTATTGCTTATCCTGGTCTGCCTGGAAGAAGAGGACAGTACAGTCAAGCGAGAACAAAGGGCTGTTGGATTGCGATATTATGAGCATGAATACGATTCATGCTGTTCCCATATCGGAACTTCTGTGCTTCATTACGTTACAAACATATTCAATAGGGAGTCAAATATTAATTTCGTCTTTTTCATTTAATTCTGTCTACTCTGTCTTTTCAGCAACAAATCTGATCCGATCTAAGTTCGAATTCCGTCATAGCAAGATAAATAGTAATTATGGCCGTATTTTGTAAAACGCAAGCGTTCACGTCACTTGGGGTTTTTTGTCTGGCTATAAATTTCAGTAGAAAACTTTAGTGAGAGAAAGAGAGTCTGTTTTACTTTATATGAAAGCGGAACTGCCAGACAAAAAACCCCAAGTGACGTTATGGGGCACTATGTTCATCTTTACAAATGTTTTTATCTCGTTAATGTTATAAGGGGTATTTTTAGAGGTTTCATTTTTCGACTGAGATTGAACAGTCTGGCTAGATCTGGCAAAGCTATTGCCATTTATATTTTTAGTTTAGTTTGCCATTTTATAATGAATAGACTAACGTCAGAACGCTACGTCCATTTTATGATCGACATAATCTTCCATCCGAACGACTAATGGTCCAATTATGTTCGCGTAACGTGACCGTAGCAAATGTCACATAAATTTCTGTTCTATGGGTTTTGTGTGTATCTGGTTATATTCCATGCAACATAGCTTAGAGAAATATTAATAAAAGATAAACGTCGAACAAATACTCTACGTTACTTTGCGTTTTTGTGACAGCTGCGGTAGCTTTTGTTCTTTCTTTTGTTTGATAAATGAATATTATAAGCAAACTTGTGCGTAAAAAGTTTTCTTCCTTTTGTTTTAAATGAATACGAATCAAGGGCAATTTGACTGCCATAAAAATATAGGAAGTGAAATATAAACAATCACGTAATATATAAATACAATCACGTGGAAATTGCGGAGCTGCTGATCCATGCAAATGGAAAAAAGCTATCGCAATGGTGCACGGCCACAGTATACGTCCACTCCACTGCCTATTTGAGTGCGGTCAGCAGGTAAACATTCCGCCGGTCCGCGATTTCCACGTGATTGTTCAAAGCTGCCTTTGAAGCAGCCATATTTTTTCTCTTGCCCTTGATTTATAGTAAAATTAATCGGATTCAAGTAAACAAAACTTTTTTATAACATTTGAATTTGTGTTTTCAGAGACGTTATGTTATTTTGTAATGAAATAATTTTTGCTCCATGCGTTTTTTAATTTTGCCACAAATTACAAATGTTTTAGTTTTGTAAACAAAATCAGCTGATTTGAAGTTTTGTCAAGTAGATGTACGTCTGCCCAATCAACACGATATTTGCTACGTGCAATCTGCGATTTGCTGCGGCCACATTTCGTTGCGTTACGCGAACATAATTGGACCATAATTCTAATAGTCATCGTTTTCACACCACTCTACATTGCAATACATGACAATACAATACGCATCCGCAATGACGGGATGTAAATACTCTTAAAAATAATTAGAAATTTGTTAAAAAGTTTATTTTAGCTAATAAATACTGATTGAAATTAAGAATAATTAATAATTTAAATTTTAATAGTTCATATTATTCTTTAATAAAAAAAGCGAAAAGAGCTTTTAAGCACACAGAAAAAAATCTGTTTGAATAACAAAATCATATTAACCTAATATTTATTAATAATATGTGATTCTTAATATTTTGATGAGTTCTAAAATACTGTATAATTTAGCGATTTTTTTTATGTTTTAAATATTTTGTTTTTATAAATGAAGTGGTATTAGAGTTTATTAAAAATTAACAAAACATTAATTTATTGTATACTTTCAAATAAAGATATTACTGGTGTATGGTAAATTTTATTTCATTTTTGGAGGTAATTTGGTAAAAAACAAATTCGAGAGTGGCAACCCTGGTTACAGTGCGCACCGAAGAGACAATTGCTGCTGTAGAGCGTAGTATTGAGTAGGACTCAAATGAGTCGATACGCCTTCGCGCGCAGCAATTGGAGCAGTCTGCATCCACTTTTTGGAATATTTTACATAAAGGTTGAAAACTAAAGCCACAAAGTTGAAAAATTCAACCACAAGTTTGAAACATCTGACAATTTCTTTTTTTTTTTTTGCAACTTTTAGATTTGAAATTTCAATTTTATAGGTCGTTTATAGGGACAAACATGGCCGAACGTTGAGAACAAGGGCTGGAACTCATCTATCACAGAAGTTTTTCAATTGAAATGAATATTTTTGATCAATCGTCACCTCGATATCAATTGTAAGAAGCTCTTTAAAAGCCCTTTTAATGGCTGAAATAGTCAATTCGTTTTATAGTTTTTAATTTCATTTACTTTACCTATTCAGACGAAATTTTCGTCAGGAAATATTTGAATTTTTTTTATACACATACCTACTTATTTACTTCAATTAAAATTGAAAATTTCAACTTGTTTGGAAAGGATATATGTACTTACTTAAAAAGTTGAATAAGTGTTCCAAAATTTTAAATCTCTTCATGTTTGATTACACTAGGCGCCAAAATCCAAAAAAATTTCTGTGATCCACATGCTACTAATTTTTTCTTATAAACTTTACATTTACAAAATTACAAATTACAATTACAATTTAATTTTCGAATACTTTTCTGAACTTATTTTATCGCTTTCTAATTCAACATCTGTATCTTATTTCCTTTCCTATTTAAGTTAATATTTTTTTTTGTATTCTTTTTATTCTGTACTTTTTAAGGATTTATAAAGATATTTAATATTTCATTAAAAATAAAAGTTTTTAATTCAAAATTAATTTCAGTTGTGTATATATTAAATTAACCGGCATTAAATGAAAAAAATCATAAAAAAGTAGAATTTCGTTACCTTCACTCAATGGTCTATAACTTCATTATTCTTACATGAATTTTCCTCAAAGGCA
Organism: Coremacera marginata; assembly: GCA_914767935.1. Lineage (NCBI taxonomy): Eukaryota > Metazoa > Arthropoda > Insecta > Diptera > Sciomyzidae > Coremacera > Coremacera marginata. Next base: position 146,096,230 of record OU612045.1, read on the forward strand.
GTGTGTTTTTTTTTTCTTCAAAGAACTATCTTTACGTAAAAATTGATAAACTGAGATTTTTTGAGATTTAAATTTTTTTTAAATTTTTGAAACATTATTCGACTTGATTTTTAAAAAAAAAAAAAATTCCCCGAATTTCTTCTAATTCCGTCAAATTTACTGAGCCAAATGACAAAGTTTGTTCTAAGCATTTGTAGGTAATTTATTCGTCTTGATTTAATTTTTTTTTAATTGGTTAATTCGTTTTCGAGATACTACACATCACGACTACATCCTGGAAAAAGGGGAAATTTTTTCAAAAAATCATAACTCAAAAACTTTTCCATAGAAAATGTAATTTTTTATTGTGATATGTTATCATTCAGGGAAATTTTAATGGCCATATATTAAAAAATTTCAACAGCTCAAGCTTAGAGTACCTTGAATTACCAAGATTTAAATTAAATTAAGTCACCATTAAAGCACTTTTCATCGCTTAAAGGTTAATAAGCTTGTACTTGAGAGCCGACCTAAAGTTGTCGTTGATGCCATGGAAGAAACTAAATTATTTTTAGCTAACAACGTCAAAAGGTACAATTCTATTTAAATTGCTGCTGTTGTCATAGACGGCGTTGTTGTTGTTGTTGTTGGCTTTTCTATAACGTTGTTACCGCTGAGTAGTTGATTGTGCTCACAAGAAAATGTTTGCATTAATGCAATGTGTGCAAACATTACATTAATTTACGCAAACGCTGGCACAGCGTAATAAAAGCATTTAGTACTCAAAACATACATACCTACATACTCATATCTACATACACATTTATGTTTATGCATATGTCTGTGCACACCCAGTAGTCTAAGTCGTAAAGCATTGATGAATGAATAATGTACGTTTCTTAATTTTTGGCATTATATGCTGATTCGGCAATTAATTTCATTGACGAAGATCTCATATAAAAGTGATAAATTTGTGCAACGAGCACATTACAGAAACTTTACAATTTTTCGTGCACGTACACAATACCGACACGTTGAGGAACTTTCGTTAACAATCAAAGAGCAGAAACATGATAGTGTAAACTACATAGCCTGATGCCTTTGAAATTTGTCGAACACGTCAGCTCTTTATTGGTAAATTTAGACATTGCACAATCTCTGTTTACATCAGTTTTGTTTTAGTGGCCAATTGGATATCGCGTTGGTTTTTGCTTTTCGGTAGCTTTAGCATTTCTGTCATATCTCACGTTGTAGTTTGTGTAGACATATATACACAAAACGTACTGCTTATTTTTTTATTGTTGAATGTCAAATTTCCACGCCAATTACATATACGGCCTTATAATGCCAGCGACTCTCCATTTTACCTCTCCACACATGGTTGTGAACTTGGCTGCACCGAACAAATTTTTTCCTTCAACAGCGTACTACCTAGCGACAAAAATTCCCTTGCCTGTTCGCTGTCAAAAAACTCAATGTACTTTTATAGAAATTTTGTTTTCGTTTTTACAACAAATTTGCTTCTACTTGCTATAAGATGTTACCAGCATCGGTGTTTTGTAGCTGCACTGCATTTATCGATATGGCAGTGCTAATGTATTGGTTGGAATGGATAGAATGGATAGAGACGAAAAGCAATCGTGTTTTTTAACGGCTGGCTTCCGCACTTTATCATTTCTTTAATAAACTTCCTTTGGATTTAATGTAATATTTGTTTAAGTTTCTTTAATAATAAAGAGTTTTATATTGTAGTGGTAACACGTCTACAGTTTTCCTTTGCGAATTCACATCAAGAAAAAACAAAACACACCGATGCTGGTGACATCTAATTGGCATAAGCCAATTCATACTTCTCATCTATTGATAGATTGTAACAATCTACTGCAGCATAGCTTCTGTTATACTTAACATTGAATCAACAAACGTTTATAACACAACCTGGTTTATAGGTGGCCTGGTGGATAGTGTATATAACTCGTGCTCGACTGGATGCGGGTTCGAGTCCCCACGGGGGGTAAAGGATTATTTTTAATATTAAAGTATTTAATTTTCTTGTTGTAATAAACGCAAGCAATAAGAAACCATAAAATTCTAAGAAAAAATCTGTCGAAAATTTTTCAGATTTCACTCGAAGCAAATCACAGAACGAGGAGTCAAAAGAGTAAAAAGATTCGCTTCCAAAATTGTCTGAATAATTGTTCCATGTGTTTTTAAGATGATGTATTTTTTAAATTTTTACGAAAAAAATTACCACGAAATATAAGTAAAACTACCCTTTGAAGGAAAAACATGAATAGACACAAAAATGTTTAACAAATTTTCAATGAACGAGCACAAGACGGACACGTTCATTAATTTTCTACAAGTCTGGCTAAGGCAGCAAGTTCTTTAATGAAATTATCAACACAAATTCGTCAATAATAACGTAGTCTGCAGGGCATGAATATATTAGATCCTGTGATAAGCATGAAAATACTGTAATAAGTAAGCATTTACGTATGCGCGAGTTGGCGTTCGTAAGTAAATCTGTGCGAATGTGTGTATGCATGAGTGTGTATGGATGTTTTTCTAATGCTTTCTAGCTGTTGGCAAGGATATCTTTAGCTACAAAGCGGATACTTAACATAAGCCAAGCACTGCGCTCAAGCATGTTAAAACAAAGTGATTCAATCCTAATATATCTACCAACATTTAAAACTGCTTAACTATAGAAAATATTTATTTTAATGGTTATACGAGCGGTACAAAAAACATATAGACAGCGAAGACTTTGCTTTGGTTGTTAATGAGTAGTGGGTGATGATGGCAACTCTGAGAAATCAGGAGCAAATACTTGAAGCTCAACGCACAGTAATTGATAAAATGACTTGGGGAAATTTTAAGACTAGGCTGGCTGTTTGGAAGATATCTTAACGAACTTAAGCTGCTTAAGACTTATATTTAATCTCGGTTGCCGCAGCTTATTACTGTTTAATTAAGCAGTAAATCTGACAGGCTTAGATTACGACGAGTTTTTATATCTCTAGCATCATTTTGATTTTATACTTCTCCAAGTAGGATGAGGAAGTCGCGGTGTTAGCTTTTATTTTTCGAATTTATTGCTCGAATTATTGTTGAAATAAGCAGAAAAATTTCACTAATTTTGCTTATTATTTTCTATTAACCTAGTCAACAACTGTCAGCGACTTATTTAATGAGGTTGTGGATGTAATAAAAAAATAGCCCACATAACTCTAAAAATACTCTATTATCAGCAAACAAAAAAAAAATTAAAAAAAAAAAATTGAAACAAAAACAAAACCAAATCTGAACAAAATCTCACCCAAACAAACATCAGAACATTTACAAGCTGCTAATGCTGAGTAGAGGGCAAACTTCCGACATTTCTTGCTTGTGATGAATGAAAGCCACTTTTGACCAAACTCACACGGTCAAAATACCAATACACCAAAAGCACACACAAACGCCAAAGTCCTTTTAATCCGCTCTTAATAGTACAAGTTTTGTTGGTAAATCCTAGCAGCGGTTCACATATTTCAGCACAGTGTGAATCCATTTTCATCAGCACAGCATACATAATGATAAAATTTATTGTCACACAAGAAATATCATGATAGGACAAAAAGTTATTATATAGCTTTTTACTTTTTTTTTTTTTAAATATATCTTATATATTTTTGCGCTGACAGCCGAGGACACTTGGAATATTAGGGGCGCGCATTTTTTATTGTGGTGGTGTTGGCAACATATGTCAGCAACATCATATTGATACAAGTTGACAGAAATTATATGCGAATTAAGTTGGATTTTTCGTATTAATAAACAATTTCAATTTGTGATTGCGATGAAAAATTCTTTGTGTCTGGTGAGTATGTTTGATTTCATGAGCGTTTAAGACATATGTGTAAAATTTTATGCCAAACAATGTGATTTATGCCAAATTTTCCACTGAAGATTTTTTTCTCATAAATAACAAAGGTTTTGTTAACAATCACAATTTCATGGTATAGTCTTTTTCTGAGAATAATATTGAACCAATACAGAGATTATCAATGAAAATAACCACAACTCTTCCTTCCGATTTTATTTCGAAATATTCACCTTAACTGTTTTAGTCACATGGTTTTTAGAAGTGATAAGGAAACAGAAAGAAGATTTTTGTGATAAAAGTTTGGTCACAGGAATATTACAGTAATTCATGACAATTACAACCAAAACACATAAAACTTCAGTTATTTTTTTAACTGTAACGAGAATTTATGCGATTTAACATTGATTTATTGGAAATTAATGAATAACATTCGCTTCGTAATGGGAATTTTTGACTGACAGCAAAAGTTGTAGTATTACGAGTATATCGCAAAGCTGTTTTGAATTCCAGTGATGAACACAAAATTATTATCTATATTATCATATTATTTTATTACATATATTTTATATTTATATTTATATTTTAATTTTATTATATATTATATTATTATATTATCTATATTATCATATTGCACAGTTTCATATCAGGGCGAAAAATATCATAAAATATACATAAATACAGTAAAATTCGGGTGCTGAGTAATCATCTGATTATCAATTTACCCATCAGTACTCAGAGAATACATCATAAAAAGATCTGTCCCGTACGTTAACGTTTTTAAAAGCAATAGCGGCCCTTTATCGGCAATGGTACACACAATACTGTCTTTCAATTCGTCCAAAGTCGCTGTTTTGTTCGCGTAAACCACTGACAGCATCTAACGTCAGATAAGTAGTCCAAAGGCGTTAAATGGCACGCTCTTAGTGGCCAATTGACTGGTACATATCAATTACAGTCTATAATATTATAGGACGATTGTTTGACTCTTACATAGGTGGCCATAACAACCCGTGTTCGGGTTTCGGCCGACCTCGTCAGCTTTCGCCAGGCGCCTCTGCCTTGCGCGCGCCTTCTCCAATTGGATACACCAAGTTCGGATAGGGCTTCCTCGGTTTGGTCCATCCATCGGAGGCATGGTCTCCCTCGTCGTCGTTGACCAGCGATCCTCGTCTCGAGCACATTTTTCGCTGGATCTTCGTCGTCCGTACGATGGACATAACCCAGCCATCGTAGTCGCTGCACAGTTATACGCCGAACTACTTCAATATCTTCGTAGAGCTCATACAGCTCGTGGTTCATTCGGATGCGATAGTCATCGCCGACTCGAACAGGACCGAAGATTTTGCAAAGAAGTTTTCTCTCGAACACCCCCAGAGCGACAGCGTCAGTTTGCGTAAATACCCACGCCTCAGCGCCTTAAAGCAGCACAGGTAGAACGAGCGTCTTGTAGAGTGCTAGTTTTGTCGATCGAGAGAGGGCTCTGGAACTTAGTTGCTTACTGAGCCCGTAATAGCACCTATTATAAATTCTTGTTCTTCGCTTTATCTCCAGGCTGATTTCGTTGTTGGTATTAATGGCGGTGCCAAGGTATACGAACTCCTTGACTTCTTCAAAGTTATAGCTGCCGGATGAAACGTGAGAGTCTAAACGCCGCGCTCCCTTGTTTGTAGACCGCATATACTTTTTTTACCCTCATTTATCGTCAAACCCACTTTGGCTGATTCCTTTTCGATAGCGGCGAAAGCAGCGGTAACATCTCTCTTGTTTCCTTCAGGAAAAGATGCCATTACGATGCACACCGGCGTTTCGTACGATCCCCTAAATGATGGTGTTGAAGAGATTGCAAGACAGTGGATCGCCTTGTCTCAAACCTCTTTCGGTATTAAAGGTTTCGGAGAGGTCATTTCCTACCTTGACGGAGCTGCGTGTGTTGCTCAACGTCATTCTTTAAAGTCTAATCAACTTTGCAGGTATACCAAACTCAGACAGTGTTGTGTATTGGCAATCTCTTCTCGGGCTATCGAACGCAGCTTTTAAATCGACAAAGAGATGGTGTGTGTCAATTTGATTTTCGTGGGTTTTCTCCAGGATTTGTCGTAGCGTGAAAATCTGGTCTATGGTGGACTTTCCAGGTCGAAAGCCACACTGATAAGTTCTAATCAGTGTTTTTGTAATCGGCTTTAATCTTTCAAACAGTACGCTTGAGAGAACCTTATATTCGATGGATATAAGACTGGTAATGGACAAGACACAATATTTAAACATTTTAGGGAAAATCTTAAAGTGAGCGCAACGAACTTGGGTCAAGGAAACGATTTTCGATTTGTTCAGAACAACGACCCGAAGTACACATCCTGACTTGTGAGGAAATGTTTACTTTATGATGTAAACGAAGTGATTCCCCATCCTCCTCAAAGCCCTGATCTTAACCGCATAGAGCATCTATGTTGCATCTATGTGGGAGCATCTGTGGGGTATTTGAGAACAAAAGATACCAAAACGCACCATAATTAGCAAGCAAATGCTAAAAAAGTCATCATGAGTAAATACAACGTTTGAAGGAGGTTATTTTAGTAAAAGGGTTTCATAATCGTTATTGAGACATCTAATTAATTTATATTACTTTTTGTTTTCTTATGACCTACGCAGAATTTTTTGGTTATTTTTTTAAAAGTGTATAATATAATTTAAAGTTTTTAAAATAAAAGTTGTGCAAGCAAATTCACGCTTGGTATTCAATTATGACGACAACAAGCAAAGATTCCAAAAAAAATGTATTTCATGTTATTTGATTGAAGTTTTTCCACATAACAGTCACATTTCTGTTGATATCTCATATATGCAGACAATTGTTTGAGACAGTGTTTTTTTATTTCACAATGATCGCAATAGATAGAAGTCTAGACAAGACTTAAAATGTGATCTAAAGGGCACATTTAATTCGATATTTTAAGCATTGCATTGGAAGCAATTTCAATTTTACCCTAAGATTTTAAATTTCTAGAAGAACCCTATGCAGAACTTTATTTACTGATTTTTTTAAAAATTCTTTGTGCTTTAACCAACGCCACATGACAATCACAACCTTCTGCTCGAAAAAAGGAAGTGTATTGATCTTACTCCCTGCTAAGATAAAAGCAACATTAAAACGAAAGAAATGGAATGAAAATCAGCGATGCCAGCTTGAGATTCAACCTTCCGGTAGACAACGAAAAACTGAAGAATTAAAGGAAAAACGTGAAGAGTAAATTCACTCCCAACATTGAGATCTCCCAACAGGCAAATATGTAAAGAAGTGCGCACAGCTGCTATTTAAAACAACGTTTTTTTAAACCTGTCACAAAAACACCAACAGATAACTCAGCCCGGCACACTCGATACTTACGACCATGCATGCGAGCCAAATTTAATACGATGAAAATATTTAAGACGTTTATGTATGCTGTAATTACCAACGCATAAGTAGCTTATAAAAATATTTCGCATTCTGTTTTATTTTTAAAAGATTACGCAGGAACCATAAAAATATTGTCAGCCACAAATATTGATAGAAGGCAAAAATATCAGAGTCATCGTAAAATGTGGAATGTACCGCCGCATTGCACGATTTTGTATATTGCCATTAAACATACTAATATTCATTTCTAAGGTCGTAAAACTTCCGTATTAATGTAGCAATTTTTTTGCTTGGCGGTGTATTTTTATGCCCGTATTTTTTATTTCTGCCAATTCTGCTAAGATGTCAGCTACGACAAACTTCGATAATGCATTCTAATAAATCATAAAATCGATAAGATTGATGTTTTGGCGTTAATAAATGTCGTTGAATGGGTACGTGAAAATAATAATAAAAAAAAAATCGTTAATTTTTTTTATGAACGCCTCGCTTTTAGGCCGCTAGCTTTTAAAAGTAATCCTGCTATACTGTAATTTTTAAATGTCGTTTCGATGCAAAAGAAAGCCATTCATTAAAAGCGGCTGTTTTTTAAGTTTTTTTTTTTTTTGTCGCCACATATAATTTATGTTTTAATACACAAAAACAAAAGCAACCAAACAGAGCGTCTCCATGTGGGTCGCACAGCGGTCTATCAGCTGGTCAGCGGGTCATGTTTTCTAAATACAAGCCCAATCAACTAAATGACAATTAATAACTTTTACAGTTAACTTGACAAAATGGCGTTAATACGGATGCGGATAACATTGTCTGCAAAAGGTTTTTGTTAGGCTATTACTTTCCGTCAGTATTGTTGTTGTTGTTGTTGCGGATAATAGCGTGAGTCCCGCTGTTTTAGACCAAATATGTTTTGAACTAATGACGTGTTTGTATGTGTGGTTTTAAATTAATACTATTGTCGGAATAACAGCGACAATAATTTTACAGCCGCCACAGACATAAAAGTTTTGTTTGATTTCGATTTTCTTTTATTTTTAATTATATTGTTTGCTGTTATTGTAGTTATTATAGCCCACTTGCGCTTGTATTTTGCTCGTGTATCTATGCGCTCAACTTGTTCGAGCAATCGTCATAAAATTTATTTTTTATTGTTTTTTGATAATTAAAAGTCATCGGCAGGAACATGAATAACCATGTCGTGTCTATTGTTTTCGAGCTTTGCCGTTATTTATATTGGCCATTAAGCGTTGCTGCAAATGAAGAGGTACAGGCATTCATTAGATAAATTATTGTACATGTCGTAGAGTGTGGTTTAATTTTCGTTTTTTTTTTTTTTGTTTTATTTCATAGTATATTTTTGCTTTTATTTTAACATTGGAAAAAAACGCAGTCATTAGTTCGTTAGCAGCATGTTCGGAGAGCTGTAATTTATATTTTATTGCTTTGTGACCGCAGTAAAGTTCTAATAATGACCATTTCGACGTCATTAACACGCTCCATATTGATGCAGTCTTCCCAATCAATACATCACTAAATCGGCTTTATTAATACTTTGGGATATAAACTAAATACTTAGACTCATTCTAACGCACATATATAGGTGAAATAGCGGAAGATATATGAACATACACTCACAGTTATCAAATTTTTTACACAATCTTTTCACCTCAATAAATGAATGGCTTGAGTTCAAAAAAGGACCAATTGAGACCAGTGGATATACAATAGTTATTTTTATTAAAAAAGTATTGGTAATTGTTTAGGATTGCCAATTCTCACAGGCAAAAAAAAAATTAAGCTAAAGTCTTGTGTAAATATAGGCACATTGTATTAAAAAATGGAAATATTTTAGAAAATTGTTCATTTATTTATTTCATCAATCAGAGGACAATACCTCAAACAGACTACTATGGATAGAAGAAAGAATAAACATCGAATCGATTACATGTAATAATGAACTGCATTGATTGAAACATAAACAAAATTACCAGTAGCACAGTAGTTTGAGCCCATACAAAAGTTGGACAAAAATAGAAGGAGTCGTCCGATTTGTATGAAATTTGGTGTGGTAAATGTGGTAAAAAATGAAAAAAGTAAATAATTTTGTTACCATATGAGCATATTTTACATATTAAAATTCAGGTTTGGAATTGTAATTTCGGTGTTTTTAAGAAACTATAACTGTTTCAAAAATGCATACATATATTTATATTTTTAATTTAAGAGAAATAACTGTTTTCTTTTTGTTTGAACAAAATTTAGTTCATACAGAAATGTTTTATCGATTTTAAGACATAAATATTTTTTTAAGAGTATTTTTGCACTAATATATGCACTCAGGAAATCATTGAATTTCGTATACAGCTGACATGGAAGAGTTGAGGTTTTAATAGCCATACTAGAATTATTATATACGAAAACAAAAATAATAAAAAGGAAGGGTGCGCTGAGAGGGTGCGCGAGTCCCGAATCGGTGAAATCCCGAAAGGATTAAGCCGTGGAAGGGTGCGGGAAGCCGCAAGGCAACTTGCCAGGACTGGTGCACGATAAAACCCCGAAAGGAGTGGAATCGTCAGCCAGACCTTTCAAAGCTGCAGCGCCCGGTAACGCTAAATCCAAAGCGGCTGTTAGCTCTTCGGCTAAGGATGGGGAAGGTGGACATGCTGTAAAGGTTGATAGCCTTCCACATAAAGAAAGGACGATGGAAGCTGGTGGAAGACCCTCAAAAGTCGACAGCCAGCCAGCACCTCGTGGTGTGTCAGCTCAATCTACTCCATAGTAGGGCAGCATCAGCAATGGTGATGCGTTGCATGGACCAACGAACAAAAATGGCCATTTCAGCACTTGAAAGGACTTTGACCGAGCTTCTTAAGATCAATTGCGTTGTGTGTGTTATAATGTTTGCAGACAAATGACCGAGAACTGGACCTACAAGCTTTATGCCGACTCCGAACGGCTTAGGTTCTCAAAAAGTTTTTCATGGCAGATTTTATTCTCTGAGGTTTGCCATTGTCTGCAGAAAGGTGACGGCCGAACAGAAAAATTAATTCAGCTGAAAAAACTTTCTGTGTCAGGTGGGAATCAAACCCGGGTCTTCTGGCGTATGAGCCGCACACTCACCCACTACGCCACGGCCGCCGCGTTGCATGAAGGAGGATGGAATTGACACAGCAATGCTCCAAGAACCTCTCAAAGCGGAATGCCACGCTGTACCAACCGGTAACAGATGGCAAGTGGAGGACTTGTATCTTGATGAGACATGGTATGCTAGAGGCCACACCTATGGTCCCCGGATTTCACCGTTGTGAGAATCGGGGATGGGGCAGGTGCTTATATGGTAGCTTCAGCGTATCTTCCTTATGACTCTCCGAACCAACCAAATTCAAAAGAGATGAAACGAAGTTGAGGGAACTACTGACCCAAAAAGCTATAAGAGTTTCAGGGAATGCAGCGAAAGTGAACGGAACTAGGATCTCTGAAGAAGAAGGTCAGAAAAGCTTTCAATCGACGGTACATGAGAGGGGGAACCCCAGAAACATGGGTAGACTGCAAGGCACGGAAAAGAACCTCATACGAAACCGTAAAAGGCAGTCGAGGAGAAACTTCTGCTCTGGGATGGAAACTATTTCAGAAGCATGTAGGCTTCAGAAAATGGTTTCGAAAGACCCCTTCTCCAAAGTGGGGCTGATCCGAAAAACGGACGAAACCATGGCAGAGAACCTAGAGAAGTCGATGTAAGTTCAGATGGAGGTGCATTTTCCTGGAAGTTTTAGGTCTGATGACCCGTGGACACCCTTGAAGAAAGGGATGCACAGAGTTGACAATCTGGAAGCCGAAAGAATTATAACTATGGACGGGGTGAGGAGTGCTATACGCTCATTTGCTTCGTACAGAACATCAGAGATGGATAGTATATTTCCGGCTATGATTCAATGGGGGGAGATCTCATTGAACCTAGGCTGTGGGGTATATTCGTTACTTGCCTTGCGACTGGGTACGTTCCGTGGATCTGGAGAGAGGCGAAAGTTGTCTTTCTTCCGAAGCCCGGAAAAAGGGAGTATGCGGAGGCGAAGTCGTTCAGACGGATCAGCCTTACGTATTCCCTCTTGAAAACAGTTGAAAGAGTGATGGTTGACTGTCTTGATAGCACTTCGCTTGTGCATTATTCTCTGAGTACATACCAAGATGCATATAGAGCGGGTAGGTCAACGGAGAGTGCTCTTCACGAATGCATCACGATGGCCACATTTATGCACATAGAGGGCAAAATATGCGTTCGAAGGCTGCGGCAAGACCTGACAGAGTGCAATGTAAGCCCAATGATAAGAAATGTGTAGACAATATGCTCAAGCACAGGGCTGTCATTATGCAGAATGGTAGAGTCAAGACTAGAGGTAGAGTAAATAGATGATTTCCTCAGGGCGGGTGTTATCGCCTACCCTGTGGAACATTACTGTGGACTCACTATTGGATAGACTGGATGAATCGGGTATACACATGATAGGGTATGCAGATTGCGTTATTGGTCTGTGGTAAGTTCATTGACACCATTTCTGACATCATGAGGGGACTACTCCGAATGGTGGAAGAGTGGTATCGAGAACAAGGCCTTACCGTGAACGCAGGAAGATCAGACAATATTCTCTTTACTAGAAAGAGGGGAAGCCTGAGGAGAGAACCACTCAGACTTTTTGGAGCTGAAATCAACATGTTCACGAAAGTTACTTATTTAGGGGTAACCCTTGATAGTAAACTGAACTGGAACGGGCATGCAGAAGATAGGATTCAAAAAGCCAAGAGGGTTCTGTTTCAGTGTAGACGCGTTTGTGGTCTCAAATAGAGGCTAAGCTCAGACGCTATGAAATTTGTCTACACTATGATAGTTAGACGTGTCATCACGTATGTTTCGGTGATTTGGTGGGCAAAAGTCAGCCAGAAAACTGTTAAGAAGAGACTGGACAGAGTCCAAGGGCTGGCGTGTGTTGGAATAACAGGTGCAATACGCACCACTCCAACAAGCGCAATGGAGGCTCTGTTAGGTATGCTGCCGTTGGATTTAGAAATAATGAAAAAATAATAAAAAATGTGGCATGGACCAACGGCCCTACATGGTCATATGCGCGTCCTCGATAGTATACAGAGAGATGTCACGAAGACGTCAGGGATGTCAGGGATGCTTATAGACGGAAGGCAGAGAGTAACAATAACAGAAAAATGTTATAAAATTCTTATAACAGATGTAGCCGTTTGTGAATAAACCGCTGGTAACGATGTCAGTATATTCACAGACGGCTCTCTCATGAATGGCAGAGCCGGGGCAGGCGTTTATTCAGAGGAGTTGAGTCTATGCTTTGTACTGAGGTTAGGGAGGTTTGTGTGTGTATACCAGGCGGAAATGCTTGGTGTAGTATATGCGCTGGACCACCTGATAGATGGCCGGGTCAATGGCAAGAAAATTGTCATTGCCCTTGACAGTCAGCGGGGACTATGTGTATGCAACGGACAGACACCACTTCCAGGTGGGTCATAGAATGTCTTACCAAACTCAATAGATACGCTCAGATAGACGAGCTCACACTAGTGTGGATGAAAGGATTTTGTGGCATAGAAGAGAATGAAAATGCTGATTCTTTAGCAAGAGAAGGATCAGCAAAAGAATTCTGTGGATCAGAACCACGTATTGCCATAGGTGACAACACGGCCTTATTTGGCAATGGATGGGGTCGGAACACAGTACAAGGGGGGAAAAAGCTGTTAATTGCAGGCAATCAAAGGCGGCCGTGAAGTGGTCTCGTAGTGAGGCAGCAAAAGTTATCCGATACAATCGAAGGACTTTAAGCTGACTTACTGCACTAGTCACAGGCCACGGTCCCTACATGTACCATCTCAGGAAGACGACTCTGACCAAGGACGATACGTGTAGGTTATGCCTAGAAGATCCGGAAACAGTGGCACACATTCTGTCTCAGTGGCCGGCTGTGGCAAATATAGGATTTACCATTCTGCGACGTCCCAGAGTGGGGAAGCCGAGATTGGTTAACTGACCTACAATGATATGCTTGAGGTGACAAAGGATGCTTATATAAGGAGCATGCTCGCATATGAGTGCTCCGAGCAGTAGCATCCTTCGTCGAACAGGGGACGAAAAGAGACCCACTGTGGTCCGCTTCGGCTAATCCCTGATTTAAAATATCGCATACTGAATACAAATAAGTCACAACACAAAATTTTTAAATTTCTAGGAGAAGAAAAAAAACTATTTAATTTTTTAAGGAATTCCATACAAAGCAATGAGACAAAACTTTATTTTTAAATTATAGAGAAAAAAGATGTGTACAAAATTTTGACAGTCAAAGAAATCATTTCCTTTGTAAAACTACGAATAGTTTTATATAAGAAAGTAAAAATTTGTAAATTTTGAGTTGCGACTGTTTTCTATTTAGTGTGCGATATATAAACAAATAAGTTTCCTTGGCCGAAAGATTATTGCGAGGACCTTCTAACCATAATTGAAGCTGTAATGATCACAAAAAAAATTCCAAATCTTTGAATTTTTCGAAAATAAAAGCTGTGGTTAAAGTTGTGATGCATTCAGTGTTGTGGTTACTACAACATCTTTTCAATTCTTGCATCTAGAGTAACTTCAATTCGGCGGTTACTAAAACTACAAAGAGAGAAATAACTTCATATAAGTTTTGACATCGCAGTGTTCTTGTTGAAAAAATTTAAAAATATCTGAAATTATTATTATTTTCAATTTTATAAAACGAAGTGAAATTGGGAAAGAGCTCAGTGAGTACAAATAAAATTTGATTTGATTAGTTAATCAAGAGACATCAAAGTTAAAGAACCAGCGCTCGAGGACGCCAGGTTTGCCGAAAAATTAGAAAACAGAATGTAAAGTGTACTTTCGTAGTATTTCTATTAAAAACTAATAAAAGTTGTGCTTTGTAGAATTTTTGAACTTCTTTCACAGCCTCCACAATGTCACAGCCTCTTATATTACATTTTTTGAGAGCCGTAATATTATGGCTCGAAGAAGCGATGTTTTGATAGCAACGCCAGTTCCGTGCTGGTAATAACTAAATTTTCTGTATACTCCGATGTTTTGTAGTGATTGATAATTTTTTGCTCTAATTATTTAAACTCAAATACATTTTTTACTTATAAATATTTGTTTATACACTTTTTACATTTTTTTAAATCAAAATAGTGCTCACTGTACATCATTTATGTCACTATTTATGTAGAAATTTATATACGGATCTTCATCGAATACCTTTCTAATATATTTGCTTTTTCGCTGAGAAGACAAAATAGGATCTGATGATATGAGCAAATATGTCATAAGATCCATATTTGAATTTTTTCTCGAGCTATGTCGTGCTTGCCTAAGACGAGCATATCGCATATGTTTGTGGTTGACTTCTAAAGCTTCTTCAGATAAAGCCCCTGCAAGAGAGAATTATTGTGAAAAAAAATCGCAAGATCAAACACGAATTTTTTTAAACTACAAAATTCAAAGTCACCTATTGTTCTTTCACCAGATTTTTATTTTAATAGAAGCAACAATAAAAGTAAATAAATAAATCATTATGTGTTCAAACTAATAACATTTTTACTAAAATTTTGCTTATTTTATTTTTGTGTAATCACTTTTGGATCACAATTTTGAAAAAAGTTATTTGTTTTTTTTTTTGCAAAAAATATTTATTATAGAAAAAGGACAATATAAAGCAAACACTTTTCGATTTTGACGATACTCCTTTTATTTCAATTTCAAAAATTTTTGAAAAATTGACGATATTCTTTTCATTAATTTAAAAAATTTTAGCTAAAATTTGACTTATTTAACAAAATAATATAGTTAAAATAAAATTTAAAACAGAAAAAATCCTTTTTAAGGTTTTTATAAATACAAGAACTAAGTTTATGATTCCAGTTTATAGTAAATTTCCAAATGTGTAGTGCTATTTTTGTCAAAATTCTTTTTGTCATTCCCTTTTACACGTTGGTGCCTTTTAGTTTGAAATCGTTGGCGACACTGGCAAGAACAATTATTCCACCAACAGTATGTTCACTCTTTGCCATTTTTGCCCATAAGCTTACAATACAAAATCCTCTTGCATTGTTTCATAGTTATTGTTGTTGCTTGAGAAGTTTTTGCGTACCAGCAAGCAAATACTAAGAGATGAAGCATACAAAATAATAAAAAACACAATGCACAATAAAAAATAACTTAAAATATTAATACACAAATAATCATATCAGGCCGGTAGCCAGGATGTACCTTAGGGGGGGGTTTTGATAAAAAATCTATCAGTAGATACCAGTAAAAACTGACCACTCTTTTAAGACTATTTGTGAATATGCCTGTTTTTAAATGACCATAAGATAGATGAGAAGAGTTTATTTAATTTTTTTTTTACAAATCAATTTTGAGTACTAAGTGTTTTGATTTTTGCCTATAGTTTGTTGAAAAATGGTCCAAATTGAGAATTTTTAATTTTTTTTTTAAAAGTTTTATTCCGAAAATTACCACAAACAGTAAAAATGTCTGTGACAAAATTTTACTAATTCAACAATATTAATGCGAACGGTAAAAATAGGTTAGATTCCTTGCAGTTTATTAAAATCAAAATTAAAATCACCTATGAAAAATGCAAACATTTTTTAATAAGTTCAGCTTGTAAAGCTGTATTCACAACTTTTATGGACATTCCATATAAACGGGAGAAAAAAAAATTTAGTCTTTAGATTCAGTTTCTTTTTGGCTATCTTACGCTTTTGTTAATCCACAGCTTGTGTACAACTATTTGAACCTGTGTGATCCCTAGTTCGAGTTATCGTTAAAGGCTAAAATATTACTGTTCTCGAAAATGATTTCGACAATTTAAATAAATTCAAAAGAAAATATTTGAAGGCCTTTAAAAATTGAACAGTTTCATTTTCTCATGTTTCAATTCCAATAACCATTAATATATATATATATATTTTTTATTAAAATTTTTTGATTAGAGGAATCTACTCCGATAAAGTCACATTTAAATTTCAGACTATTTTTCAAAAACCGTAATTCGAATACTGGTTTTTGCACAGCACCAGTATCTTATACCCAATTTATTATATAAGATATCACATGAAAATAAGTTCATGTTAATATTAAAATAATTACTTTGCTAGATAAATTTTTAAAAAAAGAAACACTTCCTTTTTTTTAATATTCAAGAATTAAATCGGTTGTGGATTTATATTTAAATTATTAGCATATTAAATACACTAAAAACAAAATTTTTTGAACTTCTAAATTGTTTTTTAATTTTTTAATATAAAAAAAATAAATATTTTTAAAATGCTGAAGCTTAAAAAACTGTAATTGTTAATTTTTTTTTATGAAAATGTGGTAACATGATTAAAAAATCATCAAATCACTATAAAATTGGACTGCATAAAATGTTTTACAAAAATTTTTTCATATTTAGATTTAAGGGGATTTTCCGAAACCTGTTATTTGGAAAAAGCTTCGCACAGGGCTAAATTTTTGTGCCAAGTTGGAAATTTTAGATGTCAAAATTTTTAGTCATTCGCTTTACGTGGAATACCCCATAATGTATGTGTTAAATTTCGTGGTTCATATATTTTTTACCCTTTAAAAATGAAAAAAAAATCCACTCAAATGAATGCTTTTTCAAAAGTTCTGGGTCTAATAAGCTTACCCAGCAAACCATAGTTGACGACTTTGTCGAAATTCCGACGAATTCATAACTATTTCGAGCTGTCTTAAAGAAATCGTTACAATTCCGTTACGCAAATATCGGAACAGTTTCACTTCTTATACGAATTAATAAGCAAAATCAATATTTCACTTGGCCAAAAAAATTTTTCAATAATTAAGTGAAGTTTTCAAGAAAATTAACGTCATTCTCACAGTTTATCTAAAAAAATTACATTTTGATTTAAATAGTCTCATTTGTGTTAATTCTTTATACTTTCTGGACCCTAAGGGGGGGGAGGGGTTGAACACGTAAAACCCCCCTTGTCTACAGGCCGGAATCATATGCTTCTATTTTTATTCGCTATATATATATTTGAGAGGTCTTAACCACCGAACCACTTGCACCTCTGTGCTCCTCTGACTAGCATAATTATATTATAATATGAAGGCTCCATTCCTCTTGCCGTTGTTATTTTTACCTGATGTTTGTAATGATGATGCTCAACATCTTTTTTCTACAAATATTTTAAAAATTTTCACTGCCCAATTTTTTGATCCTATTTACAAATACAGGAATGGAAAAAAATCTATAATTGAAACACAGCAATTCAGCAAATAAAATCTCCAATTATTATTAATCAAAATAAAATCCTTAATAAAACCAATTCTAAGGCACTATAAAAAATCTAAAATAATAGGACCGTTCGGGTTTCAGGTACAGGTTATAGTCACATTGAGATAAAAGAGGCGAATCAGAAGGTTGCGGCCCACAGACTTGTTTTTTCGTCTAAATTTCATGTACAACGTGAATTTGCTGGTACTCATTTGAGGTATGAGGAATAAATCGATTATAAACTTTCCTTTTCATTTAATCCTTTGTTGTACAAACCAAGAAAGTATGCTGTCTTGGTTTGTACCTATTAAATTTTTCTATTATTCATCACAAAGTCAAAATCGCATAGAAAGCACTCATCAATTTTTGTTTTTTTGCCAACATTGCTTAGGTTTTTCTTCTAAACCATTATTATTGTTCTTAGAATAACTTATAACACCCAAACACTCATATGCGGTATAAACAATCATTATGATGAATTTGGTTTTATCAATTCATATGCTTCCGAGAAAATTTAACGGAACATGATACAACATTTAATATAAGCTCTATCGTGCTTTTGTGACGGATTGACAAAATGTACTGTCGCTTTAAGCGCTTTAACTTGACAATCGCTTAATCGATTGAAAATATGGCGGTCTCGGTTTTAAAAGGGAATAAATAGCTTTCAGATTATTTACTGTTTCAATATGTTAAGTAAATAGGTATGTGTTAAATAAAAATCTGTCGTTATTTAACCAAGGTACTTATTTTTTGTCACAAACAAATTTTTCGATTTCAGTATATATGTTTATGGCTGATACTCATAACAGATTTGTAAAATATTGCAATCATTTTGTATTGCAATCAGTGATTTCAGGGCCAATAGTCAATGATTTCAGGTTATAATTGCAATCTTTTAGTCATTTTTGATTTGCAATGACTCAGACAGGAAGTACTTAAATCATGTTTTAGTTATTTAATGCATAAAAAAATTTTGAGTCATTGCTGTGTTCCTTAAAACTTAAATCGCAAAAATGGCTCAAAACTAAATTCACTGCATTTCTTATTTCTTTTAAAAGGATGGCAATCATTTTAAGTCTTTGTTGAAGTCCTTAAAGTCAACTGATTGAAATCTTTCAAAATAAATAAAATCATGACCGAGAAAAATCATTAAGGCCACGATATATAATTCTTAACTTAACCTCAATCGTAAACAAATTCGAAAGCTTATATTTAATAAACATAATTCCAAATTTTGCTTGACTCAGCAAACATTTATTCTTCTCACAAAATGACTTAAAAAATTTTTGAATATAATCAAAAGACTTCAATTGATGTTAAAAGCAATATTGTTATCTATTTTATTATTACGCAAGCGCATTTTTTGTGATGACTATCAAATCTATACTATGGACTCGATATTCATAAATAGGGTAGCGATTGGAAGTTCTTGCCCTGTAGATGAGCAATAAGGTCTTATTTTTCCTTAAGTATTGTGTATTTTTTAAGACAATTTTCTTTGAAAAACCAAGCAAGGTTATGCCATTTTTTCATTCTTTGGGATGCCTAAATAAGTATATAAGTAAGTATAACTGGACTACTTCATACTGGCCTAATTCAATAGAAACATAGACAGTTTCTATGAAATAGCTAATTGGTTCAAAGGTAAAAATAGTCCTTAATATAAAAACAAAATTACCTATCACTAGATTTTTTTTTATTTGGGCGTTTTAACGGCACAAGGGATTACTAGTTTGTTGTAATTTTGCTTATTGTCAAATTGTTTTTTTAAATAATGCAAATAAATAAAATGATTTTAACTCAATCCTTTGACCAACATCCCTGAGGAAATCCTCCAATTTAGGGCAGTTAGATTTATATGTTCTCAAGCTCTAGACTGTCTAGGCATAGTCCACCTCATTTATCTCGACCTTAAATACACTTTTTATTTCACTTCGCGCAGGGGCGGATCTAGGAAATTATTTCGGGGGGAATTTTAAAAATATTAATGTACGCTATAAACGTATCGTCGTTGGGCATGCAATACCGCGTATTAACCACATGCACATACACAGACACAATATCAGTAAAATTCTACAGGAGTGAAGAAAAACTGCTTTCATTTAAACTATTAAATGGATTTTCAACTAAACTACAAAATTTATTGAAATAAGATACTTGCTTTGTTCTGAAATCAGCGTTTAATGAAAAATCCGCCCTATATTCATTTTATCAAATTGAACTAAAATCCGAATTTAAATGTTGGCCTTTTTGCAATATACGCGGTATTGCAAGTGGCCGATACGCGTTATTGCACGCCCACAACGACGAAATGCATTGTATATTTATAAAATATGTAATCAGTAAATAAAATCAACTGTTTTTTAGAGTGTAAACTGATATTAATTTTTCTTGGCTTTTTCGATATAATGCCGATTACATTTTTGCACGTCACTTTCATGTCACGATGCATGTTAAACAACGTCAACCCGTTCAATCGGTCCTCACTGGTTTTGCTTCGCAGATACGTTTTTAATCTGCGTAGAGTCGTTGAAACTGTGAAAAAGCTTCGCTTCTCTCGTGTGTTAAACGACGCACCTGTGTTTTTGTTTTGCAAGTTATACACGGTAGAAAATTAAAATACAATCAATATTTGTCATTTGGACAGAAGTAAAACCACTATATCTTCAAACCGTTAGTCTTAAAAAAAAATATTTTGGAGATATTTAAGAGATCTTGAGTTGATCTCCTTTGTGGTGTAGTTTTTTACCAACACTTTTATAAAAAATTTAAATTTTTTGGAAACTAATTCATATTTTTCAAGGTCACCACAACTATTTTTTTGGTGTTTTGAAAACATGGTCGTATTGAGGCATTTATTTTCAATGCATTGAAAAAATTATTATACATTGAAAAATTAATGCTTACTATTTTGAACGAATTTTTCAAAAACTCTATACACAATTTTTTCATACAAACACTTTCTAAAGTGGGATAGTAAACTAAAAGTGGGATTTTTTATTTTTTTTTTTTTTTACTTCTCACTGTATTTTTTAATTTTTTCAGATAGTATACCTAATGGCCCTATCTCATTTTTGCTAAAAAAATTTCATGTGAGAATTTATTTATTGTTCAGGTTAGCCAAATAATAAATATTAGGCACAAAGATAATTTTGCGCGTTACCATTGCGTCAAAATGTAAATAAAAAAGCTTATTAATACGAAAATAGTCAAATAGTCACTTCACTGAAACAAAAAAATCAAAGAATTGGTCCAATGTACGATTCAATGAATCTCTGCTCACTGATTCAAAAAAAAATGTTCTTTGATTTAATTAAATTTTTGTTACTCCTAAAGAACGCATTCTTTAAATGAATGTACAGTACATTGATTTCAATGTATTAACATTAGTTTAATGAATCTGTTTTTTTAAACTAAGAACTATTTCCTTGATTTAAGAAAATTATTCCTTGGCTGTAAAAAAAATTGCATTAAATTAAGAAACAGAGATTAATTAAACCATTGAACTCGTACATGGGACTAATTCATCAAAACAAAGAACTGTTTCTCCAATTTTATGTACGTTTTTGACTGATTCAGTGTTCATCGTGATCGAAGTTAATTTTATCGTACAAGGAATCATCCTTCTACTACTTCGTAAAGATTCGAAGAATTCCAAACACGACATTTTTAAATTTACTTTGACATCTTGGATGGACTTCAATATGCACACGATTTATCCTTTGTCCACGTCTTATTCATAGAAGCAAAAACTCTCTTTACGGGAGCAGTAGAACCGGGCGTACAAAGAATGTACTCAATGATTTTTGCACCTTTTTTGTAGCCGCAGCTTTTGTTTTCCAAATGACAGAATAGTTGGATCCATTGGCTTATGGTCGTTACCTTATTGTCTTTCCATAGATTGATTTTAACCTTTGATCAATAGTTCTTCACGTAACTAAATTACAAGTTTTGCATATCAAATTTTTGCATGAATTTTAATTTCTTAATTGGAGCATGCAATGTATTCAACAGCATCATCTGCAAAATCTGCTTTAATTGATAACAAAATAATTTAGC
The DNA here is from genome assembly GCA_914767935.1 of Coremacera marginata. Taxonomy (NCBI): domain Eukaryota; kingdom Metazoa; phylum Arthropoda; class Insecta; order Diptera; family Sciomyzidae; genus Coremacera; species Coremacera marginata. The sequence goes on from OU612045.1 coordinate 146,117,864, forward strand.
GATCAAGATCTCGGCATCGCATCAATCATTGATAAACCCTTTCTTTTCTTCAAATATCCAAATATTAAATGATATCAAGAGGTGACATTATTGCTTTGAATTTTTTCGGAAATATATTGCTAGCTTAAAAATTATGAAAGCCTATAAGAAGTATAAAAAATACTGAAAATTAAATTTTTGATTTAAAATGAAAGTGTTTTTTATGTCAAAATTGTGTAGGCAGTTTTTGAAAAATTCGTTTACAATAGTAAGCATTAATTCTTCGACGTACAATTTTGAGAATGCATTAGTAATGAATGCCTCAACACAACGATGTTTTAAAGTCTCAAAAAAAAAAAATAGTCGTGCTGAACTTGAAAAATGTGAATGAAATTTTAAGTGGTCAAAGAATTTTAAATTTTTCATTAATACGAGTATTTTGGTTAGAAACTGCACATTTATAAAATGTGAAATGTAAAAAAGAACTCTTAAGATAAGCTGAAAATTTTTTTTCTAGGACTTAAAGTTTTAAACATATAGTTGCTTTCCTACATGTCCGAATGACAAATTTTGATATTTTTTAATTTTTAGGAGGAGCTTAAACCTCTCTTCCCCTCTTAGGGTCCAGAAAGTATGACGAAAAAATACAGATGAAACTATTAAAACCAAATTGAGAACTGAGACTAAAATGTAAATTTACTTGAAGATGCAAAAATTTCAACAAAATGTTCAACATAAATTTAAAGACTTCGCTTCATCAATGAAAAAGTTGTTGGCAAAATGCAAGATTTGAATCTATTGTAATATTTGAATTTAACTCCAGGAAGAACTTTTGAAAAAGTTTTCGTTTGAAAAGATTTTTTATTTTTTCTTTAACCGCCTTCAAAGAGGAGGAGGTTCTCAAGTTCAACAATTATTACAAATAACGGTCAAGAAAATGGGCATTATTGGACAAATGGGCGTGGCCATATTAGAAAACAGTGTATCTTGAATAATTTTGAGACTAGTATACTGCAATTTACTATAGGGTTAGGCATTATTATTACAAATTACGGTCAAGAAAGTGGGCGTTATTCGAGAAATGGACGTGGCAATATTAGAAAAACACTGTATCTCGAAGAATATTGACAACAAGGAACTGCAATTAACACAATTATCACAAATTACGGGCAAGAAAATGGGCAGTATTCGACAAAGGGGCGTGGCAATATTAGAAGAACAGTGCATCACGAATAATATTTAAACTATGGTACAGCAATTTAGTATAGGGCTTGGCATTACTTACTTACTTACTTACTTAGGTGGGCGTAACAACCCGTGTCAGGATTTCGACCGACCTCATCAGCTCTCGCCAGGCGCCTCTGCTTTGCGCGCGCCTTCTCCAATCGGATACACCAAGTGCGGTTAGGGCTTCCTCAGCCTGGTCCATCCATCGGAGGCATGGTCTCCCTCGTTGTCGTTGACCAGCGACCCTCGCCTCGAGCACCTTTTTCGCTGGAGCTTCGTCGTCCATACGATGGACATGACCCAGCCAGCGTAGTCGCTGCACAGTTATACGCCGAACTACGTCAATGTCTCCGTAGAGCTCATACAGCTCGTGGTTCATTCGGATGCGATAGTCATTGCCGACTCGAACAGGACCGAAGATTTTGCGAAGAACTTTTCTCTCGAACACCCCCATAGCGGCTGCGTCAGCTTGCGAAACTACCCATGCCTCAGCGCCATAAAGCAGCACAGGTAGAACCAGCGTCTTGTAGTGTATTAGTTTTGTCGATCGAGAGAGGGCTCTGGAACTTAGTTTTACTGAGCCCGTAGTAACACCTATTAGCAATTATTGTTCTTCGCTTTATCTCCAGGCTGATTTCGTTGTTAGCATTAATGGCGGTGCCAAGGTATACAAACTCCTTGACTACTTCAAAGTTATAGCTGCCGGATGAAATGTGGGAGTCTAAACGCCGCGCTCCCTTGTTTGTAGACAGCATATACTTTGTTTTACCTTCATTTTTCGTCAAACCCACTTTAGCTGATTCCTTTTCGATAGCGCCGAAAGCAGCGGTAACATCTCTCTTGGTTCTGCCAACAATATCAATATCATCAGCGTACGCAAGGAGCTGGACACCTTTATAGAAAATGGTGCCATTACGATGCACACCGGCCTTTCGTACGATCCTCTTCATGATGACGTTAAAGAGATCGCAAGACAGTGGATCGCCTTGCCTGAAACCTCTTTCGGTATTGAAGGTTTCGGAGAGGTCATTTCCTACCTTGACGGAGCTGCGTGTGTTGCTCAACGTCATTCTGCAAAGTCTAATCAACTTTGCAGGTATACCGAACTCAGACATTGTTGCGTATAGGCAATCCCTTCTCGGGCTATCGAACGCAGCTTTAAAATCCACAAAGACAAAGTGTGTGTCAATTTGATTTTCGTGGGTTTTCTCCAGGATTTGTCGTAGCGTGAAAATCTGGTCTATGGTGGACTTACAAGGTCGAAAGTCACACTGATAAGGTCCAATCAGTGTTTTTGTAATCGGCTTTAATCTTTCACACAGTACGCCTGAGAGAACCTTATATGCCATGGAAATAAGACTGATACCTCTATAACTAGCGCAGATTGCAGGGTCTCATTTCTTAAGTATAGGACACAGTACACTGAGGTTCCAATCATAGGGCATGCTTTCTGCTAGCCATATTTTGCTGATGAGCTGATGCATGCGCCTTATCAATTCATCGCCGCCGGTTTTAAACAATTCAGCTGACAGGCCGTCAGCACCCGCTGCTTTATTGTTTTTGAGTCGTTGGATAGCAACTCGAACCTCTTCATGGTTAGGTGGTGATACTTCCACTCCGTCATCGTCGATTGGTGGCACTGCACTGCGCTCTCGATGGGCGGCATTGGTGGAATCGTCGCCAGTAAGTAAATTGGAGAAGTGCTGTTTCCATAATCTAAGCACACATTGTGTATCCGTATTCAGATCTCCATTTTCGTCTATGCAAGTGGACGCTCCGGGATTGAAACCTTGGGTTAGACGCTTAACTTGTTGATAGAATTTTCGTGCATCCTTCTTGCCCTGGTATACCTCTAGTTCCTCACGCTCACGCTTTTCCTGCTCTCTTTTCTTGCGTCTGAAAAGGCGCCTCTCTTCCTTCCTCTTTTCGCGGTAGTTTTCTCGCACGGCTCGCGTTGCAGCTGACTGCAGCGTTTTTCTGTATGCGGCGTTTTTTACTGCTGTCGCGATGCGACACTCCTGATCGTACCATTGGTTCCGACGTTGCGGGCGCCGGAAACCAATGACTTCTTCAGCGGCAGCGCGCATGGAGTGGGATATATGCGCCCAAAGTCCGCCGGCGTCGTCGAGTCCAGCGGTTGGTTGGTTGAGCTTAACCGAGAGTTCAGCGGAGTAGGCTTCGACAGTCCGTTGTAATTGCAGCTTAGCGACATCTAGCTTTCGTTGCATTTCTGTGCGTATGTTCTTCGCATTGCATAATCGCATGCGGATCTTGGCTGCAACAAGATAATGGTCGGAGTAAATGTTAACCCCCCGAAATGTACGCACATCTAGAACACTAGAGGCATGCCTTCCTTCGATTACAACATGATCAATTTGGTTTCGCGTTTTTTGATCCGGGGACAGCCAGGTGGCCTTGTGGATGTCGAGGTGCTTAAATCTGGTGCTGCTAACTACCATGTTTCGCGCCGTAGCGAAGTCGATCAGTCTTAGACCGTTGTTCGTGGAGGTCTCGTGAAGACTGAACTGACCGACAGTAGGGCCAAAGAATCCTTCCCTTCCAACTTTCGCATTAAAATCGCCGAGGACTATTTTCACGTCATGGACCGGAAGGTGGTCATATACGTCCTCAAGACTAGCGTAGAAAGCGTCCTTGACGGCTTCGCCCTTTTCCTCCGTCGGGGCGTGCGCGCAAATAAGGCTAATGTAGAAAAATTTTGCCTTGATGCGGATCGGGGCCAATCTTTCGTTCACAGGTGTGAACAGGGAAACAAGGTGGCATAGTTTCCGGCTAACGACGAATCCACATCCGAATTCGCGCTTCTCCGCATGGCAGCTGTAGTAGATATCGCAGTGTGCTTGTTTAGAGCATTTCCTGGATGGCGGTGATGTCAGCCTTTATTGTTTTGAGGGCTTCCGCCAGTTGGATAATGGCACCTTCCTTATAAAGGGTCCGGGCATTTCAGGTGCATATCCTTAAATCATTGTCCGTTTTTCGTTTGCGGTGGTCGTCAACGTAATTGGGGTTCTTATCCGAGGCTGGTTTAGTTTTCATTGGGCAGTAGTAATCTGGCGGGACCCAAACCCTGCGCACATTCCCTGTTTAAGGTCTATGGATCGACCCGCCGCTCAAATTAGCCGTCAAACTGACGGATGCCAGTTTGCCGTTGTCCAGGGAACACCACTTGGAGGTTTGAGTCGACTTGAGACGATTTCGACATGGATAATGCTGGCCTCGCCAGGTTGAGGCGGTCAGACACGTTGCTATGTGGAGGTTCACCCCCTGGGCTTGGCATTATTTTTACAAATAACGGTCAAAAAAGTGGGCGTATTCGACAATTGGGCGTGGTAGTGCTAGAAAAACAGTGCATATCGAATAATATTAACCCTAGGGTACTGAATTTTAGCACAGGGGTAGGCGGAAGTATTAAAAATTACGGTAAATAAAGTAGGCGGTATTTTGCAAGTGTGCGTGGCAATACTAGAAAAACACTGTATCTTAGTTAATATTGAAGCTGGGGTACTGAAATGAAGTACAGGGTTAGGCACAATTATTACAAATAACGGTCAAGAAAGTGGGCGCAACAACAAATCAATAAATGGGCGTGGTATTATTATAAAAATACTATATTTCGAATGATATTGACACTAGTGTAAAACAATTCGTTACAATAATAGGTACATTTATTACCAATAAGCTTTTACAAATTAACAGAACAAATTTTCTAAGAATAATTGTTTTTATATAGTTTATACACTTTTTTCGAAAATTTATCATATTTTTTAAAAAGGAAGAAAACATACTTTAAAATTTATTTATAATTTATTTTAACATATCATTACATTGGAAATCTTCTTATTTTAATTTTTTTCTAATTTGTTTTATTATCATAAATATATTAATTTATTTCTGAATACAAAAGCTTTGAAGTTGGCACTTCTGATTAAAAATTTGATTATGCTTGCGCCGTTCTTAAAAGCTTTATATTCATAAATAAATATATTTATGATAATAAAAGAAATTGGTAAAAAATTAATATAGTAAGATGTCCAATGTAATAATATGTTTAAATACATGATCAAATATGATCAAGAAATCAAAAGCAAAAGTTATTTTAAAATTATTTTTAACTTTGTAGTGAAAAAAAAAGTTTTTTACTTTGTAATTTGATATGTGAAGCGGAAAAATCGCATTAAGTCTTAATATGCTTTTTTTCAAAAAAAAATTTCTCAAACTTAAGTAAATTAATTAATTGTCAAAATACAAAAATAATGTCATAAATAATTCAAAAAATTTTATATAGTCCAATTCTAGGGGGACTTGATGATTTTTTTAATCATGTTACCAAAATTCTAATAGGAAAAATTAATATTATATTTTTTTAACTTCGGCATTTTTAAAACTATTTTTTATTATAGTAAAAAATTTGAAAAAGATTTTGAAAAAAAAAAATTTGTTTTTTAATTTTTGTTATAATTTTTTTTTTTTTTTTTTTTGTAAACAATTTATGTTCAAGTCCACGAGAGAAAAAATTCTTTAATATTAAAAAAAAGTTACAGTTTAATTCTTTTTAAAAAAATGTATCCACCTGAGTAATGGTTTTCAAACAGTCATAGTTTGATGTGATAACTCACATGTGTGTAAGAATATTGGTTTCCTGTAAAGTCTTGTTTTCGAATTAGGGCTTTTAAAATCATCTAAAATTAAAATATGACTTTCATCAGAGACGATTCCCTTGCTCGAAAAATTTTATAAAAAAAAAATATACAGTGATTGTTATTGGAAATTGGATTGGAAATTTTTTTAGTCATGGTATCCAATTCTGATAAGAAAATGGAAAGATCAAATTTTACAACTTTGGCATTTTTAACAGTATTTTATTAATATTTCGAAAAATTTAAAAAAATGTCCAAGTAAAAAAAATTTAGTTCTCAGATATCTTAAAATATATCCTTTTTAATATAATTTAATTCATAAGGTTATTAAAAAAAAGGCACGCTCAAGAATAATCATTAAAGTAAAACGGTTTTGCTTAGAAAAATTTTCAAAGCTTTTAATTTTTTATTGGCATCTACTTATAGATTTTTTTTATATCCAAACTATCTCCCCCAGCGAAATTCTGGCTACGGACCTGATAAATGTTAAAGTTTTTTTTGCTTCTTTATTTGTCATCGCCCGATATACATATATCAAAATAACTGTTTCCTTAAGCCTTATTTTAAACACTGACTTTTTAATCACAAAATTATTTAAACAAAAATTATTTCGTGATATAATTACAATTTTATCTCAAATACAATTTATTTCACCACAGTGTGGTGGGGGTTGAACCAAAAAATAAACAAAAACAATATAAAAATTGTTACAAATTGTCTGGGTTTTCATTATAATAAACATATAAAACCATTTGGCAAATAAAAGCAAAACATTGTATAATTTGTTATTCTTAATGTTTTAACAAAAATAACAAAAACAGAAAAAGCCTCTTTGTGTACATTGCCAAAAGCTGCAGCTGAAAGCTTTACCAAAAGCAGGTAAGGTATGGTAAGCACGACAAACAAACACATACATAAACTTTTGCCAAGTCAAAGTATGAAAATATCTTTCATCCAACCCAACCCAATCCAACCCAACACAAACACAAACGCACCCATGAAAATCGAACAAAAGCAACAAAAGCTACTTATTATCAATTGTAGATTGTACCATATGGCATACAAATTGGAATATTAATGCGGTGCTTTTTCATGCTACTACTTTTATACTTACCTACGTTTTTTCTTTCTTATTATTTCTTTACAGACAAGCACGTACGTATAAAATAGAATGTGTGTCAGATAAAGGAAGACGTCACATGAATGAGAAGTAGAAGAGGAATATACATCATAAGAAATCAACGAGATGAACGCGTAATAGTAAAAAAAAAATAATAAAAATAAGAGTTCTATAGGGAAAATAAGAACGGGATCTCGAGAAAAAGCAGCAAGAACAAGATTGCAAATTGTCAACCTCCAAACCTCTCTAACCTGCTGGCAACTGTGTCATTTTTATTAATAAAACAAACAACAAACAGAGAGAAAGAAACAGAAAAAAAACTAAAAAATAGACACAATTTCCAAAGTGTCACAGAAGTTAGTAGCTATAGCTGTAGCTGGAGCAGCTTATCCTTGGAGACACTCATCGAATGTGCAGTTGCAGAAACAGTTGGAGGCCATAAAGCTGAGAACGGGAAATTATCTACATAAATTCCAACTGCATTGCGTTGGCAGTCAACAGAAGATAGGAAAGACAGAGCGACAGCCAGAAAGACTCCGACAGCCAGAAGAGTAAAACAATAAGACGTAAAGTCGAAGAGTCACAGCAGCTCAGCCCAGTTTGGCACGTAGAAATTCAAGTGTCAGACAGACAACAACAGCCATTGACTATTACAGAACAGAGCGCATAGACCAGATAGCAGAAAGCAGGGTGCCCCAACAGCTGTAACGTTGTCGTGGGCACAAAATGCCAGCGACAGACAAGTTATTGTTAAGCTTAGACTTGGTAAAAACGGCATAAAAGCAGACACTCAACCAAAGCGGATAAAACGTTGAAGATATCAACATCCGTTTCCGTTGAAAATACTTTTCCATCCAACCAACCCCAAATAACCACTCGACACAACCCAAACTCAGCAGGCACTCGGCCAAACTCGACTACGACAAACCGGCTTTAAAGGCTGGCTATAAAGCAGTCAAAAGTAGGTACTGGCATAAAAATAGGACGACGCATATTAATCCAAGCAAAAATAGCAGCACCAAGAATTGCATTACGGCACAGGAAATGCAACAAAAAACAACTGTGGAAAGTTGAAGTAGTTTTGACAAAACTAGGACACTGAGCAAGGAGACTAAAACAACGATGATAGTAAAATGTGAACATGTCATAAACCTGAAGAAGTCAACAACGAAATGGATAAAATCTACAAAATCTACAGTGTTGACAAAATTTATAAATTTACAAGTGGGTCAACAGTGAGGTAAAACGTCGTACAAGGAAAAACACCAATAAAAAAACAAACAAAAAAAAATCCAAGAAAATAAATTGAGAAAACACATTTAACAGTTTAAGCCAAATTGTAAAAATAAATACAAATAAGAGAAACGGGCCAATAGTGGATATAGGCTCCAACACTGCAAAAGAAGTAGAGACTTTATGCAAACAAGTCAAGAAAAGACATTCAAAACGAGATCGAAAAATTGGTGAAGAGCAGAGTAACAAGAAATGATTCAACAAGAGCAAAGTAGAATGAACAAGGACACCAAAAATTAATAAAAAATAAATAATTCAAGTGTATAAGTTCAGAAAAGATATTTCACAGTCTAAAGATAAGAAAATAAAACATACAAAAATAACAGTAAAACACAGTAAAAAATAACTGTAAGAAATGTACAATGTGAAAAAACAATTCAGGAAAACAAGTCAAGAAAAGGCATTAACTATATAAAAAAAAAATAGAAACATAGGCGAAAGATAGAACGAGGGGCGATATCAAGAACTGAAAAAATCTGTATGAGACATTTCACAAACATAGAACAGTAAGAAAAAACCTGGAAAGTAAGAAAAAATATCACGCATATATAAGAAAAGTGATGAAAAAGTTGGCTAAAAACTAATAGGCCTAAGTGATAAAAAGAGAAAAAAAACTTACTACTTGTATTTAGGTGGACCTCAAGACAAAAAAAAAAAAAAAAAATAAAATCTATAAAGTCTGCAAAAAGATAATTGTCTAAGGTCATCACAAGAGTAAAAAAGAAACGATAGAAAAAAAATCTAATATTTAAAGTATTTGCCCGGAATTTGAAGAGCGTCTGGAAAAGGTCGTAAAAGAAAAAAAATTCCACAAATTCTCTTTTAAAGTCATATTAAATATTAAACAACGGGGTCAATTGTAGAAAGTCACTTAAAGGAAGTTTAAAGCTGTGACATAACACACAAGTTTGCCAAAAAGCTTTGTAGAAAGGTATTTCACAGTTGAAATATGAGTTAAGAAATAATATTAAAAGATTTATTTGATGCGAAAAAGTCGAAACAGACATTTTACAATTGAAAGGAGAGAAAACATAAACAAACTCTGATCTATTTTAAGAAGAAATTCTAAAAAGGTGTTCAAAAAACCAAACGACTGAGGTTTCAAAAAGAAAAAAACTTTTTCAGAAGTAAAAAAAAGGTAACCAAAAAAAGGAAAGAAACTATTTGGTTTTCAAAGTATTTGACTTTAATTTGAAGAGTGACTCAAAAAGTAACTAAAGAAATATAAAAAACTCTCACAAAACTTTTGTCAAAATCACATAAATCATAGGCTAGCAAGCCAACAAAATAAAGCCACTCAAGGGCAGCTTAAAATTGTGGCTACAATAAAAGCTACTTTGAAGTTTGCCAAAAAGCTTTGATTTGGGTTAACCACAAACTGTAAACTGGTAACAAGATATTTGTAGCATTTTCTTCCCCCAACACTGTACGTTAGATTAGAGCAAAGTGTGAGTAAGCCACAGCAATAAAGCTCAACATTGACAGGACAACAACAACGGCAGTATTCTCAATATATCAGCCAAATCCATAGCCAGGTAGCCGTATCTAAAGTCTAATAAAAAATATCAACCGTACAAAAACCGAAAAAGCACTGACCTGTATAAATGTCAAAATACTTTCGAAGTACACACTGAAACGCAATCGAGTTTTCACAGCTTTCACACTATAACCCGACTAAGTGTAAAGTCAAAACCTCGCCGGCTCTCTCTGTCTCTCTGCTGCAAACACTTTGGCGCTGTCCATTAGCGTGAAAGTGTCTGTGTGTGCGTACCAACTAGCACCACAGCTGGTTATACATCCATGTGAGGAATCATCCTCATCATCATCATCATCATCATCATAGTCGTCATCAATTTAATATAATGGATTCAGCAGCAACGAAGATACAATCGAAATGTCTTTGGAGCTTTCTGCTGATTGTTACTTTTATGTGCAATGGAACATTTTCAGGTGAGTTCAAGCTATAATAGCTACAAGATACATATCTAAAATGATAGATAGCTAGTTTTTTGTTTTGTTTTATTTCAGGTGTTACCTTATTTTATACTAGATTACAGCAATATACTATTTTAGTTTAGAACATTTCCAGTTTCATTTCGCATTTCCTTTTCTGCTTTACTGCTGTAACATTTGCTTCCATCTATCGAAGTTTAACTGTATTTCTGTTTTATTTCAACTTTATTTCTTTCTGTTTTTGTCTTTTTTCTGTAAAGTAAAAGTAAATCTAAAAAAAAAACAAAAAAATCATTAAAGCTGTTGTAAAAACTTTCTATTAAGCCCCGCCAGGTGTTTAAGGGTGTTGGTTGTGGTATTTTATAGCAGTATGAGGCTGAGGCTGAATCTACAGTTGAGCTGCGCTGAGCTTAGGCAAGTCATGAAACTTTCTTATCTGCTGCAAGTAAAAGTTTTTGATTTGTTTTCAATGTTAGAAAATAAAATAAGAATCGTGCGTCTATTTTTCTTGTAACTTTTATGTACGCCGGATTGTTTCATAGACAACTCTCGAAAACTCGAACTCTCCAACTCGAGTTCGATCAATAAATGCCAGGTGAAAAATAATTTTAGCTAAGTTTGTTTAGGTTTCATTTGTTTGGCCGTAGCTTGGCGGCAGTTAAATTTAAGCACTGCAAAAGTACTGCAGAGATTAGGTAAACCCTGCGGTGGTGTCAAAGTTATGATGGCCACTATTAACGTCATCTTTCGCTAAGTAGGTCAATTAGAGTTGACACAATGTTTCTTATTTTGTTTTGTTTTTCTCTAGCAAACTGTATAGATTTTATATAATATTGGACAAAACAAGTTAAAGTTACGTGTAGTCATTAAACAAAGTTAATTTTTCGGTTTTACTTGCTTCGGTTTAGAAATAAGTCGGAGTTAGTCAGTTTTGGACTAAGGTATGTAAGAATTTGGGCCAGTGATTTCTGTTCTGTGCTTACTGGAGCCAATTTTTCTTCCAGGTTTTCTTCCACTTGGTCCTTCGAACGAAGATGCAGTCTTCCCCTTCGGCGTTGACTCCCGCGAGGTATTACATCGAATAATTTCTTTGCTGGAGCGTCGTCCTCCATCCGCTCAACACGACCCGGCCGCTCGATTTAATAGGCTTGACTATGTCGATGCCATCGTATGGTTCTATCGTATTTGGTACTCGCCATTGACGCAGATTGGGTCGTACAATATGTTTTGAAGTGTCTTTCTTTCAAAGGTTCCTAAAGTATTTTCATGAGAACTGCTCAGCGTCCAGGTTTGTGGTACAATAACAAGACGGAAATCATTAGTGACTTCAAAAGCGTGACTTTTGTTCATCGAGAGAGGGCTCTGCTTCTTCATTGCCTACTAAGAGTAAATTAAAACCTGTTGAAAAGAGTTATACATCGTTTGATTTCAATATAAACATTAATGATGAAGCTTGCAATGGATCACAGGCAGGTGAGGTCCTTCACAAGTGGTATTGGCAAAAGTTATATAGGTTCCAAGACACCGGGTCTGCTTGCTTGTTGGCACCCCCGGTATTTTATCTTTTATCTGCATTTACTGCAAAACTAATAAAACTCAACTTTTTTTTTATTGAAAGAATGTTATAGAATAAAGTACAACTGCATTTAAGATAAGCAGCTCAGTGATCTTCTCCATCATTAGGTTGAAAAAGTTGCATATAAGTAACTACCTATCCTGAAACATGGTTTGGTAACAAATGGGGGGAGAAATTGTTTCCGATCTTAACAGCGCTGCTGGTGTACTGAGCTTCATCCTACACAGACTCAATATAGCACTTATACGAAATCCAAAAAAAAGTGAAGTATAGTGGTTCTTATCAGACTGTCCAAAGTTTTTCTAGGCACATCTCTAAGATTTTTGGTAGCGTAAAGATCTGGACGGCAGTAGATTTTCCAGGTCCTAAGCTACACTGATAAGATCTAACCAGTTGGTTTAGGTTGAGCTTGAGTTTACCAACATAAAATGCCGATGCAGAGCGACTGTTTTCACTGAGCGAGTCAGTTTGGATGGATTATTGAAATCGTCTCACCATTGAAAATGTGAAAGCAGATATACAAATAAAGTTTTACATTGGAATGGACTGCAAACAACTTTTTAGCTTTGTTTTAGAAAACAAAAAATTACATAAATATGCTAGATCTGGAAATTGGAAATTTGTGAAACATTTCAAAATCTCCCTTCGCTCATTCCGGTGATCGTTGGAAGATGGATCGCTTTTCAATCGCCCTGCGACTAATGCGCGATTCAAGAATCATTTTCAAAATCTCCCTTCGCTCATTCCTGCAATCATTGGAAGAAAGATCGCTTTTAAATCGCAATTAAAATGTTTAAATTATTAATAATTTTTTCTCTTAAATATCTAAAATATGTTTATTTTCTGAAATATTTCAATAAAATTTTTTTACTCAATCTATAAAAAATTTTAAACGTCAAACAACGATGTTTCGCAACATATTGCTGGGGACCCTTCCAGCGAATCCAGGGACTCTTTCCAGCGAATCCTTAAGATCTCTTTCGGCGATTTGTTCGCTACTCTTCTATTTGCATATTGCTAAGGACCATTAAAGCCCCCCCCCCCCCCGTCGACGATTAGTTCGCGAATCTTCCCAGCGAATCGCTTACGAAACCTTCGGGTGATTCGTTTACGCATCATCCCGGCGAACCGCTTTTATGGCCTCAGCTGCTTACAGTCGGCGATACCCATATGACTCTCAAATGAGCTCGCCGGCGATTGTCTCATCTTCCAATGCCTTGGTTATACTAAGCAAACATGTTTGGTGAGCTTTTTTTTTTTGTTAGTGTCTTACGCATATTTATCATTCTCATTTCTCAAAAGCTGGTTTTTCATTTTATGCATAAAAAGCTCACCAAACATGTTTGCCTAGCATAACCACGGCACAAGCGCTTCTCTGGCGATAAAAAATGCTTGCTTGGAAAGTTCTATGCTTTAAAAATTATATTTTCATATTTTTATATTTTTATTATTTTGGCCTTTTCATTCGACCTTGATGCAAGGTTAGGAAAGCTTTTGACACAGAAGTTGGCGTAAATTGTGAGATCGCCTTTCTTGTGGATTGACCAAAGCCCACTGAGGCTCCAATAGCTTGCATGCACTCTTCCGACCATATTCTGCAAAGAAGTTCGTAATTGCATTTAAACAAAGATTAACCATCGTTCTTGAATAGCAATGTTCTCGAAAATATTCTTAAGACGAGCTATGGCTGTCAAGTCTCATTGTAATGGGCAATAAAGTTGATGTTCTTTATACGGACTTCACAAAAGCCTTTGATATAGTTCCACATAATTTAATAGTTGCCAAGCTGGCTAAAATGGGATGCCATTCATTTTTTCTAGAATGGATTAAATCCTACTTGAGCTCTCGTTCTTGTTTTGTTTCTATAAACAATGTTAATTCCGCAAAATTTATTGCAACGTCTGGAGTTCCTGAAGGAATATACTTGGCCCCCTATTTTTTATTCTTTATATTAATGACATTTGTAATTGCTTCAGATCTTCAAAATTTTTAATGTATGCTGATGACCTCAAAATGTTTAAGGAAATTTATTGCCCGGGTGATATCACAGCGTTACAGACAGACCTGGATAATGTTTTTAATTGGTGCAGTATTGATGGGTTACCAATAAACATAAAGAAATGTTTTCACATGTACTATTTTAAGGTTTCTAATGTTGTTACTTCCAGTTATTCTCTGGGTGAGTCACTATTACAGTCAGTAAATTCTATTCGGGACTTGGGAGTTATCTTTGACTCAAAACTGACATTCATTGACCATCTAAATTTTAAAATTCCTAAAGCGTACTCTTTGCTTGCGTTTATACGAAGAAATAGTTCTGAGTTTGAGGATCCACATGCTTTCAAATGTCTTCACAATTCGTTTGTAAGATCTAGGTTAGAATATGTAGCAATAATTTGGAATCCTTATTATGCCACGCACTCTTTTCGATTGGAAAGGATTCAAAAATCTTTTTCAAAAATTGCATTGCGACCTTTATTTGTTGACTTTATGCCCTCTTATAATGCAAGATGCTTGCTTTTAGGTCTTAAAACTCTAGAAACGAGAAGGAAGATTAGTTCTTTAGTCTTCATATACGATATTTTAGTCGGAAATATTGATTGTTCATCACTTCTTGAACAAATTATGTTTAATGTGCCTTCAAGCAGCTGCGACTTTTTAAATTATTTTTTATTAAACAATTTAGAATTAATTATGCTAAAAAAGAGCCTATTACAAGGGCTTTGTCTTTAAATAATGATTTATCATTAAATAATTTTTTTAAATTTGCCGTTTCTGAAGAAGTTTATTAATAGTTTATTCTTACTTCGCCTTAATTGTTATTGTAAATAGTCTCTAGTCTGTAAGGAAATTGTTCCAAAGACTGCAAAATAATAATAATAATAATAATAATAATAATAATAATAATAATAATAATAATAATAATAATAATAATAATAATAATAATAATAATAATAATAATAATAATAATAATAATAATAATAATAATAATAATAATAATAATAATAATAATAATAATAATAATAATAATAATAATAATAATAATAATAATAATAATAATAATAATAATAATAAAGATAATAATAATAATAATAATAATAATAATAATAATAATAATAATAATAATAATAATAATAATAATAATAATAATAATAATAATAATAATAATAATAAAATAATAATAATAATAATAATAATAATAATAATAATAATAATAATAATAATAATAATAATAATAATAATAATAATAATAATAATAATAATCGGGCATCGGAACTTCAATGCTCTTATCCGTTATTAGGCTTTCTGGTATAACATCCCTATTGGCGGGATTGTTGTCAGCAACGCCATCCAAAGTTCTAAAGTAGTATTTCCTACATAACGTCAGTGTACTTTCGGGTCTTATTCCTGTCGCCATACATCTCAATTTTCTCGCACTTGCACTTTTCTCTCTTTTTTTCCCCCTGTAAAATAGCATTGCCAGATAGAAGAACTGAAATTTACCACTTTCGGAGGAAATTTCCCTTTTTCCAAAAAAAAAAAAATCATAAAACAATACGATGTATTAAATTTTTTCTGTTGTAAATATTTAGTGCTACTTTCGGGTCTGAAAACAGAATTTCCGAAAATTTTTTATAGTCGGGTAGCCTTTTTGAAATTTCTGAAAATAAGCTATGTAAAATTCTTGACCATGCTTGCCGACATCTTAGACTTCACTTGACAACTTTTTTTCAGCTTGACTTTTATCTCATTTCGCTTACTTTGTTTTTTTTTGGTCTGTTTTAGCAGATTTTTTAGTATTTGAGTTAAACTGCTTAGTCTAGATAAGTCAGAAATCGCTAAAATGGAATTACCAGGAGTTACCAGGAATGGCTGCTTACTGATTATTTTCTTTTTTTTGTTATTTTTGGTTTTAATAAACTTGTTGCTTTGTTTAGCAACTACAAATAGATAATTCAATTTTTTTTTTGTTACACAGCTTGATTCAGATTAATATTAGACTGTTTGTGAGCAAGTTCAAAGAGGTAGCAGTTCTTCCAATAACTAAAGAAATTGACAAATCTGAAATAATGATTTCTTTAGTAAAATGTACCACTTTTGGTCAAAAACTACCTTTTTTACCTGTGCCCAAAAAATTAGTCAAAATTTATCTCATTTAGGGAAATTTACCTCAATCTGGCAACAGTGCTGTAAGGACGTCTCTCTTCTTTTCTCTTTGTATCACTACTAAGCAGCACTCGTTGGAACCGGTGGCCTTGTAGACAGTGTCTTTCGCTGCAAACTGTAGAATTTTTTTAAATAACTGGATAAAAAAAATTTCCGAGTATAGTAAAAAAAATTCAAACACAAACCATTACCATGTTGTTGCAGTTGTCAATGCAAGCTCTGACTGTTCTTTTCCACGTATTTGTATCGTATGTGATCTATTAAAAAATGGCTCGATATTTCTTCATTTCAAAAATTCACGAAAGAAAATTCGGCCCATTACATTGTTCACATAAATTATTTGTAAAAGCTTCCTAGTAACACAGGGTGTATCAGCTAGTTTATAAAAAAATTTTGCACTATTCCATAAATTTCCATTTCTAATGCATCATCATTTTCGTTTCACTACCATGAAATTTAAAATTGTACCCACAAATCTGGTTTTCACAGTTAAAAATGTGAAATGAAATTTTAAATTTATTTATCTGCGTCTCTAGACGTGTGTTACGTGATTGACAATGTTTTTTTGTGTTGAAACAAACTTTAAGCAGTACCATTAATTATTTTAGAAAAGAAAAAATTTAAAAAGAACTCTTAATCTTAAACCTATATCATATAAGAGTTGAATAGCTTAAAACTCAAAATAATATTTAAAATGAGGCATTAAAATTCAGTCTAGGAACTTATGAGACAAATTGTAAGAGCATCTAAAAAAAAAATCAATGACAGAAAAGAGAAACTTTCCATTTTAAGGTAAAATATTTACCATATACTTTTATATTCAACATAAATTAGCTAGAACAAAAAGCAAATCAGTGAAAGTAACTTTTTCAAATAGTGAGAGCAAAAATTTTACCTTCACTAACTTATAAAGGCAATTAGGAGTGACTACAGCTGGTTTACTATAATAGCTCAGCCAGAAAAATCATTGAGCTTATTTTTTTACAGAGAGATTAAGAGAAATCCCAAATGTTGTAAAACAAATAAAACAAAGTCATTTTACTCTGATATCCGAAATCTAAATCAAACCCACATAAAAGATAACCCTCTATGCAAAATACTCTTCCCTGACATGCAACAAAAGATAAAAGCATCATCCATTGCTATTGCTCTCCTGTTGCTGCTAGCAAAAATTGACCTGATTTTATTTGAACTTTTGTTTTGCAAATTTTTTTGTTTTTTATCATTTTTTGGTTTTGTTTCTTTCCTTTTAAGAACTTTATTAATATTCAATGCAACTCATGGAACATCTACATAAAATCAATATCTCCACAGCTGCACATACAAAGGCATACCAATACACATATACACACAAGTAGACACACATATAAGCACGAATTTAGTTGCAATAAAGTTTTATTTATACATCCACATCCGACATTTTCTGTGCATTAACATAACACACCCGCTTTCAGCATTTCAAACTAATCTTTGATAGAAGTTTTGACCTAAGTTTTATATGCTGGATTTTGGCATGAGATGATGTGTGATAGATAGAAAGATCAACTATTAAGGTTGGACAATAATTGTTGTGGAATGATTTCAGGAATGTCAATTTAACTTGTTAGTTTCTGTCTTGAATATTTCAGAAGGAAAAATATGGTGTCTGCACTTATTTCTATTTTTACTTATAGCAATTTAATAAATAAATTGTTGTTTTGTTGTAAACAAGAAGATTCACTGGATAGAGCTTGTGTATTTTTGAACCACAATATATAAGTGGATCACAATATATATATGTGTGAACAGATCAGAAACAAAATCGTAAAAATAGATGAGTTTTTTGGGTAGCTGGTAAATTTGAAGAAGGATATTAATGGGATCAGAAATGTGTAATTTTGAGTTCAATATCTCTTAAACCAAGTGCGCTCAAAGCAGTAAAACCATTTTTAATGTATCTTTTTAAAGAGTTTTTCTAATTTATTTTTTTAAGCTATTCAATTTAAGTTGAAGCTATATTTAAGTTTAAGCTATTAATTAATGACTAGACATTCCAATTCCAAGATTGTCATTATCAGTTTTTGCAAAAATTTAGTTCTTTTTAGTTTTTAGTTCTTTCACGCTGTCAAAGTTAAAAATTTGATTTTTTTTTTTAATATTTGGTTTTAACCGATGCAACGAACTTGTTGAAACTTATTGATGAATAAATAAATACCATAGGCAGATGCAAAATTTTCTGGAGATAATCTGCAAGGCTTATTTTTAATCGAAATATACTTTTTGGATGTATATATAATAAGTCGGGGATTGGCCGAATTAAACCACAGTGGGTCCCTTTTCGTCCCCTATTTGACGAAGGATGCTACTGCTCGGAGCACTCATAAGTGAGCATGCTGCTTATATAAGCACCCTTTGTCACCTCAAGCATGTCCTTGTAGGTCAGTTGACCAATCTCGGCTTCGTCAATAAATGGACGTCCCATAATGGTCAGTCTTATGCTTGCCACCGCCGGACACTGGCACAGAATGTGTGCTGTTGTTTCCGGCTCCTCTAGGTATAACCTACACGCATCGTCCTCGGTCAGAGTCATCTCCCTGAGATGGTACATGTAGGCACCGTGTTCTGTGACCAGTGCAGTAAGCCAGCTTAAAGTCTTCCGATTGTATTGTCTAACTTTTGCTGCCTCACTTCTTGACCATTTCACGGCCGCCTTTGATTGCCTGCAATTAGCTGCTACTTCCCACCTTGTACGGTGTTCCGAGTCCGTCCATTGCTTAATAAGGCCTGCCACAATGTAGTCCCCTATAGCGATACGTGCATCTGGTCCACAGAGTTCTTCTGCTGATCCTTCTCTTGCTAAAGATTCAGCCTTTTCATTCTGTTCTATGCCAGAATGTCCTCGCACCCACATAAGTGTGAGCTCATTTGTCTGAGCGCACCTATTGAGTTTGGTAAGACATTCTATGGCCAACCTGGAAGTAATATCTGTCCGTTGCATGCACCTAATCACCGACTGATTGTCAAGGGCAATGACAATTTTCTTGCCATTTACCCGGTCATCTATCAAGTGGTTCAGCGCATGCACTACACCATGCATTTCCGCCTGGTATACAGACACGAACCTCCCCAGCCTCAGTACACAGGATAGGTTCAACTCTTCTGAGTAGACGCCTGACCCGGCTCTGCCATTCATCAGAGAACCGTCTGTGAATATACTGATGTCGCTACCAGCGGTTTCTTCACAAACGGATCCATATGTTATTAGAGTTTTATAACATTTTTCTGTTATTCCCACTCTCTGCCTTCCGTCCATAGGATAGGCATACACGTCTCCCTGACATTTCGCTGTGTCATGTCCAGGATGCGCATATGACCATGGAGGGCTGTTGCTCCATGCCACGTAGCATTTCGCAACATCCTGAGGGCTGTTAGTGCTGTCGTTTTCTTTATTTCTAAATCCAAGGGTAGCATACCTAACAAAACCTCCATTGCGCTTGTTGGAGTGGTGCGTATTGCCCCTGTTTTTCCAACTCACGCCAGCCGTTGAACTCTGTATAGTCGCTTCTTAATGGTTTTCTGACTGACTTTTGTCCACCAGATCACCGAAGCATACGTGATGACAGGTCTAACCATCATAGTGTAGACCCATTTCATAGCCTCTGGGCTTAGCCCCCATTTTAGACCACAAACGCGTCTACACTGAAACAGAACCCTCTTGGCCTTTTGAATTCTGTCTCCTACATGTTCGTTCCAGTTCAGTTTACTATCGAGAGTTACCCCTAGATATTTAACTTTTGTGGACATGTTGATTTCAGCTCCAAAAAGTCTGAGTGGCTCTCTCCTCAGGCCTACCCTCTTTCTAGTAAAGATAATATTGTCTGATTTTCCTGCGTTCACGGTGAGGCCTTGTTCTCGACACCACTTCTCCACCATTCAGAGTGCTCCCTTTATGATGTCAGAAATGGTGTCAATCAACTTACCTTACATACTTTTTGGATAAAATCGTTTTAAATTTATAGAAAAACAATCTAAACAAAATTCATAGAAACAAAAATTTTCAGAAAATATTATTATCAAATACCACTATAAGAAGACTTTCTTTGTGGTTGGCAAGGGTTCCACCAGTTGAGGCTCTTCATCATCACCGACCCATAGACCAAAAGTTCAAATGAACTTTTGCAGCTGGCCGTTAGACACTCAACTGTGCATGGCTTACAACAACCTCGGTATCAGGACCTCGATATCAGGATACTCGATCATCACTGAAAACTAAGAAGTGTATAATGTCCAACTTCCTTGCTTAAGAATATGATGTAGTGGTTGATTTACATAGAACGCTTTTTTTAAAAGTCTAATGTAGGCGATACTTCAGGTCTCCTCATCATTTTAATGGAAAAGACTATCTCGGTGCAAACAAACTCAACTGTACAATTGCTATTTCATTCGCAGGCTCACTTTTGGCGAACTCACACGGGAAGTTTTGGATTTGCAATCAATGAACTTTTCTTACGCTCTTTTCAATTTGGATTGATGGTAGCTCACACGACACGCCAATCTGCGTTCGGCATTTCTTTGAAATACACTATTTCGTACTATAAAAACATTTGGTATTAATTTAACATAATTGTTTATCTGGCATTGCTTGAATGTTCCTTTGTTCTATAAATTGTTATTTTGTTATTAAACATTTAATCGAGGATCTATAACAATAAGAATGAATAAATACATCAATGCCAGCATTTGGAAGACGATTAGAAGAGAAGCGGGTTTTGCGATGCTTTTGCGATTCGGCCAAGGGTTCTATAGAAGATGGATCGTTTTTCGATCGTCCAGGCGATGAATGCTCAATCCAAAGAAAATTTAGAAAATCTTCTTTCTCTCACTCCAGCGATCGTTGGAAGATGGACCGCCTTTCGATCATCCAAGCGATGAAGGCACGATTCAAGAAAAATTTTCAAAATCTTCCTTCGATTTGAGGCAGGCATTTAAAACCCGTTAAAAGTGAAGCAAATCTTTGGAAAAAATGTCGCGTTTTAATTTTTTTAAATAAAACAATTTCTTACTTTCAACAACGATGCTTCGTAACATATTGCTGAGGACCCGTTTTGCCGAATCGTTTGACCCCTTTTAGGACTTCTCTTGGTGATTCGTTGGCGGCTCTTCCCAGCAAATCGCCTAAGATCTCTTTCAGCAATTCGTTCGCGACTCTTCTATTTGTGAATAGCTTAGAACACTTTTTGGCGTTTCATTTACGACCCTTCCCAGCAAATCGCGACTCGTTCGCGAATCTTCCCAGCGAATCGCTTAAGGTCCCCCTAGGCGACTTATTCGCGAATCTTCCCAGCGAATCGTTCAAGGCTCCCTTGGCGATTCATTCGCGAATCTTCCGAGCGAATCGGTTACGAACCCTTCAGGTGACTCGCTTACCAGTCGGCGATACCCAGATGACTCTCAAATGAGCTCGCCGGTCTCATGTCTCATCTTCTAAGCGATTCTCTGGCGATTCTAAGGCAATAGAAAATGTTTGCAGGGATAGTTTTTCCAATACATTTAAGTATATTTAAACAAAGTTTTCTTCAGCCATTGTATAAAATATTTGTTCAAAACTCCCTGCAGTCGGCACTATACATAACCTTAATCGCAAATACATAGGAATTCGAAACAACAGTGTTGCCAATACTGGAAAAAAGAAAAGAAAAAGATAAGAAAAGATTGGATTTTTTTGTTCTATTCTCAGCTCAAAAGAGGTAAACATTTTGTAAGTTCAAGTCAGAATATAAAAAATTCTGCATTTTCTGAAGGGAGAATTTTTTATCAGAGAAGAATGCACTATTAACTTGGAAGAAATGGCTTTAGAGTTAATAAACTTGGCTAAGCAATAGGCTTTTTTTTTTTGCTTACTTCATTAATTCACTTGTTAAGAATAAGGGTTTTATGCAATGATTTTTCTATTATGTTATTGTAAAAAGTACTACGTTTCTTCAACAAAAAAAATTTGTGGGTACTTTAACTCAGCAAAAATTTTAATATCGCCATTTAACAACACTGTTCAGATTGCTGATTGCTGCCATGTACAGTAAGGTGGAGCGTTTGTTTTTGAAGCGAAGCTTTTTACTCCTCGTTCTGTGATTTGCTTGGAGTGAAATCTGAAAAATTTTCGACAGATTTTTTCTTGGAAATTTGATGGTTTCCTTGTTGCTAGTGCTTATTACAACAAGACAATTAATACCTTAATATTAAATACTAAAAATATTTTTGGCCTGCCCGTGGGGATCGAACCCACGTCCTCTTAAACGAGAGTCCAATACACTTTCCGCTAGGCCACAAAGACGTGTTAGAAAAGGTTGTTAATTCAATACTAATTATAACAGAAGCTATGCTGCAGTAGATCGTCACCATCAATCAATAGATAGAGGATTGTGTATTTGCTATGTTACTACTATAAAAAATTTGCTTTTATTTGCCACAAGGTGTCTCCAGCATCGGTTTCTTTGTATTGTGAATGCGTTTGTGGTGCTGTTGGCATAGAGTGTAAATTATTATCTAGAGATTGCATCAACTCGCTAAATCTCTGGCATGTGTTAACAGAGTTATTTCACTTAAAAACATGAAGAAAAAAACTCTGTTAACCTCTGTTAACACATGCCAGAGATTTAGCAGAGTTGATGCAATCTCTAGATAATAATTTATACTCTATGGTATATGTAATTGGCGTGGAAATTTGACATTCAACAATAAAAAATAAGCAGTTAATATGTTTTCTGTATATATGTTATTTATTTTATGTTATTTTAAATTTTTGAATTTAAAAGTTTATTTATTTACAAGAAAAAATTATTAAGCTATCAAATCTATGTAACTGCAAAAAGCTTCGCGTCTCTCGTGTGTCCAATGACGCACCTGTGTTTTTTTTAAATTTATGTGAACGACTAGTGCTCAAAAGTTGTAAGTGGATTCAGAAAGTATGTCTGTAAAGTTTAAAGTCAATCGCACAAGGTCTTAGGATTCCATTTTCGTTCGAAAACTGAAAAATACAACATTTAACAATTTACATAAAATAACAGCTTTCAGCTAATCTTAAAAATTCTGACTACCCAGATTTCACCACGTGGAGGTAGCTGTCTTTTGAAATCCATTTTTTTTAATTTTTTTTTTTTTGTTTTTTTTTTAATTTTTTGTTTTTTTTTTGTTTTTTTTTAATTTTTTTTGTTTTTTTTTATTTTTTTTTTTATTTTTATTTCATGACTGTAATAAAACCATTTTGTTTAAAATCCATATAAAATTTCATATTTTTCATAAATTGTTTTCATATTTATCTCCATTTTTATTTTTTTTATATATTAAAACGAAAAAAAAAATAATTTGTATTTTGCAAAATTTGGCTTTTTAATTTTGTTCAAGACTTTTCTGGTAGTCAGATTTTGTCTCAAATTTAGGAAGCGTTTTTCTTGATGCAGTTCTTACACGAATAAACCCGTCTCTATTCTCTTCTCCACAGACGAGAGCTGATGCTTCCGTTACGAGTTTAACACAACGTTCTACTGCTTGTGAGTGGCAGGGGAATTTGAAGAGCTCTACCATCTCTGGAGCATTTACATCAAATTCTTTTAAAAATTCATTAGAAAATTTCTTTAAAAGCGGAGGGACATAAATTTTATTTGTTTGCCAGTCAATCATTTCGGTGAAATCTTTAGCAGAAAAGTTTATATTTGGCACTTCGAAAAGTCGAACTGGTGTGTCAGCGGAGTCAACATATGATCTTATTTCTAAAATTCGTCTAATAGCGAGCTCCCGAATATGCTGTCTTTCATCAGAAAGCATGGCAAGCAAAATGTTTTCCGAATGCGCAAAAAAACCATTGCGCTGGATAACGGGGTCTATGATATTTCGTACCGATCTGTCAAAATTTCTAGATTTGCTGATCATGCTCCATAAATGCAAACTTCCATGCTTACATGTAGGATTTCTTTTTATTTCGAACCAAACTGGTGCATACACTTTAACAACAAATTTTGCCAGTGTTTGAAGATTTTTATTTGGTTTTTCCTGGGATGCATACAAACGAAGAATGCGATTAGCGGTTGTTAGCCATCGTGAGTGAACCATTTTGCCAGGATTTCTATGAGCAAGGTCTGGTGTTAAGTTGTTATTAGAAATAGCTGTTGTCATTTGGTACAAATATTTCTGATCTGTACTGAGTTCAGAAAAGTCCATGATTGGTAACTCTGAAGCAATTGGTTTGAAATTTGCTGTTGGAAAAGTCTCACAAATCAGAAGTTTTCTTCCAATTGGACCAGAAAACGCTTTAGGGCCAACAGTTCTGCCATCTAGTTTTAGGAACAAATGTCGTAATGGGAGCTCATTGCAATGTAGAAGGCATATAAACCATTGCAAAGGCTTATGCAGTTCTAATTCTACCAATCTTAACACTCCCCAATTCTTTCCGGTATTCACTGCAGTCCCGTCACATCCGATCGCAACTAAATTTTTTGTATCAAGTTTCTTTCTAGCCAGGTAACCGCAAAGATCAGTTTTTATTGATAGAGCTGTGCTAGAGGAAGGAGTAAAATGACCAATATATTCTGAGCTTGGTTCAGAAACAAGCACAATATGCTCTTTTGAATCGGTTTTTCTTTTTAAATGGTTTCCAGATCTTATTTGGGATATGGTTTGATCTTTTCTTCCATCGAAATAAATGCCATGTAATTCAAGACCTTGCGTTAGTTGAGAGCTTTGAGTTTCGGCTCTAGCAGCTTTACGTGCTCTTCGAATTTTATGGCGATCGACGGCCATGCTAGAGTTCTCAGGACCAACCAATCCTAAATCTTTAAGTGTGGAGCTAACCACTATTGCAGCTGCTCGATCCGAAATTCCGTACCTATCGCAAGCTATTGCTACACTGGGAAATTTAACATTATTATTGCGGGATGAGGTGCTTGCACTTTCATTTTCTGTATTTGAAGTAATATGTTGCGATACGGTGTCTGAGCTTTGATAATCTGCGGAAATAGATGATTCCAATATTATAGATCGATTTGCGTCTTCAGATTCAGAATCTATATCAGAATCGAAAGATATTGTACGAGTATCTGCTGACCCTGTTGCAGATGTAAGATTTTGGGCATTGTGGAGTCTTGTTTGGTCAGCCATTTTCCTATTTCTTCGTTTTTGAAGCTTATTTGTTGTAACAACGTCCACTCCACCAATAACCATCTTTCTACAATTTCTCTGATCCAACAGGAAAGGTCTTTCTAAAATAGGAACTTTTTTTATACACCGGCAAGCAGAAAAATCGACGCACTTGCAAGAACATACATCGAAAAGTTTACCATTGTACTTGGATGTAAAAGCCTTGCATTTTAATATAAAAACTTGTTGTTTATTTGAATATTTTTTAATTTTTTGCATTTGCTCATGAAAATCTTTTCTTTTTGTAATGATTCTTGGCATACTTAAAATTGGTAAAGAGGCTTTTTCCCATATTGATATTATTTTTTTTGACAGTATTATAGAAATTTCCGAAAAACTTTTATGGAAGTTTGAATTTTCTAAACTTTTTTGAATAAATGTGTAGCATTTTGCTACATCAACGTAAGTAGGGAGCTTATTTTGAGGGATGGACAATTAAAGTAATTGCGCGTATTTGGCATATTGTGCGCAACGCGATAACGTTGAAATTTCCGCGCCTCTGTCCGTACAATTAATGTGTGAGCCGCTAATGAAATAAATTTGAATATTCTGTTATGATGCACAAACAAAGGAAGCGTCGATAAATGTAGTTCGAAGTATTTTACACAACAAAAACTTTTGGTTGTGTGTATGTTGTTGTCATTAAGATGTAGTCGATCGAAGCTAGCCTGGTTTGGCTGCAATCGTTGCTTTGTTTAAAAATGTAAGCGAAAAACCAATCAATTGCACATTGTAAATTTCAATGCCAAATCAAGTAAAAAATTAAATTTACCTAAACGCTTAGCTTAAGCTTATACGTCAACACGTCGAAAAAATGTTCTGCTCGAATTCACACGATCAAGGACTTGAGTCAAAAATTATCGACCCGTCACGTAAGTAATTAAAGTATTAAATATCATTTAAAAGCTTAAAGTAACCCAAATTTGTATTTTCTAGTTTTGCAGATTACATTAAAAATATATAATACTGAACAACATTAATTTGGTTCTAACTATTAAGTTGAATTTTCAAATTAAAAATGGAATCCTTAGACTTTGTCTGATTGACATGAAACTTTTCAGTAATACTTTTCAAAGCCTCTCACAACTTTTGAGCACTAGTCGTTATCGAAATTCACATTTCTTTTATTTTTCTTTAGCTCAACGCTCCACCCTAATGTACAGCAATCAAAAAATTAACAAATCTTATTGCTGCAATCTGTGTTTATCCGCTCTCGCTCTCAGTGCTTTTGACAGATTCACAATGAAAGCAACAACAAAACGAGTAGATTGTTTGACTCTCAATCACCGTGTGAGTTGGAGATTTCCGTACTTACTCCACGAAATGGCCGTCAACACATGGCTTGAAAGTAACCCTTATTTCGCACAGATAAGAAAAAACTAGTTGATTTTGCCATGATTCGTCTCAAAGCATCTTATACTCAAACCATCCTCCTGTTTCTTCTCAGCTTTGCAGGTAGGCAGCATGCTCTTGAAGCTTATCTGACGGAGTTACCTGTTAAGAGCAGAGAGAAATCAGTCTACAAACTCGAAATTACCATTTGAGCAAATAGAAAAGTATGCTCGTGTCGTTGCCCACGGGTCGCGAAACGAGGGGGTTACTGCCCGACGTTATTATACCTTTTCACAATACCCAAATTTTCTGAAATAAATAAATTTTTAATATTCAAAGTCCACTGAATTTTAACGAATTTGTTTTATTAGTCAAAGCACCCATTTAATTAGAAGGTAATTCACAGAGCTGAAATTTATACTACTAGAAATCTTAAAGAAGGCCCTCTAAGAAGGTACTTTTGATAATTACAATGCCGCCTTTTACAGTCCCACTTCAGTGTCATCTATATTTATAAAAAAATATATGATAAAAAAACAAAACATGGTCGTAATCCGCCCACTTAAATGACATGATTTCACGAACAGTAAGTATAAAAGTAAGAGTAAAAGGTACTTACATACTAGAAAGAGGAGAAGAAAAGCGGGAAGATAAAAGGCTGACTCAGCTAGGAAGAGAGAGAGACTTGGATAGTACTTATATCCAAAAAATTTATAGAGGGCATGCTTAAATTTGATATACATACGAGTAACTATATACAGGTAATTTAACTTAAGCCTGAGTTAATTTTGGTTAACGAGGAACTTAGACAGGGTTTGCTTGAAAGAGGATTTGGACATGGAAGGTGAGAAGTATACGGAAACGTTATTGAATTCTCTACAGCATCGACTGATGGGTTCATTGTTTGCGTATGTAGTTTGGTGCTGATATTCAGCTAACAGCCGAGTATGCCTAGTACGTCTTATTGGTTCGTTGAGACATATCATACTAGAAATATATTCACTGTCAATAGCACCATTAATAACATCGAATGTGAAACATGAGCCCAATAATGTTCTTCTTGATGATAATGGCATCAAGTTTAAAAGGCTGAGTCTGTATTCATATGAAAGAAGGATATTATAATCACGGGGGTTGTACATGTCTCTCAACGTGTATAGTAAGAATTGCTTTTGAATAGACTCGATTCTTTCGCTATGGGAATCGAAGGACGGACTCCAAATTATGCAGGCATATTCAAGTATTGGCCGCACTAACGCACAGTATAAGGATGTAGTGACCCAAATATTCTTGAATTCATTTGCTCGCCTTTTTATAAAACCAAGCTGTTTGCTGGCTCTGGACAAAATTTTGTCATAGTGGAAATTAAAGCGCATCTTGCAATCCAAGACTACTCCAAGATCCACTACATGATTGACTCTTTTAAGCTCGGTACTGTTGTTGTACATGTTGTTCTTACGAGAAAAACTAATAACATTGCATTAATTGATATTAAGATGCAGATTATTTTGGATACACCATTGCTCAAGTGACAACAGTTTTGACTGTAAAAAATTTGCATCTATCTCTGATTTGATTGCATAGTACATTTTTAAATCATCCGCATACATAAGGTGTGGGATATCGTTCAGGACTTCTGACAAGTCTGATATATATATGTTAAAAAGAAGAGGATCAAGGTGGCTGTCTTGCGGAACTCCTGAGGAGACTGCAATTTTTTTTTGACAGAATTCCTTGGAATTTAACATGCTGGGATCTGCCGTCGATATATGATTTCAGCCAACTTAGTATGGGTCCCGTAATACCGAATTTTTCTAATTTACATGTAAGCATGCTGTGGTCAACTCTATCGAAGGCTTAAGTGAAATCTGTATAAACAGCATCTATTTGGTGCCCTTTTTCCATATATATTAAAACATCCGATACCATGACCATGAGATTGGATGTTGTAGATCGTCCCTTACGGAAGCTGTGTTGCTGCTCATTTAGACGTGGGTTGATTATACTTGTTAGCTTATCACAAATAATTTTTTCAAACAGTTTTGGAATGGCTGATAAAATTGCTATGCCTCTATAATTTTCAACAGACCTTTTATCACCACTCTTGTAAATTGGTATTAGATGGGATGGTTTCCAATATGAAGGAAATGTCCCACAAGACAGTGATTCGTTAAAAATTATGTATAACGGCAGAAGTAGTTGGTCTAAACATCGCACCAGGAAGATTGTAGGAATAAGGTCCGGTCCAGGTCCCTTAAATAAATCCAATTCTTTTATGGCATTAGAAGTCTTTTCCTGCATTAAATTTATACGATCCACCACAATATTTGAGCTGGGAGAAGAGGCTTCAAACTGGGTAGTAGATTGACAAAAGACCTCCTTAAAATGATCCGCATATAAGTTGCTGATTTCATGAGGGTTGGACGAATTGACAATGCCTTTAAATATAGACGATGGATATCCGCTAGATTTACGCTTCAAGTTAACAGAGAATTTTTTCGGTTCTTGGATGATTTTCTCACCGATAAGGACTTGATAGAGAACTCTTTTGATAGCTCGACATACCTTAGCTTGAGTTCATCGCTTACATTATCAATGTTTTTGAGAAGTTTGTGGATTTTATTTCTTTGATTCCTCAACAATCTGAGATTTCTATCTAGGCATGGCTCTGAAAGCTCATTCTTTTTCTTTATTTTTGGCACATAACTTTCGATAGCTGTAAAAATGTGCTGATATAATCTAGAGACATTTTCAATCCCTATAGTTCCGGAACCGCGAAAAGCTTCTGATTGAAATTTTTAGTAGACATATAAAGATCGTCTCATGACTCTCACTCACTGCTTTTAGAAGGGCCTCTCCTCCCGATGTATTCTTCATATTGTTGAAATGCCTTTTCCCAAGAAAATCTTATGTTTTGTCAAGTATTGCCCTATAATATTAAATAACTGCTAACTTAATATATGATCCAACTTGGTTCACTGAGTGGAAACCCTTTCCATTTCGTATGCAGAAACAGAACATTCTAAATTTAAACTCTGAAGCTAAAAAAGGTAGCAAAGCTTTATGTTTTATTTTCCCGCATAACTGTTGCTATGTCTCTGTTAACAAGAAAGTCGCATGTTTATTTGCGATTTAATTACTTTTGTCAACAAATTTGCCTGGATTACCACAAGCATGACACTACTTGGGGTTAAACTTACTTGTATATCGCTTATCTCATAATTTCTTGGCGCAAACTGTTTTATGGTTGGACGCACGCAGTTCAAACTTTTTATTTGAATGCTTGGTAAAAACAAGTCAAAACTTGTATTTCTAAATGTAACTCTTTAATGCGGCAAATTTGATCAATACCAATTACTTGAGAATATTCTTGTTTTTTTTTCTTAACCACGCAAATGCCAAACATAAAATGTTCTTAATGGGCAAATTCAACTCTTCTTGTTACTAGCTGTTATGCAATTTTATCAATAGCATGTTACGTCGTGTTGACTGACAAAAAGTATTATATATATATTTTGTTGTTCTTGATTTCATTTTATAGCTTTGAACTATTTATTTTGCCTTTTGCATTGCATGCCCGAGTATCCTGTTTCGTGTCCTGACGTACCATGGGGAAAACGCGTCAACATATTAAATATTAATAATGCATAATTATAACGTTATTGGCGTGTTGTTGTTGTTAATGATTGTCTCATTCTTGAGTGATATTTTTACTTTTGCTGTTGTTGGCAATTTTGAAAATTATTTGAATGAGCTTTGATCATGTTATATATAAATATTTGCCTTCACCCTTGTTTCCCAAACCTTATTGTGGACATTAATTCAAATTTGGTTACCCAACATCAGAATCGAATTTTAATCATTATAATTTGATGAGTGATGATAACCCAATTTATTTAAGGAGCTAACAATGCATAGTGTTTGTACATAAGTAAAATGGTTTCATGGGTGGTTAGTTTTAGTTATTGAGCTTTTGGTAAATTTGACTCATTATTTAGGCAATTACCAAGCCATTACTTTCGAATTACACTGAGTTAGTTTTTAGTAAAAAGATAATGAACAGTAAATTGCATGTATACACGCATGATCTGAAGTCGCAAGGTACCTGTTCAACATTGAAATCAACTGGAGTAGCTCATTATGCACTGCTATCAGCAGAAACTAAAACTCAGAACAGCTGTTCCAAATTTCAAACATGTTTATTTTGTAAGCTTATCCATAATCAGCCATAATTACTGGCTCAAGTTCATGAACTTGAGCAAGTCACGACATGTATGTTATGAACAACGAATTGACACACCTTTGCCAATAACTGGTTAAAATTGAATAACCTCTGTTGGAAATATAATTGGATATATAATTTGATACGAATTGGAAATATGATAAGAAAACCAATATAATTTTGTAATGCTAAGAAGCATTTGGATTTGGTTTGGATTTTTCAATAACTTTTCCTTAGATCCACTTAGCTAATATATATAAAATATAAAAAAGAAATAGTATAGCGTGTACCTATACAGTAAATAAGTAAAACTTCTTCTCTGTATACACACTTCCACTGCTTGAATTAGAAAGATTTTAGAGTAAGAGACAAAGGGAAAGGGATAGAGAGACAGTACCTCAAAAGAAATACAATACAAAATTCCATAAAAAATATTCCAGTTATTCAACGACTATCCTAAAATTGATTTGTGCTTCACTTGTTAATACTGATATAAATGATTTGTTATAACTAAAATATGAGATATATGTCCGTGATTCAAAATTTTTGAGATAACGTTAAACAATTGCATCTATTGTAGTTCCAGGTTTTGTTGTTGATTCGTTGGATTTGTTTTTTATGTGCAAACCAAATTTTTTGTTTAGAAAATAAATTAGCTTTTGATATAAAATAAACGTTAAAATCTCCCACAAGAATCATAGGGGTTTTATCTTCGCTTCTACCAAGAGCATCAACAACTGTTTGACTGTAAAACAGTAGGGAGTGATGTATGAAATAAAAACAAATATTAAAGGTGGCGGATAGAGTTACCATCTGAAATTTTTGCATTTTTATGAATTCAGTGCTATGTAAAATGGGGGAAAAATGGGTTGCTGAATCCTAATTCGTTGTCAGAATTTCAAAATTACTAGAATTCGTAAAAATATTTAAAATATTAAATTTAAGTGGCAAATCGTTGCATTTAAAAGAATCAATCTTATATGCTAATATATTTTATCAATACACTTACACTTAAAAAAAAAACCTATCCCCCATATTGAATTTTCGACTACATGCAAAAACAATAGAGTTCAGCTAATACAGCTTTTTCTCAGTTCCTCAGCATTAACCAATTCAAAGCCCAAATATCATTGAAAAATATCAATGTTATGGATACCAATGTGCCCAAACAAGTTTATGTGAGAAAAATGTATCCTCCAATGAATGGGGGGCTTAGTTCTTTAAAACTGTGATGTCAAACTCAAAATCAAATCTGTTGTCAGAATTTTAAAATTACAAGAATTCGCAAAAATAGAAAGAAATCTAGGTGGTAGCCCTATCCTTCTTCTTGAATTTTAAAATTCTGACATCAAATTCGAAATCAATGACTCCTTAAAACTGCTAGATGATGTTTAAAACTCATAAAATTACATTTTATTAGGTGGCAACCCTATTGTAAAAAAGACATAATTTTGAAATTCTGACAACGGATTCGAATTCAGCGACCCATTTTTACCTAATTTTCGCCCCAGCACCGGATTCGTAAAAATAAAAAAAAATGTTTGGCAACCCTATTCGACATCTGGAATTGCGAAATTCTGAGATCAGATATGAAGTCAGCGACCCTCTTAAACTGTTAGATGATGCTTAAAACTCTTGAAAAGAAATTTTAAAAGGTGGAAAGGTGGAAAAAAAGTGGGAAAAATTAAGGTAGCAACTTTATCCGCCATCTTGAATATTAAAATTCTGAGATCAGATTCGAAATCAGAGGCCCTTTAAACTCTTAGAAAATGCTTGAAACTCCTAAAAACATATTATTACGAGGCAGGTGGCCTATAAAAAAAGAAAAATTTAGGTGGCAGTCCTATCCACCATCTCAAATTTCCAAACTGTGATATCAGATTCGAAACCAAACCGTTGTCAGAATCTGAAAATTACAAGAATTCTCAAAATTAGAAAAAAAAATAGAGGTGGCAACAACTATCCGCCTTCTTGAATTTTTAAATGCTGACATCAGATTCAAAACCAGCATTCCTGCTGCCAACCACTGTGTCTATCTAAGGCAGCGCTTATATACATTGCAATTGTTTTGTTACCTGTTCATAAACAAAAACGTTTCACTTTGTTTATAAGCATGTATGTTACGTATACTACACACGTGTTTTTTAAATTTTTCTCACAATAAAAATCGCCACATCGCCGCCTAAAAAGTTTCACTTCAAATATTAAAAATCATACAATAATTTCTCATACAAACAGAATTGGGTGATTTTGCATTTTTTTTTTTTTTTTGGTAAAAATTCTTTTTTGTTTTTGGGCGAAATTGCACTTCTTGTTTTTGGGTGATTTTTCAATTCGTATTCAATATTTGGCAAAAAACGTGAATCAGCTCTTAGAGATAACAGTATTCAAGGTAAAAGTAGCAATTCTTCCTTTTTTGGTCATGATGATGACAATTAATGGAACTAAAATTGGTCTTGAAAAAATGGGCCATACAAACTCTGCTCATTTCTCACAAGACAAACTTATCTCCTGGGAATAATGCAAAAAATTGGGGATGTAGCATTTTTTTTTTTTTATTGTGTATTTTCGTTTTTAAGTTTTGGGCCATTTTCCCAAAAATGTATGTGCTTTTTTAAAAATGTTAATTTTTTTACCTTTTTTGCAAGTTCCCACAAAAAAAAAAAACAAAACTTTTCGTTGTGCTGTGTAATCTCTCTTGAAGCTCTCACAACACAAGCGCGTGAAAAGAAACCGGCCAAGCAATGCGTGGCATCGGGGATGATATAAAAAAAAATACATTTTAATTAAATATACATATTATTAAAACTTCGAAGGCAAAATATCCTATACTATGATCAGAGCCATGCACGAACAATATTTTAATTTCTATTTTCTACGAACTAGCGAACGAACATCAGTTTTCTACGAACGAACGAACGAACATCAATTTTCTACGAACGAATGAACGAACATCAATTTTTTACGAACGTATGAACGAACGAACGAACTATTTTCTACCAACTTAATAAATAAAACTGTCGAAAATAGGTAATATAGGCCGTAGCTGAACTCCTAGAGGGGTTTAATGTATAAGCTGGTCCCATTATTTTTTGCCTCTTAACATTTCTTCCGAACTCACCTACCCCCTATCTGCCACTCTTCTTTGGATCCCCATACAAAAAACACAAAAACTGTTGAAAATAGTTTATATTGGCCGTAGCTGAACTCCTGGAGGGGTCAAATATATCAACTGGTCCTATTATTTTTAGCCCTTCAACATATCTTCCGAACACACCTATCCCCTATTTGCCACCCTCTTTGGGTCCTCATACAAAAAACACAAAACCTGTTGAAAAAAGTTTATATCGGCTGTAGCTGGACTCCTAGAGGTGTCCAATATATGAGCTGGTCCTATTAGTTTTAGCCTCCCAACATTTCTTCCGAACACACCTACCCTCTATCTGCCACCCTTGTTTGGGTCCCCGTACAAAAAAACACAAAAACTGTCGAAAATAATTTATAGCGGCCGTAGATGAACTCCTAGAGGTGTCCACTATAGAAGCTGGTCCTATTATTTTTAGCCTCCCAACATTTCTTCCGAACACACCTACCCTCTATCTGCCACTCTTCTTTGGGTCCCCATACAAAAAATACAAAAACTGCCGAAAATAATTTATAGCGGCCGTAGATGAACTCCAAGAGGGGTCAAATATATGAGCTAGTCCTATTACTTTTTGCCCTTCAACATTTCTCCCAAACACACCCATTTTCTATCTGCCACCCTTCTTGGGGTCCCCATACAAAAAACATCTATTTTCTACGAACGAACGAACATCAATTTTCTACGAACGAACGAACGAATGAGCGTCTATTTTCTACAAACGAATAAACATCTATTTTTCACGAACGAACGAACGACCGAACGAACGAACGAACGAACGAGCAAAATATCATATCTATTTTATTTCTCTACAAACGAACGAACGAACAAACTATTATTATTTTTTTCTTCGAACAAACGAACGAACGTTCGTGCAAGGCTCTGACTGTGATATAGCACAAATATGATATTTTAAAACTAGTTTCCTTAAAATCGGCCCAGTACTTTTGGAGTTTTACAAAATTTGTGTGTAGTTTGTTGGTATTTTTTGGTTGTTGGTATTTTACTGCGCATAGCGAAACGTAACGCTTGAGATTTTATTTAACGCTGGACTTCACTCGCAATATATTTTTCACATAGCGGGCTCAAAAACGATTCTATAGATGTCCATTGCGTTTCCCTTTTTATATTTGTGGTACCATGTTAACCATGTTCCAATTTATTCCTCAAACCATCCTGTGCTTTTAATGAACCTCCAGATGTTTAACAGTGGTGTGTTCATTAATTCTTCCAAGTCTTTGAAAATCTGTTCCCCATGTTTCAGAGTTGACGATTCTGTAGATTTGGACATTTGCATAGAAGGTAAATTATTGTTTCTGTTTCTTCCAGATCTTTGCAGCTCCGACGGAAGTCTGGCGCTGTTATGAGCATTCTATTGGCCATTACCCCAATGGGGCGGGCCTATGACCTGTTTGAACGCCAACAAGAATCCGGCCTTCCGTTTGACCAAAAGCAGAAGGCTTTTAGTTCTCTTGTCATTTAGCTCCTGCTAAAGCCTTCAAGATGTTCTAGAAAAAAATTGACAAAATTATATGTTGTTTTTGTGTTAAAGTAGGTAACAAAAAACATTTTTTTCATATTTTATTTTTATCCGCTAACCAGTGGTGGCGCTCGAAAAATTTTTGGCGGTCGCAAAAATCTCGATTCAATAGATTGCAGTTTCATTTATATCTCCGCTCCTGTGATAGATATTGACTTAATTTAAAAACTGTTTAACAGATAATAAATTAACGCAACTTTAAATAAAAAAACTGAAGTTCGTAAACTTATTTCTAATAAATAATAAAATTCACCAAACTAATGCAAAAAATTGTTTTTTTTCGATTTTCATCATCCTGTTTCAACAACTTACATGGTTGCAAGACCTAAAATTTCTTTACAGTTTCTTCTTCTATTACGTTTTAACAAGATAAGTCGAAAAAATTAATGAAAATGTGTAACTATTTTTAGTTTTATTGCTTTGGAAGTATGGATTTATGAGAAATGGCACAACTTCAGGACCCTGTATCGGTTAAAGTGCACATTTTAAAATTAAAATTTTTAATTTCATTTTTAATCTCATGTATTGGCAACACACTTAAAAAAAAATTTGGGAGGGTGTTTGCCTTGTTTTTGAAAAATGATCTTTTGAAAATTATGGCATAACTCAAATAATTTAAAAAAGCAAGATCTTTAGGTGCCTGTATATCAAATAGTACACATGTAGAAGTTTTATAAACCAATGTCGATATTGCTGAACTCATATTTAAAATAGTCCTCCAATTTGGAGAGACTGCTTTAATATTTGTTGGACTTATGAAGTTTTAAAAATTGTGTTTAAGTTTAAATTGAAGAAATTGTGTTCCATTGTTGACCTCTTATCTCAAAAAATGCGCATTTAAAAGTAATTAAAATCAACACATATATTAATAGATGTATGGTTGTAATAATTTTATTAATTTCGAGAGGGTGTTCTAGTTTTTTTGCAAAACTCTGTTAAACTCTATTTTAAACAAATTTATATAAAGATTTCTAAATAAATGCGTCGTCAACTGCGAAATTTGATGCAAGCTGTACTTTTGTTGTAACA
The DNA here is from genome assembly GCA_914767935.1 of Coremacera marginata. Taxonomy (NCBI): domain Eukaryota; kingdom Metazoa; phylum Arthropoda; class Insecta; order Diptera; family Sciomyzidae; genus Coremacera; species Coremacera marginata. The sequence goes on from OU612045.1 coordinate 146,154,267, forward strand.
AGCCATAGCAATGTTTTTAATAGGAAATGGTTTTTCCCCGTATTTTGAGGCATTGTTTGTAAAAAAATGACCAGCGAATGATGTTACATAAATGCATGTCGCAAAAGCATTTGATCGCTTGCAAAGTTCGGTAACTACAACGTGGCCGCAACTAGTCTATAAATCCGTGAATTGTGAAGTTTCTATTTAAATACAGTACTTAAAAATAATAAATATAATATGAAGTGCTTAATTCATTTGGGAGAAGCAATTCTTACATAAGGTAGAAACTATAAAAAGTGTGCATATTTTAAGTAAAAATGATCAGATTAAATTATGCAATCACTCCCAAAGCAAAAAGTGCTGCGACCCATTTAAAGCACACAAAAAGTGTATTAAAAAGTGTTTAATAAAAGTCAATAAAGAATTTGCAGAGAAAAATTCTAAATTTCAACTAACTCCTGGCACCTATCTCTGCATTTCTTGTAAGAAAAAAATAGTCAAAAAAAATGGAAACGCTGATTGTAAGTCCTATAAAACAAAAAGACGATTATCGAATAATAACGAATTAATTGTTCTCAATGAGGAACTTCATCCAGTTAATATCGCGTGCTCAGCCCTAGGAATTCCTCCTATAACAATTGGAAAACTAAGCTCTGATAAAGTAAGACCTGCATTAAAAAATAAACTTAAACATTTTTCGAAAGCTTTAAAAAAAAACTGGAAAACACTTTTGATGTTGGTCCCATTGAAGAAAAATCCATCAATAAAGATTGTTTACCCTCGTCTAAGCTTTGTGATGAATATTTTAAATTAATTGATCAGTTAAAAGTAAAATTTAAAACTTCTGTTAATAGGAGTGACCAAATTAAAATTTTAAGCCTTTTGCCATCGTCCTGGTCTCGAAAAAAACTCTGCCAAGAGTTTGAAACAACAGAGTATTTAGTAAAAAAGACAAAAAATATGGTGAAAGATCAAGGTATTTTACCTGAATTTCGACGCCAAAAAATTTCAAAACTGCCAGTAGACATTTTAGAAAAGGTTACTGATTTTTATGAAAATGATGAGAATAGCCGGCTATTACCTGGCATGAATGATTGCATTTCTGTTCGATTTGATGAAAGCACAAAAGTAAAAAAGCAAAAAAGATTAATCCTATGCAACCTCACAGAGTTGTATGAGGAGTTTATAGAAAAACTTTTAAAAGTAAAAATTGGGTTTTCAAAATTTGCTGAACTTCGTCCCAAATGGTGTATACTAGCGGGATCCAGTGGAACTCATTCCGTATGCGTATGTAAAATGCATCAAAATGTAAAACTGATGTTAGATGGTGCTAAGATGAAGGAAACCTACGTAGATCTTTTAAATTTAATGGCGTGTGATACTGAAAATGAATTATGCATGTATGAGAAATGTGATCAATGCAGAGGTGTCTACAAAATTAGTACATTTTTAAGCGAAAATGTACATTTAGAAGACGATATTAAATATAAACAATGGGTTAATACAGATAGATGTGAACTTTTAAGCATTGTTCAATTGTGTGATGAATTTATTGAAAATCTTATAAGTCAATTATTGACTTTGAAAAAACATCACTTCATAGCAAAAAATCAAGGCAAATATTTTAGATATAGAAAAGAAAATATGTTGGCAGATGAATGTAAAGTAACAGGCGACTTTTCAGAAAATTTATCACTGGGATGAGATTCAAAGTTATCACTGGGTGAACAAACAGGCAACTCTTCATCCATTCGTAATATACTACAAGGAAGATACTATTATTAAATCCAAAAGTTTTTGCATTTTATCAGATAGTCTTAGTCATGATACTTCAGCTGTATACATATTTCAAAAGAAACTTATTACTAAAATTAAGGAGCTCTTTACAGCTGTTTCAAAATTGGTTTACTTTTCCGATGGAGCTGCAGGGCAGTATAAAAACCGAAAAAACTTTAGTAATTTATGCAACCACAAAAAAGATTTTGATCTTGATGCCGAATGGCATTTTTTTGCCACATCCCATGGAAAGGGACCATGCGATGGAGTAGGTGGTACAGTAAAAAGACTTGTCGCTAAGGCAAGTTTGCAGTATAATGACATTCAAACTGTCCCGCAAATGCTAAATTTTTGTATAGCCCATATCCCCGGAATCACATTTATTTATGTGGATGGCGAAGAAATACGAAACACGAAAGCTGATTTAGCAGAAAGGTTCGTGGACGCTAGAACGGTTCCAAAAACCAGACAAAAACATAGCTTTATACCAGTCAGTGCATCAACAATTCAGACTAGATTCATATCAGGTTCAAATATATGGGAAGTAGAATCTATTTTAAGCCGGCCTAACAAAAAAGGAAATAAAATAAACTGAAATGATGGAAAACGAATATAAACAACTTATAGGAAAAACTTGTAAGCATGCATTTTCTTAAAATTATTTTATATGTTATTTTATAACAGAGTTTATATAAACGTATTATTTTCTGCAAAAAAAACTAGAACACCCTCTCGAAATTAATAAAATTATTACAACAATGCATCTTTTAATATTTGTGTTGATTATCATTACTTTTAAATGCTCATTTTTTGAGATACGGAGTCAACAATGGAAGACATTTTCTTCAATTTAAACTTAAACGCAATTTTTAAAACTTCATAAGTCCGACAAATATTAAAGCAGTCTCTCCAAATTGGAGGACTATTTTAAATATGAGTTCAGCAATATCTACATTGATTTATAAAACTTCTACATGTGTACTATTTGATATACAGGCACCTAAAGATCTTGCTTTTTCAATTATTTGAGTTATGCCATAATTTTCAAAAGATCATTTTTCAAAAACAAGGCAAAACACCCTCCCAAATTTTTTTTAGGTGTGTTGCCAATACATGAAATTAAAAATGAAAATAAAAAGTTCAATTTTAAAATGTGTACTTTTACCGATACCGATAATGGTATGGATTTTTCCGATAAATCCATACTTTCAAAGCAATAAAACTAAAAATAGTTACACATTTTCATTAATTTTTTCGACTTATCTTGTTAAAAGGTAATAGAAGAAGAAACTGTAAAGAAATTTTAGGTCTTGCAACCCTGTAAGTTGTTGAAACAGGGTGATGAAAATCGGAAAAAAAACAATTTTTTTTTTTAAAGTTGCGTTAATTTATTATTTGTTAAATACTTTTTAAATTAAGTCAATATCTATTACAGGAGTGGAGATATAAATGAAACTGCAATCTACTAAATCGTGATTTTTGCGACCGCCAAAAATTTTTCGAGCGCCCCTGGTTAACCCCTGGTTAACGGATAAAAATAAAAAACTAAAAAAATGTTTTTTGTTACCTGCTTTAACACAAAAACAACATATAATTTTGTCATTTTTTTTCTAGAACATGTTGCGACTTTTTTCTTTTTTAATTGGGCGAAAACTGGTGGAATGAGCCAATATCTCCTTTTGACGACGCCGATTGGAATGTGCACATTTGTATGAACTCTGTTTGTACTTACGGTTACTCCACGCCTCGCCAGTTCATCCGCTGCATTATTCCCTTCGATTTTACTATGTCCGGGAACCCAGCAGAGAGTGCAGCAGTTATGGGTACTGCATATACTGTTCAGTGCATGTTTATAGTTTTGTACCGTTCGAGCCTTCATCGTTCTACAGTTCAGTGCTTTGATGGCCGTTTGGCTATATACAAAAATTACTACCCTTGTGGGGGTAAGATTTTTCCTGTGAATGGCCTGTGCAGCTTTTTCAATAGCATATATTTCTGCCTGAAAAACGCTACAGTAATCAGGGAGCTTGAAAAGTCTTTGATTTGCAGCGTTTCACAGTATAAACCCGATCCAGTTCCGTTTTCCAGTTTGAAACCGTAAGTATATAATTGGAGATTGCCGAAGGATTCTACATCCGTTCCTTCCCATTCTTGCCTGCTGGGGATGGATGTGGTGTATTTTATACCGAATCATACACTGGCTACGATATAGTCGGTTGCTCTTTTGGATTCCTCGATTCCAAAGAGATTTAGAATAGATGCATGACCGAATTTGTTGTTCTTCCAGGCTTATGATTCGTTGAGTCGAATTGCGCTCTTGGTCGCCGAACACTTAAGGAACTCTTCTATGGGGAGAAGATTTAGCATCATTTCCAGACCCGCATGTGGCGTAGATTCCATGGCTCCTATTACTCCTATGCACGCTAACAATAATAGCTCTTATTGTGTACTATCGTCCACCATACAAGAGACCGTAGGTAAGAATGGTTCTCACGATCGCTGTATACAACCAGTGAATTATGTCCCCATTTCCTGACAAAAGTTCTCTGACATGCATGTAGAGCGCACAGTGCTTTTTCCCATGTTTCGTTTGTGTTGCGTTTCCAACTCAACTTGTTATCAAGGATAATTCCAAAGTATTTGACTTGCGTGGAAAGCTTCAGAGTTACTTCGTTGAGTTTCGACAATGTGAAGCTTTCTATTTTTCTTCTTCTTGTGAGCAGATCCACCGCAATAGCTCATTCAATGCCAAAGACAATAGTTTGCTGTTTGCAGGTATTTTACGCATATAAGGATGGCAACTTTCTATCTCCTTCTATAAGAGCAAGTTCCAAAAATTAAAAAAATTGGTTTTTTTCTACCAATTTAAAAATTTTTCTTTTGCAAAATAGAAGCTATAAGGAAGTCTTAAAGAGCCTTAAAAAATAGTCAAGATTCTACCATATCCGTAGACAACTGGCTAACTATTGTATACTAATTGAGCTTGTGCTAAATTTATGCAACTTGAACTCAATGTGAAATAAAACAAGTGACGCAAAAAACAAGAAAACAAAAGAGTCCTGACAATTATTTAGACATACAAAATTTTAATTCATATATTTTAACTATGTGGCAGCAGCTGCTGTGGCAAACGCTGTAAATTTTTTAAACAAAAATAAATAACAAAGAAAAGCTAAGAATAAAAACTAGCATCTGACACACACACAGACACACACACACACACACACACACAGCCGCACTCAAAGTAGACGCACTGCCTCGGAGACAAACGTGTGCACTTAAGCTAACCAGCACTCCACTGTCACACAGCCGCAACGCGCTTCCAGCATGCAATGCCAAAAAATGTTTAAAGCTGCAAATAAATGGCAATACAAGCACTCATTTACACACACAAACACACACTTACATATTGCCATTTTATTATTATAACATGAATAAAAAAAAAGGCGTCTCTTAATAAAAAAGGACGAAATAAATTTTTCCATTACCAAAATGAATTTTTACTTCTACATCAACAAAACCTCAAACCGCTCTGCTTGCATACGTATGAGTGTGTTTGTGTTTTTCAAGAAAAACAACACAAACACCAACTTCAAAATATAAATAAAAAAATAACTGGAATTCCCCACACTAGTAAATTCAGGCTTTAATTTAAATTTATGTGTTTTTGCTGTTTTTATAAATATTTGTAGAGTTTTTTTGCATATATTTTTTGTATTTTTGTCAACATGCTGCAAATGCAATTCTTTAAAATCCTTTTTTTAACATTCTTCTTTTCTTCTTGCGTTTCCTTTGCAGATATGGGTAAAATGTCCTCATCGCAGAATCATTTTGGCAACACTGCACAATCGCAGTTTGCAACAAAGAACAACACACGCGTCATAGCCCAAAAGGGTGGCCTGGCAATCCTGCCCTGTGTCGTCAAATTGAATTCACCAGCTACAGTAAGTATTTATTTATATCACATTCAATTTCCTTTTAGTTTTTTTATATTCCTCTTTATTTTCTCATTTTAAAACAGTAATAAATATTGTTATTCATTCATGTTCATGTTTAATAGTAAATGTTGCTTTGGGTTGGCAGAATAGTTAATATTTCGTAGAAGCTTGTATAATAAATGTGAAATTAAACTGTTGAGAAGAAGATACTTGACAAGCTTTCAAAGTTTTGATACGTTTAAAGGAAACTTAATGCAGATACACCTCATTATAAATTGAAATTTTTAAAATATATATTTAGAGGTATTACCCTTCGTCCACACGTGCAAGCAATCACTTGCTAGTAGGGAATATATATTGTCTTCGAATAAGTTCGAAATTAGTTGCTTCAGCGTCCGAATGTTCAAGTGCAAGTTCATTTAAAAATGTCGTCGAATGCGAAGGTTCTCCCTGCATTTGCAGTATTGCTTGAAATGAAGAAGTTAAAAAACGAGGAACACATGTTACCAGTGCTGCTTCTTGTATAAAATTGCGGAAATCTCGAAAATATCTACAAAAGGCATCACTTGAATCCCCTTTTTGACATTTACTTGCAGCAAGTGCCAAAATTCACTGCCTCTGAAATTTCCTTGCTAGTATCGCTGCAAGCAGGCTGCTAGTCCGAAAATGTGATTGTGTTAGTAAAATGTTTGGATGTATTGAGTTTATCAAACTTGCACAAGCACGTGTGGACACTGGGTTAAAATATGTTAATTTACACCGAATAAAGCTATAATCAATTTGAGCTTGAAGTGTAATAATTGCCACATTTTTCATATCAAAAAACACCCAAGACTTGTCATATCAATTTGATATTTTCCAACAAAATATTTAAATATTTTCGAACATCTCAATTTGATCATTTTCAAGATTAATATGATATCGAAAAATATCAAATTTTCAATATCAAATTAATCTTTTGCAGGATCAAGATGATATCATTCAATATAAAGTTTTACAGATCAATTTGATATTTTCTAAGATAATTACGATATCGAGAAAATATCACTTCTGGGATCACGTCTTTGTTGTTACTCAAACTCATTGAAGCTTTTGGCATATTTTTTTTTTTTTTATTTTAGTAGACAAAAAAGTGAACCAGAATAAAAAACATGTACACATATACGAATACATTTTCTATAACCGAGTTGATTTAATGCTTTGTTGGTATATTAAGTTATTTCAAACTAAAGGGTGATTAAATTTTAAGGGCCGATGTTGATTTTGAATAAAACACAAATTGCTTAGGAAATTATTGTCATTTCTTTTTATTATGATAATACTGATATGATTCTATTATGTATTGAACAAAACATCGGCCAAATGGCCGCCGCGACCTCGGCGGCACACCTCCATCCGATGGTCCAAATTTTCGATGACGCTGAGGCATAAGTGAGGTTCTATGCCGTTAATGTGCCGAATTGTCGCATCCTTTAGCTCTTGAATTGTTGCTGGCTTATCGACGTACACCTTTTTTTTCAAATAACCCCAAAGAAAGAACTCCAACGGTGTCAAATCACATGATCCTGGCGGCCAATTGACATCGCCACCACGTGAGATAACACGGCCATTGAATTTGTCGCGCAAAAGAGCCATTGTTTCGTTAGCTGTGTGGCAAGTGGCACCGTCCTGTTGAAACCACATTCATATCTTCCAATTCGGGCCATAAAAAGTTTGTTATCATCTCACGATAGCGAACACCATTCACAGTAACTGCCTGACCGGCCTCATCTTGGAAAATATACGGCCCGATGATGCCGCCAGCAATATTTTCTGCAGTACGAGCGGTATGAGCATGCACTAGTGTTTTCACATCTCCTACAGACCCGGTTTGCTCAAATTTTTGCACGATTTTTCCGATTTTACGCATATTTGGACGATTAAATTGAGCGAAAAAATCAAAAAGTGCACGATATGCATTTTGATTTGAACGCCCATTTTCATAATAAGCCTGAATAACTTTAGCGCGTTGCTCGATTGTGTATCTTTCCATGGTTCAAATTGAGTTAGTCTGAAATTAAGAAATGTCAAATGAAATGCAGAAAAAATTGACGTTTAGGAGTGGTTCACATCGGCCCTAAAAATGTAAACACCCTTTACTTCTGTTTCAAATATAAGAGTGTTAGTCAAGAAAATTATTGAATAGAAACACTATTTATTCAAGCATGAAGCAATAAATACGTATAGCAATTTAGAACTGCACTAACTCGGCCATAGAAATTATATATGGGCCATTCTTTTTTATACCTCAACGCGTACTGTAATTAACTTTGTCATTGCGTTTGTAATGCCAATAAGGAGATATGGCATGTATAGAAAGTATATATATATTTTTGATCAGCATCACCTTATGAGTCGATTTTCGTGTGTCTGTCTGTCTGTCCGTCTGTCGACACGATTACTGCCGTAATTTCAAAGCTATTGCGATGAAATTGAAAATATAGGATTCTTACAAAAAAATGGAGATCAAGTTCGAAAATGAGCCAAATTGGATGAAAACCATGCCATCCTCATATAGAGTAACTTTATTTATACAGTAAAATCTCTTAAAAATCCACAAAAATTAAGGAAATGCCTTCAAATTTTTTTTGCACATAAACTTTGATCTTCAATGTCAATCCTGACTATGAAATTTGAATCTATATATATAAAAATAAAATGCATTGTGTATGAAATTGATGTTCTCTGTAATGAGTGAACCGATTTTATTTGTGGTAATTTCCCATAAAAGGTACACGTCAATACGAGGGTTTTTATGTGTAAACGGTTTTTGTATGTGTATTAGTTCATGAGTTATAAGCATTTGAACATGTATTTGTGCGTATATGGTGTATATGGGGAAATATTTGCAAATCCCTATGTTTCGGTAAGTATAGGTGCTACGGTATTGGAATTTGGTACAGATCTGGGTAGGATCATTTTCAAACACAGTAGAAAAAGTGGACGGAATAAGTCAAAAGGGCGTAGCACTATAAATAAATAACTATATCTCTATAAACATGGGTACTATGGTATTGGAATAAAATAGGTAGAAATATTCAAGAGATTTGAACGCAAAAACAGATTCGATGTTATTTTATAAAAAAAAAACGTTTTAAAGCCACGCTCTCTATATTGAGAAAACTAAGTAACACGAGAACAGATCAGCCGATTTTGATCGAAAAATGTATCAAATTGTTTTATATTAGATTTAGATGTGAAAAACAAACTTTTCCATACCTACCTGCTAGGCCTACTAACATTGAAAAACAAAATTAGAAGTGAACAACTGAATCGATTTGAACAAAAATTTAAAAAAAAACAACAACCGAGTACAATATCACTACAAAGTAAAAAATAATTTTAATTTCTTGGTCATAATTGATAATTTATTTAAACATATTATTATATATGAAATCATATTATTTTAAATGTTTCCTTATTTGTTTTATTATCATAAATATATTAATTTCTTGATGAATACAAAAGCTTTTAAGGTCGGCGCTTATATAATCAGACTTTTAATCAGAAGCGAAGAATATATTTGCAAAATTTGTTTGAAATCAGAAAAACGATGTAGAAGGAGTTCGAATAAAAATAAAAGTGACACACCCCTTGTCCAATCCCACCCACTTTTGTAAGCTTATAACTTCTAATTATACTAAAGAACATATGTGCAAAATTTGGTTAAAATCGGAGAAACGGACTCCGGTACCGTAACCGGAGAAACTGTAGATGGAAATAGATTAAATATAAAGTGCCACGCCTCCTATAGTACCGCCAACTTTTATTAACTAAAGACTGATCCTTATGCCAAATATTATGTGTGCAAAATTTTGTTTAAGTCGGACAAACGGTGTAAAGGGAGTTCAATTAGAGTTAAATTGACACGCCCCTTGTCCAATCCCACCCACTTTTGTAGGCTTAAAACCTCTCATTACGCTCAAGAATATATGTAACAAATTTGGTTGAAATTGTACAAGCGGAGTGGATTGTGGATTGAAAAGTAAGATGCCACGCCCAATTTCCAATGGTGGAACTTTCGGGATACCACGCCCAATTTTTCACCGATTTTTCAGACCTTTGCTGCTAAAATAAACAAGTCTGAGCAAAAGCAAGTGAGCGTATAAGTTCTTCACTTAGAAAGATGGCGACGTACGTCAACAGTTCTTTCTACTATTTTCTACTTCTTTTGGTGTTGTTCTATTTTCGAATTTCTATACGACTATAAGCTATTATTAAGATATTTTCATATCATTACCTAGTTCAATTTTTCTGATCATTCTCGGTAATATGTTGTCTGATCAATTCTTTGTTAGCAAAATGATATGAAAAACATGATATTATAAATAAGATCAAATTGAATAGCTAATGTTAAATGGATATTGATCTGTTTTTTCGGTGTATGAAATTTTTTTTCGAAAATCTAATTTGAGCATTGTACAAACTAATGGTACATAAAGAGGAGTTTTCTTCATCCGCCTCCAAGCTATCATTGGAGATAGTTTTAAACGTGAAACCTATGTAGACTAAAAAGATAATTAGAAATTTCAAGCCAATCGGCTGGTTATCATTTGAGTAATATTACCCGTAGATTTTTCCCTGGTGCCTCGGGGATTTTTTTATTACGATGAAATGACGTCACAAAAAAAAATTATTTTGTTTTAACTAAATATTCTTTAAGAACATACAAACATTTTTAAATCAGTATCTATCATTGATTCGTATAATCGTTATTTCGTTATCCTCTCATAAGACACACCTAAGTTTTTCACCTTAATTAATTTGACCTTTTGACATTCACTAATATATCGAATAAAACAACGGCTTTAAAATAAAAATTAAATATATAAGTTTACATAAGTACATTTAAATATAAATTTAAACTACATAAATGATAATATTAAACTTGACACTCGTAAAAATTGTACAAAAAGGTTTTTACATTCAAACTGTTAAATGCTCACTTATTTGAAATAAAACTTCGCTTGTATTTTCAATACTTGTAAAATGTAAATGCTAATTTGAAAAAAAGGTGAATGGCTCTACACTAGAAAAAATTTATTGCTTTTTGTTGTAACAACAACAAACAGTTATGGTCAATTGATGTTTCAAACGTAACGGCAAATGAACAAAAAACTTAAAACGGAAAACTAAGCAAAAAACATAGTGAAAGGTACTTAAAAAGTTCCGCTTTTTAAAATAAGTAGTAATAAAAGCTTGGCTCATACAAAAAAAAAATCTCTCTTCTTGCTCACCGCAATCATCACTTCAATGAGCTAGCTGCACTTACGTGGGTATAGCCTGGTATACCAAAAGGGTGTTCAGTATGTGGTTGGAATAAAAAACAAAAAAAAAAGAAAAGAAAGGAGTAAAAAACGACCTCATGAAGGCGCGCATAAAAATTAAATGCATACCATACGCGGCAGCTGCAGGTGTTCCACTATGAAGCACACATAAGCACGCATGCACACATACACACTAGCACGCAGTTAGCTAGGTCAAAAGGTAGCAAAAAGGATGCTCATAAATCATCAGCAATTTTTTTACCTTCCGTTTTGTACGTTTTCTATATATATGAGATTTTTTTTCCCTGCATTTTTTTTTTTTTTTTGCTGCTGTAGCTACAAGTTTTGTAAACGTTTTTATGTGTCTAATTTTGTGTGTTTCTGTGTGGGTAGGACACAGGTGTTTTTCCAAAGCATTATGTATGTGTATGTGTGGAATTTATTTTTTAACTCCTATCCATTTGATTCAATTTTAAAATGTTTAACTGCCATTTTATTCTACCAACTAACTATCGTTAGAGGTTTTTGTATGAAAAAATAATGTATTAAATACATATTTTAATTTTATTTTTTTTTGTCTCTCTGCTATTTAGGTATCCTGGATACGACGCAAGGACTTTCAATTGCTTACCGTCGGCCTATCGACTCACAGCAGCGATAAACGGTTTTTGGTCGAGCACACGCGCCATATGGGCCACTGGTCGCTGCGCATTAAATCGGTCCGCGAGGAGGATCGCGGTTTCTACGAATGCCAATTATCGATATATCCCACTCAATCGATTTTTATCGAGTTAAAAGTTGTTGGTAAGTAACGCAGAGCTTTTCTACAAACACACATAACACACACACACAAACACACACAAAACATATATTTTATGCTTGTCTGACAACAATAATATTTTAAAAAAATTGAAGAGACAAAATAATGGTTTAATTGCTTGTACGTGTTTTTTGTATGGTAAAGCATGCATAAAGTGTTTGTATGTGTTTTTATTTTCAAAAATTATTCATTTAAATTGTGAATAAAAGCACTTCATTCTCAGCTTATAGCATATTAAGTGCCAGCGTAGTATTTTAAAATTTTTGATTTTTTTTTTTGTTTTTAATTGTTGAAACGCATTTAAAAGGCTATCAAGCCAAAATTATACACAAACACACCAGACTCGTAGGCAGGAATTTGTATGGTGGGGGAAATTTTCATTATTTCTATAAGTTTTTGAGAAATACTTCAAATTTAGAATTTTTAATTGTCTCTTAAAAAATATAATTGCAAAAATTAACACAAAAAGTAAGAAAACTTTTTTTTTGTAATAATATTCAAACTCAAGATCTTCAAAAAGGTATACTTCCAGCAAAAAAGTTCATAACGACCAAGTTATTCAACAAAACACACTTTTTGTATCGGCATTTGATATAGTTTAAGAAAATATTTCCACAAGATTTTATTGAAAGTTTATCAAATTTGGATTTTTTAGATTTTTTTTTTTACGACAAGAACAAAGGGGAGTTTTTTCGAGAAGTAAAAAATCACAACTCTGGAGGTTTTGGTCCAATTTTTATGTTTATTTTAATGAAAAATGATATATAAAACAAACCAGTTTTTTCAAAATTTGCACTAATACAAAAGTAATTTGAGTTTTTTGAAAAATTAGCACTTTTTTCCCATGTAACCAAGTACTGACATGTACCGATGCAAGTCGGCACGGGTTCCCGTGGTACTAGGTAAACCAAATTTTTTCACATTTATTTCAACTTCATACGAAAAAATTAAAAAAAAACAAATTCGACTTTTTTGGGACACCCTAATGTTTTCTTTTTGTTTTTCATTTTGCATAACACAAAGTTCATGATAAAAAAACACTTATGTGCCGGTTCACGAGGCAAGCTGTAGCTTGTGCTGTTGATTTTCATACGTGGTTTTGTTTTTGCATAACTTCAAATACAAAGCTCATGATAGAAAAAACTGTGTATGGAACGCAACGCGAGCCAGATGGGCTACTCGATGAGCATGTTTGTTTTCATGCGTTCACGTGTACACGCGGTCAGCTATACACGAAATCACGCGCTTACCCTTTGAAGTATTCACATTTTCACCACCTTCAAACTTCTTAGTTAATTAAAATATATTTTTAGTGTTATTAAAACTGTTTTTGATATACAGGGTGTCCAACAATTGAGTGCAACTATTTAAGGAGAGGGGGTATATTTTCACATTCTTAGGAGCTACAGGGTTATTATTTCAAGACTTTGATTCACGTTATTGTTTCTAGCAGAAAAGTTAACTTACAATTTTATTAGCTCATTGCAAAGGCAATGGAATCACCTTTCTAACGGTATATCAACAAACCCCACCGATCTAACTGTTACCGATCTGTGCTCGTGTGAAGATGAAATCAATCGGTTAAAAATACCAAATTTCAACTTTGAGTGCAAAATTCTCAGAATTTCGCAGAATTTTTCAGAATAGAAGAAGAAATGAAATTTGTTTTTATTATCAATTTTGCAATTTATTCAATTCTGTTTTCAATGACATCAAAAACATAAACATACCTCTAAAAATAAAAAAGTTGGCTGTACTCAAAAAAATTATACTTAGAAAATAATGATTAATAATGACAGTACCATTAGTTCTGCAGTAGATAATTGTTTTCTTATAAGTATAATTTTCTTAGTACAGCCAATTTTTTTATTTTTAGAGGTATGTTTATGATTTTGGTGTCATTAAAAATAGAAATAAATGAATTGCAAATTGATCATAAAAACAAATTTCATTTATTAAGCGAAATTCTGAGAAATTTGCGCTGCAAATTGAAATTGGGTAGTTTCAACCGATTGATTTCATCTTCACGCGAGCGCAGCTCGGTAATGGCTAAGTCGATGCTGTTTGTTGACATGCCGTTTGAGAGGTGATTTTATTGCCTTTATAATGAGCTATCAAAATAAGTTTTATGTGAGTTAGTTTTTCTGCTAGAAACAATAACGTGAATCAAAGTCGTGAATTATTAATTAACCCTGTAGCTCCTAAAAATGTGAAAATAGACCTCCCCGCTCCCAAACGATTTTTGCTCAGCACGACATAACCTTTCAGCTTCGTAAATAGTTGCACTCAATTGCGGGACACTCTGTTTATCTTATCATTACACATGAACATCAGATCATTTAAAAAAATTATAACACACTCAAAAACCTGATGATTTGATTTCAACTTGTAAGAAACCAAAATGTATTATAAATAAGAGCTTGATGATTCCAATTAATACTCACTGCGTATTCGAAATAATTCCACTTTGAATCAAACTTTATACATATGCTTATTACACTGTACAACACAAAAAAAAAACCCGCGGGGATTCATGACTTTTTTTTATGTTTTCGAGGTCGCTGAAACCGAATATGAATTCAGTTCTCTCGGGGCACGTAAGTTTCTCCCTGAAGGCGGGTCCAGGGTAAGCCCTAACCCTCTACAATTAATGAAATCAATATTTCCTCTTTTGGGAAGAGCAGGAGAGGGTTAAAATGCATGACCGACCCTTATTATTTTTCCAAGATGAAAATGTTTTCCTTAAAACCTATCCTCTTTGACTCCTCCTGAGGGGGGCTCCTATACAATGAACCCTAACACCTACAGTAAATTAAATCGATACTTACCTCTTTGGGGAGGGTAGGAGAGGGTTAATATGTACGACCAACCTCCAGCACTTTTTCAAGTGTAACATTTTTTCCCTTGGGACCTATCCCCTCCGACCCCTCCTTAAGGGGGCTCCCATACAATGCACGCTACTGTTAATGAAATCAATATTTCCCCTCTTGGGAAGGGTAGGAGAGAGTTAATATGTATGACCGATCTCCAGTACTTTTTCGAGTGTAACAGTTTTTCCTTGAGACCTATCCACTTCGGCCATTCTTTAGGGGGGCTCCCATGAGGACGGTTCGAGCCTCATCTTGGGCGAAGTTTCAATAAAGCCCTAATGAAGTTTCAGTTTGCCCTAACAATAACAGTAAAGATTTCTTAATTCAATAAGAAAATCACTATTTATAAAAAACAAAAATTATTGTCACTATACGTTTTTTATTTATATCAGTGGAGCTCACGAAATTTTACAAAAGTGCAAATGATTTTTAAAAAACAAAATCAAATACAAAATATTGCGCATCGTAACTTTTGGCATTGAAAAAAAAAACATAAATAAAAAAATGTAAATTAAATCAACTAGAGTTAACTTAAGTTAATTTCTACTGCGGTTTCAAAATGCATAAACAAAAACAAAAACAAATCCTGTGTGAGTTAACATACAAGCAACGGTATAATTTGCATGCATTTGTTGTTGTTCAAAATTAGATAATCGTCAACAGAGGCGAGAGAGGTTTTTTTTGTAGATTGTGTTGTTGTTTTTTATACGTGGTTTTTATACGACAAAGCTCATGATAGAAAAAAATTTGTATGGCGGGTAACGCGAGCAAGATGAGCTACTGGATGAGCATGTATTATACTGATATAAGTCATGATTTATATAATGAAAAATAATAAGAACAAAATTTTTCTGTGTTCGTAGCCGAACCATTAAACTGTCGACAGATAATCCGTCTGCTTGGACCCCAAGGCTACGAAGCAATTTTTGGTTTGAAAATTAATTGTTATATAAAACGATTTCAGTAGAAGTGAACATCTATATTATTATTACTCAAGTGCATTTTTTGTGATGACTACCATATATAATTTCTTGGATGCACAATATTTCTAAGGATACAGATTTGAAGGTTGGCCATTTATTTTGTACCTGAATGGTCCTTCTCTTATCAGTGCTTTAGACAACAACGTACGAAAGCGGGCATACGCTTTGGCTGACCTTGATTTGACCTAGAGGGTCCGTTGTATCCATCCCCAGATCCCCAGAATCCATAATCCAGACCCACTCGGGATCTGGCATAATTCCAATACATCCAATTTGTCTAAAAATTTTAATGGCCCTCCTAGGAACTGAGATAATCTAAATGACGGAATCTGGAGCTGCCAAGTCCCTTTTGAATTGTCTGAAAACCCACAAAACTTCTTATAGCTAACCTTGGAATGAAGATAATTCCAGCCTATAGTAAGCCCTTAAAGACCGAAGAAGCCCCAACAAAGCAGTATTGAGCTGGTGAAACCGTTTGTTATACTCGTATAATAATTTGTCCAACGGCACTAAAAATCTATGGGAATTGACAAAAACGAGTAAAAGTCGTTCAGACGTGAATACTTGAAAACTTGAATGCGTTAACACGTTAACTTGTACACGTTAATACGTACTTTTGCAATTTCAAGTTCTTGTTTTTAAAAACGAATTTTTTTAGTAAACATGTGGATCGGTACACGTGAATAAGTTCGAGCCCTAATTTCTATTTATGTATACACAAAAATTTTGTAAACTAATAAAACGAAAATATATTTAGCGGTTTTTTAAAATTAAAGCTAAAACAGACCTGGATTTTATTTTTATATTTATTTGACTTTTTATGTTTAAAGTACTATGATAAGAACTTGATGAAATAATAGGAATATCTCGTAAATCTATCTGATCAAGGCACACACACATACGTTGAAATTAAAAAACTGATCGTTAACTTCAATAGAATATATAAATGGCTTTATTAATTGCAAAAAAAAATACATCTCAAATGCAAAATGATTATTCGTTGGAAATATCAACATCAGAGTGACAATTCTCACAAATAAAATTACTCATTAAAAATTAAAAAGGCGCTTGCATTTGTTTCATTCAAGTGAATTTTTGTGAAAATCGCAATCGATTTTTCGATCTTCTTCGGATGACGACGAAGAGCGGCGGTTTTGCGGCCGAGCACCAGCACTTTCTTTGTTGTGTGTTTGATTATCTTTTCCATTTTTTTTTTTTTGCCAGCTACTGAAACTGTAAACATTTCTGTGGCGTTGAGAACACAGCTTTTCATTGACTTCCTAACACATTTTGGTCTGTGCTGAATAGTATGAACTGGGCCGATCTCTTTTAATGCCGTTGATGTGATTACATTTCCTAGTTTGATGTTGTTGCCTCTTTAATGGCAATTATAATGTGTAAGATGTGTTATGCATCACCCCACTTTGAGTGGTACACATCACACCAATGTAAGTCACTTTTTTCTCATTGATGGAATTTTACCACAACTTAAAAAAATGCGAAATCGTTTGTTCTATTTAAAGCTATTAAAGCTATTTAAACAACACATATTACATCTACTTACAATTACAATCTGAAGAAAATTTTATCCGAAACGTTTTTTTTTTTTTGTAAATTTAAAAAAACTTTAACAAACATGTTTCACGCATTTTAAGAACGAAAATTTACGTCTGCCTACTTCCAACACTTATGAAATGTGTATTGAAATTTTTGCTTCTTTCAGTCAATTTATATCGTTATCTCAATTTTTCTTAAAAAGGAAATTAAAACATTTTGATTTAAAAAGTCTTATTTGTAGCATTGTTATCATATATTCTAGATCCTGGCAGGGGAGTTCAAACCCTTAAATCCCCTCCTTGGCTACGGGCCTTATACCCACACGCACACATAAACACACTCAGAGATACTCATGCAAGCACACTACCGCATGCTGTGGGTTTAAAGGCCTAAGTTATGAAAATTAATTTAATTGTAATTCAATTAAGAAAATTTGTGGTCACTTGGTTGGTTAAAGGATGCAGTCATGAATATTTGGTCAACCAAACGATTTTTATAGCCCAGCAGAAAACATTTATAGTATTTTCACGGAAATATTCATAAATAATGTATGCCTATTTGTGCGGATGATTTAAATCTGACTAATGTGTTAAATTTTTTAGTATCTCTTTTAAGTCAACCAAAAATAATTTTTCCAGTTTGAAAGCGTAAATCGTGTATGCCTGCGTTTATTTTTTTTTTCCTTTTTCTACTTTTTATTACTGTTTAAAAAAGTGTTTGTTCCATTGAATTCTCTGTTTACAGAACATCAATCATACTTCTATGATTAGCTTTCTCATGTTAGATCCGATACCAAAAGCTTATGCAGACAAAACTAGAAAAATAATTTTGCAGCTAATATTATTTCGGCGAAAAGAACTCGATGTGATAATCATTTCATTGATAGACTTTGTCTTTGCTTATAATTTGCTTCTTTTTCTCATTATCTTGAAAGATTTGTTCATATATTTTTTTTGTGTTTAGTAAATGTGTTTTTTTGGGTCAATTGAAATCACTAAGAGTAAACGTTTTTTGGCAAATTGTGGTGTTTAATAATAAAAAAATGTGCTGAAATAATAATTTTTTTCTTAAGCAAATTTATAAAAATTGTTTCACCTGAATGAAATTTACAAAGTCTAGCAAATCTAGATCCAGCAATTAATTACCTTTAAAAAATGGTTTCATGCTTATCAAATTAAGCAAGAAAAACCTTATCTACACTATTCTACTAAAATTGAAAACATAAAAAATGAATTGAAAGAATTAGGTAAAACATAATAAATGTGAAAAGCCGCACAACAAAGGACAGCTTATGTATGTTTTTCGTTGATTTAGAGCCTAATGTAAACAATAAAGCAGCTTACGAAATAATGCTATAATTAAAGTTGAGCCCCCTAGAAAATATAGCGACCTAGTTCAATGTCATCGTTGCCAGCACTTTGGTCACACAAAGGCTTACTGCAAAAAACCTTTTCGTTGTGCTAAGTGCGGTTTGGATCATTCATCAGCAGAATGTCAAAAACTGAAAGATGCACCACCGTGATGTGTGCATTGCCTGCAAAATCACACTGCCAATTATAAGGGCTGACGCGTGTATCAGGAACTTGTTACTAAAAGAAACAACTTTAATCAAAATAGAATTGTTCCACCAAATCCGTTTCTTGAAAACTACTAATTGTCCAAATCAAAACCTTAGAATGAATACAGCAAATCAAAACTTTGAAAGTCCTCTGTCATATGCTAACGTAGCTAAAGCTGCTGCAACAGAAAATACTGAAAGCTCCTATCTCAAACAGATTGAAATATTGATAAACAAGCAAAACGAGCTTATAAATACGCTCATGAATATGATGTCTACTTTAATTTACAAACTAT
Source organism: Coremacera marginata (assembly GCA_914767935.1). NCBI lineage: Eukaryota > Metazoa > Arthropoda > Insecta > Diptera > Sciomyzidae > Coremacera > Coremacera marginata. The sequence goes on from OU612045.1 coordinate 146,173,353, forward strand.
GTCATTAAATCAATTACAAATAAGAGGTGGAATATTTTCTTAACTCTATCTTTATAGATATTTTTATGATTTCTGAAACTCATCTAAATAGTAAATCGTTCTTTAAAATAAGAGGTTATGATCTCATAACTGCTCACCACCCAACTGATAGAGCACATGGGGGATCTGCTTTGTTGGTAAAATCACAAATTAAATATTAAGAACTAAATCCTTCAAAGGAAACCTTCAATGCAGGCAGCTAGTTTACAAATCAAATCAGAAAAAAGTTTTATAACAATTTGTGCAATATATTTTCCACCGCGATTTGCAATTAGCTCACAAGAATACAATGGCTTTTTTCGAAATATGAGGCTGAAATTCATTGTCGCTGGAGATTACAACGCAAAGCATCATTGGTGGGGATCTAGGTTGAGTAATCCTAAGGGTAGACAGTTGTATCAATGTAAATCAGAAAAGCATTATTCAGTCCTGTCTACTGGCAGACCAACTTACTGGCCAACTGAACCAAACAAAATTCAACAAATAATATTGTGGACACTGATGATCTTAGCTCCGACCACTCAGCAATCTTGCTTAACTTTAATGGTGAAGTACAGAAACTGTCAAAAAAATATACTCTTTTTTTCCAAATACACTAATATATACCAATTTTAACAATGGATTAGCTCTCATATAAATTTAAATACCCAAATTAAAAAAAGAAAATCAAATAGATGATGCTGTCGAATATTTCACTAATCTCATACATGTAGCTGCTTACTACGCGAAACCACCACAGCGAGAATCAAATAACTCTTCCTCTCATAATAACTCATTGAGGATATCCAGAGAAATTCGAACTTTAATACAAAAGAAACGAAGTCTAAGAAGAATATGGAAAACAAGTAGTAATCCTATCGATAAGACCAACTTTAATCGCTCGAAAAAGGAATTGACTCTGCGACTCTTGGACGAGATAAATAATTCCATCGAATACTTTCTCCAAAAATGATGAACACAGTTTGTGGAAAGCAACAAAGTACTTAAAACGTCCTATAAAGAGAAGTGTTCCATTTAAAGATGAGCTCGAAAAATTGGTGCAAGACAGACGGTAAACAAGCTAAACCATTAGTTACACCATTTTCATTTAACAATAATCCTAGTGGAATTGTTAATTTCCCTGACTGTCCTTGCCAAATGGATCTACCTATTCGTCACATATACCCAACTGAAATCTCTAACGAGATTCAAAAACTAAACAATGTTAAATCCTCTAGCTACGACTGCATTAATGCTAAAATTGTAAAGAATCTTTCAAAAAAAGATGTAATTTTCTTGGCAAATATTTATAATGCTATGCTGCGAATAAATTGTTTTCCAACACAATGGAAATAATAATGATCGCTAAGCCGGGCAAGCCAGAAAATAGTTTAAAATCTTACAGACCAATAAGCTTATTGGCAACATTCTCTAAAATATTTGAGAGAATATTTTTAGCAGCAGAATAACGACTGCTGCCAGTTCTTCACTCAAGCCAAATACTGCCAGATCATCAGTTCGGATTCCGAAGCCAGTATGGGACACCTGAACAAGTTCATCGTGTTGTAGAGACTATTAGTACAGCGTTAGAAATCAAATTGTACTGCTGTGGAGTATTCCTCGATGTACAACAAGCTTTTGACCGAGTATGGCATGAAGGATTTTGTACAAAATCAAACAACTTTTTCCGTCTCCGTACAACCTTTTTTTTAAATCATATTTAAACCATCGGCATTTGTATGTCAAAGTCCGAGAAGATCTATCACAAGTATGTGAAATAAAAGCAGGTATACCTCAGGGCAGTGTCCTGGGACCAGTTCTCTATACAATATATACCTCAGTTATGCCGATAACAGAAAACACAGCAGTTGAAACTTATGCTGATGATACGGCTATCTTATCAGATCAAGCCACCAACGTGGAGCAAGACCATTGAGACCAGATAGAAATTGGCTTAGAAAGTGGAATATAAAGGTGAACTCGAGCAAATCTACACATATCACATTCACAACAAGGAGAGCTGAATGTCCAAATGTAACAATCAACCAAACAACCATACCTAAAAGTTACACTGTTAAGTATCTTGGAATGCACCTTGACAAAAGACTTACATGGAAAAGCCACATCAAAGCAAAACACCTACGCCTCAAACTAAAAACATGTGGTGGCTTCTTAATCCGCTCTCGAAAATGAGCTTAGAAAATAAGCTCATTCTATATAAAGGTATTTTAAAGCCTGTGTGGACCTATGGCATACAATTGTGGGGCACAGCATGCAACTCCAACATTGAAATATTAGAGCGATACCAATCAAAAACTTTAAGAATCGTTGCCAATGCTCCATGGTATCTTAAGAACAACATAATTCACAAGGATCTTAATATACCAAAAGTAAAAAACGAAATCACTAGATTTAGTTGCTCACATCTGAAAAAACTATCCAATCATCCTAGTACGCTAGCCCCATAATTTGTTAGATAACAGTCAAGCAATCCGATGACTTAAGAGACATCATGTATTAGACTTGCCATCTAGATTTAATTTCTCTAAACAATAGTAATTAATTAGTTTGTTTCATTGCACACTAAGTGGTACAACGGGCTCTGTTAGTATAAGTATTGTATAAACAAATTTGCGTAATGTCTACATTAAGATAGATTCCAAATGAATGGATTTAAAAAAAAAAAAGGTCATTAATTTTTTGTAGTTGCATTAATTTGGAAGTTATAAGAGTAGAGCTGATTACACTTTTTTAGCGAATTTTAATAAACTTTCTCTTATAACTCTGAGCAGGAGGGATATCGACCCAATCACCACTAACATAAAATTTTTTCTTTGTCTAGATCAAAGGAATAAATTTCCGATACGAAGCAAGCACCCTGTATATAAAAATGTTTCTGAAAATTTTTGGTTCAAGATATTTTTGCCATACAAAATTTTACAAAATATTTTTAAAGCCCTATTAATTGGCTTTGTTCAGAAAAATTTATTACTCTCTTCATGCTCTTCGTTTCTCTTTGATATTCTTTCTAGAATATTCCATTATTCGAGTTGTTTATCTTCTTGTTCCTATCCTTACTTTATCTTTATCGACTTGCTACTATTGTCAGCTGCATACTTATTTTGCCTTTAAGCATCTTTAAACTTCTACCATATCATTAAAACTAACATCAAAAGGAGAATTTCAATAAATTTATAGTGAAACAAGAACTTTTATTAAAATTCTGTTTGCTCAAAACTATTCAAAATACAAATAAGACAAATTCCTTTCATTCCAAAACGACACGATTAGCATCATTGACGGAGCAAAGCTAATAGTACCATATTTAATTAAAGGCCTGTCTCTTGTCTATATTTATTTAACATCAAAATTCTACAAAAACAAAGTTTTGCTCACACACACAGAAAAAAAAAAAAAAATTAGGATACCATAGCCAAAAATCCTATAAATTGCCAAACAATTTCATTAATTCTATTAACTTTTGCTTTTGCAGAGGCTGTTGCCGAGATTACCGGAGCTCCGGATCTGCACATTGACGAGGGATCTGCATTGCGTCTGGAGTGTAAACTAAAGCGTGCCACAGAGAATCCAGCTTTTGTTTTCTGGTACGTAAGCGACAAGCGAACGATAAATAAGTTATTTATACCAAAATTCCAAATATTTATTTATATTTATTTTTGTAATTGTTATTTGTTTCCATTCTATCGTTCTTGCTTTCGCCATGCTGTGTCGCACTTTACGTTGCATTAGGTACCATGACAATAAAATGGTGAATTACGATTCGCAGGATGGTTTCTCGGTGACCTCGACAGCGGAGAATGTGCCACCCACCATAGATGGCGGCGGCTCCTATATAGGCAGCGGTAGCAGCTTACGTGAACGCGGTGGTGGTGGTGGCGCATCGAGTGGTGGTATTGGTGGCAGTAACAGCAACAACAACAACAATAATCATAGCAGTCATACAAACGGCCATTTGTCATCATTAGCATCCTTAATGGCGGCTCAGCAACATCAATCTTCCTACTTGCTGACGCCGTCAACGAGCGTCCTAACGATACAGGAAGTGCACTTTCATCATGCCGGGAACTATACATGTGCGCCGTCGAATGCACGCCCAGCCAGCATAACGGTGCATGTTTTACGAGGTAAGTGAGTCAGCCGCAGTTATTTTTTTTTTTTATTTAGAAATTTTTCCTTAACTAGCTGTTTTCGTTATTATGTTTGCCTTAGTTTTACCTGCATGCTAGGCAGAAGAAACAAAAAAAATAAAGAGTTGCCAACTTAAAATAAATAAAAACACAATCATGGAAACCTGGTATCTCTTGAAAGCTTAAAAGTGATTTATTGTTCTGGATGACGCAGGAATTTAAGAAGAATTTAAATGTGTTGTACGAATGCGATTCACTGGGTCTTGTCTTGTATAATATTTTAATTGACATTAATTTGTGAATAAAAGGATTATGCCGTTCTACTTGTTTTTCTGCGCTTTTGGTTAATTTGTGTTTTGATTTATTGTTTGAGCATAGTTTCTCATTAAAGATAGAATTAATACAATAACAAGTTTAGCTTACAAATCAGTCTTTTTTTTAATTAATTGTACAAAACAATCGAAATCACTTTATAATTTTATACAAGATATCTCAGAAAAAAAATATCTTAGTAAAATAGGTTGTTTTATTTAATAAACATTTTAATTAAAGTTGAAAATCAAAATATTTATAAAGATTTTTATGCCTATGCTAAAAACTTGTCATAATATAATTATGAAAGGTTTTAAAAAATTATTTAAAAATGTTGGCGGCCGTGTCGTAATGATCAAAGTGCGTGATCCGTGTGTCAAAGAACCGCGGTACAACCCAGAATTAAATCCTATCTGACATAGACAATTGAACTCATTTTCAGCTCGCCTGTCACCTCTCTGCAAACAATGGCAAATCTCAGAGAGTTAAAAATGCTATGTAAAGCTACTTGAGAACATGAGTCGTTCGGAGTCAGCATAAAACTTGTAGCTCTAGTTGTCGATCCTGTACAAATAGTTAATTATATACACAACACAAATTTAATAAGTACAACGATCGATCAAGGTTCCTTTGTTTATTGACCATGGCCATCTTTAAAATTGATATGGTCTGCATTTTTTAAAAGGTTCTAAGGAGATCGTTGAAAAACCTGTACAAATTTCAAACCCAAATTTCCATGCAGAGGTACTTCACAGAACCTTGGAAGTTTTTCCCCAACAGAAATTTTTTTATATGTAATTTACTGTTATACAGGGTGTCCAAAAAGTGTGAGTGCTACACGGTTAAAAATTGTGGACTAAATTTTAGTAAATCCTGTACTGTATACAGGCCCGTAGCCAGGATTTACCTTATTGGTTTGATAAATAAATCTGTATGTACATACCAGTAAAAAATAAAAAGCAAGGATATGGAAATTTTTCCAAGCAACCCCGTTTTCTTTTAAAACTATTCGTAAATATGCCTGTTTTTAAATGGCCATAAGGGAGATGACAAGTACTAAGTTTTTGATTTTTATCTTTAATTTTTTGAGAAATGGTACAAATTGAGAATTTTTATCTGTCGTTTAATTGTCGAAAAATAAAAAAAAACAATCACAAAATTTTACTAACACAGCAGGAGAACCAAGAAATATTAGTCTTTATATTTGGTTTATATGGACCTATGTGAAGCCTAGTTCGAGTTATCGTTAAAGGCCAATATATAACTTTTCTCGAAAACGATCGATGTACGATCGGGTGAAAATTCACTGTGGCAAAGTCATAACAACTCGTCAGCATGGTTTTGTGAATGGCAGATCCACTGTGTCTAATCTTCTCGATTTACAACATTCTGCTTAAATTCTATTGATTCTGGTAACCAGGTCGATTGTGTTTACACTGACTTTAGTAAGGCATTTGATAAGCTACCACACAATCTAATCTTATTTAAACTTGAGTTAATGGGATTTCCACAATAATTTGTGAACTGGATTAAATCGTATTTGGTGGAGCGATCTTATCAAATACGTTTCCGAGGCGCATTGTCTTCTGAATTTATTGCTGGATCAGGTGTTCCTTAGGGTAGTCACCTTGGTCCTCTTCTGTTTATTTTAGCTATTAATGATGTAACTCACGTCATTGAACACTCTCATCTGCTTATTTATGCCGATGATATGAAAATATACAGAACGATTAATTCTAGAGATAATTCAGATCTACTCCAGTCTGATCTAAAATCCTTTGAAGTTTGGTGTTCTAAAAATAATATGTTTTTAAATCCAGATAAATGCCAAACTATGACCTTTTCGCGAAAAAGGAATAATTTTATTTTTGATTATAAGATTAAAGATACTGCCTTGAGTCGTGTAGACACCGTCAAAGACCTAGGTATATGCATGGATTCTAAGCTATCGTTTAACATTCATATTGATAATATTTGTAAAAAAGCATCTTCAATGCTTGGTTTTGTAAAACGCTGGGCCAAAGAATTTAATAGCATGATTACAACTACAACGTTGTATTATGCAATCGTGCGTCCTCACGTAGAGTATGCAAGTCAAGTGTGGTCCCCAAGTTACAATGTGCATGTTGATCAAATAGAAAGAATCCAAAAACGTTTTGTTCAGTTTGCTCTAAGGGGCTTAAGTGGAACTGACATATTAGACCTTCCTCCTTATGCGGATCGTTTAAAACTATTAAAAATGCAGTCTTTAGGTGATCGAAGGAAATCGGCAGATATCGTATATTTACACCAGCTCATAACAGGTGTATTCGATTCTCCAGAACTTCTTTCTCACATAAATTTTAACACTAACCGTAGAAGCAGTAGAAACGCTAACAACTTAATTTATATTTAGTAGAACAAATTATATGGCTACTGCTTCTTTAAGTCGCATGAGTTCATATGTTAACAATTGTAGCGTTTTTGATGTTAATTTGTCAAAACGTCAACTCAAAAGTAGATAAAAATTAGTTGTGTAATAGATCTATGTATACGCATGGTTAGTTGTTACGTCTTGTGTTGTCCCTGAGCCCAACCCATTTATTGGTGGGTAAATTTTTCCCACATTAACTTGTTTGTGGTCACGGGTATCCATAACATTGATATTTTCAATGATTACTGGGTAGTGGCTTTAGATGGGTTAATGCTGAGGAAGTGCGATATAGCTGTAGTAGCTGAACTCTATTGTTAGTGCATGGAAAAACGATGTCGACAATATGACTTTTATTCAAAAGAAAATATTTTAAAATCTTTAAAAATTGAAAAGTTCCATTTTGTCATAAAGATTTGATATCATCACTGATAAAACCATCCAATTCCTAATAACAATAACATTATACTTCTTTATATTTTTTTTTTTTGAGAAAAGTCATATTTCAAGTCAGATTATTTTTCAAAACCCGTAGTTCGAAAACTAGACTTTGCACAGAACCAATATCTTATGGCCAATATATTTTTTTAATTTAATACATAGATACCGTAAATATATACCGTAAATAAATATATACCATAAATATATAGATACATTTCTATAAAAGGATTTCTATAAGCAGTAACTTTTTTTGGATATATAAGAAAATGTTCAGTCGTGGATTTAAATTTGCAAAATAGAAAATTAAAAAAAAAAATAAAATTTTTTCAACTTCTAAATTGCCGTTTTTAAAAATGCCCAAGATTAAAACAATTTACTTTTTAATTTTCTTATGAAAATTTGGTACCATGATTTAAAAAAGCATCAAATCCCCATAGAATTGCACTCTATAAAATATTTTAAAACTATTTTGTATTGAGTATTTTTTTTTATTTCGAAAAAGCATATTTAGATTTTAGGTGATTTTCTGAAGCCTGTAATTTGGAAAAGACTTCGCACACGCCTAAATTGTTGTAACAAGTTGGAGATTTAAAATGTCCTATATACCAAGAAAGCAATAAAATAGAATGGGCAAAATGTTTTAGTCATCCGCTTTGCGGGGAATACGACCTAAATTTCGTAGTTTATACATTTTTTGCATTTTCCAGCTTTTCAAAATTTTAAAAAAATTCCGTTCAAACGAATGTTAATACACAAACTTCTTGTAGTTGAATTCAAATATGATGATTATGACTTTTGTAAACAGAGTGAATGTTTCATTTGCCCAAAAAAACTTTTCATTGATTAGGTGAAGTTTCTTTAATTTGCGTTGAAAATTGTCTTAAAAAAAGATTATATTTTGAGTTTCATATGCGTTATTAATTCATACTTTCTCGACCCTAAGGGGGGAGCGGGGGGGGGGGGGGGGTTTGAACACCTAAATTTTTCGCCTTGGCTACGGGCCTGACTGTATATATGACGACACCAAAATTTTATTAAAATTTAAACCACGCCAAATACTTAAACTAAGTTTTATTCCCGCCTGTGTTTAAATTGCAATACCCGATGTAGATTAAAAACCTTATTACCTTAAACCTTATTACCTTATTAAAACAAAACTGGTTTTGTTGACACAATTTCTTTTTTTTTCTTTTATACTACAATTTTAAAGCAAACTCCTATTTCGAACTCCGGTTTAGAACTCTCGTCGTCATTGAAATGAAAGTAGTAAACGTTGCTTGTGCGCCATAATCAAACAAAAAATGTTTCACAAAAATTGTATTTTAAAGCTTTGTTAACCAAAAAAGTAACTTTGAAAATTATTGAAATATAATACAGGATGGCTTAAAATTCAATACATGTTGTTTTAAATCTAAAATCATGGCTATCTTAATTCAAATTCTTTTCCAATTTTACTAGTTTTTGAAACCGATTTTATTATAGTACTTTTTAGCAGGCCTGTAGCCAGGATTTACCTTAGGGGGGTTTTGATAAAAAAATATTTAAGTAGATACCAGTAAAAACTAAACACAAGGAAAATATTTTAAAATCTTTAGAAATTAGAAACTGTTCCATTTCCTCATAAAAAATTGATATCATAACCGACAAAATCATTCAATTCAAATAACAATAATTTTTTTTTTAATTTTTTAACATAATAAAAAATAATTTTACAAATGCCAAAGTTCAAAAAAATAGTAATTGTTAATTTTTCTTGTGAGAATTTGGTCACATGAATCATGTGACATGATTAAAAAATCATCAAATCAACAAGAATTTAACGGTATAAAATGATTTAAAAATTTTTTATTGATAATGTTTTTCGAAAAAAAAAAGGTATTAAGATTTAAGGTGATTTTTCGAAACCAAGTTTGAGATTTTAGATGTCTTATATACCAAGAAATCAACAAAATAGAATGGGCACTCTTTAGTCATACACTTTACGTGGAATACCGCATAATGTGTTAAACTTCGTGGTTCATTTTTTTGCATTTTATAGCTTTTAAAAATGTTAAAAAAAAAAATTCATTCAAACAAATGCTTTTTCAAAAGTTTTGGGTCCAACAAGCTTAGATATTGCATAAAAAGTGCCAACTTTATTTTTTTATATATACATTTTCAAATATACATTTTTCCGGATATCATGGTCTTTTTGAGCATCAAAATCCACAATTGAAAACGATTCCTTAATATACAAGCTCCCCACAGCTAAATTCTATTTGATAAATATAATGATTATGCCATAAGCAAAGTTAATCTCTCATTTGGCCCGACATATTTTTCATTAATTAAGCGAAGTTTTTTAAATTGGCTTTGAAAATGTTTAAACTTTTGCATTTTCAAGTAATTTAACATCATTATCTCATTTTATCTTGAAAAAAGTTACATTTTGAATTTAATAGTCTCACTTGTGTTATTTTTTCATACTTTCTTGACCCTAAAATTTTACCCTTAAACACCTAAAATCTCCCCCTTACTTTTTAGTAATTTTGCATTCAATTTTAAACCGTAGTTACTAAAGTTAAAATTTTATTCGAACTTTATTAAATTTAAGTACAGCTTTGATTACAAAAATTTTGAGTATTTTGAACAGTATTAATTCTAATAAACAATGGTTTAAAAAATACGTAATTCCAACCATTGGTTTAAATACAACTCCAAGATTTTTAACCGTGTATTTATTATTGAAATTACCGAAAGACATTATGACATCCCAACTCCGCCTCAACGGAATAACATTCGAAAATGGAAAAAAAATGTTTGAATTGACGGGATCACGGTTCAAAATATGAAATACCGATAGCCCACGTGTCGTCAGCGATGTCTTCCAAAGGAGTAATCGGCCCTTACTTTTTGGAAGATCGTCGAGGTCGAACACTAACTGTGAATACAGAGTGGTACTGCGAAATGATTTCAAATTCTTTAGCTCCATCTTTTCAACCGTTTAATGACTTCAATGCAAGAACATGGTTTCGGAATGATGTTGCCACTTGTCACACCTCAATTGAAAATGTAAGGGAATTATTCCCTAATAGGTTTGTTTCTAGAAGAGGTGATGCTAACTGGCGACTGGCGACCTGAGTCCTTTGGACTTTTTCCTATGGAGATTTCTTAAAAAGAGGTTGTACGAAAAAAGACGACGACATTAATTCAGTAAAAGCAGAATATCACAGAAGGAATGACATCGGTATCTCGGGCTATGTGTCAACGGGTACTAAGAAGAAATCTTCGCTCAAGATAAATAGAGTGCCAGGAGCATGACGCACGCAATTTTGGTAACATTATTTTCAATAAATAGTTTTTCAATAACTGTAAATTAAAAATAAAAGCAATACTTTAAACATTTTTATACCCCAACGCGTACTGCGTAAGGGGTATATTAACATTGTCATTCCGTTTGTAACGCCAATAAGGAGCCGTGGCAGGTATAGGAAAGTATATATTATTTTGATCAGCATCACCTCCTGAGTCGATTTCGCGTGTGTCCGTCTGTCCGTCTGTCGACACGATTACAGCCGTAATTTTAAAGCTATCACAATAAAATTCAAAATATAAGTTTCTTTTTAAAAAAGACCAAGTTCGAGAATGAGCCAAATCGGATGAAAACCACGCCTACCTCCCATACAAAGTGACTTTATTTTAACCATAAAAGCTATCCAAAATTCACAAATATTAAAGAAATACCTTCAAATTTGACACGTATATCTGATTAAAAAACACCGCCTACCTCCCATACAAACGACTTTATTTTGACAGTAAAATCTCTTCAAAATCCACAAAAATTAAAAAAAAAATGCCTTGACATTTTGCATGTAAAGTTTGATCTTCAATACAAATCATACCAATAAAATTTGGGAAAATCGGATAAAAATCATGCCTACCTCCCATACAAAGTGATTTTATTTTAACCGTAACATCTCTTCAAAATCCACAAACATTAATGAAATGCCTTGAAATCTTGCATATAACCTTTGGTCTTCAATATAAATCCTGACAATGAAATTTGGAAAAATCGGATAAAAAACACGCCTACCTCCCATGCAAAGAAGCTTTACATTAACCGAAAAATCCCTTAAAAATCTGCTCAAATGGCAGAAATGTCTTGGAATTTTGCACATAGGCTTTTATATATAATATAGACTATCGCTATGATATTTGGCAAAATCGGATGAAAACCACGCCTACCCCCCATACAAAGTTGCTTTATTGAAAACGTTAAATCGCTTAAAAATCTGCAAAAATTACAAAAATGTTTTGAAATTTTGCATTCAAACTTTGATATTTAACATAAGCCACTCTTTGATATTTGTCAAAATCGGATGAAAACCACGCCTACCTTCAATATAAAGTGACGTCCTCAAAATTTAAAAACTTTCGTAAATATATAAAACTGAATGACATCGCGTCTTTATGTACCCAAGTTCCGCCCACGTCGTTTATCCAACCCATGCATATATTCTTCGGTAAAATGTGGAGTCTTTATACTAGAGAAGTGGGTGTGGCATTTTACTATGTTTACAAATTACTCTATGTGGCAGCTAAGGGTAAAATTAAATTAAGCGTATGAAATATTTTTGCAGATTATACATACAAATTTTATAGATGTCGAAAGACTTCGGATATACTTCAGTACGGCCGCGAGAGGGTATTTTAGCTTCGGTACCCTGCCGAAGCTCCATTCCTTAGTAGTTTTTTTATATTATTTTACTTTTGGACTACACTACAAATGCATGCTACAACGATGGCACAGGAGCAGATCTGGGAAGTATTCATTATAATTCAATATCAATTGCTTGGAATTAGGAATTGGTAACTGATCATTTCAATTCCTCAGGAATGAAATTGTAAAAATCGTCAATTCAATTATAGGAATTGGTATTTGTAATTGAACATCTCAATTCCTTAGGAATGGAATCCTTCCATTACAGGAATCATAATTGGTGTTTTAAGTTTATGATAATGTTATTAAAGTTCTAACCTCTAATTACAATTTCTGTAATGGAATTGATTCCTGTAATTTGAATTTTTTCCAATTCAATTCCTAAGGAATTGGAACGTTCAATTATCAATTGCAATTCCTGTAATGGAATAGACGATTTTATTTTTTAATTCCATTCCTGAGGAATGTTCAAGTACCAATTACAATTTCTGTAATTGAATTGATGAATTTTTTCCATTTTCATTCTTGAGGAATTGAGGTGACGAATTCCTAATTCTGAGGAATTAGAATTGAGGCGGAATTAATTCCAAAAGAAATCATTACAACCCAGCTCTGTACAGGAATACATAAGGTCAGTTCCTATCATCTTGCTTGAAATGGTCGAAACTGCAAGAAGTCTTGTTCGCCTTTTAAATCGCTATAAAATACATGTTTTGAAAAGAGAGTGTCACAATAACGAATTTAAAACACAAATTCCATATAGTGCTCTTGACCGATTTGGATAAATTTAAGATTCAGCTTATTCGTAAGGAAAGGACATCAAAACACGAAATTTTGAAAATATTATTTTTCTTTTTGAAAATATTATTTTTCGCATCAACCCCTACCCCTTTTTTGTGGGCAAAACATTTGAAAAATTTCGTTTATGGAAAAAAACATTTCGTTACACATTAATGATATGTTACAATAATGAAATTTCGTACGGAATAGATTAGCTCAGTTTCTATCATCTTGCATGGAATGGGTGTAAACGAAAGAAACTGGAAATGAAACAAAAATGCAGTATAATTATAGGGAAAGGAATATAATTCGACACATACGTATATTGATGCCTTAATAATGAAATTTGACACGAAATTATAATAGGTTATTTTTAGAGCTGTAAAAATATGCATTCATATAAAGATTTTTAAGTACAACTGAATAACAACATATGAATCCATTTAATGAATTCAAAATTAATTCACACATAAAATGTTTAACCCCAGAATCGTAAGACAGTTTTACCTTACGTGTACTTTTTATGCGGAATACACGTAAAATTTACGTATATTACGAATGCAGGGTCAATTCACATTCGTTTTTAAAAAATGGATTAACTATTTATATCATTTCATTCATTTTCGGTATTCAGAATAATGAATAAATTTTTTTATTCGTATGAATGATATTCACAAAGAATATCGGATTTTCATTTATTCATTCTTGAATTTTTATGCATTATTCATTTGTTATTCATTATTCATTTGTAGTTCATTATTCATTTGTTATTCATTATTAATTTGTAGCTCATTGTTCATTTTGTATTCATTACTCATTTATTACTCATTAATCAATCATCTGTTATTTATTATTCATTTGTTATTCATTATTCATTTGATATTCATTATTTATTTGTTTTTGATTTCTTATTCATTATTAATTTGCTATTAATTGCTAATTTTTTATTCATTTTACATTTATTATTCATGGCTTTTGTTGCAATGAACTTATACCGTAGTTCAAGTTACCCTCGATTGGTTAAAACTTATGAGATCTATAATTTGTAATATTTTGTAAATCACTAGTATTAAAATCTCTACGATTTTCATGGTGGTATTCTTGAAAAGCATTTTAATGGAACTTTTGCAATTGTTTCACCAATTGTTATACCCTCAGTAGGTTTGCCATTTCCCGATCTTCCCGCGCGTTGTTCCGATTTTTAGTCTAAAAATGTGCGTCCTGCGAAGATCTTACGCTGGATGCTAAATGTCCCGATTTCCAAAGCTCATTTTATTTTTGTATTATTTTTATAACTTTTCAAAAATAATTCCTATGTTTTTACTTTTACATCACTTAATTTGTACCAAATGTCCTAAATGAATAAAAAACCAATTGAAAAATGTTATGTAAAGTAAATCTTCATATTCATAAAAATCATTACTAATTTGGAAGCTTTAAAAAGCATCAAAAGTTCACCACGCATGGTTAAAATGTGAAACTCACTGCATTTAAACGCCATCTGTTTTTTCGATGAAATTTCATTGTATATATCAGCAAGCAAAATAGAAAATTCAAGGAAATAAGTAATCTTAAGCTTATTTTGTATTTGAAACTCCAATTTTTTTCAGGCAAACAAAGTTCAAGTGAACCACGCAGGGCAGCTGCTATTTTATATACAATTTTTGGTGGCAGCACCGCATGCTCTCTTTATTATCAACACTTATAAGAAGTAAAAATTCTTCGATTTTTTACAGTTTTATTTATTTCAATTCAATATAATATTATAAGCTATATTATTTGTATTATTTGCAAAACAATTCTTTAGCCAAACACATAAATGACATTCGTTGTTAAGATACCTTCTGTAATTAACAAAATTGTAAAGAAAAGAGCTTTTATGTTTTCACCAGAATACGGAACATTAACAACTTTTTAATATTAACTATTTTGCTAATGTGGTGAGCTTTGTCAAGCTGGTAGAATAGGGCTGTAAGATTCAAATTGAGAAATGGTAAACAATAAACGCTTAAAGCAGAATTGTAAATCTTATAGCTCAATTAGCTCTATTAGCTCACTTACAACAACATTAATATTTCCGTGTCTGTTCTAATTCGAAGAATTGACTTTGTTGGCTTGACAGCAAGAAAAAAATGTGCATGCATTTTTGTTGTTTGCTATTGCTGCTATATGTATTTGTTTTTTTATTTTTTTCGTCACCATCGAAGTTCCAATTTTGTTTTTTTTAATTTTTAATCCAACTCACTCCCACGACATCGCTGACTTGAAGCGTAGTTAGTTATGTGAACTCTATCATCAAACACCCGATGATTTCTTGGAAGTTTTTGTTGGAAGATGGAAAACGAATAAACAAAATATCCCAGATAAAATATTATGAACAAATAATAAGGCAAAATATAAACATCTATCACTTAAAGACTGCAACCCAAGAAATTTACGTCTGGCCTCATATGATGCGAGACCATCAGGCCAATGCATTTTATTCAGCGTATATTTTGTAAGATGCTTTTGAATTTTTTTAATGCGATTGGAATGTTTTACGTAATATGGATCCCAGATAATTAAACAGTAATAAAGTATACTTCGAACTAAAGATACATACAGGGCTTTAATGGTCATAGGCTCCTTACAACTATGTGAACTCCTTTTTATAAAACCCAGCATAACATTGGATTTAGAAACCACATATTGGTAGTGAATTTTAAAACTAAAATTAGCATAGAAAATGACACCTAATTCTTTATTGTCTTGTTTTTGGACTAGATCACAGTTATTAATTGAGTAGTCAAGCCAAAAGTAATTGCCTCAAAATACTTTATTAAAGAAACTATTCAGCATTTATTTACATTCAAGGCCAAATCATTGCATCACTTAAAATATTTAAGTTACTCTGCAACAACAAACAATCCGAGGTAGGGAGGTCCTTCTAAATAGTTTTACGTCATCGGCAAACAACAAACACTGAGAAACCTGGAAAAAACTTGGCAGATCATTTATAAAAATGATAAACAATAATGGATCACATTATGTTCTTTGCGGAATACCCGAAGAAGCTTTAATTTCAATTTCAGAAACCGTTGAATCAAGTTTAAATAAGAATTTACGATTAGATAGAAAAATTTTGAAAAATTTCAAAAGTATGTCTGAAAGCCCATATTTTTTTAATTTAAATAATTATTTGGAATGATCATCTTTGTCGAAAGCCTTTGTAAAATCCGTGTAAGTCACATCAATTTGACAGCGATCAATCATAGCATTAACTATGTTTTTAGAGATTGATTTCAAATGCGTGCCAGTGGATCTACCTGGTACCATGTTGGACATTACTAATAGCCTTATGAACCTGCTTATATAACTTTTTGGATGGTTTGATAAAAAATTGTAACAAAAGTTAATTAATTAACAACAGCTCTAAAATTACATATATCGCTGCGGCCACCAGTTTTATATATGGGAAAATTAGACAAGCTTTCATACATTGTAAAAATCTACCCGAACTAAAGTATATAAAAGTATACTAAATAATACATAATTATTTTAATTATTTTTACCAAACACTTTTTAGAAAACCTTGGAGGACCCTCCTTTGTCTTGTTTGAAGCTTGGTTTTAAAGATAGAATAGCTTCGAAACATCGTTTTCTGAAAATAAAAAAATATCAACGAAATCAGTATCATGAGTGTCAAAACTTAGAAAATCCGTTACGGCTGTGGTATTTTAATTTTTATAAACATTCTGAAAGAATTTAGCGAACAAATTGCATGACTCCAATATACTGTTTTAATTAGAGTCCATGAGCCTAATACTTGTTGGAAAACAAAAAGTCTTTGGATTTGCTTTATAATCAAGCCCACTGCCAAATATTTTAAAGGTATTTCAGTTTGTTTCATTAATACTACCATGAAATGCCGCTGCAGGACGTTTTCTCTCTGAGCTAGTCAGTTTGGACGGATTATTGAAATTGTCTCACCATTGAAAATGTGAAAGCAGATATACAAATATATTTTTACATTGGAATGGACTGTAAACAATTTTATATCTTTTTTTAAACAACAAAAAATTATATAAATATGCTAGATCTGCAAATTGCAAATTTGTATGTAATAATGTATGTTGAAAAGAATAAAAGTTTTTTGTTTATAAAATTATATTTTCATACGGATTTAGGTTTGAGTTTGGGCTCTCTGTCAGCGAGTTTCGTATAAAAAATATATTTTGTAAGCTGCAGATGTAAGCATCTTTGTCCCGATTTTTTATCTTATGTACCGAATTTTATTTGCAAAACCCGATTTTTCCAAAAAATATCTGGCAGCCTTAACCCTTAGGTCTGCATTTACTTTTCACAGCAATGACTTTAGGGTAATTTGGGGAAATGTCAGAGATTTTTTCTTGTTTTCAATGCGTTTATTACAATATTGCCTCTTGGTAAAATTTTTCTCAAGAAGAAAATCTAATTCCTCATCCTCTGAATTAAGAATAGGTGCTTTTACATCTTGGAAACATATTTTATTTTTTCTTTGATGGCCTTGTTGTTTTCGAGTTTTAATCATTTCCTTTGTTACCTTGCTTACGAACTGATATTACTTCTCATAGAACAAGGAACTCTCTCAGGAAACTCTCTCAAGGAACTCCGACAAAAGTCTGGCGCTGCTATGCCCGTTCTATTAGCCATTACCCCAATGGGGCAATGTCCTGTTAGAACTGCAACAAGAATCCGGATTTCCCGCTTGACCAAAAGCAGAAGGCTTTTAGTTCTCTTTTCATTTAGTTCAGGCCAAAGCTTTCGAGATATGTTGCAGTCACCTCTGGATGCCCAGTTTGTGTTAGCAATATCTCTGGCTTTAAGATCTATACTCCTTTTGATGACAGCTATTGGAATGTGCACCTCTGTATCAGCACTGTTTGTACTTGCGGTTACTCCACGCCTTGCCAGTTCATCTGCTACGTCGTTCCCTTCAATATTGCTATGTCCGGGAACCCAGCAGAGAGTAACATTATGGGTATTGCAGATGCTGTTCAGGGCCAGTTTACAGTTTTGCACTGTTCGAGCCTTCGTTGTTTTACTGTTCAATGCTTTGATGGCCGCTTGGCTGTCCACAAAAATTACTACCCTTGTGGGGGTAAGATTTTTCCAGTAAATGACCTGTGCAGCTTTTTCAATAGCATATATTTCTTACTGAAAAACGCTACAATAATCAGGGAGTTTGTAACACTCTTTGATTTGCAGCGTTTCACAGTATACACCCGATCCAGTTCCGTTTTCCATTTTGAAACCATCAGTATAAAATTGGAGATTGCCATAGCATTCTACAGCCGTTTCTTCTCATTCTTGTCTGCTGGGGATGGATGTGGTGTATTCTGTACCGAATCTCACACTGGGTATGATATAGTCGGTTGCTCTTTTTGATTCCTCGGTTCCAAGGAGATTAAGAATAGATGCATGTCCGAATGTGTTCTTCTTCCAGGCTTGTGATTCGTTAAGGCGAATCGCGCTCTTGGTCGCCGAACACTTAAGGAACTCTTCTATGGAGAGAAGATTTAGCATCATTTCCAGACCCGCCTGTGGCGTAGATCTCTAGAAACAATCCTTATTTATATGGCAATTTTCCCAACTTGAGCTGATTCGACTAAGCATCGCTTGCTATTCCAAAGTCCTCATGCTCTTGACGATTTGTTTCAAAATATACTTTTTTGGTATTTCGCTATACTATACTATACTATACTATACTATACTATACTATACTATACTATACTATACTATACTATTGTATAGTATAATACTATAATACTTTTTGGTATTTATTTAGTTAATTCTCGCAAATTTGTTATAGTTGAAAGATCAAAAATAACCCTTTCCCCACATTAAGTTATATTAAAAGAATTCAAAATTAAAGCCAGACTAGCTTTGAAAACATCATTTTAGCAGCCTTATACGTGTACTATTTTCCTTCATTCTATTATATACAGTTTTATTTTTGCTCATTTTTTTGCTTGCACAAACTCAAGCTCAAAGCTCAAATGTCCGTAGAACTCTATCTTAAATTGGAATCACATCGCTTGCACATAAGAAACTAAAAACGAATAACTTGCAAAAATAATAGGACTAAAAACTGAAATGCTCAAATTCCGGCTTATAACTCGAGTGCTTCAGACAATAACATGAAGCAAGCAGTATCTAAACTCTAGACCTCTGCCAGGACTACAAAGGATGAGCAGAAGAGAAAAGAAAAAAAAAAGAAAAAAAAAAGAAAATAAAACCACCAATAAAAAGACAATGCAAGCTTAACCGGTCATTCACAGAAGTTTCCGCTTACTGGTAGCTAGCTATGTGCAGCTCAACCAAACCCAAGATAGACAAACGTTTAATAGCAACCACGATGAGGTTTACTTCTAACACGGTTAAACTCCCCACCCTCTTCCCCACACCTCCACCAATGTACGTGGCTTTACAGCCGAGAGCGCACAGTAAGTGGTCGAATATGGTAGCGTTCATAGCCATTATAGTTTTTGGCTTATTTTATTTGAAGCTAGGAAAAAGCACAAAAAAATAGTATAGAATAGAATAAAAATAAAACAACATAGAGCAACACGGAGAAACCTCTGTGCACGTAAAGCAATAAAAGATTGCCATAAAAAGCAATAGAAGCAAGAAACTTTGTAAATATAGGCCAAGTCAGAAAGAAAACAAGTAAGAAAGACATAAAAATAGCTGAGTGCAAGAAAATAAGCCAACATTTGCACGTTTTTATGTGCCGCTAAAAAGCAGGTGAGTCAGGAAACAAAGGCATAAAAAACCAAAAAAGTGTCCTGCGGGCACAAACTTGGTCTTGTTTTTTTTTTTTTGTTTTTGTTCAAACGCTCAAGCCCTGCGCTCTTAATAAGCACCCCCCCCCCCCCCCCTACCCAACCAACTACTAGGTCTTGCTTTGTGTGTTTAAGATTTTTGTTACTCGTACAGTGCGCAATCGAGTTGCCACCTAATGCGGAAAATGTTGTCTATGGACATGTCCCAGAAGGTAGCTAAAACAGCATAGAACGGAATTGCTTTTTTTGGTAGATAATTTTTGGTTGTTTATTTTTTCTTATTTCTTTAACTCTCTCGCTGAACATTTATTCTGCGCCCTTTTAAGCCAATTTAGCTCAAAGCCTGTTTTAAGAGAGTGTGGAGGAGGGGGGAGGAGGGAGTTGGGTGGTAGAGGAGGTGGATTTTTGAAGTTGTTGCTTTTGTTGCTGTTGTGGTTTTTTCTATCTTTCACTTTTGGTGTATAAACTGAAAATCAGACTTGATAAGCTTAAGTTGTTTAAGACCAGCCTGCTATCTGTGGGTGCGGGAAGCACCAGGCGTGCGTTGGTTTTCCGATTGCTATCGAAAAATTCCTTACAGGATTTATGTACCTGAGGGCTTTTTCTGGCTGCACTTTTGGCGGGAATTGTGGGTTTTTAGCACTCGTAAATTTTGAGGCGCTTTTCTTTTCTAAAGTTTATTTGATTTAATCTGCCACTGGTGGGGCCCACGGTTGGTTTATTTTATGTAATATTCTTTGTTTTTTTTTTGTTTTGTTTTTTTTTCTTTTTGAGTTTGTTTTAGGCATGTCAGTATATGCCGTTTTTTTTTTTTTTATTTGGTGCTGTCAAGTGTGTGTAGCGTGTCGTAGTTATCCGTGTAGGTTTTTTTTTTTAAAAAAAAAAGTAAACTTTATCATTGCTTTGACAGCTTTGTCAGTTGGAGCAAAAAAAACCGCAGCAAAAAGTGAAAACAAGCAACAACACCAGCGATGATAAAAATATTCAAATTATGCTCACAAGTGTTAAAAATGGATAACGCCGCCATATTTGACTTTGATGGCATTTGGTGGTTCGTTGGTATTTGTTGGATGTGCCGCCAACAAACTTAATGATTGTTAAGTATTATTTTATGACTGTTTGTAATATAATTCAATTTAAACTTCAAATATGCTTCGAGTACTTAACAAAATGTTACTCTTGATGCTCTGTTGCATCGGGGAGGCAAACTTTTATGACTTTGATTATTTTTTGTGTATTTCTACGAGGTTCGTTAACTTTAATACTTAAAAGTTTTTAACGAGCAGAAGATGTTTTAAATTTTATAACCATAAAGTAATTATAGCGTGATAATAAGTGAATATGCAGCTATGTGAAAATTAATGGCACATAATATTTATAATGTATTTTCACTCACTTTATGGCAAGAACAATAACAGATAACATGCATTGAAATTTAAATTTCTACATTAAAATTATTGCTAAGCTATACCAAGGAGTTAAAAATAATAAGTTCTATATTGTTTGTTGATATGTTCCATTTATTTTCCATAGCTGCATGCTTACACTTTATTTCTTAAAGGATCATTTTGAGCCTCACTTAACATCCTTTTCAAATGTTTTTTATTCAAGAAATTTTATAACGTATTTTAAAATATCTTTTTTTTTTATGTTGAGAGTAAGAAACCTACAACTGCTCTTAATAAATTCAAGGCTCTCCTTGCCACGAATCTGCCAACCAAATTTCTCCATCACGTCAGGATTTTGAGAAATCGGTAAACAAGGTCAAAAAATTTCTCCAACATAAATTGGCTAAATCGAAACTAATGGTGATACTCACTTTTTGTCCAAGACAAAGATGTTTACTATGAATTGGTTAAAAAATATTCTTATGCCAACCACCCACCTCTCTTCTTTTTTCCCTTTTTTCAAAATTACTTTTTTTGTCAGCTATATTATGCAAGCCACTGAGAAATGTTATACTATATATTTGCAAAAAAACATGTCCATAAAAAAGCTAACAGGGTGCCACAACAACAAAATTAACTCAGACTCACCCTAAATAACCCTAAATCTAGAATCTCATTTTTATTTCACTCATATCATGTAAACTGTTGAGATACGGACAAGGAAAGCTATAATAGTTTCAAAAGTAGTCAAGTTCAATAGTAGTCAAAAGTTTTTAATAACAACATCTGCAACGAGAAAAAAGCTTATGTTAAATTAAAAAAAACCCAGTATAATTTATAAGATGGCTTTGGCAGATTTCAGCCACCCAAGTACTTTATCAAAACGCCTAAGTCTTACATGTTGACTTGCCAATTTTTATTGGGTGATAAATTAACCAAGTATTTGGTAATTTTTTATACACTACATTTAAAAAAAAAAATTTAATTTCAAAAATATAATTTTTTTTTCTGGTTTTGGTTTTTTTTATTTTCTCATTTTGTGATTTTCTTGACTGAAATCGGCAACAACACAAATTTTTCTTTTATCAAGACCGTTTTTTTCTTAGAAGTTAATGACTTCTCGGCTTTTCTTGCTGCTTGACGTCTATTATAACAAGAACATTAAATTAAATTCAATTCAATATCCAATACAAACATTTTTACCTTCGCGTGCCGTTGAGATGCGAACCCACACCAACCCATACCACTGTGTATGAAGACACTATGCTACGCATTGAGGCAAACTCCTTCGTTACGTGGAGTGAATTATTCAATATTAATTACAACTGAAGCTGTGCTGCTGCTATCAACAGAATACTGCGACATACTGCATCTATCAAATATTTCTTTTTTGGCAAGGTATCGAAGTATGTGCTTTCAAAGCGATGTATTAAACAATAAATTGCTTAGGTGAATAAGCATAAGTTTATAATTCCCATACAATTCTCTTCACCTAAGCCGACTTTGGTGATTTACCTGTCGCTTTTTTTCTCGGTGTGTGTTTGCAAAGCTTTTTCGGTAATAGTAACCTTGAGGCTTAATGAATCCTCCTAAAAAAAAAAAATGCGTGTATGGGTACTCGAATAATAGTTACTGACTTCAGGATATCAATTGTATACTTAATTCTACAATATTTTAGCCTCACTAATATGCAGACCATTTATTATGAATGAGAGTTGGAAATTTATTTATATACTAATAATAACCCCCGAATATCGGGGGCTGGGTTATACAGTTTTGGATTCTTACCATTAGTTTCAAAATTTCTTTAATTTTGTTATGAAATACTACTTTGTAATCAAAATTTACGGCCGTTCTCTTCAGAAAGAAAACATAAATTATAATTTTTACTTCAGCAACTTATACCCACCAGAACGACGTGTTCGCTTTATGTTTACTTATTTATGAAACGCTAATACTATTTCTACACGGAGAGTTTAGTTTGAGTTTTCAGTACAAGGTTGAGTTTTGCCTTGAACTCAAAATAAACTCTTGAGTTTCTAGTACATTTGTGAGGAATGAAACTCAACCAAACTCAACTATCATTAAATCTGAAAAAAAAGTTGTGTTTTGTATATGAAGTTTCTTCCACAGGAATCTACCACATTTATCGGAAATGAAAATCTATGTTTTCACAGATTCGAATTTAGCGCACTCCCTTTTCAAAAACAAAATAAATATGAAACAAAATTACTTGTATTAGCCAGGACCTTAATATGGCAATTAAAACCCGACTTTGTTTTACAATAAAATGGCTTCAAAATAAATTGTTGAAAATTATCAATTTTTTTTTGTTTTTTTTTCTAGATAAACTAAAAACCTACCTTATTATTGCGCACTTTACTCTTAAGTATATATATTTTAAATAAATGTCTTCGTTGTCTGCATGTGTATTACAAATATCAGATTTATTTCAATTTGAGTGTACGGACAAACTTGTTCAAGTAGTCATAAAATTTTATATGAGAAGAGCTTTTTATGCCAAATTACAAAACTTTGCAGACTTTTCGATTTGCTTGCCTAAAGAAGTTGTACAATAAGCAGTCACGTATGAAATTCAAATATCCATAGAATCTTAGAGTAAGGGCCGTACTGTTCACATCTGGATATTTAACGCTATCCAGCCGATAATTTATTCAGGGCTTTAAATTTTAAATTAAAGCCCTTAATTTAAATAATTTTACCTAAATTTTAATTAAAATTAAATTAAAAGAGGTTCAAATCTTTGGATAAAAATAGGTATTGTTCACCTCTGGATAGCTACTTAACAGATCTGGATATCTTATCGGCCGGTTAGAGATTTTTCCAGTTTTTTCCAGCCAAACGTCAAAGTTATTCCGAGATTTTGACAGTCTGTCATATATTTTATTTAGGCTCTGTGCCATTCGAAAAATGTTCAATCGCGACATGTGCCAATGAGGAATTTATACTGCTGCTTTAAAATTGGCAACAATATTTTTCTGCCGCCCAAAAAATATATTAGCAATATTCTTCAGCAATAGACAATTACTTTTTCTTACTCGAAAACTGTTTTGCGATTTCTTTAAAAATCAGAAAATTAACAGCTGCGTGGTAATCTATTTATTTTTACTGTCTGTAACACAAAATTCTCACGCATTTTACAAAATACAAAACACAAAAAATTTTCTGCCAACCACAAAATACAAGTCAACAATACGAAATATGTCAAAACGCATTATAAACCTCTGGATATCTCAGCTAACCAGCCGAATTCGACTGGTTAACTTTTTCTCTGGATATCTTTATCAGCTGGTTATCTTTTGACATAAGCTCAGGATAAATGCGCTATCCAGAGGTGAACAATACGAAACTACTGGAAACCTTAGAAATATCAGCTGGTTAAAGATATCCAGAGCTGAACAATACGGCCCTAAGAGTTTAAGTTAAAGTAAAACCTAAGAATAAGAGTTAGAGTTAGAGTTAGAGTTGGAGTTAGAGTTAGAGTTAGAGTTAGAGTTAGAGTTAGAGTTAGAGTTAGAGTTAGATTTAGAGTTAGAGTTAGAGTTAGAGTTAGAGTTAGAGTTAGAGTTAGAGTTAGAGTTAGAGTTAGATTTAGAGTTAGAGTTAGAGTTAGAGTTAGAGTTAGAGTTAGAGTTAGAGTTAGAGTTAGAGTTAGAGTTAGAGTTAGAGTTAGAGTTAGAGTTAGAGTTAGAGTTAGAGTTAGAGTTAGAGTTAGAGTTAGAGTTAGAGTTAGAGTTAGAGTTAGAGTTAGAGTTAGAGTTAGAGTTAGAGTTAGAGTTAGAGTTAGAGTTAGAGTTAGAGTTAGAGTTAGAGTTAGAGTTAGAGTTAGAGTTATCCGGAATGATAAAAAATTATAGGACTTATTCAAATATTTGATAGCTCTAGTAGTACTCGTATACTTCAGGTGCAACTGTGAACTCATACTAACTCAACAAAATACTCTGACTCATTCGCACTGAAACCAAATAATACTCATAGTACTCTTACACGCATGTGTGTAGGCAAAATATCACTCTATTGGTTGTGGGTCAATAACCTTATGTGACTCACTTCTTCTTGTGAGAAGGATATAAGCTTGAGTGAGTTGAGTATTATTTTGTGTAATGCCTTTGGCATTCGAGATCTGCAATAAATACTTGTAAAAATAGTATAGAGTGGATTAGTATGAGTGGATATGAGTGGAAGTGGATTTTTTCTTTGACTAAAATCCACTGATACTCTTTATTGTGTTTGACAACCGATGTCTGAAAGATGAGAATAATTGCAGATCTCTGTTTCGTACCCATTTTTTTTTTTTTTTTGTATTTTCATTATTCACTTCAAAATTAGAAAAAAATTTGTGCTCTCCAATATCATATATATTTTGCCAATTTTTTTTTCTAGATGTTGCAGAGACTTTGTTTTTAGAAAATCTCATGTAATGAGCCCACTGCAATACTATGCCATTAATATTCCAGACAACCTTAAATTCCAAAAACGCAATAAATGTTCTACATTAACAAGCAAACAATTTAGCGAAAACTTCCTTATCGCATTTTTCAGCTTTTGCACATTCAATCGGCTGGATCCACCCATTTGTATTAAGGCTGTTTTGTTAGCTTTTTGTATTATTTTTTTCAATGTTGGCAACAATTTGTTATATACACAATGAACAGCAAGCAATTGGAAGCAGCCGTTTTTGAAGAGCGCCAAAGTTAAGCTTATCTTTTTTCCTCTTTTTTTTTTTGTTTTGCCTTTTTCTTGTACGTCCTTTACAAGTTTTCCTTATTATTACTTTTTTACAAAAGAGAACAAAACAAAGCAACAAAATAAAATTCCTTGCATTTTCTTTATCTTTGCAGGTGAAAAACCTGCTGCAATGCAACATGCAAATCGCAGCGTACTCGACAGTGAAATCAGCAACAGCAGCAGTGGCGGCTCTGGAGGCGGCGGTGTCAGCACTAGCGGCGCCTACAGCATAAGCGGGCCCAGCAGGCTGGCACTAAGTTGCGCCGTCAAGCTGCGTCAAGTGACGTTGGTGTTGCAACAAATTTGCCAACAACTTTACCAACACTACCAGCGGCAACAACAGCCACTAGAACAGCAGCAACAACAACTACAACAACAACAACGAGAGCAGCAACACTGGAGCCCAGGTTCACTAACTTGGCTATTGGCGATAGTCACGTTAATTTGTGCATACCATAAAATCAATAGATGAAGCAGGTCGTCTCTCTACTTTTGGGGGTTCATGAGTATGGGTAAAGGTAAAAGTATGTTTGGGTTGGAAGGTGAGATGGTAGAGCCAAGCTGTTGAATGCCGCTGTATAAATAAGTAAATGCAAATAGATAAAACTTTTTAAATAGAATTTCAAACAGTTGCAACAGACTGAGTAACAGGAAGTCACTTACGTTTTTAATTAACATTTTGCACACGGCAACGTAAAGTCACCTAAACAACGTAACGAAGTGGAATCAAACACTGCATTGACATTAGCTGCATATGTGGTGGAGATCAGACCCTCTGCCCCCTTAAGCCCACACCCAACCCAAGAATAGAATCTAGAGTGTAGTTGCGGGAAGATGAATGATTTTATATAAGTATAAATAAATAAAACGTAGGTACCTAAGTTTAAGCTTACTTCATGTTATACAAATTTAAGACTTGACTAAAAACAATACTGCAAAACATAAGTTAATTTTTAACAATAATTATAAAAAAAAAAACCATAAAAAATATTAATTACAGAAACAAAAAATTATTTAAAAATATAAGAAAAACAAAATTAGAATAAAATTACAAAAAGAGGTAGAAACAAGAATTGTAAAAACTTAGAACTTAAATTTGTATATCTTGATTAGTATTGAGTTTTAACACTTCGCGTTTTTTTTTTTTTTTATCTCCTTACCAACAGTTTTTCAAGTACTTCCTAATAAGCTATATTTTTAATAAAAAAAAAAAATAAATGTTACTTATGCCGAGTTTTTATGATAAAATTAGTGGGGGAATAAATTTAAAGCTTTAAAAATGGCAAGTTTTAGCAACAACTTCAGATAATATCAGCAGAAGCTTGCTCCTTTATTTAATCTAAGTCTGAAGCTCAAATGAAGTTAAAGTTTGTTATTTTTAGAATTTCGATAAATTTCATGTCATAGGATTAGCTGTAAAAAGATTTTACGTATTTTAAAAAGATTTTTTTTTTTGTGTATCTTTTCTCTTAATTCTGCTTTTAGCATTCTTAAAACTATGCCTTTTCAATATATCTGCGTTTGCTATTTATGTTCAAATATATTTCATAGAAATAAATTACAAAAACTGATAAAGAAAGCCCATTAGGCAATATTTGAATGCAAAATTCCAGTCACGAAATCGTTTCATGCTTACTATACATTTTATTGATCCCTTTGGTCATCCTTCGCAACACATAAAGAATATCAGTGAAAACAATCGGACTCCCTAAGGTGAATTTTATTTTTGTTACAATGACACACCAGTGGTTCCCTAAAATGATTCATTCATAACAAACTCATAAAAATATATGTTATAAATTTGATTTAAACTTGGCCTTCTAGCTATTTGCTGCGAACAAAATGTTGGTGTTATATTGAATCCAACCTAAAAAGCTGTTCCAAATAAGAAGAGTAAAAATCTAAAACAAATCGATGGACATGTATTGCGCAAAACTTTTGTTTTATAACTGCTTTTTAGCCAAACAAAGCACAGATAAAGCCATCTATCGCTTGTGTTAAATCGTCATTAGCATATTGTTTACCTCTTTTATTTTAAATTTATAAATTTTAAAAAATTTTGTTATGCTTGGTACTTGATGTCAATTTAGGAAATGAAAAAAAACTGACACTTGGTGATCATATTACACTGTTCAAGGGGATAAGGGGATAAGAAAAATATATACGTGTATCAGCGTTTTGAAAGTTTACTTGTTAGTATTATTTTAGGGGGACTTTAGTCTTCCCCCTTTTGAACATTCTTATAGTGAATCGGAATAGGAAACCATATGACCTTTACATTTTGGGCATAGCATGTGTTCAGCAGATTAATGTGAACTACTATGAAGTACATTTATGTGGAACACTTTAACCCATTTTGTACTTATCTCTTTATTTATAAACTAGCAGGCCACAGTGGTCCACGGATTCGCCACGTACGTTTTTTTATCCTGATTTTTTTAAAATCTTGATCAATGCTGATCCGCCATCCGACAACCATTCCTATTCTGGACGGGTTCATGCGCCACCCGGTTTGGTTCCGTTTGGGCTCAAAGGTGGGCAGCCAATCGTCTTGCATTCAAAAATAAACTTATTGAAACTCTCGCAACACAAACGCGTGAAAGAAAACGATCAAGCAATTCGAGGCATCGGGAATGCTTTCTTAAAAAACTTAACACTTTAATTAAACATACTTATTGTTAAAATTTCAAAATAAAAATACCCCTATACTGTGCTGTAGCACAAATATGGCATTTTATAACTTATATTTTATAAAAATCGACTCAGTACTTTTGGAGTTTACCTGGAAGCAAAAATTTGTACTTCAATTTTATATAATAGTATAGATTTTATATGTACAGCTTTCTTTTGTTTGGTGGTTTATAATAATATTTTACGTAAAACAATTTTCTCGTATAAACTAATCCCCTAAAACCCAGTATTGTGCATTATTTTAGCACCAATTCTATCTAAATAAGTACGAAATTAACCCTTAAAGACATTTATAGTTTTGACTTATTCCTGACGTTTAAGTTGAATTTTAAGCTTTGATATATTCAAAGAATTAAACAAGACTTTTATGACAAATATTTTTATGAAACATTTTAACCTGTTATATCCTTATTTTATAGGTTTTCTTTGGCCTTTACAAAAAAGGGTCAAAAGAAGGGTAAAAAAAGGACCCATACATTGAAAATTTAGAGGGCTAAAATGTTCCACAAAAATGTTAATGATTTTAGATTTGAATGCATACTCCGATCATACTCTGAAAAGAAACTTGTAAATGTATTCAAGTGGAGCTTCTCCTTCAATCTTGAATAGCTCCACAGGTAAGCCATCGGCTCCTGTGACTTTGCTGCGAATGAACCGAGCTACAGCAGTTACGATAGTCATTATTAACCATCGTTATAACCGGACAGTGGAACCTCAACGCTGTCATAAACGTTTAGGGTTTCCGGAATAACATTGCCATTATATAACTGTCTAGATGAGTGAGTGTACGTCAAACGGTTCTAGCGGTGGCTAAATCACAAAACCATACATTAGTTGGTTTTATACACATAATAAAAAAACAACTTTTATTTGTTACCAGTAAATTGCAATATCTAAATTAACATAGCTTAGTTAGAACTGCATGTTAACCTTAAAAAAGTATTTAGCCTGGCCTCTCCCTTTACTATCTCGCGAAAAAGTCAGTGCAATTGAATACATTTCTAATTGAGTAGACATTGAAGCATTATTTATTTAAAAAAAAAAACTTTAGTAATAACGGTACATATTAAAAAAAATCAAATTACTTTTATTTTCTATTAAAAAAAAAAATCCGTAACTTTGCCCCTCGTATTTTAAGTCTCCTACTCTGAACGTTTTACATGAGTTCAAAATGTCGATAAAGTAATTGTCGTTACAATTTTAAATCTCAGAGCATTGACTTTGATGTGAAGTTAATCACAAACGAAGCTCAAGCAACTTGCGTGCTCTAATTGGCGGACAGTTCGATCACGCCCCTCGGCATGTGCGGATGTGTCGGTGAAAGCCGTATCTCCACTGGCATGTTTTATTCCTTTGTTATTCAAAGTCTAACTTTGTTTGTAATGTGTATTTACTTTAATTTCTGCGTAGTTTGTCGTGTTCATTCGTTTTTTCTTAACAATACATAGTCATCTGATTGTGTTAATTTTTGGTAAAAATAACTCTCCCCTGTCGTATTTCCACTTCCCCTCAAGATGTCAGGATAGAGATCATAAGTCTAGGGTAGATACGAAACAAGAATAGTATAAAATAGAAGAAAAGAATTGCACATTCAAGTGAGCACAAATGAAATTCCACCTTGTTTAAAAGAAAGGTTCATTTATTCAAAAAAATTAAAGTACAAGTTTATTCATCCAAATCAATATTGCCGCCTTCAATGTAGGGGACTACTTTCGGCTGCAACGCACTTATTCCGGCGCTTGATCCAGTCACGGAAACCTTTCTGGAACACGGTTTTTGTTATGGCCTTCAGAAAGTTCACCGATTTTTCCATGACCTCTTCTTTGCTGGTGAAACGCGTTCCTCGAAGCGTTTTTTTGAGTCGACCGAACAGGAAAAAATCACACGGAGCCAGGTCAGGTGAATTTGCCGGCTGCCAGATGGTTATCGTGTTGTTTTTGGCCAAAAAGTTGCGAATAAGATGAGAATTGTGCAATGGTGCATTATCGTGGTGCAAAATCCATGATTTGTTTTGCCACAACTGCGGTCTTTTTTGGTGAATTGCTTCACGTAAACGTCTCATAAAGCCCAAATAATACTGTTTATTGACCGTTTGACCATCTGGCAAAAATTCATGGTGATCGACACCATTGTAGTCCATGAAAACAGTGAGCATCGCCTTCTTTTTTGACTGAAAACGACGTGGTTTCTTCGGTCTCGACCGCCATTCACTCGCCTGATGCCTGGCTTGCGTGTCATACTCGTATACCCATGTCTCATCACCAGTAATGATGGATTCGATGAATGATTCGTCTTTTTCGACCATTTCCAGCATGTCTTTCGCGATAGCAACTCGGTCTCTTTTTTGCATAAAATTGAGTTCTTTCGGGACCAACTTCGCAGCGACACGTCTTTTCATTCAGACGATTCAGACAGATTTCATTCATTTCAGCCTAATTCATTCTTCAAAATGTTCTGAACGGATCCAATTGAAATGCCGACGTCCTCTGCTATCTCTCTAATCGTCAACTTGTGATTTTTGACCAACATTTCTTTGATTTTTTTAACGTTTTTTTCGGTAGTCGAACACAATGGCCGCCCGGTACGAGGGTCGTCTTCTACTTCATCTTGGCCACTCACAAATCGGTTAAACCACTTGTTTGCCTTCTGATACGAAAGAGTGAAGTCACCGTAACATTTCACCAACATTTTACGCGTATCGGTGCAGTTTAAACCATTTTTCACACAAAAAATTTGATACAAACTCGTTGCTCAATTTTTTCTTCCATCGTAAAAATCGAAGGCACGAAAAAAGTTGTTGTAAACAAAACACTGTCACTTTAGCAAATGTCAACGAGAGAGGCTGATATTTGGCAGCCTTGTTATAGATGGCAACCTACTAAAAAAATTTTCGAATCGGACAGTTAAGTTAATGAACCTTTCTTTTTGAACAAGGTGGTATATATATATATATATATATATATCTATATCTATATCTATACTAATATATAAAACTGAAGTGGAAATTTTTGTTTCCAGGTAAACTCCAAAAGTACTGTGTCGTTTTTAATGAATTTGTTCTCATTTTTAATTTTAATAATAAGTCTAATTAAAGTGTTGAGTTTTTAAAGATACAATCCCCGATGCCACGAATTGCTTGAACGTTTTCCTTTTACGCGTTTGTGTAGCGAAAGCTTCAATAAACTCCATATTGCTCTCTATTCTTCTCTTTTTCAGCTCAGCTAGCACAGCAAAAAAAAAACAGACGAACCTCACGCAAGATAGATTCATATAAATGCAGTGCTGAGCTGCAAGACAAACAAAAGCAAATATGTTTTTTATTTCGTTTGACATGCATTGTTTTAAGGGCAGATGTCACACTTTGAACGGCGTTCAAGAGATTTTATTGTTGCTTTCAATAGAAACTGCCAAAAAACATGGAGAGCGGACATTTTAGAGCGATTAAAATTTGTTTAATTTTGAACGCAAGGCTTTGACTGAACACCTTAAGCGTGCTAAGGATTTTTTTAATATGAAGTTTTTGTTGAAGCCGCCAACCACTGTGGCCTGCTAGTGCATATATATAAATAAGTTTAAATATATTTGCTGAATAAATTTAAAAAGACAATTTAAATTTTATTTGCTTTAATTCAATCTTTATTGAATCTATTTAACTGCTATACTAAAACACTCTTGAGTTTTTTATATATTTTATTTTTATTTTTATAAATATCTGCTGCTTCAATATTGTTATGGTTGCGTATAGAAAAACAGTGCTCACAACATTTTTTACTGTCACTTTAACGAATGTTGATTTGACTGCAAATCTGCTGCTAACCATTTGCTATTGGCTCAGATGTACGAACGTGTACCTAAAAGCGTACCTTTTCAATTTTATTGATTTAAACGACATCGTTAAACATCGTCGAAGCATCAAATTGTGTCACTCAACATGAAAGTAGGGTGAAGCACACACACACACACGCTTACACACAGACAGACGCAGTGACAGTCGCGGCATTTGTCAGCGCTATAATAAAAGCTCAACAAAGGGTTGACTTGAGTCTGCGTTCGCCTCATATTAACTTGGCTCGTTGAAGTAGTAAGCTAAAGTAACGCATTGTTGGTATTATGTCTCGCCCGCTAACACTCAAATCGAATGACTGAATTAATAACGCTATTTGAAAAAACGTTGAATGCCATTTTTTTGCATTTTTCAAGAATAGACGATGAGGTTTGAATTCTCGTCGTCAGCTCTTAGCGTTCACTTGGCTGACATATTGAACAAGCAGCTAAAGCAGACTTAAGACTACTTGACAGACTTGGTAATAGAAGATGGCGAAAAAAAAAAAAAATAAGAAATGAAATTAAGTCGAAGAGTGAAGAGAATGACATAAAATCTTGAAGAATACGAAGACGTTTTCAATCATTTTTGGTTGGCTTGCGCTCAGATGATGCATGAATATTTGTTTTAAATAAAATGAAAGAAATAGCATAGTAAAGCGATAGATCGAGTAGCATTCTATTGAATTAATATATTTAGCTAAATTGCACAATAAGCAGGTTGTTCGAGCTGAAATACAATACCTTAGTATATCAGTGAGGTATTAGGATGGCTGGATGGAACCAGCAATAGTTCGAAATAGTGAATAGCATGCGTTTGATGTAAGTTGCGTAAATGCAGTAATGTCTGGCTGAGTATTAAGGTTATCAGACATGTCAGGGTTGAGTAGTTAAGCTCTTGATTGGGTTTTTCCCCCTCTTACTTAATTAAAGAAGTGTTTGTTTTCTTGCCGTCTATTTGTGGCATAAACTTAATTTTAAGTGGAAAGAGTTGATAATGAACATGAACAGGTTAACGGTATCAAGTGAATAGGTAATTTCGCAAAGAAAGTTGCTAAACTGCTCTCTACAAGAACAAAATAAAACTTGAATTTTTCAAAAATTAAAAAAAATATTATATTTTCAACAATGTTTTTAGCTCAAAATTGTATACTAAACAACATTTGGTCCCAAAATAATATATTCGTCTTAAGTACCTATTTAAAAAAAAAATAAATAAATTAAAATTTAAAAAAAAATTGCAAAAATATAAAAGACTAGTGTAAATAATTAAGCATAAGTTACAGAAATCTTTAAAAGATAGTTTATTTTTTATAAAGTTTCAATTACTACGATGAAAATCAGTTAATTTCCATTATATGTGTACAAAAAAAGTTTCATAGAACTCAAACGAAAACTATTAATAAAAAAATAATTAAAAACAAAAAAAAAAAACACAAAGTAGCTGTTTAAAAAATGTAGCAATTACCAAAAGTTTTTAGTACCTTGATGTACTTAATGTTAAAATTTATACATAAAATTATTAGAGTAGATACATATTAAAAAAAAAAACAAATACTTTTTTTAACCCAAAACTAAATGTCATTATTTTTATTTTATTCTATCTGTTGCTTAAATAAACATTTTGGATAATAATTTTCTGTTCCAAAGTTCCAAAGATATTTATACAAAAATTGTTGTTATTGAAAATACACAAAATTTTAAATACTAAGCTATATAGTATTGACATTTTAGCTTAAATTAAATTTAAACTCTTTTTCTAATTAAATAAAATTTAAATAACTGTTATATAATAGCTCTAGTTTATATTTAAAGCTGTAAATTTTATTAGTTAGTAAGTTAAGTTAGATAAAAGTAAACAATGTCATGAATAGTTCAATTACTTCAAGCAACAATGCAAAAAAAAAAAATACAAAAATCACCAAAAAAAAAAAACAGTTGGTCAGCAGTTCTTATATAGTTATAAAATTTAACTAGCATTAATTAAAATTACAAATACAAAAGTTAGAAAACAAAAACTGCAGCCCAAATAAGATTTCGCGTCATTGAAGAAATCCAAAAGAACTGGTAAAAAAACTTATAAAAAATAAACAATAACTACTTGGAATTTTCTCGATCTATTCATATTAAATGTAAATATGATATAAATATATTTAAGTTATACAAATATAATTTAAAATAAATGAGAACAATTATGGCAAAAAAATTTGTAAATACTTTTCTTGAAGACTTATACGAGTACATAAACGTTATTTTTCATGGCAAGTATATATTTGAATTCTTACCTTCCTTACAGTTAATAAACTCTGTTTCGCCTTGAAGTATAAACCTTTAGGTTTGGTTCAGGTTAGTAGGTCATCTGGTCATCTGGTAAGTTAGAATTTAAGAGGTTTCTTTCTTCTATTACTGATATGTTAAAGGGAAGGATAAACCTGTTAAATAATAAAAAATCTAAGCTCGGCTGTTTAATCGAAGGCCCATATTTTCGAAAATAATTTTCAACAATTTTAGTCCACAAAAAACTGTTTATTCTCACAATATCTTTAAACTTCTAGGAACAACTATAGAGAGGAACTTGTCAAAATTTCAGCCTGATCGGTCAACTACTTTTTGAGCTATAGCCCGAGCATTTTTTGCAAAGTAGTTTCAAGATAATCACGTTCAAAGTTTCGATATGGTATAACTATAAGTTTAATTAATTTACGGCTCAATCTGTGTTTCTAGGTCCATACAATAGCCGTTTGGCCTCCTCAAAAAGCTGATTATCTCGGAACTGCTGTTGTTTTCAAGCTTGTTTTTGTCTCGGAGAGACCCTTTCAGTTCCTCTTTGCTACTCATGCCTAATCGGTGTATTCGGCGAAAATTTTGCAATAGGTGCCAATAATTATACCCAGCTTGTACATAAGTTTCAGAATGGAGGTAAAGCCTACATTAACCATTCCAACAGCTATGTATGTAAGCTTAAATTTCAACAATTTTTTTAGAAATGAACAGACGGTTAGAATGTTGAAATCGAGAATGAATAAATTAATTTATTTTTTGAACAAATATCAAATACATAAATCAATGAAACATATATAATAAACAATTCGTTGCTGACAAGTGTTTTACAACAAAGTATATAAAACCAACACCCTCACTTGAATTGTATTAATATAATTTGCAAACCTATGTTTTGAAAAATATTTATGTTTATCAACACAAACTGGTTTTGTTAAAAAATCTGCAAGCATCTCATTTGTTGGTACTCCACAAAATACAACATCATTCATCTTCCTTTTTTCCCCTTATAAAATGATGCCGAATATCAATGTGCTTCGATCGTGAATGATATATATCATTTGATGCCAAGTGAACTGCACTTTGATTGTCACAATATATAGTTGTTGGCTGATCTTGTTTAAAGTTCATATTATTGATCCTTCCTTCTCCAATGCGCGCAACCAAATCACCTCCTGTGTTGTTGCAGATAAGGCCATATATTCAGCTTCCGTAGTTGACAAAGCTACAGTTGGTTGACGCTTGCTATTCCACGATATTGCACCTCCTTGCAATATGTTAATATATCCTGTAACTGGCTTACGCTCTTCCATATCATTCGCCCAATCAGCATCTGAATAGGTAATTATGTCTTGATTCCCCGATGTAGAAAAAAATAGCTTCATTCCAAGTGTTTCCTTCAGATAACGGAAATTGCGCTTCACAGCTATTTCTATTTGGATTTTTATTAAATCTACTCAAAGAATTGACTGCATGACATATGTCGGGTCGCGTGTATAATGCTGCAAGCAATAAACTGCCGATGGCCTGCTGGTATGGAACATCTTTCATGAATTCGTCTATACCTCCTTGCTTTTCTAACATTTGATTGCTGTCAACTGGTGTTGATATGGGGTTATATTTTTCCATATTGTATTTTTGTAGCATCTTTTCTATATAATCTTGTTGATCTAGTTATATACCATTTACGTTTTGAGTAATCCGCATTCCTAAGCAGTGTTTTGCTTTTCCAAGGTACTTCATTTTAAAGTTGTTCATCAATTTATCCTTTATAATTTCTCGGAACTTTATGTCATTGCTGAAAAATAGCATATCATCCACATATAGTTCCAAAAAGATCATCTTATCATCCTTGACGTGATAAAAACCATATTTCTGTAACGCTGCATCCAACTCCAGATTCCACACCAAACTAGCCTATTTTAAACCGTAAAGTGCCTTTTTAAACTTTAGAACATATCCTTTCTTCATACTAATAATTAATGGTCGTTCAACATAGATGACTTCTGTCAGATCTCCTTGCAAGAACGCATTCACAGCATACATTTGCTCGATATGAAGTTGATAACGTGCAGCCAACGCAAACAAGTATCTTATTAACGTATATTGGACGACAGGTGAAAAAGTTTCTTCATAGTCAACTCCTTTGCACTGTGTATATCCCTTTACGACGAGTCTCGCTTTGTACCGTATAGTGTCATCAAGCTCCCGTTTCCTTTTGAAAACCCATTTTGTTTTTATAACGTTACAATCTGATAGTTTTGGAACTGAAAACCACGTTTAATTTTCTTCTAACGATGCCAGTTCACTATCGATAGCTGCTTTCCATGTGTTGCATTCTTCACTAGATAATGCGTCCTCAATTGTATTTACTTGGCTCTTCTTCGGGCAAAACTGCTTTATAGCCAACCCAGCTTCTTAGTTTCTGCTTCGCAATTTGCTCACTTCGTGTTACCACAGAAATTTTTGGAAGTGCTGTTGTTGGATTTCCTGGAACTGATGCTACCACTTCGCCATCACTTTCATCAACAGTTCGTATTTCCCCCACTTCGTTGTTATTTTCAGGGAATGAATTAAATGACATTGAACTAGAATCCAAATCCTCAGCCCTCTGGTCATTCATGATATCTGTATCATCACATGTACTATTTGCATCATTCAACGAAGGATAACGAAAGAAGTAAAAATCATTTTCAAAATCACTCAACATTGAAAACCTCTTTGTATTTTCTTTAAACTGTACTTCTCTTCGCTCAATAATTTTTTTAGTCTTGTTATTGTACACACGATATACTTTTGATCCTATACCATAGCCAACAAAAATTCATTTTTCAGACTTTGAATCCCATTTCTGACGCTTTTGTTTCGGTATGAATGCCATTACTAAACATCTAAAAATGTTCATATGGATTACATCTGGCTTCCGTTCAGAACACATTTCTTCGGGAATATATTTTATGGATTTGTGGGGACTTCGATTTGCAATGTTCACTGCCGTATGTACTGCTTCTGCCCAAAATCTTTTCGGTAGCTTTGCAACATACAGCATACACCTCTCCTTCCCCGTCAGCGTTCTGTTCACACGTTCTGACAAACCGTTTTGTTCCGAATTGATGTTTGGTGAATTATTGCAAATGATATGCAGCATATTCTTGTTCAAGTACTCAGTGCCATTATCACTCCTCAGTATCTTAATTTTTGCTCCAGACTGAGTTTCGGCCATAGTCTTAAACTCCTTGAACTTTTCGAATACTTCAGATTTTCTTTTGATAAAGTAAACGAATATCTTCCGAGTATAGTCGTCACCAAAGATTATAAAATATCTGCTTCCACCTAACGACTTAACTTCCATCGGACCACAGACGTCGCTATGCACAATCTCCAAAAATCTTGTAGCCCTGTGTCCAGCATTTGAAAAACTTTGTCGGATGTGCTTTCCTTGTGCACAACCTTCACACAGACTATTTTCAACAGCTTCTTGAAAGTTCACTCCTGTTACCAGACCATTTTTCAGCATTTTCAAGCCTTCATTAAGCAAATGACCAAACCTTTTGTGTCATTTTCCAAACACGTCTTCGGACTTAGCTATAAAAACTTCATCAGTCTTCAACATGTCCAACTTGTACATGCCACCGACATTTGATGCAGTCACAAGTAGCTGATTTTCGCTATTAAAGACTTTACACCCATACTAATCAAATACTACGCGATTTCCTCGTTTAACCATCTGACTTACAGATAGTAAGTTTTCAGCAACTCCAGATACATACAAAACGTTTCGTATTGGGATAGAGCATACATCGCCATCTTTTCTCACGTTCAGCTGAATATGTCCTGTGGATACTGCTTTCAAGACGTTGTTGTCTGCAATTTTCACTTCACCATCGTATGGCTTCGGATCCCGAATCAAATTATAATTTTTCGTCATGTGCGCTGATGCGCCACTGTCGATATACCAATCACTGCTTTGTATATCATTCCGCGCTGAATGTGCAGCATGCAAAGATGAATCTTTCTTCCATGGCTTTGTTGCTATTTGCCTTTTTTAGTAGGACACTTAGATGTGAAATAACCAATGCCATTGCATACAAAACATCTGCACTGTGTTTCTCTTTGCTTTCCGAATTTTTTCTTATGGAAAGTCTTCTTGCTTACCAGTGCACGACTTAAGTTCTCCATATTCACATCTTGCAAAAGCTTCATTCTTATACAATCTGCCATTATTTTTGCACCACAATCAAAAGAAACTATCATCGGACGATATGTTTCTGGAAGTCTTTTCAGCAACAAACAGCCTAGCCACTCGTCGCTCACCATGAACCCGATCGATCCAAGCTTCTGAGATGTGGTCACAATCTGCGATACGTAGTCTTCGACTGAACTACAATTCTCAAGTTAGATTAAACATGATTTTTGAAGCAAACCCACTTTTCTGTCCAGACCGGAATCCTCGAAGAGATCTTTCAATGTGTTCCACACATGCCTCGCCGATGTGCAGTCTCTCACATACACATACATCGATTTATCCAATAATATCAAGCGGCATCTAGCCATTTCTTCATCTGATGCACTCACTGAAGATGCGGATGCATTTCCTCCAGACGTACTCGCTAGAGATACACTGATTTCCGCTTCAGAATCTGTTACGCACTTCCACAGTCCATCCAGTCTCAATTGTGCTTCTATCGCAAAACTCCATGTCATCCAGTTTGCAGATCCAACGATTTTCTCAAATTTCTCTAATGTTAAGATGCCAGCGATTTCTGTAGCCTTCTAAATTTAACCATAAAAAAACTATATATATTTCGATTCTCGATCTAAATGCCTGGGCCCATAACCTTTTAGAAATGAAAATTAACAGACAGTTTGAGTGTTGAAATCGAGAATGAATAAATTAAATTATTTTTTGAACAAATTTCAAATACATAAATCAATGAACCATATATAATAAACAATTCGTTACTGACAAGTGTTTTACAACAAAGTATATGGAACCAACAAATTTTCAGCTGTCACCAAACTGTCGCCTTGAAACGATTCGCAGCCTGAAGCCCATTCTCTTTTCATCGTAGCCAACACAATGAACAATTACTGAATAAAAGAATTTACTATTTTGACAGAAGCATTATTCTGTCCAAGCGATCCGACTACCAAAAAGGTGCCGGTTACGGACTCGAACGTTTTTGACCATACTCATGTTGTCATATTATATGGCAATTAAACGCTACTCGATTGATATATCAAATGAATAATTGCAAGGCAAAAAAAAAAATAATTGCAATCAACACGTCAATAGCCGTCACTATGTAGCAGTTAACATTTTTGGTTTAAATGAGTCTATAGAAAAAGTGATTTAGAAAGTTTTTTGGTTGTCAGTATGCTTTGGCTTTCCGAAGCTATTGCACCAGCTTTAGAAAATATACGTTCCGTGGGTTCTGATGTACCAATCAAATGAGAATATTTGTTGACAGCAAGTAAAGTTTCGGCTAAACCGCCTTCATTTCTTCCAATGCTTCAAAGATGTTCCGTTTCAAGTCTTAAACTTAACAATTCAAATTAAACCTCTGCTCGTCTTGGGAAACGTATCATCATACTTCTTTCACCTTTTGTTACTAAACCTTTTGAACTAAAGATGTATGAAGTGGCCATAAGTCAAATTTAATTTCCGAATATTCTTTTGTTAAATCATGTGTTAAACAAAAGTAATTTCGAAATTAATCAAATGCAATTTATCTATTGCAATTGCTGAATTGATGGCTTAAGCCGAGCGCAAAATATTCTAATTCAAGAAAATTTCTCTACGGAGACTCCTGTCATTATTAGCGGAATGTCTTTTTATTAAAATTTATAAAATGATTTTCCACTAGAGAATGGAATAAAAAAATACTGTAAAAATACTGAATGAAAGTCAACTATTTGCTCACCCATATGTAATAATGTGTAAAACAATTCTTTTTGAAGACTTTATGCACATGAACTGTCATGCCTTATTGCAACCCAAATAAAATAAGCCTATATAAACAAAGTTTAATAAAAAAACGGTTGTTAAACAAAAATGCTTACTCAGTCTCATCAAATAAATTCTATAAAAACATTCAATAAAAATAAACAAATAAAAAACGGGCAATATAAAGTATTGACTCATAACTTTTATTTGTAACCATAAATATACACCAAAAAAAAAAATTCGACAATAAAAAGCAGTAATTGGAATCGAATGTATTATTTTCTATCAAATTGTAAATTTTATTAAAACGCAGATTATCGATTAAGTAAAAGTACTTTTATAATAAACACAGTTATTGATAATAAATACATTCCCAAGAGAAAATATTGCTGCTATTGGTTGTTTTCTTGGAAAAAACCAGCATTGACCAAGAGTTTGAAAA
This sequence comes from Coremacera marginata, assembly GCA_914767935.1. Lineage (NCBI taxonomy): Eukaryota > Metazoa > Arthropoda > Insecta > Diptera > Sciomyzidae > Coremacera > Coremacera marginata. The sequence continues at coordinate 146,214,283 of OU612045.1, forward strand.
ATAAAAGTCTAAATAATTAAAAAATTAACATAGCTATAAAAAACACATTACATAAAACTTATGAAAAATGTCGCAATTTATTCTATAGGTCGGCTTGATCGAGGCCTGAAATTTTTTGAAAACAGCTCTGACTTTTTTATACAAGTGTGCGACTCGGCAGACCTGAAATCTGATATTTACTTACTCTTTTAAAATGTTTATCTATGATTTCTTTTCTATACATCAAATTATATTCCAAATTCATATACTATATTTAGAATCAAATTAAAAATATTGCTTTTTTTATTAAGTTAAGGTTAGGCTGCGTGGCAGCCGTGCCGCAGTGGGTAGAGTGTGTGGTCCATACGCCAGAGAACCCTGTTTCAACTCCCACCTGACACAGAAAGTTTTTTCAATTGAATTAATTTTTCTGTTCGGCCTCCACTACTCTGCAGAGAATGGCAAGCCTCAGAGAGTAAAAACTGCCATGAAAAGCTTCTTGAGAACAATAGCCGTTTGGAATCTATACTTAAGAATGGTGGCCTAATTATATTAAGATAATCAGTCCTGAATTCCAGTCTGAGTATGAGAGGCCTGAGCCAGTTTTCAACTGAACTTCACCGAAATAAATATATTAATTTTTTTTTCCAAGGGAAATTAAGCCATAAATTTTCTTAAGTGTAGACGAATTTTAAATTTTCTGGAGTGTTGACTCCAAGCGTATGGAAGAAAGAAGCCGTTAACATTAAAGTTTGATAATGTTTAAGAAGCCATGAAATTTGGGACTAACGCCAATCATTTCTCAAATTAACATTTTTGACAAAACGTGTTTACTCAGTTCAACCGAATCAGCTGCTTCAATAAAGGCTTTTCCATGTACTATATAAAAAGGAATAACGTGAGTTTTTTTTCACTTTTATCCTTTTTCTGACCAAACGGATTCATTAGATTTCACAAAATATTCTTTCCGCCCTTTCAAGTTCAACCGACCAATTGGCTGATTTTTTCGGCCACTGATTGACCAAATTCCAATTGAAATTCATCTTGTATGCGCTGTTTTTTTTTTTTTTTTGTGGATTGAACTCTTTTCAATCATAGCCAAAGAAAGAAAAAAAAAAATCTTAGTCTCTTATTTGGCAACTTGCCTTGCCGACATGCCTACAGACATGATGCTTATCCTGGTCACTTGATTCAATACCGTTATTATTGGTATTCACATCATGCACAGTAGAAGAACGTTAAAAGAAATTCACAGTAGTTTTTTGTAACATCTTTGCAAAAAGTAAATAAAAAATTCTTTCATTTGACTAAAAAGGCTTAAAGCGTAAATTTCGCTATTGTTTACACTGCCTTTTATCTCATTCTTTCTTAAGCAAAAAAAAAAAAAAAAAATAAAAAAAAATTGACAAGATTGCATATAAATTATTTATTAAAAAGCAGCCAATTTAAAGCGTTGTTTTTGTACTATTTACATATTTCTCTAAAAAATCATATTCTTGAAAAGTTGGTTAGGCAAAAAAATTTACAATTATATAGATAAACAAAATACATTTTAAAAAACTCCAGCGATTCGACTGATTTTGTTCAATATGAGTAGGCTTTCTTACATACATAATAGGTATATAAAATAACTTTCAATAAATTTTAAACATTATTATCAGGTGCCGTGACATAGTCCCCAAGGATATGCGGAAGGAATATTTTCCGCTACTATGTCCACCTAAATCAATTTTGGGGATTTTGTCCGCTTAATTTGCGGTCACAATACCCAAAACGATTTTGGGGATTATGACCATTCCAATATGTATTATTGTCCCAATATGGATTAGGTATTATGATCAACATAATTCCCAATTAAAGCCTCGTACAAATAAAAAGGAGACATTCCGTGTAACGAAAATGATAGTTACAAAAGGTCAATTTAATATAGATTTATTGTAAAATAGGTCATAATTCCCGTCGGGGGCTATATCTCTTGCACACACGAACACAAGACCCAAAATCATTTTGGGGCTTATTTCGCACATAATCTTTTAATCAAGTTTGGGGATCATGACCTTGGGGGTTATGTCCGGGCACCCTACTTTAAGCGTAAGTCTTGACAGAAACTTTTTTGACTTTATACTGACAAACAATTTATCAATTCAACCTAGAAATTCATCAATATGAAAAACATTGTTCGTATCGACAAACTCCTAGGCTGAATTGATAAATTTTTTGTCAGTACACTAAAAAGAAAATATACTAGAATCTAGGAAAATTTCTTTATTTCAAAGAAAATATGGAAACAAAATTGAACTAAAGCCATCATCTATATACAGTTTGTCAAGAAACTATTTTTACATAGTGAAATAATAGTAAATTTGACTTTTGTTTTAAAAAATAACTATTATAATTTTTGTGTGGATTATTTTTGTTTATTGATTTAGTATTATTTATTCAATGACAAAAATGTAGTGGTGAAAAAGAAAAAAAAAATCAGCAGCAGCAAAAGCAACAGCAAAAACTTAGACCACTTCGAAATTTTACTGTCAAGAAAGTGTTTTTACATTTCGCTCTCTTTCTATATTGAAGCTGTTTAAAGGATTTACCATTATTGGTTTCATTTTTTTTAGAGATGGGCTCATGTTTTAAAGAAAATAGAGCAAATTAGTATTTGTTTTGTCTCTTGTAGCACTTTAGATATCGAGTGCTTTAGATATCGTAAATACAAACGATAAAATTCATGAAATGTTTTAAAATCATTCCATTTGGAAAACTATTAAAAAGTTATTCGAAATATTTTTTGGTACAAGGCAAAGAGTTTATAATATTATAAATCTTGCTAAAAATGAGAAAAGACTGCATCACCATCCATCAATCGGTCGACCACGCATTTTTTCGGAAAGAAGGGAACGGTTCTCGACAAGAGCAGTGAATGACAACCATAAAAAATTGAGAAGAACTATTGCCTTTATGTTTAAGGAAGAGTTCGGTGATGTTATTTCGCATGAGTAAGTGAGACAATTTGGACAAAAACACTGATTGGACCTTATCAGTGTGGCTTTCGACCTGGTAAGTAAACCATAGACCAGATTTTCACGCGGCGACAAATCCTGGAGAAAACCCACGAAAATCAAATTGACACACACCATCTCTTTGTCGATTTTAAAGCTGCGTTCGATAGCCCGAGAAGGGATTGCCTATACGCAACAATGTCTGAGTTCGGTATACCTGCAAAGTTGATTAGACTTTGCAGAATGACGTTGAGCAACACACGCAGCTCCAAACTATTTTTAGACTCCGAAAAAATGGATCTTCATGCAGTGAACTTAAATCTAACGAAATTGCCAACTAATCGCGACGTTGGATAGTTTGTAAGGGAAAAAAATATTAAACTTTTTTTATGCCAAAATGTGTGTGCAATTAAAATCGTTATTTTTTTGCCTATCTTGGGTATGCATTCTGAAGAAAAAAAAAATTATATGAAAAAAACATGATTTTTTGGCCAAAAAAAGGGTTCAGGAGAACCAAAAGTGCTCCATTGGGATTTCTCCGATCCAAAAAAAAATGATGCAGAAATAGTTTTTAAGAGTCCCTCTAACTTTTAAATCGGTGTCCAGCGAAATCTAAATTTCGATCCGGCTTACTCTACAAGAAGCTCGTTCTACCTGTGCTGCTTTATGGCGTTGAGGCATGGGTAGTTTCGCAAACTGACGCAGCCGCTCTGGGGGTGTTCGAGAGAAAAGCTCTTCGCAAAATCTTCGGTCCTGTTCGAGTCGGCGATGACTATCGCATCCGAATGAACCACGAGCTGTATGAGCTCTACGGAGACATTGACGTAGTTCGGCGTATAACTGTGCAGCGACTACGCTGGCTGGGTCATGTCCATCGTATGGACGACGAAGCTCCAGCGAAAAAGGTGCTCGAGGCGAGGGTCGCTGGTCAACGACGACGAGGGAGACCATGCCTCCGATGGATGGACCAGCCCTAACCGCGCTTGGTGTATCCGATTGGAGAAGGCGCGCGCAAAGCAGAGGCGCCTGGCGAGAGCTGATGAGGTCGGTAGAAATCCGGACACGGGTTGTCACGGCCATCTAAGTAAGTAAGTAAGTAATTATAGTTTTAGTACTGTTTTAATAAAAATAGACTTTAATGTAAAAACACTTTCTTGACAGTAAAATTTCCAAGTATTTTAAGTTTTCGTTGTTGCTTTTGCTGCTGCTGTTCCTTTTTTCACCACTACATCTTTGTAATTAAAAACAATACTAAATCGATAAATTAAAACAATCAAAACAAAATTTTAGATCGTTTTTTTTTAAGGCAAAAGTAAATATTACAATAATTTCACTATGGAAAAACACTTTCTTGACAAACTGTATATAAAAATAAGTGTGATTGTGTATGAAACCGATGTTAATAAATAATAAATAAATTAATAAATAAATAAATAAATAAATAAATAAATAAATAAATAAATAAATAAATAAATAAATAAATAAATAAATAAATAAATAAATAAATAAATAAATAAATAAATTAATAAATAAATAAATAAATAAATAAATAAATAAATAAATAAATAAATAAATAAATAAATAAATAAATAAATAAATAAATAAATAAATAAATAAATAAATAAATAAATAAATAAATAAATAAATAAATAAATAAATAAATAAATAAATAAATAAATAAATAAATAAATAAATAAATAAATAAATAAATAAATAAATAAATTTCAGTATGTAAAAACACTTTTAGGACAAACTGTATATAAAAATAAGTTGGATTGTGTATGAAATCGATGTTCTCACTAATGCGTCACCAGATTTTGTTTCTGGAAATTTCCATGAAAGGTAACGTCAACACAAAGGTTTTTATGTATAAACGGCCTTTGTATGTGTGTTAGAGTTCATTTTAGGCATTTGAACATGTATTTGACGTATATTTTGTATATGGGGAAATATAAACAAATCCCTATATCTCGGTAAATATGGGAACAACGGTATTGGAATTTAGTCAGATGCGGATAGGATTACACACAAACACATAAGAAAAAGTGAGTGGAATAAGTCAAAGGGGTGTGGCACTATAAATAAATAACTATGTCTCGGTAAACATGGGTACTTGGGTATTGGAATAAAATAGCATAAATATTCAAGAGATTTGAACGCAAAAACAGATTCGATGTTATTTTATTAAAAAAAAAGTTTTAAAGCCACGCCCCCTATATTAAGGAAACAAAACCACACGAGAACGGATCAGCCGATTTGAACGAAAAAGGTTTTAAAATGTTTTGTATTAGATTTAGATGAGAAAAACAAAATTTTCTACCTGCTAAGCCTACTAACATTGAAAAACAAAATTTGAAGTGAACGACAAATAATTCTGATTGCATTTAGATGACACTATTTAGAAAGGCTCACAATATTGAAAAATATAACAAGAAGAGAACGGCTTAAGCGTTTTGCAGTTTGCAGTTTACCAAGTCTACCTGCCCCGCTCACCTTATTTAAAAAAAAAAAACATAATATGACGTGAACAGCTGAGGCGATTGCAGCAAAAATTAAATCAATTAAGTCTGTGTATCATTGCGATTAATATCAGCAAAAAAGTGCTTCCAAAAGAAGGTAAAGTTGAAGGGAAAGTATTGAATTCCATCTTTCCCACTTGTATGCCCAGAAGGCATTCTTTCAACATATGCATGTAATTGGGTCATTCTCCAGAAGTGCTTCCAGAATGTTTTCAAAGGAAGATTTCTTTGTGGCATTCTATGAAAAGAGTAATCGTTGCTATCAACCGACCGACGACTTTTGTTATGTATAATCTATCTATACACATAAAAATTAAAGTATTTATGCATGTGCGCGTGTATATCAGATATAGACTCCAAAACCGCTAAGCCAATTTTAAACCTTTTTGAAATATACGCGGTATTGCAAGTGACTGATACGCGGTATTACACACCCAACTATATATATTGCTCTTTCCTTGCCTCAATCATTTCATTATTATCCTTAGCCGATATCTTCCTTTTTTAATAAAACAAAAACTTATAGATACTTAAACATTCCGTATTTACATCCATTTCAAAACAATTCTTATAAATCTACAAATATTTTTTCTTTGACTCTTACAGCTATGTTCTGAGAATTGGGTAACACTCATTTGTTACATAAAATTTTGCATCGGTTACGAAGAATAGTGCCCACAGAATAGAGAAAAAATTCGCTGGTTACATTTTCCTCTAAATATCATGTAACTTTTTGCATAATAATTTAAGGAAAATTTTCATTGAAAATTAAATTCAACAAAGAAAAAAATAAGACTTTTCTTACATTTCGTTACCTCCTGGTTTGTTATTATAGTGACGACTCATCATATAAGTATAATACCGTTAGCCAAACGCGCAGAAAAATCGAAATTATTTTTTTTTGACTTAAACATCAGAATTAAAGAATTTTTATCAATAACAATTTTTTGTTTTTGATTTATATTAGATAGATATGAAATTTTTTTGATTAAACAAAAAAGTTATTGCATCACAAGTTAAGTACAATAATTAAAGTATAAAACAATAATCAATAATAAATACATAAGTACTAAATTAATGTCACTACAGTTTCTAATAGTTAATTCGAAAAACTGTAAATACATCTTTGTTATCTTTATTTATATCAAGACAGCTACTTTTGGAATGAGGAATATAGTATAAAAAAATATGCACAATGGAAACAAAGACAATTTTATTTATTAAACAAATATTGGTTATATGAAAATAACAAGTTTAACGATTTTTTTCGAGCTATTAGCTTTCCGTTATTTCAACGCCATATCGTATCTAGCAACATCTGGTGGTGCCTGGTATTTCAGTAATACATCTGGTATTTCAAAAAGGTTGATGTGAGATACTCATTTTTTGCGAGATACTCTTGATAAGATACTCATAATTTTCCTAAAAAGATGGGTTGCTTTCTTATGCGATAACTTTTTTATGCAATCGGTATCGGCAAAACAGCTTTGGTAACATAGGCTACTTGTCATTAACTATCGTAAAATAGGGAAAAAACAGTTGAGTTTAATGGCCGAGTTCCATTTAAGAGATGATATAATTTGGTTCGATGAGATGGTTAGAAAAATTTTAAAAACGGCTTGTAACTAGCTCTACATTTTCCCCGTTTTGATCACTGTTCTTTCCGCCATCCCGTTTTAACTATGGTTGTCTAACACATAGTAGGCATAAAACAAAATTCTCGAAGCGCATTTACTTCGGGCTTTCGTGTGTCTTCATCGGATTTTGTACGAGTGTCGATAACATAACTCAACAAAATTTTTGTTCGAAATTAGCTGATTCAAACAAAAATTGGCATAAAATTTTTAACAACAATGTTATTCTATTCAACAATGTTGTCAAAAACAAGAGAAAAATCTTTTTAAAGAAAATTAATCTTGTTTTGAGGTTAATGAACATTTTGCAGTCGAAAGTGAGTGAATGCCACCACATACATGAAGGTCATAAATTTGAATCACAAGCGCTTATAAGAAAATTAAGACTTGTCGTACAATGTCCCGCAAAAATAAAAAAATAAAAAAATATAAAACCAAGTGAGACCTGTTCTCTGCTTGTACGTTTATTTCAATTTACGAAAATTTAACATAATTTCACTATAGTTCCATACTTTACTGTCACCATAAATGGTGTCGTTTCTTAAATTGAACTGGCTGAGGCTAAAGCATTAAATGCCATCATAATAAAATTCATATTCATACCAACTTTAATACGTAAGCAAATTTTTCATTTCATTCTTTTCTGCTTCCAACTTACCTATCACTTCATTTTCAAAATAAGACCAAGTTAATTTATAAATATTGGTTGTGGCCCCACTCATGGAACTTATACAAGAATTTCTGCTTTAAAAATAATATTCTTACCACTTCATCAAAAGTTTAAATAACAAATATTATCTCAACGAAATTCGAAAGGAATTTAAAATTTTCTGCTTCATTTTCTGCAGCATACCATCGACTCTTCAGGAAAAGACTGAAATATTCTCAATGTAAATAAATGACGCGAAAGGATAAACAACTGTAAAAAGTCACCATACCACGGCCAATCAAGCCATTTCTTTCCTCAAACAACAGAGCCGGCCACATTTCAACAACCTCGTGCCGAGCTGGAATTAATTAATTTATGCAACCAAGCAAACAAATATGAATGAGCTACAAGCGTTAATGGGTTAGTTGAAAATTTGGAAACGCATTTATCGACGGTACTTTAAGAATATATTAAGTCGAACTTAGTTCATAGAAATTAAAATTAGTTCATAGAAAGATCATTATAAAAAAACAAAATAATATATAAGAGAATTTGCGCTGTCTTAGAAATTAATGCGTGAGGGGGATAATTTTGTTATAAGAAGTTTGTTATAGCGAAGTTTGTTTCTATGATATTTAATTACGGTTGTAAGCATGTTAGAATAATCTAGATAGTGGCAATTTTGACAGTGCTCTGTTTGCTCTGACCATGATTGTCAAAATCCAAAGCAAACAAAATAAGTTTTGGTGTTTATCGTATTTTGTACTGACGCTTGTACAGACTATGTACTGACGCTTCATTTGACATTAACGGTCAGTGGCTCTCCTTATTGCTCTTACCTAGATTATTCTACCATGATTGTAAGCAAACATTTGATAAATTAAATTTTCAGTCAATAAAAAAAAAAATTTGAGTTATGAAATGTATCAGAGAGAAAATATCAACTGTGCTTTGTTTATAAGTCTTTATTGCATTTTAATTTCATTAAAATTTAGGAAAACTAAACTGTCTCAAATTTGTTACACACCGCTTGTAGTTCTCCACACATGCTTTATATGTAATTTTTCTGGCTTCCACTTGCACATGCATGTGAGGCCTGGTTATGTAAATAAAATTTATACTCTGCATGCAACCAACATGCCAAAGAAAAAATAAAACAAGAAACCAAAACCATAAAAAATATCATATAAAAAAAACGGAACAAGTATCATGGAATTGTTTCGGCAGTTCACAAATTACAATATTTTTATTATAAAGTCGAAGTATTTTCTCTTCAATCTACTGCCTTTTATTTGGGTTTTTCTTGAATAATACGAGTAAAATGGACAAAAAAAAAATCTGAAATTACAAGAATTTATTTTAACACATGTAACAACGCTAGTCCGAAGTATTCAAAAGGTTAATTTTAACAACTATTCAAGTAACATGCAAGTTAATGCAAACTCCAATTTTCCAGCACTGACTACTTCAATAAGATTAAAGTAAGAATAAAAACGTCGCTGCTATATACGAGTGCCAAAGTTGTGAAATAATAATTAACCTTGTAGCTCCTAAGAATGTGAAAATAGACCCGCCCCCTCCCCCCTTCCATACGATTTTTTGCTCAGCTCGAGATAAGCTTTCACCTCCTTTAATAGTTGCACTCAATTGCGGGACACCCTGTATAGATAAACCCACAGTAAATGTGGGCAAAAACGCATAAAAGGTGCAAATCAAAGTATGTATTATAGCTTAAGATGAGTAAAAACTTTAAATTATTTAACCATATTGTACCATATTTACCTTTATCTGCATCTCTTTTGTCATAAGCCTATTAACTTATAATGTTATCTAATTTCCATCCTCTTATTTTAAACTTTCATCGAATTACTTTCGGTTAAGTCCGCTTCATGCAATATGATAGAATCTACTCTTGAGTCAAATATAGAATCACTTTTCACATCATCATAGTATTTTAAAGTTTGATTTCGGTTTATTTTTCGCTACTTGAGGTTGCGCCCATTGCATGCAAGATGATAGCAACTGATTTATAGCTGTATTCTAGCAATTGAAAACTGTAAATTCATTAACAAACTAGTTTTTTATGTGCTATTTTTTGATCCAAAGAGTTAAAAATTTACAAAATGTTTAGTAAAATGATTTTTTCTGAATATTTTAATAATGCAGTTGACAGTTTTGTTATGTTATAAGCTCTTGATTACATTTTAAAATAAGAAATTTTTACAGTTTTCACTCACACAGTTTTCAATTGTCACTCTCCAGAATAAGGCTATTAATCTGTTCTAGTGTCAAATATTAAGTTCTTTTTTTATTATAAGGTTTTTTAGTTTAATTTCCAGTTACTTAAGACTACTTTCCGATTGCATCAACTATATGCAAGAATTTTTTATTACATATTTATTGATATGTATTATAATATATATTCAATATTTCAATATTTATTCAAAATGTCCACCTCCGACCTCCAAACACGCCTTAAGTCAAACTGGCCAATCATCAATAGCCGCATGCACCTCTTTCATTGAAAAATTGGCCACAGCACGATTCTAAGCTGCCTTAAGAGAATCAATGTTGGGGTAGCTTTTGTGGCAAGCCATGTTTTCTAAAACTGTCCACAGTTTGTAATTTAGCGGGTTCAAATCTGGACTACATGAGTGCCATTCTTCAGAGAATATGAATGTAGAAATATTTTAATTGGAGCCAGGTTTGGGTCGTTTTAGTTTTATGGGCCGGCGCAGAAGCCTGCTGGAAAATCCATGACAGATTTTGGGACAGAGAATGGTTAAGTGGCCTAACAACAGCTTGCAAAACAGTTTCTTGGTACACTTTGGCCAATGTTTTAACCCCTTTTTCGCAAAAGTGCAAGTCAGTGACCACATCGTACGGAACACCAGACCAAACCAAGACTAATGCTGGGTGATGACACTTTTTGACCCGTGGAATCAGTTCAGATGCTTCCTTAGGTGACCGTGCATACACCCTTTCATTTTGCTTATTAAATTTTACCTGTACGGTCAAAATTTTTTCCATCGTGTCAAAGGATAACCAAAGTGAGGCAAATAAATGGTATTTATAGAAGAGAGAATTAAACAGTTTATTATTATTTTTTAAAATCGATTTATAAAGAATTCTCTTGTGATATATTGAATATTATTTTTCAATTGAAAACGGAGAACGAATTTTCTTACACGTTTTCCGGTCGACGTTACGCACAAGACTCGCTCGATTTCAAAGTATGAGTGATATTGCTGCAAGTCGGTGATACAATATTAATGTGTCGATGACAATCGGAAAACAAGAAATTTTTGTGCTCTTGTTATCACCTTGCTTCACTTATTGAATTTTTCCATCCTATTTATTTCAAAGCTGCAGTCTACAAATGTCCGGTAGGCCGCTTGAAGGCTCTAAGTCCCAAGTTTAGCTAATTCGACTGATGGACTTTTGCGTTACATTCATCATTCACAACGGACCATGATTTTTAAAGCGGATTTTGTCGAATTTTTGATCTGACAACTTCGATGACTTGCGGCTTTCGAACTGTGCATGGGCCACCTGTTCAGTGGCCGTTTTTAACATCTCCAGTCTCCTCAAGTAGACTCAGTAGACGAACATCGAACTAAGCCCAAGCAGGCGGAGCGTTTTGAAAAAATCATTCTTTTCACACAGCGATACGGTTTTCGTTATCTGAACACTCCATGATGAAAGATGAAACAATTTTGAAATCCCAACACAGACTAATGCTTTACAGGTTATATTTCATAAACAGTAACGTAGCAAGGGCAAGCGGGTGCGGGGTGGTCCGCCGCGATGTTTCTTAGAGGTATGAAATTTCCTAGAGGGATAGCTGTCAAAGTAAGCACATGTTTTTGGCATTTATATTAAGTATACTTTGGCAATTTATCATGCTAAGACGCACACCTGAACAAAGTTTCGACATCATGGAAATTTACTTTCAAATTCAGCGTTCTGTGCGGGAAACAAACAGAGCACTTCGCACACATTGCGGTGCATATAATCGTCCAACTGAGCAGGTTATACGAAAAACAATGAATCGATTTATATTACATTTACTCTTATAGACAATATTCACCCAATACGAGCTTATACTTACCGAAGAAGCCATTGTCGCTGTAGAGGTGTGTGTTTGAGGTGAATGATAACTAAAGATGGAGCGACTTTTTGGTTTTGTAATTAATATTAATTGTCTAAGTACAAAATCGTCGCAGCAGGATGGTGCAACAAGCCGTACTAGACTTTGGAAGGACAAACCTTTGGGTGACCGAATCATATAAAGAAATTGGCTTGTTAATTGGATACCTGTGTTATGTGATTTGACTCAATTAAGCTAATTTTTTTGGGGGAACGTCAAGGCACTGGACTATGCTGATAAGCCAGCTACGACTGAAAACAAACATTGGGCGCGTTATTGGTGAGATAAGGTGGACCGGCAAGATGGTCTTCATAAAATGCAGCTGCGGTAGCCATATGCCCGAAATTGTGTTCAAATACTAAATGTCACAAAATTTGCGTACTAATAATGCTAAAATATTGGCGATTTTATTATCTTTCTATGGCTTATTTGAAAACAAAGTTCTATGCAATTTAAAGAAAAACACCTTTCATATAAAAACTTCGTATTCACAAACTTTCAAAGTCTAAAAGGCACTGTACTTTAGGCCTAAAGTGAGCTTTTTAATAAAGAAATTTAAATTTTTAAGCAATTCATTTCAACTGCAGTTTCGTTTCTCTTTGACAGATTGCAATTATTTGGAGCTGCATTCTTTGAAGTCTCAATCAATGAGTAACATTTTTTATTGCAGTATTTATTCAATTTCGTGAATAAGACATGAAAAAAATTAAGTCACCAATAATTTTGAATGATTTTGATTTATTAAACATTTTGTGCAATCATGACTTGATTTCATTGTCACCATCCCCAATCAATTGTGATTTGACTTGTGAATGCATTGCAGTAATACATATTCAAAAGTTTTTACGCCATATGCTAAAGCAAAATATTTTGCTGATTCTGAATACGGTTTTCGTTTTGTTCCACCACGCCCAGTTTTTCAGACATTAACTTAAATATGGGTGTAAAATAGCTTTGCTTCTCTTGTATGAACTAAACAAACAAACAGTACTAAGCAAACAGAACCTCAAAGCTCATAACGCCTCAAAGCAGCGTTATGGTTTGGGCCTGTGTGTCTGCAGCCGGCGTAGGAAATTTAGAATTTATTGAAGGAATAATGGACAAAAGCATGTACCTTAACATATTGAAGAACAATTTGCGGCAAAGTTCTCAGCAACTTGGTATACTCGAAAAATTGCGGATTTAACAAGACAACAACCCGAAGCATAAGTTGGGAATTGTACAGTCCTGGCTTATATGGAACTATCCTCACTTGATGGCACCACCGGCACAGCCACCTGACATGGACGTCATTGAAAACCTGTGGGCCTAATTGGAAAATAATATTCGTAAACACAAAAATCTCGAACAGAGAAGAAATGAAGAAGGCGCTACTGGAGGAATGACAGAAAATTACACCAGACGTTACACGAACGCTTGTCGATTCAATTTCAAACTGGATGCAAGCCCTTCTTAAGGCAAAAGGATATCACACAAAGTATTCAAAGTAAAATAAAACCTATAGTGTATATGATTTTTGAGTTTAAATTAACCTGTATCAAATAAGGTGTGACTTAAAATTTTGCAGTTTTTTTAATTTTAGTTCTTGTGTTGTTAAATAACCATTTAGACAAATAAAAAAGATATTTGGTTAAAGTTCATACATTATCCTACAAACTGGCGTTAAAATCTTCTCTTAATTCTCTTCAGTTATTATAATACAAGCACTTAAATTTTAAAAAAAGGTAGTAGGTATCAAATAAGCTGTGTGTCACTGTATGTATTACAATCAATTCTTTTTTTTTTTAACTAAACCAACGCTCAGGGGATGCCCCCTTTAAATGCGAAAGCATTGCGTTAATTCGGAAGACGGGTGATAGTTAGTAGGAGGGTGGAAAGGTGGAGTAGTGATGGTGAAGATTTGCTTTAAACTGACACAGATCAAAACTGCCGGGAACACGCTCACAGGGAGATTATTCCACAATCTTACCGCGCGACTAAAAAACGAATTCTCTCGGTAATGCGTGGTTCTATTGGGCACCGATGCAATGGTTAAGGAATGGGCTTGAAAAGCTGCCCGAGTAGACCTATGAAATACACGAGCTGGTGGCGTCAGGCCATGTACCTCCCTTGTACACTTCATATGGTAGAACCTATACAAAAGGCTTAGGCAACCAACATTACGCCGATGCCCAAGAGAACTCAAGGGAGATAAAATGTTTTCATATCCTATCATATATATCGCACGTCTTTGAATTCGGTCCAGAAGCTCCAAATTTGGACAAAGCCAAAAGACTTGAAACGTGAAATGTTCACAATCTTACACAGCTCTGCTCTTTATGTCATGTGCATTTCCAACAAGAATTTTTAAAGAACAGTGTCAAGTGTGTGAATTCTGTGTTATAATTTGTGCTAAATATGCTTTAAGAAATAAACCAAAAAAGAAAGGCTTAAAAAAAAACTTGCTTCAATTTGTCAGTAAACCTAGAAACAATGCAGCGATGCCTCCCCACGTAAATATAAAAATTGAAAAATGTTTTAGCTGTTGGAAGTTTATTATGTACCCATAATATACATGGGGCCCATAAAAAATGGAAAAACAACAGCTGGAAAACTGGAAAACAACATTGATTTCGATGAAGTTATCGAAAAAATTTACATCTGTAAAAACAAGAAAGCAAAAATTTTAAATCTTGATAGCAACTTAAAGTTTGATTTTATGAATGAATATCACTAAACAATTTTTTTTTTTATATTGTTCAGACACCGAATCGATGTTTTTAAAAGCGTAAAAGTTGAATATACTTGTTGCATCTTAATAAAATTATTAACACAAAAATTTGAACAAAAACAGAATATTTACAAGTTTAGTTGGCAGCCCCGGGTGCCAGCAACCCTAACTACGAAACTGTTCATAAGCCATGTGGTTATAAGCGGGTACGTTCAACTTTTCTATTGGAAATTGTGCGTTCAATGTTGTAACAGTATTTATTGTCCTTAAAAAGTAAATATCAGGTTTAAATCCATAATTTGCTCGAATTCATGTCAAAAAACAACTTCAAGCCGAACTTCTACGCAAGTATCTATCTTTCTACTATGCTTATTAAAATTCAAACAAATAAACAACAAATATATTGAAATCTAAGTGGAAAAAAGGGTTAAAAAAGCCCTCTTTTTTTAAAAGACTTTTTTATATAAGTTCTAAAATTATAAATATTACCAGAAATAACGAAAAAAAAAAAAAAAAAATATGTGCTTGACGTTGCATCCATTGATCGATGTGCATTGTTGGTTGTATCACGTATATTATTCCTTAATGAATAGCATCAAAAGATAAATCTTAACATACTATTATTTCCTAATTTTCAACTTTACTACCCTTTTGATATCATATTTCAAGACTTAATTTATTGAACCCAACCATAAACATAGTACATATATATATATAATCTTAAAGTCTAATTAAAGCTTCTTGTTTGACGGCAACGAAGCATTATAATCTGCTATTCAATTACTATCTGATTGTCCTGTCGTTAACGCTCGTATTCTCTTGATTCTGAGTAAAGAAGGGGCATCATTTGCTTGCCGTTGTCGTTCCATTACGTAAGCCGCCGTTGTCGTCATCATTGTCATTAAGTATTTGAATAGTGAATTGAGTTTTTTCATGCGACTGCAAATTGAATCTCTGTCCACCGAAACTGCCTTATCACAAAAAAAAAAAATCTCCTGACAATTCTTCACTTGAAATCCTTTCACCATAATGGCAGAAGCCGTAAAAGTAGAAGCAACAGCAGCAGCAGCAGCATAAAAAATGAGTTGAAATTAAATTAAACGAGTAACTTTTTTCGATATGTTTTGGCGCCCAACGTGCCATAAATAACCACCGAGAGCGAAACATTGAATGAAGTCTTGCTTTTTTGCGCATTGCGAAATACGCTGGTACACTCGAAATAATTGTGTGAGTAAACTTACTACTCATTCTTAACCAGTTCAACTTTGAATCACATGTTTGCTCAAACATCTACATTGTTTTTAGAAAATTTTCAATTAAATAAAAAAAAAGCATAATATCAATTTCACTTACAGTATGTAAGTTAAAAAATTAGTTTTTTGAGGCTTACCAAATAATCGGACGAAGATAAGAAGTAATAAAGCAATAGCTTCTAATGAATTTTACGGAATTTTTTTATGTTATTGCTCGACCTAGTCTCACTAATGGAATTCATATACAGTGAAGTTTGGTTATAACGACCCTGAAGGGACCGCAATATTTCGTCGTAATAACCGAATGTCGTTATAAGCACACTTAATTTGTTAATTCAATTCATTTAACCTAAAGAAACTTTAAGTGAATTATGGCAATATAAATATAAAACTATGTGCCAGTAAGTAATTAGAATGGAACGTTTTATGATTTTATTGGAAATATGCACATACATAATTTCAATGAATTTAATAAAATTAAATTTGGTTCTTGAAGTAATCGGTTATGTTTACATGGCGTAAGTTTCGCTAAGTACTGCATATCCTCTAATATTTCTCTAATCTTCATCCATCTTCTAACAAGCTAGATACACTTGCAGTTGGCTTTCCATTTCCACTATTTCCTGATTTGTGGGCGCTCCAGCTATGATCAATTCATAATTGACGTAAATATAAGCATTTCAGTCTCCATGGAGAGAGGCTCTCCATTCTCCAAACCTGAGCCAACGGTTCATTTTCCAGATCGACGTGAGAACCGGATGCCTCGGTTGGAATAAAATTTTGAGCTATATAGAAACCTGCACGCTCAAAAAGTTTTTTGATTGTGTGTGAGTCTACGCCCACCCTGCACAAAATCCGACATCAATACCGAAAATTGAAAAATTTTCAAATAATTCGCGATTAAAACCATCGAAGTCGATATCGATTATGATTTGAAACAGATACGTTTGGCGAACGCAATCATAACTTCGTAAGCGAAGGTTCGCATATGTTTCGAAAAATTGTTCATTTACAACTCCAAAGCAATTAAAATTTCAACACAAATGCGAAGAAAATTTTATTTTTTACTGTAAGGTGGATACTTTCGGATACCTTTTTTAGCACTTTCAGACTTACTTTTGTTATAACTGAAGCAATAACACTGGTATGAAATAACTTTCGACTTTTGATAGCCATTTATGAAAAACAATGAAATTTTTCTTCGACAAAAGTGCATTGCTTTAATTCATCATGATTTAACTCATCTATGCTGCCTTGTTGGCTTCATGATCTGACATTAATATTGGTTTATTTTTGAAACACCTAGGATATTTTTTGACTTTCCGATAATAAGAAATTTCTGTTTCACACTTGCATCAAAATTATGAACAAACATTCATTTGCAAGTTTTCATTCTATACAGATTTCATATTTTAATTTTAAAGCTCTATCGGGCATGAGTTTAAAGAACAACCCCGTTTCTAAGAAAGAAAATTCAGTAAATTGAGAAGTAAAAAAATCTAGTCTTACTTTGCTTTCGGCATACATTCGTCGTCGCTACATGTGAAAATATTTGATAATATTTTATGAAAATCCGTCGTTATATCCAAATTCGCCGTTATTTATGAATTAAGCAATTTGAAGGTGCAAACTTCAAAAATGTGATGTTATAACAGAAATGTTATTATAAACGAGGTCGTTATAATCGAACTCCACTGTAAATAAACTACTCTGAGTGTGAAATGGCTTCACAGGAACAACTGAAGGTAAAGTTATTTAATTCATAGTAAAAATTTATAATGGAGATCATCGTTCCAGACTTAAGAAATGTTTGTCGAAGAAGTCACTGAAGGGTCTCTCACATTATAAAATAATAATGTCAGAAAAACAGGGTAGTTCATATTTTAATCAACTAAAATGCTACAAAATTTGATAAAAGAGTATTGAAAAAGGAATTCAAAATACAATGACTAAAATTCGAAAAAATTATTTTATAAGCCCAAACACAGCGTAGCTGAAATAGCATCTTTGACTTTTTTCCAGGACTAAACGTTTTCCACCATTGTTTTTAATAAAAATAAAATAATTATTCAGAATAACTTGAACTAATACTTTCAAGTAGTTTATACTGTAAAAATAATGTCTCAATTTTACGATATTAAGAGATAAGATCCCATCCAATGTTTCGCCTTAAAAATTTACTAATACTATATTTTTGAGTGTGTGAAAAGTAGCATAAAAGTAAATAAATCTGTTTACAAATTTCAGCTTATCCAACGCTTCTCACTTCTTCATTTTGCTCTACACTCTCACACTCTCTCTGGCGCCATTTTTGCCTAAAACTCAAATTTCTGCAGACCTTGGAATCGTTATTTGCAGCATATAAATTTTAATAAAAACCATTTCAGAAACTTCAAGTTAAAAGTATAAAAAATTATAATAGGCTTTAACAAAAACAACACATGTTAACATTCATTTTATGTACGCATTGTTGCATACGTGTGTGTGGGTGTTTATGTGTGCGTTTGTGTGTGGGTGTGTGTGTGGGTGGGTGTGTGTGAGCAAGTGTGTTAATACATACATTAAATGCGTAATATAATGCGCAGGTTGCCTACAATTAAATTCATTAAAAAAATTATGTATTCTTTACATTTATTGTTATTGTTGACATATGGCGCGTTTTGTGTAAAATTACGACTTAAAAAAAAAACTAAAGAGACGAAACGGAACCAATCTTTTTCTGACTTACTTAGATATGTATGTAGATACATATATTCATTAATAGAGAATAGAGGATTTTAATAAAATCTTTTTTTCAATTTATAAACCAAAAACTTTGAGACGAAATATAAGAAGGAGGAAGGCGTGAGGAGCGGGGATGTTCGGTCGTGCCTTATGCTTTATTTATTTGGGAAATATTTATTTAAGAAGCTAGCATATGTACACTAAGAGCTAGCATAACATAAAATTGAGCAATTGATGGAATTACGGAGATTATAACAACTCAAAGCTAATTAAAAAAAAAGTGTTTAAAAAATGATATAGAAAATTACACAATTCTGAAAACCAATATTAAGTTAACTTAACTTAAGCTATTTTAAAACTTAGAAGAAAATTAATAAAAAGAGTTGAAAAAGAAGCAGAGAGGAAGTAATCTCATGAGCAGAGAAACAGGAATCTTTAGGAACAGATTGCCTAAAAGCTACTCTCCCACTGACCTCCCTAAGCCTACGTGGCAAAGCATTTCACACCTAATGGCATTGATGAAAATAAGGTGGGAAGTGTTCAACGAATAATGTCTCGGAACTATCAGGACATGGCTTTTTCTAGACATGCTGAACTGGAGTCTGTCAAACAAATACCCAGGAGTTTTTTCATAGATTAACTTATGAAGTTAAATGCAATTTCTAGCCTTAAGATATGCAATTATATCACAACCAAGTATTGCATTTCAGAAATTGGAAAGACGATCGTATTTTTGTAGACAATAAACATACCGCGTAGCATAATTGAACGCCATGTGCAATTTTAATTGAGACGATGAATCAAGTTGACTATAAACTATTTCAGAGAAAGTTGTAACCGCTAAGATGAGTATACTCTTTTTACAACATTATTAACACGATCAACACATGACAGGGAAGAATTTACATGAAATCCAACAATTTTCGACAGTAAGCTTATTCGATCCAATAAACTAATCAGGGGCATCAATTAAGCAAGACTTAACCTTACAAACAAGAAGAACATATGATTTGGTTGAATTAAGTAGAAGGTCACTTTATGACCATTCATAGACATTACTGAGGTCATCATTTAAACTACAACCAAGGCCCTCGATGAGGCCAGTTCTTCGAGAAAGATACAACTGGACATCATCAGAGTAAGCATGAATTACAAGAAGCATGATTACAAACAGAAAAGATATCACTAAGAAACATACAAAACAGAATGGGGCCAAGTATAGAGCCTTGAGGTGCACCACTCAAGACCCGCTGGTACCCTGACGACGATTGACCAATTTGAACTTTTTGATACCTACGGCACAAGTAGGTAGATATTTATGGTTGGAAAAAATAAGTCTATTCTAATTGCATTCAAAATTTGCACAAGCTGACAAAGTTCAGTGATTTCCTTTGTTTGAAAACGTTTAAAAGTGGTATCAAGTCACCATCTTGATAGCTTAAAAAAAAATAATGTTATACAGATATGACGAACCATTTTCTTGCTGAGATATTACTCGCCGGCGTCTAGGGTTTGATCACAAAAAATAACTAAATGCACGGAAGTAAGCTCGTATTTTTTTTTTTTTTGCTTATATTATTTCATTAAGTTGATTGTTAACATATCACTTTAATTATACTGGTTACGGTAATAATTGAATTTAATGTCTAAAATTTATATTCAAAACTTAAAAAGTTTATATCAAAATTATATTTAAAATATAATTTAGTGATAATAGTGATAATCTCAAAAATGGTATTCTGCTGGAATCTTCCTGATGTCCTGATGTTCGAGTGTCGTGACCGGCGATGCGCTTAAGTCTCCTCGTAGAGCGTCTCTACGCGTGATCTGGTCGTCTCCCCGATATGACGAACGGCACGTGTTGGAGACAGGAGAGTATTAGGAGTAGGCTTCGCGTACGTTGGCCCCAACAGCACAAAGCATGAAAAGGGATGTATGTTAAGGCTCAGGAACAGGAACGCAAGCTTAAGACTTAGCACACGTCGGTCCGAGCGGCACCACGTATGAAAAAACTTTGAAATAAAAACTGCAGGGCAAGGCTAAGAGCAGGAACTAGGTCAAGAGCTAGTTGATCTATTAGTAACTTACCAATTGGACTGCCGCCGTTAGACTGAATTTTAATTTGTTGCTCATAGTGAAAGTCACGCCAGCTTGTCTGCATGTCGAGTTCATGGTGGGTTATTGCAACAGGTGTTTTTTGCATATGGCTATAGTGCATGATACTAGAATACAGGTAGAAGTGACAGTTCCTTGGCATACCATTAGTTGTCAAAAAAAAATGCCAAGAAAGAGAGCGTTCATTATAAGCTGTGTTTAATTCACATTGGCTGCATTCAGCGGAAAATTTGCTAAGTAGCTGTTGCATGACTTTTGGGCTGAATGGTATGTAGCATAAAGCAGGGTTGGTATTATTGACGATTCATCGTTATTTCGACTTTTTTTTTTCCTGCAATTATGACCTGGCGTTTTTCTTTCAATTTTTTGTCAAAAATTACGTTTTTTGGTTAAATCGCGTTTCCTTTATTATTTAAAATTTGAGATTTAAGTTCAGATTCAAATTTGATTTCTGTGCTTCGAGCAGCTATATTTCACTGTTGAGGTAAAATTTAAGTTAGAGCAATTATCAAATGCGATAAGTCCAATAGGGAAACTGACATTTAAAAATACTTGCCGATTTGCTCAACCTATTTCCTAATCTGGTTTTAGAAAACGAAGTCTTGATTCTGAAGTTTTAAATTTAGAGTTTGCTTACCTTTTCAGTAATTCAGAAGAATAAGTAGAAATTGAATATTACTGGAAAACAGTTTATTTAATCAGAAGGGGAGACTTAATTTTGTCATTTTCTTTGATGCGAAAATTAACTTGTAAAATTTTGACCTAGCCTATCTCGTCAGCAAACGTTGGTCGCATTTTTTCTCAAATAAAATTAAATAAAACAATTTATTTTAATTTAATTTAAATAAAGCATTTTGTGCACACAAACGTTGATTTAAGAGTGAAGAAATCGTCTTGTTATAATTTGGACATAAGGAAAGAATTAACAAACAAATACAATATAATACAAATTTAATTGAATCTTATAATTTTTTAACCTCATTAATATATTTATTTTATTTGATATTAATAACTTGAATAAACTCTTAAAGGTTCAATTTAATTTTTCATTAAAACCTATATGTACAAATATGCTTATGAACAATGAAAAATTTATTGTTAAAATACGAAATTTACAGTACGACTTTTTTTCAAATCAAACCTGTTCGAGAGAGTGTTTTTAGTACCTAACGCTGCAGCCACACGTGAAAGTACTGGCAGGCCAGCAAAGAATATGTATTAACTACGAAAATATTTCGAAATAATCTACAGATCTATGCTGCGGCCACACGTGATAGTAAATGTTCATTTGCAAAATGTCATCAAAGGCAAAGGTTCGATCACTTTATTATTTCGGTTGCTTTTATTCAGTGATCCTTTATATGCCAACACGGCACCAAACTTAAATGGGATAAAAATGGGGAACTCATTTTTTTGTAAAATATGTTCATCAATGTTTTCCAAAATGAAATGCAACTTATTCATATGATATTTTATGTGTCAAATGAGGTCAATTAAAATAATTGCATATATTTCACTACAAGACATGAAAGAAAAGTGCATATTTAAAGTTTGAATATGTTAGGGAGAAAATACAACACTGCTTCCTTGACACTACATACCATTCAGCCCGAAAGTGTTCAACAGCTACGTAGCAAATTTTCCGCTGAATGCAGCCAA
Source organism: Coremacera marginata (assembly GCA_914767935.1). Classification (NCBI taxonomy): domain Eukaryota; kingdom Metazoa; phylum Arthropoda; class Insecta; order Diptera; family Sciomyzidae; genus Coremacera; species Coremacera marginata. The sequence continues at coordinate 146,236,671 of OU612045.1, forward strand.
TGGGTGTATGTTCATTTGCTCCACTTTTAGCTGTGTTGCATGAACAGCTGTTTTTGACAACTTATGGTATGCCTTTAGAAGAGAAAATCAACACTTTTCAATGCTACCTGGGTTCTTATATCATGGCTGTAGTGTAGGTTTTCACCATGGCAGAATTATAAGGTAGGGCCGACTTGGAGAGGAATGGAGTAAAAAGCAGAATAAAAGGAGATAGATGTCAAAATCAGCTGTTCATCGCGAATTTCTTTATGCTCACGTTTCGCAGTTGTTTTTAGGTTAAAATTTGTTACAGGTTTTTTGCAATTTTAAGACTTTCACATTGTATGGTTTTTATTATACTGTTGTTATAACATTTTCACTCAAATTATCACAAATTTAACACACGCGACCGCACTGTTTGCAACTTTATGGGAAGAAATTTAGTTGGTGCTACATCGCATGGCTAAGCCATCAACTGCTGCTGGCCACCATGCAGCTGGCGAAGGTGCAAGAGGGCAATGCTGATGCCTTGAAGGTAACCTATGGCTCCTTGGTTTTGGTGTGCATGGCTTTCTACTCGCTATACTTGCATAATTATCACAAATTAAACACACGTGTCTGCACTGTTTACGATTTGGAAACATAATATTTTTAATTCATTTGACGTTTCTACGTACTTCGTCGTTTTGACATCTAATGAACCTTTTCATTATCCACTCTTCGCTGACGCGTGAGGGCACTCATCGAAGCGGCCCTACCTTATATTTGTATCATGGGTTTTCACCACGCACAGTGTTGGTAACCGAGAAAACCATGACAGGTGGCTGCCGTTTACACATTCACTCTGGTTCATGTAACTTATGCTTGCCTTGACCTTTTAAATTTATTTAAGTTTTCGGCAATCATTTAATATAATAATATTATATTTATCTTATTATTATATAAATTATTTGAATTAATAATAAAGTTCATGTAGGATGAAAACGAGGTGCCAACTTTCATCCTCACTCAGATCTTAATGGTTTTAAGTAATCAAAGTTGTCTGTGGTTTTCAGTAATGAATTTAGAAAAAATATAACGTAAGGTATAATTTCTTCACAAAAACTTAATAAAATTTAAGAAAACCCTAAAATTCAAGAAAATAATCCTGTGATATACCTCGATAATGCGGTGCGAAGGGGGGTTAGGGGGTGGGTGTGATGGTGAAGGCTTTGTGGCAAAGTGCGTCTTGGAGGGAGGGGTGTTCAAAATTTATCAAAAACGTGTGACGTTATAATGACGATGCCTTAAGAGAAAACCCTTTAAAAATGTGATTCAGCGTTTCAATTTCCTGAAAAACTATTGCAGTCAATAGTCGGTTTCTGCTGTCTGCTGCGTGAGTTTCAGTAGTTGAAGCAAAAGTTCACGAAGAGTTGAAGTCGAAGTTGGTATTTGGCTGCTGCTGTCTGCTTCGTAAAGCTTAACAGTCAAAACAACAGTTCACGAAAGGGTGAACTGTCGGATGTCGGCTATTTCTATGGCAGTGGCGTAGCTAGGGTTGCTAGTACCTGAGGCAGAAAATAGACTTTCCACCATCAAAGGGAGGTTATCCTTATCAATATCTAAAATCTCTATAACAAAATTAAAATTTGTAAATATACGGTTTATGATAAAAAATTTTTGTTATAATAATTTTGTTAAGATGCATCGAGTACATTTAACTTTTGTATTTCTTTGGCCTTTCTTTGTTGGCATATTAAGATCAAATTTTAACACAGTATTCACCCACTTGACACTGTTCTTAAAAAATTTTTGGTGGAACATGATAAAAAAAAAACAACGAAAACTTCGGTTGACATCACGCTCAAAAGTTTAAATTTCTTCGTATTTTTACAACTTTTTTTTAATAAAACACAGAAAAATTAATGAAAGGGACAATATTTTGACTATATTAATTCACAAATTTTATTGCATATAGTGTTTGAATACAATTTCGGGCATATGACCACCGCGACTGCGTTTATGACACCATCTTGTCGGTCCAATTTTGCACCACTTTTTCCAGTATCTCGCCATTGATGCGCCATATGTTGGTTTCCAATCGTAGCTGGTTAATCAGTACAGACTAGTTTCTTGACGTACCTCCACAAAATGTAGTCTAACGGAGTCAAATCACATGACTTAAGTGTTAAGGTGACCTAGAACAGTTAAGCAATTAGGCGATCGATATTCACGATACCAAGAAGTCGCGAATAATAACATTGGCTCCATTCACTTATCTCACACACAAACCTCAACAGCGGCGGTGGTTTCTTCAATACGCACAGTATGATATCGTATTGGAGACATATTGTCCATAAGACTAAACTTTGACATAAATTGATTTATCGTTTTGCGTATAACTTGCTCAGATGGGCGATTCTGTGCACCGAATTGTGTTCGAAGTGCTTTGAAAGTTTCCCGTACAGAACGCGAATTTGGAAAATAAATTTCCACGATTTCTAAACTTTGTTACAGTGTACTTCATAGCATGATGAATTGTCAAAGTGTATTGAACATAAATGTCAGCAACATGTGCTTACTTTGACAAATGGTTTGACAGTTATCCATCCAGAAAATTCCATTACTTTGAAAAAACACCCTATACAAATTTCTGATAAGAGATTCATATTGCTTACTTTACGGACCACTTGCAAAAAACCATTTAATTCCTATTAAGTCACATAAAAGCATTCATTATATGATAAAATTATAAATTCAAATCAATTATTCATAGGTATTAAAGAAACATATCTGCTTTGATATTTAATTATACGCTCTTGTTTATAGAAAACTTATATTTATAAAACAATGTTTCTTAATTTTGCACCCCTGTTGACTGTGCACCTGGGGCAGACCGACCCCCGCTCTCTCTCTTGCTACGCTGCTGTTCTGTGGCAGTTATAGCAGTTGCTGTCGTAGTCAACTCTAAAAACTACATACATAACCAACCTACTCACTATTTTTGAAAATATTATCTTTCTGCTATTTTTACACAAATAAATCCGGCTTTTTCAACAAAAAACTAGTAAGGAGTGGAGCTTCGGCACGGTACAGAAGCTAAAATACCCTCCCGCGGTCGTATTGAAGTATATCTGAAATCTTTAGCTTCGACAGACTCGGTGACATTCAGTTTTATATATATACTAGAGTTTTCATATTTTGATGACGTCACTTTGTGTGCGAGGTAAGGGTCGTTTTCAACCGATTTTGTCATATATCTAGAGATGGTTCATATTATATCAGAGCTTATGTGCAAATTCTCAAGCCATTTCTTTAATTTTTGTGGATTTTTAGAGATTATAAAAAAAATCCAATTTGATTGGGAGGTAGGCGTGGTTTTCATCGGATTTTGTCAAATAACATAGTAAACATAGTCTACATTAAATATCAAAGCATATGTGGAAAATTTCAAGACCTTTCTTTAAGCGATTAGCAGATTCTTTGAGCAGATTCTTAAGCGTTTTTACGGTTAATATAAAGCCACTTTGTATGGGGGGTAGGCGTGGTTTTCATCCGATTTCTCTAAATTTCATTGTCGGGATTTATATTGAAGATCAAAGCTTACGTGCAAGATTTGAAGGCATTTCTTAAATTTTTGTGGACTTTTAAGAGATTTTACTGTAAAAATAAAGTCACTCTATATGGGAGGTAAGCGCGGTTTTCATCAGATTTGGCTTATTTTCAAACTTGATCTGCCTTTTGTTAAAATAAGCTCTAAAATTTCGGCTGTAATCGTGTGGACAGACAGATGACAGACAAACGGACACACGGAAATCGACTCAGGTGGTGATGATGATCAAAAATATATGCACTTCTTTATACCTGCCGCGCCTCCTTATTGGCGTTACAAACGGAATGACAAATATACCCCTTACGCAGTACGCGTTGCTGCAAAAAAATATTTTTTCTTGTGGCAGTGTAAGCCCTAATATCTATTTGTCAAATTTAAACAATTTTTCACCTCAAAACATGCACACAACTTATAATTTATCCTTGCGATAAGTGGTTTGTATAGTGCTTCTAAACTTAATGGGGTGTTCATATAGCAAATATTTGCTCACCCCTAATTGCCAAACACAATTTTTGTCAATGAAGGAAATCAATTACTATGGCACACGAGCACGTATCATATAATTCAGCTTTTATTTATATTATTTTATTTATGTTTTGTTTTTTTGTTATTTTAATAAACCGAAGTGGTTTTGCAACAATCACTCAAATTTCCGGCACACAACCACAACATGTCGGTACATGCGTCTGTCAGTTGGAACGTCAGCGCCAAGCGACATCTTGTAAGCCGCTTGAGTAATTGTTGTTGAACACGGTTGTTTCATTCGCCCCGGTTGAGTAGCTAGCTCAAATAGAACATGTGGCGGAAAAGGGAACATTTTTGATTTGCCATTTAGTACCGCTTTTTATTAAACAAGCAAATACAAATTATAGCAACAAAGCAACAACTACGAGTACAGCGATAGCGGCGTTTCGTCCTGTCAAAGTGATGGATGCGATGTTAAATAAATATTTGGACATGAGCACTTTGAGACAAGTGGTTTTTCATAGCGCCCCTTTTTCGCCGCATATAGTGCTCTGGACATCCTCAAATATGCAACCCCAGCTTTGAAGTTAATTCAAATAATAAGAAACGTGCTCTTAACGGTTTTTTTTTTTAGCTTAGTTTGTTAATGCACGCCATACGCTGTCCTTTCTGTGGCACAAACTTTGCCGCGAGGTTAATCAACAAACACTGTGACAGGGGTTTCCTTTTTTAAATTGGAAATTTAAACGATAAAAGCAGCGTATGGTTCGAGGACCCTTTGAATATGCTGCAAGGTTTTAAAAACAGCTTGCATTTCCACTCACTGCTAAATACTGCAGAAAGGAGGCAGTGTAGTCGTTTGCATGCGCGGCATCACTAACATTGAATCCTTGTTAAGCTTGTGTTGATTTGAAAAATGCATGTTGCTTGGGCGTTTACATATAAGCTCAGCTGCATTTTTCCTCACTTTCATTTAACAAACTATTTGTGGGCAGTTCAAAGGAACTCAACAAGTTCTCAGCGTGTTGTTGTTAATTTTCTCTGCTAACATTGTAATTTACACGTTAATTTATCCGTACAAAATAAAGGCGTGATATTCCGAGAAAGTTCATTTGAGTCAGGACCCATGAACCTGTTGACATTTACCTTTTAAGCAAACCGGAAATGAGTGCTAATGTGACGATGACATTTTGAAAGGATTAAAATAACTAGCTCATGCAAGAATTCTGTTATCTAAAGTGTGTAATTCGAAGTTTTCTGATTAACCTTTTAAGAAATTTGATTTACGTTGGTAGTTTGAGTTTTATTTTTGTTTTTTAATTTAAATTTTGTAGTTTTTTGCCTTTTTTGCAAGTCACTACTACAGTTTCAACGTTATTAATGTTTTGAAATTGTTGTTATAAATGAGATTATTATGCTTAGCTACTAGTCAATGTTCAACATAAGTGTTGTGTACCCCTTGTTTTTAATAAGCTTTTTTGGAATTTCCACCTCTCACCCATTTTTAATTTTTTTAAAAACAGAAAACCACCATTGTTTTCTTTTCATTACTGAATAGCAGATAGTAATTGTTTGAGTTCACCTTAATTCACACCATATACAATTCTACTTTGCTATTTAAAATTAGTTTTAATTGAATTTTTCTGTTTATTCTGCGAATTTTTCACAGTTAAATTTTTACTCTGAAAAATAGTGTCAAAAAAATTGGGTTTTTTTTTGTGATTTTATTAAATCTACTTAAGGGGACTTAAATTTATTTTTTCTAAAAAATGGTAGTGTGCTTTATGAGACGATTATGAAATATCGGTTAAAGATATTGATTTAATAGCTTTTGCATATATTTAAAGAAGTATTTAGTTTTGTGACGTTATTTCTTCGTATAATACAATTCCTGAGGCACCAAGACAATTATTATTATTACAAGTTAGGCAAAAGAGGTGGGCAATATTACTCAGAAACTAATAAGCCGATTCGCTTGAAATTTTTTATGGGCCTTAAGCAACTTATATTTCAGGTATTAACATTGAGTTTTTTTTAAGTTCTAAAAAATCGTACCCTCAAATCATAAGCACTTTCAAAATGTTGACTTCCTCGAGCCACGATTTATTTGTAAATTAAAAATTTGGAAAAAACTCGATGTCAATCCCTCATCTTAAGTATGTACTTTAACAGGATTTTTATGTTGTTCTTCAAATTTTCTAAATACAAGATATCCTGCCCGCTAAAAGAGACCTTTGTTTTCTTTGATGACCAAGGGATTTTATCATTACCAAGAAATGATGTCACCAAAAAAAAAACAATATTTTTTAAAGCTAAATATTGGTATCATAGATTGGGCTTAAGTTGAATTTTTAGGTTTGCTGACGTAATCGAAATGTCGAACACATTTTGTTCTTTGATAGTTGGTACTTCAACTGTCAATCAGTAAAAAAATTTTTTGATCGGTTGTGTAGTTTTTGTTTGGCGTCTGTTGAAAAATGGCAAATCAAAACGAACATTTCCGTCATATTTTGCCTTTTTTATTTCCGGAAAGGAAAAATAACATCGCAAGCTCACAAACAGTTATGTGCTGTTTATGGTGACGAAGCTTTAAAAAAACGGCAGCGTCAAAATTGGTTTGCCAAATTTCGTTCTGGTGATTTTTCACTCAAAGATGAAAAACGCTCTGGTCGTCTTGTTGAAATTGATGACGACCAAATCAAAGCAATAATCGATTCGAATCGTCACAGTACAACACGTGAGATTGCAGAGAAGCTTCATGCATCACATACATGCATTGAAAATCGCTTAAAACAACTTTGCTATGTACGAAAACTCGATATATGGGTTCCTCATGAATTGAAAGAAAATCATTTAACACAACGCATTAACATCTGCGATTTGTTAAAGAAACGTAATGAGAATGATCCATTTTTAAAACGATTGATAACTGGTGATGAAAAATGGGCTGTTTACAACAACATCAATCGGAAAAGATCGTGGAGCAAGCCAGGTGAACCAGCTCAAACAACGTCAAAAGCTGATATTGATCAAAAAAAGTTATGTTATCAGTTTGGTGGGATTACAAAGGAATTGTCTACTTTGAACTTTTACCACCCAACCGAACGATCAATTCAGATGTCTACATTAACAACAAAATTGAACAGTTAAAGAAAAGCGGCCCGAATTGACAAATCGAAAAGGTGTTGCATTCCACCATGACAATGCAAGGCCACACACATCTTTGGTCACTCGGAAAAAATGATTGGAGCTTGGTTTTGCCACATCCACCATATAGTCCTGACCTTGCACCATCTGATTACTTTTTATTTCGATCTTTGCAAAACTCCTTGAATGGTAAAAATTTCAATAATAATGATGACGTGAAATCGTACTTGGTTCAGTTTTTTGCTGATAAAAACCAGAAGTTTTATGAACGTGGAATTATGATGCTGCCTGAAAGATGGCAAAAGGTCATTGCTCAAAATGGGCAATACATTACAGAATAAAGTTATTTCGCTCCATGAAAAAATTGTACTTTATTTTCTAAAAAAAGTCCGCAATTACTTAGTTGCCAACCTGATACTTCTTTAAAAATATACAAACATTTTTAAATTTATATCTTTAATTGTTGTTTCGTAATCCTCCCGTAAAACACACCTAAATTTTTTACAAAAATGGTTACAAGTTCCCTTTAGCTACGTCTTCTGTTTTATCAAAGAATATACAATATATAGTATGCGCATTTTGGCACAAGCCGTAAAATTTTCTTTCTCACCCATTGATGCGGGGGGTTGTAACAAGGCGAAAAGACGAAGCAGCATCGAACGTTTTGAGCAAAGCAACCACGCACAGTGTTAGATTTTTAAAAAATAGCTACGCTTCATTCTGTAACTTGGAAACTAATTGATATAGAGCATAAGGATAGATGAATACTTTATAAGCACTCAGTACCGCATATGAATATGAACACTCTCGACACACCGTCACGTCCACCTCCTATACCAATGAAGCATTTCGCGACATATTGCTTATCCCAAAAAATTCATAAACAATAGAGTAATAGACTTGAAATTTAGTATGCAAGCTTTTTTTTCTGATAAGCTTGTTATAGGTCCTTCTATATAATATAATTTGAAAAGCCTAAAATTTGCAAATAAAGAGGAATTGGCTTGAAATTTGCTACGTGGTCTTTGCTACCCATTAGCCATATGAGTTCCATGAATTGGAAAAATAAGATGACGACCATGACCACATTGTGTTTATATAGAATTTTAAAACATCGTTTTAAATCTATATATTTAAATTCTAAATATTTGTAATTAAGTAACAACTTATTTAACATATTTTTATTTTGTAAATATTTTTAAAGTAATATTTTAAAACTTAGAAGTTAAGACTCAATTTTTTGAGTAAAACAGCGGGATTTTTTGAATGTTTATATTTTTTTTTTTTATTTTATTAAATATCGAAATAATTTTTTTTCATTTTTAGTTAAGTTATATATTAGCGATTTTTGTTGCATTAATAGTTATTGTTATACTGCGTATAAAAGATCAGGTCGCGAACGAAAGGTTTCTTGCGGGGCTTGCATGATATCTCCCCTCTAGGGCGCGAAAAATTAATAAAAACAAAACAAAAAAGGGTTGTTTCTAGAACAGTTTGACCGACAAAAAGTTTAAAATTAAAAAAAAATTTGAAATTTATTCTGAATTTTTTTTACGCATTCATCTTTAAAGAAATTTTGCTGATATAACAGGTCATTCAATAAGTCCGTAGGATAAGTAAGAAAAGAAGAAAATTTTGATAGAACTCGATTATATTATTCAACATAGTTGCCTTCGAGAGCGATACAACGAGTATAGCGATTTTCCAACTTTGCGATACCACTTTTATAGTACGATTTCTCTTTCTCGTCAAAATAGGCTTGAGTTTCAGCGATTACTTCATCATTGGACTTGAATTTCTTTCCTGCAAGCATTCTCTTGAGATCTGAAAAAGGAAAATGTCGCTGGGGGCTGAATCTGGAGAATACGGTGGGTGGGTAAGCAATTCGAAACCCAATTCATTCAATTTTGCCATCATATTCATCGATTTGTGACACGGTGCATTGTCTTGGGGAAACAACACTTTTTTCTTTTGCAAATGTGGCCATTTCTTGGCGATTTCAGCCTTCAATCGATTCAAAAGGGCGCAGTAATAGTTGCTGTTGATGGTGGTTCCTTTTTGGAGATAGTCGATGAATATTATTCCTTTCGCATCTCAAAATACAGACGCCATCACCTTACAAGCCGACTGTTGGGTCTTTGCTCGCTTTGGATTCGGTTCGTCGACTACTGTCTACTCAGCTGACTGTTTTTTGGATTCTGGTGTGTAATAGTGAATTCATGTTTCGTCCATTGTCACATATCGACGATAGAATTCGATTTTATTGCGGTTTAACAGCGCCAAACACTCCTCTGAAGCATCAATTCGTTGTTGTTTTTGGTCGACTGTGAGCCCACGCGGCACAGAGCTTTCGCATACCCAAATGTTCGTGTAAAATGGTTAAAACACTACCATGTGATAACTTTACAATGTCAGCTAGCTCGTGCACCTTCAATTTGCGATCGTTCATAACCAATTTGTAGATTTTTTTGATGTTTTGTGGAACAACAGTCTGATTTGGGAGTCTACTGCGCCTTGCATCATTTGTGCTGGTACGACCACGTTTTAATTTAGCAATCCACTTTTCTACAATTTGTCTCGTTGGAGCAAAGTCCGGATAATGTTTATCAAGCCATGGTTTGGTTTCCACTGTTTTTTTTTTATGTTGCATCAAAAAGCAAGGCTTTATCAAAATTCAAAATTCCCTTTTTTCCATTTTTTTTTTTTTCAATAACAATAGTTGCACACAAAATGCTATAACTCACGAATCAATTGTCAGATTGCTGTCAAATTTTTATACGTATCGTTTGAAGGCTGGTACTAAATAAAAATTATATGGATAAAATATAGTAACGCCATCTATGTATCATCTATGGACTTTTTGAACGTACTGTTACACCAAGTCATAAGAAGTAAGCAAATGTTTTGAAATTGCATTGGAAATTCCTTTTCTGAAATGATAAAAAGGTAATCCGACCGAAATATGTTTTCAGAAATGCAGTTTTTAGATATTAATAACAGAAAAGATTTAATACATATTATTGCTTTACCAAATATATTAGATGGACGCATTTCTTCATTTGTTACTTATATTAAAAAAAAAAAAGAATTAAATGGGCTAATATTTCCTAAGTGCTTTGTCATTGAGTGATCGGCAGCACAAAAACGAGATTTTAAGTTTTCGGTGCATAATAGTCACATTAAACTGCACAACTCGGTCAATTTTTATAAAATTTTATTCTGTTATTAATTTTTAAAATGTAATATATTTTATTAATTTATAAAATGCACAGTATACATTTTTATTAATGAAAATATGAATTTTTATTGCATATATAAATAGATAATACTTGCAAAACAAATTATAACGGTTTGTAATTATGTTCAATTTGAGAGTGACGTTGCACTTCAAAAGAGCTGTGCATCAATATTGTGGTTGCTTTCTCTCAACTTGCCACCGCGTCAGCGTCAAAAAACTGTTACAGCCTGAACACAATGACTGCAACATGCAACAAACTCCAATTTTTCATATCTTGACGAATTTTATGATGTTAACACTACAAAGAGAGGATTCGGCTGCTGTTGCAGACTTTATATAACATATGCAAAGACATTTATAATTATTTATTTTGTTCAACCATCGCCGCTGACGCCGTTCATTCTGTTCAGCCTATGGATCGGTGCGTTCAGCAAAAAAAGAAAAGAAAAATCGATTTTATTTATTTTATGCAAATCTAAGTTTCGCTCCGCCCCCCCTCCCCCGCTTAATATTAGAAAGAACAGAAGCTCTTTAACACACAATTTGTTGTACAAATGTTCACTTTCTAAATAGTTTTTCATATATGTACATAAATTTCATAACGCGAAGAATAACGTTTTTGTTTTTTTCAGACTTTTTGCATAAAAATTTCAATAAACTTTGATTTTTAAGTTTCACTACAAAAGCACCAGAGCTTTTTTGACATTAATTATAACGGCAAGTAATATAGAATTTTATGTACTTTAAATTGGTACCAACAAGTATAACGATACTTGAATTTTTTTTTAATTAAACCGAAAGAAAGCTATTGTAACCCATTGTGAACCACAACAAAAAGAAAAAAATTATACTTCAAATGAGTTGCAGTGCCATCTTTTTTGGACTAAAGCTTTAAATGAGATCAACATTGTTGGATTTGATGTTATTGGCTTTATGAATTTTTGAGTGGCTTCCCAATTTATTCCCACCTCTCCCCCCGCTCCCTCCATAGAGGACTCAAAAGTAATGATCGAATAGCACGCAGTGATTTAAAAGAGTTGTCCTAAAACGTTCCACTATAATATCCAGGCAATTTGTAGAGGTAAGAATATGTATGTCATGGACTGAGACGTGGTGATCATAAGTGTAAAGACCAAATATACTTCTGAATATATACTAAAAGCACGAAGTACGACTTGACATGTTGAGGAAAAAGTAAAGACTGCGTTTAAAGCGTCATAAAATACACCTTTTTTCAAACAATACTCCAACCAAAGCAATTTAAAAACTGAAAGCTTGACGCTTTGCGAGCTATTTTGTTAAGCATCTTTGTGATGTATGAAGATTATGGTGACAAAACAAACAAGATTTATGAAAGATTTGCATTTTTTCAGTACTTGAAGTGTACAAAAGTTGACAACCCTAAATTTTATTTGAATTTGGAATTTTGTGAAAAATACTTGAGGCTTGCAAAAGCGCTAAATGTTAATAATTTGGGGTGGTAATATTTTTGACACGTTGTTTGTCAGCAGATGAACAAAGACACAAATAAGCCGAAAATAATGAACACGACGAATAAAGAACGACACCCAGACAGATTGGCAGAAACGCACTTCATGGTTAAATACAAAAATATTCTGACAGCTGTGCGTTCTGTTTTTACATTTTTTGTATTTAAGTGCCGCCGAAGTGTTTGCGTTACTTTCAAGTGTCAATTTGGTGGCATTCAACAAATAAATCAGAGCATAACATGTACGCCCACTTATAACCACATTAGAAGCAAGGACTTCTTTATGAAAGGATTGCCAATTTGAACTGAGTGTGTGCACCAGTGGCGTATATATGATTTGGATAAGGAAGGGTAAGGGTGAGAATTAATTCAAAAAAGTATAGTTTCATTTTAAAGTGCCTAAATTTAAATTTTGTTAAAGTTCGATTTATATAAAAATTAGTGCAAATATATCAAACCGGCTTTATGCCTTAAGTAAAGCTTTTTAAGAACATCATCCGTATAAATGCGGATATTTTTGTCAGTTCGTTGAACTGATTCTTAATTAAAAAAAAAGCGGTGGAAGTGGAAGAAGTTGAAGCGATTATCGGTCAGCCACCTAAATTCGGTCACTTTTCTTAAGGAATATCTTTGCCGAAAATAATTGGATATTAATAGGTAAAAATGGGTAAGAATTAATAGATTCTACTTAGTAAAGGAAAAAGCATTTTCAATTGTCTTTAATTTATTGAAAAAAATTGTTTATCAAGTCATAAACCTGATTTTACTTCAATCAATCGATAAATACCTAAAAAACAGTACTTGAAAAATATGTATTACACATATGATTAAAATAATTTATTAGTTGTACCACCAATTTTTTTTAATTATGTATTTTGTAGTAATGTTATTTGTTATTTATTTTTAGTAATTTTAATAGTACAATAATTCTTATATATTTTAATAAATTATACGCACATAGTATTGTGGTCGACAATACGGATCGGAATATTTCCTATGTCTCCTAATATCGACTGCTGACCGGTAGTCCTAATCAGAGGTTGGGACTTTTATGACTTTTTCAAAAATACTCTTTAAAATAACGGTTTTATTATATAAGATTAACTCTTTAAGATTAAATCAACATTTGGTTTTTGAAAAAAAGACTCCGTCATAATGCATTTTTATAAATTAAAACCAAAATCTTGACAAATCTCAATCTTTGTCAAAACAAAAAAAAAAATCTGTTGAAATTTTCAATATTTTGGCATTTGGCTTCATCACCCTGCATTGATATTTTGAAATTCAACTAACTCAATTTTTTCAGCACTTAAAACTAGCGTAATTTCTAAATCTATCAATGGTCCATGAGGGGTTATATTCCCTTTAATAACCCCTACCCTTGGCCCCTGCTATGCATCAGCACATATGTAAATTAAATGGTACTGAAGTTGCTTTTATAAAATCTTTATTTTTAATGAACTCGAGCGAAATGTTTTACATTTAAGGGTGACACCCTCAAGAATATATTCGAACGACACTTCTGTATGAACTTACGTCATCTTTAAAGTAAATCGATATCCTTGCGGTTAAGGAAAGCATATTTTTCATATTTTATTATGAAAGGTTTTATCTAAGATCCTTTTGGGGGAAAAGTACATTATCAGTCAATCTTAGAGAATTAAAGATGAGTCGAGTTTAATTAGTTTTTTAATATGTATTTTTTCCAAGATCCTTAGACTAAATAAGTTTAACTCACGAAAATCTAATTTAACTTGTGTTCAAACCGAAGAAATTGAAGTGTAATTCAGTCAGTAGGGTTTTGGTTAAAAATTAAATGCAGAACTATAAAAAACGCTTGGAGATTTGAACACGATTACGATGCGACACACAATGTCACGCTCCCATATTACGAGTAATCAAAGCTAGAAGGAGTTGCCGTCGAAAAATTAAGTTTTGTGAAAATAAGTTGTAGGATAAGCGAAAATTTTATAAAAAATTTCGCTGATATCGGATGAATGACCCACCCACCTCCTATATAACCATTAAGCCACCTGCTATATAACCATAAAAAAAAACATTTCAGCCCTTGAAAGTACTTTGACCGAGCTTCTTATGATCAATTGCTTTGTGTGTGTTATGAAATGTTTGCACACAAATGATCGAGAACTGGACCAACATGTTTTATGCCGACTCCGAACGGCTTATGTTCTCAAGAAGCTTTTCATGGCAGTTTTTACTCTCTGAGGTTTGCCATTCTCTGCATAGAGGTGACGGCCGAACAGAAAAATTTATTCAATTGAAAAAAACTTTCTAAGTCAGGTGGGATTGGAACCAGGGTTCTCTGGCGTATGGTTCACACACTCTACCCACTGCGCCAATGCCGCCGTAGAAGCCGTCCCTATGCGCAGCAAAATACCAACAACGAAGAAATACCACAGCAGCAATCTATACTATTATATAAAATTGAAGTGCAAGTTTTTGTAAAACTTCCTGAGAACTGGGCCGATTTTTATAAAATAAGTTTTTAAAACACCATATTTGTACTATATCACAATAAAAGGGTATTTTCCTTTAGAAGTTTTTATAACAAGTATATTTAATTAAATTGTAAAGTTTTTTATGAAATCATCCGGGCGTTTTTCAAGCGTTTTTCAGCAAACAATTTTGTTGTTTTTGTTTTTTTTTAATATGTGCGCATTTGCATCGTAACCGATGCTTATAGCTTGTATTAAAGTGCGATTTTGTTTTAGCTGATAATAATATAAAAGCTTGGTTAATTATAAATCCAACAAATTTTATGGTATTTCATTGAAATCAGTTGAAAAAATCGTCGAGATATTTCATTTTCAATTTTAAGCATTAATATTTCTGTTTAAAACAGCATTAAATCGTTGTATTTATGCTGTTTTGCCAGAATCGAGTTTTTCGCAAGTAAGAACAAGCAAAACATTATTATTTTGGTGATTTTGTAGTGAAATAAAAATACTTCAAATTGAATTACTCGACGAATTTTCAACCGATTTCAATATAATAAAACTTGATGGACTAATAACACTGTGCGTCAATTTCGAACTTTTTTTTTGTATCAGTGAAACCACTGTCTGTTTCTAGTAGAGGAGCACTATTAGGACACGACCTCATACTCCGGTTTGTCGTAGAGGGTCTGAATTTTTTTTTTTTTTTTTGCGGATTTATTCCTCAGATTGTGGGGCCATTCAAATTTTTATTATAATTTAAAATGAGAAAGAAAACTATACAGAAGCTTCTAAAGGATACATCTGTCCAATAAAAATGAACGGAGAATAATATGGAGGTATTCTGAATCTTATATTTCTTTATTTATACTTTCCTCATATTTAGTTTTTCAATTTTTTTTTTTTTTTACAAATTTCTCTCATGAAATGTAAGCTAATGAAATTTGTTAATAAACACTATAGAGGCAATTTCAAGACTCTCGCTATGAAAAAATCTTACTCAGATTCACTTGCACTACTCAGATCGACTTAAAAAATAAATAAATATAAGGAGAATAGTGGATCAGAAGGAATTGGAATACCTCCATTTTATTTTCCATACATATGTATTGGGTAAATGAACCCTTTACAGGTTTCTTTTTGTTTTTCTTTCTCATTTCAAATTAAAATAAAAACGAAATGTCTCCACAATCTGTAAAACAAATCCACCAATTAAAAAAATTGAGACCTTCTACGACAAAACATAGTATGAGGTCTTGTTCTGGGAGTACTCCGCTCCGATTTTGGCTGTCGCACAGTGTATTTAGCTAAATTGTTTTTATTGCTACAATATAACGGGAAATTTAAAACAAAATATGTCCACAAACTTATCGCATAAAGAAAAAATATAAATAATTAGATAAGACCTCTATAGGGTACATATAAGCCAATTGTAGCTATAATAATAATAATAAATCGGAGATTGGCCGAAGCGGACCATAGTGGGTCCCTTTTCGTCCCTATAGGTCAAGGATGCTACCGCTCGGAGCCCTCATACGTGAGCATGCTCCTTACATAAGCATCCTTTGTCACCTCAAGCATATCCTTGTAGGTCAGTTGACCAATGTCGGCTTCGCCAATAAATGGACGTCCCAGAATGGTCAATCTCATGCTTGCCAACGCCGGGCACTGACACAGAATGTGTGTTGCCGTTTCCGGCTCCTCTAGGCATAACCTACACGCATCGTCCTCGGTCAGAGTCATCTTCCTGAGATGGTACATGTAGGGACCGTGTCCTGTGACCAGTGCAGTAAGCCAGCTTAAGGTCCTTCAATTGAAACGAATAACTTTTGCTGCCTCACTACGAGACCACTTTACGGCCGCCTTCGATTGCCTACAATTGTAGCCATTATAAGCCCCCAAAATAAGCCATTAACATTGACGCTTTAACCTACTTAAAATTTACTCACTTTTAACGAGTTCAATAACGTAGAGTGCAATAAATAAGGTTAGTATTCTAAGGTTAAGTTAAAATTTTAATGTATTGAAGCATTATAATAAGTGAACTTATTATTTTCTGTACTGTAAAAAATTCCATTATATATTAATTTCATATTTTTAAAACTTATCTTAGTATGAAGTGATATGACATAGGTGTGCAACAGATAATCCATCCTCATGATGGAGGATGGTATCGATGTGAGCATCACAATGGAACCCTGGGTCAGGAACTCAACGATAAAATTGTTCCAAAACAACTTAACACATATTCTTCAAGAGAATTGCGGGTAAGCCTAGAACTAGCATTGTAGCAAAAAAACACATAAACTTATTTCTATTCCCTAACGTTAGCTCTTCCTGACAGTCATCAAACTAGATGCTACTAGAGAAATTGATGTATACATAACTGCAGTCTATATGGGCAACTAGGGACACTCTACCAGATGAAGTGTAGCGCTTTGTGGCCCTGGCAGCTACAAACTACACCACTACGCTCATGGGATGTGATGTAAAAGCGAGACACATTCTGTGAGGCAGAACCGAGATTAACACAGGAGGTGAGTTTATATTTGACTTTCACCTTATCAAGCTCTGCTGATTTTATTGGTTGGAAAGAAGTTTTAGACATTACAATTCTATCTCTAAACGTAGAACTCTAATTCCACGTTTAGAGACAATTCTAGTCTCTAAACGTGGTTAATTGGAAAGTGCCCAGCAAAAGGTCTTCTCGGATCACAGTTTGATTGTATTCAATTTGAACCTGTAAATAGAGTCTCTTATAGCCTTTCGTAATCCAAAACGCACAGACTGGGCTAAATTTGCCAGAGTGTAGTGCCCGAAACTCCTTAAATTGACATACAGCCACATCTCAACAGTGGAATAACTTAATTCTTCCGTTGAGTTTTCGTTGAGAAAACCATGCAGGTTGCCTTTAGAGTCTCGTGTCCTCCTAGTAGGAGTAGGAAGAAGTCTTTCCCTCCATGGTGAAGTAAGGATGTCTCTGATCTTATGAAAAACGTTAGGAGAACCTTCAATAAGTGCCAAAGGTTCAGCAATTGGCAACCATACAAAGTTATCTTTAATACTTACAATAAAGCCATTCGAGACTCGAAAAAGCAATCTTGAATGGAATCCGTGTGACTAGGTAGACTTCTATTCAAAGACCACTCCAGTCCCTCCTTCATTAGGCAAGAGGATGGAACGTGTATATACACTTCCCTGGCAACAGGATCAGTCGCAATGAGCCCCAAGGTATAATGTTACCTGAGGCCACCCAAACAAATCCTAACAGCTCTATTATCACAAAGGATAAGAAAATCTGGACAATAAAGTGCTTCTTCCCCTACAAACCCACAGGCCCTGACGACATCCTACCAATAATGCTACAAAAATTACAAGATGTAGTTCCACCACTCTTATATTCAATATTTACAAACTGCCTTTGCCGCAATTATATTCCAATTAGTTGAGGAAGAGTCAAGGTAATTTTTATACCTAAAATAGGAAGACGAGGACATGAATTAGCTAAGGACTTCAGACCAATACGCCTTACATCATTCGCACTAAAGACTCTGGAGTGAGTTCTAAACAAACATATCGGAGAACATCCTTATCCACAGCACAACATGCCTACCTCATAGGTTGATCCACGGAGACCACCCTACATGATGTGATTCTAATTGGTCAAACTTCAAATTCATTTATTTTAGTCCAAACGATTTGCAGCTTTCCCAGCAATATTTAATGTTACTGGCCTAACAAAATAATTATTTATTCTCAAATAATGTGGAAAATTTTTTTTATTTTTTTTATTTTAAAATAATTTGAATTATAAGACATTGTATAACTGACTGATTTTAAATCCTATGACTTTGGTTGGGATGGGAACTCAGATAGCGGTTCTTCTAAAAACATTTGCTAGAGAATAGATGAAACCCTCTCAAGCCTCTTTCAAATATTTATTTTCTCTTAGACTTAACCAAAACTCAGGGGATGCCATCTGGAAATGTGAAGGCATTGTGTTGATTCGGAAGACGGGTGATAGCTAGATGGATGGTGACAAAAATCGAGTAGTGTAGGTGAAGATTTGATTTAAATTTACACAGCTGGAAACTGTCGGGGAACACGCTCGCTGGGAGACTATTCCACAATTTTACTGAGCGACTGAAGAACGAATTATCTAGGTAATGCGCAAAGCGCTATTGGGCAAAGAGGCAATGGTAAAGGGATGGCCATGGAGAGCTGTCCGAGTGGACCTAGGAAACACATGATATGGTGGCGTCAAGCCATGTATCTCCCTTGAACACTTCTCATGGTAGTACCTGTACAGAAGGCTTAGGCAACCAACATTGCGGCGATGCCCAAGAGAGAAGATGAAATCCGTTCCACTACCTTCTGCCATTTTTGGATGAAGACAATGATTCCTTTATTCCGGTAAAATTCCGGGCTTTCATCGTTGAAAAACTGACGTAGGTGGTTTTCGCAGTCATCTTTTGAGGTTAATTTCTTCCCAACAAGAGTGTTGATGAGATCGGAACATATGATAATCTGATGGTGGAATGTCAGGACTGTACGGTGGATGCATCAAAACTTTCCAGATAAATTCCTTAAGTTTTTGTCGGGTCAATAAAGATGTGTGTGGCCTTGCATTGTCGTGATGAAACACAACACCTTTCCTTTTGATCAATTCCGGATTCTTCTTCTCAGTTTCTTGCTTCAATCGCATTAATTGCTAGCAGTAGAGATTCGAATCAATCGTTTGACCAGGCGGTAGAAGCTCATTACGGTTGATACCCTTATAGATACCCACCAAACGCACAGCATCACCTTCCTTGTCGTCAATCCCGGCTTTGACACCGTTCTTGGAGCTTCACCTTTTCTCAACCAAAACTGTTTTCAACCAATATTATCGTATGTGATCCAATTTCATCACCTGCTACTACACGTTTCAAAAATGGCTCGATTTTGTTTCGTTTTAGTAGCGAATCGCAGATAGAAATTCGGTCCATTACATTTTTTGCACTAAGTTCATGAAGCACACAAACATTAAGCTTTTTTTTAAAACCAACTTTCTTCAAATGGTTTTAAATTGTTTTGTGGTCGATCTTCAGTTCCTTAGCGATATTGTGGCTGCTCGCATGACGATTTTATTAAACCTTACCCATTATTTCATCGACTTTTTCGGTGATGGGTCGACCAGTGCGTGGAGTATCTTTGACTTCAAAATTTCCAGAACGAAATCGAACGAACCATTTCCTGGCAGTTGATTAGGATAGAATACCTTCACCATAAACTTCGCAAAACTTTTTACATGTCTGTGACGCATTTTTCCCTTTATCGCAGTAAAATTGTAAAATATAACGTATTTTTTCTGAAATTTCACTCATATTTGCTTTGCAATAATTTTGAATACGTTACACCAAAATCAGCTGATTTGTCTTCTGTAAAGAGAAAAAAAAAAGAGTTGCCCGATGCAGCTTACTATTTCAATGTTATGACAATTTGAAGTCAAGCGAACTCGAAAACGCCGAATACTTTTTCCCTATCCCAACATGAGCTTGAAGACCCTGTCCAAATGTGCGAGCATTAGTACGTTCTTGAACTTTTGTTTTCTGTCTGTACAGTTAAAGGTTAAAGGAATTTTAAGTTATTATTTGATTTATAAATTTTGACATGAAGTGAATTAATTCAGAATTTCAAAATATTTATAATGTCTGTTCCCGACCTTTTGTAGCAAAAACTTGCAAGTTACAAAATTTGAGAGAGTAAGCAAAAAAATTGTTTCTGAGCACTAAAAGTTGCAAAAAGTACTGGAACGCTTTTTAGTAAAATCTGGCAACTTTTAATCAAACGTCAAGAACATATGTTGTAAATTTGACGAAAAATGTATTGAACATTTCAAAAATGTCTGAAAAGTAGCTGCATTAATTGATTGAATTGTTTTAAGTGAATATGAAAGTGATAGTGAAGAGAAAATGTTTGACACTATTAATAAATATAAAGATAAAAACATAAAAAAGATAATTCTCACTGTGTTCCAGAAATAAAGAAACTGCATTAAAAACTACTTCAGTGAAGTTATTCCCTCATATTCTGAAGAAAAGTTCCGAAGGCATTTCAGAGAATCGAAAATTGTTAACTCCTTTCCTTTTGTGTTCTGCTGTTTTATGGTTTTAGCGTAAATTTTGACATTTCCGTCAAAATTTTTATTACACGGACTTAGTGTAGCAGAAACTTTTCTCAAGGAGGGGAAATGATTCACTTTCTCATTATAACTCTATTTTGCAACTTCTTTGTGTACGGGAACAGGAAGTAGTAAAAAGTAGCGAAAGTTTTCCAAAGTTTTCACAAACTTGCAACAGACCTATAATTTGCAATAACATTGCTATCGATAAAATTCAAAAATATACTTGTTATAAAAATCGAGTGTAAGGCGTGACTTATTAGCAGATGCTTTTATATTCTTAGCTGTAATCAGTTATCCAAGGTTTAATTCCACTCATAAGCTAATCAGCACTATAATATGTGCTGGCACGTACATAGCTAACAACTAAAAGCGAAGGTCAAAAGCAGTAAAAGTTCGATAAAATATTTATTGTGATGATATCTGAACTTTTCACAACATTCAATTCCATCGATAATTTGATATAAACTGTTTTGCATTTTCTAAATATTCGCTTACTAGAGAGACTCATTAAAAATGTTTATTGCGTGCTTAAAGCTGGTGACCTTGTACAATGCGGCATGCCAGAACCGCACCAACAAACCCCAGGTACCAACGACAAACCAACACAAACGCTTCAAACGCTACTGGCGACAGCAGGAGCAGCAGTCGAGACAGAAATCATGGTTTTTGGCATTCTTTGAAGGTTTTGAAAATAGAGAGAAAAAAAAAAATTAAAATGAAACATGTTGCAAAATAATTACAGCATGTTTTGCATGGAAGCAGCAAAAGGTTGCCGGATAATGAGCAAGAACACGCACTCAAACACTGACACACACACACGCATAGAGCAGCAGTTACACACTTGCATAAATAAGCGAGCACGTACGGTAAAGAGCGAACACAACAGCTTTTATTTCTATGCAAATTCCTGTCAATGTGTGCATGTAAAATGAAAATCAAGCCATGGCTGCAGAAAAAAAAAAAAAACAAAAGACCTATTTTATAAGCCAAAAAATGCTACAAGTTGTTGGCTGCCAAAAACAACTCTTTATAACTAACAGGAACTAGAGCAAAACAAGAATAATCGTGACACAATCGATATATGTGGCATTGTCTCAAATTTGGTTACATAATCAAATAAATTTTATAGAGTTAGTTTTAGGTAAGCGATGGTTTGATGTTATATAAAATTTAAGAGGTTTTTGTAGTCTGTGAGTTTTTTTTTTTCAAAAATATGTTTCTCGTTAAATTTCATGTTATTTTGACACTGACAGCTCTTTTTCACTTCCATGATTGACAGGTTTAAACATTATTTCCAGAGTGGTATATCTTTGAGTGTACAAATTTTGCACAAACAACCCAGACTTAGCTGTTCATTGATATTCAAAAGGTTAACAATTAACCCCCAAGGTATTTTGTCATGTAATTCAATACATGCCATTCCGTAGTTTGAGGCAATACCAAACAATACCCTTTCAAAATAAATAATAATTTGCACTTGTCACCCGGAGCAAAGCCGAGCACGTGTGAGTTTAAGTAGACCAATTGAAATAATAACAAAAGCAACAAATATGAGTGCGGGGAATCTCTGAACGGCAGTTGCAGGTCAGGAAAGGTGAGACCGAGTGAAGTGTGTCGCCACTTAAGTGCTGTTGTCAAAAGAAAGCCAAGCAATCGAATGGAAACCGTGTTTATTTAATTGCAATTAATTAATAAAACAAGTGTAAAATATCAACATAGTATGTTTATCTTTGAGCTTTTTATTTATCGATACAGTTATTTCTAAGAAATTAGATAATGAAGCTTAAGATGATTATCTCACAATCGCAGACAGTTTAAAAGGTTTTGAATTTCCTAGAATTTTCAACTCAATTTGATACAGATACACACAAAGCAAAAGAACTTCAATTACAAAGAGCTAATATAAATTGCATAATTAACTACCTAATTAATTAGTTGTTTTTTAGCGACCTTTTTCCAACTTTTTGCTGCTTAATTTAATCATAATATGCAAAAAAATGTTTTTATATTATTTACAATGTAGTACACTGTTTAAGTCCATTCCAGGCCCGTAGCCAGGATTTACCTTATTGGGAGCGGGGGTTTGATAAAAAAATCTACAAGTAGATACCAGTAATAACTGAAAGAAAGGATTTTAAACTTTTTAAGCAAATCTGTTTTCTTTGAAGACTATTTGTGAATATTTGTGAGAGATGAGAAGAGTTTATTCAATTTTTTTTTACAAATCAATTTTGAGTACTAAGTTTTTTGATTTTTGCCTATAGTTTCTTGAAAAATGGTCCATATTGAGAACTTTTAATTTCTTTTAAAAAGTATTAAAAATTAGCACAAAAAGTAAAAATGTCTGTGACAAAATTTTACTAATTCAACAATATTAGTGTGAACGGTAAAAATAGGTTAAATTTATAGCAGTTTATAAAAATCAAAATTAAAATCAGCTATGAAAACAGCAAACATTTTTTAACAAGTTCAGCTGGTGAAACTGTATTCACAACTTTAATGAACATTTCACATAAACGGGAGAAAAAAAAAAATTAGTCTTTAAATTTGGTTTCTTTTTGGCTCTCTTTGGTTCTCTTTCTTACGCTTTTATTGATACCTATGTAGCTTGTGTGCAACTATTTGAACCTGTGTGAACCCTAGTTCGAGTTATCGTTAAGGACTAAAATATTACTGTTCTTGAAAACGATTTCGACAATTTAAATCATACTCAAAAGGAAATATTTTAAGATCTTTAAAAATTTAACAGTTTCATTTTCTCATAATTCAATTCGAATAACAATTACTATATACAAGGTGGTTAAATTTTAAGGTCCGATGTTGATTTTGAATAAAACACAAATTATTTTGGAAATTATTGCCATTTCTTTTTATTATGATAATATTCGTATGGTTCAATTATGTATGGAACAAAACATTGGCCAAGTGGCCGCCGCGACCTCGACGGAACACCTCCATCCGATGGTCCAAAGTTTCGATGATGTGCCGAATTATCGCATCCTTTAGCTCTTGAATTGTTGCTGGCTTATCGACGTATACCTTTTCTTTCAAATAACCCCAAAGAAAGAAGTCCAACGGTGTCAAATCACATGATCTTGGCGGCCAATTGACATCGCCACCACATAGATAACACGGCCATTGAATTTGTTGCGCAAAAGAGCGATTGTTTCGTTAGCTGTGTGGCAAGTGGTACCGTCCTGTTGAAACTACATATCGTCCACATTCATATCTTCCAATTCGGGCCAAAAAAAGTTCGTTATCATCTCACGATAGCGAACACCATTCACAGTAACTGCCTGATCGGCCTCATTTTGGAATAAATACGGCCCGATGATGCCGCCAGCCCATAAACCGCACCAAACAGTCACTCTTTGTGGGTGCATTGGTTTTTCGACAATCACTCTTGGGTTATCATTCTCCCAAATGCGGCAATTCTGCTTATTGACGAATCCACTGAGGTGAAAATGTGCCTCATCGCTGATGATGATTTTCTTCGAAAATTGAACATCCTCTGTTGCCATTTCTTGCCACCATTCTGACCATTGACGACGCTTGAAATGGTCAAGAGGCTTTAGTTCTTTAGTCAATTGCAGCTTGTTAGTGTGTAAATACAAGTCTTTATGCATAATGTTTATCAACAACGTGCGTGAGAGGTGCAATTGTTGGGCACGACGGCGAGTTGAGGTGGACGGCTCTTTAGCCATACTATCGCGAACAGCAGCAATATTTTCTGCAGTATATCTCCTGCCGTTCACATTTCCTACAGACCTGGTTTGCTCAAATTTTTCACGATTTTTCCGCTTGTACGCACATTTGGACGATTAAATTGACCGAAAAAAATCACGAAGTGCGCAATATGCATTTTGATTTGAACGCCCATTATGACAAAAGGCCTTAACTTTAACGCTTTGCTCGATTGTGTATCTTTCCATGGTTCAAATTGAGTTAGTCTGAAATTGAGAAATGTCAAATTAAATGCAGAAAAAAACTTGACGTTTAGGTGTGGTTCACATTCAACATTGGCCCTTAAAATTTAACCACCATTTATATATATATTTTTTTTTAATAAAATTTTTTGAGCAGAGGAATCGACTCCGATAAAAGTCATACATAAATTTTAGACTTTTTCATAAACCGTAATTCAAAAACGGGTTTTTGCACAGCACCAGTATCTTATACCCAATTTATGATATAAGATATCACATGAAAATAAGTTCATGCCCAACAGGAAATCGAGTGCTCCATTAGCGCATCTGAAGCGCTCCAAAAAAACAGTAGAGCGCTTCATTCTCCTTGTGTATAGCACATTTTTTAACATAGTCATGTCATCAGATGTATGCGCTCCGCTCGCGCTGTAAAAATATTAAATCGTAGCGAGAGCCGAGCGCTTTGTTCTCCTTGTATTTGATATAAGAACGTAGCAAGAACCGGGCCATATACTTACGTAAATATTTAAAATTTTTAAAACAAACCAAAAAACAATTACCCAGCCACGGGCTTGAACCCGGGCATCTCGCTTACAAAGCAAGCACCCCAACCATAATGCCATCCAAGGCCGCCACAATTTAGGTGTAAAATTTGGTTTATAATAACAGAAAAACGTATAAGTAATTTTTTAAAACAAACCAGGGCATTTCGATTACAAGGCAAACACGTCAACCTGTCTGCCAGATCTCAATTGAAAAAATTATTTCTTAATAACAAATAACAGTTAGTTTGATAAAACAAATCAAATTTTGTTTATTCACGTGAAACGATTAAATGAATTTTTAAAATGGTTTAAATCAATTTTTTTTTTTACATTAATATCTAATACTTTCTTTTCAAGTGCAACGTTATCGTTATGGAAAGTGTTACAAATATAGCGCTATTCAAACAGCACTACTTGCAAGGAGAATGAGGAGTTCTTTATGTGCATACAAGTAATGCGCATTGCAATTTTTTGCTGGGTGTTAATATTAAAATAATTACTCAGCTAGACAAATTTTTATAAAAAGAATGAAACAGTAACTTTTCTTGGATGTTTAAGAATTTAATCGGTCGAGGATTCATATTTAAATTATTTGCAAATAAAAAACTTCCAAATCGAATTTTTTGAACTTCCAAATTGTTTTTTAATTTTTTAATATAATAAAAATAAGTTTAAAAATGCTGAAGCTTAAAAAACTTTAATTGTATATTTTGTTTATAATTTGCTAGCATGATTAAAAATTATCAAATCACTACAGAATTATACTGTATAAAATGTTTTACAAAAAATTTTTCTATTAAGAATTTTTTTTCCCAAAAAAACATATTTAGATTTAAGGTGATTTTCCGAAACCTGTTACAGGAATAAATTGTTGTGCCAAGTTGGAAATTTTTACCAAGAAAATACCAAGAAAACAACAAAATATAAAAGTCATACTTTTTAGTCATTCGCTTTACGTGGAATGTGTTAAATATCGTGGTTCATGTTTTTTTCACACTTTTAAAAATGAAAAACAAAACCCATTCAAATGAATGCTTTTTCAAAAGTTTTGGGTCCAATATTCTTACCCAGCAAACCATAGATGACGATTTTGTCGAAATTCCGACTAATTCATAACTATTTCAAGCTGTTTTAAAGAAATCGTTACAAGTTTGTTACGCAAATGTCGGCACAGTTTCACTTTTTATACGAAAGGAAATTTTACTCTGTTAGCATTTTAGTATGTCGTAAAAACAGTCGCATAACGAAATTTTATATAAATTCGTATAAAAAGTGAAACGTTCCGATATTTGCATAACGAAATTGTAACGATTTCTTTAAGACAGCTCGAAATAGTTACGATTTAGTCGGAATTTCGACATAGTCGTCAATTATGGTTTGCTGGGTAGATATGGCTTAAAAAAGTCAAGCTAATTTTCCTTAATTTACAAAATTATATTCGTTCTAGGAATAATTTCATATGTATATTTTGCTGAGTATCAGGGACTTTTTATATATATACAAACTCCTTAGATATGAATTCCAATGTAATGATTATGATTCTTATAAGCAAAGTTAATCTCTCACTTGGCCAAAAAAATTTTCAATAATTAAGTGAAGTTTTCAAGAAAATGAACATCATTCACAGTCTATCTAAAACAAAACATCACATTTTGAATTTAATAGTCTCATTTGTGTTATTTCTCTATACTTTTTGGACCCTAAGGGGGGTAAGGGGGGTTTGAATACCTAAAAGTCCCCCTTGTCTACAGGCCTGCTCCACTCATAGGCATATCAGCATAAAATATTTGTTGGCACGTACATACATAGCTAAAACCTAAAACCGAAGGTTAAAACCAGTACAAGTTCGATAAAATATTTATTGTGATAATATCTTAGCTCTTCACAACATTCAATTCTATCGATAATTTGCTATAAATTCTTTGCAATAAAAAAGGAACAAAAATTGTAGGTGTTTTGCCACTGGGCTGAAAATGGAAATCAAACAAGTGTAGGTTCTTTTAGTCTAGCAGGCAATTTCATGAAATATGTGGTCATGAATCTCAATAAAGGGTTACGACTTTTCTTCAGTCAATTCAAAATGCCAACAGTGTGTATGGAAAACTCTGCTTATGGTCGTACGATTTAAAAATATATACACAAAAAATCACACGTGGAAGCTTATCAGAGCAAATATTACAGCTATGGCACGAGCACGTGCATAAGTTTTGATATCTTTGAAATTAGATCTCATTTAGTGTACCCACTAAAACGTACGCGTGGTTGAGAACACAAATGAGCCTTTTAATACTTATGAGGCAGTTCAAGATCAATTTACGGCATTGAAAGGCATACTCAAAAAAAACACATTGTATTATGAACGACATATTTATTACATTTCACAAATTATTTGGAAATTTCTTTGATATTTTCAACCATACTGTTTTTAAAAAGTCTCTACGCACCCGAAAAAAATCCTTACTTTTCCTACGCTCAAAAAAATTTTTCCCTACAACATTGTTTTGTTATATTTGCACTTTAACAAAGAGACTTCAACATTAAATACTTTATTCGTAACATTAAAATGTAATTTAGCTATGCATAAACACTTTAAGACGTATAAATACTAAAATTAGTTTACAAAAGCCCTGATGAAAAAAACTACTTGAACCCATGCTCAAATTATTTCTTGTTTAATGTTAATAGTATGGGACAGTGGCGTAGTTAGCTTTTGGTGCTGGTGGCGGGACTCAAAAAAAAATACCTTCAAAAAATTTTTTTTTGACTACCTGCGTACCAGGGTGTTTTCTGACGCCAAATGTCAGTTTCACAGACCAACTTTGTTTAAAAGTCCAAAAAGTATGAAAGAAGATGCTATGGCATGACAAATATGTATTTATATTTACATATATATTGGTATTTAAGTGCTTAAAAGTGATAAGTGCTCTTTTGACAAAAATGGGTTCACTGCATTTTTCAACTCAAGTTATCAAGTTATAATATACTTGTATATCATGTAAAATTATATTAAGGGAAATCTTCTTGCAAGATTATCAGTCTAAGGCTAAAATAATTGTTTTGTACTAAAATGTTTCAAATTCAAAAACAAAATCAGCGTTGCTGAACATTTTAAATTTTTCACTAATCACTTTTGTGAGCCGAACCATAGATATATATTTATTTCGGGCGTATTTGAAAAAAGTGACAATTTTTTTCAGTACGTCATATGCTAAGTTAAGTATATTAAGTATGTGTACAACGCCTGTTTTCGGCTTTGTTCATATTTTGTTCGCTTTAAAAGAAGAGAGGCAATGGTGCGATGGTAGCTTATTGAACTTGTAGCCGTATGGTGCGCGGTTCAATGCGAGCACGGAGCAGGATAAGCCAATTGACTTCTAACAGGTTTTTTGACAATTTCTTCTTTTAAATATTTGTTAATAAAAAATACAAATAACAAAAAAATAAAATAGCACGGTCTGCCGTCTGTGCTGTGAGAATCGAACCTGCCCAGCAGAAAATGTCATGAATGATCAGGCTGCAATTCAAGCCAGATAGACATGACCGATTTCTGACCTTTCGATTAAAATACTTCTGATTTTTTCATACAAGTGTCCGCCACTTCAGACCTGAAATTTGGTATAACTTTTTTTTAATTTTTATTTATAATTTCCCGTCTGAATATCAATTTTTATTTAAAATTCAGATAGGAAATCCGGGCTGAAATAAAAGAGGATTGGTTTTTCATTAATTTCAGTTTAGAATACAGGTCTGTATTATATTTCAATTTCAGCCTTGCGAACTGAACTCAATAATGGAGGCATAATGACTATTAGAGGCCTGAGGGAATTTTCTGCTGGAAGTCAAATCATCAAATAAAAACAAGTTGGTCTCTTAATAACCAGCTGACCCCGAAAGTAAAAAAATTTCGCAATTTAATTCTGTATTGCCATGTGAATAATGCTGTAGAAATTATGAAAGATGGAGGTAAAAGAATAAAGAATCACGAAATTCTAGCTTAATATCTTAAAAGCTAAGACAGCTAAAAGCATCAACAGCCATTTTGTTAGAATTTTTTTATAGTCTCATGTTGGATCATTAAAAGGATATTGAAATTAGTTTTAAATCAACTTGGTCAACCATTTCACATGTTGAATTTACCGGTGAATCGAATGCTATCACTAGAGTTTGCGAAAACTTAACTCTTCAGTTTTCAGCGTTATGCGAAGTCACAAAATTTTTTTTGTTTTGCAATTTTTGTTTTCACCGCATCCAACGAAGTAGACGCAGATAACATAGTAAAACAGAATTAAATTAGGTTTTAGTTAATTTTATGGGGTCAAGCAGCAGTAGATGTAGAGTGGACTGAAGCGAATACAGCTTCCTTCTGGGAAACCACAGCCTCTCGTTCATCAAGAACGTTAGCGCGTGGTGAGGAGCCACATTCTGTACGAGGTAACCCTACTTTTACAAAATACTACAGATCTAGATATGGGTGTCGAAAAATATTCCCCCTAATCCGGGATAGCCAGTGTCCAATCGGAGTGTTTGCAGTCAGAGGCAACAAGACTGTTCACAAATTCAAGGTACCTGCCCGCCCCAGTGAGTAACTATGGGCTTACCGTGATAGTGGGGGTTATGTCACGGTGGACGGTTCTTCCCCCTACATCGTGGGGCTTATATGGAAATACAAAAAACAACAAGAAAGGAAGGGTGCGCTGAGGGGATGAGTCCCGAAGGTGGTGTGTCAGCTCAATCTACACCATAGTAAGGCAGCATCAGCA
Source organism: Coremacera marginata (assembly GCA_914767935.1). Classification (NCBI taxonomy): domain Eukaryota; kingdom Metazoa; phylum Arthropoda; class Insecta; order Diptera; family Sciomyzidae; genus Coremacera; species Coremacera marginata. The sequence goes on from OU612045.1 coordinate 146,266,434, forward strand.
ATGATGATATGTTGCATGGAGGAGGATGGAATTGACATAGCAATGCTCCAGGAACCTTGGATTCTTCACAATAGAATTAATGGTCTCTCAGAGCAAAAGTCCACGCTTTACCAACCGGTAACAGATGGCAGGAGGAGGACTTGTATCTTGGTGAGGCATGGTATAATAGCGGTACAAATGCCACACCTATGTTCCCCGGATCTCACCGTTGTGAGAATCGGGGATGGTGCAGGTCTTGTATGATAGCTTCAGCGTATCTTCCTTACGACTCTCCGGACCAACCACCTTCAAAAGAGGTGGATAATCTGGTAAAGTACTGTGAGGAAAAGAATATTGGAGTGATTATAGGATGTGATGCCAACGCGCACAATACTGTGTGGGGAAGCACCAATAACAATGACAGAGGAGAGCAACTGCTTGAATTTGTAGAGGTATAATCTGTTGGTAGCAAATAGAGGAGCACAGCCGAATTTCGTTGATGCGAGACGAGCGGAAGTCATTGATGGTACCCTCATTTGCAGAAGGATTCTAAGCAAAATAGAAAACTGGAGGGTCGTGGATAGGCTAATCATCCATCTTCAGTAGACGAACGTGACCCGACGCCATGGTGGCGCATGGAACTTGAATCCCTAAAGAAGAAGGTTTGGAAGGCCTTCAATCTGCACATGAGAGGGGTTACCCTACAAACATGGGCAGAGTACAAGGCACGGAAAAGAGAACTGAAGAACTGCATACAACACCGTAAAAGGTAGTCGTGGAGAGACTTCTCCTCTGGGATAGAAACTATTTCGGAAGCATGTAGGCTTCAGAAAATGGTTTTAAAAGATCCATTGTCCAAAGTGGGACTGATCCGAAAAACGGATGGAACCATGGCAGAGAACTTAGAGGAGTCGATGCAAGTTCTGATGGAGGTTCATTTTCATGGAAGTTTTAGGTCTGATGACCCGTGGACGTGGAAGAGGCGACAGTTGTCCTTCTTCCGAAGCCCGGAAAAAGGATTATGCAGAGGCGAAGCCGTTCAGACCGATCAGGCTTACGCCTTTCCTCTTGAAAATGATGGAAAGAGTGCTGGTTGACTGTCTTGAGTGCACTTCACTGATGCAAACTCCTCTGAGTTTGAGTCTGAGTGCTCTTCACAAATAGGTAAGAGTTGCTAAAAAGGAGCTGTTCAGGAGGTTGCTTGTTCAGGAGTTGCTAAAGAGGAGCTGTTCGAGGGTGCGTTTGACAAAATATGCTTTGGAAGGCTGAGGCAAGCCCTGGCAGAGTGCGATGTAAGCCCAATGATAGTAAATTGGGTAGACAAAATGCTCAAGCACAGGGCGGTCGAAAGTTAATTATTTAGGGGTAACCCTTGATAGCAAACTGAACTGGAACGAGCATGTAGAAGATAGGATTCAAAGAGCCAAGAGGGTTCTGGTGCAGTGTAGACGCGTTTGTGGTCTCAAATGGGGGCTAAGCCCAGAGTCTATGAAATGTGTCTACACTATGATGGTAAGACCTGTCATCACGTATGCTTCAGTGATTTGGTGGACAAAAATCAGCCAGAAAACCATTAAGAAGAGATTGGACAGAGTCCAACGGCTGGCATGGGTTGGAATAACAGGTGCAATACGCACCACTCCAACAAGCGCAATGGAGGTTCTGTTAGGTATGCTGCCTTTGGACTTAGAAATAAAGAAAACGGCGGCGCTAACAGCCCTCAGGATGTTGCGAAATGCTACGTGGAATGGATCAAAGACCCTACATGGTCATATGCGCCTCCTTGATATTGTACATAGAGATGTCACGAAGACGGGTATACCTATGGACGGAAGGAAGACTCTCTGATGAATGGCAGAGCCGGGGCAGGCGTTTACTCAGAAGAGTTGAGCCTATCCTGCGTACTGAGGTTAGGGAGGTTTGTGTATGTGTACCAGGCGGAAATGCTTAGTGTGGTGCATGCACTGGACCACCTAATAGATGACCGGGTCAATGGCAAAAAAATTGATTAGGTGCATGCAGCGTACAGGCGTCACTTTCAGGTTGGCCATAGAGTGTCTTACCAAACTCAATAGGTGCGCTCAGAGAAATGAACTCACACTTATGTGGGTGAGAGGACATTCTGGCATAGAACAGAATGAAAATGCTGATTCTTTAGCAAGAAAAGGATCAGCAGAAGAGTTCTGTGGACGAGAGACACGTATCGCCATAGGCGACAACATGGTGTCAGGCCTTATTAAGCAATGGACGGACTCGGAACACAGTACAAGGTGGGAAAAAGCTGTTAATTGTAGGCAATCGAAGGCGGCCGTGAAGTGGTCTCGTTTTGAGGCAGCAAAAGTTATCCGTTACAATCGAAGGACTTTAAGCTGACTTACTGCACTGGTCACAGGACACGGTCCCTACATGTACCATCTCAGGAAGATGACTCTAACCGAGGACGATGCATGTAGGTTATGCCTAGAGGAGCCGGAAACGGCAGCACACATTCTGTGCCAGTGCCCGGCGCTGGCAAGCATAAGATTGACGATTCTGGGACGTCCATTTATTGGCGAAGCCGAGACTGGTCAGCTGGCCTACAAGGATGTGCTTCGGGTGACAAAGGATGATTATGTAAGGAGCATGCTCACGTATGAGGGCTCCGAGCGGTGGCAACCTTTGTCCAATGGGGACGAAAAGGGATCCACTGTGGTCAGCTTCGGCCAATCCCCGATTTATTATATATAATTTTATGTAGACAATTAAAAGAAATTGATTACAATAGGATGACTTTTGGGTTAAAAAAGTCCAGTTTTATATCAGTTTTATATCAGTTTTATATCAGTTTTACATTTTTAATTATTGGTAATAGTTCATAAACTTTTTTTATATTAATTCTTAATATTGGTTTTTTGTTGTTGGATGGTAGGGAAAAATATTTTATTGCAAGGGAATGGTTGACCAAGATGATTGAAAAAAATTTTCACTACAAGTAGGGATTTTTCCCTACATGTACCCTACATGTAACTTAACGGGCAAAGCGAACATGGAAGTGTAAAAAAAAAAAACTGGAACAATACAATTTTCACAATTATCGCATATCCAAGTTTTAACGTATCGCCACTGCTTTCATTTGTGTTTAGCTATGTTTACATGATCAAATTTTTCATAAAATTGTTTTCATAATTTTTTATAAAATTTTATTTCCATAATAATAAAACTTATAATAAATACTAATGATAACGCCCCGAAAATCGTGTGTACTTCCCTACTTCGCTTTGGTAATCACACTTTATCATTAATATTAGAGCGAGTTTGTGTCTTAAGTCTTTGTGCCATTTTTTCAAATATGAACGCCCATATCTGCTAAACGCTAATAAAGTAAAAGAGTGACGCTACACCGTGTGGGGGGAGCGGGAGACCGGGGAGTCAAAAACTGACCAAATCATGTTACGTAATCTATAAAGAGCCCCTTTTAGACAAGATATTGCTGCTTATATGAAATATCCCTGGACAATTCACCCTTTCAACTGACATAACTTCCAATTCGATAAACTTCAAATCCCAAATTTATTTATATCATAATTATAGTTAACAACAGTTGAGATAACAGATCAGAGCCATTCATTATATCACACAAAATCAAGACAAATAATTGTGCAACTGAGCCAATTTATTTGCATTGCATTTTTATCGAAAATTACATTCCCAGATAAAGTCAGCAATTTTTGTTTTTAATGTCAGAACCTCGAGCTAACAGAAATTGGAATGCTTATTATTGCTTTTGTAAAAGCATTCAACCCGCACATTACTTGATTTAATTTTCTTATACTTGCTTGCAAATGCAAGGATGTTAACATCCTGTAATAAATTCACTTCATGCTGCAATTCCTTGCTGCAATCTATTGTGTGCGTTCATCGTCATCATTCTCATCATGAGCAACGATTTTATTTACACTGAAGATGTTTTTCCTTCTTTCCTATAAAATTGTTAAGATTATTCATTCATTCATTCATGTGGGTGCTTCCCATGATGACGATGATGGAAAAGGCGATGATGATGATGACAAAGCATTTTATGGCATGTTGTAGACAAACGTCATTAAAATGCAAATGTCATTAAATATTGCGCCACTGCAGAGCAGCATAAAACAATGCATTGCATCATTGAATCCAAAGATTTTTGGCATAATAGTTGGCAGTCTACATGGCGTCTACATGCATGGGTGTGGGTGAGTAGGTGTGCGAAATCGGTTAATATTGCAATATACCGCAGAATGTTGGCATTTACATACAGTTGCTGCTTGCTGTATTGAAGGTTGAGCTCGAGGCAACGAATTGAAATTGCTAGTATGAGCAAATCGTAAAATCTGCATTTAAATTTAATGGCTTAAATAATTATGCACAAATATTCAAACCGGAGGCAGAAATATTTTAACTACTTTTCAGATTTTCCATTTTATTGTTCGATAAGTTAAATGTCAAAATTTATGTGTTCTTATTAATACTTAATGCATGATTATCTTTAATAAAGTAATGGATATTTACCGGAAGAAATAATGAATTTATTGAAACAATTTCCTAAGCACATATCTCTATTATAAGTAATACCAAGAGACTTCATAATTCCGGCTTTCAATTCAACCTTTAAAGTCCAGATGAGTCTTCTAGTTGCACTGAAGAAGAATTCATAATATTGTTCATTCAAATATTTAAGCTGCTTAAAATAATTATCAAATAAGGACAATTAGTGCATTATTCGTATTTGTAATAAATGAAGTAAAGTGAAAGTTTATAGAAAAGTAAAATGGATATTGAGATTTACGCCACTTGATATTGAGATGTACGCCACCTTTACGAGGTTGTTCAATAAGTTTCTAGAATCACAAATAGATGGCGGTAGTACGTCCGCCATTTCATTTTTCTAAAAGTAGCACTGCTTTCTTATCAACACGCGTAGAGTGTTATGTAGATCTGACAACTAAGTCGTATATTTACAGATTTGCAAAGTAGACGTGTCACAGTGTTTTTTTTTTTAATATGAAAAAAAATCAAGTTCGTGCAGTGATTGAATTTTTATTTTTGAAAGATGTACAACCACAAGAAAATCATGAACAATTATTTGAAGTGTATAAAGACTTTTCACCTTCACTTGCAACAGTGTACGACTGGGTTCCTGAGTTAAAACGTGGTCGTAAAAGTCTTGAAGACGATCGACATCAAGGACGTCCATACTGTGCATCAACATCAGAAATTATAGCAAAAATATAGGATATGGGTTTGGAAGATCATCGATTGACTGAGAGAGATTTAGTAGAAGCCGTACACATCACCTTAGGCAGTGTAAGCCATATTTTAAGTGAAATTTTGGGTTTCAAAAATGGGTGCCACATTTGCCAACAATGGAACAAAAAAACCTTCGAATGAGACTTTCTCAGCAACATTTGGAGCGTTTTATAAAGGATAAAATGGATTGTATGCGTCTATTCATCACTATGGATGAGACTTGGTTCTACCACCCAGTAGGAAAAGACCCAGTTTGCAGAAGAAAAAACTAATTTTTCATCAGGACAACGCACCTGCTCACAAAAGTCAAAAAAGCATCCCGAAAATCATTAAATTAAATTACCAATTGTTGGAACATCCTCCCTATTCGCCAGATCTAGCTCTCTCTGACTTCTGGATATTCATACATTTTCAAAAACGCATGCGTTGAAAACAATTTTCGTCAAATAAAAAGGTGATAGCTGCTACAGAAGGATATTTTGAAGACCTTCGAAAGGCTACTACAGGGATGTGATCCATAAAGTTGAGGACCATTGGACCTAGTGTATTGAACTTCTTGGAGAATACACTGAATAATAAAAAACATTTCAAGCCATAAAATAACGTGTTTTGTTTCTTTTCTAGAAACTTATTGAACAATCTGGTATATCGAAGCATGATCTCATAACATAATCTGGTATATCTTTTACAAACATGATGACGAAATAATTAAGCCGATTTTTTTGAGAGCTGAAGAAACCTTTTAGCATTTTAAGCAGATATTTCAATATTTCAGCTTATCTGACGTATTGTAAGTCTTGTAAAATGTCTCCGAATTCTCTCAGTTCTCGGTATTCCACCGAGTAGATAGTTGGAGCAAATTTTTGGCCGCATCTATACAATTATGAATATGTATCATAGTGCTGCCGGATGTCCCGTATATAACGGGACGTCCCGTATTTTGTACTAAATTTTAAATATCCCGCCGGGAAATTGTCACGGGGATTTGTCACGTATTTTCAAAAATTTGGCTTGTCTATTCAAGGGTTGCATGCATGATACAATAATTTACAAGGTAGCCTTGACAACTACCTTTTTTCTCACGAGCGGCGATCGGGAGTTGTCAATTCAATGCAAAGCTTAACTTGTCATCTGTTTTGCTGCTTCTTCGTTTTCTCTTTTTCTTTGTGTTTTTGACAACTCCAAATCGCCAACAGAACTGTCACTCCTACCTTGTAAATCATTATGCCATGGTTGCATGAATGTATTCGATACAATAAAGTGCATTGAGCATTTTATTGCCTTCTTCTCTATTTACTTTATTCTTTAAAGCATAAGCAAACATAATACAGCATTCTCTCACAAAAAAGTGCTCATTCTACAGCAGGCCTGAGCATTCTAACACAGTCACATTTTATTTTGTTAGCATTGGTGCGCTCTCAAATCGCGCACACTGAGCTCATACAATTTGCAGCGCAAAGCGACATAGGCTATCACGGCATCACCGTCAGCGAACGACTGAATTACATTCTCTTGTGTTATGAGCTTTGTGTTCATGTGAAAAGTTACGCTCAGAGAGCGCTCAGTGAGCGCTTAGTGAGCTATAAAGCGCCCAGGCTTGCATTAGATTCAATACATCCCATTTAAAGAAGTCAGGAAGGCTATGCCCAGTCGACAATGGCAGTAGTTGGAAGCGCTACTAGCAGGCCTTCATATGGATTTCGAAGTGCTTCTGCACTCATACCCAAGTATACTTTCTTTTTTATATGAAACGAGAAATTTTTCAGACCTTCCGCTCTCCCTGCTGTAAAGAGGGCTGCTATAAGCACTCCTTTAGAATGGCTTAAAGAAGAGGTTAACCAAAACAATTAAAAATATATAATTTTTTTTTATTTCTTTTTATGTACACCTACCCTGTAGCAAAATCAACTAATTTAAAAGTAGTTGAAAAATTAGTTTTTTGTAGAAACCACAACTAGTAGAAATTCTGACTTTTTTCCATAGAACGAACTAACATATTTTGTATGGTGATGTCCGCTAAATAAGTCAATTGACTTTCGTCTGCATATATTTTCAACTACTTGTTAAATTAGTTAAATTTAAACTATTTTTTAACTACTTTAAAATAAATCACTTGAAAACCGCATATATTTTCATCTACTTGTTAAATTAGTTATATTTAAATTATTTTTTAATTACTTTAAAATAACTTTTTATTTGTAAATTAATTACGACCTTCTTTCATAAGTCTTAAGTTATGTGTTTATATAACTCCAATAATTTTTCAATTATTAAAGGTTATATTTTATCGAGCTCAAGGTCAATGTTGCTTTCCGAAGAAAACAACTGAAGGAAAACAACTAACAACAACAATACCCTATATAGAGTATCAATCACATAGCAGACTAGACAGCTGTTTCGTTGGCCGCTACACCAACTCATCTTTATCGTGACTTTTATCGTAGACTTTTTATCGTGATTCTTGCTGTGATCCACTAAGCTCTTAATTTCCTACTTGTTTCACGAATGCAATTAGTAAATTACCCTGAATTGCGGTATGAGAATACAAATGATATGAAAGCAGCTTAAAGTTCTTCTAATTTGTGAAGCATACTTTCAGGGAAAGTATGTTCTATTATTCGAAGATAGATAAAGCTTTTCTAAATACTCAAAGATTTTGTTGTGCTAGTTGTTGTTGCTCTTCTATTTCACAGTCGATCTTAGCTTCAGCAGTTAGCTGATATTAAACTATGACGACATGAAGATTTGTTTCTTTTTGAAAACTTAGATTACACACACAAATAATCATATTTTCAACGGCCGGGCTCTGCCATAGAATTTATTTATAAATTAATTACGACCTTCTTTCATAAGTTTCAAGTTATGTGTTTATATGACCTTGAGCTCGATAAAATATAACCTTTAAAAATTTAAAAATTATTGGAGTTATATAAACACATAACTTAAAACTTTAAAATTACCAATTGAAAACTATTACTGATGGTCTAAAGTTAATAATATTTGATGAAATAACATGGTTAAATATATATAAACTTGTAATCTAATAAAAATTTTCAATTAAAACATGTCAAAATCAGAGTTGTTGTCGCCTTAATAAAATTGAAAGTAGTTTATCAATTACTTGTTTTTAAGTAGTATTTCAATAACTTCATATATAATGCAATAAAACCTATTTAGAATTGAAGTGGATGCCGCCTTAATATAATTCAAAGTAGTTCATATACTGGCTTATTTTAAATTAGTTTTTTAATTAGTTGTTTTTAAAAACAAGTTAGTTTGTTCCTATAGAGTGGTTATGAGCTTTGTGTTCATGTGAAAAGTTACGCTCAGAGAGGGCTCAGTGAGCTAAAGAGCGCCCAGGCCTGCATTAGATTCAATACATCCTATTTAAAGAAGTCAGGAAGGCTGCGGCTTTTCGGTTGAATCATATTGAAATGCTTCATCGTTGAAGTCTTCATAGGTCCAGGGGACCTTCTCAGGCATCGGAGGGTAATGCTTTTATTAAAATCAATTAATTTTCTATAACAAATTATTGGCAGTACAATACATACAAATCAATTTACCACTCAGATCATTGTTAATTACATGCACGCTTTATTAACGCAACAAGTGTACGAAAAACTCCAAGGAAATGTATTTATGCCTCAAAGCAAATATCTGTTTTCTTAAACTTCGTTGCTTAGTTAAAGTAGGGTATAATAAAAAAGTGAAGTTTTTCTTCAGTTCAATTGAAATACTTGATGAAATATGAATAAAATGACATCGTCCTTAATTATGTGCACGTAACTGTATGTTACCTTTGAGAATGTAACAACTGTTGCGTATTAATCTCAAAGCTCGATTATTTACATTGCTCAGTACATCAAAGTGGAAGCACACAACAATATATTTTATATTGTAAAATTTTAATTAACATTCAATATGAATGTTAAAAGCACAACGACCAATTTATTTTAAAATGTTTTTTTTTTACCACCAGTTTTTTCAACTGATTAAGATGAGCTAGCTCCCTGTGCATCCATGTCAATTTATATTAAAACCATTCACATTGATTACAGATATCAACAAAAGCGCAAAAATGTAACGTCTGTTAATGAAATGTGATGAGCTAAAAATAAGTCGGTGAAGTACAGTCGATCAAAATGATACAGAGAGTTTGGATATCACCGGAAAAATTTATTGAAATAAAAAGCAAAAAGAGATGCTAGGATATAAACGTTTTATGAGGAAACTTGAGGGAAATTTTTAATAATAAAATTATGATATACAATGTTATATTTAGTTCTCACTTTATACCTACAAACACAAAATAAAGGATCGACTGTAGTGTAATAAAAGGAAACATTGTTGCAACATAAATTTAAATATACCTTTGTTATCCAATGAATCCAATCAATGAATCGATGAAGCAAATATTGTTCATGTGTGTGCCTACTAGCATCGGCGTAGCCAGGATATAAGCCAGAGGGGCCAGGGAAAATTGTTTTCATGAGTTTTAAGTTTGATTTATAAGAAATTTCTTTAACTTTTTAATTTCTTTTCTAAATTAAAATCCTGTTATGATGTCATAGTTTAAGTTTTAGTTATAGTTTAAATACAGTTTTTCTGATATCTAGGGGGACAACTCTTACTCCCACTCGCTACGGCTATGGCTATATGTGTGCTAGTTTAATACTGTGTGTGCCTGTTTGTGTGTATTTAAGCACTTATAGGTGTGTTAAAATCATAACTATATTTAAATTAAAATTCACAATATTGCATTTCCAAGCGAACAACGAACAACACGATGATGACGATGCACAGTGCTTGCTCTAGGTGAAGCTAGTTGGACAAAATTATTTTACGAGGTTTCTGTATATATCAGTCAAAATAATAAGAAAGTTATATGGGGGAACGGGTCGTAGATGACCCTGTAGCCAGTATCTGTTAATTTATATTTCAAAGGAAGATAACGTGTGTTTTGTGCAATTACTTCTTAAGAACTGGAGCTAGCACTTTAATATGATATTATTTTAAAGAACAATATCTTACAAAACAAGTTAAGAAAAATTTGATTGCCTAGAGTACCAGAAAAAAGTAATTTTTTTAAGAAATTATTGCACAAAAATGGATTTTTCTATACATTTTTTTTTTGGGTTTTTGTTTTTTGAAAAATATAGTTATTAATTTTTTTTTTTTAAAAAAAGAAAAAGTTTTTGACTTCAATGAATTTGTGACAGATTACAAAAAAAAAGTTATTTTTAAGAAATATTTACACATAGTTGATTTTTCTGAGCATTTGCATATTATTTTAATTCATTTCATATGAAATTTAAAGTTTTTCAAAGATAGAATTTTGTTTCTCAATGAGTTTGACATATGCAACCGAAAACATATATTAAAATGAAATTCACACTTAATTCTAAAAGATTTTTTCAGGAACACTGTTGCGTTAATTGTATTAGAAATAATTTTTGAGAATTATAAAAATACATTTCAATATTTAGAACAATACCATTATTTTAAAAACATAATATATGGTATAAAAAAATACTAAACTATAAAAATAAATCTCTACTTTTGGAACTATAAATTTTAAGATATCCTCACTTATTGTTTGCTTTCAAAATGAAAAAAAAAACTATATAGTTTTTAAAATAACTTAACTATAAAAATAGATCTCTACTTTTGTAGAAAATCTCTGTTTCAATGCCGATTCAAACTCAAGTGGAAATAACCCAAACTGCATAAATCGATTTCAATAGTTAAAGGCAACACAAAAATTTACCCCCAAAAACTGTCACCAAAAATATATGATAAAGGTTCCACAATTTAAGGTATAATTTCATTAAGAAAAAAATCACAATTTAATGAAATAAGATCCCAAAATTAAAGAAAACTTACCAATGAAAAAATTAAATAAGCCCCAAAGTTGTTTTTGTTTTTACTTATAAACATATGATAAATAACTTTATACTTTTTTTTTATAAAAATAAATGTCTTCAGGAATTCATTTATCAAACCAAAGACTTGAAAACATAAAATTTCCCGAGGACGAAATGTTTTTATGAATTTTTAATCGGAATCCAATGATTTGATGTAGACCCATCAAACCCACATTTGCAATAGTCGTGCTCATTTTGTACAAGGAAAAAAATAACAATAATTATAACCCATATTGTAAACAGCTGCAATATATATGCAGATATGTATTTATGACCCCTTTCACATTGGTCAAGAATTGAATTAAATTTTCAGAGCATGTTGGCAATTCGCCACAAATCGGAAACGACGAAGGGTAGAAAAAGTTGACGGCGTCTTCTGCACTTTAGCTAATTCAAGTCGAGTAATATTTAATTGAGCTATTTAACTTTATAGGAAAAAAGCCATTTGCTGATATTTTAGATTAATGATGTGTATTAACCTACGCATAAGTTTAATTTGGCAGTTTTGTTTGAATTTGTTACTAACAATAAAATAAACATTCTGCAAACAGAATACCAAACACGCCCGGAATGAGAATGATGGTAAAAATAAAATCAATATCATGACAACTTACTTAAACGAAAAACAAGACAAAGTTCGAGCAAACATTTTTGAGTAGCATTTCCAAAAACGGTGTACTAAAATTTCAAAAAATGCCTTTAAACTGTCACAAAACATGCTTACAAATTATATAAATAAATTGAAGCAGCTTGATATGTTTTACTTACCCAGTGAACACATGAGACAATTTGTCATAGCAATTTAAAAACATTGAAATTTTTTTACCGACACTCACACTTTTTCAATTGCCAGCTCAATTGCTGGGAACAATCAGGCTGCAAGTTGGCTGGCAACAGGGCTGGCATCAATTTTGACAAACAGTGGACTTTTGTTACTAAAAGTGTAAAAAATACATAAAGAAGCAGAAATTAATAGAAAGTCTTTTTTCTATTTCCCTTAGAAGCCATCGTATCGTATGAACTGACATACCGTATGAATCGTATGAAAACAATTGAATCAGGATAAACAGCCTAGAACGGACGGACTTCCACCCATACTCTTAAAAAATTGCGCGAACTCGTTAGCTGTACCCCTTATGAATATCTTCAATCAGTCTCTTAGGGAAGTCGAATTTTTAGCAAATTGGAAAACCACTTACATTATACCGATTCATAAATCTGGATCAAAAAATGAGGTTACAAGCTATCGTCCAATCAACAAAATATCTACCATTCCTAAGCTTTTTGAAAAATTAGTCTACCATACCACCTTGTTCAAAAAGAAAGATTCATTCACACTGTCCGATTCAAACATTTTTTTTTAGTAGGTTGCCACATGTGTCTATGGCAAGGCTGCCAAATATCAGCGTCTCTCGTTGACATTTGGTAAAGTGACGGTGTTTTGTTTACAACAACTTTTTTCGTGTCTTCGAAAATTGAGCAACGAGTTTGTATCAAATTTTGTGTGAAAAATGGTTTCAACTGCGCCGATATGCGCAAAATGTTCGTGAAATGTTACAGTGACTCTGCTCCATCGTATCAGAAGGCAAACAAGTGGTTTAACCGGAGACGACCCTCGGTACGGGCGGCCATCGTGTTCAACTACCGAAGAAAACGTTGAAAAAATCAAAGAAATGTTGGTCAAAAATCACGATAAGAGAGATAGCAGAGGACGTCGGCATTTCAATTGGATCCGTTCAGAACATTTTGAAGAATGAATTGGGCTTGAGACGTGTCGCTGCGATGTTCATACCGAAATAACTCTATTTCATGTTCATCTTATTCGTAACTTTTTGACCAAAAACAACACGATAACCATCCAGCAGTCGGCAAATTCACCTGACCTGGCTCCGTGTAATTTTTTTCCAGTCGATCGAGTCAAAAAACTGCTTCGATGAACGCGTTTCACCAGCAAAGAAGAGGTCATGGAAAAATCGGTGAACGTTCTGAAGGCCATAACAAAAACCGTGTTCCAGAAAGGTTTCCGTGACTGGATCAAGCGCCGGAATAAGTGCGTTGCAGCCGAAAGTAGTCCCCTACTTTGAAGGCGACAATACGTATATTGATTTGGATGAATATACTTGTACTTTAATTTTTTTCAATAAATGAATCTTTTTTTTTGAACAAGGTGGTAGACTTACATTTTTAGTGACAGAGGTAATATCAACGTTTCAGCATGGTTTTTTACGGGATGGTCTACAAGTACAAATTTAGCAATATTTACTAAATATGATATATTTTAAACTCCTTTGAGAACGGAGATCAATGCGATGTTATATTCACTGATTTTTCAAAAGCATTTGACAGAGTTCATCATTACTTACTTTTAAAAAAACAAACTTGAATTAAGTGGATTTCACTCTAATTTACTAAAGTGGTTCAAATCATACCTTAAAGGTCGAACGCAATTTGCTCGAATTGACAATATTCTATCCGATGAGGTAGTGGTCTCTACTGGTGTTCCGCAGGGTAGCCATTTGGGACCACTTCTGTTTCTATTATTTATAAACGATATACCCAAACAGTAAAGTTTTCTCAATGTTTAATGTACGCTGATGCATGTAATAATGAAAGCTCTTTTAGTTATAAAAGATATTAATGGTAGTATAAATAAGGAGAGGGATCTGTCCCAACTATGTTCTTGGTGCAGTAGCAATTTATTGCCCCTTAATATATCAAAATGCCAAATCAAGGCATTCTGCAGAATTTATAATTCCCGTACAAGCTGGGAAAAACAACTTTGTCAAGAATTACAGAGAAAAAGTATTCTTGATAGCCAACTCATATTTTCAAGACACATAAACTATACAGTTGCAAAGGCTAATGGTATGTTAGGTTTTGTAATCAGGAACTCCAAAGACTTTTCTGATCCCTTTTCCTTTCAAGCTTTATAGTTTGCCTTTGTTAGGTCTATTCTAGAATATTGTGTTGTAATATGGGATCCTTTTTATGCATGTGCTTCAAACAGAATTGAATGAATTCAGAGACGTTTTACGAGATTTGCAATAAATCGCTTAAGATGGAATATTTATATGCCTGAATATATAGCAAGAAGGTTTCTTCTGGGTTAACAACCCGTAGTATAATCGTCTCAAATACTTTGCTATTATGTTTGTGAGAGATATAATATGCTTTGATATAAATTGCTCTTTTCTGCTTTATCAAATTAGTTTTCACATACCTTCACGTGTTTCTAAGGGCTCAAAATTTATTTTATGAACCTTTTCATACAGTAAATTACAGCATGAATGAACCTATCACACGTTGTTTAAGACTGGCAAGCTATGCGTGCCAAGATTTTATTTTAGATTTTTTGTTTTAAGAAGCAAACTTTTTGCTTTTATATTTTAACAGTATATGGTATAAAATAACTTTAGATAATAACATTAATTTGTATCAAACTGCTTAATACACCTAAGTAATTAGCTATTTAAGTAATCATTAAGAGATTATAATGCTCTGTTTGATGAAATGCTTAATAAATAAATAAATAAATAAACTAAATTACCAAATTTTAGTCTCACACAAACGAAACTGTAGAATATATCGTATTTTTATTGATTTGATTGATTGATTTTATTGATTGATTGAACCTAATCCAGGACGCAAGTAATACACTGTACTTTGTATAAAAGTCAAACAAACAAAAACAAAAATGAACAAACAAACATAAAGGGATTTTTAGTAATATAGATTATAAATTATAAGTTATTGACCGATTTTAGAAAAAATACACACGTTTTACTCGTAAGAATGTGATTTTTTAAAATAATAAAACAATTTTAATGAGTTTCAAACAAAATAGTGTTCAAAAACATACACAAAATCAAAAAATTATAAAAAAAAACAAAAAAAATGGTTTAGCTAGCAAATACTACAATATAGAAAATGAAACCCATTATGGCACGTTTGAAGACCAAAATTTTTTCTTTTCAAAACCGTCAAGAAAATGAAAATCAGTAGAAAATGAAAAGTAGTAGATTTACATTTGACTAAGTTATGTGCGTATAAGTAAGCGCATGTGCGAAAACCCCGTTTTTTACCGTTATTCAAAATTTCGATGTGCACCAAAAAATTCTAGTATGCCACAAAAATCAATTTCACTATATCTACAACCTACGGTATGTCCCATCCCAGAAGTTTTGTTTTGATTTTATTTTTTTTGTCACAGTGTGTAAATAATTTACCAGCAATGGTGAATATTAAGTTTTTCGCAGCTTATTACAAAAAAGATTGAATAAGTTTAAAAACTCAAAATCAGATAACAACATATATAATAGATCCTCTAATATATTTTGGCTCACATAATTTATCGGTTGGTAATCGCCTCGTTAATAGGTTGGTTATTGCTTCGGAAATCAGTTGGTACTCGCTTTGGTATTCGGTAATCTGTTGGTAATCGCTTTGATTATTGATAATCGCAGGGTATATGGTAATGAGGTGGTAATCGCTTCGACAATCGGTTGGTAATCGCTTCGGTAATTGGTAAGCGGTTGGCAATCGCTGCGGTAATCGGTTGACTATTGCTTTGGTAATCGGTTGGTAATTGCTTCGGTAATCGGTCGGTAATCGCTTCAGTAATCGATAATTGATTTGGTAATCAGTTGGTAATTGCTTCAGTAATGGTTTCATAATAGCTTCGGTAATTGGCAATCGGTTGGTAATCGCTAATGGATTGGTTTTAGCTTCGGTAATCGGTTCGTAATCGCTATTCGGTTGGTTATCGCTTTAGTAATTGCTTGAAAAATCGGTAATTTGTTGGTAATTGCTTCGGTAATTGGTTGGTAATCGCTACGGTAATCGATAATGAGTTGGTATTCGGTTGGTAATCGCTTTGGTAATTGGTAATAGGTTGGTAATCGCTTCAGTAGTCGGTTGGTAATCGCTTCAGTAATCGGGGGGTAATCGGTTGTTAATCGTTTCGGTAATCGGTTGGTAATTGCCTCGGTAATCGATAATTGGTTCGGTAATCGGTTGGCAATCGCTTCGGTAATCAGCCTTGTAATCGGTATTTGGTTAGGTCTTAGACTCGGTCGATGCTAGGTAATCCCTAAAAAGGAATGTTGTACAGCAATAATTTCTGTTATGCAAACAGCGTGATGATATCTCTAACAGCGTGAGGATATCGCGAATCTATAGTTTTTCTTTATACCAAAAAGTACTCAACGCGCCTAAAAAAGTTTTCACTTCAAAGAAAGGAAGAAAAATAGGACGAAGAATGTTGAAACAGAGTACGTAGTCAGTCAAATTTAAAAATTTTAATATTATTTTCGCTTACTTGGTTACAATTTCATTATATAAAAATGTAATATAAAAGTCAATGAGTAGATTGGATGATTTATATAAAAAATATTATAAAAACAAAGCAGTTTTTAAAATTAATATTTGTTATTTTTATAAATCATGTGTCCTTTGCAATTGTATAAAACAAAACGGTAAATAAAATGATATATAAAATAAATTAATTAATAAATCAACATATTTCACAACACTCAAAAAGATTCACTTCATCATAAAATATTAACTTCGGCCAATAGATAAATGTTTGTGAACCACTGTGCAACAGTACGCTTCATTCATTATGTCAAGGTTCACTCATCATAGCCGGTGCCAGGACGAAAGTTACGCAATCTAAGCCAACAATCGACAGACAATTCACACCGTTGATGAATAAATGAACCCATGTATATTAATTTATGTGTGTTCCTGTAGTGGTCGAAAAAGCGATCGGTATACAATATGTAGTACCAACTACCTGTATGTGGTGAGTGACAGCCATGTTCGATTGATGACATAGCCATGACACAGTGATGAAGCTAGCCAGCCACACACACAAAAATACAAACACATATAGATACGTTGTTTTTATAAAGAAACTCTTAAGTAAAGTTATTAGAGAAGAGAAAAGAGACACCAATCTAATGCATTATGGAGCATAAATGTATCTTTGAAGCATAACTCCAGCTCAAAAAAACGAGTGCAATAAATCTGCAATAGTCTTTGAATTAAACTCATTCGGGCCAACCAGTAGAGGAGGAGGAGGGGAGAAAGCAGCTCATATTCAGCGCTCATGTTTAGCCTAAATGTTAGCTCAGGCTTTTGTTGCCACAGCCAAAACACAGCCACTAACAAGTGCTGCCACCTCGCTAGCAACGTGTACAAAATTAATTCAGCTTGCAATAGCTGCTTGTTTCAGTTTTTGCTGTTGCAGTTGGTGCTGTAGTTGTTGTTGTTGTTGTTATGCAAATAAAGCTAATGGCAGCGCAAATAGCAATTGAGTACGTGGTTCAATACATAAACAATGCAGGACATTAAAACTCCGACTGCAATAATCTTCGACACGTTTAAACGGGATCGTGTTGGTGTCTCCTGCCTGGCTTCGCTAATAATTTATGGCATCGCAATTCTTGAAACTCATCTGTATTTCAATGTGTTGTGCTATTTGGGTCGGTTCATTTTATGTGGCTTACAAGCTGTGGATTTTATATGGTTACCTAATTGTAGTTGTTGTCTTGCTTATTGACAATGACATTTAAAAGCAATGCTTTATTTGTATTTATAACCAAAACCATGGAGTGCATTAAATTAAGGAAGAACTAAGGACCTCTAAATATTTGCACATGTCAAGCGGCAAACATGTTTTGTTCTTGGTGACATTTTTATTAGGAGTAGGTGAATTGAATTTTTTTTTAACCATTTCACGAAGATTTATGGGAATAAAATTGTATGAGAATGGAAAGCGAAAAGTTTTAACCAGTTTAAGGTTTAAAGTAAAAGATTTATTTGTGAAAAACGTGTGTGCAACTTTTGACACGTGCTAGTGGGTCTAGATTTGGGCAACAGTTTGGTCATGCTTCTTCGTTGTTCCCTTTCAGTGTTTCTTTAATTACAATCAAAAAATTGCAAAATGTTTTTCAATTTATAGATCTTGTTTTCTTGTAAAGGATGATAGGAGAGAACGTTGAAAAACTTGAACTGCCGCAGATGAATTTGAAAATCGAGACCTAGAAAACTTATATTTTAACCCTTAACTATCACATGGGTTAGTTCGTTTCTCCAGACTTTTTTCTTAATTTTAATTTTGTAAATTTTTAGTATTGCTTATTTTTCTTGTTTTGGAATAAATATTTGAGGTTGGTATGAATCGGATCATCAGTACTTCAAGAGCATATATCATAGAACGTTCAAATACTATTTTGGTAAGTCGAAATATCTTCATCTCTTGTCTTTTGAGCGATTTTTGGACGTTGAGGTAACGATTTACCCAGATGTGGCAGATATATGAATGGAGCTAGTGGCAACCAAGTTCCGATCCGTAGAATAAAAGGGTAATCTGCGGGGGACTAGCTGTACGCCACCGGACGGGTCACAGGTTGCGGATGGTGGAAGGCCTCCAGATATGAAGGTGAACAGCGAGCAAGTTTAACAAATAAGTGGTCCCAGACAATACAGCAGGTGACCAGCGATGGAGTGGAAAGGCGTTGAATCGGACAAGCGCTTCGTCTTAATCGATAAACCCACATATCCTGATAACCTGGCTCTGTCAAGGCAAGTCGATGTCACCTAAAAAGCACCTTTGTCCAAAACTCCCCAGTTTTCCTCTCTACGTTAAACATGGAATGTACGCAGGGCTTAGGTCCCGCCACATTACTAATTCCCAATGAAAACTAAACCTGCCTCGAATAAACACCCCAATTATGTTGACGACTACTGCAAACGAAAAACGGACAATGATTTACGAATACGCACCTGGAATGTCTGGACCTTTTATAGGGAAGGTGCCATTATCCAACTGGCAGAAGCCCTTGGATGGCCATATAGGCTGATATCGCAGTCATCCAGGAAATGCGATGGAAAGGACAAGGCTGCTCCAAACAAGCAGACTGTGATATCTACTACATCTGCTATGCGGAAAAGCACAAATTCGGATGTGGATTCGTCGTTAGCTGGAAACAACGCCACCTTGTTTCACGGTTCACACCTATGAACGAAAGATTGGCCACGATCCGCATCAAGGCAAAATTTTTTTTCAGCAGCATTATTTGCGCGCACGTCATGACGCAAAAAAGGACAAAGCCGTCAAGGACGCTTTCTACGCTAGTCTTGAAAACGTATACGACTACCTTCCAGTTCATGACGTGAAAATAATCCTCTTCGATTTTAATGCGAAAGTCGGAAGTGAGGCATATTTGGCCCCACTGTCAGTCAGTTCAGTCTTCATGAGACCTCCTTAGACTAATCGACTTTGTCGTGTCGTGAAATATGGAAGTAAATAGCACCAGATTTAAGCACCTCGACATCCACAAGGTCACCTGGCTATCCCCGGAACAAAACCCGCGAAACCAAATTGATCATGATATAATCGACGGAAGGCATGCCTCCAGTGTTCTAGATGTGCGTATGTGTAGGGCGGTCAACATTGACTCCGACCACTTTCTTGTTGAATCCAAGATCAGCATGTGATTATGCAATGCGAAGAACATACGCACAGTACTGCAACGAAAGCTAGATCCGCTCAACTCTCGGTTACGCTCAAACAATCAACTTTTGAGTCCGATGACGCCGGCGGATTTTGGGAGCATATATCCCACTCCAAGCGCGCTGCCGCTGAAGAAGTCATTGGTCTCCGGTGCCCGCAACCTCGGAACCAATAGTACGATGCGGAGTATCGCATCACGATAGCAGTAAAAAACGCCACTAATAAAAAAACGCTGTAGTCAGCTGCAAAGCGAGCCGTGCGAGAACACCACCGCGAAAAGAGGAAGGAAGAGAGGGGTGCCTTTTCAGACGCAAAAAAGAGAGTGCAGAAAAAGTGAGATCATGAGGAACTCGAGGTGTACCAGAGCAAGAAGGATGCACGAAATTCTATCAATAGGTTAAGGGTCTCAATCAAGGTTTCATGGCCGGAGCATCCACTTGTAGAGATGAAAATGAAGATCTGGTACAGATACAGCACAACAATACAGCATTTCTCCAATCTACTTACTGGCGACGATTCCACCAATACCGCCCATGGAGAGAATAGTTCAACACCACCAATCAACGATGACGGAGTGGTTGTACCACCTCCTAGCCGAAGAGGTTCGATTTCCTATCCAATGGCTCAAAAACTATAAAGCAACGGGTACTGACGGCCTGTCAGCTAAATTGTCTAAAACCGGCGGCAATGAATTGATTAGGCGCATGCATCAGCTCATCAGCAAAATATGGCTAACGGAAACCATGCCTGACGGTTGAAATCTCAGCGTACTTTGCCCTATACTTAAGAAAAGAGACCCTACAATCTGTTCCAACTTTGAAGGTATCAGTCTTATTTCCATTGCATATAAGGTTCTCTTAACCGTACTGTGTGAAAGATTACAGCCGATTACAAAAACACTAATTGGACCTTATCAGTGTGGCTTTCGACCTCGAAAATCCACCATAGACCAGATTTTTACACTACGACAAGTCCTGGAAAAAAAACCCACGAAAACTAAATTGACACCTATCATCTCTTTTTCTATTATAAAGCTGCGTTCGATAGCTTCAGAAGGAAATGCCTATACGCAACAATGTATAAAATCGGTATACCTACAAAGTTGGTAAGATTTCGCAGCATGACGTTGAGCAACACATGCAGCTCTGTCAATGTTGGAAATGAGCTCTCCGAAACCTTAAGTACCGTAAGAGGTTTTAGTCAAGACGATCAAATATCTTGCGATCTTTCAACATCATCATGGAGGGGATCGTATGAAAGGACAGTGTGCATCGTAATGGCACCATTTTCTACAAGTTTTCAGCTCCTTGCGAACGCTGATGATATTGATATTATTGGCGGAGCCAAGAGAGATGTTACCGCTGCTTTCACTTCTATCGAAAAGGAATCAGCCAAAGTGAATTTGACGATAAACGAGGGTAAGACAAAGTATATGCTGTCAAAAACCAAGGGAGTGTGGCGTCTAGACTCCCACGTTTCATCTGGCAGCTATAACTTTGAAGTAGTCAAGGAGTTTGTATACCTTGGCACCGCCATTAATAACAACAACGAAGTCAGCCTGGAGATAAAGCGAAGAACAATAATTGCTAATAGGTGCTACTACGGGCTCAGTAAGCAACTAAGTTCCAGAGCCCTCTCTCGATCGACAAAACTAACACTCTACAGGACGCTCGTTCTAACTGTGATTCCTTATGGCGCTGAGCTAGGGATAGTTTTGCAAGCTAACGTAGCTGCTCTGGGGGTGTTCGAAAGAAAATTTCTTCGCAAAATCTCTGGTCCTGTTCAAGTCGGCGATGACTATCGCATCCGAATGAACCACGAGCTGTATGAGCTCTACGAATAGCTAGTTCAGCGTAAATCGACTACGCTGTCTGGGTCATGTCCATTGGAAGGGCAACGAAGCTCCGGGAAAAAACGTGGTCAAGGCGAGGGTTGTTGGTTGACGACGACGAAGGAGGGCTTGCATTCGATGGATGGACCAGGCCGTGGAAGCCCTAACCGCACTTGCTGTATCCGATTAGAGAAAGCACGCGCAAAGCAGCTCTGTTGCGAATATTTTTTTTTTCTGCTCAAGTATGGCACATTTCTTGCGGAATGTGCTTTCAAATCATTTTCTATTTATCTATTCCGTATTGTGTGACTAGTTAATAGCTGAGTCCTTCCGATGAAAGAATTGGATTTTTCTTAAACTATCGAATTAACAACACGTCAAACTTTTTTATCCTTCGGTTCAAATTAATAGCAGAGTACACTTTTTTTTAGCTCTTCATTAACTCTGCAATTTTACTCATTGCTTTGGCTTCACTTCCCAATTTTCGGAAGAATTGGGATTCAACATCCGTGCAATAGAATCTGTGTCCCACTTACTTACTTACTTACTTAGGTGGTCGTAACAACCCGTGTCCGGGTTTCAGCCGACCTCATCAGCTCTCGCCAGGCGCCACTGCTTTGCGCGCGCCTTCTCCAATCGGATACACCAAGTGCGGTTAGGGCTTCCTCAGCCTGGTCCATCCATCGGAGGCATGGTCTCCCTCGTTATCGTTGACCAACAACCCTCGTCACCTTCTTCGGTGGAGTTTCGTCGTCCATACGATGGACATGACCCAGCCCGCGTAGTCGCTGCACAGTTATACGCCGAACTACGTCAATGTCATCGTAGAGCTCATACAGCTCGTGGTTCATTCGGATGCGATAGTCATCGCCGACTCGAACAGGACCGAAGATTTTGCGAAGAACTTTTCTCTCGAACACCCCCAGAGCGGCTGCGTCAGTTTTCGAAACTACCCATGCCTCAGCGCCATAAAGCAGCACAGGTAGAACGAGCGTCTTGTAGAGTGTTAGTTTTGTCGATCGAGAGAGGGCTCTGGAACTTAGTTGTTTACTGAGCCCGTAGTAGCACCTATTAGCAATTATTGTTCTTCGCTTTATCTCCAATTTCGTTGTTAGTATTAATGGCGGTGCCAAGGTATAGAAACTCCTTGACTACTTCAAAGTTATAGCTGCCGGATGAAACGTGGGAGTCTAAACGCCGCGCTCCCTTGTTTGTAGACAGCATATACTTTGTTTTACCCTCATTTATCGTCAAACCCACTTTGGCTGATTCCTTTTCAATAGCGGCGAAAGCAGCGGTAACATTTCTCTTGGTTCTGCCAACAATATCAATATCATCAGCGTACGCAAGGAGCTGGACACCTTTATAGAAAATGGTGCCATTACGATGCACACCGGCCTTTCGTACGATCCCCTCCATGATGATGTTAAAGAGATCGCAAGACAGTGGATCGCCTTGCCTGAAACCTCTTTCGGTATTGAAGGTTTCGGAGCGGTCATTTCCTACCTTGACGGAGCTGCGTGTGTTGCTCAACGTCATTCTGCAAAGTCTGATCAACTTTGCAGGTATACCGAACTCAGACTTTGTTGCGTATAGGCAATCCCTTCTCGGGCTATCGAACGCAGCTTTAAAATCGACAAAGAGATGGTGTATGTCAATTTGATTTTCGTGGGTTTTCTCCAGGACTTGACGTAACGTGAAAATTTGGTCTATGGTGGACTTACCAGGTCGAAAGCCACACTGATAAGGTCCAATCAGTGTTTTTGTAATCGGCTTTAATCTTTCACACAGTACGCTGGAGAGAACCTTATATGCGATGGAAATTAGACTGATACCTCTATAGCTGGCGCAGATTGTTGGGTCTCCTTTCTTAAGTATAGGGCACAGTACGCTGAGGTTCCAATCGTCGGGCATGCTTTCTTCTAGCCATATTTTGCTGATGAGCTGATGCATGCGCCTTATCAATTCATCGCCGCCGGTTTTAAACAATTCAGCTGACAGGCCGTCAGCACCCGCTGCTTTATTGTTTTTGAGTCGTTGGATAGCAACTCAAACCTCTTCATGGCTAGGTGGTGGTACTTCCACTCCGTCATTGTTGATTGGTAGCTCTGAACTGCGCTCTCCATGGGCGGCATTGGTGGAATCGTCGCCAGTAAGTAAATTGGAGAAGTGCCGTCTCCACAATCTCAGCACACACTGCGTATCCGTATTCAGATCTCCATTTTCGTCTCTACAAGTGGATGCTGTAGAGAATCTGTGATTGGGAATCTGTGTCCCAATCTGAATAAAAAAAGGTGTGAAAGCTAGAATATCGCAAGAATTGATAATTTTTTTCATTACTTGTTTAACACTTTCTAAGCGGTATTTCAATACAATTATTTAAAACTTTTATAGTCAATATTTTTAACAAAAGTTCGAGTTCTTTGCATGTAGAGTTTTGTGCCAACGACCCACAACAAGCAAAATAGAGAACCGTTATCCAACTGTCGTGTACAGTGGTTATTGTTCGAAATTTTAATGCACTTTCCGTTTCTACTATTTTTCCCATCACTATATATTCATGAATAATAACTGTATTTTTTAAATCTACTCTAAGAATTTTTGCTATTAAAATATCAGAAATCTTCTTACTGCAGTGGACCGCCTCTATTGATACAGTAAAGAGGATTTTAATATTAGCATTTTTTTTTTATTATCCTTGCAGTAATGTTTTTGCCTTGCGATATTTATTTAATGGTCATAGCTAAGTTTAGCCGCCATTGCAGCATATCTATCTATTTATTGAATGCTCTTTTAAGTATTTTTAAGCATTTATGCACGCATTTTTATGAGTGTTTGTGTTAGTATATTTGTGTTTGAGCATACGAGTATGTGTTGATTTTGCTGAGCTTTCAACTGACTTCGCTGCTAAGGATTGTGGCCAGCGATTTGCTGCGATTTAAATAAAGCTCAACCAAAGCGGAAGTCAGCCAGACAGGATGTACGAACCCACATCCTTAGGACGATTGAGTTGTACACACATACACACACACACACACATTTATGTATATAAGTGGGCGTATGGAAAGCTAATGTGAACAATTGAATTGTGAACAAATTCAATACCAACGAATTTATGCAGCTATTGAGAGCCATAAATTTTCATGCTATAACCAGAGTACCGACAATTCTAAAAAGCCATAAAACTCAAAATTAAAAACAGAAAACTTTTAGAAATTTATATTGCACAAAGCAAAAAAAAAAAACAAAGAAATAGAAAACAACAGCAAAAGTTGTTGAGTTTCATCATACTATAGCAGGTTGTGCAAATTTTGAACTGGTGTCAACATTTTGTTTGACTTTGTTTTGTTGCTATGCAATGTACTGGTGCCTCTCGATGTCAGAGCCGGGGCCAAGGATGTTGCAGTTTATACCACTTTCGAGCTCGTGCTGCAGTGCATTACGTGAGCTTCAGACTAGAGAGCAAACAATTATGCGTAAAGTTCTCTTATAAGAATGTATACTAACCTTTGCATTCCTTGTTGTTGTTGTTTTTGCTATTATTGTTGTTGCCATAGTTGAGAAGGTGCTACCCATTTTACCTCGGCACCTAGTTACCGTAGCTCTTTTAAAACTGTTGATAACCACTTTAGCACGTTTATCCGATACTCACTCAATGTGTTTGACGTGGTTTCATATATGTGTGGGTGACTAGGTTACTTGGTGTACTCACTATATTTCTCCACATCAATTCGTTGTCTATCATTTTTATTTTTTTGTTTCTTGTGTTCTTTTTTTTTTTTTTTTGCTGCATACAAAATAGTATTAAGGATAAGCCAGATGTTAAAGGATGTTAAAATAAAAGCTTTATTGCTGCATTGCGGCAACACGAACGAGATAATTGCTACTTATTTGGGCTAATAAAGTGCAGAAGAAGTCGAACCTATTTGTTGTTTGAAATGTTATTAAGGAACTATTTAAGGTTGCGCGTTAAAAAAATAACGTGTTGAAATAAATTAAAAAATGAAATTGTTAAAAAGATCTTTATCTTCAGTCATGCAGTTCTTGTGCGATAAATTTAACAAACAGAGCAATTTTAGTATTCAATACGAAGAATATGTACGAAAACATATTTTATTTATGAAAATTATACCGTTTCCTTTTCTTTACCTTTTAGTTTATCCTTTTAGATAAACTGCGATAATAGAAACTTTATCTTTTTGGCTGAGTTTAATGCAAGAAAATAATTAAATACAATGTTCAACAAATTTTTTGTGTCATATCGTTATTTAAATGGGGGATAAGGAGGGTAAAGGCATATTTCCATGGATTGTTTTGGAGATATGAATAATGTTGTTTTATTAATTTCATATAGACGCTATAGTATACCATCTGAAGTACCTTTGGAAAAATTTTCAATTAAAAATATCAATAAATAAGTCCGTGGCAGCAAATCTACTCGTTACCGGATCAACTTAAACAAAAAAGGCTAAATGCGTTTAAAATGTGATATGTTTTCCTATGTAGTCATAGGACGATTTTTTTTTTGATTTTTCTATGTTTTGCAGCATTTGGAAGTGAAAAACGCGATATTAGCTAAAAAATTTCGGTGAAGTTATTCTAAAATGGGGAAAAATGGTAAAAAACTCCAAGTGATTATCTGTTGATTTATGTGTAGAAATAGTATTTAAAATTTCAGAAGAATCGGTTAAGTAGATTACGACTTCAAGAACTGTTAAACAACTTTAAGAATGACTTTTGCGAGAAAATCGATTTAGCCGGACGCTTAAAACGCTGTGTATTTGTTAGTTTTGCTCAAATTTACTTGAAACTATGACATAATACTCTAGATAAGTTGTACATTCAGAAAAAAAAAGAGTTTTTAACCTTAACTCTCCCCCTCCCTCTCCCACACCCCTTAACGATTAAGAATCGCTAAGTGAGCTTTTATTTATTGATTAACTTAACCCAGTTAACAACAGTCAATATGTACAATGAATACCACTATCCATTTCTCATGTAAAATTGGTCGTTAACTGCCAAAATATTTTTCTTTCACTCCGTTTTCGTGATATTGCCCACTGTAGGTTTTCCTAAAAAAAAAAAAAAATAATTGTTCCATTTAATTGCATATATCTCTAGACCTAACAACATTAATCAAACAACTAATGTATCAAATTAAGGCCAATAAAATTTCTTACAAACAGCGTTAACAATATTTTTGATCCAGCTGTTAGTTTTGACGGTATAAATTAAATTTTCGAGTATTTTTCTTGTTATTCAAAAAATTTCCAAAAAAAAAAATTAAATAAAATTATTGCAAATTTTGTTAAGAAATCAAAATATTTAACTCCTTTTGATATTTTTTGCTAAAAGTATGAATTTTGAAGAAAATCTACTGAGAAATGAAAAAGTTGTGTTTAATTGAACGAAGCACCCAAATTATGTCATTGGCATATAAATGTAATTGTCATATAAATAAATTGGGTTGCTGTAATATAATTTTTTATTTTCAATTTTTATTGCTCATAAGCCGTTTTTCTAAAGAAACATACGAACGAACATGTTACATTAAAACCAGGTAGGCTCATGACTGACAGTGCAACTGCCAAAACCGTCACAGCAAAACAGCTGATTTTGACACTTATGGCTATAAGAGAGTACAGTCAGTCATGCGTCTAACTGGTTTTATTGTACTATGTATGTAAACATAAATACTTCGTTTTGTTTTGACAGTTTCGGCGGTGGCGCTCTCAGTCGTGAGACCTATATTTTATTGTAGCATGTCTGCAGCTCTAGCGAGCTGTATAAAAGCAAGAACATTCTAGCATTATACCAAAAAACGTGGCAAGCAAACGAACGCACAATTTGTAACGATATAAAATAAAAAAAAAATTAAAATGATCTTCAAAATAAAATGAGTAAAATACTGTTTTGTGCGCGCCTTCTCCAATCGGATACACCAAGTGCGGTTAAAGCTTCCTTGGCCTGGTCCATCCATCGTAGGCATGGTCTCCCTCGTAGTCGTTGACCAACGACCATCGCCTCGAGCACCTTTTTCACTGGAGCTTCGACGTCCATATGATGGACATGACCCAGCCAGCGTAGTCGCTGCACAGTTATACGCCGAACTACGTCAATGTCTTCGTAGAGCTCATACAGCTCGTGGTTCATTCGAATGCGATAGTCATCGCCGACTCGAACAGGACCGAAGATTTTGGGAACAACTTTTCTCTCGAACACCCCCAGAGCGGCTGCGTCAGTTTGCGAAACTGTCCACGCCTCAGCGCCATAAAGCAGCACAGGTAGAACGAGCGTCTTGTAAAGTGTTAGTTTTGTCGATCGAGAGAGGGCTATGGAACTTAGTTGCTTACTGAGCCCGTAGTAGCACCTATTAGCAATTATTGTTCTTCGTTTTATCTCAAGGCTGATTTCGTTGTTGGTATTAATGGCGGTGCCAAGGTATACAAACTCCTTGACTACTTCAAAGTTATAGCTGCCGGATGAAACGTGGGAGTCTAAACGCCGCGCTCCCTTGCTTGTAGACAGCATATACTTTGTTTTACCTTCATTTATCGTCAAACCCACTTTGGCTGATTACTTTTCGATAGCGGCGAAAGCAGCAGTAACATATCTCTTGGTTCTGCCGACAAAATCAATATCATCAGCGTACGCAAGGAGCTGGACACTTTTATAGAAAATGGTGCCATTACGATGCACACCGGCCTTTCGTACGATTCCCTCCATGATGATGTTGAAGAGATCGCAAGACAGTGGATCGCCTTGCCTGAAACCTCTTTCGGTATTGAAGGTTTCGGAGAGGTCATTGCCTACCTTGACGGAGCTGCGTGTGTTGCTTTACGCCATTCTGCAAAGTCTAATCAACTTTGCAGGTATACCGAACTCAGACATTGTTGCGTATAGGCAATCCCTTCTCGGGCTATCGAACGCAGCTTTAAAATCGACAAAGAGATGGTGTGTGCCAATTTGATTTTCGTGGGTTTTCTCCAGGATTTGTCGTAGCCTGCAAATCTGGTCTATGGTGGACTTACCAGGTCGAAAGCCACACTGATAAGGTCCAATCAGTGTTTTTGTAATCGGCTTTAATCTTTCACACAGTACGGTTGAGAGAACCGTATATGCGATGGAAATAAGACTGATACCTCTACAACTGGCACAGATTGTTTGGTCTCCTTTCTTAAGTATAGGGTACAGATGAGGTTAAGATTAACAAGTGCGCCTGCCGTTAGGCTTAAGCAACTTCGGTTATCCGAATCGTAGGGGAATAATTCATGAAACAGACAACCATGAACTTTGTGTTGTACCACAACACGAACCCGTTTATGTTTTAACATGTAAAACATACGGGGCATCCGGTGTGGCAACATGAACATGGAAGCTGTTTCACAAACACAAAGCATCACCCAGTGCCCTGCTAATTAGGAGCATTATTAATAAATTACATACTGCCCGTAATAGCAGTACCAGTTGAGACTTCCGTAGCGACGTACTTCCATCCATCTACTGGTGGAGACGAGACCTACCCAATCTCTTGCATATTAAGACAGATATGCCAGCCCGATCGTACCATTGCGCGACCCCGCCGGTCAATCTAGACCTGTGTAGCATTCACACAACCACAACCAGTACGAGACTCCCCGAAGGGCCAGCCCTCGACAGTCATCTGGGCAACTCGATCCCGTCAAATGCGGATCCACAACATCCCCGCAAATAGACTAAGAATACACAAATACAATTATGAAAAAGTGCATTCTTACACATGACTGTGCTCAATGAGCACTTAAGGGCTAGTCTAACAATTTGCAGTTGCCGACTCAGCTGGAAGATTATTGGGCATGACCGGTACCTACTTTGGAGGACCTTTGCAATTGCCACTCTTACTCTGGCCGTTCGGATTTCACCATCCAAACATAGAGTAGTGGCCATTGTTCTCAGGGACTGCCGTTCTCAGTATGAGAACCCTTAGTTAAACAACCATTTCTACACTTCCCTCAGTGACTGCCGTGCCAGTTTGAGGGTGCGAGTCAAACTCTTGACTAGCAATCCACTTCGGAAAGCCGAAGAGCCGACACTATTATGCACGCATGCCGACACTTCACAACTGTTGTAACACGCCCATTTAAGGTCTCCATGCGGTGGATAGATAGGGTCTACCCCATCTGACGGGTAAAGACTGTCCCCGTACTAACAAGTTTTAAGGTCAATTGATATACCTTCGCAGGCTTGTTTCATATCGATATACCGAATATGACCTCCTACCAAGATGGGCGCCACCCCGAGCTCTTGGTTGGCCCTATCCGTTTTTTCGTTTGCAGGAAGAATCCTACAAACAACCCTCCTCCTTTATTGGGACAGGCAGGCGCAACCCTGGCGGAGTTAGTATAGGGTACAGACGATTTCAGCATTAACAACTTACACCTGCCGTAAGGCATAAGTAAGTTGGGCTATCCAAAACCTAGGGTAAGAGTTCATGAAACAGACAACCATGAACTTTGTGTTACCACAACACGGACCCGTTTACATTTTAGCAAGTAAAACGTACGGGGCATCAGGTGTGGCAACACGAACATGGAAGCTGTTTCACAAACACAAAGCATCACTTAGTGCAGTGCCCTGCTGATTAGGAGCATTATGAATTTTATACTGCCCGTAATAGCAGTACCATTTTATACTTCCGTAGCGACGTACTTCCATCCATCTACTGATGGAGACGAGACTTACCCAATCTCTTGCATATTAAGACAGATATGCCAGCCCGGTCGTACCATTGCGCGACCCCGCCAGTCAATCTAGACCTGTGTAGCATTCACACAACCACAACCAGTACGAGACTCCCCGAAGGGCCAGCCCACGACAATCATCTGGGCAACTCGATCCCGTCAGATGAGGATCCACAACATCCCCGCAAGAAGATCAAGAAGACACAAATGCAATTATGAAAAAGTGCCCTCTTATGTATGACTGTGCTCAATGAGCACTTAGAGGCTAGTCTAACAGTTTGCAGGTGCCGATTCAGCTGGAAACTATTGCACATGACTGGTACCTACTTTGGAGGACCTTTGCAATTGCCACTCTCACTCTGGCCGTTCGGAAAGTCAACATCCAGACACAGAGTATTGGCCATTGTTCTCAGGGACTGCCGTGCTCAGTATGAGAACCCTTAGTTTAAACAACCAACATCAACACTTCCCTCAGTGACTGCCGTGCCAGTTTGAGGGTGCGAGTCAAACTCTTGACAAGCAACACTTCGGAAAGCCGAAGAGTTGACGCTTTGACGCACGCATGCCAACACTTCACATCCAGTTTTTCCAGCCGAATTAAGGTCTCCATGCGGTGGACAACCCCATCCGACGGGTAAAGACTGTCCCCGTACTAACAAGTTTTAAAGTCGATTGCTATACCTTCGCAGGCTTGTTTCATATCGATATACAGAATATGACCTGCTACCAAGATGGGCGCCACCCCGAGCTCTTGGTTGGCCCTATCCGTTTTTTCGTTTGCAGGAAGTATCCTACAAACAACCCTCCTTCTTTATCCTGGCTTGGGACAGGCAGGCCGAAACCTGGCGAAGTTAGTATAGGGTACAGTACGCTGAGGTTCCAATCGTCGGGCATGCGCTCTGCTAGCCATATTTTGCTGATGAGCTGATGCATGCGCCTTATCAATTCATCGCCGCCGGTTTTAAACAATTCAGCTGACAGGCCGTCAGCACCCGCTGCTTTATTGTTTTTGAGTCGTTGGATAGCAACTCAAACCTCTTCATGGCTAGGTGGTGATACTTCCACTCCGTCATCGTTGATTGGTGGCACTGAACTGTGCTCTCCATGGGCGGCATTGCTGGAATCGTCGCCAGTAAGTAAATTGGAGAAGTGCTGTCTCCACAATCTAAGCACACACTGTGTATCCGTATTCAGATCTCCATTTTCGTCTCTACAAATGGATGCTCCGGGCTTGAAACCTTGGATTAGACGGTTAACCTGTTGATAAAATTTTCGTGCATCCTTCTTGCCCTGGTATACCTCTAGTTCCTCACGCTCACGCTTTTCCTGCTCTCTTTTCTTGCGACTGAAAAGGCGTTTTTTTTTTTTGTTCTATGGATATAAAAAACGTGAGATGACAAGTTGTTTCTTTTAGTGTTTTTTCTTATTTAAGTCCGGAATTTCTAATGATATTGTTATAAAAAATTTAAACTTATGGCTTTTATTTTATTGAAATTCCGCCCAAACTTAGTTTCGAAAATTCCAGTCGAGCGCTCTTCCACAGAGCTATTGATCGCTTTAAAAATAGGAAGCATGGTTTTGCAGTTGTTTAAAAGCGTTGATGAATTCGCGTGACGTTATGGCCTTTTCTGTTAATACAATTATTTACGATAATTCATTGAAGTATTTAAGAGCAGTTCATTGAATGCATTTTCTTAGAGTGTTTTATTGAAACATATACGGGGATTTCCGGGGAAAAAATATAAAATATAAAAACGGAGAAAAAATATAAAAAAAGAATGAAAAGGGCAAATTTTTAAAAAGGTTTTTTATAAATGCGTAGTAATTAAGTAGCACTATATTAAGTAAAATAAATAGAACAATCGGCCCTAAGGATTTAAGATAAAAGCAAAACTATACCCTGGCGTGACGTTACAAAAAACAGTTTTCGACTTGGATTAAAAAATTTGCAAAGCTATGCGCATTGCGCAAGACTTTTTGTATAAAACCTTCTTTAGAAGAATTTAAAATAAAATAAGTTTATTTTCCATCTAATCAAATTTAAAATCTTTTGCCGTTTTTTTTTTTTATTATTAGGCTGTCATGTGATGTGACGTTACTGACATTACGTTACTTAAATTTCCATTGTAATTCAATTGGGTAGTTAAGTAAATTTATATATATATATATATATATATATATATATATATATATATATATATATATATATATAAAAATTATATATTATATATAAAAAATTTTATATATTTTTCCTCTCCTTGCTTCAACCATTTTTCATTATTTTTAGTCAATGCCTTCCATTTATAATAAACCATTTGCCATAACCATAATAAGCATTTGTGAAACAATGCAGACGATTTGTTCATTTTGGAGATAGATGGGGAAAGATAATATCATTAAATAAAAAGTCTTTAATAACTTTGAATTTTTGGGTCACGGTGGACTTTTTAGTGGAAATGCCCAGATAGTATTTGCTATTGAAAATTGTATATTTCAATTGAAAGCTTAATGCTTTCATCAATAATTAAGCCTGTATAATACTTCATTAAATTTCTCATTTTTTTGTCATTGAAAATTAAACTAGAGCAGTTCAAATAGTACGAATGCATAGATTCAATTGGTATGAGTGAGTACGCATATAGTACGAATTGGAGAAAAAAAATGTGTGACGGATTGCATTTTCAATGCATAGATTTTGACATTTCTCTTAATTCGTTCGTCGTTAAGTTTCGTTCAAATATATTCTGTGAAATATTTTGCTGTTCATAATTAATTTGACATTTTTAGAGAAAACAAAATTATTCAAGAAAAATTAATGCCAAATTGAAAGTGATGTATGTAGCTAATATTAATTTATTAAATGCATCTGCTCTTTAAAGTATAATATACGTGTAAATTTTTCAAAAAAAAATTTTTTTTTTCTTCATAGTTTCTAGAATATACCTACAAGTTTTTATAACGATACCTGACATTGCAGATTAAATAATAGTAAGTATATCAACCCATAATTTTAAAAATATATGCAAAATTTCGAAGAACAAAAGCTTTAAACGCGATTTCCTCGAAACTAGTTTTTTTTTTAAACGGCTCCACAGATAACTGAAATTTATTGGTTCAATTTCCATGAATCTTAATTTTGTCCTTTAAGCATTTCCACCCCCCCCCCCTCCCCCCCCTTTAAATTCAAGTGCCTACTATTTTTTTGTTTTTTTTTATTGACAAAAACGCGCGAAAGTCTACCTCTACCTCTACCTCTTTTTTTAATTCTTTACTTTAACTTTCCCCATAGTTTTTAAAAATCCCTCCAGGGGTCGTGCGTAGGGGGATGCCAAATTAGTGGTCTGTACTTTAAAATGACATTTGAGTTTTTTGTTTCTGATACATGGGAAAGGCGATATCTATCGAACTGTTTTGTATGTATTATTATTTAATGTAATTTTCAGCGCCCTCTATATAAAAGCCAGAAAACTATTTAACAAAAAAAATTCTTTTCATAATGTACTTTTTATGTACAATAAGCTGTACAATTTTGAAAAAAAATTATAGCTCCTTGTATCTAACAAAAATTTTTGAAACAAGCTGTGTTTTATTAGTTTTTACACGTATATTATAACTTAAAACACCAGAAATAAAAAAGTAACAACGTTTATCCTTTTTTTACAAAATATGTCTGTCCTGCCCATGCGCCACTTGTTTTCAGATTTTAAAATTGGACAAAAAAATTAAGTATCATACGGGCTTTACCATAAGCATAGTGTTTGAATCAAAGTGGAATTATTTTGAATACAATCATTATAAATTGCAATCATCAAGCATCATTTGAAACATTTTTTTCTGTTTCTCATAAATTAAAATCACACAATCAGTTTTTTGAGCCTAAAAATAAAGAAATAGTTACTTACGTGAGGGGATTTTTTACTTTTGTACCATAGAAAACAATGCTCGTTGTTACTATTTTTGTTGTGTAGCCCAAGCATATCAAAATATTCAAAAGCAACCTTTAACATTTTGTACACCTACGGCTTGCATATTTTTAGAACTGCAAAGCCACATCCAATGGAAAACTGCATACTTGCTTCAGTGCAGGAATAAAGCTATTAATTTGATATTAAATTCCAATCCCGATTTCAAAATAAATAAATTTCAAAACTTTTGCTTACTCAGCGCCATGTTGTTTGCATATCTCTGAGGTAAAACACACACGAAATCAAAACGTGTCAAATATTAAATCAACAGTTGGACGAACGCGCTGCAGCGATGCTACCTGTCTAGGTGGAATGCTTGTTCAGTCTTGAAAAAGAGAACGAGTTAGAAAAAAAATTTCGTTTGAAATTAAGCAACATTTCGTTCATGTCGAGCAACTTGAAAATGTGCAGTTTTGAGCATTGATTTGAATGTTGCGCTATTTTTTTTGCGCTTTTGGTATTTCAAATCAACACACTAGAATCCTGCAAAGCAAGCTAGCGTCACCCACTACAACGCCCCATTGACAACATTGACAAAGCTCACTCGAACACACACACACACACACACACACACACTCATTCACTCACTCACACTTACACAGCCAACACAGAGTGCAAATCCGCTAGAGTACGGCAACAAAGTAGAAAACAATGAGTGGAAACGACGAAGTTATTTGCTGAACGTATTATTTACAGCGAACAGCAAACGCTAACGTACAGAATTTTTAATACCAAAACAAGCGAAATGCCAGCGCTTCTCGGTCATGTGCGATTTTTCAATTTTCATGCACAGAATACAAAAAATGTAGGAATGTGTGTGTAAGCAAGTTTTTTTTTACAGTGACCAAGTCAACCCACAACCAAAGAAAGGCACCTACGTCGCTTGATTTGCTTCAACTATCATCCACTTCCTGTCGTTGACAAACATTTTAAAACTATGGATCAACAACGTTGATTAATTGGATATCAACGGATTGTAGAATGAAATTTTCAATTTCATGCAAAGAAGTTAAAGAAGCTTAAGCAAAGAGATCACCTTGGTGAAAGAATAACTGTAACTGTAACTGTACTTATTTATTTATTTATTTATTTATCGGCCAAAGAAGGCAATTTACTTATTCTAACTTTTTTTTTTTTTCTTCCTCTTCCTTCTTGAACGACATGATTTCACGAACACGTCAAAATGGAGAGGAATAAAGAGAAATAAAAGTAAGAGTACACATACTTAAGGGTACTCACATACCCTTAAGGATGTATTAGTTACTTAAGGTACATACATACTAGAAAGAGGGGAAGATGAGAAAAAATATCAAAAGCTGGGTTAACTAGGAAGAGAGAGAGACTTTGATAGAGATCGCTTGAACGAGGATTTGGACATGGAAGGTGAGTAATGGTCGGATATATTATTAAATTCTCTACAGCAACGGCTGATGGGTTCAACTTGCATATGCAATATGATGCCGATATTCTGTTAACAGAGTACAGCGGAGTATGCCTTGTACGTCTTATAGGGCCATTGAGAGTAATCTTGTTAGAGATGTGTTCGCAGTTAGTTACACCGTTCAGAACATCGAAAGTAAAGCATGAATCCAATACCGTTCTTCTTATTGATAGTGGCATCAAATTTAATAGGATGAGTCTGTGTCCATACGGTGGAAGGCTACAATACTCAATGGGGTTAAAAGTTTCTCTCAGAGCAAATAGTAAGAATTGCTTTTGAATGGATTCTATTCTATCACAATGGGATTCAAAAGCTGGATTCCAAATAATGCAGCCATATTCGAGTATTGGGCGCACCAGCGCACTGTACAGGGATGTCGTGACCCACACATTTTTGAATTCACATGCTCGTCTTTTAATGAAACCGAGCAGTTTACTGGCTCTGGATAACATTCTATCATAGTGTAGTTTAAAGCGCAGTTTGTTGTTCAAGACCACTCCAAGATCAACTATACCATTGACCCTGATAAGTTCGATATGGTTGAGGCGGCAGTTGTGAATTATAAGTTGGTTTCTACGGGAGAAACTAATCACGTTACACTTATTTACACGTATTTACATTTACATTATTTACTTATTTACATTACACGTTACACTTAATGCTAATGAGAGGTTTAACTGTAAGAAGTTGACATCTTCCTGCGACTTAATTACGTGGCAAATTTTTAGGTCGTCCGCATACATAAGATGTTGAATATCCTTCAACACTATCGACAAGTCAGATATGAAGATATTGAAGAGAAGACGCCCAAGGTGACTAGCTTGCGGTACTCCAGAGGAGACCTTGATTTTCTTCGACACCATTGCTTGGAATTTAACATAGTGGGATCTACCACGGAGATAAGTTGATAGACAACTAAGTAAAGGCAAAGAGAAACAAAATTTTTGTAATTTATGTACTAAGATGCCGTGATCAATATGATCGAAGGCTTTACTGAAATCAGTATAAATAGCATCTATTTGGTCTCATTTCTCCTTCTTGCTTAAAACGTCAGAAACCATTATAATGAGGTTAGTGGTGGTGGACCGACCTTTTCGAAAACTGTGCTGCTGTTCATTTAGTCGTGGATTGATAAGGTGTGTTAGCTTTTCACAAATAATTTTTTCAAATAGCTTTGGTATGGCTGGCAAAATTGCTATGCCTCTGTAATTTTCAACCGAACTTTAACCACCTTTTTTGTATATTGGTATTAGATGGGAAGTTTTCCAATAAGAGGGGAACTCTCCAAAAGAGAGTGATTTGTTAAATATTATATATAAGGGCGCAAGTAGTTGGTCTAAGCATCGCACCAGTAGCGTTGGGGGAATTAGGTCTGGTCCAGGTCCAGATTGTATCTAAACCTTTTATTACACTATATGTTGCAAATTCGGAGTGGGGGGAAAAACATTAGGCTGAGTAGTTGGTGAACAGAATACCTCATTAAAATCACCCGCAAAGAGGTTGCATATTTACTGAGGGTTGGAGGAGACAATATTACCTTTAAACATGGCTGAAGGGTAACCGGCTGATTTCTGCTTCAAATTAACAAGTCAAAAAATGTTTTGGGGTCCGCGACAATCTTTTATGTTATATATGTGTTATATTTTGCGTCTCAGATGTGTTACATTGGATGTAAAAATTAAAAAACACTAATTATTTTTCTTAAATGTGTTCAAAAAATAGAAGAAAATGTGTTTCGAAAAAAACGCATTTAAATGTTGAATATTTTGAATTCATCAGCTGACCCGTCCGGCTTAAAATTACGTAACTTCGTAAATACTACAGATACCGAATTGAAATTTTCAGGAAATATTCTAATATGAGCTATGATATTTTAAAAAAAATTGATTTTTTTTTGACTTGATAAAGGTTCTCCTTTTAACAGTGGTGACGATATAACACTGTTGGCGTTAAAATTTATGAAGCTATGACCACTGCTAACACGAATTCGTACTTTTACTCTCTAGCAAAAAGTGCTCAACGCTCCAAAGAAGTTTTCACTTCAAAAATAAGTTTATGCATCGACCGCTCCACCCTTGCAAACATAGGTCTGTGGTGTATTATGAGTTTAAGTAATATCATATAGTAAAAGATTTAAGTTACTCATGTACTTTAAAAGTACGAATATCATGAAGTAATACTTGGAACAATAATAATTGTGTGATAAAAATTAAGTAGTGTAAATCAATTTTTCTCTCAAATTGGGGCTAGCGTAACCGCGGGCAATAGTAAGCTATGCATAAAAATGTGTCAACATGCGGAAAAAGATGTGTGCCAAAAAATGAATAGAGTATATGTGTGCATGAGTACCAAAAAAAAAAACACTCTATAACACACAATCAGGGTATTCGCAATTAATTAAAACTGTTGAAAACCAAAGCAAAGTTTAGATTGATGGAAATGATGGCTCACAGCCATGGAGGCAGATTTGGCGTTGATTACAGCAACGCTAAACTACGAACGGAAGCACCTTCATTGTGGCGAATGCAATATTATTAACATGAAAGCCACAGGCATACATATCTCTATGCACACAATTCAAAACTACTCACACACATTACGATACAAATACCCATGCACACACACACACGCCAATATCCTGACATCATTACCAACATTTGAGCAAATACGAAAAAAAAAAAAGAATCAAGGTTTTCAAGCGCCAAATTCGAGTCGCAAATTTGAATGTGTCAATCGATTCAAAATGATGATCCCACAAATGAAGAAGTGGCCGCACACAAACACATAAGAACACGCACCACTACCCACACACACACACACACTCAATGCAACAACAATCAGTATGAAATAGGGATGGGATTATCTGAGCTTTCTCCAATCCCAGGATTTTTTTTTTTAAATACATAGTTAGTGCCGGGACTTAAAAAGAAAAAAATTTTATTGTTAAAACGGGCTATGTTTTTAATTAGTAGAAATTTAAATAAATGCAAAAAGTTGCCATTATTGAGTATAAGATGATGCAAATATAAAAATCAAAATATATAAAATAAGATATTCTGACTGTTATTTTGCTGATCAATGCTAATTCAACGAAAAATATCACGCCAGTGGTGAATACATATTTTTGCCGGACCTTGCAAGCAGTCATTATTCGAAATTAACGATGGATTGGCTGTATGAACAAAATATTCAATTTGTACCAAAAAGGGACAATCCTCCAAACCTCCCACAGGCACGTCCAATCGAAGATTTTTGGAGCATACTCAAACGTAAAGTGTACGAGAAGGGCTGGGAGGCTCAGAACGAGCAACAGTTGATACGCAGAATAAAGCGCAAGTTGAAGGAAGAGTTGAAGGAAGAGTTGATGGATGGGTTGAAGGAAGAGCAACTGTCTTCCAAAACATGATTTTGAAGGTTCGATACAAACTGCGAAAAATCGAAGACAACGGACCGTTAAGTATTCTCTAAATGTGTTTCTTGATAGTTTTTGAATAAAGGTTTATACCATTGAGAACGAATTTAATACTGTTGGTTTGTTGTTCAAATGGCGAAAGTTTGAATTTAGTCTCAAAACTTTTTACACATATGATAGTCCCGGCATTTTCGCAACTTACAAAATTCCAGAATCCTTGGATTCCGGGACTATCCTCCCTAGTACAAACCTAACCCAGTGTTCACCATTTGAAGTAGCAAACTTGGCTTTGCATAGATTTCAGCGGCGTCGTTTGTCGGTGTCCTTGCTCAGTGTCCTAAATTTCAACTTCCGGTTTGGATGACAGAATCACTTGTGGACATGGAGGTGAGCTCAGCACATCTCAACTCTTCTCTTCTTGCTGGCCAAAGCATGTTCTTCTTCTTGCTGTTGTTGCTATTGTTATTGTATTATTGTTGTTGTTGTCAATCACAAAATACCAGCAACATCGAAGACGCAAATGCCTTGATTTGATGCTGACGGATGAGCAGCACACAGCCTGATTGAAGTTTGGGTTGACGCGTACGATGTGTGATTGAGTTGCAGGATATAATGATTCTGCCGCATCTCTTAATTAACATTCGTCCACGAAGATTGAGTGAAAACTTTGAAATATCGTTTAACTTTTAGTATTTAATTAACTCAAATGCTACTTAGCCAAAAAAAGTATAAATATTCCGGCTAATGCAAAGATATTCCATTTCAAGGAGGACGCCGGCCATAGGGCCGTTTATTAAAGAGGTTCATTATAGTTAATTGCTGTCTATTTTATGGAAAATCTTAAACAGTACAATTACTTTTATTTATAACAACACAAAGTTTAATGCGAACACTTGACTTATGTTCTATGATAGTTTCGCAAAATTTTGGAAAGTTGAGTAGAGCCGAAAATAAATCAAACTATGTTATGGAGTAAATTTCGACATTGAAGCATGTAAATTATTTAAAATCACTGTTAGTTTTTTTATACTGTTAATATTATTGAAAACAATAGAATTTTTGTTAAATTTTGCAAAGAATCAGAATCTATATTAAAAAAAAAAAAAAATCAATTCTTGTTTGTTTGTTTGCTTATTTGACTTGTATACAAATCTAAACTGCTCAATGGATTTCCCTCAAATTTGTCACATACTCGTATATAACTAGCATTCTGGAATAGTTTATTGCATACTTATTTTGGACATGCCCTTTCCACCATCTTTTAATATATGCAAATGCAAATAAAATCCAAAATAATTTATTCTTATTTGCAAAGAAAAATAGACACCAAGAAACAATTTACTCTTTTAAAGATAATTTAATGTTTAATTTTTTTCAAAGATATCCCACAATAGGCAGTTTTTTTCAAAGAAGGAAGATCAAGTTCGAAAATGGGCCCAATTGGATGAAAACCACGCCTACCTCCCATACAAAGTGACTTTATATTAACCGTAAAATGTCTTTAAAATCCACAAAAATTAAAGAAATGCCTTGAAATTCAGCAAGTGAGCTTTGCTCTTCAGTCTTAATCCTGGCTATGAAATTTGGAAAAATCGGATGAAAACCACGCCTACCTACCGTACATAGTGGCTTTATTTTAAAAGTAAAATCTCTTAAAAATTTGCTCAAATTAAAGATATGTCTTGAAATTTTTCATATAGGCTTTTATATATAAAGAGATTAAATTTGAACTTATCTGACTATATGACTTAAGCCCAGTCCATTTGAGACCAGTTTTTATAAGATTTGGCCCATCCAACCTTTGTTTTTCTATTCGAGAAACGAGCATGGGTTTTTTGGCTGGGCGCCGCGCTCTGAGACCCATGCTGTCAAGCCGCCTCTGAACTGTTCTGTCACTACTTTTTTTTGAGTCATCATGTGAAACATTTTATAAATTCGTCTATCATGTTGAAATCGATTTGTATCACAGATTCTTCTAATTTGATGATCGTCTCTTTCCGTTGACTTTTTGGGCCGTCCGCTATTCTTTTTACGGGCCATGGAGCCAAATTTTTCATAATTTTGTATCGCATTTCTTATACTCCACTCATCTGTACCTACTTTAATAGCAATCTGACGTTTGCTTATTTTATTTTTGTAAAATGCAAGAATTAGAGCTTTTTTTCTAAAGAAAACATCATCTTAATATTAACTTTACTTAAGCACTTGCTTCAGTAATAACGCACACAAATTGGTTAAGCACGTAATGCAATTGAATTATTTTTCCAAATAACTGCCACAACAAAAACCATGTTATAACATAAAATAAACACAAGGTTGCCATTTCTCTCTAAATGAATTTGTTATTTAAAGTTGGGATTTTGTAAAAAAGTTTAGTGTGAGAATTTTTTTGGCGACGAGTGTATATGTGCATTAAAAACTAACATGCGTACAACAGTGTAAATATGTATGAAGGAAAATTTGTTGTTGTCTAATTAATCGATGTAATAAGAATTTGCTGGTTCTTTAGTCTCAAAATATGTATACCGTTATCTACAACCTAACCTGCAACAAATCTTTTGTCCACTGTTAGAAATAGCTACGTGTGCATCAGTAACAAAGATCTGAAAATTATGGGGTTGTAATTGTATTGATCAGTTGAGGGTCATTTCCGAGGTAAATTTGAATTGGATTTGATAAAAGGATTGAACAGGAAAAGTTAATAGATGATTTTTGTATCTTGTTTCTACTTATTTTTGCATGTCTGATATAAAGCATTTTTACTGATTTGTGGGCGGTAAAAGTGAGCGTGACAACATTTATATTTACATAGTAACTGCCACTTGAATCAATAGCACCTGCATACCAAGATTCACTATCAAAACTTGAACATCTCAGGAGTTAAAATACTTTCTGAAAAGTGAGCGTAGATATAGTTTGACCACGCCCATTTTTCCCACAGTCACCGAACGTAACCATATGTGCAAAATAACCAAATTTTAGTTTTATACGAATAAAACCGTCTGATATATAGCATTTCTTATGGTTTGTGGGCGATAGAGCCAATTTGGGTTGTATGGGAGCTACCACGCCCCATGGTCCAATCAACACCAAACTTCACAGGAACACTTTCAGAATGTTGCTTCAGTATCCCTAAAAATTTCATAAAGATTGGTTCAGTGGTTTTGGAGACTATACGTGATATACACACATACCCACATACATACATCCATTTTTATATATATAAATAAAGAAGAAGATAGATAGATTACTACTCTTTCCCTTCAAAATGAGATCTCGAATGGTGACGTACATAATCTTTTCAAAACTTATCGCCATTTTAAGAAGTCATCCGCAAGCAAAAATGTGTGACAAAAAAGGTTTGAACTTATTGCAACTTTGCTGACGTATATTTCAAACATTATTTTAGTTTATGTTTTTCTCGATATTTTTCTCGATTTGGTGCATTTCACTAGAATTCAATAGAAATCCAAATCAAATCATGAAGTATCAATATTTAAAAATCTAAATATTAGAACGCATTCAACACATGCGACGCTGATTTTCTACGCTAGTTTTGCATTTAACTATTTTCCAGATCATTGTTTTTTATTATTTTTGTTTTTTTGTTGATTTCTTTTTGTGAAACTGCAGAGGAAAAAACTGCAAATAAAAGCAATACTACAAATTATTTTTGAAATTGGAAAATTTTGAACATTCAAGTTAATGCAATGTTGGCATGCGAGTCAGAGTACACACACACAAGCACGTCAAACCAAACAAAGCCCAACAAATGAGAAATATCCCTAAAAAACATATCGGAAACGGATATAAAATGAAGATTATTATGAAAAGCAGACTTATAATACTTGCGTATATTTGGAAATTTGGAAGAAGCGGATATAATTTGATCAAATGATATTTAAAAGAAGCTTGTAAATTTTGTAGTTAACTTTCATAAGTTGAAATAAATATAACTGCATATCATTAACGACACTTATATTTGTACAATCGATCCGAACAATTACAACATCTGCATAAAAATCCTTTTTGTAATTATCCTAACATCCGTTTTATATCCGTTTTTTCCACCACCTAGTTAGTTCCTCTGTCTTTTAGGTACAAGAAAAACACATTTCACACAATGAAAATAGAATGTGCCTTAGTTGCCATTTCGATGTTGTTACCGCTATTGTAGCGGAATATCGTAAAAAAAAGGTATAGCAGTTAAAAAACTAACAAATTTTAAATCCACACAAAGAGAACAAATAAAACATTTCAACGCTTCTATTTAA
The DNA here is from genome assembly GCA_914767935.1 of Coremacera marginata. NCBI lineage: Eukaryota > Metazoa > Arthropoda > Insecta > Diptera > Sciomyzidae > Coremacera > Coremacera marginata. The sequence continues at coordinate 146,309,763 of OU612045.1, forward strand.
CTGTCAAACTTGGCTTCAGTTTGCGCAAAACACACTCAGTTCGTCGCATGTATGGCGTGCAAATATGCAAATGTGTGAGTAATTTGGATTTTCATGTTTCTAATACGCTTAATTTGCATGCCATCACCACCGACGTAGTGGGCGTAAAAGAGGGGTTCATTGAACCGCGTCGCATCACGTGCAACACGATATCGTAAAGAATAAGCTTTATCAAATTTGTACGAAATCGTTGAACTTTAATGTCATTTTGATAGCCTGGCAAATAAGCCGGAAGTAGTAAACGGCGAATGTCAAGAGTTTGTTGATTGGGAAAACTTTTTTAAGGAAAATCTAACATTTAAAAAAGGAAAAATAATAATTTAAAAAAGGATCTGCTCAAGAAATTTTATATCACACTTAACTGCGATTCAGATCAAATGTCCTTAGTGGTTCTGAAGAGATGGCAAATTCAATGTTTTAATTCAGATAATCTTTTCAATTAATTATTTTGCCTAGCCTATAAAATTTTATTTAAACAAACATAAATTGTCAGTCGTCAGCATTGAGATGACAATCTTCAGTCTTTTCCTGTCTTCCTTCCTTGAAGCGATTCTGGGTTAAGTCCAGTAAACCGAACCATGGATAAAAACCAGTAATATTTATAATAATATATTTATTCATTATTTTTGCATGAAATGTATGGCTTTATTGAGCATAGTTAGAATGATTCGATTTTGTTGAAATATGCAGTGTTATATTCGATAACTTGTTGGCATTTTGAAGGTAATTCCATTATGCCTCTCTCGTAGAACTTTTGTCCCTATTGACAAAAATCATGCATAGTAAATGTTCACAAGCTTCTGTTGTGGCGCATGTTTTGCTAACAAAACTATTTGACTTATCATAGATCTCTTGTAAACTTCCCGATCATAGCCCAAAATTTTTTTCAAGTTTTAGTTTGGTGTTATATGAAGTTTATTTAAAAAAAAAAAAACGAAATGGCCATTTCAAGGACTTTGACCGAGCTTCTTATGCTCAATGAAGTTTATTTACTATAAGTAAAAGTTTCGTCAAACCTGTAGTTTTCAAAATGTCATCACCGCAAGAGAAAGAGAGCGATAACAGCAGGCGATTTGTCAATGTGGCAAACGCAGTACGCCGTTTGTAACAACTGGGTCAATAACTTCCGAAGTTTACCTAAAGGAGTGTTTAAAGAAGAGGCTTTTACCACTAGTAAAGAATCACTTAATCGTTACACTATTTTGGCCTGACCTAGCTACCTGCAGTGTAAAATAATTTCATTTAAAATTAGTTTCCGCCCTTTTTTTTACACTACAGACTGCTCATTCTTCCAAAGAACATGTGTGGAAAATACGGAAGAAGACAAACAAAGGCTTTAGAAGCAGTTCGATTAAAATTAAAGCGGCACGCCCCTGTCTTATTCCACCCAAGATCTTAGACTAATCAATGATCATTATTCCAAAGAATATATTTGCAAAATTTAGTTGAAGTCAGAAAAACGGTGTAGAAGAAATTCCATTAAAATAAAAGTATCACGCCCCCTGTGTTATTCTGCCCACTTTATAAAGTACGAACTGCTCCTTATGGTAAAGAATATATTTGCAAAATTCGGTTAAAATCAGACAAATGGTATAGAGGGAGTTCGATTCAAACTAAATGTACACGCCCCTTGTCCAATCCCACTCACTTTTGCAGGCTTAAAACTTCTTATTATACTGTGCGAAATTCGATTGAAATCGAAGAAACGGTGTAGATGGAAATAGATTAAAAATAAAGTGCCACGCCCCCTGTATAGTACCGCTCACTTTAATAAACTAACGACTGATCCTTATGCCAAATAATATGTGTGCAAAATTTTGTTTTAGTCGGCCAAACGGTGTAGAGGGATTTCGATAAGAATTAAATTAGCACGCCCCTTGTCCACTCCCACCCTCTTTTGTAGGCTTAAGACTTCTCATTAAACTAAGGAATATATGTACGAAATTTGGTTGAAATCGAACAAACAGTGAAGATGGAGCTTGTTTAAAAATAAAGTACCAGCCCTTGCCTAGTGCAGCCCAATTTTATAAACTAGACTGCTCAAATTACCAAGGATTATGTGTGGAAAATTTGCTTGAAATCAGACACACGGTGTAACAGAAGTTCGATTAAAAGTAAAATGCCACACCCACTTTTTTAATCGGAAGACTCCACATTATACAGAAGTATATATGTATGGGTTGGATAAACGATGTGGGTGCCCTGTAGGAAAATCAACTAATTTAAAAGTAGTTGAAAAAGTAGCTTTTTGTCAACCACAACTAGTTGAAATTCTGACTTTTTTTCTTAGAATGAACTAACATATTTGATGTCCGGTGATGTCCGCTAAATAAGTCAATTGACTTTCGTCTGCATATATTTTCAACTACTTGTTAAACTAGTTCAATTTAAATTATTTTTTTAATTACTTTAAATAACCAATTGAAAACTATTTAATATTCCACTTACTGAAGATGAATTTAAAAGCATAAACATTTTAAATTTCTATACATCAAAGAGATCATTTATTTGACTGTTTTGAAAAATACATAAATCATGCCAAAAAAATCATGCCTGGTCGACACAAATAAATTCTGAAATATAAAATCTGCTAGCAAAATGTAAACAAAGTAAAAGTGATCAGAGTTTTTTAATGGAAAATTGTGAAATGTCGTTCTTTGTGGTGTTTTAATTGATTTTACATAAAATAATTCAAAAGTGATTCATGCCAAACTTCATTGGCAGTTAATTCAAAAGAGGACTAGTCATTACATTCAAGGAGCGCAACAGAAGTACGCTGCGAGGGTAGATATAATTTCATTATTCCTTTCTTCATTGGACTATTTCTGCTTCCAACAGGTGATAGTTTCAGAAGCTGAAGGATCTCTGCGCTTATATGTGAGCATGCGTACCACGGAAGCAGTTTCCAAAAATGGGCACGCTACCGCCCGGGTACATGAGCGAAGGTACCGATCCAATTGATCGGAATTGTGTGGATACTGCGCCTGTTATTTAACACGAGCCATCTTTTTGATGCTTCATTTCAAAATATGAGGTAAACAAGCGTGTCGACGGGATTTTCCACGCTTTGCAACTATCAATCATGGTCGATGGACACACCGATATTTTGCTTAGTGCTTCTTTTAAGTGTCAATCGCAATGAAGTGATGAAACAGACTTGACGCTACGTAGGGAAAGGCGTGCGTCTTTACTATTGAAGTGATGAGGTGTTTGCTGATTGGTTAAACAATGCATCAATTTCCGTACAGAGTCCATATTGTGCAATGTTCGCTAAACACTACCAGTTTCTAATTTGAATATCTTAAATAATAAAGAATTTTTAATCGTTTCACAGGGTTTTGAGGCAGTTTATCAGTTTAAAAGTGTGCTTACCACATCTGTCTTATAGCTCAATGTCGTAAATAAAAAAATATGTCTTTTTGGAACAAAATTTTAGTGAAGCCTAAAGTTAATAATATTTAATGAAATAACATGGTTAAATATATATATAAACTTGTAATCTAATAAAAATTTGCAATTAAAACATGTCAAAATCAGAGTAGTTGACGCTTTAATATAATTCAAAGTAGTTCATCATCCACTTGTTTTAACGTAGTATTTCAATAACTTTATATATAATGCAATAAAAACTATTTATAATTGAAGACCCCGCCTTAATATAATTCAAAGTACTTCATATACTAGTTTATTTTAAACTAGTTTTTTAATTAGTTGTTTTTAAAAACAAGTTAGTTTGTTCCTATAGGGTGGAATTTGGGTACATACAGTCACAATGACATTCAGTTTTATACATTTACGAAAGTTTTTCTATTTTGATGAAGTCCCTTTGTATGGCAGGTAGGCCTGGTTTTTATCCGAAATTGCCAAATATGGTTCATATTATATATCAAAGCTTATGTGCAAAATTTCAAGATATTCCTATACTTTTTGTGGATTATAGGGGTTTTGTAATTTAGATAGGCTTGGTTTTCATCCGATATGGCTCATTCTCAAACTTGATCCCCATTTTTAGAAAGAAGCTTGTATTTTGAATTTCATTGCGATAACTTAAAAATTACGGCTGTAATCGTGATCACAGACGGACACACAGAAATCGACTCAAGTGGTGATGCTGATAAAAAATATATACTTTTATATACCTGCCACGCTTCCTTATTGACGTTACAAAGGGAATGACAAAGTAAATATATAACCTTACGCAGTACGCGTTGGGGTATAAAAATCTGTTAACGCATTCACATGTTTTGCGAATTTTTTTTTCACAAAATTCTTTAAAAATGTTCCTTCAATTTTAAATGACGAAAAGAGAAATAACAAAAATGTGAGACTTTTATTTCAAATTTATATATTTAATTACAACTATTATTTAGGCTTGCGGTGAATAGTGAAGGTCCACCAATAAAAACGATAATAAAATGGCAGAACAAAAGTAAGCTGACACTCAATTTTACTATTGGGGGTATGGCCACTTTCCTTTCGGTTTCTGGCAAAACATAAGTCAGCAAATCCAATTTTTATTTTAATGCAAATTTGTTTAATCTGCACCGAGAAAAAAGCTTATGTTAAATTGAAAAAAACCTAGTATAATTTATAAGATGGCTTTGGCAGTTTTCAGCCTCCCAAGTCAATACATGTTGACTTGCCAATTTTTAGTTGGGTGATAAATAAACCAAGTATTTGGTAATTTTTTATACACATTCTATTAAAAAAAATTTAATATTAAAATATATAATTTTTTTCGGATTTTGGTTTTTCTTATTTTCCTTTTTTTTTAAGCTGCCGTTGCCGCCTCTCGTTCTGTGATTTGCTTGACTGAAATCGGCAACTGCAAAAATTTTTCTTTTATCATCACCATTTTTTCTTAGAAATCAATGACTTCTCGGCTTTTCTTGCTGCTTGACGTCTATTAAAACAAGAACATTAAATTAAATTAAATTAAATATCAAATACAAAAATTTTATTTAACTTCGCATGCCGTTAAGATTTGAACCCACACCAGCCAATATCACTGTGTATAAAGTCACTACACTATGCATTCAACCAAACTCCTTCGTTACGCAGAGTGATTTACTAAATATTAACTAAAACTGAAGCTATGCTGCAGCATAACACAATAATCTATTAAAAGATTTTTATTGTATTGTTATCAGCAGAATACTGCGACACAGTGAATCGGTTAATACAGGATCTGTTAACATAGCTACAGTTATGTCAGCAAGTAGAAGCAAGGCTGCTTGGATCAGTGGGTAGAGCGATGGATCAGCACCAAAAGTTCCGGGCTCGATTCCACACGGCGGGCAAAGACATTCTTTTTTCTTTTTTCTTTTCCTTTTGTTGATGAAATGTAATAAAATTTACTGGTGTGAATATTAACGAGTGTTTTTTAAATAACTTTCTGTTATTTTTGAATTTGAAAGTAGTTTTATTAAAAAAAAAACCATTAAATTATCAAATCTATCCTTCTCTCGTGTGTCTAATGACGCAGCTGTGTTTTTTTTTTTTTGCAGAAAATAGCTCAAAACTATGCTTCAGCCATCCATACTAGATGTTTCTCAATTTTGTATTTTTGGATTTTGGGCTTAGGTGAATCAAATATTTTTTTTGGCAGGGTGTCGAAGTATGTGCTTTCAAAGCAATGCATTAAACAATAAATTGCTTAGGTGAATAAGCATAAGTTTAGAATTCTCATACAATTCTCCTTACCCAAGCCGACTTAGGTGATTTAGACATTGATTTTTTTCTCCGTGTGTGGTGTTTACAAAATCAGCAAAATCATAAAGTTTTATAAAACTTCAAATATTTTTATTACTTACTCAGTATTTGGAAGTTCCAATGGGTTTGAAGCATCGCGTAGACTTCGTCTTATCTGCTTTTCTTCTTTTTGCTTTTCCATTTCATCATTTTGTAAATAAAGAAGCGCTCTACCAACTCTAAACATATTTTTTGAGTTAATTTTTGTATTGTAAATTCTAACAGCTGTTTGTTCGAACGCAACAGCCGGGGTGAAATCAGCTATGGTGATAGTTGGCAATCACTGTTTGAATTGTCGTTTTTGAAAATGACACCTAAATAGCTGTCGCATGAAAGTAATTGCAAAAAAGTGATTGTGAATTTGATAATTACCTTACATGTAGCAAAGTAACAATTTAGATTATCAACTAACAATTATAACTCCTGATTGTTCGAAAAATGCTAGCTCTCAAGAAATACGCGATAGCAAAATTTTGGGAATGGGGATTTGCAATTCACATACGAAAAAATATTCACAATTTCAATGCGATTAGGGTGATTTTTAAAGATAACTCGAAGCATTATAGATTGTTTTTTTTTAGTTTAAGGATTTTTTTTTTCTCTAAAGATTTTTTAAAGTTTTAATTAAAAAAAGAGTAAAACTTCTTAAAATGTTTCGTTATTTAAAAAAAAATTTTGTAATTTACCAAACTGTTTTATTGAAGTTTGAGAGAAAAACACTTCAGCTCAGTTCCAGCAAAAACAGATGGCGTATTTTCAAAACTCTGGAGCTCAGTTTTTTTTGCTTTAATAGTTTTACGTACTTTGAACCCACAAACTTCGAAACATTTGAAACAAGCCAACTTTATTAAACTACATTGACATTGAAACTCATTCAAGCATCTGTATTCTAGCCCGAATTTAATCTCGTGCAAACTAACGTTTCGTAAACAGAAATGCGCGTTAAAGCTTGTAATATGTGGTCTTATATAACAACGATTAATAACCATTCATCATACTACTTATATAACAATTAATCTTATACGTATGCATATACATATATATATATATTCAAAATAATTTCAAGTTCCATTCAGTTTGCTAATGTTTGGCGTCCAGACACGAATCAGCAACCGCATTCATTAAAAGTGAACAATTAAATGTTAGAAAACTGTTTCAACACGAACGTCACGTAACTGCAGTCGACGTCCACCACACACATGCTTCATAGAACCTCACTCACATTCACCCACATCATATCACTCACACATGAACACACATCACCCACATCACAGTGAACAAACATAATCCGGAAATGCATGCCAACTAAACCCACATAAAAAGTTGCATAAAATCACTCAGTTTTCCTCAAGCTGGATAAAAGCACTCACAATAAATAGAAAATCAATTATTACTGAAAACTGAGAATGGTATAGAATAGAATGCAATGGAATGTCATGGAATGCAATAGAATAGAATGTTAATCGTGGAGCTATCTGAGCGAAAAACAAACACACGCCACACCCACCCTTACAAATAATGGACGACTTTAAGGGATTCAGTAGCGGGTGCAACTTACTAAAGCTTGCACTTGATGACGTTGGCATCCTAGGACGACGAATTACATGCTGGACTGTAGTGTATTTGGATGGCTAAATGAATGTATGTATTTGTGTCATGTGTATGTGTGTGTGTGCATGTGTATGTGGGCAAAGCGAAAATTTTCATTAAAATAGAACCGGAAAATGATAAAATCAACCAGCGACCAGCGTCAATTATCTCGAAATGAAAATCTGAATGTGGTTAAATGGAATCACTTGAGTGAGTGTATCACTTGGGTAAGGTAAATAAATAGATTCTTGAATTTTAATTGGATTTAAATGGTTTGGATTGGCAACATTTTTGTTGAGTTTGTTGCTGCTTCTAGTTGTGATTTTTATTTTAATTTAAACACTTAAAACATTGTGCAATGACTCAATACCTAATGAAATATAAGAAATTATGTTAAAGGATATTTAAATAATTTTACACTTATAATATTCAGACAGTTTTTGAAGATAGAAAATATTATTTTATGGTAAATTTTGTAAAAGAAACAGGAATATAAGAAGAAAGAATGATAGTTCTGAACCTATCTGAACTACACCGAGAATAAAGGTGCGTATAATATGTAAATCACCTAAGTCGGCTTAGATAAAGAGATTTGTATGGGAATTATAAACTTATGCTTATTCATCTTTGCAATTTATTGTTTAATACATTGCTTTGAAAGCACATACCTCAATACCTTGCCAAAAAAAAAGTATGTAATTCACCTAAGCCCAAAATCCAAAAAATCAAAATTAAAAAACAACTAGCATGGATGGCTTAAGCATGGTTTTGAGCTATTTTCTGCAAATAAAAAAACACAGCTGCGTCATTAGACACACGAGAGAAGGATAGATTTGATAATTTAATGGTTTTTTTTTTTTGTAATAAAACCACTTTAAAGTTTAAAAATAACATAAAGTAAATTACAAAATACACGTTAATATTCACACCAGTAAATTTTATTACATTTCATCAACAAAAAGAAAAGAAAAAAGAGAAAAAATTTCTTTGCCCGCCGCGCGGAATCGAACCTGGAACTTTAGCTGCAGCTATGTTAACAGATGCTGTATTAACCGATGCACTGTGTCGCAGTATTCTGTTGATAACAATACAACAAAAATCTCTTAACAGATTATTGTGTTATGATGCAGCATAGCTGCAGTTGTTATTAATATTGAATAAATCACTCCGCATAACGAAGCTGTTTGGCTCAGTGCGTACTGTAGTGACTTCATACACAGTAGTATCGGTTGGTTGTTGGTTCGAATCTCAACGGCATGCGAAGGTAAAATTTTTGTATTTGATATTTAATTTAATTTAGTATTCTTGTTATAATAGACGTCAATCAGCAAGAAAAGCTGAGAAGTCATTAATTTCTGAGAAAAAAACGGTGTTGATAAAAGAAAAATTTGTGTTGTTGCCGATTTCAGTCAAGAAAATCCTGAACGAGAGGCGGCAGCTATATTATTGAAATTAAATTTTTTTTTTTTAAAGTGGTGTATACAATATTACCAAATACTCGGTTAATTTATCACCCAAATAAAAATTGACAAGTCAACATGTAAAACTTAGGCCTTTTGATGAAGTACTTGGGAGGCTGAAAACTGTCAAAGCCATCTTATAAATTATACTTGGTTTTTTTTCAATTTAGCATAAGCTTTTTCTCGGTGTAGTCATAAAACTAATTTTAGTGAAATAAATATTCATAACTTAAATATACTATTCATTCTTGAATGGTATATTATAGTATATTATAGTATATTATATATGTCACATGATTGTGGCAGCCGTGGTGTAGTGGGTAGAGTGTATGGCCCATACGCCAGAGAACCCTGGTTCAATTCCCACCTGACACAGAAAGTTTTTTCAATTGAATTAATTTTTCTGTTCGGCCGTCACCTCTCTGCAGGCAAAGGCAAACCTCAGAAAGTAAAAACTGCCATGGAAAGCTTCTTGAGATCATAAACCGTTCAGAGTCGGCATAAAACTTGTACATCCAGTTCTCGATCATTTGTGTTCAAACATTTCACAAAACGCACAACACAATTGATCATAAGAAGCTCGGTCAAAGTCCTTTCAAGGGCTGAAATGACCATTTCGGATTTTTGTTTTTACATAATCAAAAAAAATATTATTTTCTTTTATTTTACATGCAATATGAAACATAATTGAAGACATGAATGAATAAGGGTGATATGTCACATTTTCGGATTTTTTGTGTTCAATGCATGGATGAAAGCCTTATGTGCATAAAAACATTTTTAAAACTTAAAACAAATATGTTTGTGGCTATTTTAGAAATAAACTACTTGACAAAGTTTGATTAAATATAGATTTTAGTACAAATGTGAAACTTTGAACTCGATTTTCTCGAAACTAAATAATTGTTACATATCACATTCATTCATTTCTTCAATTATAAAAAAGAATAAAGTCACTGACTTGTGCTTTATTGGGGTATAAAAATGCATATTAGCTAAACTTATAAACCGGATTTTAAAATGGAAGTATAAGCAAAAGTATACTAAATTCTCTGTATAATTCTAAATTCTTATTCTGTTATTTTATATATAATAATATTACAATCAAATAACAGATTTAAGTTTAAATTCGTATTACTTGAAGGACAGAACGGTTTTTCATTATTGATATCTCATTCAAAAGATCATGTTTAATTCTTATTTAAAATAAACATTAAACATATAAACATAAACATATTTTATTGGGAAAAAGTATTATATTAAAGCAACTGATGTTCATTCCCTGAGAAGACGTCAAATATTTGGATAAACTTTTTCATGATTCAATTGGCACAGCAAAAATTACAATTTAATTTCAACAGATAGAAATTTTCTTCAACTCAGTATTTTCTTTGCTACCACGAGTGAAAAATTTCACAGCCAAAGTTTACAAAAAAAAAAAAAAATTTTCACTCAAATGGCGTGAAGTTAATAAAGAATATCTCCTTTTAAATAATTTTTTCTTTATTAAAATCTGGTTTGATATGCATTCGAAACGAATACGGTTCACCATCGTGGACTTATTTCAAAATAGCGAATCCGAGAACTTTCAGGCAGTCTTTTCCACTTTTCCACATGCAATTTTTAATTGATATAAAAAAGAAATATGAAATAATATAATAGAAGAAAACAAAACCATCACAATGATGTACGCAAAATAAAAACAATATATAAAAAAACTTTAACACTGGAAGTGCATAGCTTTAAGACCATCTTGAAAAAATAAAAAACTCGTGACAACTCTTGACGAAATTTTGAAGTAAGTGATGCAGAATTTACTGTATTTTAACCTAATAGCATACAATTTTGTGTGTATGTTTATCTCCAAAAACAGGGGCCCATACTTCACTTTGCAACGTTCAACTGCTGACTTTAACGTCAGAATACTTATCTACTCACAAACGAGCCTTGAAATTGGGTCCCAGTTTCTCTAAAGCACACACCACGCATAGCTTCATTACCTCCAGTTAGTTTACACGCTCGGTGCTGAACGTATCGTCCACAGTGAGGCCACCAGCTTCAACATCAAGCTAATAGTACTTCACTATTTCCATTGCTGAATGCATCGCAACTCCGCATCGCAGTATCCGCAAGAATACTCGTGATAAAATCAACATAATGATTGCCTCACCATCGCACACACAGAAATTTGGAAATGGGTTTTTAGACATACGCGTTATTTTCTGATGTCGGTTTAAGGTAACAAAATTCTGCTTCACACACAAAATCATATTTTGCTGTAGATGTCGCAATACCTAATTTATCAACTTTTAAAGTAAGGTTATTTTCATTGTTAAACTGTAAAATGATTTTTCAAAGTAGTTTTGGAAAAATCCTTTACAATATTTAAAAACATATTTTCATGTAAAATTTTCAATACTTCATATTTCAACTCAATATTGAAAACATTTACTTTATTTGCAACATTTATGCACAAACACATTATTAACAAATCTCTAAAATGGCAAATCAAATGATTGCCATGCTGAAGCTTCAAATTGAAGCTCAACGTCTACAACTCATTTGAGTCTGAATAACAAATTCCAATTAGTAAGTGTAATAAAGCCAAAGTCTAAATTAGGGCTCCTCTATCAAATAGCAAAAACACACACACACACAGAAACACTTATAAAGTGACCGAAACTTGGTGTGTTTGATGCTGTGCAAAAACAGGAAATGTCAGAACATGCAGTAAAGAAAACAGAAAAAAAAGAACAAACTATGAAAACCTATTCAGTTGTTAAACCAACAAGGAACATGTTAGAGACTCCGGTTCCAATTCAGACAAATTTCTAGCAAAAAAATTTAGAAGCAAATAGTGGAAAATTTTCAAGTACAAATTGCAATTACATCATAAATAAGTGTGCAAAAGGATGCTGTGAAAGAGCATCCTTGTCATAATTTGAACCTTCCTAGCAATTGAGTTTTGATTTAGCCATATTGATGATTTCCTTGTGGCCTCTAAATTGCTGCAAATTGTATTTTATTTTCAGAGCTGTTAAGGGAAGCTTTGCATGCACCTGAATAGCTGAGGTAATCAATCAAAGTAGGCTTTGGAAAATGTTGACAAATTGTGTAGAGCAAAATTTAATTTAAAAGGAAAAAAATAGGTGCATGCTTCAATCAAGCACAAAGCTCGTAAGGGGCTTATTAAATTTGCTGACTTCTTCAAATTTGAAGATGAAATACGATAACGTTTTTTCGACATAACATAACCAATAACAGAGGTGCTACCAGGAAAAAAATTTGAGATGCTTTTGTTTTTATTTATAGACTTGTTAAGAGTACAATATGAACTTTTTTTTTATTTTAAGTCATTCAACTAAAAATGTTCCCAATATTCACATTTTCATCCATATGAACATATAGCAGAGCTAGACCATTGAGCCTTTATCCTCCAGTTTTACTTCTAAAATTTTTTTATTAAAATGTAAATAAAATAAAATAAGTAAGGAATCATCTTCTTGGATTGGCCGAAGTTAAAATATGCCCACTACCGTTATGGAGTAAGTCCAAAGTTATGATGACGCTAGCTTGTACGGATGATAATCATGGTGTACATGAAATTTCTCCACATTTCAAACACAGAGTCCTTTTGATGTATTTATATCTAATATACAAAGTCAAAAGTTTCATTAGTTTTTGTGGAACTTATGAATATTTTGCAATTTTGGTAATGTTACTTTTATGACAGATAGGCTTTTTCAAGTTGTTTTGAGATATTAGGAAGCTCCTGTGTAAAATTTTCTATAATAAAGGTATATAATTGTTATCAAATTTTAAGAGATTTCAACGATTTCCTAATGTAACTTTCTCCGGGAGGTAAGAGTCATTTTCTTACGGCTTAGCTTATTTTTGAACTTGATCATTCTATTTTAAATTTAAGCTTATACATCGAAATTCATAATCTTAGCCTCAACATAACGACTGTAATCGTCATCAGACACAAACATACAGACGGAGAGCGCTTAAGATACTTGGGTGGTGATGCTGATGAAGAATATATGTACAGTGACCAACAAAAAGTATATATATATAAATATATATAATATATATGCATGCAGATTACGTCTTGCGCATGTCAGCCATTGTTGTGACGTAAGCTGTGATAGTCAAACTCAAAGAGAACACAAACAAACAAATGAGTTGCACAAAAACAAAAACATGGGTTGACAAGCACACGTGACGTAAATGCACAGTAAACCTCATTTTTGTTAACTTAAAGGCGCAATCCTTGGCCGATATGATGGGCTACTTTTAAATCATTGATTTCCGGATTTTGGCCTAATTTTTTTATAAAAGTGCCTAAGTATCTCACAGAAAATTCCAATGGCAGTGCATGGCGCGATTCGATGGGACAGATTAAGAGTCAATTTAATTTCTTATGATAGTCTTTACACTGACATAACTAAATTTTGCTTTTTTCACAATTTTGTTAAAGATTTCTTTAAAAATTTATTATATACCATATGCGTATAACTCAACTTTCGTTTCGTGATGCCATTATATGAGCACGACCGATTAGAAGAGAACTTAAAAACAACTTTATTAAAGTTAAAAATTCATAATTTATTGTAAAGCAAACAAATTTAAAATTTATCGCTTTTCCTAATCGAAAGATCCCAATGATCTGTATACAAAGTTTTGTTGCGATAAGTTTTTTGTCCTGTTGTCAATGGCTTGGTAAAGACAAATGTTTTTATTTTTCTCTTACTGAATAATCAATTCAAATGAAACTTCATCTTAACTTCTCGTAAAGATTCTACACCGAGTGTCAGACTTCAAACAAATTTTGAGCATATAATTCTTGGTAATTCAAGCAGCCTTCAATTTATAAATATTGGCGGTACTGGACAGGGGGCGAGGCACTATATTTTTAATCTAACTCCATATACAACGTTTGTCCGATTTCAACAAAAATTCGCAGATATAGTTTTTAGAATAATGATCAGATTTTAACCTGCAAAAGTGGGTCGGATAAGGCCAGGGTGCGTGTCAATTTAATTTTAATTAATAACAAATAAAAAGCACAAACGATACCTAATTATATATCGTGTCAATTCACTCGTCAAAACGATAGCAATTGACATACATGAAACAAGTAATGAACAAGTAGTGAAATTGTAGTGAAATTGTACACCGTGGCGTAGTGGGTAGAGTGTGTGACTCTTATGCCAGAGAACCAAGGTGCGAATCCTCCATCTGACACAGAAAATTTTTTCAATTGAATTAATATTTCTGTTCGGCCGTCACCTCTCTGCAGACAATGGCAAACCTCAGAGAGTAAAAACTGCCATGAAAAGCTTCTTGAGAACATAAGCCGTTCGGAGTCGGCGTAAAACATGTAGGTCCAGTTCTCGATCATTTGTATGCAAACATTTCACATCACACACAACTTAATTGATCATCAGAAGCTCGGTCAAAGTCCTTTCAAGGGCTGAAATGACCATTTCGTTTTTTTTTTTTTTTTGTCCTCCTCTTCAGATCTGAAATTTGGTATTACTTTTTTTAAATGTTTATCTATGATTTCTGGTGTGAATATCAATTTTAATTTCAAATTCTGATATAAATTCCGGCCTGAAATAAAACAGTACTGATTTTTAGTTTAATTTCAGGTTAGAATACAGGTCTGTTGAAAGGAAGCCTGAATTATATTTAAATTTCAGCCTTGAAATCTGAACTAAATAATGGAGGCATGATTATGTTTAGAAATAGACTCCTGAATTCCGGTCTGACCATAAGAGGTCTAAGCGGGTTTTTTGCTGGGAGTTCTTAAAGATATTAATGCATTCATGTTTATATGCAAAAATTGTTATATAGTAATGTTCGGGTGTTATTTCATTTTTCTCAGGGGTAATTTTTTTATTAATGTCATTGCTGAAAAAATTGTATTTCTATATAGATTGGGCAAACCTTGTCCTGGTGAGACTCTTTAAAATTAAGCATTAAATACGCAACATCTGGCAATACTAGCTGACTTGCTGGCAACATCTTGTAAAAATTTAAAATTATTATGTTCTTCAGAATGGCTTTCTTTTCGTTCTTATTGCTTTCGAACTTCCAATTCAATGCTTACAATATTATTGCCAAAGGAAGTACCATGTGGGCTGTAAGTGAAGAGAATTCATCATCATAACTTTAATAATAGTCTGCTGACCAAAGATAGCATTCATTCATTCAATCAAATCAAGAGATGTCGAGCAGAAAAGAAAACAAGCTGTACAGTTACGGATGAAAGACAGACAGACAGACAGACAGACAGATAGACAGATAGATAGATGGAAAGACAAACGAATGGCCAGAACAAGAGAACAGGCAGCAAAATTGATGTTATACTCTTTCATTTCATTAAATTTCCTCAAATGAATGCACAAACAGAAAAACTGCTTTTCTTGCCACTCAAAAACTTGCCACTCGACTGATATAACAAGTTCTGGACCATATGTTGCAAGTGGGCGACAAGCTAGGTAGTGATTAAAGTATGCCAATAAAACAAATTCGAGAGAATGTATAGCAAAAATCAAACATCACCACCACCGCCACCACCCACTAACAACTATACAAACATCTATACAAAAGAAGTTAAAGTATAACCGGGCTGAAATGCCCCAGGCTGTATACCAAACGAAAAAAAAAACGGAAGGAAACCTTAATACAGGTCAATTGTTTGAAACGATATTTTCAAAATATATCAGTAAGTATAAAATTCTATAAAGTATATTTTATGAATAGGTTTCTGAACAACAAAAAAACACAACATAGACGAACTGGAAATTGAAACTGTTATCAGTTTAAGGCCAATATATATGTTGTATATATAAAATATTAAATAACACAAGCTGACTGAGACCGAGTGGTTGCTTGTACGAAGCAATATTGTAGTTTTTATTGTATTTATTGTTGCTGTTTTTGTTGCTCAAGTCATTCAGCTGTTTAAGGGTACCTTTTAGAATGGTCTATCAATGGGTTATTATGGCGCATATGCCAAAAACGAAGAAATAATAAAAACATTCTGGCTCACACTTACCGCTATTGATGGGCAATGTATCGAGATGGTTTATCGATTATTTCCTTCTACTTTTATTATACTTCCTTGCCAGTTTTGCTAGAGCAGCGTGGTAAAAGAAACACTTTGAGTGCTGTTATTGGCTTCGACTGACTAAATCTACTTTAATATCCGTTTGTAGTCCGACTTAAAAAGTTGCCGTTTACAAATCTGTTGTTAAGTATGGAGATATAAAAAGAAATGTTTTTCATGCAACACAAATAAAACCATTGATCTGTAAGCTTGCAAAGTCAAATGTTAAATATAAAAGATATACTGTTGCACACTTCCTTAAATAAATGCTAAGAGTATTGCAGCAAGAAATCATTCGAATAAAAGGTCAAATAATGACATTGTTTTAAAATAATTTGACCTAGGTAAAACCTGTAATTGTACAACAATTGTAAAAGAGTTGCTTTAAAACTTTTGTGACTGCGTGATTTCATATACCACAGTTCATAAATAGTCAAATTTTATTAAATAATGTTGGAATGTGCGAAGGATTTATTGCAAGAGTCTTTTTTTTTTTGCATTAATAACTTTGGGAAGACAACTGATCTTTAGAATTTCGGCGGAAATTTTACATAAATTTATATCCCAAAAATCCATTGCTCACTGTGTTCATAGTAATTTTAACGAAATCCAGTTAGTAAAACCCTTTTTTTTATTTTTTATAAGGTGTTATGCACATTGCTTTCTATTTTATCATCGATAGAATTCTTTCGAATTAATGCGAGGGCGAAAAAAGATCCCTTTCGGTTAAGAAATTTCAAACTTTTGTCTGCATATTCAAAAAATTTAATGCAGTTGGTTAAAATAAGATAAATTCTAACGAAATTTTACATAGGAAAGGCTTTTTTATTTCGTTATTTTTTTTTATGTTTTGAAAAAGAAGCCTTTTAGTTGTTAGTTTTATTAGTTTTGTATTTTTGAATTTCTTAAATCTAAAGCCTTTATTCTGAAAAAATCAATTTGACAACAAATTTAATTATTTTTTAAGATATCATTACTAAGCGGACTTAAATTTAAAATATGACGGGGTCTCAAATGGCTGTAATTGATGGAAACAAATTTGCATAAAACTTTAACGACTTTGATTTCACATAAGGCGTTGCCATTTACACATATAGTTGAAGTTTGAACAAGTATTTTGTAAATTTTTATTTATCTTTCATAAGAATAATAAAAAAATGCAAAATTTTTTGGTATTGGTATAATATTCTTTTGAAGCGAAGTTTATTACGACTCGTTCTGTGCTTTGCTTGAATAAAATTTTAAAAACGACACTTTTTAATTTCGACAGCATTTTTCTTAGAAATTGATGTTTCTTTGTTTTTTACGTCATTACAACTTACTTACTTAGGTGGCCGTAACAACCCGTCTCCGGGTTTCGGCCGACCTCATCAGCTCTCGCCAGGGCCTCTGCTTTGCGCGCGCCTTCTCTAATCGGATACACCAAGTGTGGTTAGGGCTTCCTCAGCCTGGTCCATCCATCGGGGGCATGGTCTGCCTCGTCGTCGTTGACCAGCGACTCTAGCCTCAAGCACCTTTTTCGTTGGAGCTTCGACGTCCATACGATGGACATAACCCAGCCATCGTAGTCGCTGCACAGTTATACGTCGAACTACGTCAATGTCTTCGTCAAATGCTCGTCATTTATTCGAATGCGATAGTCATGGCCAACTCGAACAGGACCGAAGATTTTGCGAAGAACTTTTCTCTCGAACACTTCCAGAGCGGCTGCGTCAGTTTGCGAAACTACCCATGCCTCAGCGCCATAAAGCAGCACAGGTAGAACGAGCGTCTTGTAGAGTGTTAGTTTTGTCGATCGAGAGAGGGCTCTGGAACTTAGTTGCTTACTGAGCCCGTAGTAGCACCTATTAGCAATTATTGTTCTTCGCTTTATCTCCAGGCCGATTTCGTTTTTGGTATTAATGGCGGTGCCAAGGTAAACGAATTCCTTGACTACTTCAAAGTTATAGTTGCCGAATGAAACGTGGGAGTCTAAACGCCGCGCTCCCTTGTTTGTAGACCGCATATACTTTGTTTTGCCCTCATTTATCGTCAAACCTAATTTGGCTGATTTCTTTTCGATAGCGGCGAAAGCAGCGGTAACATCTCTCTTGGTTCTGCCGACAATATCAATATAATCAGCGTACGCAAGGAGCTGGACACCTTTATCGAAAATGGTACCATTACAGTGCAGACCGGCCTTTCGAACGATCCCCTCCATGATGATGTTGAAGAGATCGCAAGACAGTCGATCGCCTTGCCTGAAACTTCTTTCGATATTGAAGGTTTCGGAGAGATCATTTCCTACCTTGACGGAGCTGCGTGTATTGCTCAGCGACATTTTGCAAAGTCTAATCAACTTTTGCAGGTATACCAAACTCAGACATTGTTGCGTATAGGCAATCCCTTCTAGGGCTATCGAACGCAGCTTTAAAATCGACAAAGAGATGGTGTGTGTCAATTTGATTTTCGTGGGTTTTCTCCAGGATTTGTCGTAGCGTGAAAATCTTGTCTGTGGTAGACTTTCCAGGTCGAAAGCCACACTGATAAGGTCCAATCAGTGTTTTCGTAATCGGCTTTAATCTTTCACACAACATGCTTGAGAGAACCTTATATGCGATTGAAATAAGACTGATACCTCTATAACTGGCGCAGATTGTTGGGTCTCCTTTCTTAAATATAGAGCAAAGTACGCTGAGGTTCCAATCGTCGGGATGCTTTCTGCTAGCCATATTTTGCTGATGAGCTGATGCAAGCGCCTTATCAATTCATCGCCGCCGGTTTTAAACAATTCAGCTGACATGCCGTCAGCACCCGCTGTTTTATTGTTTTTCAGTCGTTGGATAGCAACTCGAACCTCTTCATGGCTAGGTGGTGATTCTACCCATTTTCGTCTCTACAAGTGGATGCTCCGGGCTTGAAACCTTGGGTTAGACGCTTAATCTGTTGATAGAATTTTCGTGCATCCTTCTTGCCCTGGTATACCTCTAGTTCCTCACGCTCACGCTTTTCCTGCTCTCATTTCTTGCGTCTGAACATGCGCCTCTCTTCCTTCCTCTTTTCGCGGTAGTTTTCTCGCACGGCTCGCGTTGCAGCTGACTGCAGCGTTTTTCTTTATGCGGCGTTTTTTACTGCAGTCGCGATGCGACACTCCTGATCATACCATTGGTTCCGAGGTTGCGGGCGCCAGAAACCAATGACTTCTTCAGCGGCAGCGCGCATGGAGTGGGATATATGCGCCCAAAGTCCGCCGGTGTCGTCAGATCCAGAGGTTGGTTGGTTGAGCTTAACCGAGAGTTGAGCGGAGTAAGCTTCGGCAGTCCGTTGTAATTGCAGCTTAGCGACATCTAGCTTTCGTTGCATTCCTGTGCGTATGTTCTTCGCATTGCATAATCGCATGCGGATCTTGGCTGCAACAAGATAATGGTCGGAGTCAATGTTGACCCCCCGAAATGTTCGCACATCTAGAACACTAGAGGCATGCCTTCCGTCGATTACAACATGATCAATTTGGTTTCGCGTTTTTTGATCCGAGGACAGCCAGGTGGCATTGTGGATTTCGAGGTGCTTAAATCTGGTGCTACTAACTACCATGTTTCGCGCCGCGGCGAAGTCGATCAGTCTTAGACCGTTGTTCGTGGAGGTCTCATGAAGACTGAACTGACCGACAGTGGGACCAAAGATGCTTTCCCTTCCGACTTTCACATTAAAATCGCCGAGGACTATTTTTACGTCATGGACCGGAAGGTGGTCGTATACGTCCTCAAGACTAGCGTAGAAAGCGTCTTTGACGGCTTCGTCCTTTTCCTCCGTCGGGGCGTGAGCGCAAATAAGGCTGATGTAGAAAAATTTTGCCTTGATGCGGATCGTGACCAATCTTTCGTTCACAGGTGTGAACCGAGAAACAAGGTGGCGTAGTTTCCGGCTGACGACGAATCCACATCCAAATTCGCGCCTCTCCGCATGGCAGCTGTAGTAGATATCACAGTGTGCTTGTTTAGAGCAACCTTGCCCTTTCCATCGCATTTCCTGGATGGCGGTGATGTCAGCCTTTATTGTTTTGAGGGCTTCCGCCAGTTGGATAATGGCACCTTCCCTATAAGGGGTTCGGACATTCCATGTGCATATCCGTAAATCATTGTCCGTTTTTCATTGCTGTAAGAAAAACACTTAATTATAAAATCTATGAAACTGCAAAAAACTTCACTTCTCTCGTGTGTCCAACGACCCACCCGTCCCTTAAAAATTTAATTTTTTTTTTATAACTTACCCTCTTAGATTCTTCGTATGATGTTAAAATAAATGAAAATTAAATTTGGTGTATCTAGAACCACGGGAACCCATGCCGATATGCATCCTGGCAACCCTGGAATTCAAAAAAGTTTCCAATGCAAAACAGATATATTTTTTTTTTTAAATTATTAAAGTTGCTCGAGTGAGAAATACATATTTTCCGATATTTTATAATTTTTTTGTGATCGAAATGCTAAAAAAGGCCACTTTAAGCATTTCAAAAAAAAAAAGTCAAATTTCAGCAGGTATAGTTTTTCTTCCCGAATTTCGGTTTTTTTATTTTTCTGCAGAAAATAGCGCAATACCATGCTTAAACCATACATGCTATAGTTTTTAAAAATTTTGTGTTTTTGGATTTTTGGAGATTTTTTTCCTTGAAACTTGTTTAAGTGTCTTCAATAAAACTTTTCATTAAATAATACCGAAATATTCATGTCTACATTCTAAGCAGCTCTTTTTCATCAATACAGTTAAGATCTGGAATTCACTTCCTTTCAATATTAATTTCGAATTTTCTTACTGCTCCTCGCACACTGCCTGCTGTCAGCTTGGATAGCTCTCAACGCATTTTCAACATTGCTTTCGGTTCGGTTAAGGTGTTGTTCTTTGTCGATTACGCACTATTTTGCTGAAAAGAAAACATTTCAAACAATAAAAACAAAAATTCCTGATAATTTGTAGAGTGCACTCACTGCCTTGCACAAAAAAAAATGCATTACATTGCCCCAAAGCACTTTTTTCACTTCGTAAAAAAATCGCCAAAACAACACCAGATTGGGGTTCAGCGGTGAATTTCACTCAGAAAAACACCAACCTGGATTTTTTCACGTAAATTTGATATGTTTAACGAAGCGAAAAAAAAGATTACGTTATTTTGAAAACAAGTTCGTCACCAATGAAGCTACAACTATTCTGATAGATGCACGATGACAGCCGCAGTGACATACATGAGCATCGTATGTCACCATACACCTACCATACACACAGCCAGCTGCATGCTTCTTCCGTTTGGACGGAAATGCAAATGCACTGCCTTGCCCTCTGCACTATATCACTCTCTTCTACTGCACTTTAAAGGTTTTTAGTAAATTCTTTCTAATTAGATTTTTTTTTTCCTAATAAATAAATAACGATGATATGTAGTTATTTAATCAGGAATAAATTATCGGATTTTATCAGTAATAAAAAGCAACCTGCTCTAATGAGTTCATTAAAAAGCTGACGTGAAAAATATTTTCAGTGAAACAAAAAATTGAATAGAAATTAATCATTATTTTCACTTAAATATTTATTTCAATTCTAATGGAAATTTATTTAAATCATATGAACTGATTTGGAATACATCTGAAAATAAATTGTAATGCAGAACTTAATATTTTTTGATTAAAATAGCTTTAGTACCAACATCAATTAAATATTTATACACAATTTACTTGGTTTTTTTTTTTTTGTCGCTTGACTATAGATATTGACCTTAATTACCTAATTTGTTAGTTTAACAGCAATGTTATATATCATTTAATTTATATATTTACCATATTTTAAAAAAAAATATGCGTATAGGTATAATAAATAATGTATATGTATTAGGATGGTTCTTATTTTTCGACTTTTGAATAATCATCGTGGCATGTCATTATTCGATTATATAGATCTATATATGAGAGATATTTTTTTTTTGTTTTAATTTTTTGATACGATTTAGGTTTAAATATGATTAGGTTTAAATACGATTTAAATATGAAAGATATTTTTTTTTTGTTTTAATTTTTTGATACGATTTAGGGGGTCGCTACCAGCTGTCAAAGTTTAGCTCTCTAACAAGACAATGTCCCTTGGTGTCATTCGCCTATTTGAATGAGCTTTTTATATGTGGTAGAGAACAAAAATCCAAGGTACACGTATTTTTTTATAGGTGCGGGAATTCAGATTTAAAGGTTCAAAATGGCGTCCGAAAATTTCACATAAGTGCGTTTTTTTAAATAATGGTCATATTGGAGCAGCCATTTTTAATTTTAAATTTTTGACTCCAGATTCGTGTTTATCGACACCAAAAACCTTTAGGTACCTGTTTTCACGTCGATACGAGGTCGTCTTCTAATTTTGGCCACTTTTCCTGCCATTTGTACCAATTTGCCTTGGTAGTGACCCCTAAATAGAGTTGCCAGGTGGTCGGGATTCATCGGGATTGTCCAGTTATTGAAGTGCTTGTCCCCTGTCCCGTTATCGCACAATATGTCCCGGAATATTAAAAAAAAACCGACACTGAAAAGATTATATTGAAAAAATTTGAACGCTCCCATTTCATCTCGAAATTCGCCGCAATTTGTCTACAAAATCTGAAAATTGATTTCAAGTCTTGACCAGTGTAAAAGGGTCTTTAGAGTTAAGTTTTTTTCCTCGTTCTAGTAGTAGTATATTTATTTAGCTAATTTTAGCTATTTTTATTACAATAAGAAAGTATATAATTATTTACATATTTTGTTTAGTTTTTAATTAATAATGTTCTTTCACAAACTTAATTAATTTTCCCTTAAAGATATTAATATTTGTTTCTATTTTTAGTTCAGTTGGCAAGTTATTAAATAAATTGGTTCCCTTATAAAATAAACTATTCTGAGCAGTATGCGACATCAAATTTGGTCTCCTAATATCTATGCTATTCCTAAGAAAATATGGCTGCACGTCGGCTACAAAGTAAATTTCTGAATTTAAATAGCTTGGTGTTATCTGATTTTTTACTTTAAATATAAAACATAAAACATTTAACGTAACTCTTTGCTATATTGACATCCATTTTAATGTTTCTAGGAGCGTTCTAATCGCCATATAATTAATACATTTGAGAATGGTTCTCATTGCTTTATTTTGCATTTTTTGCATTCTATCACGATTTTGTTGATTGCTCAAAAAAAGTATAGTTGAGCAGTATTCAAAATGTGGCTTTATCATTGTGTTATATATACTAATTGCACCTATTGTTGATATTTTTTTTCTTAGTCTACGAAAAAAGTTAATCTTTTTAGCTATTTTTTTACACACGTAATCTATATGCCAATCAAATTTCAACTTTGAATCTAAAACAACTCCTAAATACTTAATTTGTTCAACTTTTTCTAATTGCTCTCTATCCATAAAAATATTCTTATTTGATTTATCGTTTATAATCATCCATTTAGTCTTCTTCACATTTAACTTTAGTTTATTCATTTGTAGATACCGCTCGACTCTCACTAGGTCTTCAATTAGTTTATCAACGCACTCATCTGCGCTATAACCAGTCACGTATAAAAGCGTATCGTCTGCAAATAGGCAAATTTTGGAATGCTGCAACACGTTTTCAATGTCGTTTATATATACTTGTATTATAAAAAGCAAAGTGTCCAACATTGCGCCTTGCGGAACACCAAGATTCACATGAAGGGAGCCTGATATGCTGTCGCCAACCTTTGTTCGCTGTACTCTCCCACTTAGATAGCTCTGGAACCACCGCTTTTCCGTTCCAGATATACTATATTGAACCAATTTTTCTATTAATATCTCTCTATCGAGTGTCTCAAAGGCTCTTTGCAAGTCGAGAAAAATTGCAACGATATTTTTTTTGTTGTCGATATCTGTTTTCCATTTTGTTACCACAAGATTTATTAGTGATTCACAGCTGTGCTTTTCTCTGAATCCAGATTGGTATTCAGAAAGTAGCTTATTTTGTTCAAAATACTTGCTAAGTTGCTGGTGGACTATTTTCTCCAGGATTTTACTTTCCATGACGAGTGTATTTATTGGCCTTAGATCTTCTGGCTTTTTGGCGTTTTTTACTTTTTCAATGGGCCCGACTCTCGATTCTTTCCAAGATTCAGGAAAAACACCTTGTGTTAAGGATTCGTTGATTATATTCAGCATAGTTGGTCCGATAATGTCAAATGCTTTTTTTATTAACGTCGCTGATAATGCATTGTAGTCTTTTTTATTATTCATTTTGCTAATAACTTGTTTTAGATCATTTATTGAAACTCTTTGGAACTTAAAAGTTGATTCGGTTCTTCGAATTAAATTTGTGTATGGCACAATATTTAATATATAATATTTAATAAAACTTAGTTGATTTGCTAGCTCGTTATGGTTACTTATCTGTGTTCCATTAAAGCTTATATTATTAATTTCTTTTTGTTCTTTGTTTCACACAAGCTTTTTTATTGTTTGCCACATAGATTTTTGATCATGAGACTGTACGATTTAGTTGTCTATGTATTTATTTTTAGTTGCCTCCAGATGTTTAGAAAATATGATGATTTTAGGTTGATTAAATATAAGTTTTAAATAAAGCTAAATATAAAAAAATCGTGTCTACATTTGAAGAACTTGTTAAATACACCAGATTGTGAAAAATGCTTAAAACAACTCGTGCAAATCAAAAATATGTTAAATAAATATATGTTTGAATTGAGACACAGCAGAACAAAACGAGATAAAACCACTTTGAACTAAAGGAACTTTTTTCAATTCGGCATTTTTAACTATCACCGGATCCACTGACCAAAAATCGACTATTAGATATTACTTAACTCTACACGTAGAGAAAAAGTATGTTTATATATGTTTGGTTTCAAAAAAAAAATATTAAGAGGGAACCACCTAATGATTAAGAGCTTTTCTTCAATAGCATTATTTTTCGATATAAGAAGATATTAGTTGTGTCCAACATTAATATAATTGCTTTAGCTAAAAAACTAACGTCTACATTAATATGCTTGTGACAAAATAGAATTGTGTGTTCTACCCAATAAAAATATATTTGCATCACTGTTAAACTCAAAAAGAACAGAACTCTGCAAATTTAAAACAAACAGAACTTCTTTCTTTTTGTGTTTCGCCTAGGCATACATATATCTGTTTCTTTTGCACTTGCACGAAAAGTAGTGGAAACCTTGTTGCTTTATGCGCTTGCTTTTAACAGTTGCCAAGTCTTGGCGTCATTTTAAGTTTCAAGCGGCCGCGCCAAACGTGTTGAAAAGTTTAGCTCTTATGAAAAGTGTTTCTGAAAATATTTGTTTTAATTAAAAGTGTTTGTGTTTCCAAATTTATAAAATAAAAAACAAAATAAAAGAAAAATAAGGCAGTTCAGCAGTAAAAATAGGTGAGTTTTAAAGCAACTTTGCTGATAAAGCGGAAAATGTGTGCTTATAAAAATTATTGTAATGTCGGATAAACATAATATCGTTACTTCGCAACATAATTAAATCCAAGAAAAACTTATTTACTGCTTTCCTAACATATTTTGTTTGCTTCAAACCAACAATTACTTCTAAGCAAATATTTTGTAATCACAGTGAAAAACTTTTGGCATTTCTTTTGCTAAAATATGTTTCCAAGTAAATATACTGTAATCATCGGTAAATATATTATGTTGTTCTTAGTTATCGTTTTGGAAATAATTGCTTGACTGCAATTAAATTATGTATTCTCCTATTAATATATACTTGTCCGTGAATATTTCATGTTATTCTTAACTGAATAGACACTGAACTGTATATTCATATATATTCATATATATTCATATTCATATATATATATATGAAAACATATTTTCTTTCAAACAAATTACATTGTTTTTAAATTCAAACAACAAGTGCTAAGGTACAATTAAATAATGTTAAGATGCAAGTATATATATAAAGAAAATTGCATTAATTAATCATATTATATGTGGAAACAATTATGATTACTTGTTTCCAAGAAACATGCAGAAACATATTATACTTCCTGCAAATTATGTTTGGGAAGGCCTAATAATTTCAGCGTGTAGGATGTGTGGCTACCTGAGAGGCGATAAGTGACCCTGGTGGGTCTCGGGAGGCCCATAAGCCATGGCCAGCTCTCCTTATAATTTTCGTCCACATAGGCGTCCAATCGACAGCTGCTATTGAGTAGATGTATTGTATGATGCAATTGCTGTGTGTGGACGTCATTATTAGGGGGTCACTTCACGTCAATTACTATTTTTATATGGCGTAAGTTAACTTTTAACTGATTAATTTATTTTATATAAATTAAAGAACAAAATTTAAAAATAAGGTAAAAATTGTGAATGGTTTTTTTTTGCATTTATGACTCTTGAGCAACACAACCATGTCATAGGCAATTTTCTTCATAAGCCCGTGTTTAAGGCACATGGATTTTTTGCATTTTCCACACGACAAGAATTTTTCGTCGCTTTTTGTCGTGCTGAGCATTGCACCACGCACAGTGCTTCAGTTCCTTTTTTCCTTGGCGTGCAGATGTGCTTGGTGCTGGATACAGCTCAAAGTAATGCGATGGTGTCTGTAATAATAAAGAGGAACTAGGAACGTACAAATATTGAATTTTTTTTGTAATTAATTACAAAAAATTTGAATTTTGGCATAACTGCACCATTAGCACCATTAGGCCCGCGTTAAAGAGGCTATTCATTGAAATATTTTTAATGTAAGGATTAACAAACTGGGTTGTCAAAATCGTTAACAATTCACGACGTTAATCCGTTTTGCGCGATAGTTGGAATGATTCGTGAATAAGGCTTGTTTTTGTTTGCATTGTCGATATTGGATTTATAAGGCTCGGTTTACGGTAAAACGACTGCGTTGTTTTTTTTTTTTTTTTTGGTACATATGAACACAATGAGAGTTGTCCATAAAAAAAAAAACAACCGACTACAAAATCACCACAAAGTAAAAAATTATTTTAAAAATACTTTTCCTTTTAATTTCTTGGTCATATTTGATAATTTATTTAAACATATTATTATATTAATTATTATATTATTATTATATTATTATATGAATTTCTTTCTTATTTGTTTTATTATTATAAATATATTTATTTCTTGATAAATACAAAAGCTTTTAAGGTCGGCGCTAATATAATCAGACTTTTAATCATTTTATTGACGGTAATTTATAATAATTTTGCCTACCCTTACATTAAATTTCAATGCCCTAGTGTTCATATTATTCCAGATACAGTGTTTTTATAATATTTCCACTCCCATTTGTCGAATAGCGCCCACTTTATTGACCATAATTTGTAATAATAATGCCTACCCCTATACTACATTGCAGTACTCTGGTTTCAAAATTATTCCAGATACACTGTTTTTCTAATATTGCCACGCCCATTTGTCGAATAAAGTCAATTTTTTTGCCGATAATTTGTAATAATTGTGCCTACCCCTACACTAAATTGCAGTACCCTAGTGTCAATATTATTCGTGATACAGTAGTATCTAGTATTGCGAGATCTATTATTGCCACGCCCAGTTCTCGAATACCACCCACTTTTTTACGGGCACCTCCATGCTTATGATATCTATTTGTTCCCCAAAAAGAATGTCAATCAGGCTTATGGTTTAGAAGTTATTGATGTACACACAAAAAAAAAAAAAAAAAAAAAAAAACAGAGAAACCGAAGAACTTGAGAACCTCCTCCTTTTTGAAGTCGGTTAAAAGGCCATACAATGTCTCCTCCTGCTGACAATTCCTTGCATTTTTTAACTCCTCCAGGACAAACCATTTGTTGGAGCCAAGGGCAACGAAGTGAAGAAATTGTCGCAATAAATTGTACAGCTGGTTCCGTGGAGCCAAAGATAACACCACTTGCTTGTCCTGATGCACATCTAATTGCTCTTCGCATCACAGATCCATCATACCTTAATTCCATACTTAGCCTGCTTATATGTTTAACCAATGGCAAAATATAACCGCATAGATCTGACCTAAATCAATAAGAAGCGAGCTGTCGAAATTTCATATAGTGAAAGATCAATTGACCGCATGCACACAAGATCTTTACACATAGCGTAATAGAGTCGCCGAACATTATCGATAGTGTTTAAAGATGTTTTCTTTAGCAGCTTACATATATTTCCCATACATTTAACGAACAGACCTCGTGAGGCCCAGCAGGTACACTTACCACCTTGATACATAAACAGATCAGGTTTGTTCTACGAAATCAATTCAAATAATCTTAAGCTGGTTTCGTTACGTTAAGAAAACATAAACGGTTGTTGGTATAAAATATTTCAGCGGCAGAGCCAAGAAAAAAATTTGGCGTATACTCAAAGTCAAAATGGGCCTCGAAAAGCCCAGTCGCACATCCCAGAGTTAAACTACTTTAAATATTATCTAAAAAAGGTGTGTCGAAACAAAAACTAAGAAATTTTTTTTTTATTTTTTTATATTTTCTTATGTTATGTTTATAAATCTAAAATTTTATTCAATTATTAATTAAGAGTTATATTTACGAGCTCAAGGTCTGTGTTGTTTTCTGAAGAAAACAACCAACAACAACAACAATACCCTTTGTATAGAGTAGCAATCCTACAGCAGACTAGACAGAGCTGTTTCGTTGGTCGCTACGCCAACTCATCAGTAGCCTTTATATGATAGCAATGATCTCCTAAGCTGTTCATGTCTATTTGTTTTCATCAATGTTTAGAGGAAATTACTCTGAATTACATTGTACACACAAATGATACGAAAGCAGCTTAAAGTTCTTCTAATTTTAGATTCACACTTATTTGGCTTAAGATCTTTTTTCAAAGATAAATCAAAGCTTTTTTGCTACTCACAGGCATGTTGTGGTTAGTTGTTGTTCTTTTTATTCACTGTCCGTCTTAGTTTCAGCAATCTGCTGATATTAAACTAATACGTCATGAATATTTTTGTTTGAAAACTAAGATTTTTTTTTTATTTTGTGTGTAAACACACAAATAATCATATTTTTTCAACGGCCGTGCTCTGCCAGAGAATTTTTTTTATTTGTAAATTTAAGAAATTATATTTTGCTTTGTTCTGTTTTAAATATACGTAATTAATGTTGTATTGTGAACTGTTTTGTTTTTATTACTTCGTTTTAATTTGTGACCATATTGTTTATTGTTAAGATTCAATATGTGCTCATATTGATTCTGCTTAAGTTTTGTTTATGTTTTTTTAAATACAAGCAGTACGAGTAGTACACAGATGTATATCCCGGAATTTTCTTGACTTATCCCGACAACAGCCTTTCAGGATCTGGCAACTCTACCCCTAAATATCATTTAAAAAATAAAACAAAAATTGACAAGTTTCTTATGGTGAATATTCAAATAATGTGTAGCTCCGTGAAATTAAAAGAAAAAAATAATTTTTCTTAGGAATAAGGACCACCCTAATATGTATATAAAAAAATATACATTAAGGTATAGAAAAAGTCGTTATGTGTTTTTAATTAAAAGGTGAAGTTTTTAATTTCAATTAAGTTTATTTAATACTATTATTTAATGAGTCATTGACAAGGCAAAGCAACAACAACCATAGCAGAAATCAGGCAACTATTGTTGTTAACTGTAATTTAATGCGTCTGTCTGTCTGCTTCTATGTATGTATGTCCAACTGTCTGCTTGTCTGTCAGTCTGCTGATGTAGTCGAACATTCGAGTTGGCTATCGTAACAATGACAGTTGCATTCATTAGATAAATGAAGGCAGTGCAATCGGCTTTGTTTGCATTGTTAAATATTTCAAATACATGAATAACCAATGGACACACTCACACCCCCACACACACAAGCACACACCAACATGCACGCATTTGTGCAGCTTAATTCACACTTGAATTTTCATTCATGAATTGAAATTGTAAATTGCAAGCAAGTCAAGGGCGTAGAAGAATACACCTTATATTTTGAGATTTTCTTTTTAACAAAAGAATTTAATGTATATAAAGACTGTTTGGTTTAGAAAATGTATGTATGTACATTAGAGTAGGTCAATTTATATGGATTCAAAAAAATGCACCAAGCGGTTGTCAAAATCGTAATCTACGACGAATTCTAAGAAGATTTGCCCAAGAAACCATGGGTCCAAAATCAAAATCGAGGTTCCCATTTTTAACGAAAAACTCGTATTTCATATTTTTTTTAAAAAATATGCTGCAGTTTTTATTGAATCTTCTAAGAAACTTGACAAACGTGATGATGTTTGGGTTTGTTCGAAAGGAAATTTCATGAGCTTTCGAAAGCTGTTTAGGTAATTAAACAATTTTGATGTTTAAGTTAATTTTAAAAAAGCTTTCAAGGGCCCTGATTGCCATAATTTTTGGTGCACAGATAGATATCATAAGCACGAAGGTGCCCATCTAAAAAAGTGGGCGACGAGAAAGGGGCGTGGCAATACTAGAAAAACACGGTATCTTCAATAATATTGACACTAGGGTACTGCAATTTAGTGTAGGGGTAGGTGTAGGGGTAGGTGTAGGGTAGTGTAAATTACGGTCAATAAAGTGGGCGGTATTCGACAAATGGGCGTGGCAATATCAGAAAAACACTGTATCTCAAATAATATTGATACTATAGTACTGCAATTTAGTATAGGAATAGGCATTACTATTACAAATTACGGTCAAGAAAGTGGGAAGTATTCGACAATTGGGCGTGGCAGTGTTAGAAAAACAGTGTATCTGGAATATTATCGATACTAAGGCACTGAGTATTTATTTATTGTACTACAAGGGAAGGCAGAATTATTAAAAATTACGGTCAATAAAGTAGGCGTTATTCGAGCAATGGGCATGGCAATACTAGAAAAACATTGTATCTCTGTCAATATTGACGCTGGGGTACTGAAATGAAGTACAGGGGTAGGCACATATTGAATATATTGAATAATATTGACACTAGGGTAATAAAATGTTTTACAAAAATGGGTATAATTATTACAAAACACGTAACATCTGATTTAAATTTAAGAGACAGATATTTAAAATAAACAACAAATTTTCAGAATTTAATAGAACAAACTTCTTAAGAACAACTGTATTTATGTAGTTTATACACTTTTTTCGAAAATTTATCATGTTAACTAAAAAGGATGGAATAAAAACTTAAAAAGAAAAACGACTACAAAATCACTACAAAGTAAAAAATAATTTTAAATTAAATTTTCCTTTTAATATCTTCATCATATTTGATAGTTTATTTAAACATATTATTACATCAGAGATCTTATTATTTTAATTTTTTTCTAATTAGTTTTATTATCATATATATATTAATTTCTTTATGAATACAAAAGCTTTGATGTTGGCATTTATTTTTAAAAGGCTGATTATATTAGCGCCGACCTTAAAAGCTTTATATTCATAAGGAAATTTGTATATTTATGATAATAAAACAAATTAGAAAAAATTAATATAATAAGAGAATTTATTATAAATTATAATTATTATTGTTATTAGAGACTTTCCAGGAAACTGAAAAGCAGATGAACTCACTCACACCGGAATAACCAAACAACTCTCGATACAGAAAGAAAGTATTGGTATTTCCCTCACCACATGTAAGCTACTCACAAATGAGCCATCCCTAAATAAAGCCAACATTACATGGTCAACGGGAAGCACATGCCATACAGCGCGTCAGGTTTGGCCAAAAATCACCCTAAAACGCTCAAAAGAACTGATCTCCTTCAGATGGGATCAAATCAGTATTATGATAGGTATCCTAACAGGACACTGCCTAAAATGTAACCATCCACGAAGATTGAACATCCTCCACAACGACTTCTGCACAAGCTGCATAGATGAAGAGGAGGTGGAACTTACAAACACATCTTCTCTGCACTTGCCCAGCGATAGCTAAAAATCGCCACTTTCACTTAGGTAAATGGTTCTATAACATAGGCGGTGGAAGCTCATCTCAACTGTGGGTGCAGAACAACTGGGGGAGCAGAACATTTTTTTCAGAATAAAACTATTTATTAAAACGTTTTTTATTATATTAAAAATTAGCTGAATACCCGGCGTTTTCAGGGAATTGACATATATAATTTTTGCATTCATTTGTCGATTCAAAAAAACTTTTCACAAACTTTAGAAGAGATGTTGTGTGCATCTTTCAAATATGTATCTTAGACGAAATGAGCAAAAGTGTAGCTTCAACATCTGAAGATTATGAGAAAAATTAAGGACAATTAAGGAAAAATTTTCAAATAATCAGACTAAACACGAATTTTTGCCAAGCGTTAATGTAACTTTCTAATACCTACATGCTCTCTTTTAAAGTCGTAATATATTTAGTAATGCGAATTGCATCGCCAATTTTTAATCCTTTATATGTTGTTGCTTGTAAACGAATTTCAAATGAAAAGTTAATCATTTTGGGGTTAAATTTTCCGAGAAATTCAGTTAAATAATTGAAATAATGGAATAATGGAAAAATGTAATTTTGTTGGTGCAAAATCCCTTTTTTCCATAACAACTTTATATATTACCTGAGGGCGACTGTCCCCCCTGTCGCCCGCTTCGAGCGCCCATGTTCTATAAAGATCTTGATGATCTCTCAGAGTCTTCGGTTTACCGAATCCTTGGCTTTGTCAGCAGCTCAAACTGGTTAAAATAGAGAGGAAAATTAACCTATGGTATCAGAACGGGCCTTATTGACTTAAGTGTGTCTCACGGGCCACAGCCGCTTCAACCTAACCTATGATGGCTGACTACTGCTGGTTCTTGATTAGGGAAGATCTGACGGTAAAAAAAAACGATAAAGTTCCGACAGAAGTTCATTTGGTGAAAATATTTAAAATACAGTAAACATATTAGTAAAAAAATAAAAATGTCCTACTTTTACAAAATGTTAATAATTTTTACATTTAGAGACTAATGAAGCTTAAATTGAGCTTTTTATTTATGGTATTAAGCTGTGTATGAAAGTAAAAAATAAAAGCATTTTAATTTCAATTCTTTTCCTAAAACATATTACTTTAATCGGCAAAAATTTTTAAAAAAATTACAAAAAACTCATTAAATTCAAAGTAATCCGAATTATGAATTGCCAACACGCAAAACGGTTTCGAATTCAATGATCCCTTCTTTATACAGCGAATACGTTGAAATTGTTAAATCCAAACTTGAAAGGCCAATCGCAATATGTCTGACAATGGACGGATGCACTTCCAGACACAATGACAAATTTTACAGTTTAACGGCACACTATATTGTTAATGATGAAAGCAAAACATTCTTTCTCTCGAAAGCCTTCTCGAAAGCCAATCATACACCGAGAGACACACTGCTAAAAATATCGCGAAAGAATTGGAAAATAGTTTGATAGAATGGAAAATAGCCAATAAAATTATGGTAGTTGTAACCGATAATGCGTCCAACATGAAGGCAGCAATTCGAATGGGAAATTGGCAACACTGGGGTTGCTTTGCAAATTCATTAAATTTAACAACACAATCTGCACTAAAGCATACACAGGTGGTTGTGGATAAAATAAAAAAAATTGTTCGATTATTTAACAAAAGTAGCCATGCATATTCTCAGCTCAAAGCAACACAAGAGAGAATGGAGCTCCCAGTATTAAAGCTTAAAAATGATGTACCGACTCCTTGGAATTCGACCTATGATATGATTCATCGCATTTTAAATTTTAAAAATGCTTTGATATCAACTCTGGCGATCGTCAACTCATCTAACTTTGATACAGGTGATGTAGATGTTTTAAGCAGCAATGAATGGTTAACAGCGGAACAATCAGTGAAAGTACTTAAAATGTTTGACACAATAACAACTGCTGTTAGTACAGAAAATTACATAAGTGCTTCAACAATAATCTTATATTATACAAAATTAATTAAACATATAACTTCTTTGCAAAAAGATTGCAAGAATTTATTTCCAGAAGTAAAAACTTTAATTGAAAAATTAAAAACTGGTCTTCAGTTAAGATTTGGAGGCATCGAAGACAACGAGCATACTCTAGATTCAAAAAGTTTGCATTCATCGATGAAAGAAAGTGCAGAAATGCAATTGATAAACTCTACAATAATGTGGCATATATAAATATAGAACCAAGCTGTCAAGATGAAAATATATCTCAAGAAACCTCAGCCATTTCTAAAGAGAGTGATAAATTACAAATGCTTTGGAATGATTTCGATATCAAAGATCAGCAACACATAGTAAGTCCTAATAATGTTGTGGCCTCGGCTATAAGTGAAGTTGACAAATATCTAGCTGAACCAATGTTGGTCAGAATTGATAAAAATGGAAAGCAGCAAGATCCTCTTCAATGGTGGCACCAAAGAAAGTTAATTTACCCAAGGCTATACCATATTGCCAAAACCAGGCTCTGCATGATGGTAACATCCGTGCCATGTGAACGCATTTTTTCTCATGCGGGACAAATAGCCAATGAAAAAATGGAAAGACTTGATACTTGAAAATATCTCAAGTTGTTTTTTTAAACTATAATCTAAATAACGTATCTTAACCATTTGTGTTCCTATATTATAACTTAACTATTAATTCATTTACAATACAATACAATACAAGAAAAATAAAATTTTCTTCATTTTTTAAAAGTACAAAATTTAATGTTATTTTATCGATTGAATTTTATTAACAAATTTTATTTTTAAATATATTTTAAATAAATAAATCGTTTTTCATATTAATGAAATTTAAAATTTTTTGTTTAATCCAACAACTTACGGGTTAAGCGGCGCGGCTTCGTTTCTGCGTTAAAACTTAATTTTACGTTATTAGTCAAAAAAAAAAAGCAGTAACGCAAAATAGCAGCAATACTTTGCAACATGCTCAGTCTTTTCCCTTCAGATTCATATTTTTCTTTTGTACACGGAATCAAACTAGCATTCAACTTCGACCTTGTTTTGCATACCAAGAACGTGTATGTATATGTTTGATAGCTCGCATCAAATCTTACGAAATACAGTTGGAGTTCAATGTATTTTCATTTTTGGTGGATGCTGAAATTTACGCTTTGATTAGTTTAATTTCACATTATTAACTTTTGGCTTTAATAATTTTTAATGAATCTATTAGGAATACTATTTCTTTAGATCAGATATAGTGGGTCAAGATTTATATTTGATTTTATTTCTTTTTTTCAAGTAAAGCCAATTTGCTCTTGACTACATAACGCAACGCGTTGGTCAATACGAACTCTCACTGCGTGGATTAAATTCTTGTTGATACAGGAATCATAGCATTTCAAACTACGCTATGACGCAATTGCGTTAACGCATTTCGCTGATACAGTAAACTGCGTATATGCGTAATTTTATTG
Organism: Coremacera marginata; assembly: GCA_914767935.1. Lineage (NCBI taxonomy): Eukaryota > Metazoa > Arthropoda > Insecta > Diptera > Sciomyzidae > Coremacera > Coremacera marginata. Next base: position 146,345,096 of record OU612045.1, read on the forward strand.
CCATTTCAACAATATATAGAATGTTAATCGCGGATTTACCAATTTAAATAGATATTTGAGTTAAAAAAATACTTTAACCTAAAAAATGCTTTTTTACCGATATCTCAAATTTGAGTTAATTTGAGATATTTGAGTTAAAAAAATACTTTAACCTAAAAAATACTTTTTTACCGATATATCAAAAATCCACGAAATGGAAAAAATTTCCATTTTTGTGAATTTCTCATAAAAATTACTTTAGTCCGGGTGCATTTTACGTATAAATCAGTGCTACTATTTAAACGTCCAGGGTGTATTTAAAAAAAAATCTTATTTATCAGTAACATGAAAGTAATTGATCCCCTGAATCAAATCCTGTCTACACCCATGGTAATATTTCTTTTATCTAAGTTTCCCCCCTAGCCGAACAAGTCTACACCCATTGCCAATTCATACAAAACCATAGAAATTCTCCACACATAATTATGAAAACGCACGCATACACATATATAATTAGATGCAAATTAGCAAGCATACATCAGTCGATGTATTGATAATGCGATGAGAAAAAATAAATCGTTTTCAATGTTGAGTTCTTTGTAGCCAAAATTCAACAATATGTCCATCAGAATATTTATTTGAGTTCGATTCAAAACTCATTTGTGTTTGTGTTTGAAAATGTTTTTACGAATCCATGTTAACACAAATAGCTGATTGTGGCACCATCTGTAGCGATACGTTAATTTTATTAAATTTTGTTTTTGTTGCTGTTGCTGTCATATACCCGGCAAACACACAATAATAATCGAACTCATTTGGCATAAATTACAGGCGTTAAGTTTGAGTTCATGGGTTATATATTTGTATGCTAAGGACAAAAAAATTTTTTTTATTCGAGCTGATAGTTTTGAATAGTTTTCTGATATGTATAGTTTTGACTAAAATTCAGTGAATTCAACAAAAGTTTAAGGAATTGGTTGGCAAAGTGAAAAAACTCCAAATATATTTCGACGATAACAATTATTATCGCTAAGTATAAAGTTTCGCCTTGAATACAGAAATCAAAAATCATCAAAAAAAAAATCATACCTAAGCCACTTTTATGAGTCGGTGATTATGTCAGCAGTAAAATTCACGCAATTTGTCGACCCTAAAGTCAACACATTCATAATAAATGTACAAGGCTTGATGTTGGTTTGGTTAATTAAAACATTAAATCATAGCTAGACAACAGATAATGTTGGCCGACTTTATTCAGCTCCACGTTGCTAAAACTACTTATTTCTATTTGGCCAAAAAAAAAATAGTAAACAAAAAACAATTAAATGGGTCAAAGCAAAAGAAAAAGTAAGGGAACCGGAAACAGAATTGATTCTAACTACACCCGCTTGTATTGTTACATGACTTCATATCCTTAATATCCTGGCAGGTCATGCAAAAGCTAAACAACTGTTGAATTATATTCCTCCTGCATGCGGGCATATTTTATATGTTTTGTCCTACACCCAACAAAAATAATTCGCATTTTATTATTTTTATTTTATGTTCATCTTTTGATATATACATTTTATTTATTTATTTTTTTTTTGTCTTTTTGCCTTTACTTTTATATGTTTGTTTGTTTGTTTGTTTGCTTTTATTGTCATGTTTTGTGTTTATTCTGCCAAATTGTTAACAAATGCTACGGATTTGTTTTATTTTCGCTCCTTGTTTGCTACATTGTATGTCCTGTGGCGCACTTAAATTGAAATAAACCAAAAATGTACCTACTTTTATGATGATTTTTTTTTTTTTTGTGTTCTCCTTCTTCATCTTATGCTTTTTCTGTTAGTAAAATAAGAAAAAAATATAAAGAGACTTGTGTTGTTTTTACACAGATTTGGTCAGTTTTTATGTTGCTCACTTATTGTGACACTTTTGTTTGACACTAACAGAAAGAAAAACTGTGACTCTTACTTACACTGTGCCACTTTTTTGTACTTTTTTTTTTTTTTTGTTTGTTGATTGGACATACGTAAATGTAAATGTATGTGAGAAGTGATTTTTTATTGCTATTCAACAATATAGTGGGCGCAACTTAGACGAAAGACATAAAACTTAACTAGAAGATAAAAGATGCAAGCTAGGTTTTTATTGAAACACGGATTTGGCCATAAACTCATGTAAATTCGAAGTAGTAAATTTATATAATTATTCTTTTATAAATTCTTAAAAAGAAATACTTTTAAACGAATTAAACTACGTTATTTTAGTTATGAACATTATTACTGTTCGCCCATTTCACATTGAAGTGTAATATTGTTGCACTGACCATCTCCGATTTGGCTCAATTTTTTTTTTTTTTTTTTAATTGGTTTATTGATTAGAAAACCAAATCCGAAGTTATAAATTTTAGAATCGTTTTTTGCTGTCAGAATAGGATATACACTGGCGATCAAAACTGAGCGGATGTTTCGTAATTCAGCATTCATCAGCCTGCCAATTCTTTAATATTAAACAAAAATTAATAAAAATTTCACCATTTATTCTTTAAAGTGTTAACACAACAAAACTCTATTTCAGAACAATTCATGTAAAACAAAATCAAAAATTACAATAACAATATTTAAAAATGCAGCATTCACTCAGTTTTGCACTTATCGATCAGCAAACATTGTATGAAAATTGTGCTCTTCGCGGACTTAATGGGTGGTGTCCGTACACACTTGCATAGCTTTTATTATGAGTGGATTATAAGTCAAAAAATGTTTACCGCTGAGCTATGGGTAACATACTTTAGATTTGCTTCTTAGTTGATCAGCTTTCAAATCCCGTAGTTTGATACTCGTATCATCGTCCAGCTTACTAAGCCCAAAAACAACACAATTTCGAAACGACATTTTTTGTCAGTGCTGTTTTCTGAGGCACAATACACTTAATTCGTTCGATTTTTGTATTAACGAAGCTGCTGCTCCTTCAGCTCGGTTTTCTTTCATTCATTTTGGTTTGTTTTTTTTTTTATGTAAAGCATTATTTGTACTTGAACGAGATTGTGGTGTGAAAGTTGGTGGTGATGGTAAAACTGGAGAATATCCGGAAATGGCATCTCAAGTTGTGTTTCATTTGTTGAAAACATTCTATTGGAATCGATAACGTTAGTGCCGATGACATTGGTAATAATGGAGGAGTTAGTGTTATAGAAGGTGGTGAGCCTGAGAAGTTTGTTTCTATTTCATTGGCCTTTGTGTTTTGCAAGTACTGCAAATAAGAGAATTTATAATATAAGCAGATATCAGAGGCTAGATTCTGAAAATCGCCTACCTAAAGCTAAATCTCTATCGCTAAAATGCTAAAAAAAATCTTCGTTGAATTCCTTAGCGATTTCGCTTAAATGCGATTCTGAGTTTCAAATCGCTTAGCTAAAAATATTACATTTAGTACTGGCCGCAGTAAGCGCTGTTTTAGCGATTCTTATATCAAACAATTTATTTAAATAATTTATTCAAAATTTATTCAAAACCAATTTATTCAAATTAAATTCAATGAGGGGAAACACTGCTCTCAACATGTGAAAGAACTTTCATTGCCCAAGCTATTAAACAGAATCAGAGCATGGATGAACGCAAAAATGACGAGTTCCGTGTGATGAAAATTAATTTTGGTGCCGATTAGGGCAGCGTTCTCGTCTCACTGGGTGAAACCAAGGGACTGAAAAAAGCAACACGCAAACGAAGGCATGATGTATATAAATGTCGAATTGAGGCTCATGGCAGCTCCACACTTCGAAGTGGGACTCAATTCAGATCTAACACTGTACGTTACCACTGAGGATAGAGCATGAATACTGCTTGTAGATCTCAATGTAATCAATGATGAAGGGAACTTAATTGACTGCAGCTCAATTGCCACGCTATGTGCGCTGGCACACTTCAAACGGCCCGATGTGAGCATAGATAAGGATGAGGTTAAGATACACACCGCTGCAGAAAAATAACCTATTCCCATGGTATTTATCCAGTGGTCATTATCCAGAGTGTGCAACATTTTGCACATTTGATCATGGCAAAATAGCAATAACTGATCCCACAGTTGTGAAAGAGCGCTGCGCAGAATCACAAATGATGTTTGGTTTGAACTCTTTGTGAACTGTGCAGGCTTAATCTAAGCCAGTCGTGGATTTCTGTCAAAGAGTTGTTCGAGACAGATGCAGCAGTGCGCGAGGTAGGTCAGTGCGTCAGCTTCACCAAATGCATGCGCCTAAATAAAATCACCGCCGTGGCAGAGTATCACTTGTCTAGTATTTACACGAATACTTCAAAGTTTCAGCTCATGAATTCTTTTTATTAAGTTTGAGCCCATGAATTCAACAAAAGAATATTTTTTTGAAAAGTATAAAATTCATGGAGGTACTTACATTAAACAGCATTTATTCAACATTAAGAATTGATTTATAATAAAACATCCTTTTCGTTTTGTAGTTATAGGGTGCATTGATGGAAGGCATATTATGATTCTTCGGCCAAAAGAAAATGAAAAAATGTTCTTTAATCGGAAAGGAAGGCACAGCATAAATGCAATGATTGTAAGTTTATTTTCAAATTAATAACTTATTGCAACATTATTAAGGAAAAAACCCTTTAGATTTGTGATGAAAACACTAAAATTATAGCAATAAATGCGAGATATGGTGGAAGTGCTCATGACAGTTTTGTTTGGCGTCAAAGTAACGAACGAGAGACATTGGAACAAAAGTATTTATCAGGCACTAGATCATCCTGGCTACTTGGTAACATAATGTATTTTTTCAAAAACTTGTATTTTACTTTAATTTGTTAAAGGTGACAGCGGCTATCCTCTGGAGCCTTTCCTATTAACTCCGTATTGGAGTGCCAATGAAAAGTCAAGTGAATTGCACTTCAACCAAGTGTATTCACAAGCCAAAAGCATTGTAGAACGATGCATCGGTCGTTTGAAAGGTTTGTTTTCCGGTTTCTTTTATATGAATTCTTAGAATTACTACATTACATTTGTGTAGGTCGATGGCGTATAATTCTTGAAGAAAGGAATTGCAAATACAGTCCATTAAGAGTTGTAGAAATTATAAATGTCTGTGTTGCACTGCATAACATCTGATGCACTTACAATGTACCACAAACAATTTCAACACCACCAAGCACCAATAATATTGCTTGTAGAGAAGCTAAAATAATTCGCGACGGTATCAGGTATGATTTATTTTTGAACTTCAATACATCTTAATTCAAATTAAATTTTTCTCATTCATCTAAAATTTTTTTTAAATAATAACACAAAAACTTAATGTTAAGTAAAATATTGCTTTCCTAAAGCTATTTATTTCAAAACAAAACAAAGAAATATTAAAAAAAAAAGCAAAAATAACAAACGAACCTGGAATATAATATAAAAGTAAACAATGCTAAAATATAAATAAAAAAATAAGAAAAACTTAATTAAAATTACATAAACTAAAGTATTTATGTCTTCAAGTATTTTTTTTAAGTATTTTAAAATTTCGCTTGTCTAAAGCTTTTTTTTTTCACTATTAAAAATCTGAGATCTTTTTTGTACTTACTTACTTACTTACTTACTTACTTAGGTGGCCGTAACAACCCGTGTCCGGATTTCGACCGACCTCATAAGCTCTCGCCAGGCGCCTCTGCTTTGCGCGCGCCTTCTCCAATTGGATACACCAAGTGCGGTTAGGGCTTCCTCAGCCTGGTCCATCCATCGGAGGCATGGTCTCCCTCGTTGTCGTTGACCAGCGACCCTCGCCTCGAGCACCTTTTTCGCTGGAGCTTCGTCGTCCATACCATGGACATGACCCAGCCAGCGTAGTAGCTGCACAGTTATACGCCGAACTACGTCAATGTCTTCGTAGAGCTCCTACAGCTCGTGGTTCATTCGGATGCGATAGTCATCGCCAACTCGAACAGGACCGAAGATTTTGCGAAGAACTTTTTTCTCGAACACCTCCAGAGCGGCTGCGTCAGTTTGCGAAACTACCCATGCCTCAGCGCCATAAAGCAGCACAGGTAGAACGAGCGTCTTGTAGAGTGTCGATCGAGAGAGGGCTCTGGAACTTAGTTGCTTACTCAGCCCGTAGTAGCACCTATTAGCAATTATTGTTCCTCGCTTTATCTCCAGGCTGATTTCGTTGTTAGTATTAATGGTTGTTAGTATTATGATAATGGTGCCAAGGTATACAAACTCCTTGACTACTTCAAAGTTATAGCTGCCGGATGAAACGTGGGAGTCTAAACGCCGTGCTCCCTTGTTTGTAGACAGCATATACTTTGTTTTACCCTCATTTATCGTCAAACCCACTTTGGCTGATTCCTTTTCGATAGCGGCGAAAGCAGCGGTAACATCTCTCTTGGTTCTGCCAACAATAACAATATCATCAGCGTACGCAAGGAGCTGGACACCTTTATAGAAAATGGTGCCATTACGATGCACACCGGCCTTTCGTACGATCCCCTCCGTGATGATGTTGAAGAGATCGCAAGACAGTGGATCGCTTTGCCTGAAACCTCTTTCGGTATTGAAGGTTTCGGAGAGTTCATTTCCTACCTTGACAGAGCTGCGTGTGTTGCTCAATGTCATTCTGCAAAGTCTAATCAAGAAACAAACAGGTATACCGAACTCAGACATTGTTGCGTATAGGCAATCCCTTCTCAGGTTATCGAACGCAGCTTTAAAATCGACAAAGAGATGGTGTGTGTCAATTTGATTTTCGTGGGGTTTCTCCAGGATTTGTCGTAGCATGAAAATCTGGTCTAAGGTGGACTTACCAGGTTGAAAGCCACACTGATAAGGTCCAATCAGTGTTTTTGTAATCGGCTTTAATCTTTCACACAGTACGCTTGAGAGAACCTTATATGCGAATTAGACTGATACCTCTATAACTAGCGCAGATTGTAGGGTCTCCTTTCTTAAGTATAGGGAACAGTACACTGAGGTTCCAATCGTCGGGCATGCTTCTGCTAGCCATATTTTACTGATGAGCTGATGCATGTGCCTTATCAATTCATCGCCGCCGGTTTTAAACAATTCAGCTGATAGGCCGTCAGCACCCGCTGCTTTATTGTTTTTGAGGCGTTGGATAGCAACTAAAACCTCTTCATGGCTAGGTGGTGGTACTCCCACTCTGTCATCGTTGATTGGTGGCTCTGAACTGCGCTCTCCATGGGCGGCATTGGTAGAATCGTCGCCAGTAAGTAAATTGGAGAAGTGCCGTCTCCACAATCTCAGCACACACTGTGTATCCGTATTCAGATCTCCATTTTCGTCTCTGCAAGTGGATGCTCCGGGCTTGAAACCTTGGGTTAGACGCTTAACCTGTTGATAGAATTTTCGTGCATCCTTCTTGCCCTGGTATACCTCTAGTTCCTCACGCTCACGCTTTTCCTGCTCTCTTTTCTTGCGTCTGAAAAGGCGCCTCTCTTCCTTCCTCTTTTCGCGGTAGTTTTCTCGCACGACTCGCGTTGCAGCTGACTGCAGCGTTTTTCTATATGCGGCATTTTTTACTGCTGTCGCGATGCAACACTCCTTATCGTACCATTGATTCCGAGGTTGCGGGCGCCGGAAACCGGCAGCGCCCGCCGACCCGCAGCTCAAATTGAGTTGCCCAGGAAACACCACTTGGAGGTTTGAGTCGACTTGAGACGATTTCGACATGGATAATGCTGGCCTCGCCAGGTTGAGGCGGTCAGACACGTTGCCATGTGAAGGTTCGCCCCCTGTTTCCCAAAAACAGGGAGAACTTTTTTGTACTATGAATTACAATATCGTCACATAAAATCCAAAAAGCCGTATCAACATTTCTCATTTTATAAAAAAAAGTTAGTTCAGCCGAATTCGTAATTAGCAATTGAAAATTTGATTTTGAACTTTTTTTTGTTAAGGCTTTGGACTTGGAATTTTAAATCGTCGGCAATTCTACCAACCTCCAATTCCATTTTTCTCACCTCCAGCTCTTCTCTTCTCAGCGAAGTTGTATTGTCAATTTCTTTTTTCTTTGTTTCACAAAGTTCTCTAAGGACATCGCGAATCTTCGTTAGAGTTTCATTGGTCTTATCGCTACTTTTTATTTGCTTTGAAAAAAAAATTTCTTGCAACTCTAACTGCTTTTTGAATATATCGTCCACTTTCATTTTGCTTGTTCGTTTTGATGTTGTGGTTGCGTCCTGCAGTATATTTTCACTGTCTAGCTCCGGTGCGCCAGTAAGATCTCCAATGAAGTTTTCGAAATAATCTTGCTGCTCAATATCTGCAACTGCTATGCGTGGTTCGTAGTTCTGTTTATAGAAAAATTAAGACATTAAACAAACTCAAAATACATAAATAACTAGACACGTACCTTTTGAACTGCAGCCATAAGTGCAACTCCCTGCTATGCCGCTAACGGATGCTTCCAGCCCGCACGCAACAACAACCTCCGTTGCGTCCAGTTGCTTTAAGTCATATGGACCGCTACCCGTTTGCTTAAATGAGTTTTTATTTTGCGTTAGCTTCTTCTTGATGCTGTATTTTCGCAGCATCCAAACCTTGTGAAATAATATTTTTTTTGAAAATTACACCATTAATAGTTTGTTTTTCCATACTCTTTTCCACTCCGGCACAGATTTAGTTCGCGGTCCATTGATATTTAAGAACCTTGCCAGTTGTTCCCATTTCAGCTAATATATATAATAATATATATAATATATAAAATATATTATACCTAATATATAAAATATTTCGTGATCACTTTACGCAGACCAAAGAAAAGTTGATAATCAAAAAATACTATCAAAAGCGACAATCAATTATCACCTTAGCCGATTCGGCCCCTGAGCTTCGCACCTATAAAAAAATACGTGTACCTTAGTTTTGTGTCCTCTATGACATATCCGAAGCTTTTTCAAATCGGCAAATAACACCAAGCAACGTTTTCTTGTGAGAGGGCCAAACTTTCACAACTGGCAGCGACCTCTAAATCATATAAAAAAATTTAAAAAAAAATATCTTTTTCGTATTTTGATGTACATATATAATCGAATAATGGCATGCCGCGATGATAACTCAGAAGTCGACAAATAATGACCACCCTGCACGCATATGTGTTTTTATTGTCGGGCTGCTATTTAATAGGTTCAGACTATTACTACGTTTACATTGCAGCTAAACTCGAGATTTGGCTTAAAGGGTTTCGTATGACATCTGATGCGTAATGTATGAATCATATATTAAAAGAGAATGAAAAAAGATAGAAAATTATTAAAAAATAAACAAAAATGAATTGTATTTAGATCTGAAATTAATGAAGCTGGAACAATCGTTGAGAACCATATTTTAAAAAAGAAAATCGAAGAGTTACAGGCAGAGAACTCAAGGCTTAAGGAGCAATTGGCGGATAGAGAGTAGTTTTATTGCAATATCAAAAATATTTTTATTGTGGGACAAATTAAAAGATTGTTCAGTCCCAGCATCCACACCAAATGGTGTTGGGATGATATATCAGCTGCAATTACTCTTCACGCACAAAAAGGGATTCCATTGTCCTGCCTGTCGACTTTGCACAGCTGGGTGCAAAAAGTCGGATTCGAGGAGGGTATCTTGAATTAAACTATTGATTTGCTGAGAAACGTGAATGAAATTCTGCCGGAAGACAAAGTGTGCATTCTTTCCTTTGATGAAATGCAGGTAGCTGCGTGTTATGAGCACGATACTCTTACCGACCGCATCCGAAAGCCTTCCAACTACGTTCAAGTAGCAATACTTCTTGGCCTAAAAGCTTCGTGGAAACAGCCGATTTTTTATGATTTCGACCAAAAAATGACGAAAGACTTATTATTTCAACTCTTAACAAAGCTTTACAAACCTGCTTTTACAGTTGTAGGAATGGTATCAGACATGGGATAAACAAATCTTAATGTCTCCATTGGTAATATCCTTAATATCCTTCTTATATTTTATTAAATAAGTGTGTTAAAAAGAGGCTGTTCGTAAATTAAGTAACAGGTTTTTGATCAATTTTAACCTCTCTGTGTCACACTTCGTCACAAATGTTAGACCTCCTCCACTTAAAAGTGTTACGTAATTTGTGAACAGCCCTAAAACGGTAAAACATAAAATATCCTATATAGGAGACAGTTGGTCTGACTGCGCACTAAGAGCCAAATATTTTATCTTTCAATACACTCAAATTTATTGCATAAAAAACTTTGAAATATTATCATTTCATTACTTCTGGTAGATCAAACCTGGTTTCAACATCCATCAAATTGTTATCAAAAAGTGTTTGTGTTTGCTGATATTCCACACCTTTTAAAACTCATCCGGAATCAATTCATCGACAGTGCGTTTGTCTTTGAAGGCAAAATAATAACAGCTCAGACCAGTAAACCAACTGATAAACTTTACTTTTACATCAGACGCATCCATTGCTTTTAAATTGTCTAAGGAGCATCTGCATGTCAACAATGCTGGAAGACAAAAAGTCAAACTTGCTGCAGAACTTATGTCGAACACAACAGCAAATGCAATAAGGCGGTGTTATTCAATTAGTCACAATATGTACAACCCCTGTGAGTGCGCGAATTTCATCCAACTCGTCAATGACTGGTTCGATATATTTAATTCCAAATTATCAATCGCCAACAATATTGAATCGAAGAAACCCTATGGCCTTGCTCTTTCTTGTCAAAGTTCCATAATTAATCGTATGAGCCAAGTAATGTCACAAAACATTATACCAAACAGAAAAACACTGGCGCCATTTCAAAAAGGCATTTTTATTCAAGCCAATCGCTTGTTAGACGATGATCTCAAAAATAAATTCGGTTTTGAATATTTAATAACCTACCGGCTAAACCAAGATGTTCTGGAAAATTTTTTTGGCAATATTAGAAGCAAAGGGGTCTTTATGATCATCTAAGTCCAATGCGGTTCAAGTTCAGGCTGCGAGAATATTTATTTGGTATGTAAAAGCACACTTGAAAAGTTTGTGGCTTCTTTTAAATGCTTTTACATCACAACAAAATTCTTAAATATTATTGCAATTCTTTCCATTTTTTAATATCCTTTAGCCAGAAACACAGAAATCCTCTAGACAAAATTTAATGTGGAGGTTGACGATACCTCATGGCTAGATTTATCTTTAGCAACAGCACTTCAGGTGGAAAACTTCAAAGAAACAACAATATCGCAAGCACTATGCCAAGAATTCCTCCCCGGTGATTTTAGTGAACCTGTCATTGAGCATGACATTTCCGAAGTTCAGGAAGATGCTCCTGAATTTATATCTGGGTACATTATCCGAAAGCTTACCATCAGGAACGAATTCGAGGATAAGGACTCTGCTTCTTTTACATGGGTAGATCAGCTGTCACAAGGTGGTTTGTGCAAATCCAAGCAACAATTCGTTGAGCAAATAAAAAAGTTAGAAGGCATTTTCAATATGTACAACGGGACTGAAATTTCCCCAGTTCAATATTGAGGCGATGTTATGTGTAAAGCCGTCCGAAATGTTACACTGCCGGAAAATGTCATCAAGCTTTTTTTTAAATGCAGGATAAATTTTAGACTACGCGTTCTGACTAAAAAATGCTAGAGAAAAAATCAATCAACGATTGAACAATAACAAGAAAATGAGTAAAATATTGACATAAAGTGAGTGAAATCTTTACACGAATTTGTATTGTATGTAAAATGGCTTCTTAGTATTTCTTTTTTATATGCTTAGCTCAGTAACCGAAGCACCTCCTAAAATGCAATAACGCAAGATAAGCAGCAATACAACATTTAATTGTTATATTTCTATTTTCCCACTATAAAAACTGAAGTCTTTTATTTTATATAAAGTATACAGAGAGCAAGGTAAGGTTTTTGAGGTGAGAAGGATCCGTAACACTGATGCGGATTCCACTTTAACTTATTTCATTAGGGAAATAAAATAGAACAATAAAGTCACTAACACTTGTTTTTTGAATTCACGTTTTTAACCCCGGAACAATTCTCTGCATTGTGTAAACAAAGCTAGCTATCTTTAGACAAAAGAGGGAAAAGTGAGTATTATTTATTTTACATATACAAATTTAAAAACCACAATATTCACACCATTAGTTAAACAATCGATTTAAAAACGCTGTAAAACAGGCTTAAAAAGATATTTTAAATAAATTTTGCCTCTAAACTGACTATATCATTTAAAACTTATTTAAACTCAAATTTGAAAACATAATAAAAAAATTCAAAAAATTCTTTATAAAATATGAACTGCGTACACTACTTTTGTTTTTTCAATAATATTTTACGTCAAAAATGTGACTATTATATTTTTAAATTTTTAAAAGCTAATTTTGGTTCAAAAAAAATAAGTAGTAGAAAACGTAGTGGCAAGTTCAGGCAACTGTGGGAATTTTATGTCATTAAAAAATTGCTCTTTTGCTCTCCTCTTCATGTATACCCTTAACATTCTTATTCTTGTGAGAAGACGTCAAATATCTGGATAGCCTTATAATATTTGTATCATGGCATTAATAATATTATAGATTTTAGCGTCAAAAACAGGCGATGCGAGCGTTTTTGCTGTTTTCCTTAATGTACGTCGTTTCGATGCTCTTATGTGGATTATCTTCGCTTTAAATGGTACAGTTTTACTTATAAACGTAACCATTGAGTCAAAAATGAGCCATAACGCTAAACAAAATTTTTTGATAAACACTGAATCCAATTCCAGTTGATTTAAGGACTATTCTGACAAAACTTGCACAAATCTTGCATCTTGACGAATCATGGGAAAAATTCCCATAAAGTGGATAGACAAGAAACAAGCTGTTGTAAAAGACATTTAATCGATAAATTTGAATCTTCTTCAACATGCTCCTTAGTGAATGCAATATTCTGTTCAACAATCTGCAATTATTCTCGTTTTTGAGTCATTGATTGACTAGAAGGAAGAAGAGCTTCAATTCAAATCCACTCATACTCGTTCACACAGTGAAAGCTTATGACTTAAGTTATGAATTTCACCAGAGATCTAGTACTCATTGTAGATCTCTGGAGCCAAAGGCATAACACAAAGTAATACTCAACTCACTCATACTCATTTTACCTCTTACATCAGGATATTAACAACAACCAATAGAGTGATAATTTGCTGACACATATGCGTGTAGCAGTACTATGAGTACTGTTTGATTTTAGTCGGTATGAGTCAAAGTTTTTTGTTGAGTTGGTATGAGTACATATTTGCACCAGTAGTCATGGCTCACGACTTAAGTAACTAATTTCACTAGTACTCATTGCAGATCTCTATTCTGGTTCACGAAGCAGCAGACAGTACTTTACTAACACACTCCTGGTACGAAAATAAAATACCAGTACCACTCATATACTCACTCTGTAAACAAAGTGCGAGTGCAAATGACCCAGAAAAGCAAACTTCTTGGAGCCTGACGTGACTAGCGCTCTATTTTAGAAAATAATATGAATACATACCAATATAATTTGGATACAATACGGAATTCTTTATGTCTAGTATATCCCGTTGCACGCTGCAAGAATAGGAAATGCGCAATCTGTAATAATGCCACAACATTGGCCTGATTGCATATTTCCTATCCTTGCACCGTGCAATGGCCATATACTAGACAAAGAGAATACCCCTAATATAAATTCGCACTTATACCTGATACAAGATTCACAAACTATATAAATGCCTCAATATTGAATTCACTAGTACCAATTAACATCCAGTAATTGAGTACCTTCATGTCACTTACTGGTGCAAATCGAGACATATCTTAAATCTCTGGTATAATTAGAGATATACCAACTATATCCTCTAATTAAAGATTATACCCGCTCGATTGTACTAAGCGGACTGCCACCGATTATTCTAGATATGTGCAAGCGATGTACACTACCAGCACGATAGACTTCCTGAAGATCTGCCCATGCTAGTCACCCGGGCAGGAATTCCACCAGATGAGAATATTTCCCAACAAAAAGAGCAAACCAAAATGTTTGAACACTCGTTATCCATCATTGAAAAAGCGAAAAGCGAAATACTGAAAAGTGTATAAATCCAACTACTTTCTTAGGAAGAGTGGATTATGGCTTATTATGTCACATGCTCTTCTAGATAGAACTCTTTTTCTAAAGTATTTATGTTGGCGATAGATCAAGTTATCTCATAATTTTAAAGGAAAAGACTAACCCCGCGCTAACAAGTTCAACAGGACAATTGCTAAATACCCACAGGCGCTTGTCAAAGAGATGACTGCTACAAGAAATGGCCACCAATGCCGGGTACCAAGGTAGGTCCTCCTTTTACACAGATAAGTCAATGTTGGCTGCAATGATTTCTATCACAGCATCATATACTGCAACCATCCTTTATTTTTCTTCACTTTGGACAGGCAGACAGCACTTTCTTGATGGGTAAATTTCAAAAAATATGAATATGACAGAGAAATTTTCAATTTTTTCACCTTTAATATCGTGCAACTACAATCACTGGCACGCTCTTTAAAACATTCTGTAAAATTTATTTTTTAATTTGTTTGCAGAAGTGGATAAAAGTCTACTAAAAATATCTGGATATAAGCATTTGATAATTTAGTTATATAAAGTTGAAAATTTTAAAAAATAAAAAAGGCGGCATAGACGTTGGTGTTAAAACAACACTCAGAACGTTTTTTGATTATTTTTGTTGAAAAAAATTCTGCACTCAAAACTCAAAATATAAGAAACAATTAAAAACAAGGCAATCAAATACAAACACGTTTTGTTTTATATTTTCTATACTTTTACCCATAAAATCATATACAACACTTTTGACATAATAACTATACTTACCATATTCTGCAGATAAAATTTTAAAAAATACTTTGAAATTTCTCTGGTTTATTAAAACAGAAATTGATAAATCGAGTTTTCTTGCGTTTACACACTTAACGGAAAATCAGTAATAAAAATAAAGATTAGAGCAACTAAGGGATAACATAACACTCCTGACACAAAGCGGTGACAAGACGAATTCTGCAAAAAAAAAATACTGCTTTGTTAAATTTAGACACCAAAAGCTCCTTGCAATTTATACTGGCATTACAAATCAATGGATATTCTTTTTATTTTTTTCTTTTCGTTTTCTTTTTCTGTATTGAATAACTGCAGGTAAGAGTTGGAACCAGAGAACTGCACAAGCCTATTCATTTGCAATTTCAAGTACTTGCAGAATGAATACAATATCGCTTGAACTTGATAATTTTCAATCAAGTTCAAGTATACTTTAAATTAGTCAAGTCGACGTCAGCTTGTTGCCCGAATTTATGAACTCGTGATCTACGACACGAAGTAAAAACAAGCGGCAGCAGACTTGAAACGTACGTCATAGAGATTAAAAAGCTTGAATTTGCTTGTGAATTTTTAACTAACTCAACTTACTTGCTTAAGAAAAGTATAGTTAAAGAAAAATTTGTTGGGCACAAGGGTGTACCCAAATAAATAGTTTTAAAAATAGTTTGTGAAATATATGGGTCCCTGATAAGGGTGGTCCTCAAAAATGTCACAAATGTCAAAAATGTTTTCTTCATGCTTTTTTTTTAATATTTTGTGCTGTAAATAAGGCCAATTATTTGGAATCTGATGTGTTTCGACGCTTCCCCCTAAAAAGGGGGGATTGATAAACCCCTCCATTTGTGCGTCTCAGAAATGCTTTCCCCCTTAGAAGCCCCCAAAAAATGGTTAATTTTTACCTATTTTGCTTCCCCTTCGAGATATGGCAATTTTTCTATTTTTTGGAAGATTTTTCGAGAATTTTTCGATATCTTTCGATTTTATGTTGTTCCATATCTCGAAGGGGAAGCAAAATAAGTAAAATCTAACCAAGTTTTGGGGGTTCCTATTTGAAGAAGCATTTTTGAGACACACAAATAGGGGGTCTTTTAACCCCACTATTCGACATATTTTAGGGAGGAACCGAAACACGTGTATCATTTACAATTTGACTTTCAGTGGACAGTCAAACACGTGCTTCGACGTCCCCCCCTAAAAATGTGCAAAATGGGGAAGTGCTAGACCCCCAATTTGTGTGTCTCAAAAATGCTTCCTCCTATAGTGATCCCCAAAAAATGGTTACATTTTACCTATTTCACTTCCCCTTCGAGATATGGAACTTTATAATCTCAGAACATCATCTTCATAACATCAGAATCCAAATCATTGATCCGTCTTAGATTGCAAAAAAGGGCAAAATCTGTTAAAATCACAAAAAAGTATTGTTATGGTCCACCCTAGTGTCCAAACAACTTTTTATATTCTGACATCAGAATCGCAATCAGCGACCCCAATACAACAAGCTTTCCCAATTTGAACTATTTGAACTATTTGGATACTTGCAAGTTTATAAGCTTTTGCCGAACATATCAATCATTTCAAGTATTTTCCCGAAAATTTCAAGCGCTTCAAGTTTTTGTGCGCAGCAGAGCAGTAAAGCTTGCGATTGATTAGTTTGATACGAAGCTTGCTTTGCTGTGTTTTTAAGTTCAAACCAAGTGAATTTTCAAGTACTTGAAAAAGCTTGATTTTTCAAGTACTTGATGCAGGTCTCTGGTTGGAACAAATGCTTTTCTATGAAACAGTCAAAAGAGGAGAGAATATAATCGCTTGTAAATGTTAAACGATGCAATTTGCCTTCACTTCAAATACATTGACAGTATTTGTTTTTAGTTTATTTTTGTGCTTATTTCTTGAAAAAGAAGTCTGGAAAAACAGGGACATAGAAAAGCCTTTAGTTTAGAAAGTTATCCTGATACTAACCTGGCGGAGTTTTATTATCTTACTCAAAGGGCCGTATTGTTCACCTCTGGGTATCTTTAACCAGCGGATAAAGTACTAAATTTTTAGTGGTTTCAGATAACAGCAAACAAGAAAATATCCACTGGTTAAAGATATACAGAGGTGAACAATACGGCCAATAGTCAACTATGTACTGCAATAAAGTTATCGTTCTTTACTTATTAGGGGGGTTCAGACGATAGCACATGTTGTCACGCATGGTAGTACAAACCAGTTGTTTGACCGTTCGGACGCTCAAAGCAGCAGACTGGCAACATGTTAACATGAAAACAAAAGTTTTTGATATCAAAGCCATCACGCAAAATATTTTCAATAAACATTAGCAGTAGAACAAGCAATTTCATAAGTAAATTTAAGTGAAGAAATTTATCAAAGTTAATATCAACAACTAAACTGCAGCATCTCACAGATAAGAGATGCTTATTAAAAAAGTTTGAATTACATTTCTGCAGCTAATCTAGACATAAAATGTTTCAAACGAGGTGTGAAAATGATATACTAACATAAGTGTGAATATATAAAAAAAATCTCTAATTTATAAAATCTTAATTGTTTTCAGACTACGTGAATATTATAGAAATTCAATGAAACGTATTTAAAGTTGAAATTTAACCGCTTGCAGGCAATGTGCAAGGATATTAATTTTCGTGAAAATGTGTTTGGAACGGGGAAAGCAATAAATCTTTATTGGATTGATAAATTGACTCATATTTATAAATTTAAGCAAATATTTTTTTTTAGAATTGTAAAATATACCAGGAAAGTTGGAGAACATCTTAATGAAAATATCGCAAAATTAAAAGCTAGTTGAAATGAGACTATATATTAGTAGCTTTCCAATAACATCATATGAATATAATTTTTAAACTTGAAGCTTAAAGGACATCACATCAATCAGCATTGAATTCAAGCCCATTACAATGCATTTTAAAAACTGTTCGTTAAAGAAAACCATTTTTTACGTTGTCAACTTTGAAGCTTTGAGGGTTTGATGAATGTCTTGATAAATTTATGCATTTTCTTAGATGATGGATCATTAAATGGTAAATTGAAGCAAGTTTTTTCCTTTATCAATAAACAAAGTTGTCAAATATTTGACTATTAACAACGTTGTTAAAAAAATAGAATATTAAAACAAGCAAAAATTGTATCAAGAATTTGAGGACGCAGTGGGTAGCAATACGATAAAAGTCATTTAATCAAACGTTTCAAATTGGAATAAAGTACCATTTATTAAAACAATTTTGTGTCTGCCTTAAAATAAATAACAGTATAAAAATAACACAAATTTATTAAAATTCGTGGTATTCAACTTACCTTTTTTTAAAAAAATAATGAAGTACATCATTATTTAATTCCTTGAAATACATCATATTTCCATAGCGACCAAGCAGAAAAGATAATCTACAAATAGTATATGAAGCAATTTATAAAACATTAATTTCCAAATATTAAACTGAGCGTAAATTTAAAGACTGACCTTGAACTTTAGACGCTTCGACGCTCTTCTGTTTATTGCAGAAATAAGCTACAACTTTCCTGCTTCAAAACCAATTAAAATTAGTGTATTTCTTGGAAATCTAGGGATTCAGCAACAACAAGATAGATACCAATTTATATATTTTTTTTTTTTGTCTTAAGAGCTCATGAACTCATGACATTTGTTAGAGTTGCACAAGTATTATTTAATACGTCTTTTAAACATGAAACCAACGACCAAAAAAGACAATAGCAAAACTGTAAAAACAATTTTAAGCAATCTTAAATTTTTATAGATAAATCCTTCCTGGCATCAAGGATGTGGATTGTTATTTCAAATGCATGTCTTAATTTTTATATCCTTTAGGATAGCCAATAAAATTTCTGGTGACGTTCGCTTTCCATTTGCACCCAGATAAAAGCACTCCTCCAATCTAATAGGATCTGATTCCGTTTATAATTGAAATAAAGTTATAGTTATATATATATATATATATACTACTCGTATACTATATACTATACATTCAATTGCATTATTTATTTTTTATCTGTTTTTAAAGGTATGATAATGCAGTAGTTAATAGTACCTGATTCTGCATTAAATTGAATCAGAATTTTTGCTTATTACTCATTTAATTAGACTTTCTCTTCATGTCTCTCATTTGAGAACCAACTTTCAGGCAAAATCAAATTGTTTTTGGAGTTAAAACTTCTTTAGGCGCTTTTTCTCTACTATTTTGTAGAGAGCAAAACTATAGATTCGCGATATCAACACGCTGTTACCGTAACAGAAATTATTGCTGTACAGCATTCCTTTTCGAAAGATTACATAGCATCAACCAAGTCGAAGACCGAAGAGATTACCGAACCGATTACAGATTACCGAAGCGATTACCAACCGATTACCGATTACCTAAGCGATTACCAACCCTTTACTGTTTACCAAAACGATAATTTACCGATTATCAATCACCGAAGCGACTAACAAACGGTTAAAAAAACGATTACCAACCAATTACCAATTACCGAAGTGATAACCAACCTATTACAGAAACTGTTACCAAACGATTACCGATTAATGAAGCGATTACCAACCAATTACCAATTACCGATTACCGAACCAATTATCCATTACCGAAATGATTACTAACCAATTACCGAAGCGATTACCAACCACTTACCGATTACCGAAGCGATTATCAACCCATTACCGTTTACCAAAGCGATTACCAACCGATTACCAAAGCAATTACCAGCCACTTACCAATTACCAAAGCGAATACCAACCGTTTACCGACCGGTTACCAATTACCGATGCGATTACCAACCGATTACCGAAGTGATTACCTATCAACCGATTACCAATTACCGAAGTGATTACCACGTGATTACCAGCCAATTACCGATTACCTAACCAAAGTAATTGTGTTACAAATATCTATATTATTATTACGCAAGCGCATTTTTTGTGATGACTATCAAATCTATACTATAGACGCTATTTTCATAAATAGGTTAGCAATTGAAAGGTCTTGCGATGTCGATGTGCAATAAGGTCTTATTTTTTCAAAATTACCTATAAAAATTACCTATCACTAGATATTTTTTATTTTCGCATTTGGCACGCCACAAAGGATAACTAGTATTATATATGAAAATTAAAAAAATAGCTGTCTGTACACTAGACCGGGTCAATAAAAAAGTTCGCAAAGTTCGCCCCAAATCGCCAAAAGTGATTCACACAGGGTGTTTAAGAAAAATTTTTTTATGGCGATGAAAATCTTTTAAGGTAAGCTTTCAAATAAGGGGTGGATCGTATGGAGGGGTTGACACGACTTCGTAACGAAATATCAAATAGATTTCGTAACGAGTCTTAACGAAAATGTTACGAAAAAGTTACGATTTCGTTGAGACAGTTCGAAAGAAAGGAAATTATACTCTGTTAGCATATGTGAAACTAGCTATAAAAAGTGAAACTCTTCCGATATTTGCGTAACAAAATTGTAACGATTTCTTTGAGACAGCTCGAAATAGTTACGAATTAGTCGGAATTTCGACAACTATGGTTTGCTGGGTAGATATGGCATAAAAAATGTCAAGCTAATTTTCTTCAATTTACAAAATTATATTTGTTCTAGGAATAATTTCATATATATATTTTACTGCAAATCAAGGATTTTTTGAGCATTGAAACTGATTTTTTAATATACAAACTACTTGGAGATAAATTCCAATATAATGATTATGACTCTTATAAGTTAATCTTTCACCTGGCCATAAAAATTTTTCAATTATTAAGTGAAGTTTTCAAGAAAATTAACATCATTACCACAGTTTATCTAAAAAAAAATCACATTTTGAGATTAATAGTCTCATTTGTGTTATTTCTTTATACTTTCTGGACCCTAATGGGGGGTTTGGACACCTAAAATACCGCCCTTGTCTACGGGCCTGTCATAGGAGCACTCCTTCTCTTTATTTACAAATTTGCATGAGCGCAAAGCACTGTGCGACGTATTGCTGACTACAATGGCCTCACTCCTCGCCGAAAACCATATGTAAACGAAGTCAACCTCAAAACAAGATTTGCTTTGGCTATTTCTGATCTTTGGATTACTTTAAATGTACCGAACAGTGTTTGAGTTTCGTAATATTAAGTGATGACAATAAAGGTGCTTTTTGGCAAATTCTAACCACTTTTTTGCGCTTGACCTTGTAGCCAGACCATTGTAGCCAGCACTACGTAGCACTCTACTGTTTCATTCTAATGATTAAATCCGCTATATTCAGCAACTTTTCTATTAATTTGCGGACCAGATATTTTTGGCCGTTGTTTGAATTTTCTACTTATATGTGATTTAAAACGTACGTTTAGTTTTGTGGAATGACTGGATTGCTGAGGAATATGAATAGTATTCCGTTTCGAAATGTTGTGAATGGTTGAAGGTTGAAATGCTTTAGTGTACACATGCAGATAGTTTGTTTTAGGTCTTATCTTGATCACGTAATGTTAAAATACCTTTATTTTTTTACAGAATTTTTTCTTGAACAATTATTTTTAAAAAATAGAAATGAAAACTTTTAACTAATGCTGCACAAATGCTTTTGATTGCTTTACAATAAATGTTGTGCATGGCAATGTACGAAAAATTTCGATAACGTTATAGCAGATCTACACTCTAAACGATTTCTGTTGAATTTTACGACGATAATCGTCGGCAACGCTTTTACGACTGAAAGTGTCTAAATTTACATATGCACATTTTAAACATTTAAACATTTAAATGTTAAACATTTTTTTTTGTGTATTATTCAACAAAAAATTTTTAACGATTTATACACTGTTGTGCAAAAATTTTAATGTTTATTTTTCAACAAAAAATGTGTAAATGCATGCATGTGTAGTTAAGAACTATTTATATATTTTTTAAAATTCCTCCTTTTTTACACAACTCTACTAGAAAAATCTGTATCTGTTGTTAAGAACGAGCTTAAAATTTCCATGTGAAACATAATATTTGAAGCAAGATGAAAATCTAAAAGTATTTTGATTCAATAAAAATTTACAATATCACTAGATTGACTGTAGCTGTGGAAAGCCTCAAAACCTTTTTACCTGAATCAAAATGGTACACATAGCAAAATAATACTCATCTTGTTTATATTTTTTGTTTTTCATGTTAAGTTCACCATTACACATTTTTGTGTAGTTAGCACATCGTTTTTAAAAATTAACATTTTTATCATATTTTAAATATTAACACATTTTTATCTCAACATTACACATTTTTGTGTAGTAATTCAAACATTTTTTGGTGTATATTTGAACTTTGCATACTTTTTTGTTTAAAAATACACAATTACTGTTTCTTTTCATAAAATGAGACCAAAATATCATAATTTTAGGCAACAACAGAAATTCACCAAAAATTTACAATAGTATTAATAGGAAATTTCAACATATAATTTAGAGTGCACCGTTATGATCATTAAACTAGCAAATTGAGAATTTTTATGTGAGATTAAATTCGCTCAATTTGCACTTAAATTATAATTGTTGTTGTTATTGTAAGAAAAAATATTATGTGTTCTTATTAATGCATTGCAAAAAAACTAAGGAATAAATTCATTTTGATCTCAATTTAGTGAACTATATTTTTCTTCTTATTTTTGGACTTTAAAAAAATAATATCAAATTCGAATACTTTTGTGAGTAACTGTTGTTTTAAATGGAGTATAATCCATTTATTAATATACTGGGGTGAATTTTTCATCTTGAGGCATCTAAGTATTTCGAAAAGTTAACAATATAGCCAATAAATGTTTCAGATAAAATTTGCATGGAATAATAATACGAGTAAGCAAAACTTTCAAGATCAGTTTTGATTTTATAAATAGAAAGTTCAATTTTTTTTGTTCTTATTGCATATTCGTATTCTTCAAAAATATGAAATTTTTACGTATTTTTGTCTGAAGAATCAAAACATTTCACCATTGATATTAATTCTTTGAATATCAAGAGGGTAAAAAAAAAATTGCATAAGACCCCTGAATAAGACGCTGATGTTCTAAAGATTCGCAGACAATATAATCTTCACTAAATGTTTGGTTCTAATACGCTCAAAAAGCAAAACTTAATATTATGCGCAAGACATGCAAATCTGCAAATAGTGTGAAATATTTTTTTGGCAGCATTAAAGCTCAACTCTTGTTGTTGATGCATTATTCGGAGTACATGAAATATTCAGCAAGAATTAAAATGTACGAACCAGTCAAAATAATATTTATTTCCATAACGATTTCTAAGTTTGCTGCATACAGTAAGTCGCAAAAAGCAACGCCTTGCTTATAGCTGCCACGCCTGCTATCATCATACCAGCTCTACTCCACTTTAAGGAAATGCCAGCAAGATGTGCTGCATAAGCACAACTTCTTTGCCACTGCATATTTTCGCACAAGATATTTTCCAAAATTAATGTTTCACTAACGAAAGCAAAATACTTGGTGAAAATTTATATGTTAAAGTTTCGCCAAGTTATTTGGTAAGTTGTTTTTTTTCCCCCCTATTTTTTTGTTTTTCCTTTTTCTTTTTATTTTGACTTTGTTGGTCTTTCGCTTGCCTGCTCAGTCGACTTCAATCTAACTCACTCCGATATTTTGCTGAGGAATAAATGCAAAATAACACTGCAAACGCTGCTGCAGCAGAAACGTTAAACGATGTTGTGGTGGCACAAAGTGGGGTCTAACATTTTCTAAATTATTGCCAGCAAAGCCTCAATGGACAGTGAAAAAGTTGGTCTCTTGGCTTGGCTTGACTTGGCTTCTATCTGCCGTTGGTGTTTGTGCTAGGATTTTGTTATAGCCAGCTTCATGAGTATTTATTTTGTACTCATGCCACGCTAATTTCTTCGAATACTTTAGTTGTTTATATGAGGATATTTTATGGGTCCTAGTGGTAAGTGGTAAGTGGTGAGTGGTGGTGGGTGTGGTGAAAGTTTGTTTTCTTTTTAATGAATTTTTCCTTTAAGTGAATTATATTGGGTGATTTCCAAAAAGATGACACAGCACTCTGTTTCATACATTTAAGTATTTTGCAAAATTCTTTTGCTTAAAAAATTTAAAACTCGACTGGAACTTATTTAGTGACATGGGCGTACTCGAGATAATTTTGGCTTTCAGTCGAAGGTTGTGCCAAATTATGCACAACTTTTTTAAAAGCTTCGATATAGTTTGGCCAGTAACTATTTATTGAATATTACTTTTTAGTCATTCTTTTAGTTAGTACTGTGAAAAAAAAAAAGTTTTTTTTTGCTAATAAGCTCTTGATATTTATTGAACCAAATAAGATGACGGCAGCTTATATCTCTACTTATAGTAACTTCCTTTTTTTCTAACACACATAAGCGATTTAAGCATGCCAAAAACTGACGTAAATTATCAAGCATATACCTGAGTAAGAATCATCACAAAAATATTTGTCCAAAATGTTGGAACTCAAACATTTGTTGTTATTCTCATTTTCAACTTTGTGACACTTTGTTTGCTTTCCCTGCAACCACACAAAATATATGCAACAATCCATGAAGAGTCTAACAACCGTCCAGCAAATGACCAGCAATGCAACAAACGTCTAGCAATTAAATAATTTGCAGCCCTTCTGTGCCCTCTGTTAATTATTTGTGCTTCTTGACTACACTTGTACGTCAAGACTTTTCAGAGTATTCCAAATGTGTGTTAATTAACAGCTGAAAATTTACCTTTCATTTGAGAAAAGTTTTTTTTGCAAATAAAATACAAAGTTTCTGTTTGTGCTTTTATTAGATTTTTGTGTTTTGCGGAATTTAAAAGTTACATACAGGTCACTTTGCAAAAATGTAAAGAGAAGTGAAAGGAGTATTCATCTTTAAAAGAAAAACAAGAAAACCTAAATATGTAGAGTATATAGGATCAAAAGATGATAGGCCTATAAGTGATTCATCGTTCTTAATGAAAACACTAGAAAAAGTTTTATATCAGAATTTCATATAGTAGATTCATTTAACGATTTCTTTCTTTGAAATGCGCGTCACCTTTACCTTATAGATAAGTTCGTATAAGCAGCGTTTTATAAGGAAGTTTCTATTCAATGTAAAGAATTAAGGGAATATATAGAGGCTCGACTTACTGAGCATACATTACTGAAATATATGTAAATGCTTTTTAATTTTATTTTTCTAAGGTTTATATACCGTTTAAAGCATAAATTGTTAACCTTTACTGAAGTAAAACCAAATTATCTCACAAAAAAGCAATTCCTGTTGTCTTATTTAAAGACTAGCTGAATACCCGGCTTAACTCGGGAGTTGATATAAATAATTTTCGATTTCATTCGTAGATTTGAAAAAACTTTTCACAAACCTTGTGTGCATCTTTCAAACCGGTAACTTCGGCGAAATGAGCAAAATGTAGCTTCAACATCTAAAAATGATTAGAAAAAGTTAGGGAAATCGTTATTTGAGTGTGCGTGCCGTCGATCGGTTGCAAAAATATATTTTCAAGTTTTATATTGTATTCGATAGATTGCACATTTTTGAAAAAAATCAGAGCAAAAACGAATTTTTGGCAATTCGCGAGGAAATTGGACAACAATTAAATAAACATTGAAAATAGAAATTGAAATGTCAAAACAACGCCAGCTTACGACGCAACTGACTTGCGCATGTGTTGATGCGCATCAGCATCAGCTGTCCTGATTTGCAAAAAAAGAAAGTGGAGTATAAATACACATAAAGAAGAAAAAATATATTTATCACCCTTCGCGCTTTGCTACGCCTTACTGTATTTTATAGTACAACGCCCTCTGGAATTCAAGATATAGCAAAATACATAGCGCCAAAAGACTCACCGCACCCGAAAACCACACAAAAATCATACTTATCGGATGAGTTGTTTTGAGTTTTTTGCGGTATTTGTACAACAGCGCCCTCTGGCTTTCGAGATAGAATAAAAAATAACGCCAAAGCCCTTTCCATACTCGATAATCAAATCCTATATATCCGATATACGAGGGGTGCCTTTTATATTTCGGGATTAGAGAACAAAAACAAATATTAATCATCGAAAATCACTTTATTGTTTTTCAAAATATTCTTTATTAAGATCAATACACTTTTGCATGCGTTTGAACCAATTGTCGAAGCACTTTTGCCACTCTGATTGAGGTATCTCCAAAACATGCATTCTGAATGCCGCAACCGCTTTTTCGGGCGTCGAAAATCGTTGTCCACACAGTTTATTCTTCACGGTTGGGAATAAAAAGAAGTCATTCGGTGCCAAGTCAGGACTATACGGCGGATGACCCATCAAATCAATGTTTTGGGTGCTCAAAAATACAGTTGTTTGAGCCGATGTGTGAGAGCTCGCATTGTCGTGGTGAAGAGTGATTCGTCTTCGGCGGTTGGTTTTCCTGATTTCTTGGAAGACAACTGGCAAACAAATGGTTGTGTACCACTCAGAGTTGACTGTTCTGCGTTGTTCTAGTGGTACGGTTGCGACATGTCCATATTTTCCGAAAAAACAGGCGACCATTTGCTTGGAAGTGCTTCGTGCGCGAACAACTTTTGTTGGATTTGGCTCATCTTGAAACACCCATACAGTCGACTGCTGTTTACTTTCGGGCTCATACGCGTAAATCCACGATTCATCACCTGTCACGATGTCATAGACGTGTTTCGAAGCACCGCGATCGTATTTTTTGAGCATTTCCTTCGACCAATCGACACGAGCCTTTTTTTGAGCGATTGACAAATTGTGTGGGATCCAACGCGAACAAATTTTTTTGACAGTCAAATGTTTATGCAATATTGAATGTATGCTGGTCCCACTTATGCCTAAGGTTGCCTCAATCTCACGATAGGTAACACGACGATCTTGCAATATCAGTTCGCGCACAGCATCAATGGTTTTCGGAACAACAGCTGATTTCGGACGACCTTCACGAAATTCGTCTTGGAGTGAACTACGACCACGATTGAATTCACCATACCATCGATAAACACTGGTCCTTGATGGAGCTTCATCGCCAAAAATTGAATTAAGTTCATCCATGCACTGTTGCTGTGTTAATTCACGTCGAAAGTTGTAAAAAATAATCGCACGAAAATGTTCACGATTTAATTCCATTTTTAGACCGAGATGAATCTTTTAAGTTACTATAAACAACACAAATAGCGCTCGTATGTCAAAACGTTCTGAGTACGTATAAGCCAACAAATGTCAAACTTTGCGATAGAGCTTTCAGTTGACAGATTGCAACACCAGGGTTGCCAAATCCCGAAATATAAAAGGCACCCACGTACAAATTTTTATCTAAATCGAATGAGCGGTCTTGAATGTTTTACGATTTCTTAAGTGATTTGAACTACATCACCATCTGGTGTTTAAGATAGCGCAGAAAAAAAGTCCAAGATACCCACCGTATCCGAAAACTCCTATGTAAAAATGTTCACGCCATTCGGATGAGGCTAGGAGTTATTCAATATTTTTAAAGCATTTGTACTGCAGTGCCCTCTGATGTTCAATATAGAACAAAATAGATAAGTCATAAAAACTACCGTTCCCGAAAACACCAAAATACAAATTTCCATGTAAATCCGATGAATGGTTTCGGAGATAAACTATACTAACAAAATTCGTGGAACCCGATCACAGCGCCATCTTCCGGGTTCAATTAAAAATCTGAACCATCCAGGGATCCACTTAAGCACACACAAAAAATTTCATCAAAATCGATGCAGCCGTTTAGGAACAGTTTAATAACATGTACACGTACACATTGTACAACAGCGCCCTTGAGTTTTCGAAACAGAGCAAAAGAGATAACGCCAAAACAATTGCTCCACACGAAAATCCTGTAATAAAATTTTTCATCCAAAACGGATGAGCGGCTTTCTACTTTTTCACGACTTCTTACGATTTCTTGCGAACAGTTTTTTGACGTTTTTTAAAAGATTTGTACTACACAGCCCTCTGGTGTCCAAAATAGAACAGAGTAGATCAGTCATAAAAACTCACCGTATCCGAAAACCTTTATATACAAATTTTCATGCAAATCGGATGAACGGTTTCAGAGATAAGCTAAAAAAAGAATGTCTGGAACCCGATCGCAGCGCCCCCTACCGGTCCAACCTTTTTTACTGAATAAAAAGTTGACCGGGGGTGTAATGTAAGGAACCTAAATGTCAAGTTTCATTTAAGTCCATCCAGTGGTTTTCGCGTGATGCTCTAACAGACAGACAGACAGACAGACAGACAGATAGACAGATAGACAGACAGACAGACAAAAATTTTAAAAATGCGATTTTCGGACTCAGCGTCATTCAAAATGTCATTCGCAAAAGGAAAAAATATTTCATATACAAATTTTTTTTTACAATTTTATATATATATATATAGATATAGGTAAATTAAAACAATACAAAATTAGTAAGGAAATGGAGCTTGGGCAGGGTACAGAAGCTAAAATACCCCCACGCGGCCGTATTGAAGTATATTCGAGGTCTTTAGCCGCCTATAAAATTTGTATGTGTAATCAGCAAAAAAAAGTGGCATACGCTTAATTTAATCTAACCCTTGCCTATCACAAAGAGTCGATTGCTACCCCAGGCTTTTTTATCAATTAATTTTTATCATTTTTTAGGCTTCAGTTTTTGTTTAATAAATATTTGAAGTTAGGATTGATGGAATATCAGAACTTTAAGGCATTTATCAAAAAAGTTCATATATTTCGGTAAGTATGAAAACTTAAGTTAAGAGAACGATGTTTTGTAGTTGGGGCAACGAACTACCCCAGTGTGGCATTAATGTTACTATTATTTCTTAATTGCTAACATCTCAACACTGTTGCAGTTGTTTTTTTCACAAAATCACCTAGAGTTTTATCTATGACCAGGAAAGATCCACCCAATTTTTCACCTGAAACTTTTCAGTTGAGTGGGTATAGTAAAATTATGAATCTTAAATCTGAGGTATAGTTTTTAAAGGACATTTCTACTCCCATTTTCTAGTCACGCTAAGGTTTTTTATTTAACTTGGAACAGCTCCCACCAACTCCTATGCCAAATATTAACCTTATTTGTCCAACAACTATTTTTATTAAATTTTTTTCTTTTTTGCATAAATTAAGATCAATTGGCTATAGAAAGCATAAATATGTAACCGTTTTCAATTTTCCATTCTTGGTTTTTTTTTTAAAGCGTGGTCCCATATGAAACCGCTGGGCACAACAGAGATTTTCACTTTTCAAAGATGAAAACAGAATAAGTTTTGGGTATTTTAGTATTTTTTAATAAAAACAAGTGGAAACAAAACTATATTATAGATATTTTTTAAAAAAGAAAAATAAATTAGATATAAGTGTTTTGAATTTATATTAAACTAGCTAAAACCTCGCCCGCATCGCCAACCACTTTTTTAACAGACTTACATATTGGCAAATCCAGAAAGTGGTTCCATTTCAGGTGTAAATTGAAAAGTTATTAAAAACTTATGATTTTAGAATATTATCTCGAAGAAACACTTAAATTGTATTTATTTAAGTAATTAATATATTATTTCATTTACAATGTTTAAATTACCCGCACTGTTTCACAAATATAGTTTTTGTAAATGTTTTTGTTTTAATAAAAATGGAAGGTATTGGCTAAAGATAAAAATTAAATGATTGAGGCAAGGAAAGAACAACATATAGTCGTTGGGCGAGTAATACCGCGTATCACTTGCAATACCGCGTATATTGGCAAAAAGGCCAAAATTAAAAATTTGCATTTTAATTCCATTTAATTAATTAACAAAGGGTGGATTTTGAAGCTGTGTGACCTATAACTCCAAAGGGAGGTGGCATGTTCTTGACTTATGCCTGCCCATTGGTTCGATCGGCACTAAACTCAAGACACTCTCGAGACTTTGCTACAGTTGCCCTGAAAATATCATAAAAATTGGTTTAGCGGTTTCGGATACATACATAAATACATTAATTTTTACATAATAAAATTTTTACCTACATAAATACATTAATTTTTATGTATATAGATAGATTATACTCAACAAAAGTATTCGGTCGGTTGATAGCAACGATTACTCTTTTCATAGAATGCCACAAAGAAATCTTCCTTTGAAAACATTCTAGAAGCATTTCTGGAGAATGACCCAATTACATGCATATGTTGAAAGAATGCCTTCTGGGCATAAAAGTGGAAGGGATGGAATTCAATACTTTCGCTTCCACTTTACCTTCTTTTGGCAGCACTTTTTTGCTGGGATGTTAATCGCAATGACACACAGGCTTTATTGATTTCATTTTTGCTGAAACCGGCTTAGCTGTTCACGTCTTATTATGTATTTTTGAAATAAGATGAGCGGGGTAGGCAGACTTGGTAAACTGCAAATCTGCAAACTGCAAATCGATTAAGCCGTTGCCTTCTTGTTATATTTTTCAATATTCAGTCAGATATGTATTGCAGTCAGAATAGTTTGATTCATGTTTTGCTCAAATCGATTCAGTCGTTAACTTCTAATTTTGTTTTTCAATGTTAGTAGGCTTAGCAGGTAGGCCTGGAAAATTTTGTTTTTCTCATCTAAATCTAATACAAAACAATTTGATACCTTTTTTGTTCAAATTGGCTGATCCGTTCTCGTGTTATTTTGTTTTCTCAATATAGGTGGCATGGGGGGGGTTTAAACCTTGTTTTTAATAAAATAACATCGATTGCTGTTTTTGCGTTCAAATCTCTTAAGTATTTCTTGCTATTTTATTCCAATACCCTAGTACCCATGTTTACTGAGATATAGTTATTTATTTATAGTGCCACGCCGCTTTGAGTTATTGCACCCACTTTTTCTACTGTGTTTGAAAATGATCCTACCCACATCTGTACCAAATTCCAATACCGCAGTACCCATATTTACCGAGATATAGGGATTTGCAAATATTTCCCCGTATTCACCGTATACGCACAAATTCATGTTCAAATGCCTATAACTCATGAACCAATACACACACAAAGACCGTTTATACATAAAAACCTTTGTATTGACGTCATCTTTCATGGGAAACTCCAGAAATAAAATCGGTTCACGCATTACAGAGAATATCAATTTCATACACAATGCATTTTATTTTAATATATATAGATAGTGTTTATTTTAGTGTGTGATATTTTTCGAAGCAAGGAATGCACAAACCAGCATTACATTCAGTTCTGCTTCGGGATGTGCAACAATCTGTATGGTACTATTGCGGTACCATATGGAACCGCTGGGCATAACTGCATATATCAATTTCCGAAAGTCAAATGCCCAGTTGCGCCTATCGGCTCCATATGGGGCCGGCAAAGAAAATCATTGAATTGTTTGCACTGAAAGTAAAAAACTATCAAAAAATATTATTTTGGAAAAGTATACGTTTATTTTTTATTCTAAACACATATATATCATTGGCAAAAATTTGCTTAAAAATTAAAAAAAAATTACTGGTTTGTTAAAACTGGTATTTTCTGCGATTTTTTTTTTTTTTAAATGGCTTTTGTCATTAGCCTGGTAAAAAAGTTATGCAACCTGGAGTTACAAAAATTACTAGATCTTAAACAACCACGTTTTAAGAAGGAAAATACATCTTTACTACAATGAAATAACATTCACCTAATTAAAACTTAAATAAACTTTACAAGCATATTTTGTGCCTCCATATGGAGCCGCTGGGACAATTCGGGTTAATACTATGATGCAGATATTTACTGTGATGAAGTATTCAAATTAAAGTAGCATGCCCCTTATCTACACCCGCCCACTTTTTTAGACCACGGACACATAGTTGTAAAGAATATATGCACAAAATTTGTTGGAAGTCGAAAAAAATGTGTAAGCTTGGTTGAGTTCGGAAAAATATATAGAAGGAGATCAATGAAAATTAAAGCACCACGCCCCGTGTCTTATCCCGCCTACTTTTATGGAGTAGTACAAGAAACCCTAAAGAAGTTCGTTTAAAATTAAAGTGACACGCCCCTGTATAGTTCCGCCCAATTTTCTAGAACACAAACTCCTCATTATACCAAAAAACATAATTGTAAAATTTTGTTGAAATCGGAAAATCGGTGCAGAAGTTTGAATAACATTAAAGCGCCACGCCCCCCTGTCTAATCACGACTACTTTTCTAAACTCATGACTACTCATTAGGCGCAAGAATATATGTGCAACATTTGGCTGAATTAATACCAACGGTATAAAAGTATTTCGTTTAAAATTAAAGTGCCACGCCCTTTGTTTATTTCCGCCCAATTTTCTAAACTACTGACTGCTCATTATTCCAAAGAATATGTGTGGAAAATTTGGTTGAAGGCGAACAATGGCTATAGAATAAATTTGCCTAAAATCAAACTGCCACGCCCCTCTCACAAAATTTCAGACTGTGGACTACTCATAACAGCAAAGTTTATATTTGGAAAATTTGGTTAGTCAGAAAAACGGTGCGAATTCGATTAAAATTAAAGGGACATGCCACCTGTCTAGTTCCGCCCAATTTTCTAGACTAATCACTGCTCACTACTCCAAAGTATATATTTGTAAAATTTGGTTGAAGGCAGAAAAACCATGTAGAAGAAGTTCGACTAAAATTAAAATGTCACGCTCCTGTCGATATTTGATTGAAGTCAGACACACGGGGCAAAATTTGCTTGAAATCAGATACACGGGGTAACAGATATCCGATCAAAATCAAAATTCCACACCCACTTTTCAAGTCTAAGGACTCTACATTATACCGAAGAATATATGTGTATATTTCAATAGATCAAACAAACGATGTGGATGGAATTTGGGTGCATACAAACATGATGTCATTAAGTTTTATATACGTATGAAGGTTTCTCTATTCTTATGACGTCACTTCGTATAAAAGATAGGGAGAGTTTTTATTAGATTTTGCCTAATTTAATTTAATATTAGGGTTAATATTATATATCAAAACTTTCAAAAATTTCAAGACAATTCTTTAAATTTTCTGAATTTTTAAGAGATTTTATTTTTAAAATAAAGCCTCTTTATATGGGAGATAGGCGTGGTTTTCATCCGATTTAGCCAAATATCATAGTGATGTTTTATATGAAATATCAAAGCTTATGTGCAAAATTTCAAAATATTTGTTTAATGTTTTCAGATTTTTAAAAGATTTTACAGTAGAAATAAAGTCACTTTGTATGAATTGTACTACACGGCCGTGGCGTAGTGGGTACAGTGTGTGACTCTTACGCCAGAGAACCCAGGTTCGAATCCTCCATCTGACACAGAAAATTTTTCAATTGAATTAATTTTTCTGTTCGGCCGTCACCTCTCTGCAGACAATGGCAAACTTCGGAGAGTAAAAACTGCCATGAAAAGCTTCTTGTAAAACATGTAGGTCCAGTTCTCGATCATTTGTGCAAACATTTTCACATCACACACAACGCAATTGATCATAAGAAGCCCGGTCAAAGTCCTTTCAAGGGCTGAGATGGCCATTTCGTTTTTTTTTTTTTTTTGTATGGGAGGTAGGCGTAGTTTTCAATCGATGAGGCCCATTCTCGAACTTGATTGTTTTTTTTTAAGAAAGAAGCTTTGATTTTGAAATTCATCGCGATAATTTAAAATTACTGCTGCAACAGTGTCCACAGAAGGACAGACAGACGGAAATCGACTCAGAGGGAAAATGAGGAATGCATCTTTTTTTTTCTTTGAAAAATTCTTTATTGAAAATATTATAGAAAAAATCATGCATACCAAGGTAGGTAAAGAGGTAATGTGTGCGCCACTCTTTCTGATCTTCTTGCGGTACTATCCTGTTGAATTGAGGATTCTTGTGAAATTCGATGTATTTCTTTGATTTGATGAATCGAAATGTACATCGATATTTCAAAAAACATCGATGCATTACCAAGTAATAAAAGAATTCTTCAAGAACTGTGTTATGCAGTAAGGGGTATATTACATTTACTATGACATCCCCGTGTTAAAATTCAGCGATGGAGGTAATGCATAGGCATGCAAGCTATAGATTCGAACTTCGCTTACCTAGTCGCACACTTTTCTGCTGGAATACTTTTCCTCCTTATTGGCGTTACAAACGGAATTACATGGTTAATATACTACTGTGGGCAAAAAATTTCAAGAATTTGTTAATAAATCAAAAAATCTTGATTTATTGTTCTAAATTCATTTCATCCCCCTCAAAGAAGTCCCCCACGCCCTTCCCCGGATGCAATATACTAGTGCCAACGTTTTTCAAAACATTTTGCAAAGTCCTTTTTCGATAAAGCCTTCAATTCCTATGGTGCTAAGTCAGGTGAATACGGTGGTTACGGGACGATATGGGTCGAATTTTTGGCAAAATGATCACGAATTACGAGTGCAGTGTGAGATGGTGCATTCTAGTGATGCA
The DNA here is from genome assembly GCA_914767935.1 of Coremacera marginata. NCBI lineage: Eukaryota > Metazoa > Arthropoda > Insecta > Diptera > Sciomyzidae > Coremacera > Coremacera marginata. Next base: position 146,379,346 of record OU612045.1, read on the forward strand.
AAAACCAGAAATTGTCTCTCCACAAATCCGGTCTATTTGACGTACACCATTACGCAAACGACGCATAACACCCAAGTTGTATTCTTTGTTAACAGTTTGACCGGTTGGAAGGAAATAGTAATACACCATACCACGATAACCGAAGAAAACTGTCCACATGACCTGATTTTTGATTTGCTTTGACGTAATTTTTTCTGTTTCGGCTCATCTTTGGCACGGTATTCACCCGATTGATCGGCTGTTTCCGGGTAGTAAACGTACAGCTAAGTCTCCTATCCAGTTATGATGCGTTTCATTTTGTCTTGATAGTCGGAAAGCGTTGTTTCACCACATCAACACGACGCTGTTTTTCCATGAAATTGAGCGTTTTTGGCATCAATCAAGATTTCACTTTTCTGAGTCCCAAACGGTCACTCAAAATAGTTTTTACTGATCCTTCCGATATTCCAACAGAGTCAGTAAGGTCTCGGACTGTCAATTGACTATTTTGGAGCACCAATTCTTTGATATTGTTGCCGTGTAGCTCATCAGTTGATGTTGATGATCGTCCTAGCCGTTCCTCGCCATCAACGCTTTCTTGACCCTCTTTGTACCACTCATAAACTCTTGTTTTCGATAGAGCTTGCTCACCGAAGGCCTTCTGCAATATTTTCAATGTTTCGGCAGCAGAAATTCCATTCCGCACACAAAATTTAATGCAACTACGTTGTTGAATAGTTTCAGACATTATGTGAAGCGAAATTAAAATACACTTTTAGCTATTTACAAAAGCACGCGTAACTCAAACACTAATAAATATTTTAAAGTGTAATTGTACACAGATGTCAGTGACAGTAATGACACCTTGAAAACAAAAATATCTGTCATTATTGGAATCCCCAAAAAAATTTAATTCAAATTATCCGGTATGCTTTGCCCACAATAGTACCCCCTTACGCAGTATGCATTGGGGTATACTCAGATACTTGTACTTAGAAAAAAGTTTTAAGAAAACTGAAAACCCACAATATTCCTCATGTAACAAAAATATTTTGGCTAGTCAACCCGATATCGTATCGACAAGCTTTTTACTTTGACTTTGACCAAGTTTCTTATGATCAATTGTTATGTGTGTGTGGTGAAATGTTTGAGCACAAATGATCGAGAACGGGACCTACATGTTTTATGCCGACTCCGAACGGCTTTTTTTCTCAAGAAGCTTTTCATGGCAGTTTTTACTCTCTGAGGTTTGCCATTGTGTGCAGGGAGGTGACGGCCGAACAGAAAAATTAATTCTATTAAAAAAATCTTTCTGTGTCAAATGGGATTTGAACCAAGGTTCTCTGGCGTATGGACCACACACTCATTTCCATAAAAATAAATAAATAAATAAAATAAATGGATAATTAAATTTATTTATATTTCTTTAAAGCAAAAGTAGATAAATACCTACAGTTTCAATATGAGATATGAGATTTAAAGATTGATTATTTTCATCATCCAGGCCAATTTATTGCAATTCTTAATATGGGAAAGATTAAGATCGCCAGTCGAAATACGGCAAATAACGTTCAGATTGGCACTTTAGTTTTAATTACTGCAGATAATCGAAGCTTTGGTACAAGGCCAGGACGATTTAGTGGGGGTGGTCACTATCCGTACCAGTTCCGGTGTCATCAAAAGACATATTCACAGAATTTGTCTATTGCTACCAGGCACCGATAGTATAAAGAAGCAAGTATCATTTGCTTTTCAAATATTTCAAAGTTAGTAAAATATTTATGTATTTAAGTTAGTAATTGTGTACTTAACAGTTAAGTTATTTAACGAATTCCACTAAATATGTAAATTAATTTAAATCCAATGAATACAAGCTTTAGTTAAAGACATATCAATTTAATTTCATGGAATACTTAGTTATATTCGATACTGAGATATTGAAAGCACCCAGGTACTTTCAAGGCGTGGTGTATGTTTGCACCACTGTGCTTTGCTTCAAAATGTATGTAGTTGCTCCACTGCTTCTCTTTTCCATTACTGAATTTTGTATATTCTTAGTATTTTAAGTCATATAAAGAATTACAGTTATAAATGCACCGAATTCGCTCTCAAGTTCAAATTGTCAAAATTTTAGGTTTGTAAGTTAACCAATTGAAAAATAAAATCATTCGTCTCTTGTTAAATAATATAGAAGTCATCCTTTTTTTTTTTTTAAATTAGCTTTTGCGTCAACAGCTGATTTTAAAGAAAAAATTCATTATCATGAAAATGTGTTATTTTTGAATTTTGCCTTGCTGCGAGTATATTGAGAAATTGCCACACTGAACGTAGCCATAATTAAAGAAAACTCTAACAAAAGAAATGCAAGAATATTAAATTTATATGAAATATTTTTCACATAGTTTCTCTACGAAAACTAAGTATATAATTTTTTTTCTTATGACTGTTTGTATCTATTATATACCAGCACACCAACTGCTCTCAACATCCGCCACATCAACGAGTTCCGGTGCTGATATCCTTGACGTTCTCTTCTGGCAACGCAGAGTGTCGAAAAATTCACGCCATATTGCGTTGCAGAATAAATTTTAAATTCAGCGGATGGTGACAACAGCTTGAAATGGCTTTTTATGTAGTCAATAAAGAGCGCAGCCGATGTTGTTGGCGGAAAGAAAACTATTGTCCTGAAAATTTACGAACAGATGTTGGCTGAAAATTCAACATTGTTTTTCCGTAGAGGGGAAGTCAAGGAAATTTTTAGAAAAAACAAAACCAAAGAATGCTGCAAATAAATACTTCACGTTCTATTAAAGCTGATAGATAGATGAAAGTGTGTTGTTGTGCATAAGCATTGACAGTAAATATTATACAAATCGCACAAACAAACTGTATGGTGCGCAATATTTTGTCTAATTAATAGTGGAAGCGGAAACAGCTTGTCAGTTGCAGCATCCGCTACACAGCGTAAAGAGATGAAGATGGCTTCACTCCACTCCATTGCCTTTATAAGCCAAAGTTATGGCTTGCCAACACTGCGGCGTCCATATTTTGTTCAACGTCATCTTGTTGACTAGTTCATAAAAAACAACTCAATGAAGGGGCATCAATTTTCATTGCTTCCGTTTCCGCTTAAGTGTCAATGACAAAGTAACTTCATTTTCAACAAGGAATTTCCGGAATGTTGCAAGCACCGACGCAGCGAAGGTGGTACTGTCGCCGACGAAGCTGATGCTGCGGATGTCTCGACTGTGAGGTTTCAGCAATAATTTGAAAACTGTCCACGCTTTCAACGTCTGTCCTTGAAGGAGCGCTCTTAACATGTTATGAGCAGTAATTTATGGAGCGCACAAAGTAAGCCATCACAGCAAAAAACAAAACAAAAAAAAACATCAAGAACTGGAAAAAGTAATGTCTGCGGATTATGTTGGACATGCATTGATTGACTAGCTATTTCAATGGTCGTCCATCTGTCTGACTCTCTTCATTTGTATAAATGACAAGTACTGCAATATTTTAGTTTTGTTCAAGCCAATCAAATAGTTGGTCAAGATAAATTGGCCTAAGTGCCTAAGATGTGGAAATGTTTATGGTTTAATAAATGTTGGCAGTTATGAGGAATAATAGAGAATAGCTGATAGCAAAAAATAGACACTGAAAAGATACACTTGCTCAACAACCATCTGATATACTGCCTTCTAACACAATTTATTACCACATTTATACAGTTGCGTTAAAAAAATATACAAGCTGAGCCTTAAGCCGAATTCACTTCCACAAAACTATAGATCGCATTAAGAAATTTAAAGCAAAGCATCTTTATGAATTATTATGTGAAGCGTGCAATTAAAGCGTATTCTACGGGGCTTAGCAGTACGCTACCGAACGGAATAGGAATTAGTCACCGAAAAGGAATTGCCTATACGCAACAATGTCTGAGTTCGTTATACCTATAAGTTGGTAGGATTTTGCAAGATGACGTTGAGCAACACATGCAGCTCAGTCAAGGTAGAAAATTACCACTCTGAAACCTTCAATACCGAAAGAGGTTTCAGACAAAGCGATCCACACTCCTGCGATCTCTTCAACATCATCAGGGATCATACGAAAGGCCGGTGTGCATCGCAATGGCACCATTTTGTAAAAAGATGTGCAGCTCCTTACGTACGTCGGCAGAACCAAGAAAGATGTTACTGCTGCTTTTACCGCTATCGAAAAGCAATCAGCCAAAGTAGGATTGACAATGAATGCCGGGCAAAACAAAGTATATGCTTTCTACAGAGTAGCGTAGCATCTAGACTCTTACGTTTCATACGGCATCTTTAACTTTGATGTAGTCAAGGAGTTTATATACCTTGGCATCATCAAAAACAACAACAACAATGATGTCAGCTTGGAGATAAAGCTAAGAACAACCATTGCTAATAGGTACTACTAACAGGTTCAGTAAGCAACTAAGTTCCAGAGCCGTCTCTCTATCGACAAAACTAGAAAACTAGCTCATTCTACCTGTGCTTCTTTATGGTGCTGAGGCATGGGTAGTGTTTTGGGGGTGCTCAGAAGAGAAGAGTTCTTTGCAAAATATTCGGTACTGTTTGAGTCGGCAATGACTATCCCATTCAAATGAACGATGAACTGTATGAACTCTATACAGGCATTGACGTAGCTCAGCGTATAACTGTGCAGCGACTACACTGTCTAGCTAATATTCTATTAGCGTCCATTATTCGTCCATTCTATGGACGACGAAGTCCAGCGGAATAGGTGTTCGAAGCGAGGTTCGTTGATCGACGACGAAAAGGGAGACCACGCCAGGCCGAGGAAGCCCAACCGCGCTTGATGCATCCGACTGGAGAAGGCGCGCACAAAGCAGAAGCGCCTGGCGAGAACTGATGAGGTCGGCCGAAACCCGATCATGGGTTATTATGGACACTTAAATACGTAAACAAGCATATATATGAAATGCTAAGTCCTGGTTTATACTATAATTATTTATTATTAATTAATAAATTAGTATAATAAGAACAAGTTCTTTTGCTATACAAAGGTAGTGACTTATATTATTGAGTTCGTCTAATTTTTAATTTTAAAAAAATTATATTTTGGCAAAAAAAAATTAATTTGAACATATTTCACTTACAAAGAGTCATTCAAATATTTGAAAATTAAGATAAATTAGCAAGATATATAGAAATAGAATACTAATCGAAATAATATAAATAATAATAACTTAATAGGTAATAAAAAAAAAATAAGACAGAGATGAAGAGAAAAACTAAAAAAAAAAGAGAAATCTGGTTATTTTCGATAAAGAGTCAGACCAAATCAACTAATCCATCACTGGTTGCTCGACAATTTTTAAAAAGTTGATATTTTTATTAAAAGTTGTACAATGAATTTGGATCTCAGAACTGCTTTCAAAAATTGTTTGTTTTGTTCTAATTTCAAAATGGCGGCCATATTTTCTTTGCTTCCTTTAGCAATTAGAGCCCTGCATGATTATGCTTTTTTGCCTCCCTGAATATATTCTCTTGCTATAGAATAAAAAATTTCCTCTATCCTTTTTTATTTGCAGCCACTAAATTGTTGCCTATTTCAATGTCACTTCCAATTGGTTCATGTAAAGACTAAAGTTCTTTAAATAATAAAGGATTTAAAATTTTATAACACCTTAAACGTTTTAAATTTTACTCACTATATCAATATCCATTTAGAATGAAATATTTTTTATTAATAAAAATGTATTTTTATCTTAAATAAATGCGTTTGATTGCACCTCTATCCAACATCAAACTGAATATGCATTAAGAATAACATAAAGCTTATTGCGGGGAAAAACCAACATACCTGATTGTTATTCAGGTCATTGCAGCAGATTCCTGAGTATTCGTGTAGATTATTAAGTACTCAGAGAAATAACTGAAGCAACGCGTAGATCGCAAGCTCACCTCAGTGCAAAAGTGTATGAAAAGAGAACAGAGAACTAATAAAAAGTTATTCTCTTGCGTTACACGACCTGTTGCTACACGATCTGTTGTTTACATTTATTCGCTTGCAGCTTTGCTTGCAGTGACTGCTACAGCGGAGAATCAGGGTATATTCACTTGCTGAATATATTTATGCAGGGCTCTATTTTAAATCTCCCTAATAGTCCATTTGTCCGTCCGCCTCCACACAAAATATGTCAATAAATAAATAGAAATAACAGTCGCACAGAATTTAAATTTTGCATGTGAGTTGAAATTATGAGTATAAGCACACGGAGCAAGAAAAGTTTCGAATCCACCCACAACCACGCCTACATCTCTATACATCAAGAAAATCTCAAACGCCATATTTTACTTTATATAAGACCGATTTCAAAATAACTCGGTGCGGAGATATATATTTATGAGCAAAATTGAAAAAAAATTTCGGTCACGGCCAGCTCCCACATAATTTTTTTTTTTTTTATTTTGTATGGCAGCGCACAAATAGACAAATAGGGAGACTTAGGGCTTAATTTAAGGCTTAACAACCATTTATTATTGAAATTTCAAAAATGCCACCTTGTTCAAAAAGAAGTTTTCATTCACACTGTGAACCAGACTTAAATGTCCGATTCCATATGGGTTGCCACATGTGTCAATGACAAGGCTGCCAAATATCAGCGTCTCTCGATGACATTTGGTAAAGTGACAGTGTTTTGTCTACAACAACTTTTTTCGTGTCTCCGATTTTTACGATGGAAGAAAAAATTGTGCCTGATTCACTCGCCTGATGCCTGGTGTGCGTGTCATACTCATATACCCATGTCTCATCACCAGTAATGATGGATTTGATGAATGATTCGTCGTTTTCGACTATTTCCAGCATGTCTTTCGCGATAACAACTCGGTCTCTTTTTTGCATGAAATTGAGTTCTTTCGTCTCAAGCCCAATTCATTCTTTAAAATGTGCTGAACGGATCCAATTGAAATGCCGACGACCTCTGCTATCTCTCTAATCGTCAATTTGCGATTTTTGACCAACATTTCTTTGATTTTTTCAACGTTTTCTTCCACGTCCACAACCACGCCTACCTCCATTATACATCAAGAAAATCTCAAACGCCATATTTTTCTTCATATAAGACCGATTTCAAAGTAACTCGGTGCGGAGATAAATATTTATGCGCAAAATTGAAAAAAATTTCGGTCATGCCATGCTCCCACACAATCTTTTTTATTTTGTATGGGAGCGGACAAATGTGCAAATAGGGAGACTTAGGGCTTAATTAAAAGATATGGAAAAAATTCGTAGTAGCTTTTTTGACATTTGGATCCAATTAACAAACATTCATTATTGAAATTTGAAAAAGCCATATAACGATCACCCTAATATACATACTATTTATGTGGTGAATTATCACAATTTTTAACCTGTGCTCAACAGAGATATTTGACACTAAATTCAGCAAAATATCTCGAAATTAAAATTTTTATGAGGCTGTCAACAAAAAATTGTAAGAGTCAGATTGTAAAAAAATGTACGTTTAAACAACAACTTAAAAAAAAATGTCTTAAAATTGCCAAATATCATGATTTGAAATTATTTCAATAGTATTTTTTATATGTTAGATAGGCCGAAGGCCAAAATGTGTTCATATTATGATTTTTAATGAATCATTCTATGTGTAATAGGAGCTGAGTAATATAAGTTACCACAAACGCCGATATCACTATAGGTAACAAAGAAAATATGGCCGCCATTTTGAAAGTATAGCAAAAAAATAAATTTTCTTTTAAGCAGTTCTGAGATCTAAATTCATTGAACACCTTTTAATAAAAATATCAACCTTTTTAAAAATGGTGAGCAACCAACTTCCGTTTTTTTGGATCACTTCATGTGACATTAGTTTTTTAAGTAGAATGATTAAACACGGCCAGCCTAAGGCCACCTTTACTATCCATAGATCTTATATTGCTGGGTAAACCATTCCATAATCTAATGGCATTAATGAAAAAACCTCATAGAGTGAAGATATTTCCATTTCAGTATTATAATTATATTGGCTCTAATCGGCTGATAAAACTGTACTTACTTATAGAGATAGCGAAGTTTTGGAGAAAAGATGTTTGTGCAAAAAAAAAAACAATTTCTGACATTAAGATAACTGTCACCTTAACAAATGTTATTATATTGAAGTTGTTATTCATAAAAATTTACAGTAAAATGAAATAGTTCTTTATTGTATTAAATTAAATAAAAGTTGGCCAAGTTAAGAATCATCGCCGGTTTGATTTATATCTATTTTCGCTTAATCCCAGCCGTAACAATTAATAAAGCTACCTAAATTAATAAATTCTTATTTATTCGAACACGTCTATTGTCATGGAATAAAAACGTCTTACACCAATCTTTAAAGCAGTTTTCACGCCAAATTCCAACAACCTTAACTTGTTATCTTTTCTAAATCTACAAAAATATACAAACCCACTCATAAGCTACATAGTTCATCCAGCTGCTGCTGCTTCTGCTGCTCTGAGCCACCATAACGCTAATGCCATGGCCACAATTCCAAAATTCATACAGTTGTTAACCACAGAGATCCGGCAACAACGTCGTTGTAGCGAGTTTGTTTCACCAACAATTTTGGTGCCCCCAAGGCGCTGTCCTAAGTAATGCCAACAACAACTATTCTAGCTCTAAACAGAGCAGCAAAGTTTCAGCTTAGCAAATAACTGGGAAAACAAGATGCTGCCGTTGCTGCTACAATATTTCGTGGCATCAACACAATTTAGGCAAACAAGCAAGTTTTATTGGGAAAAAAAGCACAAGCAGCAGCGACATAACAACAACGACAGTTTCGGGTTGATGCATAAGGCGTAACAAGCCACTCCTGTCATGGGTTGCATGGCATCTTAGTAATTTTTTGTTGCATGCTCCTGCTTTTGTTCTTATCTTTCGGTTGTAATTGTGTTCTATGTCCAGCCAGTAGGCGGAACAGCAACAACAACGCACGGATTGCCGACTTAATACGCATGAAATTGTAGAATAAATGCATGGGTCCTTGTTACTTGTGTTGTGTTTCTAGCTGAAAAGAATAAATGGCTTTGCGTATGAATGATAAAATTGTCTATGCAGCTTACAGTCTGCAATGGTAAACAAGTATTTCCAGAATGTAGCGAGTTTTAGAAAAAATGTTAAACATAGCTTTAACTTTGAGCATAGACCATTTAAAAAACACACTGAAGGAAGCAAGTAGAGTGGAATTGTTTTAATTAAGATTGGAGGGCAAATAGCTTTGAAAAGTAGTTGTTTCTAAAAACAAAGAAACTTTTAATATATTTAGTTTAAGTTAAGATTTTTATACCCCCCACGCGTACTGCGTAAGGAGTAAATTAGTTATTCTGCTTGTAAAGCCAATAAGAAAGCGTGACAGATACAGAAAAGTATACATATTATTTTCTTTATCAGCATCACAACATGAGTCGATTTATCCATGTCAGTCTGTCTGTCCAAATGTGGACACGATAAGAGCCGTAATTTTATAGCTATTACGATGAAATTTAAAGTATAGGCTTACTTTAAAAAATAAATATCAACATCAAAAATGAGCCAAATCGGATGAAAACCACGCCTATTTTCCTCAAAATTCCACAAAAATTAAAAAAATGCCTTGTCACACATAACTCTGGTATTTTATATCCCAACACTATGATATTTGCTATATTCGGTTAAAGTGCATTATCGGGACACTGACAGAAAATTCTGGGATTTTCGAATCTCATCGGGACATTTTTGAGCAAAAACAAAAAACACTTCAAAACTAAAGACATGTTGGTTTAAAAAGCATGAAGAATTTTTGTTAATACGTTTTTTTAAAATTACAAAAAATAGCATTTCGGATAAAATTTTCTTCAGATTTTAAAAATGTGTAGATGTAAAATGTGGTATTGCTTAGCATCTTTCAACATAGCAAAAGATTTTACATTTTTTCACGTTGTTATAATTTTCCATCAATGAGAAAAAGTGACTTACATTGGGGACATGTGTAACACTCACGGTGGGGTGGTGTGTACCAGATCTTACACATTACCATTGCCATTAAAGAGGCAACAACTTCAAACTTAAAAATGCAATTACATTAACGGCATTAAAAGAGAACGGCCCAGTTCATGATATTCAGCCCAGACCAAAATCCAATCGTGGAAAGAAGTCAATGAAACGCCACAAAAACGTTTACAGTTGCCGGAGGTGGAAAAAAATTTTGGAAAAGAAAACCAAACAAACGACAAAGAAAGCTGAAGGTGCTCGAACGCAAAACCGGCGCTATTCGTCGTACCTTACTAGTTCTATATGAACTAGCTCCTTTTTTGACCCAAAGTAAGGCATAAAACGGTCAGTTCAATCAACTTCAAGCTTGTACTGCTTATTATTTACGTTTCTTATTTCATATTTTTGTAAGAATGGCCGTATATTTCGAAGTAATATTTTCGAGAAAATACGTATATATTATATAACGAGTTGTAATTTTGTTGATCAACATGAATAAAAGAATTCTGAAAGAACAAATTAACTAACTGGAGAGTACTCTCACAATGTATATTTTTTTGTGAATAAATTGGTTCTATTGCATGAGTGAATTTTTTAGGAAATAGTAATGCAAAAGCTAGCAATTGACCCCTGCCTACGACATGCTCATGTAAAATTTGCCATTTGATTGCAAAGAAAGTAGATTGATGTTTAACTAGAACTGGTTAATTAGAGGCAAGTGAAATCGGTAGTTCTGTATAGTGCCATTTCTGCATGGATATTGTATTGAAGTCAATGATCGATTTTTAGGTACGTTTTACGTGCGTATAGTATGTGTGTATGTGTGCATTAAGAATCCGATGGATTTACGAGATTTTGCTATTATTTCATTAAGTTCTTATCATTATACTTTTACTTAACATTTGAAGTCAAAATAAACATAAAAATTAAAGTTCCTGACCTTTAAAACAACATTTTGTTGGTTTTACACATCATCCCACCGATTTGAAAATAAAAACAGATTTGATAGTCTTGTTCTACTTCATCCATTTCAACAAAATATTCAACAGCCATGAAAACACTCACGTCGAATTGGTTCTTCTGCAAGGAATAGGCCTTAAAACCAATCAAAAATTAAATTTCTTAACACTTTTATTGGAGCAAATAAAAACGTGTTACATCTCACTCCACTTCAGCCTACAAAATCTCGCTGAAGTCGGAGAAGCGGCGTAGAAGAAGCTAGATTAAAATTAAAGTATTGTTGTCTGCTGTCAACATTGGGAATGCCAGCGCCAAAGTGCATCGAACACTCAACCGTAAATGGCAACGGGAGCAAGAATTTGATCGAGATGAGCTGGCGGAAAGAGTCCGAACAAATTTACCGCTGTTGAATGCCGAGCAGAAGAACGTGTTTGATTCGCAGATGAAGGTTGTTGACGATGGAACGGGAGGCACTTACTTTCTCGATGCTACCGGTGGGACAGGCAAGCCATTCATCATTTCGTTGACTCTAGCAACAATTCGGTCAATATCTCAAAATGTAATGGCTGTTGCATCCTCTAGCATTGCAGCCACATTGTTGGAAGGCGGTTAAACTGCACATTCCGCTTTGAAGATGCCGATGAATCTTCTTACGGTTGATAAACCAACGTGCACAATGACCAAGAATTCGGCTGCTGCGAAATTGATGCGAAAATGCAAAATCATTATTTGGGATGAATGCACGTTGGTGCATAAACGAGATTTGGAGGCAGTTGACGGAACGATGAAAGATTTACGAGGTGATTCAAGACGTGGGGCTATGATATTGCTCTCCGGAGATTTTTGTCAAAAGCGTCCCGTCATCCCGAAATCTACTGCTGTCGATGGACTTAATGCATGCCGGAAATCGTCGTTTTGTGGCGGCATGTCAAGTTGAAATTAACCACGAACATGACAGTTGCGTTGCAGAACGACCCATCGGCTGCTGAATTCTCGAGACAACTGCTGGCGCTTGGTAATGGTCAAATTCCTATTGATGTTTCGGCTGGATTGATATCGTTCCCGGCAAATTTTTGCGAAATCACATCGTCGAAGGAGGGAGTCATCACCAAAGAGTTCCTCGGCATTGCACAAAATTTTAAAAATCTCGATTGGATTAGTGATTGAAAAAACATTCTGTGTCAGATGGGGATTCGAACCTGGGTTCTCTGGCGTATAAGCTACACACTCTACCCAATACGCCTCGGCCGCCACCAACTAAGCGACCAACTATCCGAAGGAATTTTTGAACTCGCTTGATTTGCCAGGAACTCCACCGCATAATTTACAGCTGAAGGTTATGAAATCGATCATAATCATGTTGCGGAATCTGAATCATTCGAAATTGTGCAACGGTACGTGATTGTCCGTCAAGAAACTTGTGAAGAATGCGATTCAACCGACAATCATCAAGGGCGAATTCAAAGGAGAGGAAGTTCTTATGCCACGAGTTCCGATTATTCAAACTGATCTTCCATTCCAATTCAAGCGGATCCAGTTTCCCGTTCGATTGGCTTTTGCGATGACAACCAATAAATCACAGGGCCAATCGTTGGAAGTCGCACGGTCAGCTGTACGTTGCCTGTTCGCATGTGGGCAAACCGTCTACGTTGTTTATTTTGCGCCGAGAAAAAAATCGAAAAACATTGCTTATCATATCGCTCTCTACTGATTTCGATTCCAATGAAATAAATCACATTGAAATTTAAACTATCTGTGTTGTATCTGTATCTGTGTTAAATTAGGACGAGACGAAATACCGGGTCCGCTAGTTTTTATAAAACTCAAAATAGATTACTAACGGAAAATACTGACAAAATAATAGAGTTCAGTTGCTATTAAATGGAAATACTCAGCTTTTATTTGATTCAAAATGAATATTTTATGCGTATGAAAAACGTTTTTAAAGTACTATATTCTAGTCTACAAGAAAACATCTAAGCTACTTGAATTGTTCTTTTGGTTTTTCCCGAAGTCGGTTTTTTGAGACTAGTGGCAAATTGTTTGAAAAAATTATATAATGTGATGAAGATTTGCATATTCGGTGTTGTTTTGGATCTAACAGGCATTGGACCTTAATAAAACAAAAAAATAAAAAAAAAAATATTTAACATATCTAAAAAGAAGTGAAAAAGCTACGAAAATTAAAAATTTTTTCGTCAGCATTTAATACTTATTGATACTTTATTTCAGCATTTAATAAAGAAAGATTTAAATAGAGATAAAAATTGATGAGACAAAAATTATAGAAATAAAGACCAAAAAATTTTTTTTTGGAATGTATTAAGATATGTTTAAAATCTTGTGTTGGTATGAAATTATTAAGAAAAAAATTTTTTATTATCGATAACTTTAAGACATCTGAAAGCGGATAAAATTGTTCTTGAATTTGAACAACACATTGCTTTAATTATTAGGCAAAACATTTAAACTAAACTATAGCACAAAAAATTAAATAAATTTTTGATAAAATTGATGAAATTTATCACGTAGATTTTAAACTTTCGCCCTTTGTGCCCTTTAACTTTCGCCCTAGTAACTTTCTGAAGTTTTGTATAAATACTTTAAAAGAAAAAATTGTATATCACGTAGTATTGCTTCAATTATATTTAATTTCCAACCGAAAAATGACCTCATAAAATCTGTCAGAGGCTTAATGATCATTTCAAATGAAAAAGGGTATTCACTGTGTCTAGTATATGCCGTTGCATGGTGCAAGAATAGCAAATGCACAATTCGTACAAATGCCACGACATTGGCCCGATTGCATATTTGCTATTCTTGCACCGTGAAATGGCCATATACTAGACACAGTGAATACCCCTAATGTGTTCTAGTTTTTAAGATATTTTAACACAATATATAATCATATTCATTTAATAAATATTAACATTAAGAACTCTTATGAAATGTATGTCTACCTACTTTCAACACACTTATGAAAAACTAGATAATGTTAAAAAACTTGTCGCATTCACTCATATGTTAACATTTTGTACGAAAAATCGCTGTGTTACACATCACCCCATGGTGCACATTACCCCACCTCACCCTGCATATATTCTTTAGTGTAATTCGTAGTCTTTAGTGTAGAAAAGCTGGCAGGATCAGACACTTTAATTTAAGACGAACTTCTTCTACAGTGTTTGTTCTACTTTCACCAAATTTTCAACATATCGTCCCCTTCATGCCAAAAACGTCAATGTGAAAATAAATAAATCGTTAAATAGTTGCACAAAAAGTAATTTTTTTAATGTTTTTGTGGAGTAACAAGAACCAAATTTTAACGAATGGTGTGCACCATTCATTTTCGAAAAGAAATTTTGGAAAGGTGGATTTTTCTGAGCTATTCGAATCCTTAAAATCGATTTTACAAAAATGCACATTGGCGTTTTTGGCATGAAGGGGAAAATATATTCTTTGGAATACTCGTAATAAGCAGTGATTAGTCTGCAAATGTGAGTTGGATTAAAGTGCCACATTAATATTAACCTAACTCTACCTACACCGTGATCCTCACTTCAACCAAATATCGCAAATATATTCTTTGGTGTAACGAGTAGTCCATGGTCTAAAAATTTTGGGGAAATTAGACAGCGGCATTACTTTTTGATTTAAATCAAACTGCTTCAATAGCCTTTGTCGTACTTTGTTGGTAAATTGAGCAGTCTTAAGTATATGACATTGGGCGGAATTAAACAAGGGGCGCGGCACTTTTAATCGAACTTCTTCTGTAGCCTTTGTCCGACTTCAACTAAATTTCGACACATATTCTTTCAAACGATTTTCTTTTTCATCGTTATTACGAATTCAACCAAACTTTGCTCATATGTTCTTAAGTATAATAAGTAGTCTTGATTCGAGAAAAGTATTCGGGAAAAGACAGACAGGCGTGGCACTTTAATTTTAATCTAAGACCTATACCGATTTTTCGATTTCATCAAATTTTTGCATATATTTTTTTTTTTTTGGTACAATAAATAGTCTCTACTCTAGAAAATTGGGCGAGATTAGACAGGGGCGAGGTACTTTAATTTCAAACGTACTTCTATAGGGTTTGCCTGACTTCAACCAAATTTTTCACATATATTTTTTTGATAAATGTATATGCGTAGTAGGTATGTGGAAATATTTTTTTTTTTTCGAAACACAATAGGAATTTAAACTTGCGCATTGTTACGTAGATTCAAAATAAACTAAGCATCTTTTAATTCCATATAACTTTTAGCTCTACCAGAGCTTTAATGGCTGAAACTTATTTTTACTGCCTTTCCACATAACAACAACAACAGGTATGCAGCAATTCTATTAAAGTTCTGTTTGCTTGCGAACTTTTTCCTAATACTTTTAGACCGCTTAGTCTAAGAATCATCATTAAAACTATCTTTGCTTTAAATAAAACACAATACACAAAATAATTAAACAAAATACACTACGATTTAAAAAAAGCACTCATACGCTTCGAATATAAAACATATTGAATTCTACAAAAACTGTGCTTTTTATGTTGTTTATTGAATTTAGTAACTTAAATTCGTTAATTGGTTGCAAATATGGCAAAATTTTCTTTACAAAAGAATCTGATAAGAATTTGAGTCAAAAAATCTCTGGTAGAGTGCCAAAAGTTATATTAATTTCAAAAATGTTAAGCGTATTTGAAATCAGCGTAAAAATACGCATCTTTTGATACCTATTGCGTATTCAAATTTGAAAGAAATATACATAAGGCCCACAGTAGGCCCAGCCAAATGCGTAGTCGAGAAAAGACAACATTTACCAAGTTTTGCAATTACATTCTTTGGTGTAATGAGCAGTCTAGAAAAGTAGGAGGGACTACATAAGGATGCATAGCACTTTTATTTTAATCGATCTTCTTCTACACCGTTCGTTGTACTTTCGCCAAATCTTGCACATATATTCTTTGGAACAATGAGTAGAATGAGTAGTCTAGAAAAATGGGCGGGAATAGACAAGAACACGTGTAACTTTAATTTTAATATTTTATCTCAGTAAATATCCTCACCATGGTATTAATATTAGGCATTGGAGTTGGTAGTATCTGTTCCAAGCAAAAGAATGTGGGCGTGAATAGGCAAGGGAAGTATCTCAGCTCCCTGCGGATGCGTTTGGCTGAGTATATCTGCCCTGCTGTTCTTTTCTATGCCACGATGCCCAAGCACCTAGATGAAGTGGATTCTAAATTGTTCGCCCATCTCATTTAGATATTTGTGGCATGCAGCGTTAGTCTTATAATTTTAATTGTGAGAGCATACATTTTTTAACGTCGCTTGACTTTCTGAAAGGACATAGACGACTTATTTGATGGCTAATGCCTCCACTAGGAATATGCTGCAATAATCGGGGATTCGAAAGGAGGTCTCAATCCCTAGGTCCTGGGAAAAATATCCCTTCCTCCCAACTCGATATTCGGGCTTAGATATGTTCAACAGTGAAGAAGTGCGTTTTAATGATTAGCAAAAATTTAAAGAACTAAGTTTCACCTTCTCAGGGTGTATATTGACCTGAAAAGCCAATCAGTTTAAAAATCAGAAAAAATAGGCAAAAGCTTCAACCGCAAAATAATCAGAATTTCTTCTAACTTTTCGAAGTTCTCTTATAAATTTCTAAAAATGGTCCGAAAAAAAACGTACTTTTCTAGGACTCATTCAAGTCTAACTACTCAAGCTTACTGAAATGTTTTTAGTTGAAATCAACATTTTACTTATATAGAATAATCTTATTAACTTAAAAGTTGAAACTATTAACTTCTCTTTTCTTGAATTCAATAAACTGTATGTTTTTATAACTGTAATAATTTTTCAGTTAATAAGACTTTCATTTGTTGGAGCTCTAGAATAATGTTCTTTTTCTAAAGAAAACAACCAAATCTCGGACAAATACAAAAACATTTCAGTCCACAAGCTCCTTGACATATCCTGTCATAACTTACGTCTATTCCTAATCTCGACATACTTAGTTGTCTGAATTTAACCCCACTCGCCCCCCTCGGCTTAACTTTGTACAACCAGATATCTTATTTTAAAGCATTTAGAACGTTTCACACTCCAGCAGCTCCATGTCTGAACCAAAAAAAAAAAATCATAAGTTATTTAAAGAACTGCTCTTAATAATCGAGTTAAAGAAATACTGTAAAGCACTCGGTAATCAGAAGTACACAGGAAGAGGATAATAAAAATGAGATCCAAGAGAACATACAACAGACAACAAAATGCACACCAACGGCGTCATTTTCAAACGTTTTCAATTTACAACAAACAGTTAGCACCACTCTGAATACCACATGTTTAAATGACAATATAGCCAAAGAGTGGCGGTGATGCCACTGGTGGGCACCAACACAAGCAGAAGATGCAGAAGAAAAAGTCAAAAGAAGGATAGCAGATACTACTCGCTCGTACTAAAGCTCGTACTTAGCTCAGTTACGTACTCAGCACAAATTGTCATCATAAATTCCATCTGCATTGCGTTGACAGAAGTGGGACGACAGCCAGCCAGCCAGCTAAAGGATAAAGATCAGGCTAAAGCGTCGGATATTGAGCAGGAGAGTTCGGATGCGCCAGTCCCTAGAGATGTCTTTCACTTTTGTTGGTTGCAATCAAGGACATTCTTTCGTGCGGGGAATTGGCAAATGGAGTGGGTTAAAAACTTTGTTGCAACTTTGTGGGTGTTTATTTTTATTTAAGTATTTTCTTTTTTTTTATCTACTTACTTGGTTTGAAGTTGAAATTCCTTTGTGTCCACTACCGAGAAATCATCCTTGTTTAATATTGTTTGGAAGCTTTGTGACTTTGTTTTCGTTATTGTTGTTACAAGAGGATTTTATGAACAAGATTGTTGCTTCATGTTTAATACTATGGCTGATGTTAGAATTTTTGAAAAATGTTTAAATAAATAAAGCAGCTTAAATATTTGCACACAGTAGCAGATAGTTAAATATTTTTTTTTTTTTTTTTTGTTAATCAACAAACAGCTTGAATAAATAATTGAAATTTGTACAAAACTTTGGTGGAAATAAAGCTGGAATGGCATGATGGAAAAACTTTAACTCAGTGGCACCACATCACAGCTCACTCCTATCGAAGTGACATTTTGATGTCAGCTAAATTTAAGTTAGACAGAAGAACCAAAAGTTACACTTAACGAAGTTGGACTTGATTGGCTGAGTGGAAAAAAAAAACGTTTAAAACATTTCATATCTTCAAGCTTTATCATAACTTTAAAGTTTTGTCATGGTAGCAACGACTTCTTCATTCCTCTAATTAACTTCGAAGTGCTTTTTTGTATTAAATTCGAAATCATCTTCTGTGTTGATTTACAATTTATATAGAATTTAATTTTAATTTTGTTTTCTTGGAGAAGCTCTTGAACCATCATCCTGCTCTCAATTTATTTCATCTTTGAATTAACAAATGTTTTTAATAATTGGACAAAATTCACAGAAGTCGCCCACAATTTATTCAATTGACTTTGTAGACCTCCTTCATCATTTTGATACTTATGCTTTTGACATAATTTGTAAGACGGTATAAGTTAAAATTTTTCCATAAAAAGGACGAAGAAGCAAACTTACAGCAATCGAATGAAATCTCAAGTGCAAATAAATAATTCTTTGGAAATTTTCGAAACATTCTACCAACTATAAATAAACGTTAACCAAAACGCCTTATTGCCAATTTATTTTCTTTAACTGTTTAAATTTTTTCAGTTTTCATCAAACATGCTGTATAAATTATAACATCGTTTGGACTTTGTATGTCTGCTCTGTATTTCATTTCTACTACGACTGACTGACAGCAAATACAACGAATTATCTTTAAAAATATCTTAACTTTTTACTTATTTGCCGGAAATGCTGCTGCAAACATACACATCGATAGATTGTCTTGGCCACAATCAAGCCCACACAAAACCTTAAACCATAGACTACCTCCTTTTTGTGTGTCTCAAGGTGCTTAGGTCCTTTTCATGGTTGTTGTAGCAGCTAGCTCAGCTCAAACGAGGACAAGAGTTTCTTGTTATCGTATTGAAAAATCTCTTAAATGCTGTCTGTAGGCATTTTATGGGCACTAAACTGCCTCATAAATAAATCACTTTTCATTATTTATCAATATGCTTTGTCTATTTTTGTTTTGTATGTGAGCGTAACAGCTGTTGTTTTTGATTTTATTTAAAATTTTTATTATTTTCTACTTTAAGTTGTCATCTTGAAGACATTGAGACAGTTTCAAACTGAGATGGTTAACATTCGACTACTTCTTAGATTGCAACTCATTTGTCAACTAGTAGAAAAGCCCATCCTACGAAGGGTTGGAAGCATTAACGCTCAAACTGTAATTATTTCTTGATATTATAAGTAAGTATGCACATGTCACTGAAAGGCAAACATGTGTCTGATAAGTATCACATGAATTTTCTGTGCATACTTTTAGGCTGAACATTTTTCAGGACAGTACATGTTGGGAAGAAACTGTAATAAACACAAAAAATAATTACAGTTTGAGCTATATTAGGTGCAGAGCATTATGCTTGCCTTTTATACCTACTTATATATATATATGTATATATGTATTAAGATTTGACCAGACGATTAAAACTGTTGATTTCAAATTTAGCCTTTTACGTTTAAAGATCAGCTTTTAAAAAATCAAATTCAACTGCTTACAATCTAAATTTAACCTTTGACACATCAAATTTAACTTTTCAGTTCAGAAAAAACTTTCTACAAGTCCGATCAAACTTTTTATAAATCAGTTTCAAATATTTAAAGTTCAAATTTAACCTTAGTAAGACAAAGTTCCATTTAAGGTTTTTATTATTATTTCCTCATGTAATCATATGATATTACATATTGTTAGTTTGTGCGCTGTGTGCTCTGCTTGAAAAAAAAAAATATAAAATCAAAAAATATAAAAACTAATCTCTTCAAATTGTTATATTAACTAATTGTTTAGTATTGAACTTAACATATTTTGAGTAAATTAATACCAACAAAAACCGAGAGACAAGTTTCTAAAATGGATCAAAACCTTAAAAAATTATAGCATTTTTTTGAAAAACTGACTATCCAAAATTGAGTAACAAAAAAATATCGAGTAGTATAAATCGTAAACAATAAAATTGATTTTCTACACATACATTCTGAGCATTCTGTGAAAAATAAAAAGTTACATGCAACAATTTTTTTTAATAAAAAGTACCTTCAAGATAATCATAAATGCTCCGTAGAGTTTGCTCCGATATTAAACTAAAAGTATGCAGAAATCTTTTCTAAGAGAACCCTAATTTTTAAGACCCAGAGCGCCTGCCATATTTTTAATTTTCCTTACAAAACAATTTGGTATAGAAGAGTACGTCAAAATATATTGAAAAGTGCAAAAAGTTTAATTATATGAGTTGAAAATGCAGCACAATGCTTAATGTGATGATTTTATTTACCGATTAAGATTATACTAGGTTATCATAATACGAGCACAATTTTGAAATAATATTTTTTTTACGCAAATAATGAATGGCATATTTTAAGAAGGCCAAATTGAATACTTTCATAGCAAATGCACTTCATTGTGTAACACATGGCAATTCTTTTTAAAAACTCTAATATCTACTGTCTGACCGAAACTATACTAAAATTTTAGCTAAAATCGAGACCAAAATTCCCCTTTTTGTAATATTCAGATCTATCTATCCAGAGCCACTGAGTCCTCATTTTTTGAAGAAGAGGAAGGAGTTCTTCATGGGGCTGGCATTGCATATTGATATATATAAGTATTTCACAAAAAAAAAATGTTTTATTGCCTAAAATTTTCTTTGAGTTTTTTCAAAATCTCGTTTTGGAACTTTGAAGTCACATTTCTCCGGTTCTACTGAACCGATTTTGATGAAACAAAGTGCAATCGACGCAGAATTCTCGAGTTTCTAAAACTGCATGCTCAAATTCTTCACTTCAACTTTGTTTTTTTTTTTTGATGCAAAACAATAACTTCAAACTTAAACACGTTTATCTCGAAACCACGTTTTTCGAGCTTGCAGCCCAGATTGCGCCCACAGTTCTGAACCAATTTCGATGAAACAAAGTGATTTCGACGTAAAATTGTTACCATTCTGATCCCTATCTCAATCACAATTTTAAACAATTTTTACTATTTTTTTTTTTTTACACTAAACTACAAAAAAAAAGACCCAAAATCGGTTTTTCATTTTTCAATTGAGGTAGGGACCAGAGAACTGCAAAACTCACATAAAAATATTCATACGTAATCAACACTGTAAAAATCATGCCTCTGCGTTCAATCGATCAGACTTGCTCGAATGCATACACTCGCTGTTGAGTTAAATACAATCAAACCATGTGCTTCGTGTTGGCTCAGCGATTTTAATCAACAGGCGTCTTCGGATACATATTTCATGCTTGTTCGTTGGGCTCAACAACGATTATTTTCATCAAGAATGAAACGCAAAAAGCAAAAATCAACACGTATGAGTTTGTTCGTGTGCAGACAGAGGTAGAGAGAAAAAGAGAACAAGAAGAAGAAGGGTGAAGTTTTTATTACGATTGACTGCAAACAACTAAATTTAACTATTTCTTCTATTTCTCATTTACGAAACACAAATCCGTATGCACTTCAACGCCAATACTCAAACATGTGAATTCAACCCGTCAATCAGCTCACACAAACGATGCCTTCAGCAGCATCATTTTATTTTATTCAACGCCAAGACTCGTTCACGCAAACATGTGAGTTCGATCAGACGAACTCAAACTCAAACTGACACAAAAGACGCGTTCGCCAGTAGTGTGCTGATTTTATTCAACGCTGAACTTTGTTGAATGAGTTGAGTTGAGTAAGAATTCCAGTGAATGATTTAATCAAGCAAAAAGTGAGTTTTGCAGTTCTCTAGTAGGGACCAGAATACATCTGTACTCAATCTAACGCAGTTTACTTTTCCATTTCAGATTATCCAAAGTCGAGATACCATTTTTTTTCAACGCCCAACTTTGTAGGCCGACAACTTTTTGAACAGCCCTCGTAAAAAGGAAAAAAAAAATGTATTTAATTAAATATGTTCTTAATACAATAAACAGAATTTAAATAACTCTTTGCGTTTTCAAATGATAAGTTTTTCAAAAGGGTCCAAAAACAGCCTTCCAACCAGGAATACCTTAATATTTACAGAACTAATTTTTTTTTTTGTTGTGGAAATTTGTGGTCGAAAACTCATTTAATCACCTGAAAAGTAAAGAATTTTGCAACTGACCATGAAATTTTTATTTTTTTTTTTTGTACAACATAGACTTACAGAACTTTTAGGCCTAAAATAAAGAAAATCCATGAACTAGTAAAAAAGTTGCAGACATTTTTAACTTTTTTCGAATTCTTAATTTTGAAAAAAAAAATTTTAAATCTCTTAGCATTGCAAAAATGCATTTTATCACCTTTACTTTTTAAAAATGGGTTAGAATTTTAATATTTTTCTTGTTGTCATCCTTCTGAAATTCTCTCAGAAGTAGTAGTCTCAGTTGCCATCATTGCTTCATCCCAATATCCTTGGTATCTTTTTCTATATTTTTTATTTGTTGATGAAATTTTTCACCGTGTACATCACTTACATGTCCAAGGCTTGGTGTAAGGAACTCCAAATGAGAGTGAAGAAAATAAATTTGTAGGGACATTTTTACTCCTGTAAGGAAAAATTATAAAGATTGTTGCATAAAAATAAATTAGGCAAAAAATTGTTAAAGCGAGTACTTACCTAGCTTTTAATAGTTTTTGAGAAAATCATCAACGGTTTTCAAATTGTTTTCACTTTTGTTGTTGCCGAGAAAGCCATTGGTTATGAGTTGAAAGGTATTAAGTAAGTTTCAATTAAAACCGTTCGTCTTTCAGTATTTTTTTGTCTGAGGTCCGTCGAAAATGCCTTTTTTGATTTAAGCATCCGACAAATTTGGAAAAACCAATTTTAAATGCAGAAATGGATCTCCGGATTTGTCTAATGCTTTAACGAAATTTTTTAAAAGTCCTAATTTGATATGCAGTGGTGGAAGAATGATGCTACACTTGTCAACAGGAGGATAATGTGCAATGTTTGCTGCGTCCGGAATAAAGTTCGCCCGAGTCTCTTTTTTTTAGTGCAGGTTACGTGCGCGACTATCCCACCGATTTTTAAGTCGGAGCATATTTTCCACTTGTGATCTTTGTACTTAATCAAATTCAAAATTTGCGCGATTGTGACATAAGTTTCCTTCGGGCGAACGGAATGAGCAATAGGAATACTTGGTTTTTCATTACCATTATGAGACTACCTTTAAGCTTTCTGTATTGCTATCGATAAAGAGTCGCAAATTTTCTTTGTCATAAGCCTGCTTGAATTCCTCAAAGAGAGCAGGAATGTCATGGCAATTGCAGACGCTAGCAACTTTGCTATAATGTCGGGCGAAACGCTCATGACGAGTTCTGTGATATGATGCTTTAACGTTAGGAGCACAGAAGTTTTGCTCCTTCAATCGAGATGTCCACCACTCCAATTTCTGTTTTGTAAGATCAAATTCTCGAATCCAATCATTGAGCATGTCATGCGTCATAAGCTTTGTTTTTTTTCTATATCAAACTCACTATCACTTGCAGTTTCATCTTCGGAAGAGCTTTTGTTAGAAATACTGCTCATATCATGACAAAAGTTTTTATAAGAAATGTTGCCTGGCGCTTTACCGCTAAACTTTACAACTAATATTTTGTTTCGTGAAATTTCTGCATACGCAATTTATAGACGAAAATTTAAATACAAAAACAAAAAAAAAGCTAAAACAAACAAAACTCAAAAAGAAAAACTTGACGTTTGTCTTTTGAGAAGAAAAAATTTTTAAATTTTTAAAATCTTCCCATACGCAACTATCACCTTCACACTGGATTCTAAATCATATTTGACGATGTTTCTAAGCCAGAAACAGATGAAAATAAAAATTTCGAAAAAAGTTAAAAATGGGTGATCTCACTTTAATGTCTGTTACTTTAGTCCATGGATTTTGTTTATTTTAGGCTTAAAAGTTTTTCAAAAGTCTTTGGTGTACAAAAAAAAATAAAACTGTCATGGTCAGTTGCGAACTTCTTCACTTTTCAGGTGATTAAATGAGTTTTCGATCACAAATTTCCACGACAAAAAAAAATAAATTTTGTAAATATTAATTCACATCTCCATAATTTTTCTTCAGATAAGAACAATATGTATACAAAAGTTATTGCAAATTTAATTTTCTTTCTAAGAAATTTAATTTCCGTTAATTCAAAGAGAATTTATTACGAATAATGACAGGTCACCTTTTTTGAAAAAAGCAAAAAAATTCTTTGGTCGATATGTCAGAGCCTATCCATAGATAATTTTTTTTTTATTTTTTTCTTAGCTTAGGGAAGCATAAGGAATAGGAATTTCACAAAGAAGTCCGGATAATTTTTGGACTGTAAACTAGTGTAATTAATCCCCAACTCCACTTGACATAAGTAAGCTGCTTAGATGGTAGAAGATCCGTCGGAAGACCGAGAGGTAGTTCGAATCGCACTCCGAAAAAATACGCTTAGAATAGTCGTTTTTATATTGCAGAGTGCGACAAATTTTTGTTGTTATGTATTGTTATTAAAACCTTCCCTTACATCGATCTTACCTCCGGTCCCCCCCTTACCCCCTCCCTGTCGAACTGATTCTCAGTATTGTTATATACGTGACTGAAGAAGTTTCACTTTAAAAATTGAATATAAAATTAATATTAATGAACTTTTTTTCAATAATTGTTTTATTGTGTTTTCCAACAAAGAAAATGATTCACTAATGTTATCGCATTCTCGTACATTTCATTCATTAGCAATTATTAGTAGCGATTCATTTTTAATATCGCGAGCGGGAGAAATTCCTCCTTCGTTAATGAATTGTCAAAACCGAAAAAAAGCCATTCGTTAACGAGTCGCCAAAACTATAGAAAGCAATTCGTTAAAGGGTCGCCAAAACTATAAAAAGCAATTCATTTACGAGTTTCCAAAACTTAAAAAAGCAATTCGATAATGAATCATATGAATCATATAAAAAAAAAAAAAAATAAAAACTAATTTCAAGCTTACCACGTCAAGAATTGAAACCACGTCATCTGAATGCTAGTCCGGCACCTTGCCCACTCGGCTATTACAGATGCTGAATATATATTGCTTAATTTGCTTGATAATAAAAGCCAGCATTCGCGGACATGGGTTCGAACCCTAACTTGGTTCAAAAAAATATCTTTTTTTATGTTTTTTTTTATTTGAATATTTTTTTAAAGATTTGGCTTTTCAATAGTTCGAAATTATTTACTTTTATTATTTTTTGACCAACTTTTTTTCGACTTTGTTATACATTCGTCAAAACCGAAAAAAGCCATTTGTTAACGAGTCGCTAAAACTATGAAAAAGCAATTCGTTAACGAGTCACCAAAAACTATAAAAAGCAATTTGTTAACGAGAACTTATTCATATGAAAATCTTGAACAAATTATAAGTGGAAATTATTTATATAAAGAATAAGCACGAAATAACATAACAGAAGAAAAAATATTTCACAAAGTTTTTCTCATATAAAAATTTATAAAAATTTATATTTGTCTTTTTTTCACTTAAAATTAAAAAAAAAATTATAAAATTTAAAAAACCAATATTCGCTAAAATAACGTATTAGTAATAGAAAGTTAGTAAAAAATACTTTTCTTAAAAAAAAATTTCTATATTGAAAAGTCGGAAAAAACTGTTTTTTTTTTTGTTTGAAAACATCTTAAATGGAGTTTAGGAAAGTCATGATTTCAATCGGTGCTTTCTTTAAGCATCAAGCCAACCTCTGATTAAGTCAGTATGAAACTATTTGAAAACTTTAAGAAAAACTATCCACAAGCGATTCGTTAACAAATCACCCCTCGCCACAATGTTTATTGGGGTCTTACAAAATATAAGCTTTTAAAGTTTCTGTTTCAGCAATATTGAGGCAAAAACAATTCCCTATAGGAACAAACAAATTTGTTTTTAAGAACAACTAGTTAAAAAACTAATTTAAAATAAACTAGTATATGAACTACTTTGAATTATATTAAGGCGGCATCTACTCTGATTTTGACATTTTATTTGCAAATTTATATTAGATTACAAGTTTATATATATTTAACCATTGATGAAACCATTAAATATTATTAACTTTAGGCTTCACTAGCATTTCAAAAAGACATATTTTTTTTATATACGACAGACGTGGTAAACACACTTTAAAACTGATCAAAACCCTGTGAAACGCCTGTGAAAAGCCTCAAAACCCTGTGAAACGATTAAAAATTCTTTATTATTTAAGATATTCAAATTACAAACTGGTAGTGTTTAGCAAACATTGCACAATTTGGACTTTGTACGGAAATTGATGCATTGCATAACCATTCAGCAAACACCTCATCACTTCATGATTTATGTATTTTTCAAAACAGTCAAATAAATGGT
Organism: Coremacera marginata; assembly: GCA_914767935.1. Classification (NCBI taxonomy): domain Eukaryota; kingdom Metazoa; phylum Arthropoda; class Insecta; order Diptera; family Sciomyzidae; genus Coremacera; species Coremacera marginata. The sequence continues at coordinate 146,405,853 of OU612045.1, forward strand.
CTCTTTGATGTATAGAAATTCAAAATTTTTATGCTTTTAAATTCATCTTCAGTAAATGGAATATTAAATACTTATCAATTGGTTATTTTAAAGTAATTAAAAAAATAGTTTAAATATAACTAATTTGACAAATAGTTGAAAATATATGCAGTCGAAAGTCAATTGACTTATTTAGCGGACATCACCATACAAAATATGTTAGTTCGTTCTATGGAAAAAAGTCAGAATTTCAACTAGTTGTGGTTGGCAAAAAACTACTTTTTCAAAATTAGTTGATTTTCCTACAGGGTCAATAGAAAGAAAACAAATTAATATTTTGGACTTTTATCGAAAAATAACATAGTATTGTATATATTGAAGGTATATCTGATACTCTTTACTTAATAACAAAAAATCATTCATACCTTACAGAATATTTTGGGGATTGCAAAAAAGTAGAATAAAACCATTTCAATTATTTGTGGAATCTCATATAAAATTAGCACCAGTGCAAAAAGTAAATAAAACGAGCAAAGCACATTCAAACAATGTCCAACCCGGAATTAGTGCCTTTATCGAAATTGATTGTGCGGTGCTCAATCATTATATTTTCACTCAGCCAACATAGCTGCTGACACACATGTGTACACATTCATACACAAGCACACACATTAACACCTGCTGCATGTGTACATAGAAGCATGCTTTCTTGCCATTACCAACATCCTTAATTTAACTTATCAACCTTGTGCAATGTATTCACCTCGTTTCCCACGCTAGGGAGCTGCAATAAATTGTCAATGGTTGTTGTTGCTAGGTTTCTTTGTGGGTTTCACATACACACGTGCCACGCTATACGTTGGAGTTTGTGTATGTGTGTGTCTGTGTGTAGGTGTGTGTTTGTACAAATGTAGACATTTTTCATTTCTGTCAATACCAAGTAATCAATGATGATTGCACAAAAGGCTAAAATGAAATCCTTTTTGAAACGCTTTCGTTCTCTGTATCTACAAGTTCACAATAACTAACTGATAAGTCTTTGCGATTATATGTGAAACAGAAAAATAGAAGAATAAGAAAAAGAAAAGAGAAGAAGCTCTGTTGATAATGATGATGTGAATGATAATGAACACATAAGAGCGATAACAATACTGAGCTTAGTCCTTTATTTGTTACAATCGTCTTTTCTTTTTGTGTAGCATTGATTCTTGGAATTTTTGTTGCTAGTGTGTAGCTGCCATTATAATGCCTATTAATAATGGATTTCTTTTTGAGTTCTGAACACGAAAAAAAAGGGAAAACTTAATTGGCATAAGAGTTTCTATGGAAATATCAAATAATTTTATTGTGAATAACAATATATATCGATATGGAAGGTTTTGGGTTGATAAAAACATATTTAACTCAATATAGAAATTATGTTGTCCAAGTAATACATTAAGCACAAATAAGATAGATGCAGGCATGTGTAACATATATAAATACGTATTGACAGATGCAAATGAGAAAAGGGTAGGTTCTTGCAATAGTTGTACCCCAAAATGTGTTAAGAAATGCATGACAGAGTTAAAAAAATAGGCAAGAATTGAATATTCTTGATGAGATGAACCAGGTCCGCAGCCAGGATTTTCCATAGCAGGAGTGAGGGTGGTTTGGGTAAAAAAAACAGTAAGTACCAGTTAAAAATTAAAAACAAGAATATGGGCAATTTTTTCAATCAAAATTATTTACTTTAAAAATTAATTTGATTGGAAATTTTTTTGAATTATCAAAAAATGAATTCATTGAATTTTTTTATAGAAATAATTTTTCGAAATCATTTTTTGATTTTGCCTATAATTTATTGAGAAATGGTTAAGGTTGATAATTTTTAATTGTCTTTTAAAAAATATATGGTACTTGTGAAAATTGACACAAAAAATAATTCATTCCATTCCAAGATTTCACAACCCTTAGAACCAAAGTTGATGACTTCGTCGAAATTCCGTCGCTACGATTCCGAAATCAGCAAAAAATATTCGTAACGAATTCTTGACGATTTCGGAAACTTTGGCTCGCTGGGAATATAAGTTCAAAACAAAAATTTTTAAAAAAAAGAAGGTAATACAAAATGTATCTATTTCAAAACTAGCTTATATCCTGCGCAGTAGGGTGGAGTGAAAAAAATTAATATTTTTTCAGAAACGGGTACCCTTCAATTACTGTGTATGAGATGTAGTTACAATTCTGCAAAGTATTTAATTTTTACGACGTTTGCACATTTGGCTTGAAACAAAAGTAACCCTGACGGGTAGTCACCAAATAGTTGAACAAGGCCTTAAATAAAGACAGTATTTTTTTAAATATTTTTAAGTGGTGGTTTAAACTTATCCAAATATTCGTAAACTTCTGATATATTTAAGGTTTTATTATTTCTGATATCCTCTTATAATGTTATCAAAACTTGTTTATATAGCTTTCGTTAATCTACTTTGAATTGTGCAACTTTTCGCTAGTTCATATTAAACTATCCAGGTTTCACCACGGATTGAGCTTTCTCTTTTCTTTTGATCACAGACCAATTTTGAGGAGCAGTTACTTCTTTGACGGCTATATATCTCTTTGAAATAAAAATTTTCCTCCCAATCAAAATGTGCTTCATACACGCATTGGATTAAAACAAAAGAATGTTAAAGCGGCAGCTATGAAGCACTTTTTAAAAACCAGTTTTAATAACCAAACAGGGAACAGGGGGCGAACCTTCACCTTGCAACGTATCTGACAGCCTCAACCTGGCGAGGCCAGCATTATCCAGGTCGAAATCGTCTCAAGTCGACTTAAACCACCACGTAGTGTTCCCTGGGCAATGGCAGACTGGCATCCGTCAGTTTGACAGCTAATTTGAGCGGCGGGTCGCTCCATAGACCTTAAACATGGAATGTGCGCAGGGTTTGGGTCCCGCCACATTACTACTGCCCAATGAAACCTAAACCAGCCTCGAATAAGAACCACAATTACGTTGACGACCACCGCAAACGAAAAACAGACAATGAATTACTGATATGCACCTGGAATGTCCGAACCCTTTATAGGGAAGGTGCCATTATCCAACTGGCGGAAGCCCTCAAAACAATAAAGGCTGACATCACCGCCATCCAGGAAATGCGATGGAAAGGGCAAGGCTGCTCTAAACAAGCACACTGTGATATCTTCTACAGCTGCCATGCGGAGAGGCGCGAATTTGGATGTGGATTCGTTGTTAGCCGGAAACTACGCCACCTTGTTTCCCGGTTCACACCTGTGAACGAAAGATTGGCCACGATCCGCATCAAGGCAAAATTTTTCTCCATCAGCCTTATTTGCGCGCACGCCCCGACGGAGGAAAAGGACGAAGCCGTCAAAGACGCTTTCTTCGCTAGTCTTGAGGACGTATACGACCACCTTCCGGTCCATGACGTGAAAATACTCCTCAACGATTTTAATGCGAAAGTCAGAAGGGAAGGTATCTTTGGCCCCACTGTAGGTCAGTTCAGTCTTCATGAGACCTCCACGAACAACGGTCTAAGACTGATCGACTTCGCCGCGGCGCGAAACATGGTAGTTAGTAGCACCAGATTTAAGCACCTCGACATACACAAGGCCACCTGGCTGTCCCCGGATCAAAAAACGCGAAACCAAATTGATCATGTTGTAATCGACGGAAGGCATGCCTCTAGTGTTCTAGATGTGCGAACATTTCGGGGGGTCAACATTGACTCCGACCATTATCTTGTTGCAGCCAAGATCCGCATGCAATTATGCAATGCGAAGAACATACGCACAGGAATGCAACGAAAGCTAGATGTCGCTAAGCTGCAATTACAACGGACTGCCGAAGCCTACTCCGCTCAACTCTCAGTTAAGCTCAACCAACCAACCTCTGGACCCGACGACGCCGGCAGACTTTGGGCGCATATATCACACTCCATGCGCGCTGCCGCTGAAGAAGTCATTGGTTTCCGGCGCCCGCAACCTCGGAACCAATGGTATGATCAGGAGTGTCGCCTCGCGACTGCAGTAAAAAACGCCGCATATAGAAAAACGCTGCAGTCAGCTGCAACGCGAGCCGTGCGAGAAAACTACCGCGAAAAGAGGAAGGAAGAGAGGCGCCTTTTCAGACGCAAGAAAAGAGAGCGGGAAAAGCGTGAGCGTGAGGAACTAGAGGTATACCAGGGCAAGAAGGATGCACGAAAATTCTATCGACAGGTTAAGCGTCTAACCCAAGGTTCCAAGCCCGGAGCATCCACTTGTAGAGACGAAAAGGGAGATCTGAATACGGATACGCAGTGTGTGCTGAGATTGTGGAGACGGCACTTGTCCAATTTACTTACTGGCGACGATTCCACCAATGCCGCCCATGGAGACCGCAGTTCAGAGCCACCAATCAACGATGACGGAGTAGAAGTACCACCACCTAGCAATGAAGAGGTTCGAGTTGCCATCCAACGGCTCAAAAACAATAAAGCAGCGGGTACTGACGGCCTGTCAGCTGAATTCAAAACCGGCGGCGATGAATTGATAAGGCGCATGCATCAGCTCATCACCAAAATGTGGCTAAAAGAAATCATCCCAGACTATTGTATCAGTCTTCTTTCCATCGCATATAAGGTTCTCTCATGCGTACTGTGTGAAAGATTAAAGCCGATTACAAAAACACTGATAAGACCTTATCAGGGTGGCTTTCGACCTGGTAAGTCCAACATAGACCAGATTTTTACGCTACGACAAATCCTGAAGAAAACTCACGAAAAGCAAATTGACACACATCATCTCTTTGTCGATTTTAAAGCTGCATTCGATAGCCCGAGAAGGGATTGCCTATACGCAACAATGTCTGAGTTCGGTATACCTGCAAAGTTGATTAGACTTTGCGTCTGAAAAGTCTAATCAACTTTGCAGAATGACGTTGAGCAACACACGCATCTCCGTCAAGGTAGGAAATGACCTCTCCGAAACCTTCAATACCGAAAGAAGTTTCAGGCAAGGCGATCCACTATCTTGCGATCTCTTTAACATCATCATAGAGGGGATCGTACGAAAGGCCGGTGTGCATCGTAATGGCACCATTTTCTACAAAGTCGTCTAGCTCCTTGCGTACGCTAGATATTGATATTGTCGGCAGAACCAAGAGAGATGTTACCGCTGCTTTCGCCGCTATCGAAAAGGAATCAGCGAAAGTGGGTTTGATGATAAATGAGGGTAAAACATAGTATATGGTGTCTACAAACAAGGGAGCGCGGTGTTTAGACTCCCACGTTTCATCCGGCAGCTATAACTTTGAAGTAGTCAAGTAGTTCGTTTACCTTGGCACCGCCATTCATACCAAAAACGAAATCAGCCTGGAGATAAAGCGAAGAACAATAATTACTAATAGGTGCTGCTACGGGCTCAGTAAGCAACTAAGTTCCAGAGCCCTCTCTCGATCGACAAAACTAACACTCTACAAGACACTCGTTCTACCTGTGCTGCTTTATGGCGCTGAGGCATGGGTAGTTTCGCAAACTGACGCAGCCGCTCTGGGGGTGTTCGAGAGAAAAGTTCTTCGCAAAATCTTCGGTCCTCTTCGAGTCGGCGATGACTATCGCATCCGAATGACCCACGAGCTGTATGAGCTCTACGATGACATTGACGTAGTTCGGCGTATAACTGTGCAGCGACTACGCTGGCTGGGTCATGTCCATCGTATGGACGACGAAGCTCCAGCAAAAAAGGCGCTCGAGGCGAGGGTCGTTGGTCAACGACGACGAGGGAGACCATGCCTCCGATGGACCAGGCTAAGGAAGCCCTAACCGCACTTGGTGTATCCGATTGAGAAGGCGCGCGCAAAGCAGAGGCGCCTGGCAAGAGCTGATGAGGTCGGCCGAAACTCGGACACGGGTTGTTACGACCACCTAAGTAAGTAAGTAAGTTTAATAACCAAACGGGGACCCTTCAATGACTGTGTATGAGACCTAGCAGGCTTAAAGTTTGAAAATTTTTTAAATTGCTTACATTTTTTTTCTGCATTGCATTACTGCCTTTTATCAGTCGTGTTTTGACAGCGAGAGTGATAGGCGGTATGTTATATCTAGTCGTCGAGTTGTATATGTCCTACTGTTCAAGTTCAGTGTTATAGTACTGTATGTTACTGTGCTTTGTGTGCTTATCACTTCGTTATGGCGTTTCTTAGGACTTGCGACAAGGACTTAGCTCATCTCACTATCATAGGAAATGGCCAAGATATGGGCGAGTCTTTGCTACCTACCCGTAGAGATGTGATAAAATTCTACATTTATTTTGGGAACAAAGAAAAAATTAAGCAAAATGGCAAAAACCCTAGTTTTTTAGAAGTGTCCAAAACTGTTGTTGACAAGTTGAACTTCATGTGGAGAAAAGCTTCGATCCCATACATAACCTCTAAAACTATTACAGATTTAATAAAAAAGAAGTTGATTTAGTTCAAAAATCAACTCTTCGTAGAATATGGACTAGAAAAATTTATGAGGAATCCAATTTTGAATTTACTTTTGTAAAAGAAAATAATTTTCATTTTAAAAATTCACTTTAAGCAAAAGGTCTTTAAAAAAATAAAAAAAGATCACTTTGAAAAAAAATTCAACTTTTAAAGCACTGAAGACTGGTCGAAAATGGTACTTTCATATAAAAATTTCTAATAGTTCCCTCACATACAATGATTTTTGTATTTATAAGCAAAGTTAAACTTTTCTTTGGGCACACAATTTATCATTGCTCAATCTTATTTTTTTTTTTTGTTTAATTTGTATTGTATTTTCTAAGTAAATTTACATTATTATCACAATTCGTCTTAAAAACAAAAATAAAAAATTTTGATTTATAAAATTTTAGTTATTTATTTATTTATTGGCCAAATAAGGCAAGGCAATTACTTATTCTAACTTTATTTATTTTATTCTTCTTTCCTTTTTTTATTTATTTTTTCATTTCTTCCCCCCTTTCTTTATTTGGTGTTCGAAGTTGTGTCAATTGAAGAGAGAGAGAGACTTTGATAGAGATCGCTTGAGCAAGAATTTGTGCATGGAAGGTGAGTAATGGTCGGATATATTATTAAATTTTCTACAGCAAAGGCTGATGGGTTCATTACTTGCATATGCAGTATGATGCTGATATTTTGTTAACAGCCTAGTATGCCTTGTACGTCTTATAGGATCATTGAGGGTAATCTTGTTAGAGATGTGTTCGCAGTTAGTTACACCGTTCAGAACATCGAAAGTAAAGCATGAATCCAATACCGTTCTTCTTATTGATAGTGGCATCAAATTTAATAGGCTGAGTCTGTGTTCATACGGTGGAAGGTTACAATACTCACGGGGGTTAAAAGTTTCTCTCAGAGCGAATAGTAAGAATTGAATGGATCCTATTCTATCACAATGGGATTCAAAAGCTGGATTCCAAATAATGCAGCCATATTCGAGTATTGGGCGCACCAGCGCACAGTACAGGGATGTCGTGACCCACACATTCTTGAATTCACATGCTCGTCTTTTAATGAAACCGAGCTGTTTACTTGCTCTGGATACCATTCTATCATAGTGTAGATTAAAGCGCAGTTTTTTGTCGAAGACCACTTCAAGATCAACTATATTATTGACCCTGTTAAGTTTGATATGGTTGAGGCGGTAGTTATGAATTATAAGATGCTTTCTACAGGAAAAACTTATCACGTTACATTTTATTTACATTCAGGTGAAGTTTGTTTTGTGTACACCAGGTCTCAAGAAATGAGAGGTTTAACTGTAAGAAGTTGGCATCTTCCTGCGATTTAATTACGTGGTAAATTTTTAGGTCGTCCACATACATAAGATGTGGAATATCCTTCAACACTATTGACAAGTCGTATATGAATATATTGAAGAGGAGAGAAGAGGCCCAAAGAGACTACCTTACGGTACACCAGAGGAGACCTCGATTTTCTTCGACACAATTTCTTGGAATTTAACATATTGGGATCTATCACGGAGCTATGTTTATAGCTAACTAAGTAAAGGTCCAGAGAAACCAAATTTTTCTAATGTATGTATTAAGATGCCGTGATCAACATGATCGAAGGCTTTACTGAAATCAGTATAAATAGCATCTATTTGGTCTTCTTTCTCCATCTTGCTTAAAACGTCCTAAAACATTATAATGACGTTAGTGGTGGTGGACCGACCTTTTCGAAAACAGTGCTGCTGTTCGTTTAGTAGCGGATTTATAAAGTGTTTTATAAGTGTTAGTAGTAGTATAAATAGTATAAGTGTTCGCAAATAATTTTTTCGAATAGCTTTGGTATGGCTGACAAAATTGCTATGCCCCTATAATTTTCAACTTAACTCTTACTACCTTTTTTGTATATTGATATTAGGTGGGAATATTGGTATTTGCTATAAAATATCGCCCAAATCCCCAAAAAAAATTAAAAATCACCTTTATGAAAAATGACACAAAACTGAATGAAAAATGGCCCAAAATAAAAAAAAAAACAAAAATTTAATTTAACAAAACCAAAATTAAGAACAAAAATGTGTAAAATTTTTTTTAAAAAAGCACTAAAAACGAAAACTCACAAAAAAAAAATACAAAATCGACAAAGTTTTTAAATTCCACATAGGCGACAATCTTGTTTTGTGCGAAATGAGCAGAATTTTCAAGGTCCATTTATCTTAGGACGGTTTTAATTCAATGAACATTTCAATCACATGGAGCGAAAAATCATCCAAAAACAAAAAAATGAAAAAAAAACAACACTCAAAAACAACACGTTCAATTTCGCCCAAAATATTTTGGCGATTTTTCATATCAATCTCCCAAAAATTCGCCCAATTTTTTTTCCATTCTCAAATTTGTATGGAAAATATTAAGTTATTTTTCTTTGTTTCTTGTGGGCGATTTTTTTTTTTTTTTTTTTTGGCGATATTACATAGCACCTTGCTTTTTCACATTATCGGGACTCCATATGGAGGGGGTCTAGTCAACGATATTTCACCCCCCTCCTCCCTGATTACGAGTTTATTGGACCTCTAACTTTTTAATTTTTATCTATTTGAGAACTCTGCTTGCTATCCCATTAAAAAGTTAAATGTTGCAGAACGTAATACATTTCGTCCTTTCTCTCTTAATTTCCAAATGAATCTCAGTAAATCCGAGAAACTTTTGTTGTTTGTTTAACAAACTTTCAAAGCAATATGAACAAGATACAGTGATTTTTTGGGAATTGATTTTATTGTTTTCGCTGTCGGTGCTTTGATTGAGCCATGCTTAATGCTATATATTTATTGTGTATTTGTGCTAAGTCGAAAGTTATTTATAGAACATGTTTTCGAGTAAAAAAGATAAAAACAACAATTTTTTTGTTAGCTCATTGAGATAAAATCTGTCTATCTTGAAAGATATAAATCAAGAAGTGAGGTAAGAAATTTTTCGCTAATCTGACATTTCCACAGAAATGTCGAACCGATATTTGAAACTTAAGCCAATTTTGCTTTACTGCATATCAGCTTTTATTGACATTGAATCGACAGCTGAACATACAGGAAACAATACAATAAAAACTTTGGACTAATTGATTAAAAAAATATCATTTATTTATTTTACTTTATTTTATAACTAATTCCCAACTAATTTTAAAAACCGAAAGTCAAACCCGATATTTACATAAAGTTCAAACATTCAGACTCATTCACATGACATGGAAATAACAACACTGAAAATTTCTCAACTATCATATATTTAATTTTCTATTAATTTAATTATTGCCAGTAATGTGTGAAGTTATTAAAAAAAGAAATGATTTAGTGATACTTTGGTAAAACCTAAAATTGAGACCAGAGACATTAGTAGCCGCTCATGATACGTAACACATAATTGCGTCAAAAAAGAAATCGGCTATTTATTATCAGCTTCATTATTTTATTCAATTTATTTGAAGACATTTTTATATTTGGTCAACCATAAATTTCTAAAGAAGTGGCGTTCTTCGACTTTACTTCAAACCTTAAACTTAAGAATTTAATTTGTAAACATTAAACTTTAAATTTTAAACTGTTGACTAAACATTAAAATTTGAACTTTAAACTTACAATTTTAAACTTTGAACTTTAAGATTTAAACTTCAAACCTAAAACGTTTAAACATTTTTCTCTAAGATTAGCTTAAGAGTTTTCTGATGATCTAATCAATTTTTCTAGTATTAACTAAGTATCCTATCTGATATTACTATGACAAATATGCAAAAATTTTTATAAAAAATTTTTAATGATATTAGGGCAAAAAAAAATGGTATTGTATGCATTCTTTCGCAAATTAAGTATGCAGAAAATGTATTTTAAAATCGTCAGAATTGTACAAGTGATGTGTAAAATAAAAATAAAAGGTGTTAATGTATAGTTTAGTTCATGCTTATAGTTTAGTAATTTTAGAGTTATATGGTCATAACGAGATATTTGAAAAACTTTTAAAAAATCGAAAAATGGCTCTACAGTACAGAAGTAAAAAAAAAACCCAAGTAAAAACAAAAAGTTGAAAAGCACTTCCACATTGTCACACCTTTCAGATCTGCCAAATCATTTGTTTGGCTACTTACATACGTAAATTTGATGGATTCTGAAATTTTAGTTTAAATATAATCGGCTTAGCAATATTCGATATAGGCCAGTTTCGACCCTTCTGATCAGTTAGAGCTGTTCGCCCACTATATGGCCGATAACGAATCTTCAAAATCTCACATTTTGACTGACATATAACAACAAATTATTGAAAAAATTTCATTGATATTAATTTTTTATTAAATTTTGTTATTCAAAAATGTATTGATATGTGTTAAAAAAAATTTTTTTTTCTAAGTTTTTTCATCCACCCCAGTATCGAGTCACAATATATTAGCCCACTTGCTCATATCATTAAAAATTGCTTCACTACTTCATGCTATCCCGAAATTTGGAAAGTTGCTCCTATTATTCCTACCTTGGGATCCGTGGGATTTTCGGCCAAACAGTCTGCTGTGTTCTGTATCAAAGGTATGTGAGGCACTAATGGCTGAGCAGATTTATGTCAAATTTCCTGTCGGGTTTTCGTTCTGGACAAAGTTGTTCAACTGCTGTAATTAAAATTCTCTATGATATTAGAGTTCCCTGAGATTTAGGTCACATAACTTTGCTTTGCTTGCTAGATTTTTCCAAAGCGTTTGATGCGGTTAATCATTTTATTCTATGTAGCAAGCTTTCGCAAAGCTTTGGATTCTCTGATGCTGCTGTTCGCCTTTTGAGAAGCTACCTTGCTGGTAGGACTCTAAGGTTAAGGTTTGGTCAAATTTCTCGACATATATTTAGAATATCCACTAATGGAATACCTCAAGGCTCAGTGTTTTGCCCGTTGTTGTTCACAATGTTTACTAACGATATTTTTTCGAAATGCAATCATGTCAATATGCACGCGTATGCTGATGATCTTCAGCTGTACCTGTCGAGCCCAATGGCTTTGTTACAAGACATTTGTGTTAGGGTTAATGAGGATTTAAACAAGGTAGCTTAATGCTCAAATTAAACCTTTTAATGAATCTCAAAAAACTCTCATAATATTCAATATTTGCTTCCAATCATCCTTGATAATGTGGAGCTAAAATCTGTTAGCAAGGTAACCAATCTTGGGTACGTAATAAACTCTTCCCTTTCTTGTGAGGATCATATTAACTCTTGCGTCAGAAAAGTATATATAAGTTTTGTGACTTTGAAATAAGACGAGAACTGGTTCTGCAGCTCCTGATGCCTATAATTACATACTTTGAAGTTGTTTATTGCAAACTCGACTCAAGGTCTGAGCCAAGCTTATTGTTGCTTTTAACAATGTGGCCCGTTATGTTTATGGATGAAGAAGATATGATCATGTTTCCATGTTTTCAAAAAAATTACTCGGACGTAGCTTGCTCTGCCGAATTGAGGCAAGAAACTGCATTTTTCTGCATAGGCTTATTCATTCTCATTGTCCAGGTTACTTATTTGGAAAACAGTCGTTTTGCAGGTCTATTAAAAGTTTAAATCTATTAATTCCCAGGTACAATTTCCTTAACTCCAGTAGATTGTTTTTCGTAAGCACTATCAGATTATGGAATTCACTATTTGTAACTCACTATCTTTAAGCATTTAGTATACAAACACTTCTCTAACTAATTTTATATTCTGTCCATTGCATCTCTCTTCTAAAAGTTTCTTTTCCATCTGTTTCTGTCTAAATATAACTATAAGAGTTATTATATGTCTTTAATGTAATAATATTTTTAAGGTATATATGATTAATTTAAATTTTTAATTTGATCTTGATATCTGTAGTTATCTCCATTGCCAATATGACATTCAAAAGATTTAATCTTATTTGTCACGAGCTTTACTCAATAAATACAAATACAAATATATTTCGTTGCGTTACGTTATGTTCTGAAAGTAACATTTTTCAAATTCTATTTCTAAATCCGAAGTTTGCACTTCAAAAACACGAACTAAGTCTTAAAAGCCTCTAAGATTTTTATTATATAAACACAATACTTAATCGAACACTGTCGTTTCCGGCGCACAAAAAAAATGAAAAGTAGAAATTTTTAACATAAAATAAAAATTTTGGAAATGTTTTGTTTTTTTTATTTACTTATTTTTTAACGCAAATTTTTTTTTTTTTTTTACATTTTGACTGTCGCAAGGGCCAGTAAAATTTTGTAAATTAATAAATAATATCTCATCTTTCTATTCCACTGTCTATCAGTGACGGCGTCAAAGCCTAAGAAAATTGCTGAATGCCGCCTATTCTTTGAGATGACATTTGAGAAGAATCATTCAGCTATTTATGAATATTTACACTCCACACAAATTTAAAGAAAACTCATGTAAATTTTACTCATTCGATATATTTGTCATCTAAAGATGTTTGCAAAATTTGGTCAAATAAATTCAATTCAATTCTGTTCAAAATAAATTTCCACAAAGTTTCCAACTATGTAGTGACCAAGAATAAAACCGAAATATACTGATTTCTATAATTTAGCACTTATGTTGAGCACTGCTGGCAGAAGTGAAGTGCAGATAGATATAGATGCAGATACAGATATAGATAGATGGTTATATATATATATATATAGACATGAAATTTAGAGATAGAGAGAGACTGAGAAGATAAAAGGCAGGACAAACAAATTTTATGCACATTCAAAACTACTAACTGACATGATTGTGAGATACTCAATCGTATAATTTGCATTTTATTGACTTTGTTTAGGATATACAACAAAAACAGCAACAACAAAGACAGTCGCTATAACAACAAATGAAACAATATAGAAAACCACATGATACACATATATATGTACACACACACAAACCCACACACATCTGCACAAATAGACATTCATATGTGGCAGCCTAGTGATTCGCAAGTTGTTTGTGAGCCGGATGTAGATCCTTGAATCTTTGAATCCTTGAGTTGTTTGGTTTGTGTCGTATTTTGTGGTTTTCCATTTATTGGCTAACACAAAAGCAAAAAAAAAAACTGCTTTAGCCGGATTTTCTTGCCTTAACTCTGCTTCTGCTATTCTTTTGATTTTCGTTTTGTTTTTGTTTCTTTTATTATTTTGTTTTTTCATTTCACTCATAATATTTGCTTCAAAATTGATGTTGTTTTTTGGAAAATTCAACTCAATGATATTTGTTTTTGTGGAATTTTAACTTATTTGTAAAACGTCTGCTCGAATTTTCATGAAAATGGGATGGAGTTCATTTAAATTCTGTTTTGATTTGAAGGCTTCAACATAGAGCCCACCACCTGAAACTCCGTCGCTCCTCAACCCAACATTCCCATTTATATTCATGTATGCTGTATGGAGTGGAATGTGCCATAAATTTCCTTTAGAGTGGGAGGTTGCCCCCTGCTACAGAAACTTTCAAATCTTTCACAATTTTGGGTTTTTGCTATTGTCTTGCATAAATGTTTTTGTTTGTCTTTTTAGAATAATTCTACACTTAAACAAACATGTTAAATTAACCATAAATATGTTGACATTCACAAAGACTCACACACGATTACCAAATTGTATTCAAGTTCTCCCAAAAACAAGCTTTTTTGGAAATTTTTTAATTTATTCCATTTTCCTTTAAGAGGTGTCAATCCTTAGAGATACTTTAATGAAGACAATTCTATAAGAATATTTAACTAAGATTTTATTTACTGATTTTCTCAATTAAAATAAAATTTAAGCGAGCTGTTTTGGAAATAAATTTCACTACACAGTACATTGGGTCAGAAAAATGGAAAAATTATATTGAAATTTATTTTATGTTGAAAGGAAATATAAAATCCGTCAGATCGATCAAATCAAATATTAAATAAGGTGGAATTCTTGATTGCGCGTTAATTGAGGTGATCCACAATACTTTTTTCTTATACTGCAGATTGGAAAAACTTTTTAATTATTCTTATCTTTGAACGTTTGTTTTTTTTAAACTACCAAGCCAGCGAATATTTTTATAAAATGTTCGATTTTTAGGGGCTGTTTCAAACCATTCCAGCTCACGGATGGCTATCGCTATAGTCCAAATATTTCGGGAATCATCATAACAAAAATTAAGGACTATTTTGAGGAACTGACCCGAACATTTTTTTTTTTATTCTATGGAGCTTGAGGCGAGTACGTAATGTTATCAAGTAAGTTATACTTTTTTGGCGTGTTGAGGGTAAAATATTTTTTTGTTGGCTTTTTATTGTATTTGCGGAATAATGATGGGATTAGAAACCAGCAATGAGTTGGCTTTCTTCGCTGAACAGTTCCTGTAAAATTAAGTCGTAACAAATCCAAATTTTAATAAACTCTGACATCAACTTCATAGGCTTTTTTTTTTTTGTTGTGAGTCGCCGAATAAAGTGTCTTTAATAATGTGAACTTATGCACTGACGCGAGCGCTGCCAGCAAACGCATTGCTGTTTTTTAAGTTAGTATTCCTGGTTGGAAGGCTGTTTTTGGACCCTTTTTGAAAAACTTCTCATTTGAAAACGCAAAGAGTTATTTAAATTCTTGTTTTTTTTTATTGTATTAAGAACATATTATATTAAATAAAAAAGTGTTTTTTTCTTTGAGTTTTCCCTTGCTGTTCAAAAAGTTGTCGTCCTTCAAAGTTGGGCGTCAAAAAATGGGTATGCTGCTCGGATAACTCGACTTTGGATCATCTAAAATGAAAAAGTAAACGGCGTTAGATTCAATACAGATGTAACTCTGGTTCCTACCTCAATCATAATTTTGCAATTATTTTTTACTAAATGGCGGTCATTAAAAAATGGAAAACCAATTTTGGGTCTTTTTTTTTTAGTTTAGTGCAAAAAAAAATAGTAAAAAATTGTTTAAAATTGTGATTGAGGTAGGGACTAGAATGGTGACAATTTTGCGTGGATTGCACTTTGTTTCATCAAAATCGGTTTAGAACTACGGGCGCAATCTGGGCCACAAGCTCGAAAAACGTGGTTTGGAGATAAACGCGTTTAAGTTTGAAGTTATTTTTTCGCAAAAAAAAAAATTAAAATGAAAAATTTGAGCGTCGGTTGCACTTGGTTTCATCAAAATTGGTTCAGTAGAACCGGAGAAAAGTGACTTTGAAGTTCAAAAACGTGTTTTTGAAAAAACTCAAAGAAAATTTGAGGCAATAAAACAATTTTTTTTTTTTTTTTTGTGAAATACTTACATATATCGTGTGGTGGCCGTGGCGTAGTGGGTAGAGTGTGTGACTCTTACGCCAGAGAATCCAGGTTCGAATCCTCCATCTGACACAGAAAGTTTTTTCAATTGAATTAATTTTTCTGTTCGGACACCGTCACCTCTCTGCAGACAATGGCAAACCTCAGAGAGCAAAAACTGACATGAAATGCTTCTTGAGAACATAAGCCGTTCGGAGTCGGCGTAAAACATGTTGGTCCAGTTCTCGATCATTTGTGTGCAAACATTTCACATCACACCCAACACAATTGATCATATACGTAAGAAGCTCGTTCAAAGTTATTTCAAGGGCTGAGATGGCCATTTCGTTTTTTTTATTTTTTTTTACTTACATATATCAATCTGCAATGCCAGCCACATAAAGAACTCCTTCCTCTTCTTCAAAAAATGAGGACTCAGCGGCTCTTTGTGCTCTTCGGGCAGTTCTACCTTCTTTTGATGCGACCAGAGCTCTGGCTTTGGACCTTTTCAAACGTTCTTCGTTCCGAGACATGGCGAAATCATATGTAGCGTTGTCAGTCGGGATGCCCATTAGGTTCATTACTTGAAGTATTGGCAAAAAACCTTCGTTAAATATGACAGTTGCAATATAATTGGCAATCTCAATAGTGCGAGCGCCGGTGTGCATATGCTTCGGTTCGAATGACCACAGCACTGCGTTGAAAGATTCGTTGCTGTTTTGAGTTTCGGAGCCAAGGCATCTGTTCAACAAATCATCGGCTGGCAGTGCTTCGTAAATAGGTTTGATTGCTTCCTGGACTCTCTGATTTAGTGGTGCATACGTATTCCGATACGCGTCCGGTTTAAAACTCAATTTAAGTTAACTAAACGCTGCCAAAATTCGAATACCTAAGCTCTAAAATGTGTATTCATTTATTTTTAAAATGCGTATACAAACAAGTTAGTACCTACTAAAGAACGCGTTGAACGAAATTCGGTGGTTGCTTCAAACCATTACATTCAAAAAGTAGCCAAATTAAGCAAATCGCATTTTGGCGAAACATTGCTGGACAAAAAAATCATATCTCCTAAAGTATTTCGAATTTGAAAAAAACCCTTTAAAGACGATATTCTCAAATATCCAAGCATAATATAATATGCAAAAAAAAAAACTCTAACAAAAATGTTTGCCAACCAGGAATACTCCCTTAATGTTTTTTATTGTTGCTAATTTCTTATTGTGCTGATGCCATTAGTGTCCATAGATTTTAGGGGTCAACTCTCGATCAAGCAGTTATCGATATAGGAGAAAAGGAATTAGGAATGATATTGCATTCTCCAGGGTTCGTAGTATCAGTGAGCTTTTCATCGAACCTGCTTATGATCGACTGAAAATAATAAATGATAAGAAAGGATTGATTAAAAAACGCCGAGAGTTCAATATTTTATTGAATATGCAGTGAAATAAAATACGTTTATTTTGTGCATACTAAAACTTCATGCCAACCAATTTTTCAGAACGTATCAACTTTTGTATTAATAAGTTCTTAGAGCTTAAACGTACCAATATATGCTGCTAGTTTATAGCATGTTCACACAGAGAGTTTAGTTTGAGTTTCCAGTACAAAGTTGAGTTTTGTCACTGAACTTAATATAAACTCTAGAGTTGCCAGTACAATTTTGCTGGATTAACCTCAACTGAACTCAGTTTGCTTTCAGAGTTTATCAAAACTCAATTTGAGAAATACCTAACAGCATGCTAATGTTCTGACAAAAAGCTGCGTTCAGATGGAAATTTTTAGACCGTATCGTACATACAGAGTATTGAATGATTTTTTTCTGTGAAATATCAAACTCAAATTTACTCATTTCTGTTGACACATCTCTGTGTGAACAGCTTGAATTGAACTCAAACTAAACTCTCTGTATGAACATTAACTTATGCTATGTGGCTGCAGCAACCTAGTTATTTTAGGAGAATCTCATTTAGTACATCTGCACCTTTATTTATTTCGGGAAAAACGTTTTTTTTTTTTCATTTTCGAAATTTTAAAGTTTTTTAAAACACTGTGAATTTTTTGAAAATAAACATAAAAAGGTTTCTGAAAAAAAAAAACTACAAATATCATCAATTTTTGTCATAAAAATTTAGAACAACGCTTTTAGGTGAGAGGGCCAGTCAAGTCATTATTTTCCAGATCAAATTTTAGCACCCACTTCGACATTGGTGTGGAGTAAATTGTTAAAAAAAGACCTACCACTACCATTTATGTATTACCACATAAATACATATTTTTCATAAAAACATTCTTTACAATTCCATTAAAATGTTTTTGTCGCCATTTTTTAGCCATATTTATGCAGCTTATGAAAAAATTTACATGCTGCTCAGTGAACTGTACACTGAATGACCCAGTTAAAAAAACAATGTAGAGATGAGCTAGATAGAAGCTCATCTGAAGCTGAAAAGATTTTCATCATGTTCCGGTAACGAGACACAGGTTCAAGCCTATAATCTCTGGAAAAGTTGCGTGCTATCGATAGCGTATTGAAGTTGGCAAAATAAAGTCAAAAAAGCTGATTAAAAATATCAGTAATACTTGAATATGCTTAATTCTAATTGATTTTCTTACTGGGACAAGGGTGAACTCATCGTTAATCCTTGTATGCAAAATAATCAACATAAAAACTTGTGTTTTTCCGATGCTCACTTTTGTTTTTAAACAAGCCAAGTTTTTGCCTCAACATTATAAAAACTTAAATATTAACTGGTTTTTTTAAACCTTTCTGTGTTTGTATTTTTTCCCCCGACTTTCAAGCGAGTGATAAAATATAATAGTTAAAATATGGACCGCTAACAAGTTTATTTAAGAAGCTCAACAAAATATTTCTGAAAAATAAAAAATTATTTATTTAATTAAAAAACTTGTCACTTTCACTTGTCACATGCAATTTATTAAGATAAATTAATGGTTGCATTTCACATAAAAATTATTCCCACAAAATCAAAATTAGAGCTTTTAATCTGTTTTTTCACTTAGTTTTTGTTTTTTTTCTCTTTTGAATTCTTTGTGGTAACTAAAGCCAAATTATATCTATATTTTTATAAAGGACTCTTTCAAAGCTGAATAGCCAACATTGGTTGTATCCAATACCAGTAATTACAAAAGGTTTCAGATAAAGACATTGGCTTCCTAATATAAATATAAAAATTATACTCAAACTGGTATACTATACTCATCATACTACAGTTCATTTTTATTACAGTTATTTACAATTACATTGTGCAGCATTTACTTTAGTTTTTCGAATTTCTAATTGTCAACGACACATTAATATTGTATCACCGACTTGCAGCAATATCACTCATACTTTGAAATCGATGTAGTCTTGTGCGTAACGTCGACCGGAAAACGTGTAAGAAAATTCGTTCTCCGTTTTTCAATTTAAAATAATATTCAATATATCACAAGACAACTCTTTATAAATCGATTTTAAAAAATAATAATAAACTGTTTAATTCCCTCTTCTATAAATACCATTTATTTGCCTCACTTTGGTTATCCTTTGACAAGCGATTTAGGGGATACGTATGATGCAAGCATCACTACAAAACGTCATCAAGCCATCGAGAACATCATGAATGAACGAGCTAAGTGGAAAAAACGTTTTGATCAAAAACACGCCAAGCCGACCGAGTATTGTGAAGGCGACCTTATTGTCATAGAGACTGAAGCTCCAGCTACAACACAATCGCGAAAACTCGAGCCTAAGTATCGTGGACCATATGTTATCAAGAAGGTTCTGGGTTTTTGGTTGAAGATGTTCCAGGCGCTCAGGTGACTTCTCGAAAATTCTCTTCAGTTTACTGTTCAGACAAAATTAAACCATGGTGCCAGAGTCTACCTGAATTGGATATCATGTGCGAAGACGACTCCGACGAAATCGAGGACGATTCTATGTCAGGTCCGGCCGAATTGTCAACGACACATTAATATTGTATCACCGACTTGCAGCAATATCACTCTTACTTTGAAATCGATGTAGTCTTGTGCGTAACGTCGACCGGAAAACGTGTAAGAAAATTCGTTCTCCGTTTTTCAATTTAAAATAATATTCCATATATCACAAGACAACTCTTTATAAATCGATTTTAAAAAATAATAATAAACTGTTTAACTTTCTCTTCTATAAATACCATTTATTTGCCTCACTTTGGTTATCCTTTGACATAATAATATGGAGATAAGTGGAAGCTGCTGATCACAAATCTGAAAGTAATTTTTTTCCCATCACATTTAGTTCTCCCACAATTTGGATTCGATGTCAAAAAAAGAAGTCTTGAAAAATTCAAGAAAATTATAATTATTAGAACAACAAGTAATACGATCAACAAATTTTTGTCTAAGCATCCTCCCAGAAAAAAGGATTATGCGGAGCCGAAGTCGTTCAGACCGATCAGCCTTACGTCTTTCATCTTGAAAACGATGGAAAGAGTAATGGCTGACTGTCTTGAGAGTACTTTGCTGATGCATAATCCTCTGAGTAGATGCCAACAAGCGTATAGAGCAGGTAGGTATACGGAGAGTGCTCTTTACGAATTAGTAAGAGTTGCTGAAAAGGAGCAATTTTTAGGAGGCATTGCGATGGCCACATTTGATGGACATCGAGGGTGCGTTCGACAAAATATGCGTTCGAAGGCAAGCCCTGATAGAGCGCAAAGTAAGCCAAATTATAACAAATTGTGTAGAAAATATGCTCAAGCATAGGGATGTCAACATGCAGAATGGTAGAGTCAAGACTAGAGGTAGAATAAGTAGTGGATGTCCTCAGGGCGGGGTGTTATCGCCAACCCTGTAGAGCATAGCTGTGGACTCTCTACTGGTTAGACTGGATAAATCGGGCATACACACGATAGGGTATGCAGATGACATTGCGTTGGTGGTCTGTAGTAAGTTCATTGACACCATTGGAGGAGTGGTGTCGAGAACAAGGCCTTAACGTAAGCGCAGGAAAATCAGACAATACTCTGTTTACTACAAAGAGGGCATGTCTGAGTAGAGAACTACTCAGACTTATTGGATCTGAAATCTACATGTGCAAAAAATTTAAATATTTTTGGGTAACCCTTGATAGTAAATTGAACTGGAACGAGCATTTAGAAGATAGAATTCAAAAAGACAAGAGGGTTCTGTTTTAGTGCAGACGCATTTGTGGTCTCAAATGTGGCCTAAGCCCAGAGGCTATGAAATGGGTCTACACTATGATGGTTAGATATGTCATCACGTATGCTTCGGTGATTTGGTGGACAAAAGTCAGCCAGAAAACCATTAAGAAGAAACTGGACAGAGTCCAACGGCTGACGTATGTTGGAATAACAGGTGCAATACACACCACTCTAACAAGTGAAATGGAGTTTCTGTTAGGTATGCTGCCTTTGGATTTAGAAATCAAGAAAACGGCGGCGCTAACAGCCCACAAGATGTTGCGAAATGCTATGTGGCATGGATCAACGGCCCTACATGGTCATACACACATCCTTAATATTGTAAACAGAGATGTCAGGGAGACGGGGATGCCTATGGACGGAAGGCAGAGAGTAAGGATAACAGAAAAATGTTATAAAACTCTTATAACAGATGGAGTCGTCTGTGAAGAAATCGCTGGTAACGATATCAGTATATTCGCAGACGACTCTCTGATGAATGGCAGAGCCGGGGCAGGCGTTTACTCAGAAGAGTTGAGTCTATCCTGTGTACTGAGGTTAGGGAAGTTTGTGTCTGTGTACCAGGCGGAAATGCTTGGATTGGTGCATGCACTGGACCACCTGATAGATGACCGGGTCAATGGCAAGAAAATTGTCATTGCTTTTGGCAATCAGCCGGTGATTACGTGCATGCAACGTACAGACATCACTTCCAGCCTGGCCATAGAACGTCTAACCAACCTCAATATTTGCCCTCAAACAAATGAGCTCACACTTATGTGGGTGAGAGGACATTCTGTCATAGAACAGAATGATAACACTGATTCTTTAGCGAGAGAAGGATCAGCAGAAGAATTCTGTGTACCAGAACCACGTATGGCCATAGGCGACAACATGGTGGCAGACCTTATTAAGCAATGGACGGACTCGGAACACCGTGCAAGATGGGAAGAAGCTGTTAACTGCAGACAATCGAAGGCGTCCGTAAAGTGGTTTCGTAGTGAGGTAGCAAAAGTTTTCCGATACAATCTAAGGAATTTAAGCTGGCTTACTGCACTGGTTAAAGGACACGGTCCCTACATGTACCATCTCAGGAAGATGACTCAGACCGAGGACGAGGCGTGTAGGATGGTAGATTCTCTCATTCTCATTCAGATAGAAGATATTTTCATTACGTTTAAAAAATTTTAAAAAAAATATTTTACTTCGGGTCAACATAGGAGCCAGCAGAATGCCCGCAGTGCAAAAAGATGTCTTTTGCAACAATCGTTGTAATTATAAAATTTGAAAACTATAAATAAATTTCTTCTATTAAAAATCATCACCTCAATATCACTCGTTTACTTCTCTTCTATATGTATCGCCGGCCTTAACGCCTTTGTTAAAGGCTTCTCTCTAGTCGCCTATATCTCTTAAAGTAAGTATTATTTTCTGGTCTTTTTGAGGACCCATTTTTTTAATTTTTTTTACAATGGATTTCAAATTCGTTATTACCAGAGCACGTCAACGCTTTCAACAATGAAATAAAAGGTAAAATTTTCACAATTTTATCAAAAGAAAGGTAAAATTCAATCCATACCATGAGCCATAGAAACTTTGAAGTCTTTCAATCATTGACATTGGAAAACGGAATTACTGTGATTAAAAGTATAAAAGAAAAGTTCAGCGTTGTGCCCACCAATGCTGACGAGAAAGTGCTTACAAAGTTTCATCAAGTATTGAATAAAAATTCCGGGTATGAAGGCGAAATATTAAGTCAAAAACATATCCGCAATACGTCACTAAAAGGTCATTGTTATGTAAGTGACATTTCATCTTTTAAAAATTCACTGAAATCTAAAATAGCCTAAATTACTGTCAAACAAACGTCAAATCCTGTCTGACCTATTAATGACGAGAGTTGAAAAAAAATATTTTTTCCAAAACTATGTGAGACCATCGAAGTCGATTCAATTATATTTTTTACCAACAATAAAAGGAACTCACGCACGTTACACACATATACGTTACATTAGTCACTTCTGGGTTAAGGACAACATCTGCATAATAGCAAGTACCGCCTATTATCTTACAAATACATACATCCACTAACCCATAAACACACACATATAAATGAGCACATTAAAATTCATGCATGTATTTTGTGAGTGAAAACAATAAATTTCAAACGGAAGTGACATTAAGACAGAACAATGAATAGCGGAAGTCGCCTTGTTGTTCAAATTTATTTTTGTTTTTCTACTTGGCCACTTTTGTTTGCTACTCTTTATTTTTCTTTGGTTTTTGGAATTTTTTGCGTATATATTTCCCTAATAGAAATAAATTTTAACTTAAATACAAACGTACGATACTTTAGTTTTGCAAGCGTTTGCATGCATGTATACGATAGCTCAGTGTGTATGTCTGAATTGCCGCATAAATACCACACCCGCCATTTATTTTCCAGTTAAACGTATTGTTTTTTTTATCTTTTTATGTGTTGAACGATTTTCCGCTGTCCCATCTATGCCATTCTTGCTTCTTTCTAGCAATTTTTGGTCACAGCAGACAACTTGTCGACGCCAGTGCGAATATTTAATTTTGCCTGGACTACTTTTAGTGTTTTTTTTTTTTTTTTGTTATCCTTTCTATTTAATGTTTTGTTTTTTTCTATTTTGCATTCTGGTATGAGAAAATTTTCATTGCGCTTTGCTGCATTTGCTATATTTTTGGTTCTCTTTCTATTGTAGCATTATTTTTATTTCTGTGCGGGTAATTTAGGAAACCCGCAGAATTGCCGTTTTAGTTTTTTGGAATTATATTTTTTTTTTTCTATATGTTTAAGTCTTTTCTTATTTCAATGACCCTTTTGAAAAAGAGCAAGTGAATTTTTTTCTCAGATTGGAGTTTGAATCACTTTGTTGACGCCAAAATTGCCAAAATTGCCAAAACATGCACTGAAAGAGTTTAGTGGATTGATTGTGACTAACAGAATTGCTTTGATTTTAGATAAAATATAAGAATGTTAAGTTATCATTCAAAACAATTTTCAATATATTGCTCACATTAAGAATCTAGTCCTTTTTGTAGGTTTTTTGTTTCTCGACTTAATACTTTAGGTAGTTTCCAATAAAAATAATTTGGGACAAGATCAACAAATGAGCTTTATGCCGTAATATTCGATAAAAAATCGTATGTAATAAACACAACACGGCTTAAAATTACAATATTTGCTCATCTCTGTATATATATTCCTTTTTTTAAGTTCTTCAGACTGTTAAGCCTGGCAATCTTAAAGTCACAGTCATCATCTTGTCAAAACGCTATAAAAAAAAGTTCTGAATTGAAAAAGAGCGATATGAATAGACTGTTAAAATGGAGTAGTACACATATAGAGAGTCTCTCTTATAAGAGAGACCCGATATGTGCGAAATACGAAAATTAAATACGAAAATTTTCAATATTAGAATAAAGAAAACAAGTGCATTTGTGGTCGCCACGCACGATAGAAGTCCATACTTATACCCAATAAATGGTTTCGGTGAGCTAAAATTATATATTTTTTAACATTAACATTAACATTAACATTAACATTAACATTAACATTAACATTAACATTAACATTAACATTAACATTAACATTAACATTAACATTAACATTAACATTAACATTAACATTAACATTAACATTAACATTAACATTAACATTAACATTAACATTAACATTAACATTAACATTAACATTAACATTAACATTAACATTAACATTAACATTAACATTAACATTAACATTAACATTAACATTAACATTAACATTAACATTAACATTAACATTAACATTAACATTAACATTAACATTAACATTAACATTAACATTAACATTAACATTAACATTAACATTAACATTAACATTAACATTAACATTAACATTAACATTAACATTAACATTAACATTAACATTAACATCAACATTAACATTAACATTAACATTAACATTAACATTAACATTAACATTAACATTAACATTAACATTAACATTAACATTAACATTAACATTAACATTAACATTAACATTAACATTAACATTAACATTAACATTAACATTAACATTAGCATTAACATTAACATTTACATTAACATTAACATTAACATTAACATTAATGTGGCGCAAATTCTTTCACCAGGTCAAAACCCACTTAGGGTTGTAAGCGCCACCTTAGTAGATAAGTAATCTAGGTTAGAAATAATTATTGTATATTTTGTAGTTGGCCTACATTAAAATACTTTTAATTTTAATTAAAATACTTAAATACTTAAAAATAATTAAAATACTTTTAATGTATATAAGTTAAGCAATGAAAATAAATGAGCTGATATATATATTTAACATGTAATGATACTGCCATAACTTGATTGTATTGTGAT
This sequence comes from Coremacera marginata, assembly GCA_914767935.1. Classification (NCBI taxonomy): domain Eukaryota; kingdom Metazoa; phylum Arthropoda; class Insecta; order Diptera; family Sciomyzidae; genus Coremacera; species Coremacera marginata. Next base: position 146,431,139 of record OU612045.1, read on the forward strand.
AACTTTATTTTTCTAGGTTAAAATGGCTTATTACAACTATTTATTATTTTAAATTTTGAAAATATGATATCTTTAACTTTCATGCAATAAATCAGAATTAATATATCTTTTTAAAAAATTTTTTTAAATTAAATATAATTATAAATTGTATTACCTACTTGTATAGTATTGCATTACTTATATAATGGCAAATAGCGACAAAGACTATCAATGCAAGTCAGAATTTATTTTATGTATTCTTCACCTTTTAAGAATGAGAACGTTCCACCAAAATTTGCAAAATTTGTCATTCTTATTAATTGCATTGCTTGCTGTTTTTATATGTCCTTCAATATTAATTAGCATTCAAATTACTGCAAATTAAATTTTCCATTAGTTATTTGGAGAATTTGTTGATGATGTTGTTGTTGTTGTTTTCATTTTTTTCATTGTCCTATGCTAAATAATTTATTAATTTATCATCAGGACACTTAAAAATGGCGCATCCTTGTGCGCTGCTGTCCGGGGCACTGCTGTTTGCTAAATACACTTCCGTTTCTTTAAACTGACGCTTAATTTATGTAGAGTGTGACGTGAAGTGTTGGTGGATTGTAGAAGTAGTCGTTGTAGTAAATAGTTTGGGTAAAGTTTTTTGCTGGATACCTAACGAGATTCTTACAAGGTGTTTAAATTTGCAAATTTGTTGAATCCTTATGAATACGAGCCAAAAAAGAATAACCAGAATATTCGCGCTCTTGTTGTTGTTGTTGTTTTTGTTTTGTTGCGCTCATGCAAATTCAAAGCTGTTCTTTGCTGAGCTTCAGTGTAAATTTGCATACCTTGCCGCAAGAGTGAAGGAAGGAGAAGAAGAATTTGGCAGTGTTACAGTCGTTTTGTAACAGTGCACGAGAGAAAGAAAAGAAACGGCAAAAAGCTCAGCTAGTAGTGGTGAAGTAGGCGCCAGCCACATTGTTGCTGAGCACTCTGTCGAAGAGTGCTTAAAATGCATGTATTTAATTAAGATGCACTCGAGAACATGACGCTAGGGCTTTGAAATCTACGCTTTCAACTCCTCCTCCCCCCTCCTCCCCACACTCCCTACATTTCTTCACTGCGACAAATGAACGGATGTTGTAATTAACAGCTGCAGCGCATTGGCAGCATAGTCAAAGTATGTGTGTGTGGTTAGAAAAACAATTTTCGCCGTTATCCTTTGAGCTTCCTTTTAATGGCCTTCACTCATTAGCCCTGATAAATTATGCAAGCTTGATTGTTTTTCGTTTTTAGCCCTTCGTCGCCTCATTTTTGGGTTTCGTTGTCTTTTTCATCATTTATCTTCACACGGATTTCCTTTATCCTTAATGCAGCAGATAGAAGAAGTTTCAAGGTTCTCCTGCCAGCAAAATCTGTGCCACATTGTGGGTTCGTACCATGCACAGAATATTAACTTGCATGGTTCAGCAAAAAATTTAGTTAGTTGATAAATAAAATCACCTCAGGGCACTCGAAATCACCATCAACATCATCATCATCATCATCAGAATTCTCAGCATCATCAGCATACTCAGCAGACAGGCAGCAACAACATCATCATCGTCGTGACTGTGCCATTTGTTGCCATGTTCTCATAACGTTGCGGCTGCCAGCAGCTGTGGGCCTTCAAGAGTCCAACACTCTGTCATGTTGGACCATCAATGCTTTTCGGACGTCACTGCGTGTGCTCGCAGGATGTGAGTGAAATCTGCCCAGTATTATATAATTTATATGCTTCATTCTTCCGCTTGCCGCATCCTGCTACTTTCCGCCTACAAACACTACGATTTGTCTTTTTTTAACTACCTCATGCAGAATAATATCTGCTCCTCTGCATGTTCTGTGCTCTTCTCCTCCAACTTCTGGTCTACTTCCTGATTCTCACTTTCTTTGTGGCTTCTGAATAATTTTCTCATTAAAACAATTTGCCTGGCAGGCTTTTTCTTCATGTCCTTTTTTTGTGCTATTTGAGTGTGTCTTTTTATTCATGTTTTACGTTTTCCTCTTCTGCTAGGTTTTTGACAATAACAACTCTCAGCTCGGTATACGAAAAATTAAAAAGTTATGTTATATTCTTCGTTTTCAGGATTTGTTTTTTGTTGTTGCAAAAGTTCAAAATTATGTGTGTAGTAATGTTTTCATATCCTTTTGTAGGAAATATTTGTACACCTTAGAAGTTGTGAGAGTGTGCGCTGCATGGCAGAAATTAGTGCGATTTGTTACAGATCATGAATATTATGAATTGTTCGTAATAATATGTATAAATATGAAGATATATAAACGAACATTTGAAGGTTATAAAGAAAAAAAAACTCTATTGAATATAGATTGGCCTTAAGTGATTTATAACTTAAAACCTCTTTCAAGCATCATAAATTAAATAAAAAAAAATTAAATCAAAAGAGGAAAACCATCAGAGATGTTGAAATACACTAAATTTCAACAACAGATATAATTATCACTTAGTTTTTGTTATTTTCCATTGTTCTTAGCTTAGAGTTTTTGGTCTTTACAAGTAGTTAGTGGTTCTTTTTTTAGTGGTTTTGTATTGAAATTATAAAATAATGCAATACAGAGCTCATAAGCAAAATTTCATGTTGCCACACTCTCTACTTTGGACGGTAGAAAAAGTTGCCTGTGGGTTGCCTTGGTTTTATGAAAAAACGTTTTATTTATATAGGCAGTGTATTACTTTTATGTTCGAAAGGATAAAAAAAACAATGTTTTTTGTTGTTGCAGCAAAGATGAACACTACACTTGAGGTATATAGTTAATGGAATCTCAATCTTGCATAGTCTACAACGTGCTTTCTCACCAAACACAACCCAGTGCGCGTACTGATCGTAGCATTTGGAATAAGCAGGGTAAGGTGTAAATTTGTAGAGTGAGGTGGGGAATGTGTACCATGGGGTAATGTGTAACACGGCGATTTTTCATACAAAATGTTGTCATATGAGTGAGTGAACAACTGTGATATATTTCTTTTGACAGCATCTAGAAGAATACATTCTCAATAAGAGATCTCAAAGAGCGTGAAAAATTTTATTAAAAATTTTTTTTTATTTTACAAAGAATAGCGTTTCGGATAAAATTTTCTTCGGATTTTGAAAGTAAATATATATAAAATGTGGTGTTGTTTAATATCTTTAAATAAAAAAAAAAGATTTTGTGAAAAAAGTGACTTATATTTGGATGATGTGTAACACTCATGGTAGGGTGATGTGTAACAAATCTCACACATTATAATTGCCGTTAAAGTGGCAACAACTTCAAACTCAAACTCTGAAATCAATCACATCAACGGCATCAAAATATATCGGCCTATTTCATACTATTCAGCCCAGACCAAAATCGAATCATGGTAGGAAGTCATTAAAAAGCTGTGTTCTAACAACGCCATAGAAACGTTTATAGTTGCAAGAGGTAGCAAAAAAAAAAAATATATGAAAAAGTAAACCAAACACAACCAAAAAGCTGCAGGTGCTCGGCTGCAAAAAACGGCGCTCTTCGTCGTCATCCGAAGAATATCAAAATTCTTGCATGATTTCAACTCAAAAATGCAAATGCAAGCGCCTATTTTTATATTTTGTGAGCAATTTTATTTGTGAGAATTGTCACTCTCATATGAATATTTGTGACAAACAATCATTTTACATTTGAAATGTAATTTTTTTTTTTGGCAATCAATAAAGCCATACATATATTTTATTGAAGTTAAGTTTTTTCATAATACTTTTACTTAACATAAAAAGTAAAAATAAACATAACAAATTTAAGTTCCTGGTCTCCAAACCAATATTTTGTTGATGTTACACATCACCCTACCGATTTGAAAAAGACTAAAAAAGCCATACTTGAAATTTACGTTCTATCTCATCCATTTCTAAAAATATTCAACAGCCATGAAAACACTCACTTCGGATTGGTTGATTATTAGACCTTAAAACCAATTAAAAATTAAATTTCTTAACACTGAGCAAACAAAAACTTGTTACATATCACCCCACTTCAGCATACTTTTTCGAGTCACCACTTAACACACTGCCTATTGAGCACCCAGGATCGAATATTGAGAACTCACTTGCTTTTGAAACTGAGAGACGCCCCCTTTATCTATGGCTTAAGTCCGGGAGTGCTGCACTGTAAAACATCAGAGAATTTTCCATTTTGAGTTCAAATCAACCCATTTTCGTCCAGCGTTGCGTATACGCAACGGTTTACTTTTCTTAACTTGGAGATCATACCGTGATAGATTTTCATGATCTCCAAAAAGAATATAAAATCTTAAGAGTTTATCTAATCGACCGGTTTTCGCTCACGGCTGAACAATTACGTTTACTTACATTTCCAAGCTTGGGGAATTTGGGAATTTTTAATTTTTTTTTATTTTTAATTTCAAACCTCTAAAAAATCTAAAAAAAAAAAATAAAGTAAAATATAATTCTTATACGATCGTCTTTCTTAGGCTTTATATTTAACTTTTGAGAATTTTTATGAAGTTTGACTGCCATACGTGGCTCCCGCGGGTTGGCACAACGCTGGTCTTTAACGAAATACGTTTTTGTATATTTTTTGTTGTTTTGTGGAAATTCTTGTGATCAATATTTGATGCAAAATGCTCGACTTTGCTTGTAGACTATCGCTCCATATCGTTCAATTTGAAAATATAAAATCTCGAGGTGGCAACTACATTTTTACATTTGTTTTTTTAATTTTTTGATTTTTTTTTTCTAAGTTAGACCAAAACAAATATTTTTGGAAAGATTCAGCATTCTAGCTCAATAGGAATATGGGTCAGTCCATAATGGGTTAAATGAGTGGGATATGATTCACTTTTTGTTCAAGCACACTCAAATGTCTTTAGTAAAGATGACAGAAATTAGCAAAAGATGTGCTCAAACACCCGCAAAAATAATCTTATATAACACTTCTTTGAGCATTAGTTAACTTTATAGAGTTCCATAAGCATGTCTGAGAGATCTATTCCTCCCATGTATTTTTTATAGCATGCAACAACAGCAGGCCTATGAATCTCCAAATATGTTTTTCCCTGTGCACTCCAATGCCTACTATCCAATTGGTTCATTTTCTATATACGAAGACATAAATTTTACTAATTTGTTATAAGACCAACGCACACCTATTAAATTGTGATTGATTCCACATTTGCTGTCATAAGACCCCTTAAATGCTTTTTTAGTTCAGTATCTGAACCTAATTCGCAACTTCCAGTCCAATTTTTTTGCACGGTGCTGATTCCAAATATACTCATTTCCCTTAAAGTAACAAAAAGGATTACAGGTACGAGTCAGTTGTCAAAACAAAGATTAAAATTTTGATCTTTTAGAAGAATCTTGGTTAATTAAATCTTGGTTAATTAAAGAACTATATTAAAGAACTATGTTGCACTCAGAAAAAAACATCCTCAAATCAAAGAAAACTAACTAGATTTTAAAAAAAATTGTGCTTGTTTGAATAAAATTGTGAAACTTTTCTCTGAAAAAAAAAAATTATTTTTGAAACAAAAAGTAGTATTTTAGAATTAAAAAACAATGTTCATAAAAATTTAGGGCAGTGTTGTTTACCTCTGGATAGCGCATTTATCACGAGCTTATGTTAAAAGATAACCAGCTGATAAAGATATCCAGAGAAAGAGTTATCCAGTGAAATTCGGTTGGTTAACTGAGATATCCAGAGGTTTATCATACGTTTTGACATACCACCTTTTTCAAAAAGAAAGGTTCATTTATTGAAAAAAATTAAATGTCATCCCAATCAATATTGTCGCCTTCAAAGTAGTCCCCGTCGGCTGCAAGGCACTTATGCCAGCGCTTGATGCAGTCACGGAAACCTTCCTGGAACACGGTTTTTGATATGGCCTTCAGAGTGTTCACCGATTTTTCCATGACCTCTTCTTTGTTGGTGAAACGCGTTCCTCGAAGCGGTTTCTTGACTCGATCGAACTGGAAAAAATCACATAGTGCCAGGTCAGGTGAATTTGCCGGCTGCTGGCTGGTTATCATGTTGTTTTTGACCAAAAAGTCACGAACAAGATGAGCATTGTGCGATGGTGCATTATTGTGCTGCATAATCCATAATTTGTTTTGCCCAACTGCGGTCTTTTTGGCGAATTGCTTCACGTAAACGTCTCATAACGCCCAAATAATACTGTTTATTGACCGTTTGACCATCTGGCAAAAATTCATGGTGAACTACACCATTGTAGTCCATGAAAACAGTAAGCATCGCCTTCTTTTTTGACTGAAAACGACGTCGTTTCTTCGGTCTCTGTTCGTCTGGCGACTGCCATTCACTCGCCTGATGCCTGGTTTGCGTGTCATACTCGTACACGCATGTCTCATCACCAGTAATGATGGATTCGATGAATTCTTCGTCGTTTTCGACCATTTCCAGCATGTCTTTCGCGATTGCAACTCGGTCTCTTTTTTGCATGAAACTGAGTTATTTCGGTACCAACTTCGCAGCGACACGTCTCAAGCCCAATTCATTCTTCGAAATGTTTTGAATGGATCCAATTGAAATGCCGACGTCCTCTGCTGTCTCTCTAATCGTCAATTTGCGATTTTTGACCAACAGTTCTTTGATTTTTTCAACGTTTTTTTCGGTAGTCGAACACGATGGCCGCCCGGTACGAGGGTCGTCTTCTACTTCATCTTGGCCACTCACAAATCGGTTAAACCAATTGTTTGCCTTCTGATACGATAAAGCAGAGTCACCGTAACATTTCACCAACATTTTACGCGTATTGAAAACCACAGTTGAAACCATTTTTCACACAAAATTTTATACAAACTCGTTGCTCAATTTTTTTCTTCCATCGTAAAAATCGAAGACACGAAAAAAGTTGTTGTAAACAAAACACTGTCACTTTACCAAATATCAACGAGAGACGCTCATATTTGGCAGCCTTGTCATAGACACATGTGGCAGCCTACTTAAAAAAAAATCGAGTCGGACAGTTAAGTCCGGTTCACAGTGGGAATGCACCTTTCTTTTTGAACAAGGTGGTATTTCTTATTGTTGACTTGTTTTTTGTGGTTGGCAGAAAATTGTTTGTGTTTGGTATTTTGTAGTGAGCGTGCAAATTTTGTGCTGCAGAAAACAAAAATAGATAAATTACCGCGCAGCTGCTTACTGATTTTTAAGGAAATCATAAAACAGTTTTCGAGTAAGAAAAGGTAATTGTTTATTGCTGAAGAATATTGCTGATATATTTTTTTGACGGCAGAAAAATATTGTTGCCAATTTTATGCAACAAAAAGCAATAAGCTACAAATTTACAAAAGCAGCAAAAATTCTTCTTTTGCACATGTCGCAAGTGAACATTTTTCGAATGGCACAGAGCCTAATTAAAATATATGACAGACTGTCAGAACCTCAGGATAATTTTGACGTTTGACTGGAAAAAAACTGGTAAAATCACTAACCAGCCGTTAAGATATCCAGACCTGTTAAGTTGCTATCCAGTGGTGAACAATACCAATTTTTGTCCAGATGTTTTAGCCTCTGGTTAAATTTAAAGCCCTGGATAAGTTATCGGCTGGATAGCGTTAGATATCCGGAGGTGAACAATACGGCGCTTAATATATCTAAAAATTTCATTCAAGCGTATGAATGTTCCGGCGTCATAATGTGTTCCTGCAAATTTGACATATTTGTTGATATCTAGTAACAAAGTATTTATTTAAGATAATACTTAATATTCTTCACAATCAATTTGAAAGTTACCACCGCGGGAACTGAACCTGGGCCGCTCGATTGATAATCTGTCGATTTTCCTTTGCACCAGCTCAATTATTATCGAACAGTGGCGTAATATACTTGAAGAAAACACGTCGACAGAGCGTTAATTCTAACATTCAATAACATAGGAATACACATGCAAAACAATTCTTTTGCGACAGCGCACAGCATCGACGAGTTAGGGAATTTTTTTCATTCAAATTAAAAAAAAAACAGCGAAAAAAATACAAAAAAAGTTCTGCCGCCATGAGGTTCGAATTCACGACCTTCGAGGTTCGGACGTTCTATGCTGTAGGCTATAGAACTGTTGTCCACAAGCAAACAAAGAATCAAACAAATCAAACAAGCTATTTCTCTCTTACTCGAAAAATATATTTTTTTTAAGAACATTTCATTTTAAAATTAAAATTCTTAGCTTCTTAACACGAAGGTAAATATTTCTGTTTGGAATATATATTTAATTATATTCTTCTTATAATTCTTATAAATATTCTTATATTCTATTTTTCTCTTACTCGAAAAATAAAAATAAAAGAAAATTTTGTTTTAAAATTCAAATTCTTAGCTTCTTAACACGAAGGTAAATATTTTTGGTTTAAATATGAATTTAGTTATATGTAAACTAAGGAAATTTTAAATTTTCAAAACAAAAACTGGTGCTTTTTTTTAAATTTATATTTTTCTGAATATGAAGATTTACCCAGGCCATATGATGAACAAGTTCCTTCACAAACATAAAGGGCTAAATCAGACACCATTCCAGTTGTTCCTGCCCGTGTGAACATGTTCACCTCCATTCGTGGAGGTTTGCGGAATTGTACTATTAACCACTTAAATAAAATAAAAAAACCTAAACATAGCTTTTGCCTTAAAACATCGAACCGGTCAAGTTGCTCTCATAGAACTGCGGGGCTACAAGAATTAATTTTGTTAATCTTAAGTCTTGGATCTTGATTCTTGGATACTGGTTCTTGATTTGGACTTTAGCTCTTGGTTATTTATATTTTATTCTTAATTCTTCATTCTTCATTTCTTTTTAAATCACTATACTTAATGACTTCTTCTATTCTTTGTATGTATAAAAAAATTCAGCTTTAAAAAAAAATAATTCCTAGTTTTCTGCTATTTATTATTACTATTATAAGTAATTTATAAAAATAAATTTTATCTTTACAGTGAAAACGTAATATTTTAATAAACTATATAAATAGAAACATAAATGGAATTAAACCATTTAAATAAAAAGTTATCAGCTTTTTTTTGTTCATCATGTTTCTTAACAGGAGAATTTCTCAGTTTTATCATTAACTGTGATATACCTCTTTTTGGTTTCTGCTAAATAAGGTTTGAGTCATCAATGATAGAGAAACGCCTAACTTCCTTTTGCAAATTGAACATATGCAGGGAGAAAAAATTAATTTGTATGTGCATGAATTTGCATATACAATGTGTAAAGAAACACTTCTCCATAGTAACTATTTTTAATTAACTGCCTTGGGTGAGATGTTTACAGAACATCAGTTAAAAAAAAAAAAACCCATTCAACATTATTTGCGACATCATATTCTGCAAGCGACAAAATGTCATGTAAGTAAAACTTTATGCAACACGGGAATCAACTTAAAAACGCTGTAAGTGCAGCACTCTTTTTTTCGGCAGATATAATTTTTAAAAGTGCACGTTTGTTAAAAACAAGTTCATGTTAATCTAAGTAATGAGTGTATTTTTACTCTATTTTGTTAAACTACCATATATACACAAGCAATTTTATTAAAAATGTATGCGTTGAGCTAATGCCCTGTAGGAAAATCAACTAATTTAAAAGTAGTTGATAAAGTAGTTTTTTGCCAACCACAACTAGTTGAAATACTGACTTTTTTCTATAGAACGAACTAACTTATTTTGTATGGTGATGTCCGCTAAATAAGTCAATTGACTGACGTCTGCATATATTTTCAACTACTTGTTAAATTAGTTACATTTAAATTATTTTTTTAATTGCTTTAAAATAACCAATTGAAAACTATTACTGATGGCCAAAAGTTAATAATATTTGATGAAATAACATGGTTAAATATATATAAGCTTGTAATCTAATAAAAATTTTCAATTAAAACATGCCAACATCAGAGTAGTTGCCGCCTTAATATAATTCAAAGTAGTTTATCAATCTACAAGACGCTCGTTCTACCTGTGCTGCTTTATCGCGCTGAGGCATGGGTAGTTTCGCAAACTGACGCAGCCGCTCTGGGGGTGTTCGAGAGAAAAGTTCTTCGCAAAATCTTCGGTCCTGTTCGAGTCGGCGATGACTATCGCATCCGAATGAACCACGAGCTGTATGAGCTCTACGGAGACATTGACGTAGTTCGGCGTATAACTGTGCAGCGACTACGCTGGCTGGGTCATGTCCATCGTATGGACGACGAAGCTCCAGCGAAAAAGGTGCTCGAGGCGAGGGTCGCTGGTCAACGACGACGAGGGAGACCATGCCTCCGATGGATGGACCAGGCTGAGGAAGCCCTAACCGCGCTTGGTGTATCCGATTGGAGAAGGCGCGCGCAAAGTAGAGGCGCCTGGCGAGAGCTGATGAGGTCGGTCGAAGTCCGGACACGGGTTGTCACGGCCATCTAAGTAAGTAAGTAGTTTATCAATCACTGGTTTTTAAGTAGTATTTCAATTACTTCATATATTGAAGTGGATGCCGCCTTAATATAATTCAAAGTAGTTCATATACTGGTTTATTTTAAACTAGTTTTTTAATTATTTTTAATTAGTGTTTGTTCCTATAGGGTGGTTTTAAAATAATTTCATTAGGTTTGTTATTGTATTAGCTGTGTGATATGGAAAAATAGATTACTCCGAAAAGACTGCTGCTTGATATACATAAAATGATCCATCAATGAATTTCCTGAACAGTTTTTTGGAGTACTTTAAATAAATATCTAGGATACCTTCACATAAAAACTGTTTCCAAATGAAAGGTGGCTGAAATGAAATACACCAAAGTTTGAACGGATTTGTTAAATGAATAGTTTCTTCTGAATTGTGTAAGATTCCGAACGTAATATAAAAAATTATTATATCTCTCAAGATATACTCAATCTTTCCAATCACTAGTGGACAGAAGAATACAGAATACAGAAGAATAGAAGAATGGCTTATTTTAGATACCCAGAAACTGAAAAGAAAATTGATCAAAAACAATTTGGCTTAAAGGTGGAAATGGTTTAGATGCTTCAGAAATATCCTCCAAATCTATCTATTAAATAGATTTGAAGGATCTCTGAAGAAGTTGGTAACTAAAAAACTTGATAAGCAGATCACATAAGGAGTGCGTCGAATAAAATTGTTCGTCACAATAACTGCAATATCTTTTGAAGAATATCAAGCATTCTTTTTAGGTTAATATAAAAAAATAATATAAAAAACAGAACCTATTTTTTTATAATAACTTTCAGTTTTTCTGAAATCTGCTCCATTTGCGTTTTTCTCATCCTGTCTGCCACCTTCCCAGCTGCTAAAGCCCACGGTGCCAGAAAATCCTTCAATCCTTGGGCACCTTCCTCGATTCCATCATTTTCGATTAAACTAATATCTCCAGTATCTCTAATAAGCCCAGTATCTCTCGATTGAATTTAGCTCTGATTAGTTGAGTGGATTCGCCTGTCTGGGTACCAAAACCACATTATTCTTCTCTTACCAAGCCAAGGCCACTTTGCCATAGTGACATGAGGCGTGGTCAGGCCAGAAGAACGTGAACACCTCATGTGAGCGTTGAAGCAGCAATCGTCTTTGGAAGCATTATTTTACGTAAATGTGACCGTCGAATAAGCCAAATGTCACTAAAGATCAGCTCCTCTTACCACAACTACAAACTGCCTTCCAAACTAAAAACATTTCGGGAATTTGGAAACTTTTGCACAAAATAAATTAATATATAAAATTCCTGTTTAGGAAGCTGCAAGAAGTCTGTTAAAACGTTCGTCTCTTCGTCCATTATGCAGCATTACAATTTTTTGATATATATTTTTGTAAGATTTTTTTCCCGTCTTTCTGTTTTTAATTTTTGGCAGTGTTCCTATCTGGGACTTTTTGGACTTTCTATGTCTTCAGTCCATCTTCTCTTTTGGATCCTTGCACAAAAGACTCCGAGCATCCCAACTCCGAGCAGCCAATTTTTTGACCTCCTCTTGGTCGTTTGACTCCTTGTTTTCTCAGAACCTTTTTTTTATTTCCTTTTTACGATATTCATATATTCCTTAATTTTTTTTTTACTACACGAGACACGGTCTTTTCATTAGCTTTCAACGCAATTTTATTATGCCTCCATTTAAGCTGATTCTGATAGATTTTAATTTAGTTTTCTCGTAATTTCAAATCGCTTGCCCTTTTTCGCTTTAACTAAGTTCTTATTGGATGCAGTTCCATATAATACTATCTGACATTAATTCCGAAGCTAATCAAAAAAAATTTTGGATTTTGGCGTTTTCAAAAACATATTATGACAAAAAATGTAATGAACAATTTCGTTCGATGCCGTCCTTAACACAACACATTGCATCGCATAACACTGCTTAACATTACAATATCATTGCATAACATAACAAAACATAACATAACATAACATAACATAGCAAACATAACATAACATAACATAACATAACATAACATAACATAACATAACATAACATAACATAACATGACATAACATAACATAACATAACATAACATAACATAACATAACATTACATAACATAACATTACATAACATAACGTTACGTGCGTGTTTCTTTTCTTTTGCGTTCAATTTTTTGTTAATTCTTATACAAAAAATACCTCTTAAAATATTTCGCGGTCATAAATTTAATGCCAGGCTTCATAAATTTTCCCAACGATTTAACATACTGTGCAATGAAGGACATCATTGCAATTTATTGAAGTTTTTAAAACAACTTTCGCAGCCACTTAAGCGCTGCAAGAACAAAAGCAGCACAAACAACTACAGCAAAAAATACAACGCTACAATTTCACGCTATAAACAGGAGAAAACTGCCATCATTTGATGCAATGGGACGCTTCCAGTTGTAAACATGTTGTTGGCTTTCCGTCCCGCTGTTGTTGCTGTTTGTCGTTATTGTATCGTTGCTTGTAGTACATTTGAACGAAAGTGCATTCGACGTAATGAGTATGATTTCCGCTCTGAAGTAGTGAGCTTATAAAATGGGAAACAGGACTCTGGGTTCCATGAACAGTGGCGCTGTCTATGCAGTTCTCTTGTATGAAACACAAAGCGCCTCTCTTAAACGCCGCCTCTGCTCATATGCATTATTTTTTTGCTATTTCAGCTGTAATACTTAACTTAATGTCAGAACCTTTGCAACTTATGCAACAATAAAAAGAGAAGCGTAGCAACAGCTTGTTAAGCGCTTTCGCGGAAACAGCAACAAGTAACTCGACAAACTGCTGCTTACGGCCTTGAAAACTCCGAACCACCTCACTTTTTCACAATTCAGAGCCTGCAATGCGACAACATACACGTAACACACACGTTTAACCGAGAATTTAAGCTTCAAAGTGGATTTAAAAGAGTTCTAAAGGTTACAAGTACTGATTAATTTGAACGAAAAGTTGCGTATTTCTAATTATTTTGTTTTTCGTGCTTCCTTTTTCAGGAAAGTAAGAAAATATTTTACACTCGAATAAAATAATTAAATTTATAACAGTACTTCGGAATATTCCTACAATTTCTATTGAAGCCTGTGTGAAAAATAATGGTTTATTTTAATACTCTTAACATCTGTTATGCCTTTTTTTGAATATTATGAAAATGTTATTTATAAAAAGAAATCTTGCAGTCGCAATGTGAACATTTCATTTAAATTCAGTAAGTATCTCCATGGTTATTGTTATATGTATTCACATCACTTGAAATGTCCAAACCAGTAATAGTTGCATAAAAAAAGACTCCTTATAAATACAAAGTAAACTTTTAGAAATTTTTAATCATTTTAACCTTGTTTTTTACTTGCATCACATCTCATATGCCATTAAAACAACAAAGTGTGAGGCATTTCAATAAAAACATGTTTTTAAAAGAGATCTGCAAAAAACAACAGTTTTTGTACAACTGCAAAGCAAAGTATATCCTCCGCACTATACTTTTTTATCACACTAAAACATATGCAATTTACACGCACACAAATGACTTGTTATTTTCAGGACACATTTTACCTGTAGTTTTTTTGTAATTTATCCTTTCTTGCTATACACACATACTCACACGCATACTAACGTGCTTGTTTTACAAACACATTCAATGAATTTGTGACACATGCACCCTTTGAGCGCATTACTCATTTTTTTATTTGTTTAAATTATGCTCTTTGCCAGCTACGGCTTTTCTTTAATTTCCTTTTTTTTTTGTACTTTCTGAGCTCTTCTTTGTTTGAACACTTAATTGTGCAGAGCAACGGGTGTGAATGATGGGTGTTTTAGGTGACGAAAGAGCTTTTAACTTATTTTTGGTAGATCTTCCTAAAATATTACAATATTGTAGTGAAAAACAGAAGTATGAAGTAAGAAGAATTAGGAATGAAATAAATTCTTTTAAAGATGTGAGGATTACTTTTTTACAAGAATTTTGAATTTTTTTTTTTTTAGTTTCTTTTTTATGTTTAAGAAAGCTTTCCAGAAGATTAAAAAAATCCTTGATATACACTGTCCGACAGCATGTTGAGAAACATAAGACAACCATAACCACAACCATAACCATAACCATAACCATAACCATAACCATAACCATAACCATAACCATAACCATAACCATAACCATAACCATAACCATAACCATAACCATAACCATAACCATAACCATAACCATAACCATAACCATAACCATAACCATAACCATAACCATAACCATAACCATAACCATAACCATAACCATAACCATAACCATAACCATAACCATAACCATAACCTTAACCATAACCATAACCATAACCATAACCATAACCATAACCTTAACCATAACCATAACCATAACCATAACCATAACCATAACCATAACCATAACCATAACCATAACCATAACCATAACCATAACCATAACCATAACCATAACCATAACCATAACCATAACCATAACCATAACCATAACCATAACCATAACCATAACCATAACCATAACCATAACCATAACCATAAACATAACCATAACCATAACCATAACCATAACCATAACTATAACCATAACCATAACCATAACCATAACCATAACCATAACCATAACCATAACCATAACCATAACCATAACCATAACCATAACCATAACCATAACCATAACCATAACCATAACCATAACCATAACCATAACCATAACCATAACCATAACCATAACCATAACCATAACCATAACCATAACCATAACCATAACCATAACCATAACCATAACCATAACCATAACCATAACCATAACCATAACCATAACCATAACCATAACCATAACCATAACCATAACCATAACCATAACCATAACCATAACCATAACCATAACCATAACCATAACCATAACCATAACCATAACCATAACCATAACCATAACCATAACCATAACCATAACCATAACCATAACCATAACCATAACCATAACCATAACCATAACCATAACCATAACCATAACCATAACCATAACCATAACCATAACCATAACCATAACCATAACCATAACCATAACCATAACCATAACCATAACCATAACCATAACCATAACCATAACCATAACCATAACCATAACCATAACCATAACCATAACCATAACCATAACCATAACCATAACCATAACCATAACCATAACCATAACCATAACCATAACCATAACCATAACCATAACCATAACCTTAACCCCTATCTTAAACATAAACAAAACTCTGCGAACTTACATATTTCCTTTTTCGTCCTTAAATCTGTCGTTAAATACAGATGTTTGCAGCCTTAACCTGTTCGTGCGCTTGTAGGCAATTCTGGGCTACCAGGTGACGTTGCTGCTGCACTTCGTTTAACGCCATCCGAATGCGGTCATTTTAAAAATGCATGAATGAATGCAAACAACAACAATTCGATAAAGCAACAACAATACAACAACAATTATTACTGCTACAACAGTAGCAGCAGCAGCTTTAAATACAGCAAATCGAGCCACAAATGCATCTGACGATTTTTCCGTGATGGCCCACACATTGATTTTGTTAGCACTTACCACACCTGCATGCTTTTTACACACACAGTGAATCACAACCACACACACTCACATATAATACTCATACAAAACTCACTTTGCTCGTCCTTAAAGCTGTCCAAAAAATGCTGCCATCAGCAGCGTAGAGTAACGCGGTCGAGTGCTGTTGAAAACAATGCTTTTTACGAACCTCATCATGCGGCAAAATTTTCACCATTTCCTCTGCTCCCCCTTTATCGCATTTCCTCTAAATGTTGTTAATATTTTTTGAAAGTGTTAAAATCTTTGTGCGCCGTTAAGTCTGAGTGTGGAGGAGCTGAAGTGCACTTGTTACACTCAGTACTTATCTACAATAACAAAACTATTATCATTTTATGACTTCAACAGACGCTAAACCGAAAAAAAATGTCCCGTCGTTTATTGGTCAGTTGAGCAGTCACTGACCACTGAGCGGGTGGCACCAGATTGTCCCGACATACATACATACATTCATATTGCAACGAAAGCATCGTGTTTTGAGCGTAAAACAGCGGTATACATTTTCACAATTTTCTAGCTAATTACTGACAATATTTGCGCTATGCGTTTAGAATTCAAATGGAAATCCATAAAAAATAAAAACCAGAAATCCACTGAAACTACTTTTATGTCAATTTTAGTGCTTCGGGGATAGCCAACGTGCGGCAACAGCTTGAGTGGTGATCATAGCTTGAGTGGTGATCATATATAATGTAGGAAACAGTAAAAAGACCACAAATTTTTGCATGAAAAATTGTGGCATTTTGTCGTTTTCTCAGATGTTATTATTTAGAACCAAAAACCAAGTCATTTTTGAAAAAGCTTTATATAATATTTTATTATATTATTTTATTAAGAACAACATTTATTAATAAGTAGTTTATGTTGTTAGTGTTTCAACTGCCTGCACATAAAGAATTCATATTTCAATAGCTTAAGGCCGGCAATAAAGTTCGAGGAGAGTAAAAAAGAGTGATAGCTATTCAAGTGATGGTTTTTATTAGAAAAAATTTGTTAAGAGTTTTAAATTTTTCAAATTTGTTAAAATATACATTTATGTTAAAAAAAATGTTTTTTTTTTTTTAAACAAAGATGGTGCTGGCTACAACGATTGCTGTAAAAGTCCTATTTTCACACTGCGGGTATTCTGCTGGCTCCTTGGTTAACCTGAAAAAAAATTTTTAAAGTTTAAAACATATTGAAATATCTCCAATGTGAATGAGACAGACTTTTAACAAAGTTTTTGTTTTTTAATTTATACGTGCTTGGAAAAAAATATCCTGAAAAATGTCCTTCCAAATATTGTAAGGATCGTTCAAGTAGTTTTTGAGCTAGGTTGCCCGCAGTTTTGAAAAACGGAGTTTTGAGAAAAACGACTTTGAAGTTATACGAAACAATTAATACGAAAACTTTAGTATTCAAAACTTAATTAAATCACTATATATACACATAGAATAATTATTGTTAACATTCTTTGGAATTTTCTCCTTCTCAAATATATAGGTTTAAATTTTCTCCTTCTTAAATATAGTGGCGGACGTGGCGTAGTGGGTAGAGTGTGTGGCTCATACGCCAGAAAACCCAGGTTCGAATCCCCCATCTGACACAGAAATTTTTTTCAATTGAATTAATTTTTCTGTTCGGTCGTCACCTCTCTGCAGACAATGGCAAGCCTCAGAGAGTAAAAACTGCCATGAAAAGCTTCTTGAGAACATAAGCCGTTCGGAGTCGGCATAAAACTTGTAGGTCCAGTTCTCGATCATTTGTGCTAAAGCATTTCACAACACACACAACAAAGTTGATCATTAGAAGCTCGGTCAAAGTCCTTTCAAGGGCTGAAAATGGGCATTTTCGTTTTTTTTCGTTTTAAATATACGGGTTTGAGCAGATAAAATAAATGATATAATAAAATAGCATCTGTAGTAACTTGATTTTTATATTATATCGAACTCACGCGCGGGTCTCTTTTCAAGCTTACAACTTTCTTAATATTCAAGATATCTTTATAAAATTTTTTTTACATATTTTTGAGATGTTTCATTGCCGGCCTTAAGAAAACTTACACTTATTCGAAAGTTAAATTAAGGGGGGACATGACGTTCACGGCAGAGAAAACAGACCTTTTTTAAAGAATTCATAACTCAGTCAAAAACAAACATTTTTCCAAACATTTTTTTTATTATTGTAGAGAATTGAACAGATTACAAGAAAAAAAATTCAATAAAATATATTTCTCACTCCACCATGGTTTTATAGAGCTCCAAACTGGCGGCAGAGAAAAAATGGGGCCTCGTGGTTGCAGCGCTGGAAGTTGCAAAAATTGCCCGATCTGGAAAAAAATTACTTTTTTAAATCTTAACAAAATTGGTTATCGTATGACACAAGCTTTTTTTAATTTTTTTTTCAATTTTTGGTGATGTTCCAAATTTGAAAGTGTGTTTTTTCGAAAAAAATATTGACTTTAAAAATTTATTAAAAATTCAAAAAAAAATTTAAAAAAAAGCTCGTGTCATACGATAGCGAATCAAGTTTAAAAAAATACAAAAAAAAAATTTCGTCAAAAAATGAACCCGCTAGTGCCGCAACCAGTACGAAAAACGAGATAAACGCGTTCAAAGTTTGTGAACAAAGAAAAAAAAGGTTACCTTCAATCTGACATGCCTACTTCGTGCTGTATGCCTTCGTTATCTGTTTTTTATAGTTTTTTGCAATCGTTTAGCAATTCGGGCTTCTTTTGAAGCTTCATATGCCTTCACTCTGGGGCATTTCAAACGATTTGCATCATTTCCTTTGGAAAAATTCAATGCTATAGCTCCTATGGTGATACCAAGTAGTTGAAACATTTGCAAATAACTATAAGCGCCGTCATTGTAAGTAGACAATGCCATGCAGCTTGCAATATTAACAATTCTGTTGCTGCCTGGCATACACTTAGGTGCAATGAGCCAAATTTTTGCATTCAAACTTTCATTGGAGTTTTGCGTGAATATTTTTCACAAAAAAACCACGACTTCACGCTGCAAAAGATGCCAAATAACTGAGCATATAAAATAAAAATTCCACTATATGAGTTATAAATATAAAGAAATTCAAAAACACAAAAAAAAACCCACCCTTCAAGTAGGTACGAAAAACCAACCACCAAAAGTCAGGTAGCAAGTATAACAAATATATACCAGCTGCCGTACGTAGGTAGCGCAAAAATTAAAAATGCGCTCTCACTAATCCGGCTGTAACTTTTGAACCCGTAAGAATTTTTCCATGAAATGGAATCTTAGAACCTTAAGAATATTTACTAAAATACAAAATTATTAAAAAAAAAATTATTAAAAATCGATTTCAAAAAACTACCAATGTCATGTCCCCCCTTAAAGCCTTTTAATGAAATATATCACACATTGTCCTGCCTTGGATATTTGTCTTGGAAAACCTTACAATTCTCGTCACACACCGAATTTACATTTTTGAAAATCAATTGCAATGCAACTATACTTGCGGATAGCTTTAATTAGTGGATGTTTTTGTGGAAATATAAAAACCTGTCTTATAACAAAACATACACAAACAAAACTAACTGTCCCGTTATTGTCTCTATACGTTAATTCTCATGATTATTTCAAATTATTGGCAAATTTTCGATACTAATGTGATCTTATCATATCATTCCTTCATATCACTTACAAAATCAAATTTCTAAGGTGAACCTTACATAGTAGTTTTTGAATTTTGCAGCTAATTCATCTGTAAGGGCTCTATTTAGTATCAGTAAATTTTGACGTAGATTTACGTCTTACAGCGTGGTTCTTATGGGGGTATTTCCACAAAGTTTTTCAAGGCCATGCTAACGCTTTTTGGGGGACACTTTAGGGCCTTATACAGCCTTTAATATTCATCGTACACAGATAAAATTTATGCCAACTTTGGACTTTCTCACTTCTCTAATAAAGCCGCACGATAGCAAAATAAAAAAAGAAAAATTCACATTTTTGTATGAGATAAATGCATTGATGATTCAGTTGCTGCTGACGTTCATATGCTTGTAGCGTTAGTTTGTGCCAAAATCTCGAACGCAACATTGTGTTGTTTGTTGCATAGAATCGTTTTATGGATTTCTCAGAGCTTTACAAGCAATGCATACGTATATAAATACTAGCCCCGCAAAAAAAAATGCAGTCTGCTGGCAGACTCCAATCAGTTTGGATAGCGTCGCTTTGTCCGCCTGATGCCTGAGAAAATAAGACGATGCAATATGATGATGAAGCGATAGTTCATTATATAAGCTTATATTTGGTATTCAAAAAACGCAGCGATACTACACATAAACCATTATATAAATCAAGAATCGTAACTGCTTGCGTTGTTGTTATTAATACGTATTTATTTTTAAATATTTGCATACAAAGAAACACAATCCGTTTCGGATAAAGTCCCTGTAGGAAATCAACTAATTTAAAAGTAGTTGATAAAGTAGTTTTTTGTCAACCACAACTAGTTGAAATTCTGACTTTTTTCCGTAGAACGAACTAACTTATTTTGTATGGTGATGTCCGCTAAATAAGTCAATTGACTGTCGTCTGCATATATTTTCAACTACTTGTTAAATTAGTTACATTTAAATTATTTTTTTAATTGCTTTAAAATAACCAATTGAATACTATTACTGATGGCCAAAAGTTAATAATATTTGATAAAATAACATGGTTAAATATATATAAGTTTGTAATCTAATAAAAATTTTCAATTAAAACATGCCAACATCAGAGTAGTTGATGCCTTAATATAATTCAAAGTAGTTTATCAATCACTGGTTTTAAGTAGTATTTCAATTACTTCATATATTGAAGTGGATGCTGCCTTAATATAATTCAAAGTAGTTCATATACTGGTTTATTTTAAACTAGTTTTTTAATTAGTTGTTTTTAAAAACAAGTTAGTTTGTTCCTATAGGGGTGTACGAAGAAGTGAGTTCGTCTCAAACTCAAATGGGATCTGTTTGGCACACTGGGATAGTGCAGAATTTTTCAATTTCGATACTAATAGCGCAAAATTTTGCGAATAGTGCAGAATTTTTAGGTTTCGATACGCTGGGACTTATTATTTTATGAGGTTTGATACAAAACTGAGCATTAAAATTAAGGTGATGGGAAGGTAGTAAAGAGCGTCTCATCAAGGCCAAAGTTAAAAAATTTGGAAGGTTTTCAAACAAATTAACCACAGCCGCTCAGAAGTCATCCATAGAACGGTTGGTTATATGACCTACCCTCATCAATTTTTCATCCCGAACATTTTTTCCAAACATACTCACCCCCCGTATATCCAACCCTTGGATGGTTTCTATACAAAAGTGAATTTTTTATGAAATTTACTACCAACGTTTATGTTCAACCCCATTTATTCTCCCCAACATTTCTTCCCAATATAATAACCCCTTATCTCGACCCCTTAAGGGGTCCATCATACAAAATTGACTTTCTTACGGAATTTGACTCTGACTATTCCTAGATTTTTACCGCTTAAAGCGTGTCCGTAGAGGATTCATTTGTATCCCCAGACTCACATTTATTTTTCATTCCCAATATATTTTTTCCATATACGTTTCCTCTGCCAACATACAAAAATAACGTGTCATTAATTCAAAAACACTCATTTCTTACTTGAAAATACGTAATACAACCTGATGCCTTTCGATGCTTGCGTGTTATTAAAAGTAATAGATTTGCGTGTTGTTCGATCTTTATTCGATCCAGGCGTCTCCAGACAACATCAAACGGAAAATGACTAAAGCAATTCGTGCGTTTTATATGCGTAAAGGGGAAAGCAAGGACTTCGTTTCTGAGGAGTAGAGTATCATCTGACGAAAAGGATAAGGATGACATCCACAAAAATACTGAAACACATTTACATCAAGGCGTTTACAGAGTAAAATTGTATTGGAAACAATTGAACAAGGAGTTAAAATCAAATAATTTAAACCATTTCGTCACGTCTGAGACATCAAAATTTTTTAAACGCTGCAAATTCCAGACAGACTACATTTTTGCTGAACCAGAGACTTGGGTAGAGCGTGAGGACCAGCAACAAATGCAAGAGATCGTGTGTAAATTTTATGTTGTCAATAATGCTGTCGAATGAGGCAAAAAATTAAGAGTGGAGTATATCAACGCAAAAAAAAAAATTTTTTTTTCAGATCCGCCAACCGCACAGAATATTCTGCGCACAATAAGAATAAACTAATATAATTCAACAAAACAAACATTTATAATATATAATAAAACCATATATTATTGAATGTGAATTCAAACTCATATCTTTTTAAAAAATAATGTGTTCTATTTCCGGAAGAAGTATTTATTAGGTTAACTTGTTAAGAATTAACTAACGGGAGTTGGGCATACACTTGAATCCTCTATGGAACGTAACCAAATTTACGGCCGAGGGTGTGCTCGTCGGACCAGGGTTCGATGCAAAAATGTATGAATCTCCCTCCTACTGATAACACCAAGTCAAAGTCAGAAGGTCTCTGAATTACAATATTGTATTTAACAATCGATGTATCCTTATATACTATATAAACAATGGAGAACTCGCCTAAACGAACATGGGGTATAGGGCGAGTATATACAAATTAACCACTAAATTTCCAACGATTAAATTCTTGTTTATCTACTTAATTTCATGATTTTCTTTGCCCACAGAACGGCTTTCTCGATAACTATTTATGATTTAAATTTCACCCGTGCGTTCTGAGTCCTGGTCAACCCTAACTCACTCTTGTATAATCACCCAACACACAGCTGAACGTTCCTAATCCGACGCCTTCTAACTCGATTCCCCCCGTTTGACTAACAAGCACTGAGATGACTGGGTGGGCTCTGGTTAATCCCGGTCACCGGTTCAGCCACCTGTCGTGCACGGGAAATTCACTGGCGAAGCTAGTTAGCTATTTGGCTGACTTTGGGCTAGTCCCTGTCATCAACCCACTGGAAACCACTACTTCACTCTACTGACTAGCCTCGCGGCAGTGTCAGTGGTTAGTTTGGATCTGGTTATGCCTCGTCACCAAACATGGCACGACTTTCACTTTTTATGCAGTTTACGAAGAAGTGTACTATGTTGATATCAGTCACCTGGTCGTCGGTTCTAGCTTATCTATGGCAAGACTGGTTCTGGTTAAGCCCATTCAACAGTTTTACCGTGTATAACCCTAGCTAGCCTGCGTGTTATACTAACGTCTAGTTGGTTGATCCCCCCTTCCTGCGAATCTCTTCCTAGACCTAGGCCACTCAGACGGACTTGTTCACATTATTCATTGTGTTATCGTTCTGTGAGTCACTTATAACTTATAACTTAAAAACCAAAAATGCTTATTATAAACCCACAACACAAATTTCATGTATACAGTACGGTTTCTTCCTCTTTCTTGCTACGTATTTAGGTGTTTCCTTGTCTCTGGTCGTTTGCTGCTAATTATCGCCGCTGCCAATGCTGCGGTCGCTGTCTCTGTTGACGGTGCTGCAGCTGCTGCTGTCAACGTCTCGGTCGACGGCGCTGTTGCAGTAACTGTCGATGTCTCTGTCGACATTGCTGCTGCTGTCGACGCCTCTGTCGACGATCTCTGTTGCTGTCGACGTCTCTGTCGACGATTCTACTACTGCCGACGTTTTCTGTCGACATCGTTACGCGGGCCGCTACCGACTCAAATCTAGTACTCGGTGTTGGTGCGGGCAGCCAATTCGCTGCTACCAACTTAAACTTTAAACAAAATCCGCTCTACGCGAGCCAGTTGTCTGGCCTCTTTTCACTTGCACGACTTCTTTATCAAAGACCTCGAATTCTCAATCGTTTGGCCTTTTATAGCTTCCGTCCTCTCTCGCATGGCGTCCGTTCCATTGGTATTCTTGGTTTTCTCTGCCATGCTTCTCGAATGTTCTTGTCTACATCAGGTGATAGTGCTGTTACTGCTTGGCTGTTCTTTTCGCTCTTCTCTTCCAGATCTGTGAAAAAAATGTAACACATTAATAGTTTTGTCAAAACAACACCCACCCGAAAATGTTGGTGAAAAATTAGAGCGAGTACCTGAATATATTTGTTTAAGGAACTCCGACCTCACCTAAACCCTTACCGGTACCTATAACCGAACTTACTTAAACCTACTATACCTAGCCGAATCCTCTAACTTGAAATCAAATAAAACATTTGAAATATTTCTTTACTATTTTTAATTTCATTACATCTTATTATTCATTCACTCATAAATTAATATAGTAGCATACAAAATATTTACACGGTACATAGACCGTATGTGGTATAAATATATAGCATGTGTATGATATATATATAGACAGATGCAAACCCCTGCCTATATGTTGGATGTCAGCTACTTAATTAAATTTTAGCGAGCTTATACGAATATTTTCCGTGCTGCCGGTCAATGGCTATGCCTGTTGGCGTTGAGCTGACCCAGTCGTAATCTGGAAAGAATGTGAGTACGAAAATTAGTAGAAAATTTATTCCTTACACCTGGTAACAGTAACAGGAGCCTGAGGACTAAGCTTCATAAGAACCTCACTTTTGTATGGAAGCCCCCAAAGGGGCTGAGAAAGGGAGTAAGTTTATTTGCAAAAAATGAATGAAGGTCGGTTAAACAATCCTCCGATCTATGAGCGACACCTAAGCAGTTGTGTGCTGATGTGTCTGAAAACCTAAGAAATTTTTAAACTTTATTCTTAAACAGAGCCGCCATTTACCCACCTTCCATTTCCTTAATTTTTCAGCTCATGCACTTTTTTATCAAACCTCACAATATAAAAGGTTTCAGCGTACCGAAATACCAGTATTAAATACCAATATCTCCATATATCACTCTTCCATAACTATTGTGCATGCTATGCCAGAAGTTGAAGCTATCATGGGAAACGATGTATATCTCGGCACTGCAGTATAGTCGTGAAAGAATGTGAGGACGGAAGTCGATAGACCTCATCCTTCTCCGACAATTTATTCATAAATTTTCACTTTATGCACAACCATGAAATGAAAGAATAATTCGCGTAACAATATACTAAGGAAAATAACGATTTATTATTTGGATTAATTATTCGCGCCCATGTCTAAATTGTATTTAAATATTTACGTGGATAAATGAGATTTTTTCCTTAAAACTCGTTTTTTTTTAGCATAGTTTAATTTGCGTAAGCAAAATTTGATTTGATTTACGCTTAACGTGCTGTTATTAGTTTTTAAAAACCAAATTTTTCAATTGAGTTGAGCATAACAGGTTGAGGTGCTTGCCTTGTAAGCGAGGAAGCCCAGGTTCGAGTCCGCGACTGGCGCATTATTTTTAATTTTATGTTTTATTTTAAAAGTTTTAAATATTTACGTATTTGTTTTATGCAAATGTGTCAATGATTCAAAAACGACCTTGTTTTTGGATAAATTAAATACGTTTTTGTATAAATTAAATATTTGTTCCCTAAGTGCAGCCAATCTGTTTCTTAAACTTCACTCTTATGCCAAGACTGTACGTGGTGAAAACATATAATGCATTTAGACACTAAACAGTTTATTACAATTCATTTTTGCGGTGGCAGTCAACTTAGTATATCATCAACGATTACCTAGCTACCGGCCTATTTTCCCAGTGTTGTACTGTGGAGCCAACATTTTTTTTCCCATTCTAAATTTCAAAATTTTCAAAACTATTACCATGTGTCTTATGGAAAATGTAAAAGTGACCGCATTGAATATTTTATTGGCATTTTTGTATAATAGTCATGCAGAGCAATAGCACTAATTTATCCTCTGAACAATTTCTTCGCATCTTTATTCGCCATCTTTAAATATTAACATTTTGGACATTTTATTATGCTACACCAACAACCAACTGCTATGCTCCCAAATCCGTTTATTCCGCTGGGAGAAGTTTTAATTTTATGCTTAACATTGAACGTTAAAATAAACATTGTTAATAATTGCGATACAAGCAATGCTTAACAATTGCCACGCATCCACATCCGCAAGCCAATAAAAGAAATAAAAATAATTGATGGTACGAGCGAGCTGAAAGTTACCACCATCACCAACTCCACCACATCACAGAGCAAGAGTTATCAAATATTAGCATTATGGCAACGTTGCTGCAAGAAAATCCAAAAATCCACAAACTATGCATACAAATTATGCATAATTTTATTTTGGTTTTTTATGTACATTAAAAATATACTCAACATTTTTATTTTAAACAGTTAAAACATCGTTGGCAGTCACATTATAATATTTGCACACACTTTTAGATATTTGCAAAAGTTTATTGAATCATTTAATTTTCAATACTCAACGGAAACCACTCGTCAATAAACAAATTCAATTTGCAGCCCAGTCGCAGAATGCACTAAAGTATTAATGCTTCTTGCTTCTCATGTCCTTGATGTCATTAGAAACTAATTCAATATGCAGCATGTACTTAATTATCCAAATAGAAATTTCATTTGCCAGCATCCTAGGCTTAGATATGGCCACAGTGCTTATCATTTATGTGAGCCACCACTGGTTCAATACTCTACTCAACCATGTTGATGGTTACAACAACTGATGAACATCCGTTGGCAATGGGTGAGTAGAGCGAGCTGCATCAGTGAATCTGTACACAGATACGAGTGTGTTAAATGCGTAGAAATAGATATATATATATATCAATTTGTTGAAAAATGTTAAGAACTAACAAAAGTTAACCAATTTTTATGTATGAATTATATAATACAGGGTGTCCCGCAATTGAGTGCAACTATTTACGGAGCTGAAAGGTTATGTCGAGCTGAGCAAAAAATCGTATGGGAGGAAGGGGTCTATTTTAACATTCTTAGGAGCTACAACGTTAATTAATATTTCACGACTTTGATTCACGTTATTGTTTCTAGCAGAACAACTAACTTGCATAAAACTTATTTTGATAGCTCATTATAAAGACAATAAAATCATCAGCATATCAACAAATCTCACCAACTGAACCGTTACCGAGCTGTGCTCGTGTGAAGATGAAATCGATCGATTGAAACTACCAAATATCAATTTTGAGTGCAAATTTCTCAAAATTTCGCATAATAAATGAAATTTTTCTTAGAATTAATTTTGTAATTATTTCAATTTTCTTTTCAATGACACCAAAAACCTACACATATCTTAAAAAATAAAAAAGTTGACTGTACTAAAAAAATTATACTTATTAGAAAACAATGATATTATCTACTGCATAACTAATTGTAATTTCAGTATTTTGTAATAAGTATAGTTTTTTTAGTACAGCCAACTTTTTTTTTTAAAGATATGTTTATGTTTTTGGTGTCATTAAAAAGAATATTGAATAAGTTACAAAATATATCAAAAGAAAATTTCATTTATTCCGCAAAATTTTGAGAAATTTGCACTCAAAGTTGAAATTTGGTAGTTTCAACCGATTGATTTTATCTTCACACGATCACAGATCGGTAACGGTTAAGTTGGTGGGGTTTGTTGATATACCGTTGGAAAGGTGATTTCATTGTCTTTACAATGAACTTTAATATACTAAATACTAAAAATAAGTTTTATGTAAGTTAGTTTTTCTGCTAGAAGCAATAACGTGAATCAAAGTCGTGAAATATTAATTAACCCTGTAGCTCCTACGAATGTAGAAATAGACCCCCCCCCTCCCCCTCCCCCCCCCTTCCCATAAGATTTTTTATCATCTCGACATAACCTTTCAGCTCCGTAAATAGTTGCACTCAATTGCGGGACACCCTGTATATACGCACATTAGGGTGGGTCAATTTGTATGGATGTAAATAAACTAAAAAATCGTAGGTGCGGAAAATGCTCTACGAAATATCCTAAACGGGTTTGCCTAAGAAATCCTTATTCTAAAATCGATTTCGAGCCTCCGGTTTTTTGAGAGAAACTTTGAATTGGTGTTTTGTCGCAGTATATATGTTCACAAACAACCAAAAAACCTAAATTAGGGTAAGCATTTTGTGATTTTTGGATGCATGTCTTAATGGATTTCCTCATTTAACAAAAATTTCTATATATTTTCATATTTGATCAAAATACCAAAGGGTTTATATTACAAAACAAGTGAAAAAACAAGTCCTATAAAACAAACAAATTTCAAATGAAAAATTATAGTTTTCAGTATTATTTTTATTTTCATCACTGCTTGAAAGCGATAAAATACAAAACTTAAAAAAAGTGCATGAATACAAAAAAAAACAAAAGTAAAAGTAGCAAACAAAGTAAAAAGGAACAAAAAGTTTTATATTTATAAAAAGAAAAAAACTCAAAATAATGTCGAAATAATTGAAACGGTTGTTTAAGGAAGTCCGGCGGTTTGCTTTCAAAAGGTGGTATTTTTTCCGACTATCTGCTGTCACAGCCATAACTGCCTAGCCATTTTTTGCGACAACTAGTAGAGACACACTTGCCAAAAGATAAACATATCTCTCAGTTCCTTGAATATGGCCTGAGATTTGTAGATCAGGAAGTGGTTGATTTTCATTATCTAAGAATTCCTTTAAATGCTCATACGGAACAAGAGCATACGGATAAATGCTCTTGTGAACGGTGGTTCCGATAAAATTCAAGCACAATTCGAATTCATCATCCAAGTCTATCATGTCTAAATAATCTTGGCAATCAATATTGATTTGATATATTTTGTTGTATTCTCTTAGTCCCACAACAATACTTTGCCCAACCAGCCATGATTAGACTTTTTCCAATACATAGTTCTGATCCCTTTAACCATGTCAAACCACTGTCGATATACCGAAATCCAAAATAGGTTTAATTTAAGTATTCATTATTATTGTCTTCCTTAGCATAAGTACAAAATTGTAATCCATTTTGTTATTATACCTAGTTTTATTATTAATAGTATTTTTAGCAATAATATACATTTCTATTATTGTATAAATGTTAGAGATTACACCGAGAAAAAAGCATATGTTAAATTGAAAAAAAAAAACTAGTATAATTTATGAGATGGCTTTGGCAGTTTTCTGCCTCCCAAGTACTTCATCAACACGCCTAAGTTTTATATGTTGACTTGCGAATTTTTATTTGGGTGATAAATTAAATTAAATTAAATTAAATTAAATTAAATTAAATTAAATTAAATTAAATTAAATTAAATTAAATTAAATTAAATTAAATCAAATTAAATTAAATTAAAATAAATTAAATTTAATTTAATTTAATTTAATTAAATTTAAATAAATAATATTAAATTTAATACTTTTATAATTAAAAATCTTTGCAATACTTTACCTGTACTAAAATTTATTCCAGAATTTCTAACCGAATTTCTAAGGTTACGAACTCACGACATTATTGAATTGAATTCTAAGGCTTTGCTTCTTTGCAGTATAATCAATTAACAATGTTCTTCAAAAATTGTATAAAAAAAACTTTTCAAAAAAGAAAAACCGTCTACAAAATCAGTACAAAGTAAAAAATAATTTTAAAATAACTTTTTCTTTTAATTTCTTGGTGGTATTTGATAATTTATTTGAAAATATTATTACATTGGAAATCTTATTATTTTAATTTTTTTCTAATATGTCGTACTATCATAAATATATTAATTTCTTTATGAATACAAAAGCATTTAAGGTCGGCGCTAACATAAACAAACTTTTAATCTAAAGCGCCAACATCAAAGCTTTTGTATTCACAAAGAAATTAATATATTTATGATAGTAAAACAGAGTAGAAAAAAATTAAAATAATAAAATTTCCAATGTAATAATATTTTCAAATAAATTATCAAATACCACCAAGAAATTAAAACAAAAAGTTATTTTAAAATTATTTTTTACTTTGTACTGATTTTGTAGACGGTTTTTCTTTTTTGAAAAGTTTTTTTATACAATTTTTGAAGAACATTGTTAATTGATTATACAGCAAAGAAGCATAGCCTTAGAATTCCATTCAATAATGTCGTGAGTTCGTAACCTTAGAAATTTTCTTTTTTTTAAATAGTTTTTTATTTCTTCTTTTTTAGAGAATCTGATAAATTTTTCGATATCTATAATCTATATAAATATATATGTTCTTAAAAAATGTGTTCTATTAAATTCTGAAAGTTGGTGGGTTGTTTGAAATATCTGTCTCTTAAATTTAAAGTAGAAGTCATGTGTTTTGTAATAAAGGGTGATTTTTTGAGGTTATGATTTTCATGCATTAGTATTTGACAGATCACGTGGGATTTCACACATGGTGTCAAAGAGAAAGATGCTCAGTATGCTTTGACATTTCATCATGAATAGACTTACTAACGAGCAACGCTTGCAAATCATTGAATTTTATTACCAAAATCAGTGTTCGGTTCGAAATGTGTTTCGCGCTTTACGTCCGATTTATGGTCTACATAATCGACCAAGTGAGCAAACAATTAATGCGATTGTGACCAAGTTTCGCACTCAGTTTACTTTATTGGACATTAAACCAACCACACGAATGCGTACAGTGCGTACAGAAGAGAATATTGCGTCTGTTTCTGAGAGTGTTGCTGAAGACCGTGAAATGTCGATTCGTCGCCGTTCGCAGCAATTGGGTTTGTAATATTCGACCACATGGAAGGTTTTACGCAAAGATCTTGGTGTAAAACCGTATAAAATACAGCTCGTGCAAGAACTGAAGCCGAACGATCTGCCACAACGTCGAATTTTCAGTGAATGGGCCCTAGAAAAGTTGGCAGAAAATCCGCTTTTTTATCGACAAATTTTGTTCAGCGATGAGGCTCATTTCTGGTTGAATGGCTACGTAAATAAGCAAAATTGCCGCATTTGGAGTGAAGAGCAACCAGAAGCCTTTCAAGAACTGGCCATGCATCCCGAAAAATGCACTGTTTGGTGTGGTTTGTACGCTGGTGGAATCATTGGACCGTATTTTTTCAAAGATGCTGTTGGACGCAACGTTACGGTGAATGGCGATCGCTATCGTTCGATGCTAACAAACTTTTTGTTGCCAAAAATGGAAGAACTGAACTTGGTTGACATGTGGTTTCAACAAGATGGCGCTACATGCCACACAGCTCGCGATTCTATGGCCATTTTGAGGGAAAACTTCGGAGAACAATTAATCTCATGAAATGGACCGGTAAGTTGGCCACCAAGATCATGCGATTTGACGCCTTTAGACTATTTTTTGTGGGGCTACGTCAAGTCTAAAGTCTACAGAAATAAGCCAGCAACTATTCCAGCTTTGGAAGACAACATTTCCGAAGAAATTCGGGCTATTCCGGCCGAAATGCTCGAAAAAGTTGCCCAAAATTGGACTTTCCGAATGGACCACCTAAGACGCAGCCGCGGTCAACATTTAAATGAAATTATCTTCAAAAAGTAAATGTCATGGACCAATCTAACGTTTCAAATAAAGAACCGATGAGATTTTGCAAATTTTATGCGTTTTTTTTAAAAAAAAAGTTATCAAGCTCTTAAAAAATCACCCTTTAGTTATACCCATACCCATTCTTGTAACGATTTTTATTACCCTAGTGTCAAAATTATTCGAGATATAGTGTTTTTCTAATATTGACACGCTCCATTGTCAAATAAGCGCCCACTTTCTTGACCGTTATTTGTAATAATTGAGCCTACCACTGTACTTCATTACAGTACCCCGGCGTCAATAGTAACTGAGATGCACTGTTTTTCTATTATTGTCACGCCCATTTATCTAAAAACGCCTACTTTTTTATAATTCTGCCTACCCCTGTACTAAATTTTAATACCCTAGTGTAAATATTATTCGTGATAGACTGTTTTTCTAATATTGCCACGCCCCATTGTCGAATACCGCCCACTTATTGACCGTAATTTGTAATAATAATGCCTAACACTATACTAAATAGCGGTACCATAGTATCAATATTATTCGAGATGCACTGTTTTTCTATTATTGCCCCGCCCATTTGTCAAATAACGCCCGTTTTTTTGACCGTAATTTATAATAATTGTGCCTATCCTGTCTCTATCCTATACACTAAATACCAGTACAATAGTGTCAATATTATTCGAGATACAGTGTTTTTCTAGTATTACCACGCCTATTTCTCGAATACCGCCCACTTTTTTAGACAAACGCCTCCGTGTGTATGATATGTATCTGTTCATAAAAAATTATGGCAGTCAGGCATTTGGTTTAGGAGTTATCGATGTCAGAGCTGTAAATGATGCAATCATTTGTGATTAAAGATCATTCAAATGATTGCATTCATTTTTTCAAATCATTGATTGTGATTTGAAATTTGATGTCCCAATCAATGATTTGAAAAAATGAATGCAATCAATGATTTGTAAAAATGAATGCAATCAATTTTTCAAATCATTGATTGTGATTTGAAATTTCAAGTCCCAATCAATTATTTGAAAAAACGAATGCAATCATTTTTTTATGATGAATTTTGGTGTGGTCATAATTTGATTATTTAAGAGTCTTAAAATACTCTTTTCTGAATCATAATTATGAGCTCTCTACAGTTATGAGCTCATATAAAACCTTCATAAATAAGACTCTCTTCTCGCTCATAATTATGAGACCTCATAATACCTTCACAATTAAGAATCTTTTCGAAGTCATCATTATAAGCCCTCATAATACCTTCAAAATTTAGACTAAATTCGAAGTCAGCACTATGAGTCCTCAGAAAACCTTCATAAATAATTCTCTTATATAATAAAAAGTGTTCATAAGATCGTCAGAAATAGCACACTATTTGCATTCATAAATATGAGCACTCATAACAGTGTTTATTGCTTAGTAATATACACTTAAATAAACTTATCAATTCATTACGTTTAAATTAGAAACATCTAGTAACATGTCTCTTATTCTTTCATACCATATCCTAGATGCATCAATGATGACGAACTGAACTGGTACATTTCCAGCTGCACTTTAGCGGCGTGCCAAAGGAAGCGCTAAAATCAACCCCGTAGTCCGAGTACGAAGCACAAATGCTATAAATCAGTGACGTCAGAGTATTACATAAAACACAAACAAATCTGCAAATGATGATGATGGTGATCCAGAATAATGATAATTCAGCTAATTGTCCATCAACGATGAGAATGATTTATATAGAGCTGCACTCGAGCCAATGCAGCCTGAATCGAGTCAGTATTGTCTAGGTGTGTGAATTTCGGTGTATGTGTTTGTTTAGTGTATATGTGTTTTTGTTTCCATGGGAGTGCAGCTATTTCCTTTCCTGGCACGCATTCACAAACCATGTCATCCGTCTCAGGTCGGATTAGAAGCAATACCAAGATTTTGTTGCACTGATTGTCCGAGGCGGAGTGGCAAACCGTGACCATGTTGTTGGTCGAATAACTGTATTATTATGCAAATTTTACTATACAGGTTGTGGATCAAACACACAAACAAACAAACAAAGCGCATAGCAAAACATTCGCACACACACACACACACACACACACACACTTTTCATGCATTTATGCAGCATTAGAAGTACCAAGGTTGACTGGCAGTGTACTCTTCCAGGTGGGAGTTGGTCTAGCCTGTAACTCCCGCCACTCATCAAACTCAACGAGCGGGTCAAGTAATTCACTTATGTGTGGCAACGCATGTATTCACGTGTTTATCCGCTTGACTCTTCTGTTCTACTTCGCTACGACACCGTCTGCATATCTAATACCTAATAATTTATTATTAGCAAATTTCACCTGTGATCGCTTTGGCACCTTCGTTGCAATGCCAACCCGGTTCAGGCGTTGCAAGGTTGCCGCGTGTGTTTGTTTGTGGGCATGATAAACGATGTAAAGTTAAGGAACTCAAGTTGGCGTTATCTGTAAAATATGCTCATAAAAATAAATGCTGATACTGTTTTGCAAGAGCAGAATATTTGTATTATGCAGTAAAATCACTTTGTACAGAGATTAAATATTTGAACTCTATGTAGATAGCAGCACTCTAACCATTTTTTGTTGTAAGTATTATTTTTTTTTAATTTTATTAGAACACATATTTTTTTCAACATCAAAAATAGCATCATAATTTATATATAGCCTGTCAGCATAACCATTTTTAAGCTAAAGTATTTTTTAAAGTTCTCATGTTTTAATAAAACCAATTTTTAGTTTTTTTGCCTACCGGTTGCATTACCTAGTCAATAAATAATTACTTATTTATATGCTTACTTACATTAGCTAGTCAATAAATAATTCCATATTTATATGCTTCGAAAAGTGCCCTGATTTTCAACAAAATAGTGAAATCCACATTATATACATTTGTTGTACACCCTCAACCGCAAAGCTAGTCTTAAATTTTCGCAATCCTTAACTCTTTCAAGTCATTTTGTTGTAATTTTATCGACATTTTAGTTAAAATGGCAACATTTATTGCTATTCATGGTGCTAATAATAGATGTTGCAAAATGTTTTTGCTTGTTTTTTTTTTGTTCTAGAATCCGGCAAGAATTAGTTCAAGAATTTCAATTAAAATTCCAAGCAGCTGAAATACTTAAATCAAATGTGATTTTTAAACATACAATAGAAGCAACTTAATTAGTGATTGTGATTATAATAGCCTACGCGCAATTAACTTTATTGCGCACTCATTACCGCTGGAGTTCGTTGCTAATACAGGCAGCAATGGGGAAAAGTAGCAAAAGTAACTGTAGCAACATCAAGGAAAGCAATACCAACAACAGCGACAACAATAACACGAGTTAGAAATTAAAAGTTTCGCATTTATTTCGCATCATCATTAGCACGTATGTATGTACACATGTGTACAGAAAAATAGGTGCGTTCATATTTGTTAAGAAAATTGCATAGTTTTTATTTTTAACTGAAATTGCTTAAAACATATTGCATTAAAACATTTATGAATTTTGTCTAGTTTATGGTCAAAACAAAGTTGGGCATACTATACAGGGTGTCCCAGACTTAGAGTACTATAATGTGGGGGCTGATTCCTCGTGATGAGACGAGCAAAAAATCGTATAGGTGGGGGTGGTCGCAAATGCCCCCCTAGGGGGCTAGGAGGGAAAAACAAAAAAATAGGTGTCGTAATGTTTTAATCCATAGCTAACATATCTCTGCAACGATTAAAAAAAACATAACTTTTTGAAAAGAAAATTAAATTTGCTTTAAATTATTTTTGCAAAATTTTTCCATAAAGTCATAAACAAAAAATGTATAAGCACCTGAAGTCAAAAAATTGGTTTTTTTCTTTAAAAATTCAACTTTCAAGGCAATTTTCTCAGAAAAAAACCAAATGTTTTATTATTTTTTATGACGCAGTTTTTTTCCTTGGTCAATTCTCTACAAATTTTCTAAAACCGTAACAAAAAATAATGTCTGCGTACTCTGAGTTGGAAAACATTAAAACTCTACGATCGGTGAAAGAATGTGTCGATTCAGGCATGTGATGCACTTAATAATGAGAAATTGCTTTTTTTTCTTAATTCCGTTAAATCTAACTGTTTTACTAGTTATTGTAAGCAACAAAAAAACAAAGTCGCCTTGCTTGCATTAAGTACCCCAGTGGGAGGAAAAAGTGGTAGAATCGGAAAATCGATATTATACGAAAAATATTATCTCTGAGGTATAAACAATGTATGATGGATTTTTAGAGAATTGACCAAGAAAAAAAACTGCGTCATAAAAAATAATAAAACATTTGGTTTTTTTCTGAGAAAATCGCCTTGAATGTTAAATTTTTAAAGAAAAAAACCTATTTTTTGACTTCAGGTGCTTATACATTTTTTGTTTATGACTTTATGGAAAAATTTTGCAAAAGTAATTTAAAGCAAATTTAATTTTCTTTTCAAAAAAGTATGGTTTTTTTTTAATCGTTGCAGAGATATGTTAGCTATGGATTAAAACGTAACGACACCTAATTTTTTGTTTTTCCCTCCTAGCCCCCTAGGAGGGCATTTGCGACCACCCCACCCATACAATTTTTTGCTCGTCTCATCACGAGGAATCAGCCCCCACATTATAGTACTCTAAGTCTGGGACACCATGTATAAAAAAATTTTAGAAATTTCTAGTTTTTCAGTTGAACAGAATATATATTCAAAATATCCAGGAAACATA
Source organism: Coremacera marginata (assembly GCA_914767935.1). Lineage (NCBI taxonomy): Eukaryota > Metazoa > Arthropoda > Insecta > Diptera > Sciomyzidae > Coremacera > Coremacera marginata. Next base: position 146,467,268 of record OU612045.1, read on the forward strand.
AACTGTATGAATATTAATTTTTAAAGAAAAAATGTTATATGCATTTCATCATCGGTTCACACACTAGACTCGTAGGCAGGAGTTTTCCTGGAAGTGGGAAAGGAGGGGGGAGGGATGTTTATGGTTTTGATAAAAAAATCTTTAAGTACCAGTAGAAAATACAAATCAAGGATATTCTTAGCAAAACCGTTTACTTTTGAAATGATTCTTGAATTTGCCTATTTTTTAAATAACACACGCTTACAAATAAGGGTCAACTTTTGGACCAGAGAAGACGAAAGTGGTACCATATATAATTTTGTATTCATGTATATATTTGTAGCCATGGAACGTTTTTATCTTTCCATTTAATTTAAAAAATTATTTTTGGTGGATGAACATTCTTTGGAATTTAAGTAAGGAGTTTTCTACGCTTAACTTTTACACTGTGTTCTTATGTATTCATGCACACTAACAGACGACGAAACGGCAAGGACCGACAAAAAACCCGGTTAATATAAAACCGAAGAATTCTGACCGGCTTGTAGTTTCGTTTCGTTACGTGCCGTAAGTGGGCAGCAACCTTTATATTGAAAAAAACGAATTTTTATTAAATTTATTCTCAGAAAATCTAATATAATTAGAATATACATAAGCGTGGTTTTCACTATGTAAATAGTAGCACGACATTAAAGTTAGCCAATTTAAATATCACCTCAACAAAATTCTATATTTTTTGTATATCTCAATTCAATACTTTAGTTCAGTGGTGTTCATCCAGGAGTTCGCGGGCGCCTGGTAGCTCGCAACCGTATTTTTAGGCGCCCGCAAACAAAATGATGTAATGATACACAGAATAATAGAATCGGCGATTTGTACAAGCATGCTTATAACATATTCTTACGGAATTAGCTTAACATGTTAAACAAAAAAAGAGCTTTTCATTTAACACGGTGATTCACATATCTGCAGAGCTATTTCTGTGCAGACGCTACCATTCTTTTCTGTGTCACTTATGTCGTCAATAAATCCTTTAAATACTTGCACAATTGTGTATTTGACATTGACAAGCTTTCTTTAGATTTAACAAGCAAACAAAAAGTCTTTTCTGGCGTTAGTAAAGTTAACTTATGAACTTTTTCAGATATGTGTGTGTGTTTAATAAAAAGAATTATTTTATAAGGATCCGTAACCGCAAAGCATGGTCATGGTTTCAAAGTAGCCCTTAATACAAATTCGGTTGGACACCACTACTTTAGTTGTTTTTAATTCTCAAATATTACCAAAGGTAAGAAAAAATGCCAAAGTGTTGTCATTTTCCATTTGAAGTAACTGACCATTGAAAATAACATAGTGAAAACCAAGCTTTATTATTTGTTCAGACTGTGTGACAAAACTGTAATTTTTTAAGTCATTATCAATGGCATTCGTAATTACACTACCTGAACGATTGTCACAACAATTCAATGGCGAACTGTGTCACAAATTAGACTTCAACAATGGCATGTTGATGTGAACGATGAAAATTTTGTAAGACTAGATGAGTGGCGCAATGACATACATAAAATTAAAAGCCAACATGCTGGCTTTTGTGTGACGATGTGGCAAACACTTTTGTTTAGCTTTTTTTTAAATCAGGACAAGTATGTTATGAAATAATGGATATCAAAAAAGTATATCGGTATGTTCTGCATGGCAGGCAATTGCTCTCATGTGGCGGATAAATTCTGCTTTTATTAAAAGGTTAAAGCAATTTCTACGTGGCATTCGTGATAGCTTTTGAGAAGCAGAAAACAGAAGCAAAACACTCCTGGTGGCTTATTAAACAAGACGTCAACACGTTTTTTTTTTCGTCTTGTGCTTCACTTTTCTGGTTATATATCTGTGATCGCAGTTGACGAATTACTGATTTAGTGGCACTACTGATTTTTCAAGAATATTTCCAAATATCCTCCGAAGTGATTGATATAGAGTTCAAAAAGACTAGTTGAAGAGTACTTGTTCTAAATTACTAGAGTACAAGTAAGACAATATTATAAAAATATACCAGAGTTTCCGTAAATTCATTTCTTCGTCAATTAATTAAAGGTTTGGAAGGTTAAACAAAATCTATAAATCTTTTTATATTAATATCCTCTAAACTTATAAATATCGACATGATTTTCGGATTAATATTGTTGACATAAAATAGATTAGTGATTTAAATTCCAGAAACAAACTTTCGTAGAACATTTAAGCCCTAGATATATGTTACGTGCCCTATTGTCGTCCGAAGGAGTAAAATTTTGACATAGTTCTGAGGAATACATGTGCATGGATCGTCTATTCGACATTTGTGAATTCCTTAGGTTTTTAGGGTATGAGTGAAGATTTCATTAGACAAAATATTTCATGTACTAACTATGGGTTAGTATTTAATGCAGTGTTTTTATTGGGTCTTTTATTGATACTTTGAAGTCCTTGAACAAAAACCAAAAGTTGTTTGGCCAATAGTTTCCAGTGGGACTATTTATGGACTTAGTTTGGTTTTCTATTCTAGATTTATTGGCCACATAGACACAGGTAAAAAAAACAACAAGTTCTATACAGAGTCAAACAAGAAAAAGTTCCATTTAAGAAAAAATTTTACTTTTTTACCCTTATATGGACGAAGTAAGCAAATAATTTCACCAGTCAGTATTTCTGAGTCCGATTTGTATAAAAGTAAACATTTTAGTTGAATTTTAGTCCAAAATTTGAAATTTTGAAAATATTATTTCAAACCATAAAAACTTATTTTTCATTTTTTTAATGAAAGTTCATTGTCTCTGAAACTGGTACTGCAACTCAAAGTGATAAAGAAAAACTTCGAAAACTTAGTTCTTAAATTAATAATACATGTTCCAAGTAGCACTCAAAAATTGACTGAAATTGAATGGTGCAATTTTCAATTTAGTTTTTGTACAATATTTTTTTTAAGTGGAACTTCTAAAAAAAATTAATATTACGCTAGTTTTTGGCGGACTCAACTTGCGTGTATTTGTAATTAAATTTTAGACTATCAAAATGACATATGTGTCGATTTAATACGCTGCGTACTTTTTGCTGGCACCATCTCTTAGTCAAACGGGAAAGAACTTATGCATACACCTGGTAAGTTTGAGAGTTATAGAGATAAATCACCTAAAACCAAGATAAGATTTTTTTTAAAAAAGATTTCTATGAGAGATTTCATAATTTGTTCAGTCATGGACTCAAATGAAAAACTATTTTCACCCTAAAAAAATTTATAAAAATTGAATGATTTAATTTTACCTTAGAAACGAACAACATTATTATCTGTTCACTTTGAATATAAGGTTAAAATAATATTTTTCCTTATAAAATGTTTCTAGGAAACTTATAATTTGTTAAACAAATAATTTGTTTTAATTGATTGTATTTGAGATTTTTTTTGAAGCAAAGCATATACGTATTACTCCTCGTTCTGTGATTTGCTTAGAGTGAAATCTGAAAAATTTTCGACAGATTTTTCTTACAATTTTATAATTTCTTATTGCTTGCGTTTATTACAACAAGAAAATTAAATACTTTAATATTAAAAATAGTTCTTTGATCCCGTGGGGATTTCAACTCGCACCCAGTTGATCACGAGTCATATACACTATCCACCAGGCCACCAATCTGTGTTAGAAACGCTTGTTGATTTAATGTGAAGTATAACAGAAGCTATGCTGCAGTAGGTCATTACAATCTATCATTAGATAGAGGATTATGTATTGGCTTAAGCCAATAAGATGTCACCAGCAGTTGCCAGTTTTGCACGATAAATCGTACTTTTGGTATTTTTTGTGGTCTTGCGAGATTATTAGTATTAGGTATTAGGTATTAGTATTAGTAATAGTATTAGTATTAGGTAAAAATCTCCGCTTTATGTTAGAAAAAATGTCATGTGAGAAAATTCTTACCACATGGGCGTTATTTACCACGCGAGAGAAAAAAATTCCAAAAATTACCAAAACGAGATTTCTACCTATCAAATAATTATGTATGCATATAGTTTATTGAATGATTGTACATGTTTATGGTTGTGTGTTTGTTTATTCGTTGTTTTGCAAGTTAAACGTTAAAAATTCAAAGTTAAACACGCATGGTTTTTATTTTTAATTATAAGTATGTATATAAGAAAAATTATTGAAACGTGTTAACATATTTAAAATTTTTGTACTCATAAATAAAGAAATGAATTAATATCAAAATTAATCTAATTAATCTTAAGTGTTACAATTTATTGCAATTTATGTGTGCTCTCTTTAAATTCTTTCAAACTTTGTGATAATCACTACATAACGTGATATTTTAAGCATTCTGATGTATTATGACGATTTGTGGTAATTTACGAGATTTTTTGGTAATTTTCAATGCGAGAAAAGGACAATTTGTGAGGTATTATAGCCTGACAATACTGGTCACCAGCATTGGTGTGTTTTGTTTTTTCTTGATATGAACGCGCAAAGGAAAACTGTAGACGTGTTTAAACTACAATATAAAACTCTTTATTATTAAAGAAACTTAAACAATTATTACATTAAATCCAAGGAAGTTTATTAAAAAATGATAAAGTGCGGAAGCCAACCGTTAAAAAACACGATTGCTTTTCGTCTCTATCCATTCTATTCTCTCTTTTTCGTTCATTCCAACCATTACACTAGCACTGCCATATCGATCAATGCAGTGCAGCCACAAAATAACGATGCTGGTGACATCTTGTAGCAAGTAGAAGCAAATTTGTTGTAAAAACGAACAAAAAATTCCTAAAAGAAGTACATTGAGTTTTTTGACAGCAAACAGGCAGCGGAATTCTTTTTCGCTAGATACGCTGTTGAAGGAAAAAAATTTGTTCAGTACAGCCAAGTTCACAACCATGTGTGGAGAGTTAAAATGGAGAGTCGCTGGCATTTTATGCCCGTATATGTAACTGGCGTGGAAATTTGACATTCATTAATAAAAAATATTCAGCATTAAAATAATAAGCAGTAAATATGTTTTGTTTATATATGTAACTTAGTTGTTGTTTTAAATTTTTGAATTTAAGTTGAATTAATTTTTTAAAAAGAAAAAATTATATTAAGCTATTAAGCTTCGCATCTCTCGTGTGTCCAACGACGCACCTGTGTTTTATATTTTTTGTTTTTGCATTCTATTTTCGCACCTATTTTTCTGTTGACATGTGTATGTTATTGTATACAAACATATGTGTGTTTGCTGGCATTTGTGACTTCCAAAGTACTCTGATTTTTCAAAATTAAGCCAAATAAGCGGATTACTGTAGCTCTCTTAACTATGTTAGGTGGGCTTAAATACTGTGCTGCATAATGCTTAAGATAAGGCATCAGAATAAAGATAGTCACTGACACTTAAATAGCAGTACTTATGGTGCCTATGTGTTAAGAATATCTTATTGAGAAATATTGTAGTCAAAGTGTAGTTGTCGAAAAAAATCAGTGTGATTAGCTTATAATCACAGAAGGTATATTAAACATCTAATAAGGAAAGCTCCCCTGGTGTCAATGGCCAAAATTTTCTAAAAATAAGTTGTATTTTATGAATGCATTAATAAATTATAAAAAAAGCCTAAAAAAAACACTATTTCCCTTCAGATGTTGAGTTTATAGTTTAAAAAAGATTGAAGTATGATTTGTAAACAGTTTTTTTTTAATGTGAAATGTTAAATTGAAGTGGAAAAACTTGAATTTTTCGTTAATAAATAGTTCAGGTTAATCAGACAAATGTGTTAATAAAAAATTGTAGTATTTTAAAAATTTTCTTACAATTGTATTTTATTGGTTTCAGTTTTATGATATGTGGAGGCCAATTACGCATTTTTCCCAATCGCTACACCCGTACGAGTATGGTAAATACACATATTTTTTCAGTAAATAATGCTGATAATATAATGATTATATTTCATACATGTCATTTATTGTCCAATCCGCCCATATTTTTTTGGGTAAATACTCGTAATTACATTCATTATTTGCACATTTTTCAGAAAACAGTTTACTTTAGTTTCAAGAAAAAGCAATTCGAATTAAGTTTTTGTATCGAAGGTGGCACTCCACTTGGTCCAATAATATAAATTTTTGAAGTGAAAATTTCTTTAGGCGCGTAGAGCACTTTTTGGTTGAGAGCAGAACTATAGCTTCGTGATATCATCACGCTGTTAGCGTGACAGAAATTATCGCTGTACAGCTACCTTTTAACAGACCAAGTCGGAGGCCAAAGCGATTAGCGAACCAATTACCAACTACCGAGATGATTACCAACCGATTACCGAACCAATTACTGATTACCGAACTAATTACTGAAGCGATTACCAACCAATTACCGAACCAACTACCGAGTACCGAAGCAATTATCAACCAATTACTGATTACCGAAGCGATTACCAACCAATTACCGAACCATCTACCGAGTACCGAAGCAATTATCAACCAATTACTGATTACCGAAGCGATTACCAACCGATTACCAATTACCGAAGCGATTACCAACCGATAACCAATTTCCGAAGCGATTTCAAATCGATTACTTATCCAATTACCGATTACCTAACCAAAATAATTGTGCTACAAATATTAAAAACATAAACACATTTTAAAAAATAGCAGTTTACACATGCAATAACACATAAAGTTCATAAAAAGAGTTAAAAAAGTAAAACGCGTTTAAAAAGGCTTTAAGTTTCCACTCCGATCGGCAGTACTCCCACTGGTTACTTATTTTTCATCTTAATATTTTTATAATACCCATAGAAACATTTTAAAGGAACGCATATCCATTTTTTGCGAAAAATTTAGGTGTGTTTTATGAGATGATTACAAAATAACGGTTTAAGATATCGACTTAAAAATTTTTTATGATTTTAAAAAATTATTTAATTTTTAAAAATAATTTTTTAGATTTTTATTTTGTGACGGCATTTCTTCGAAATAATAAAATCCTCGAGTATAATCGTATACACCTACTTTTACCCTCAAATAGTCTTTACCAATGCCTATGATGAAATAAATGTTGTTGCAACTCCCGCAGCTGAACACTTATTTTCTAACAGCTCTCGCCACTCAGCCCTATCTACAGAGCTTTTTTGCTCCAATGTAACATTCGTACACTCATATAATAACGCAATAGTATACGACTTTCTAAATGCTGACTATGATAGCATAAATATCTGTCTAGATTCTATTGATTGGGACGAATTATCTGTACTCGGCATTGATGGTGCCAAGAAGAATAAACTTTCGGAACCATGGCTAGATAAAAATCTCAGACATCTAATAAATCATAGAAACAAATTATATAAAGTCATTAAATCCACCATTAACATAACCGATGAATTGAAAACGAAGTATGAAGAGTTATCCCAAGAATTTGCTTTAAAGTCCAAAGAAGCCTATAATCTTTATATTAACCTCATTGGAGAAAAAATTACTGTAGATCCGAAGAAATTCTTCGATTACGTAAATGTCAAACGCAAATCAAACGGATACCCTTCATCCATGTTCAAGGGCAATGTTACATCCTCTAACACTCAAGAGATTTGCAATCTTTACGCAGATCATTTCAAGGAAGTATTCTGTTTATCTACAAACACATATTACAACCCCCCCCCCCCCCCTCCTCCTATTACTAATTTAACACCTCATATCAATCACATCGAACTAACACGTGATGAAATATATGCAGCTATAATCGATCTAGACCCAAATAAGGGACCTGGCTCTGACCTTATTCCCCCAAATTTGTTTATCCAATGCGTAGACTCGCTGCTCTTGCCCCTACAAATAATCTTCAATAAATCAATTAATCAAGGTGTTTTTCCTACTTCTTGGAAAAGATCTCACCTCCATTACTCCATTACTCAATGAACAGCAACATGGTTTCCGTAAAGGTAGATCAACTACCACAAATCTTATGGTTATGGTTTCTGATGTCTTAGGCAAAATGGAAAAAGGACATCGAGTTGATGCAATATACACTGACCTTAGCAAAGCCTTTGATCGCGTTGATCATAATATCCTAGCTTTCAAGCTGAAAAATGTTGGTATTTCTGGCTCTCTCCTAAATTGGCTTAAGTCTTATCTTCACGGCAGATCTCAATTTGTTAAAATTCAAGGTATCCTATCCAAAGAGATTTCTACCACATCCGGAGAGCCACAAGGAAGTCATCTTGCGCCATTTCTGTTCAATATTTTTATATCAGACATATCCGATGTTTTGTCTGATATCCTTCCTCATTATATGCAGATGACTTAAAAATGTACCATGTAATTAATTCTGAACCTGATGTTACGTTTTTACAATCGAAACTACTTGCTTTAGAGCAGTGGTGCAATCAGAATAAACTATTTCTAAACGTGAACAAATGCTACTCAATAACTTTCTCCCGAAAAAATCTCATCGCGAATAGTATTTACTTACTCAATGGTAAAGAACTTAAAAATGTTAATCATATCACCGATCTTGGTGTCGTTTTAGACAATAAATTGCGATTTAATCTGCATTATGATAAAAAAACGCGCAAAAGAGTTTCAAAATGTATGGGTTACCAAAACGTTATATTGTTCTTTAGTACGCTCACTTCTAGAATATGGATGCATTATTTGGAATCCTGCTTTCGATATACACTGTGAGAGACTGGAATCTATTCAAAAGCAAATCCTGCTTTTTGCTCTAAGGAAAACCTACAACCCCTTTGAATACAATACCCTACCATCCTATGAGTATAGGCTTGGCTTGCTTAATTTGATGCCTCTATCAACCAGAAGAAAATTACTCACCTCATGTTTTACATTTGACGTTCTCAACGGTGCTACTGACAGTGATTATATATCAGAAAAGATAAAATTCAGCGAATCCTAAAGACTGATTGGATTATTTTTCAGATTTTCAAAATCCGAGGTATCATGCTCTCAAAAGGAGACCTTTTTCTTGAGGATATTAATTTTAGGAAGAAATGACGTCACCAAAAAACCAAAAACGATTCATTTCTAAAACTAAATACTTATTTGAAAATATTCAAATATTCAAAAATAAATATTTTTAAACGTTATATCGTAACCCTCTTATAAAACTCACATAAATTTATTACAAAAATGAATATAAGTTCCCTTAAAGCTCAAATAAATGATGTTACTCATACGCCCCGTTAATCACGCAGCAACTAGTCTACTATTTATCTAAACAACTATTCTATGGAAAATATAACAGTAGTTATTGCACATAAAATCATTTTCTAAAATCAAAAAATTTCATATAATTTTAGCCAAAGCCAAAAATATCTTAAAATACCGTACTAATGAAACTTCAATTTTTAAATACAATCCAGTAAACAGACTGTACAAATCAGAATTGCCAAATCACAAAAATAAAGCATGTCAGATTATTACTGTAACAGCACATAGCGCCCTTAAAAATAACATTAACGACATTTAAGACATTTATTAAATTAGTAAAAACTAAAAGTTTTCATTCAAAGATAATTTTTTGTACACAAAATATTTCACCAAATTAAAAACAGCAGCTCAAATGACCCAATTAAGCGGTTATTTTTTTGAATAAATAGTTTTCGTGTTGCTATCGCGAAAGAATGAACTTTCAAGCGTTGTTATTCTTAATGAGTGGATAAGCTTAAAGGCGTTCCATTTTCTCGGTTGGCAGAGATCTTAACTAACAATACAATCAGCTGGCAACAATCTTATATGTCGCGCAACTACAATAGCTAACGCTATAATGATTATGACCTCATTTGCCAAATGAGCGCCAATTCTTTTTAATGCTCACCACACAAACTGTTCGAGTGTTCAAGCTACTGGGTAATATGTTGCAGATGGTCTTATCTGCACAGACCGTTGTTAGTTGCTGAGTGGGTGCTGAGATAATGAGTGCATTTAATATCTGCTCATGTGGATATGATATTAAAGTGTAGCAAAAAATAAAACTGCTTATTATAAAAACCATATAATAACTATGTTAGATGGTAATAAAACTAAATACATGCATTCCATACCGCATGAGCAGGGTTAAAAAGCAGAAAAAAATCAAGAACTAATAATAGTTATCACACTAGAACTATGACGACAAGCATTGGCTTGAATGACCTTTACTGCAAAGAAAACAACGTTATCTTTTACCAACTTAAATACCAACTGTATCTTCGTTGCTGTTAAGACAATAGAAAATTTTACATTGAATATCTTAGCAATATAAATATTTCTACAAAATTTTCAAGGATTTACCAAATGCTTACTGAAGCACATTTTTATTGCTAGTTTTACAAAGAAAAGAAAAAAAGAAGCTCGTACTTGGGGAATTCATTCATCTCATCACATATATTCTATTGAGAAAAAAACGTCGCATCATATAAAGTAAATCCTTGAAAAACTAAAAATTTATCAATATCGACTTTTCCTTCTGCATCAGTCAAACACTGTAAGCAAAAAATAACAGCAAAAACAACAAATAACACCTATACAAACACCATCATCACCACCACCACCAAAAAATATCGTATAATTCGCGCGAAAAACGATTTTGCGAAAAACAACGTTGATATTTTTCATTTGCTAGCATTTTGTTTCGCAAAACAAAAGCAATTTTCTATTTTCTGGCAAAATTTTCTGGCTTTTATTTGAAATTGTCCATGCAATTTCTTATCGGATAACTGTAATCCTTTCGTTTTTCTTTCACGTTTAGCTGATATTTCATTTCCTGCTTCGCACAATTTCCATTGTTTTTGCGTTTTTTTTTTTTGTTTTTTAAAATTTTGCTTATATAATGTTAGTTTCCCCAGCTGCCTGTTACATTCCCAAAAGCCCGTTTTCAATAACAGGCTATAGAATTATGGCGGGAACGCAGCATTGTGACGTTAGTACAGTGGGATAGGTTTAAAGTTGTCAAATATAAATCGTGCTTGAAATTCAAAGTGGTAACGAGAGTAATAAACGCGTTCACGTTGTATCCAAATTTATGAAACTGATTGGAAGAAAAGATTGATAGATTAATAAAAAAAAGTAAACCATAACTTAAATTTCTTATTTTTATATTTATAGAATATTATATTTATAGAATAATTGTTTCATTGGAAAAATTTTTTGCGTCAAATGGAATTTGAACCCGGGACTTACAATGAGTTTAGTTTAGGTAAGTTAAGGTGTAATTGGTTTTACAATATTTTACATAAAACAATTTTGATTCTCTTAAATATCTAAATGGAATATTGAAAGTTATAAGCTCTAAGAGAAATGGGATGATCTACAAAAATTAATGATGAAATTTTGCGTCTAGATTCAAAAGACTTAAGCCGGTCTTCTCATTCAAAACCCGTTTTTTGGACCCTTTTTAAAAAAATTCTTATTTGAAAACGCAAAGAATAATTGAAAACTTTTTTTATTTTTTGTATTACAAAAGGTTCAAAGTAAATAAAAAAATTTTTTTGCCTCGATACGTGGGCTGTTCAAAAAGTAATGAGACTTCAAAGTTGGTGGTGAAAAAAAAAGGTGTCGTCACGGCGGCCACGATTCCGGGTCTCCGGAGCGTCTGAAATGAAAAAAAAAAACGGGGTTATAATCAGTATAGATGTAATTCTCAGGTGAATCTCAAGCTTAATTTTGTGATTTTTTTTGACAAAATGGCGGTCATTCAAAAAAAAATTTCAATTTCGGGTTTTTTTTTTTTGTAGTTTAGTGTAAAAAAAAAATAGTAAAAAATTTTTTAAAATTATGGTCGAAGTTCACCCGAGAATGGTGACAATTTTGCGTCGATTCCATTTTGTTTCATGAAAATCGGTTCAGTTGAACTGGAGATATCATGGCCGCCAGTTCGAAAAACGTGGGTTCGAGATAAACGCGTTTAAAGTTTGAAGTAATTTTTTTGGGAAAAAAAAAAAAAAATCAAAAATGTTTAAATGCAGTTTTAAAGAGCTGACAATTTTTACTTACAAATATTAGTCGGCGATGCCAGCTCCATTCAGGCCACCTTCCTCTTTTTCGTAGAAACTGCCTTCTGCTGCCCTCTCTGCTCTGCGAGCCGTTCTGCCAGCTTTTGATGATGCCGCAGCTCGAGTCTCTGATCGGTTCAATCTGTCTTCATTGCGAGATAGTGCGTATTCGTATGCGTTTTTGCCAATCGCAATACCCATCAAACCCATAATTTTAAGTATGGGTATAAAACCGTCGTTGAAGAGGCACGTTGCAATGAAATTGGCCACTTCGATGGTGCGTGCGCCTGAGTTGATGTGTTTGGGCGAAAGTGACCAAAGAACAGAATTGTAGGACTCATTGGAATTCTGAGTTTCAGATCCAAGGCATCTTTCAAGCAAATTATCTGCCGACAGCGCTTCGTAAGCTGGTTTTATTACCTCCATCACCTTCTTGTCCATCAGACCTTGCTTCACAAAAAAGGCTGTATCTTCTAAAGTATTTCGAATTTCTAAAAATCCTTTTAGGGGCATATTCACAACTACCCAAGCTATAAAAAAATGCAAAAAAAGTTGCAAAAAAAAAAGTTGCTCAATGAGAAGACCCCCTTAAATGAAAGTGAGGAAAAAATTTACCTTTTACAATAGTTTTAATTGTGGTTTTCTAAAATTTAAGCCATTTGTGTTAAGTGTTATTTTATTGATTATTTTATTGTGCCAAAATACTAAAACGATTTCACTTAATTAAAAGAAGGAAAGTAAATCTTAGTTTTTAAGGAATTTTTTTCTTTTATCAATTTCCGTTCTTATTATGGTGACTTCTTAATATTCTTTAATACTTTGATCCAATGTTACAAACTTAATACGAGTAATGGTAAAAAGAAGATGATACCGCCGAAGTCGAAGCGACATTAGAACTACTTTGCTGATGTACCAACCGAGTGCAGCGCTGCCAGAATGGTGTAGTGGTCAATGTGTGCGGTGTCCATTCTATATTATAATTATTTAATAGTAACAATTTTAGCTAAATCAAAATAATGTAATATTGTATTTCGCTTGCATTGTAGAAAGCGTTCAAGAAACTTTACAGCCTGAAAAGGGTCCAGAACTGCCTTTGGAACCGGCAGTTGCAGGAGGCGGTAGTATTGACAGTAATGTAAAAAACGGTCGTATAAGTTGTGTTATTAAGAATATTTCACTTTTTATGTTAATAATTCTAAGTTTGTGCATTTTGTGTGTATGATTGTAGAAGTTGTTCCAGAAACAGAAATTTCATTTGATACATCGGAACTGCCTTCGACTTCGACAGTACGTAAAGGCGCAGGCAACGATATTTCCAATTTCATTTCATTTCAAGTTTTCAAAACTTTTTAATTCTATTTTATTGAACCTTACGACAAAAAAGAATTAAGTGAAATATATTAAAAACCAGCTGAGATATTTGCATCGAAAGTCATATCTATAAATTTCGAATGATTTTTTTCTCATTCTTCGGGAAATCAAGTAAGAAGCACACAGTTTGCATGGAGGCATTGTAAAATATCAACATTTCGGATCAAATATCTACACATACGTAAAGTTCGAGAAAGAACACCATTTTTGATACCCATAATGTGGTCGTTATCTATAACAAAATATTTTATTTTTAAGACTATAAGTGCATTTTCCAATAAAGAAAATTTTAATATAAAAAGGTAAGAGTAAAAAAAATACAAAAAGAAGTAACTTTCTGAATTAGCCAAAATTAAACATAAGTGAAAATTAAACAATTTCGAGTACGGGCTCTTTATGATATCTACTAAATACTGTTAAAAATTTCAACAATAAAATAACAATAAAACTTTTTTCAAAAATTACATGCCATCATGTGCGCCTTTTAAATACCTTTCGTTTGATACGTTATAGCGAAAAAACTAAATTTCCGCTGATTTTAAAACGCCATTTTGAAAATCTAAACCATCGACTGAGCACGTATAAAAAAATATGTCAACCTTAGATTTTTGTCCTCTATCACATATCCGAAAATCATTAAAATCGGCGAGTGACACCTGAGGACCTTTTCTTATTATTTGAACCGTTGGTATTAGTTAGCTTAGTCCAAATTGAATAACGGAACTCATTGTAAGTTTTGCGTTTTTTTAAGCACCGACGCGAGATCTCAACCTGTTGGGACAAAAAAAATTTTTAAAAATAAAATTTTCAAATCTTATGAATGTTGTCGAAAAAGTCAATTAAATTTAAAAATTTTGCAAAGTAATTTGTTAAAGATTAGGAGTACGGATTTACTTATAAGAAAATGTTAGTCTTCTTATCGTGGTAATTTTTCTAGTAGTTTCTAGAAAATATCGTTTGAAAGGATTTTGCATTGTAGGTCACAATTCTAATACTTACTTACTTACTTAGGTGGTCGTAACAACCCGTGTCCGGGTTTCAACCGACCTCATCAGCTCTCGCCAGGCGCCTCTGCTTTGCGCGCGCCTTCTCCAATCGGATACACCAAGTGCGGTTAGGGCTTCCTCAGCCTGGTCCATCCATCGGAGGCATGGTCTCCCTCGTCGTCGTTGACCAGCGACCCTCGCCTCGAGCACCTTTTTCGCTGGAGCTTCGTCGTTCATACGATGGACATGACCCAGCCAGCGTAGTCGCTTCACAGTTATACGCCGAACTACGTCAATGTCATCGTAGAGCTCATACAGCTCGTGGTTCATTCGGATGCGATAGTCATCGCCGACTCGAACAGGACCGAAGATTTTTCGAAGAACTTTTCTCTCGAACACCCCCAGTGCGGCTGCGTCGGTTTGCGAAACTACCCATGCCTCAGCGCCATAAAGCAGCACAGGTAGAACGAGCGTCTTGTAGAGTGTTAGTTTTGTCGATCGAGAGAGGGCTCTGGAACTTAGTTGCTTACTGAGCCCGTGGTAGCACCTATTAGCAATTATTGTTCTTCGCTTTATCTCCAGGCTGATTTCGTTTTTGGTATTAATGGCGGTGCCAAGGTAAACGAACTCCTTGATTACTTCAAAGTTATAGCTGTCGGATGAAACGTGGGAGTCTAAACGCCGAGCTCCCTTGTTTGTAGACAGCATATATTTTGTTTTGCCCTCATTTATCGTCAAACCCACTTTGGCTGATTCCTTTTCTATAGCGGCGAAAGCAGCGGTAACATCTCTCTTGGTTCTGCCGACAATATCAATATCATCAGCGTACGCAAGGAGCTGGACGCCTTTGTAGAAAATGATGCCATTACGATGCACACCGGCCTTTCGTACGATCCCCTCCATGATGATGTTAAAGAAATCGCAAGACAGTGGATCGCCTTGCCTGAAACCTCTTTCGGTATTGAAGGTTTCTGAGAGGTCGTTCCTACCTTGACGGAGTTGCGTGTGTTGCTCAACGTCATTCTGCAAAGTCTGATCAACTTTGCAGGTATACCGAACTCAGACATTGTTGCGTATAGGCAATCCCTTCTCGGTGTGTGTGTCAATTTGATTTTCGTGGGTTTTCTACAGGATTTGTCGTCGCGTGAAAATCTGGTCTATGGTGGACTTACCAGGTCGAAAGCCACACTGATAAGGTCCAATCAGTGTTTTTGTAATCGGCTTTAATCTTTCACACAGTACGCTTGAGTGAACCTTATATGCGATGGAAATAAGGCTGATACCTCTATAACTAGCGCAGATTGTTGGGTCTCCTTTCTTAAGTATAGGGCACAGTACGCTGAGGTTCCAATCGTCGGGCATGCTTTCTTCTAGCCATATTTTGCTGATGAGCTCATGCATCATGCTCATCCATCGCCGCCGGTTTTAAACAAATCAGCTAACAAGCCGTCAGCACCCGCTGCTTTGTTGTTTTTGAGTCGTTGGATAGCAACTCGAACCTCTTCATGGCTAGGTGGTGGTACTTCCACTCCGTCATTGTTGATTGGTAGCTCTGATCTGCGCTCTCCATGGGCGGCATTGGTGGAATCGTCGCCAGTAAGTAAATTGGAGAAGTGCCGTCTCCACAATCTCAGCACACAGTGCGTATCCGTATTCAGATCTCCATTTTCGTCTCTACAAGTGGATGCTCCGGGCTTGAAATCTTGGGTTAGACGCTTAACCTGTTGATAGAATTTTCGTGCAACGCTTTTCCTGCTCTCTTTTCTTGCGTCTGAAAATGCGCCTCTCTGCCTTCCTCTTTTCGCGGTAGTTTTCTCGCACGGCTCGCGTTGCAGCTGACTGCAGGGTTTTTCTATATGCGGCGTTTTTTACTGCAGTCGCAATACGACACTCCTGATCATACCATTGGTTCCGAGGTTGCGGATGCCGGAAACCAATGACTTCTTCAGCGGCAGCGCGCATGGACTGGGATATATGCGCCCAAAGTCCGCCGGCGTCGTCGGGTCCAGAGGTTGGTTGGTTGAGCTTAACCGAGAGTTGAGCGAAGTAGGCTTCGGCAGTCCGTTGTAATTGCAGCTTATCAACATCTAGCTTTCGTTGCATTCCTGTGAGTATGTTCTTCGCATTGCATAATCGCATGCGGATCTTGGCTGCAACAAGATAATGGTCGGAGTCAATGTTGACCCCCCGAAATGTACGCACATCTAGAACACTAGAGGCATGCCTTCCGTCGATTACAACATGATCAATTTGGTTTCGCGTTTTTTTGATCCGGGTTCAGCCAGGTGGCCTTGTGGATGTCGAGGTGCTTAAGTCTGGTGCTACTAACTACCATTTTTCGCGCCGCGGCGAAGTCGATCAGTCTTAGACCGTTGTTCGTGGAGGTCTCATGAAGACTGAACTGACCGACAGTGGGGCCAGTTCGTAAGTAAAATCGCCGAGGACTATTTTCACGTCATGGACCGGAAGGTGGTCGTATACGTCCTCAAGACTAGCGTAGAAAGCGTCTTTGACGGCTTCGTCCTTTTCCTCCGTCGGGGCGTGCGCGCAAATAAGGCTGATGGAGAAAAATTTTGCCTTGATGCGGATCGTGGCCAATTCTAATAGTGTGGAAAATTTTTACAAAATTACTGTTTATATAAAGGGCGGTTAAATTTAAAGGACCGATCTTGAATGTCAACCACACCTAAACGTCAAGTTTTTTTCTGCATTTCATTTGACATTTCTCAATTTCAGACTAACTCAATTTGAACCATGGAAAGATACACAATCGAGCAACGCGTTAAAGTTATTCAGGCTTATTATGAAAATGGACATCAAATCAAAATGCATATCGTGCACTTTGTGATTTTTTTCGGTCAATTTAATCGTCCAAATTTGCGTACAACCGGAAAAATCGTGCAAAAATTTGAGCAAACCGGGTCTTTAGGAGACGTGAAAACACCAGTGCATGCGCGTACAGCTCGTAGTGCAGAAAATATTGCTGCTGTTCGCGATAGTGTGGCTGAAATGCCGTCCACCTCAACTCGTCGTCGTGCCCAACAATTGCACCTCTCAACCTCGTCGTTGATGAACATTATGCATAAAGACTTGCATTTACACGCTTACAAGGTGCAATTGACTCAAGAACAAAAGCCTTTTGACCATTTCAAGCGTCGTCAATGGTCCGAATGGTGGCAAGAAATGGCAACAGTGGATGATCAATTTTCGAAGAAAATCATCTTCAGTGATGAGGCACATTTTCACGTCAGTGGATTCGTCAATAAGTAGAATTAAAAAAACCAATGCACCCACAAAGAGTGACTGTTTGGTGCGGTTTATGGGCTGGCAGCATCATCGGGCCGTATTTTTTCCAAAATGAGGCCGGTCAGGCAGTTACTGTGAATGGTGCTCGCTATCGTGAGATGATAACGAACTTGTTATGGCCCGAATTGGATGATATGAATGTGGACGATATTTCAACAGGACGGTGCCACTTGCCACACAGCTAACGAAACAATGGCTCTTTTATCTCACGTAAAAGTCAAGAGCTCAAATCAAGAGCGTAAATCTCAAGAGCTAAAGGATGAGATAATTCGGCACATTAACGGCATGGAACCTCACTTACGCCTCAGCGTCATCGAAAATTTGGACCATCGGTTGGAGGTGTGCAGCCGAGGTCGCGGCGACCATTTGGCCAATATTTTGTTCTATACATAATTGAACTATACCAATATTATCATAATAAAATGACAATAATTTCCTAAATAATTTGTGTTTTATTCGAAATCAACATCGGCCCTTAAAATTTAACCACCTTTTACTAACTTTCTTTGTATGTACGTTTGGCGGCCATACATATATACACAAAAAACCGTTTGTCTCTGTTTATATTCTTAATTTTTTTCTCTTTCTTCGCTCATAAGCAAACGTAACCAAATTTAGACTGCAGTGTTCAGAAAAACTAGTAAAGGTGGAGCTTCAGCAGTGTACCGAAGCGAAAATAACCCCCCGCGGCCATATTGAAGTATATTCGAAGTCTTTAGCCACGACATACACGATGACATTCAGTTTTATAATGTAAAGAAAGTTTTCCTATTTTTATGACGTCACTTTGTATGGGAAGTAGGCGTGGTTTGATCCGATTTTGCCATCTATCATAGAGATGGTTCATATTATAAATCAAAGCTAAAGTGCAAAATTTCAAGACATTTCATTAATTTTTGCGGATTTTTAAGAGATTTAACGTTTAAAATATAGCCAATTTGTATGGGAGGTAGGCGTGGTTTTCATTTGATTTTGCCAAATATCATAGTGGTGGTCTATCTTATATATCAAAGCCTATATGCAAAATTTCAAGACATTTCTTTAATTTGAGCAATTTTAAAGATATTTTACATTTAAAATATATTCACTTTGTATGGGAAGTCAAGTTTTTTTCTGCATTTCATTTGACATTTCTCAATTTCAGACTAACTCAATTTGAACCATGGAAAGATACACAATCGAGCAACGCGATAAAGTTATTCAGGTGGTTTTCATTCGATTTTTCCAAATTTCATAGCCAGGATTAAGATTGAA
Source organism: Coremacera marginata (assembly GCA_914767935.1). Classification (NCBI taxonomy): domain Eukaryota; kingdom Metazoa; phylum Arthropoda; class Insecta; order Diptera; family Sciomyzidae; genus Coremacera; species Coremacera marginata. Next base: position 146,486,141 of record OU612045.1, read on the forward strand.
GAGCAAAGCTCACCTGCCAAATTTCAAGGCATTTCTTTAATTTTTGTGAATTTTAAAGGCATTTTCCGTTTAATATAAAGTCACATTGTATGGGAGGTAGGCGTGGTTTTCATCCAATTTTACCCATTTTCGAACTTGATCTTCCTTTTTTAAAAATAAACTTATATTTTGAATTTCATCACGATAGCTTTAAAATTGCGGCTGTAATCGTGCCGACAGCCGGACAGTCGGACAGACAGACGGACACACGGAAATCGACTCAGGAGATGATGATTAAAAATATATATATTTTTCTATACCTGCCCCATTTGCTTCTTGGCGTTGCAAACGGAATGACAAAGTTAATATACCCCTTACGCAGTACGCGTTGGAGTATAAAAATCTAGCGATACAATGCCGACGGTTTTTTTTTCTCTCCTTCTTGTGTAAATATTCTACGTGCATATGAGCTCAAAATCGGTGGAATGCATCATAAATCATTTTGCCTATTGACGTCAGGAAGATTTCAATAAAAAATATTCGATCCACTTTTTCTCCCTGCTCTTATTCATTTAAAACAAAAAATTATCAAAATCAGTTGAAGAAAAAAAAATGTAAGGAAATAATGCCGAACGGTTTTTTTGTCTCTTCCTTTTGTGCGGATCTTCCACGCACATGTGAACCCACAATGGGTGAAATACATCATTCATCATTTCACCTGTTGAAAGCAGTTAGATTTCCTTAAACGATATTTGGTGCACTCCTCTCCCTACTCCAATTCATTTAAAGCATAAAAATATCACAATCGGTTCTCTTTTACAAAATTCCCCTTCACAATATTTACCTCATCAACCGCTTCAAAATCCATTCCATTTCTAACTTCTTCTCCAGCTCTGTAATTTTTCTGTAGTTTTTGTCTCACTTTTCAAATCTTTTTTAATGATATTAAAAAGAAATCAGTTTCTTAAATTGTGTCCATAATACAATATATCCTTATTTTTAATATAATTTTATCTACTGCATTCTAGGTTTTTTTTATAAGGCAATAAAGTATATCTGAACCACTGTAGACATCCAAAACAATCAATTTAACAAAACAGCTTAGAAAAAAGTTTAAAGAATGGGGAAAAAGCAACAAAACCAAATACAAATTGTCGTTGATGTATGACTTACAATGATTGGATTTTCCGCAAAACGTACGTACGTACGAAAAACAAAACAAACATACAAATTCACCCAGAAAAATATCAGAAAAAATACTTAATATTTACTTTCTCACTCACCCCGACAATTTATCATCTTCGTTTTCACTCACTTGGCGCATTAATGGAAATGAAGAATTCGTTGCATATTTTAAGATCAAAGCGGTTTATCACGCAGTTGTGAATTCGTTGATGTACATGTGAGCAGGGTAGAGATGGATGTTAAGAAGATTTGATTGCGGTAAAATAAAATTTTTTAAAAATTCATGGCAACACTGTCGGTCGATTAAGCACTTTGGCATGCATTTTTCTTTTGTTGTTGTGAGTATTTCATTTATTATAGTGCATCCCTGAATTTCAGTTGTAATGCGGTATTTTTTTTTTTGCCTATAATGTACTTTGTTGGTGTTCTTGTTTGGCATTGGTTATTGTTGTTGTTGTTGTTGTTGCCATTCAAAACACTCGCTCCCAATTTGCAAAACAATTAACCGCAAAATCGCTAAACTATTGACATTGACGCCCTTATTGTTGTGAGCTACGAACTCATGGATAGATGTATGAATGACTGATGGATGAATTGGTTTTATTGTATGGATGCATACTTCTCTCTAACTTCCATCCACGTCATGTCATGGCCATGCTGTTGATTATCCTTTTTGCGTTCATGTCCGCAGCTGTCATTCGCATGTATCGCTGTTGCATAGTATTGCATCATGATGAGCTTCGAGTTGGCTGAGTAGCAATTTTCACAAAAATTTACAAAAGTTCGTGTTTAGCTAAAAGTGGGAAAATTCTTGGGTGAAACTATTTTCTGCGTGAAAATATGGATGAAAATGGAATGAAGTACAGAGAGAAACTATATACAAAAGAAAACTAAAAGAAGTATGAGAGAGGGAGGAATCATTACTGGCAATTAGGAATGATAAGATATGAGTAACTAGCAGAACTCTGCCCGCTTCGACAGGCACTTTTAAATTTATATAGCTATGTATATGTAATTGAAAGTGGCTGTGAAGTTTCTGTATTCAAAAAAGCTGGTTTGAGCCTGTTTATATGAACTGTAGCGGTAGTGTTTTTTTTTTAAATTGTAGAGAATTTTGGTGTTTTATCTTTCACCAGCGAATTCATAAAAATAAAAAAAAATAGGTGGCAACTCAGTGAAAAAATTTTTAAATTCTGACAACGGATGCGGTTTCAGTGCTCCATTTTTACCTAGTGTTCGTCCCAGCACCGAATTCGTATTAGCAAAAAAATGTAGCTTTCAACCCTATGTTAAGAGAACTTCATCATTTTCAAATTTAAAGAACGAGTTTGGAATTCAGCGATGAATTATTACCTAGTTTTGCCAGCACCAAATAAGTAAAAATGAAAAAAAATTTAGGTGGCAATCCTATGGTCTTACCATTACATACCCCATAGGAACAAACTAACTGGTTTTTTAAAACCACTAATTAAAAAACTAATTTAAAATAAACCAGTATATGAACTACTTTGAATTATATTAAGGCGGCATCCACTTCAATTCTAAATAGTTTTTATTGCATTATACATGAACTAATTGGAATACTACATAAAAACAAGTGATTGATACTTTGAATTATATTAAGGCGACAACTACTCTGATTTTGCCATGCTTTAATTGCAAATTTTTATAAGATTACAATTTTATATATATATAACCATGTTATTTCATCAAATATTATTAACTGTAGGCCATCAGTAATAGTTTGCAATTGGTTATTTTAAAATAATTAAAAAAATTATTTAAATATAACTAATTTAACAAATAGTTGAAAATATATGCAGACGAAAGTCAATTAACTTATTTAGAGGGCATCACCTTACAAAATATGTTAGTTCGTTCTATGGAAAAAAGTCAGAATTTCAACTAGTTGTGGTTGACAAAAAACTACTTTATCAACTACTTTTAAATTAGTTGATTTTCCTACAGGGTTGTTTTAAAATTCTGATAACGGATTCGGATTTAGTGACCCATTTTTATCTTCAGTTTGCCCTAGCACCGAATTCGTAAAAAGAAAACAATTTCAGATGGCAAATATATGGAAAAAATTACTACACCGAGAAAAAAAAAACAATAGGTAAATCACCTAAGTCGGCTTGGGTAAAGAGAATTGTATGGAAATTATAAACTTATGTTTATTCACCTAAGCAATTTATTGTTTAATACATTGCTTTGAAAGCACATATTTCGATACCTTGCCAAAAAAAAATATTTGATTCACCTAGGCCCAAAATTCAAAAATACGAAATTGAAAAACAAAAAAAAAAACACAGGTGCGTCATTAGATACACGAGGGAAGAATAGATTTAATAGTTTAATGGTTTTTTTTTTTTTTTGTAATAAAACCACTTTAAATTCAATATTAACATAAAATAAATGAAAAAACACACGTTAATATTCACACCAGTAAATTTTATAACATTTCATCAACAAAAAGAAAAGAAAAAAAGATATTCTGACAACGGATTCGGATTCAGTGGCCCATTTTTAGCTTATGTTCGCTACAGCACTGAATTCGCAAAAATAATAAAATTTAGGTGGCAGCCCTATGGAAAAAAACGTATTTTTCAATTCATTAAAATTTAAAATTTTAGGTAGCAACCCTATGATTAAAAACACAGGTGCGTCGTTGGACACACGAGAGAAGCGAAGCTCTTTCGCAGTTACATAGTTTTGAAAGCTTAATAATTTTTTTCTTTTTAATAAATTAACTTTTAAATTCAAAAATTTAAAATAACATAAAATTTATTACATATATACAGAAAACATATTTACTGCTTATTTTTTATTGTTAAATGTCAAATTTCCACGCCAATTACATATACGGGCATATAATGCCAGCGACTCTCCATTTTAACTCTCCACACATGGTTGTGAACTTGACTGCACTGAACAAATTTTTTCCTTCAACAGCTTACTGCGTAGCGAAAAATCTGTCGAAAATTTTTCAGATTTCACTCCAAGCAAATCACAGAACGAGGATTAAAAAACTTCGCTTCAAAAATATATATTAAAGAACGCACACGAAACAAAATTTAACAAACATTTTAGATATCTTGCCGATTTCATGCATGCGTTTGTTCATTCCATATTTATTGATATCATCTATTTTTTTGACGCTTAAAACATAGAGTGTAATTTATTATCTAGAGATTGTGTCAACTCTGCTTACAGTGTTAACAGAGTTATTTCACTTAAAAACATGAAGAAAAACACTCTGTTAACCACTGTTAACGCATGCCAGAGATTTAGCAGAGTTGATGCAATCTCTACATAATAATTCCCTTTAGGAACAAACTAACTTGTTTTTAAAAACAACTAATTAAAAAACTAGTTTAAAATAAACCAGTATATGAACTACTTTGAATTATATTAAGGCGGCATCCACTTCAATATATGAAGTAATTGAAATACTACTTTAAAATCAGTGATTGATAAACTACTTTGAATTATATTAAGGCGGCAACTACTCTGATGTTGGCATGTTTTAATTGAAAATTTTAATTAGATTACAAGCTTATATATATTTAACCATGTTATTTCATCAAATATTATTAACTTTTGGCCATCAGTAATAGTTTTCAATTGGTTATTTTAAAGCAATTAAAAAAATAATTTAAATGTAACTAATTTAACAAGTAGTTGAAAATATATGCAGACGACAGTCAATTGACTTATTTAGCGGACATCACCATACAAAATAAGTTAGTTCGTTCTATGGAAAAAAGTCAGAATTTCAACTAGTTGTGGAACAACATTTTCTCACAGGTCTTTGTGGCCTAGTGGGAAGTGTGCTGGGCTATCGTCAAAAAGGGCACGGGTTCGATCCCCACGGGAACCAAAACATATTTATAGTATTTAATATTAAAGTATTAAATTTTCTTGTTGTAATAAGCGCTAGCAACAAAGAAACCATCAAAATTCCAAGAAAAAATCTGTCGAAAATTTTTCCAATTTCACTCTAAGCAAATTACAGAACGAGGAGTAAAAAGCTTCGCTTCAAAAATTACATAATTTTTTGAAATTCTAACAACGGATTTGATTCAGTGATCCATTTTTACCTAGTGATCGCCCACCGAATTCGTAAAAATAAAAAAATCTAGGTGGCAACCCTAATTGTTTTTTGCCAATAACCTTTGCATCATAAGTATCTACATTTAAAAAAAAGACACAGTTTCGATAGTATCGTAAGTGTTGACCTAGAATTTTTTGTTTGATATATTTGGTGATGAATTTTATGATCCTGGTCATTTTTATGTTTGTTAAAAATAAATAAATTAAATAAAAATAATAATAAATATGTTAAAAAATATATATTACACAAAAAAACTCACTGTATCCGAAAACCTCTACATACAAGTTTTAGCAAATAGGATGAACGGGCTTAGAATTTTTCGACTTTTTTAAAATATTTCTACCACAGCGACCTCTGGTGTTCAAGATAGAACAGAGTAGATAAGTCATAAAAACTTACCGTATCCGAAAACCTCTACATACAAGTTTTAGCAAATAGGATGAACGGGTTTGGACTTTTTCGACTTTTTTTAAAATATTTCTACCACAGCGACCTGTGGTGTTCAAGATAGAACAGAGTAGATAAGTCATAAAAACTCAACGTTTCCGAAAACCTTTATATACCAACTTTAATGCAAATCGGATAAACGGCTTAGGAATTTTTTGACGTTTTTTACAATATTTTTACTACAGGAACATTAATATATAACAATTCCGTAATGGAATTGACCATTTTTTCCAATTCCATTCCTGAAGAATTGAAAAATTCAATTACCAATTACAGTTCCTGGAATGGAATTGACGACTTTTTCCAATTCCATTCCTGAGGAATTGGGATGTTCAATTACCAATTACAATTCCTGGAATGGAATTGACGAATTTTTTCCAATTCCATTCCTGAAGATTTGAGATGACCAATTACCAATTCCTAATTCCAAGGAATTGGAATTGAAAAGTTATGAATTCTTTTTGACCTAGCTCTGATCCGTGCATATTTGAATAATAAAATAAAGATAATGTAACTGAAATGATGAAATATGAAATTGTAAATGTTAAATGTGAGTCATGGATGTGTAATGTGTAATGTGAAATGCGAAATGAAAAATTCGAAATGTGGTATGTGAAATTGGCACAATTTTATATTATAAATCTCTCTAAAAAGAAGCAGATGATTTTTCCAACACATCAAAATTTTAAAAATATACTGAACTTGTAGCTCCGTCCAAAGAGACGGTTCCAACTCAGTGCTTACGAAAACTCTCCCTCTCCCTCACTCTCTCTCTCTCTTTCTCTTTCTCTCTCTCTCTCTCTCTCTTTTTCTTATTTAACCTCAATAGCTCAACACCTTAAATTTGTTGATAGTAAAGTGTAGCTTATACCCATTATTTTTTTATTTATACCCATTATCATCACTTTTAAATGATTGTGCCTTCCCTACCTCGCACACTTTAGGGAATTTAACATTACTTTTTGCTTGGCTGGATATTGCCAAAGTCACCAATTTTTATTATTTTTTAACCTCATTCTACTACTTGCTTTAATCGACACCAATCGACTGTAAAAATGACATTTTCAAGCATTTTCGACATTGTCTCCAACGCATTATGAATCGTGTAATGCACCATTAAGGTAACATTTTAATGGCCTCATAGCCGGTTATGGTCTCCAATACACTTATTCTTCGTTATCGGATCGAAAACTAAGACGGTTATGCAAAATTTCTTTGGACAGAAGAAAAAAAAAAAAAGAAAAAGTTTTATTGATTCTTTTTATTAGATTTTCTTCTTGTTAAACTGATTTCATCCTTGCGCATACTTCTTTCACTCGTTTCACGGTTAACTTGAAGTTTTGCTGCTGCTTAAGTTTGGATGGACAAATTTTTTTTATTTTGTGTTTTTCCCCCCTTTATGCCTTTTATCCACTAAGATTTATGTTTAATTTGGCAAATGGCTTTCAATAAAAGGCGAACGCATACAACAATAACAACAACAACAACGGCAAGAAAAGCAGAGAAAAATATGCAAAAGCAGAAAAACTTTCATGCTGCCTTTTTTTTATTTGGCGGATAATGAAATTTTGGCACTTTATGTTTGTTGACCATAAAATTAAATCTTATACATATATATTTTTTTAGTACCTAAACGTTTTAGTGGTATTGTGTTGACTTTTTATTATTAAAAAAAAAAAAATATGGCTTGGTTGCCCTTTTGAGGTCAGTGAGCAGAATTAATGCCTTCATTTGGGATTAAGAAGAAACATACGCTCATTTTTTAAATGTTGCAGACAAGTGGATTTCTTGTTGTTGTTTAGAAGGTTAAAACACTTGACCTTTGAAGAAAAAGCACCGGTTTTAAATTTTCAAAATTTGTTTGTGTGAATAAGTGTTAATTTTACATAAAGTTTTGAGAATTCTGTTGAAAATTATGAACTTGAAATACAATGCGGAGGCATGAGTTTAAAAACTTATTGAGCAAAAATTCTTAACAGACTCTCATAACGGACTTGAGGCATCTAAGTAATGAAAAATATAAATTTTGCATTTTTTTTTTGTCTATTTTGTTCTCTAAGATATGTCGAATAACATTATTAGTACATTTTGAATGTTCAGGAATAGTTTTCAAATTTTTAAGCATAGCTTGAGGAAATTTAAAGAAGTAAGGGCCAATACTTCCAGCGGCAGCATGGTTAAAAGTTCCCTGAGTGTTTTCTTCACTTTAAATGAGGCAATTTTTTCATTCTGTTTTCTTATTTTCTATGAGCTTTAACAGCTATGAGTCTACGATCTCTCCCTTGCAATTACCTGTTTTAATTCTACCATGAAAAAAAAAACGAAATGGCCATTTCAGCCCTTGAAAGGACTTTGACCGAGCTTCTTATGACCAATTGTGTTGTGTGTGATATGAAATGTTTGCACACAAATGATCGAGAACTGGACCTACATGTTTTACGCCGACTCCGAACGGCTTATGTGCTCAAGAAGCTTTTCATGGCAGTTTTTACTCTCTGAGGTTTGCCATTGTCTGCAGAGAGGTGGCGGCCGAACAGAAAAATTAATTCAATTGAAAAATTTTCTGTGTCAGATGGAGGATTCAAACCTGGGCTCTCTGGCGTAAGAGTCACACACTCTACCCACTACGCCATGGCCGCCACTACAATTCTACCATGATTGAGCATTTGATTGAAAATCAGCATTATCACTTACTTACTTCCCAGTGGGCAAATGCAGCAGTCCGAAGGCCGTTTAAAAGGCCTGTATTTGCATTCGATAGGCCTTACACAATCCTTGTAAGCTCCCTTGTATTGTTTGTATGAAACGAGAAAATTTGTTAGTACTTCCGCACTCCCTGCTTTAAAGAGGCCTGCTATAAGCACTCCTTTAAAATGGCTTAAAGAAGGGGTTAACCAAAACAATTAAAAAAATATTTTTTTTTATATCTTTTTATGTATACCTACCTATTTATTCTGTGATTCTGTGATTTTATTTTATTTTACATATTTTTGCCGGATAAGAATATTTCTAAGTCATGACGTTGATTATTATTGAGTATATTTGAACTAACATATATTTTAACTTTTAACGAAAAAGTAACCCTGAAATATAAGCAGAACCAGTTTTTGTAGGAAAAATATAATTGTTGTACTGCCCTGTGTAGCAGTCACATCACAGAGAAATAACGAAAACTTCTTGCCTTCCTTTTAGCAGGCAGGCCTTTTAGGAGCCCTCACCGATGCAGTGATGTTGTTAAGTGTGTTGACGCCAAAAAAAGCAGTTAATGCATGCCTTTTTTTCAAGAGGCCTGACTGAATTGCCCACTGGGTTACTTAGGTGGCGTATACAACCGTAACTCGGTTTTGGCCTGTTGTAAGAAGTTGCTCCAGCCATTTATATTTTGCGCTTGCTGGCGCCAGTTGGAAGCTCTAAGTTTCGCCAGATTGCCCTCTGATTGGTTCATCCAAAGGAGATGCGGTCACCCTCTTCTGCGTTGACCGCCACTGGGTACCAAATCAAATATTTTCTTCGTTGGAGCGTCGTCTTTCATCCGCTCAACATGACCTAGCCAGCGAAGCCGCTCGATTTTTATGCGCTTTACTATGTCGATGTTGGCGTATAGCTCATACAGCTCATCGCTCCATCGTATTCGGTACTCGCCTTTGACGCAGATTGGTCCGTAGATCTTACGAAGGATTTTTCTCTCGAAAGCTCCCAAAGTCTTTTCATCAGAACTGATGAACGTCCAGGCTAGTGCTGCATATAACAGGACGGGTATAATTAGTGACTTATTGAGCGTGACTTTTGCTAGTCGGGAGAGGGCTCTGCTTCTCAATTGCCTACTGAACCCAAAGTAATACCTGTTGGCAAGAGTTATACTTCGTTTTATCTCTCTACTGATATCGTTGGTGGAGTTAATGCTGGATGCCAAGTAGACAAAGTCCTTCACAACCTCTAAGGAAGTGTTGTCAACAGTGACGTGTGTGCCAAGACGCTGGGGATGTTAGTTTGCTTACACCAGATATCTCGTCTTATCTGCGTTCACTGCAAGACCCATGCGACTCGACTCTTTTTCTATCAGCGACTCTTATCATCAGCATAAGCTAGCAGCATAACTCTAGAATATGGTGCCGCTTTGTCTGAGATCAGCAGTTCAAATGATCTTCTTCATAATTATATTAAAAAAGTTGCACAATAAGGAAACACCTTGTCTGAAAACGACAAGGTTTTACTCTCTTTTACTCTCCTCCAAATGTATTGCCGACCTTAATATATCAAATCTGATGCAGCTTACTTCTATACATATTCTTGTATACTTGTTATACACATTTTTTTAATGTTTTTAAATAGTATATCGAAATGATTAAAGTTACTGCTTTTAAAGTTATTGTAACAAAAGAATCATTTTATTAAAAGTCTTAATCCACTTATCATAGTATAAGCTACAATTTATAAGTTCAAACATTAAACTGTGTAGTTATTATATTTATACTCTAATAAAATACAGTATAGCACACAAAAGTCTACTACATTAACCTGCATTCAGGTTGGCCATAATTTTTCATGTTTACATCAACTGAAATAAAATATTATCTTCTCCTTGCAAAAATAACAAACTATAAACATTGTGTTTGTCTGAGTGGGGGCAACCTATAAACATTAATACCCCCAACAGCCAAAGCTCAAAAAAGAAAAGGAAACAAAACACAAAAAAAAAAAAAACTATGCATAACAATAAATAAAATATTATTGAATTTCTCTGGATTCTACAGGGTAAACAAACATCATACACAGTGAACATAAAAGTACGAAGGACACGCAGGAGCACAGCACAATAGTAGGTAGCAAAGCTGAGCATAAAACTGATTGTAGCTTGCGATTTCTTGAGTCCGTATCCATTTCTCCACATCCAAGTTGTGTGTCTGTATGTGTGTGGGTGTGGGTGTGCAAAATAAAATCCATTGAAATCTGCTTACACAGCATTATTGCCAGTGCCAACGTAAATTGCCTGGGCTGCTCGGACTGAACTGATACTAGTGCTGCGTCTAGCATTTGCAATCTTTAATATTTCATAGTTTTTCGTTTGCATTCGAAGAGATGAAAACCAGAGCAAAGTGTAGATGTAACCAAGGAGGGGAGCAGCTAAATTGCATTGGATTTATCTGTGAGATAATATCTGGCATAGGAAGGTTAAAAAACTAGAGTGTTTGTAGTTCAGTCAGAATGCGGTGACAAATTAGTTTATTTGAGGTTTTTTCTTTCATTACAAACTGGAAACTAGATGAGAGGCCAAAATATGTCACAACAATTTTAAGCTCAAAAGTATTGAAACACAAAAACAAATCATAAAAATTTTAAAATCTCAGGCCCTACTTGAAAAAAAGTGAAACCATCACTGAACGAATGAGCAGTGATGCTGCAGTATACAGCTGTTTAAAGGAATTAAATAGATATATTTTTTGCTGATACACATGCTTTGAACACGTAATTTTATGAAAATCATAAGTTAACTTATTCAAAATCTTAGCAAAATTTAACATTTATTTGCTTACCAAAGGTTTCCCATACTTATTGTCTTTTAACCAACCCCAAGGGCAAGCGTTGTATTCGGAGTTTAAAAATAATACAAATCAGACTATTAAAATCAAAATGTGATAATTTCCTTTTTAAGAAAAGTTAAGATTTTGATTAAATTTACTTAAAGAAGCAAAAGCTATAATTTTCACTATGTATCGAGCCTCGCATCGAGCACATTTTTCGCTGGAGCTTCGTCGTCCATACGATGGACATGGCCCAGCCAGCGTAGTCGCTGCACAGTTATACGCCGAACTACGTCAATGTCATCGTAGAGCTCATACAGCTCGTGGCTCATTCGGATGCGATAGTCATCGCCGACTCGGACAAGACTGAAGATTTTGCGAAGAACTTTTCTCTCAGACACCCCCAGGGCAGCTGTGTCAGTTTGCGAAATTACCCATGCCTCAGCGTCATAAAGCAGCACAGGTAGAACGAGCGTCTTGTAGAGTGTTAGTTTTGTCGATCGAGAGAGGGCTCTGGAACTTAGTTGCTTACTGAGCCTGTAGTAGCAGCTATTACCAATTATTGTTCTTCGCTTTATCTCCAGGCTGACTTCGTTGTTGTTATTAATGGTGGTGCCAAGGTATACAAACTCCTTGACTTCTTCAAAGTTATAGCTGCCGGTGGGAGTTTAGACGCCGCGCTCCCTTGTTTGTAGACAGCATATACTTTGTCTTACTCTCATTTATCGTCAAGCCCACTTTGGCTGATTCCTTTTCGATAGCGGTGAAAGCAGCGGTAACATCTCTTTTGGTTCTGCCGACAATATCAATATCATCAGCGTACGCAAGGAGGGCACCTTTGTAGAAAATTCTTTCTTAAAATCATATAAAATTTAAATATAACATAATTTCAAAAGGATTTCTCAGTGGAAAAATATTTTTGAAAGCAGTGATAAAGTTATTACGGGAATTTCTATGAGAAATTTGATGATTTTTTTTTAACCATGGTATCAAATTTTCATAAAACTAGTATAGTGAAAAATAAAACAAAGCAGCCAGTCGGTGTCCTCGACCACTTTTTACAAATTCTGAGAAAATGCTTAAAATTAACTTGGGTCCATACATGCAAAAAAAAAAGCTTTTATCGCCAGTTTGCCGCAAACGAAATTCGTTTATCGTACTTGAAAACGTTTTATGCAATCGTTTCAACAGTTACGAGAAACGGAAACAGTTACGGGATACGGGATATTTAGTTGCAGAAAATGAATTTGCAATTGCGGCAAATGAAGAAGTTATTTGTTGTAACATAAAACTTATTTTGTAGGAAATGAACTCCTTCTCTCATAAGCGAATATTTTAAATTAAACAAAAAAGTTTTATTTTTTGACAGAAAAACTAGGCAGCTCTAGCTGAATATTAGCCGACTGAAAATACAATAGACTGTGGTGCAACAGGTTAAGCAGATTGCGCCGTAAACTAGACATCGACGAAGTCGGGGTTCGATTCCCATCGATGGAAGTAAGAAAGTATAATTTTTTGTTTTAAATCTTATTAAATTTATGAGTAAAAACATGTTTCTGTTTCTTTAGTTTCTCGATATTTTTCGATTATTTGACATTTGAGACAGCTAAATATTCGTTTGCGGCAACTACAGGTGAATTTTTTTTTTTTTTTTCTTCTAAACAAATAAAGATACATTCATAGAACTTTTTTTATTTCATTATAAAAACATAAAATTTTAATATGCTTATCCAAAATTTTAATAAAAATGACGATTATTTATGAAGGGAATTATTTATCAATTTGATAAAAATTGTTCATATTGACAAAGACCTAGGTTAATTTGATAAATTTTTATCGATATACGTCCAACGAAAGCTTTTTGTTGATTTTTTTATTTTGAGTGTCAGCGAATCCGCTGCCAAAAAACTTAATATACTTCTTATGGGAATTTTGTTTTTGTTTTTATAGCATACTGAGCTTTAGGATAAAATCTCAAAACTTTTTTGCATACATTGTTTTCTTAAATTTTGAAATTGCAGTGGGATTCGCCAAAAAAAGAGTCTATTAAAAAATTTCAACCATTTTTTTTTTTTTTTGGCTTTCGAGATAATCATTGCTTTAAATTCTGAAATTAAGACAGAAGCATCTAACTCAATAAGTCCCTTTTGAAATAACAGTAAATATTTTTTAAAAATTTGGAAAAATAATGTTTTTATAATCAAATAATAGACCATCCATGTTTACCTGTTTAGAAGAAATTAGATTTTTCGTAATTTTTACCTTTTATCATATTTGAACCCCAATAACTCGCAAAATAAATTAGGGAGATCTAACAAATATCATTTCCATTACCTATAGATCCAAGTACATTTTTGGTAATTTTTCAGAATCAATTTATTAATATGCAAATAAAAAAGTTTGTGATCTCTTTTTACCTGTGTTAACTTTAACATCGATAGCAAGGTATTTGTTTACGCCAGTAAGCATAAATGCAGGCGTTCTATTTAATTTGTTTCTCGATTTCCTTGCATACTTGAATTCATTAATTTTATTATAATAATATTAACGCATTCACCCAATTATCAAATGAACTAAGTGAGATATAATTCTACCCTCTGTAGTTTACTCTGTATTTTTATGATAAGTTCAAATTATTCTTTCGTACTGTAAGACTTAAACTTAACGGTTTATACTAAACACAGCCTTTGCTGAATCAAAGGTTTCTCTTTAGCTTAAAACTTTGTAAGCTTCCTTCTTGTGGCAGCCAGCAAAGGGTAAAACTACCATATTTAATCTCTAACTCGAAGCTTTAAATGAATTCAATAAACGCTTTTATATATTATTTTCCCTCTAAATAAATATATTGTTTTCATTTTCTATCTCTATAAATCTCTCGGTTGTAATCAACTCTTGTGGAGGTATTTCCCTAAGAAGCCCCTCGCTTTCTTAGAGAAATCCCTACCACCCTTTCTTGGAATATCCGAAGCAATTTCTCTATTTAGGATACCGAAATCCTCCCTAGTACTAGAATCCTAGAATCCCAGCATTCTTCAGTATTTTCGAGTAGATATGCACGATGTAATTAATTTTCGAATATATTATATTTATTATATTAAGAAAGGTAAAAATAAGCAAATGTAAAAACCCTTTTTCCCCAATGGGGCAATGAGAAAGCAACAACAAAATATATAGCGGCACAGCTCTATTAAACATCGTTGCTGTGGCGTATACGAGCAAAAGAAGAATGCGAGAGAGTCGCAGATTAGTCTAGACGATTAGTCTTAGCTTATTTATAAAGTATCAAGTATTATTTATTTATTAATAAAGTAATAAAGTATTTATAAATAAATGATAAATAAAGTAATTAAGTATTAGTATCATATTTATCATTTTTATGACGTCACTTTATATAGAAGGTAGGAGGCATTTTCATTCGATTTTTGCCAAGCATAAACTTAGAGCCCATATCAAAAATGAAAGTATATGTGCAAAATTTTAAGAAATTATATAATTTTTGTAGAATTTTTCGGTTTTCATATAGTCACTTCCAGGTTACAATTTCACTTTTATAAGACTTAGGGGTAGGGGTTTTTATGAGGAATTTATGGAAAGCGTAGAATTTAAACTTCCTTGCGTAATCCTTGAAACAAGTTGTAAAGTAAATGAACTCCTTTATTCAAGAACTTGTACAAAGTTTTATATACTCGTATGTTTTATATAAAATTTTTATTCAAGGCTTATTCAGGAACTCAGGAACGGAAAAAATGGATTTTAATTTAATTGTTATTTCTTACATTTCCGCAAATTCCATTTAGATATATAATATATAAATCTTGCACTTTTTAAAAATGTTCGTGTAGTTATCATGATCACCCAGCGCGGATTGAACTCGGAACCTTTGTATCGGCAGTCCACACACTATCCACTCATCTATTCAGCAATTTGATAGAATTACGTTGAAACTAAATTAAGAACTTCTTTAAGTAAAACTTTATTAAAGCTTCGGTAGCCCTGCGGTCTAATCAAACAGATTATCAGCCAAGGATTCCGTGGTTTGACTCAGGGCTCGGACAAGTTTATTTGAATTTTGTTTTTATCTTTTATTGAAATAAAAGACTTGTGATGACAAGTTTTTCTATGATAGAGACTTACATGAATAAAAGTCTTCTTAAATACTTGGATTGAAAAATATTTCTTTGTACTAAGCTTTATATAAGAAATTATACTCGAGTTAAAGTCTTCTTGAATACTTCCTAAAATGTATTATTAAATAAAGTTTTATACAAGAAATTATACAAGCAAATGGAATTTTCAATGCATTTACAAGGCACTTTCAAGCAAAAGCTTGAATAATTACTTTTATATCAATTTTCAAGTTGGCTGGAATAACTTCAAATATTTTGGTGAAATTGTTATCTGGGTATAGTCCCTGATTTCTAATATAAAGCTAATTGATTTCTAATATAAACAGTACTTTATATGGGAGATAGACGCGGATTTTATTAGATTTTGCAAAACTTCATAGACAGAGTTTGTATTAAAATAATTTAATAAAAATTATATGCAATATTTCAAGTCATTTCATTCGTTTTTATGGAATTTTAAGAAACTTTACCGTTTAAATAAAATCACATTGCGTGAGAGGTAGGTGTGGTTTTTAGAAGACTGTTCCAAAGTTTCATAATCAGAGATTATATTAAAAACCAAATAAATGCTTATATGCAAAATTTCAAGTCATTGCATTAGTTTTTGTAGAATCTTAAGAGACAACGGTTTTTTTACATCTTTCCACCCTCCAACTAACTATCACCCGTCTTCCGAATCAACACAATGCTATCGCATTTATAGGGGGCATTCCCTGAGTGCTGGTTAAGTCTAAAAAAAAAAAACTTCAAACTTAAAGCTCTTATTAGAAATCGGAACTTTTATGCTACATTTCAAGCCAGTGAAGTATACGTGGACGTGAAACATTATAAAAGGTATTCGAGCATATACCGAAATGAGCTGTGTACTATCTTGCATCCGTACACGAGAACTTGCATCCGTACACGAGAGGACCTTTCCGTACCCTAATGAAACTCTACTTTCGATTTATTTTTTAACCGACTTCAAAAAGGAGGAGGTTCTTGAACTAACATATACGTATTCTATAAATTTTACCAATTATCGATTAGATCAATTAACAAGATCTCATTAAATACTATCAGCTATTACTGCTCAAAGCAATTAAGCTTTAAGGAGATACGTTTATTCTCCGAAACATGTCAACATAGTTTTGTATCTTAAGGTCAAAAATAAATTGCTTGAACAATTGATTCCAAAATTCAAATAATTATGAGAAGAAAAAGCCAAAATAAACATAACGAAATCAAGATACACCTTTCGGTTATTTACATTTTTTCCATGTCATGGCAACTTATATCATATGTTGACCATTTATATATGTGAGTGGAAAACTTTTGAATTCCCAACTTTTTCACATAATTGACTCTTCCTGAGACCTTCTTCCTTTGGCCCTTGAGCATAATTCTAATTGTTTTCCGATTGTTTTTCAATTTTACTGTCAAATTATTCAGATTTTAAGCTCAAGTTGAAACTTGTCGCACCTGGTTGAATAGCTTTCGACACAAAAAAAAAAAAACAAAAACAAAAGAAAAATAATTCCCTCAGGTGTTCAATTATTTTAATGTTTATTTATTCGATCGTAAAATTGTTTCTTTCTCAGCATTTGAACCAAGCTTGCTGAGTAGTAGCAGTAGGTGGAAGAAAGGTATGCAAAAAGTTGCTACCTGTATATTTCAGATTTCGCCTTCTGTGTGCTTGTAGCCAATGTATCAAGTATGTGTGTGTGTGTGTGTGTGTGTGTGCTATTTGGTTTTGTGATTTTATGCGCACCTTAACGTTTGAGCTCGTGTTGGATGGAGTTGGCAAAAAGTCCCTATTGGGAAATTTTCAGAAAGCCATTTCATATGCTTATCACTGCTCATTGTTTTCCAATCAAAACTGCATACATAAGTTATTTCCTCCGAGTCATGGAAAATATTGTTTACTTCACTTCGTTTCAGTGTTTGTAAAAAGTGCGGAAATTTAATAAAAGCGCAATGAAACAAAGAAAACTGTAAAAAAAAATTGTAGCAAAAATAACAGTAAGTAGTAAAACGTTGCTACTACTTCTTTCCCAACGAAGTGGCAAAAAAGTGCGGAGTGCATGAATAAAAATGGAAAAATTATAGAGATTCCTTCTAACATTCAAGCTACTGCAAGAGTTGTGCTTGTTGTGTTAACGCTTCTTTTCCCCAGCAAAATGTAGCATTGCACTCTAGGGAGGCAAATAAAATACCGTAGGAGTTGGTGACAGAGATTTTCTTTCTGTGGCATTAATCTTGAAGAAAACATAAGTGAACGATTTAAGAAATTTCCAGGGTACACTTAAGGATATAAAATATCTTTTATACAAGTAAAGCTCTAAAAGGTATTTAAATATATTTGTTGTATTATTTTATATAAGTCGTTGTTGAATAGATTTTATAGTTTTTAAAAAGAGATTTGCTTCGGAAAATTGTTGACCCCTTTTATGGTACGCGAACTTAAAACTGCACTTTAATGTGTAGCAATGAAAATTCTAGAAAAACTATGCCACTTCAACATCGGCATGTCGCAACAAGCGAACGAGTGAGTCGAGGCCAAGGTATTGTTGGCATTTTTTCCACTCAATTTTTTTTTTCTCTCTTTTTTTAAGCTTCAGTTGCATCTAAGAAATGCAAAAGGTTCTGAACTCAAGCAAACAAAAGCAACACCAACCAACAAAATACTGGAGGCAGAAAAAATAGCAAAAAGAAAAACTTCCAAATATTTCAAGTACTAAAAACTTTGGCTTGTTTTGAAACAATGCATTGAACAAAATGTTGGTGGTAAAAAAGCAACAGCGGCAAGACGAAGCGAAGCATAAAATGCATTTTAGTGCAAGTTTTTTTTTTTTTTGGAAAAAATAGTGGCTTAGAAAAATTGTAGTAGATGCAGAGAATACGCAGCATTGCAGAGATATTAAATTGTTTTCAATAAAATTCCATTCAGATGCGTAAGAAAGCCGTCATCCAAAATTGCAACGACTTTAAGCTACGCAGGATTAGGTTCCAATTTTAAAAACATTATCCATTCACATACAGAATGTATTAAGTATGAATTTCACGTTTTGTATGTCACGCATTCCGTGAAAAAGTAAGTCGCAGACTCGAAAAACTATTCTTCCATTTTGTTTCCATTTTCTTTATTTTTTTTTTTTTTTTTTGTTTATTAGAACCAAGTAAGTTCCATTTTCATTATAAACCGATCAGTAAAATAAAAATTTTATGATCGGGTTCTAAGCTGAAAAGGAGCCGTTGTTTTTTGTCCAAAATACGCAAAGAAAATATATTTTAACCTACAAAATCAACACGACTTCGACGCACAGTGTAACGAGTGCGGTCATAATTCAAATAATTTTTATTTCAATATATAAAAAAAAATGTGTACGTCGAGAGAGAATACTTAAATTAAGTCTAATCCATAATATTTCTTCAAAATTTGTATTTTTGCACACTGAGAAAAAAAACATACTTTAAAATTAAACAAAAAATTTTAAAATATAAATTTAACGCGTTTGTGTTTCTACTGAACAAAATTTAAAACAAGCGTGTTTTTTTTTTTAACTAATTCTCATTTCATATTCTCATTCTCATATAAAGCTCACTTTTTTTTACAATTTTCTCTTATTAAATATTTTTTATAACAAAAAACTCGTCGCTATCTGAGATTGAATTAAAAAATGATGTGTAGTAGAGTCATTGAGCAGACAATTGAGACCAAGCTGAGAAAACCCATTTGATTGTTTGAAAATATTTTTTAATTGGACTTACAAAATTTAAAGGTAAGATGAAATAAAAACTAATTAGTTATTTTAATATATAACACGTTTCAATATTTTAAGCCGCAATAAAACCAACGTCATCGAATGGAGTTTAGATTTAGTATTCGAGGGGTTCAAGTGGTCGCTGATCCCGAATCTGATGTCAAAAACGCGAAAAAATTAAAAAAATGACATCGAAAATATTGGGATTTTAAATATTTGTTTTCAATGTTTTAAACTTTTGTTTTAAATTTTATTTTAAATAAATTTTTAAACTGAAAATGTTTACATTAAAAGCATATTTAAAAACATTGTTTTGAAAACAAAAGCTTTTGTAAATATTTTTAAACTGAAAATGTTTACATTAAAAGCATATTTAAAAACATTGTTTTGAAAACAAAAGCTTTTGTTTTAAATTTAAATGCAATTGTTTAAATCTCTATTTCAAAAACATATTCGTTTAATTTGAACACAATTTCATTTTATTTTAACACATATTTCCCTCAGTGTAGACACACAACTTAGGGTTTCCAAAGTTAACTTATGCTAATGAGGGAAGCAGAAATTACATTGTTAAGAATTATTATGAATTTTCTTAATTAATTGCTTAATAACTATATATAAAATGTATATGAGACAAATATATGGAATTGCTTCCATCTGAAAAAGCATTTTTTTAATTTGTTTTTTATGAACCGTGATCATGATACCGGTACTTTTATAAAGTGGTCTCTAACTAAGAAAATAATTAAAATTTCACCAACTTTGGAAGTGATTTCAAAAAAAAAAAACGACATATTATATGTGTAATTTTTTAATATGATATTTTTATAAGTATAAATAATGCTATGTAAAGAAAATAAGCTCAAAATAAGTGCAAATCTGAACAAAAATTGTATTTTTGCAGTGATAACTTTTGAACTTTACCTTAGGTCCTGCTGTGTTAAAGAAACAAAAACCTTTATTTAAGTCTGTTTTTCCAATAACTGATTAAGAAAATATATATAAATTATGTACGTGAAAAAAATACGAAACTAGTGGAAACCATATACAATCTTTATTATCCTTTTTTTTATCACGTTTACCTGTAGTAACGGGATCGGTATAACTAATTTTTCTAGCCAAAAAATTACAATTTTTACAAAGCGTTAAGTTACAAAAGTTACAAAAAAAAAGCGAAATATTATATCTTAAATTTTTTTATATTATATTTTTGTAAGTATCAAAAACATTTTTGAAAAAAAAAAGTTAAAATAACTTAAAATCTTTAAAACAGCTGCATTTTTGTAATAGTACCTTTTGTATACATTTTTGTATGGTTCTACCAAAAAAGTACCAGCCATAACTTAAAAAATTATTGACCTTAATAAATTGAATAAAATACAAAAATTATATATATAAAAAAAATACAGAATTATTCCAATTCTCCACATCAAAACCCCTATTTGGGTTGCACAAACAGCAAACAGAATGATTGAGACATGACAGAGATAACTCGGTTCAGATATTATTCTCTTTGCACATAACCTATTCGCTAATTGCGCATATTTATCGACTATGAGCAACTGATCGTAACATATGCATTTCTGCTCATAAATCATACCCAATTAAACAAATAAAAATAAAATAAAATTTTCTGCCCGATGAAGTATTCGAACCTCGCACCTCGCGATTTATAAATTCGCACTTTAACGCATTCAGCCACGGCATCAACGAAAATTTAATAAGAAATTTCTCTTTGATTTTGCGAATACTTGCCACTGGTCAACCAATTCATACAGTCAGTTATGGAACACTATTAGAGTGAGAATAGAAAAATTATTCATGGTATTATATGCCTGTTTCCGTGCATAAGGTTTTAGTGCATGGGCTACAAATAATTGAATATTATAATATTCCAATTGGAATACTTTCAGAATAAGCATTAGAGGCCAGGCACAAAGAATTTCGAAAAAGTCGTTTGCTTAATACTCGAAAAATTTCTAGAGAAACTTCAAATAGGGACCTCTAAGTTAATTTATTGCTCTCTACAGAGCCCATTATCTCATCCCACAGAAAAATTTTAAGCAAGAAACAAAGCATAGACCAGGATATCGCCGCTTATCTTTTGAATATTGAAACGGAAGGAGAATGTGAAGACATTAATTTAGAAATAGATTTTGCTAATTTAATTGCAAGCGACTCAACGTCGATTAATGAATCGGAAGGCGATAGCGAATTCATGCACTCTTACAATATTAAGCTTTTAAAAAAAATTGACTGGGCCACTTTCAAAATCAGATTACCGATTTCAGTAATATGAGAAGTGGTCGTATAAGTTGACCGATTTGGTTTGTTTTCACACCAACTAGTTGATGCTATTAAAAAATTAGGTGCAGAAATTTGTATTGCTCTGGGATACTTTTTTGGGAAATATATCAGATTACCGATTTCAGTTATATTGGAGGTGGGCGTATTAGTTAACCGATTCGATTCTTTTTCACATCAG
Source organism: Coremacera marginata (assembly GCA_914767935.1). Lineage (NCBI taxonomy): Eukaryota > Metazoa > Arthropoda > Insecta > Diptera > Sciomyzidae > Coremacera > Coremacera marginata. Next base: position 146,507,743 of record OU612045.1, read on the forward strand.
TTATTTATAGCTACATAAACACTATGTGTAGGAAATTTTAATGATCTGGGATCCTTTTTTGAGGAAATATATCAGATTACCTATTTCGGTTATATAGGAGGTGGGCGTATTAGTTAACCGATTTGGTTAATTTTCACACCAGCTATTATAGCTACAAAAAAAGTATGTGTAGCAATTTTTAGTGATCTGCAATAATTTTTGGTGTAAATATACCGGATTACCAATTTCGGTTACATGGGAGGTTAGCGTATTGATCGGACTATTTGGTTAATTTTACACCAGCTATTTACAAATTCAAAAGAACTTTGCGTACCAAATTTTATTTATCTAGGGTAATTTTGTGGGGATCTATTCCAGATTACCGATGCCGGTTATATGGGAGGTAGGCGTGCCATTGGTTAAATATGCCCAAATTTTTTTTTAAATAATTCTATTATCATAAAACTCATCTTCACAAAATTTCATAATTCTCGGACAACTCCTTTTATTTTTGGCCACTCGCTATATGGCTCTTTACACTGTGCGACGTATCGCGTGATGACAACATATTGTCATCGCCTACTAAAAGTTCTAAATACATAAAAAAATTGCTTTGTAATCAAACAGTGTGAACAATTTTTAATTATTTTTTCGTACATGTCCAAACACGCAACCATTAGGGGGACCATACGCAACCTAAACTTTAATTTTTATAATTTTTGTATATAATCTGGAATTAATTTAAAATAAAATATTGAACTCTTTTCCATCTAGTTTTCATACAAATAAAATGTTTCATGAAATTTTAACACATTTCGCTGATTTATTCAGTTTTTTTAATGAATTAAAACTGCGGTTTTAATTATTTTTTGTACTCCGTACGCAACCTAGTTGATTCTCTATATATTGATTAATGTTTTAATAAATCGATTAATACAAATTTCAATTTAAAGATACAATTTATTGAACAAAACTGTCTGCAAGAAAGAAAAATTCGTTTTATCATTATTTTTAACCAAAATATGTAATATCGAATTTTTTTTTATTCAAAATTCAAAGTTCAATAATTTTGAGCAATCAATCGTTCGCAACAAATTGGATGATGTCTGCAATGCCTGCTTTCAGCCAGTTTCGTTCGATAACATATTTACAAGCAAGACAATGGTGCAATAGTAGCTCGTTGGACTTTCAGTCATTGATCCGTGGTTCAATGTCAGTACGAAACGATAAGAAAGCAACCGATTTCTAACATTAGTTGACTATTTTTCCTTCAAAATAGAAAATAGAATAGAAGAAAAAAGAATAGTTTGAAAATAGAATGTATAAACAAAAACTAAAAAGCACCACAATAAGGTTGGTGTGAGGATTTATCGTGGGTTACTCAAATCACAACTTAGCATAGCAAGTCTCTTTACCAACTGGGCGACGAAAGGAAAAAAAATCGCGACTTAATTATTTATGTGGATATTGAATTGAATTGAATTGAAGCTAGTTTCACCTGTTCAAAAAAAAAAAAAAACTAGTGATATTTCCTTTGACATCGCCATGTTGAAATTTTAGCTGGGTACTCGTATATATATGAAAAAAGGCAGATCTTGGTGGTGGAAAATTGGTTCATTTTTAAGCTAGCTGGTTGCACTGCAGGATATAAATTTACTACTGTCGGCAAAAATATACGCAAAGAAAAAAAACCTTTATCGCCAGTTTGCCGCAAACGAACTTCGTTTATCGTGCTTGAAAAAGTTTTTTGCTATAGTTTCAACAGTTACGAGAAACGCAAACAGTTGCGGGAAACGAGTTATTTAGTTGCAGGGAATGAATTTTATTTGTCATAAGCGCGTGCGATTTTTTAATTGCGGCAAATGAAGAATTTATTTGTTGTAGCTTAAAACTGCGTTTGTAGGAAATGATCTTTTTTTCATAAACGACCATTTTAAATTAAAAAATAAATTTTTTTGACTCAAAAATTAAGCAGCACTAGCCGAATATTATCCGACTGAAAATACAATAGACTGTATAATAGTAGACTGTACAATAGACTAAGCAGAGCACGTAGTACACTAGGCATCGACGGAGTCGGGGTTCGATTCCCAACGATGGAAGTAAGAAAGTATATTTTTTTGAAATCATATTAAATTTATGAGTTAAAAAACTGCTTCTTCTTCTATTTTATTTTTTTCGATATTTTCCATTTATGTTTTTCGTTAGAGAAAACTGAATATTCGTTTGCGGTGACTACAGGTCGCAAACGAAGTATAGTTGGTGAATTTTTTAGTTACGGTAAGCGAAAAATTTCTTTGCGTGTATCCGGAATGAATTTATCAATCAAAAAATCTTCATTAATTCTTTTAAACTCTTTTATCCCCCTCAAAGTAGTCCCCTTGTGGAAACAATACACTTGTGCCAACGTTTTTTCTAACTTTCAAAACATGCTACAAAGTCTTCAATTCATTCTTCGTTTCGGTTTCTATTTCTTCTATCGATTCAAAATGGTTTCCACGGAGTAGTCTCTTGAGTTTAGTGAATAAAGAAGTCATATGGTGCTAAGTTAGGCGAATACGGTGGTTGCGGAACGATATAAGACGAGTTTTGGTAAAACTATCACGAATTTTTTTCAATAAAATTGAGCGTTTTTGTCACCAATCGAGATTTCACTTATCTGAGGCCCAAATGTTCACTCAAAAAAGGTTTTCACCGATCCTTCTGAAAACGGGGTCTTATAAAATAAGAAAACGGGTCTTGGAACTTTCGATACAACTATAAATGGAATAATTCGATAATATAATATTCGATAATATATATATATATTTGTGCTTGGTTTGCTTCAGTGGCTATAGAGCACTTAGTAACTTTTTCGATCAGTGGTGCTCAATACTGAAATTTGTGGCATGTTACTTAAATATGCGTTACTCGGTGCTCTTTGTTGCAATGATCGAAATTAAACCCATGAATTAGTTTTTATAGGGTACAGCAAAGTCCACAGGAATTAACTAGTCAAAGATATTTGAAATTTTATATTTCAGGTCAACTCAACAGATGCTATTCTGAACATAATCTGAAAGAAAGTTTTTGATGAAAATCGTAATGGCTGATTCTATTATGTTTAAACTTAAATAATTAAAATTTAATATTACTAAAAAAATTTTTATGTACATAAGTTTAAAAACAAAAATACATTTTTATTTATTCAAATTTGTGTATTGAAATAAATCCAAAAATTTAAAAACTCTAGCTTTATACCCGGAAGAAATTCCCGAAACCCATCCTATTTTTCACCACCCTTCCAACAACTTTCGCATTCAAATTATTACTTTCTAACATTGCAAAACCTATAAATTTTTCACGAAAGATAGTTATTTTAATGAGAATTCTTAAAGGCACTTCCGGTTATCATTATCATCATCAACATCATCATATCTCGCCATGATGCATTGCCTCGAGAGTAAAATAGTGCAACGTACGCATTGGGATACGTATTTTCAAGCGTATTTTCAAGCATCATAAGAAGAACTCCAACTAACAACTAGCAACAGGGGAAAAAAAACTAAAACTGTATTTAGATTTTACAAAAGGACACGAAAGTGTGTCGCATGATAACAATCGCGTAATAGGAAAATACAAACAGCGTGCGTTTAGTGCAAATATAAAGGTGGGAATAAGTGTTAGTGTGTGTGTGCTTGTGTGTGCATGCAGACAGATTCTATTTCATGCTATTCCGGGTTGGTAATATAGACGCACACAAACCAGCGTACAAATAAGCGTTAACAACTTGGCCAGGACCACAAAAGCTTCTTCCAATTGTGTGGCATGCATCACGCACTTGTGCAAACAACAGCAGCGGGGACAATAACAGCAACAACTAAAACGGCTACAACAACAACACCTTTCCACACTTGTTATGCAATTTTACACTAAATTTTCCACACCTGAGCTTTGGCTTGCGGCAAACTGTGTTTGTATGGGTTGCGTGTATATGTCTGTGTATGCCCTATAGGAACTAACTAACTTGTTTATAAAAACAACTAATTAAAAAACTAATTTAAAATAAACCAGTATATGAACTACTTTGAATTATATTAAGGCGGCAACTACTCTGATTTTGACATGTTTTAATTGCAAATTTTTATTAGATTACAAGTTTATATATATTTATCCATGTTATTTCATCAAATATTATTAACTTTAGGCCATCAGTAATAGTTTTCAATTGGCTATTTTAAAGTAATTACAAAAATAATTCAAATATAACTAATTTAACAAGTAGTTGCAAATATATGCAGACGAAAGTCAATTGACTTATTTAGCGGACATCACCATACAAAATAAGTTAGTTCGTTCTATGGAAAAAAGTCAGAATTTCAACTAGTTGTGGTTGACAAAAAACTACTTTATCAACTACTTTTAAATTAGTTGATTTTCCTACAGGGTGGCTGTTAGTGTGAAAATGTGTTTATGACCGCAACATTGTCCTTGTATATTGCAAAAACAACAACAACAAAAACGACCATCTCTTATCTGAAACATCGCAACGAATGCATGTGAACAGAAAAAGTTTATTTCTTTTTATTACTGTTTACCAACACTTTCAGATGAAAGAACAGATACACATGCAACCACTGAGTCCGCTAAACACACACAGGGAAACGAAAAAGATTTTAACGCTGTGAATTCTTAGAAGAGCTCCAGGAAAATTTGATTTCGGCAGAGATAAGAAATGGTTTTCATATTTTCCGGCTTTTCTTCTCTCGATGAATGTGTGCGTGCACTTGTGTATGTGTGTGTGTGGGTGTCATCGCGATTTTCTGTTTGTGGCAGCTTGGCAAACGGTTTCAAATTGTCATTTTCTTAAGCTTCTGGCTTTTGGTTTGGTTTGCGTGAATACCACGATTGAGCCAATTAAAAGCACCTTTTTTTGTGCTAGCATCGGCGTTGGGTTTGTAGTTCTTGTTGTTGCTCACTCCCTTTAACCATATCTTAATTAAAATTGCAAATTCTTAACACTATTGTGGGCAAGTGTATTTAAAAGGCACAAGTTAATAATATTTCAGCATAATATATAATCTTTACTTACACTATCTAGCCCAGCTCTTGTCCTCAAATCTTACCTTACCTTTCCTTACCTTTACCTTTACCTTTACCTTTACCTTTACCTTTACCTTTACCTTTACCTTTACCTTTACCTTTACCTTTACCTTTACCTTTACCTTTACCTTTACCTTTACCTTTACCTTTACCTTTACCTTTACCTTTACCTTTACCTTTACCTTTACCTTTACCTTTACCTTTACCTTTACCTTTACCTTTACCTTTACCTTTACCTTTACCTTTACCTTTACCTTTACCTTTACCTTTACCTTTACCTTTACCTTTACCTTTACCTTTACCTTTACCTTTACCTTTACCTTTACCTTTACCTTTACCTTTACCTTTACCTTTACCTTTACCTTTACCTTTACCTTTACCTTTACCTTTACCTTTACCTTTACCTTTACCTTTACCTTTACCTTTACCTTTACCTTTACCTTTACCTTTACCTTTACCTTTACCTTTACCTTTACCTTTACCTTTACCTTTACCTTTACCTTTACCTTTACCTTTACCTTTACCTTTACCTTTACCTTTACCTTTACCTTTACCTTTACCTTTACCTTTACCTTTACCTTTACCTTTACCTTTACCTTTACCTTTACCTTTACCTTTACCTTTACCTTTACCTTTACCTTTACCTTTACCTTTACTTTTACCTTTACCTTTACCTTTACCTTTACCTTTACCTTTACCTTTACCTTTACCTTTACCTTTACCTTTACCTTTACCTTTACCTTTACCTTTACCTTTACCTTTACCTTTACCTTTACCTTTACCTTTACCTTTACCTTTACCTTTACCTTTACCTTTACCTTTACCTTTACCTTTACCTTTACCTTTACCTTTACCTTTACCTTTACCTTTACCTTTACCTTTACCTTTACCTTTACCTTTACCTTTACCTTTACCTTTACCTTTACCTTTACCTTTACCTTTACCTTTACCTTTACCTTTACCTTTACCTTTACCTTTACCTTTACCTTTACCTTTACCTTTACCTTTACCTTTACCTTTACCTTTACCTTTACCTTTACCTTTACCTTTACCTTTACCTTTACCTTTACCTTTACCTTTACCTTTACCTTTACCTTTACCTTTACCTTTACCTTTACCTTTACCTTTACCTTTACCTTTACCTTTACCTTTACCTTTACCTTTACCTTTACCTTTACCTTTACCTTTACCTTTACCTTTACCTTTACCTTTACCTTTACCTTTACCTTTACCTTTACCTTTACCTTTACCTTTACCTTTACCTTTACCTTTACCTTTACCTTTACCTTTACCTTTACCTTTACCTTTACCTTTACCTTTACCTTTACCTTTACCTTTACCTTTACCTTTACCTTTACCTTTACCTTTACCTTTACCTTTACCTTTACCTTTACCTTTACCTTTACCTTTACCTTTACCTTTACCTTTACCTTTACCTTTACCTTTAAATTTAACTTTACATTTACATTTACATTTACATTTACTTTAATACTTTATAGTTTGTTACTTTTTTACTTTTCAAATTTAATGCTACTTTACTTTTGATTTTCTATTTATTTTTTAATTTTTCGTTGTTTTTCTTTTTTACTTTTATAATTTTTTAGTTTTCCCTTTCCCTTTTTATTAGTTTTTACTTTTAACTTGTTGCTTTTTATAACTTTCTACGTTTTTACTTTTGTACTTTATACTTTTGCTTTTTACCTTACTTGCTTTTATGTCTTACATTTATTTATTTTTTTTTTTTTTTCGTTTTATTCTTTACTTAAAATTCTAGTTTTATACTCTAGAGCCACTTTATTAAATACCTCATTATAAATGGTTTAATATATTTCTTTCTCTCAACCCTCAACTCTCTCAATCTCCACGGAGCATTGTGCTCGTCTGAGTTTCTGCACTAAGTCGACTTAATTATCGCATACATTAATAAATATTTACATCCTTCCGCTGTAAGGAACAGTGAATATCTGAAAATTGAAAAGAATAAAAACTTAGAAGCGCGTGTTTTTTTTTACTGTAGAATAAGAAAAAGGAAACCTTTAATAAGTACGTCATAAGATGGGCTTCTTAAAAAAACGCATTCATTAAAACTGGTCAACGCACTTAATTAAATTTCCTGAAATTTGAATAAAGGATAAAGCCATCGAGCAAAATGGAAGGAATGAATTTTTGAAGTGATAATGCAAAGTTGTTGGGAAAAAGTATATCTGCTTAAAAGGTATTAAATTATTTTTTTTTTTATTATCAAACATTAAAAGATGTGTAAAATTAAGTTGTAGCAGATATGATAGCGAGACGATTTTTCTGTCATGTTTTATAGAACAATCAAAGAGGAAGCAAGGTATCATATTATGCATAGATATTGTGATTTGCATTTACACCGCTTTTTTTTTTTGTGTAACAAGAAAAAAGAGTTGCCACTTGATGACTAAGTTTTTTTTAATAAAATGTTAATAAAATACTGAGAAATGCAGAAGCAATGGAGAAAGTATATAAAATGAGGGGGCATATTCAGGTTGCAACTCATTTTGAGTTTTTTAAACCAACAAAAAAATATTAGCAAGTGTAATGAATGTCGTTTATTAATGTCTTTTTTCTTGCCATCTCAATACATAACAGGTCAGTCAATAAGTCCGTAGGATAAGTAAAAAAAAAAAAAAAAAAAAACGTATTTTGACGTTTTTTGACGAAAACGTTGTTTTCTAATAAGTATAATTTTTTTAGTACAGCCAACTTTTTTATTTTTAAAGATATATATATGTTTTTGGTGTCATTGAAACGAAAATTAAATAAATTCCAAAATTGATTTTAAAAAAAATTTCATTTATTATGCAAAATTCTAAGAAATTCGCACTCAAAGTTGAAATTTGGTAGTTTCAACCGATTAATTTCATCTTCACACGATCACAGCTCGGTAACGGTTAAGTTGGTGGGGTTTGTTGATATACCGTTGGACAGGTGATTTCATTGCCTTTAAAATGAGCTATCAAAATCTGGTCTGGATCAAAGTATCTGTAAGTTACTTTTTCTGCTAGAAACACTAACGTAAAGCAAAGTCATGTAATATTAATTAATCTTGTAACTCCTAAGAATGTGAAAATAGACCCCTCCCCCCTCCTCCCCACACGATTTTTTGCTCAGCTCGACATAACCTTTCAGCTCCGTAAATAGTTGCACTCAATTGCGGGACACCCTGTATAGAAGTCGTAAACATTCAGCCATTTATGCTTGGAATTGTATGTATAAAAGTCTCTCTAGTGTTTTTAGTACTAACGATGAGAGAATTATTGGTCTGAAATACTTAGCATATTCATGACCCCACCTCCAAACTTTCTGGATGAATGTTACCTTGATTCTCTCCAGCTCCTTGAAGTGCAGTAAAATCGTAAAAGCTAAACTAGCTCTTGCAACTGGGAATTACATTTGGAAAGATTTTATTCAATTACTTCAATGTATAAGGAAAATACTTCACCAGCAAAGTAACTCACGTTGCTCACAAAAATTATATTTGCAGCTGATTAACTGTCAGCTGGTTGATCTTGGCAGTTTCTATAAAACCATAGTCTAGGTATAAATTTCTGAACTAATTTTAATTGAAGCAACGATAAAAAAAGTGTATCGGGTACATATTGTACCCCTGGGTCTCAAGGGGTTAACGTGACAATTTGACTTTATTCGTCTGTGTAGCTACATCGTGGCTCTTACAGCAAGTTTTGCACTGGAGTGTATTTGTGAAAAGAATTTTTGTTTATTTTGGAACCTGAATGACAATTTAGTATATAAAATAATTAATGTTTCTCAAACACAAATTCTGAAATACTAGCGAAAGAGTAGAAAAAATCCGTTCATTAAATTAAAGCCATTTTGGTCGTCATTTGCTTTCGTTTGTTCGGTGTGTTCTCTTTCGTTTTCGCTGTGTTTTTGGCATAGAAGTGAAATTTACTTCATCTTTGTTTTCTCTTCTAACTTGTGCGTTGTAAGCAGCAACCTACTCCCACGACCGCTTACTGTGTAAGATAGATGTCATCAGTGTTTGAATGGCCATTATTATTATTATTATTTATTTGAATGTTAAGCACATATGGCTTTATATCATTTAATATTAGAAAAAATTAATTCAATTTATATATGTACAAATAAGTTTTTATAAGAATGTAAAACTGTCAGGCTTTCAAGTATATACAGTTGCAATCCGGTTAGCTTCTGAGTAGTAAATAGAATGATTGATTAGAGCGGTGCTCCCATATGACAGGCTAGAAGGACGAGGTCGAGCTCATACATGTGCTAGGCAAGACAGACGAGGTCTTGCTCTGGATAATCAAAATATATCTATAGCGTGTATATCTGTATAAATATGGATTAGAGCAGAGCTCACACATGCAAAGCTAGTCGTACGGCGTCAAACCCGTATACTCTGGATAATCATATTTAACTACACAGCTAGATTGTATGAGTTATTACCAAACATCACAGGAAAATAATAAGTATCCTTCGATAGCATGATCCAGACTAGTGGCGGTACTGTAGATAATCTAAAATATTAAATTTAATTGAGCAAACGGATTCATTTAAAAAAATTGCATCTGAAACAAAATTAAAGTCCCCACAAGCGCTTCTAAGTGGTTCATTTTGCAAGTAATTAGTTCTACTAAATTTCATGGAAAGTAACTCAAAGATTTTCTAGGTCTTCTAGAGGAATAATAAAGTAAATTTTGCTCAGTAAATATTGACTGTCTGCATATCCATGTAAAAGTTTGAAAACCCAAGTAGCATTTAGCATAATTCTCCGATTATTTAAAATAGGAAGATTTAAAAGTTGCAGACGATATTCATAAGGTGGGAGGTGATAGTTAAAATTGCAGTAAGGATGGCTTAAGCAGAACAAAAGAAACTTTTTCTGAACTGATTCTATGTCGTCAATGTAACAGCTATATCGAGGGCACCAAGCAATTGAAGCATATTCTAAAATAGGTCTCACTAGAGAGGTGAATAAGGTTTTTGTTATAAAGGGATCATTTAACTCTTTTGCCCATCGTTTAATAAAACCTAAAGAACTATTTGCTCGATTTATAATTGTATTACTATGAATATGAAAGCGACGTTTAGTAGCCATAGTTACTCCAAGATCATGAAAGATATCTAAAGACTCTAATGTATGGTCACAAATTTTATAAATACATGTGACAGGAGATTTTCGAGTGGAAGTCATGTGCTTGGATTTCTTCATGTTAAGATTCATACGATTCAAGTTCCACCAGCTATAAAGATGGTCTATGTCAGGCCTGAGGTGGCTTCCTTGAGGTACACTAGAAGTGACAGGAAACTCATGAAATTTCATAAGTTTAAAAAGAACACGTTGTGTTCTATTGCATAAATAAGATTCAATCCATCTTGCAAGTTTTGTGGGCAATCCAGCAAGAGTTAGCTTTAATACTAAGAGTTTATGATTAACAACATCAAAAGCTTTACTAAAATCTGTGTATATAACATCAGTCTGTAAACCTTTTCCAAAATTCTCAATGGTTTTGGAAGTAAATTGAAGTAGGTTTGTAACCGTAGATTTTCCTGAAACGAATCCATGTTGGAGTGGAGACAATAAAGATTTAACACTATGTGATAATTGTGAAGTAATGATTGCATCGAAAAGCTTCGGCTGTTACCAGACTTGTGCAACGGAATAATAAAAGACGACTTCCAGGCAACTGGAAAATAGCAAGATTTTAATGAAGAAGAAAAAAGCAAAGTTACTAATTCATCACAGCAATATTTTAGTATACATGACGGTATATTGTCGGGACCACTTTTATATGACGTTTTAAGACCTTTTAAGTATGATAAAACCGTGTTAGTATCAATTATTGGGAGACAAATATCCCCAGATTGAACACTAAATGGATGCTTAGATTATCATAAGATGTAGATGAAAAGGTCGATTTAAAAAAGTCAGCGAAAAAATTACAAATGCTATTCTCGCTATCCGATTCAACAGTTTTATATTTCATAAAAGAAGGATAGGAATCAATCTTGCGTTTTGTGTTGACAAAGTTCCAGAATGATTAAGCATCAGATTTGATGTGTAATTTTACTATTATTAAATAAATATCGTAAGATTGCTTGCATAATTGACGATACTTGTACTTAATAGAGGTATAAGAACCAAAATCTGTAATAATATGAGTTTTTTGAAATTTTTTATAATGCATGGATTTTAAGTTTCTTAATTTGCTCAGTTCTTCAGTAAACCATACAGGACCAGATGCTAAACGGGCTTTTTTTCTCTGGGGTACTGATGAAAGAAAACAATCATTGAGAGTTCTATTAAAAGCAGAGACAGCCGAATCGAGGTTTTCTGGCGATGTTTTTGTATTAACGATACTTAGTACAGATATCCAGTTAATATAAGAAATATAGTTTTTAACAAAACATAATTGTTTTTTTTTTAAATTTAATGTTTAAATGAAAAAGTCCTTGACTTGAAAGCGCATTTGAAAATGAATTAGCAGATGAGCATTCAGACGAAGGCAATAATATTGCAGGGTTTTCAGTGCAGCAGTTCCAAGCGACACTTGGAAGATTATTATTTATTATGTTATTAGAATGAGATCATGAGGCTGAAGTTTTAAACACACTTTATTTATCGAAACCAAATGTTTCAAATATACCTCTACGTTGGAAACAGGAGGAATATATGAACATGTTACATAAAGATTTAACGCAGCATACTTTACAAGAACACAACAAAATTCAATATCAGATGCCTCAGGAATTATTATTTCTTGTGAGAAATAAGAAGATTTAACGGCAATTAGAAATCCACCGCCATTAAAAGAATTACCACCAATAGCTTTTCTATCTTTGCGGCAAATATTAGGCAAATGTTAGGCTTAAGCCAAGTTTCACTGAAAACAATTATGTCAAAAAGTAGGCCATGCGTGAACAAAAAATGTAAAAGATAATTGTATACGGGCGTTAAAAGCCTCACAGTTACAACGTATTTAAGATATAGTTGGTTACGTCATTCGTCCATTTAACACAGAGGAGCTTCTTAAATGCTTGAAACAGGACTTAATACATGCATAAAACCTAAAATATTCAAAAATTTAAATTAATGGAAATGACTAATTTTTGGCTAATTCAAGCAAAAATTTTATTTCTTTATTGAAAAATTTAAAACATTTTCTAATAATTTTTATGATATTTTCTACAAAATTTTTCTATGTGTGCATTTGCTAATTCACACCAATTGTGGGACGTTAATTCTCTCTTCAGCGCAAACTAACAAAGTTTGGCGCAGCAAACATTTTGTGATACCCACTCATGCAAGAAGCGCATCCATCGCCTCATCAGCATCACAAACGTTGAGCTGCTCCTCCAATTGTCGGCTGTCTGGTATAGAGGAAAAACTTTACCGTGAAGTTTTTCATAAATTTTTGCTTATTATGCAGTCGACAGAAAAAAAAAGTTAAAAAAAAGAAAACAGAATAAAGTAAGAGACAAAAAGTGCGGCATTAATAAACAAAACAAAAAAAAAATATTAAATAATTTTTTAGATTAAAATAGTTTGAAACAAAAAGTTTTTGCTGCATATTATTAATGTAACGCCTTTTATGGCATATTTTTTTTTTTTTTTTTTTTGCTACTTGTGCTTTTCATTCTGTATCGATACATTTATTTAAAAAATAATATTAAATTTTCTTGACGCATACTTTTTAAGAGCAGCCAATTGACAGAGCTGATTGGAAGCGATGTAATTTAAAAGTTTTATTCTCTAAGAGTAGATGAAACTAGTTTAAGACTACTTTAAAATGCGAAACAGAAAGTCAAAGTAAGAAAAATAAATGTTTTTATCTTTGATGAAATAGAATAAGTTTTGCTTTATTAACTGTGACGAGAGGCGAAAAGCAAAAAGCTTTTTTTTTACTGTGAAAGTTAAGACACGATACTGCTCTCTATACTTGCAAAATGTGTCATCAAAGTGGCTTTATTGCTCTACCATGATATAACCTTTTTATTAACCTAAATTGTATATCTTCAACTTTCTAAGAATCCTTAAAAAAAAATTCGACTTTGTCGAAGTGTGACATCAAGTCATCATTTATAATGTGATGACTTTAATATCACAACTAAAACATATCTTGTTTGTTTTCACATCTTATGACAGGAATTTGAAGTAGGCAATCATAAATCAAGTGATCAAAAATCATAATTCTTAATATTTTATATCCCTCTTCTTGCCCACCTGCATAATAAATGATTCCATTGATTTCGCCTGACGATGATTGGTGGTATGGGTGTCAAAACGACAATGAAATCGAAAGGAACAGAAAAATATAAAATAAATTTTTATATCTTGTGTAAATACAAACGAGCAGCCATTAAAGTCAAAAAAAAAAAAGGAAAAAACTGGAAAAAAAGACATTTCACAGCGACAGAAGGCTGCATCAAGTATGAAAACGACGGACTCCATCTTTATTTGTCATTATTATAAGTTGATAGGTGGGTGACGGTGATGGAAACCAGTGACAAATCCGACGAATTGTTTTTGAAAAGCTGTCAGTACGCAGAACAGGAGGCGTCATTCAAGCTAAGACGACATCATATAAAGTGAGCAAACTTCTTACAATAACAACATTAAAAACCACACAAAAAAAAATAAAAAAAAAACAGCAAATCTTCTGTGTAGCATATCAAAACGGAAATAAGTCAAAGACAGAAAAGTTTCCTCTAGGTCATGACACGAAAGTCGACAGCATCAGCCAACTTTAGTCGAAACAGACATTGAAGTCATCATAGGACTCAGTTGGAATGTCTGTGCAAACGTGATTGGAGTCGTTTTCCTTTTTAAATTCAAGTACGGATGACAAAGTGTCTTCATTTGTGTTCTTGCTCAAGCACCAAAAACGCTCTTCTTCTTCGTCTTCTTTTACCTTGGCATGGGAAGTGACAGTGCCAGTCGACAGCGACAGCCAATCTTTATGGCCAGCACTGGAGGGTTTTTTATATGCAAATTGAGTTATTTTAGATTAGATCCTCATCAAGTTCCTTAAGTCATTGTGCTTCAGCTGCTCCTCTAGCTTCTCTTCATTTTCTTTTTCTACTTCCCATGCATTACAAACATTTTTCTGCATATACAAATCGCAGCGGCATGTTGTGCGTGGGCGTCTACATAATATTAATTTTTACCAGCATTTGTTTGCGGCACATAGTCAGAGTAAATCAAATAAGCATAAAACACAAAACTTTGTTGCGTTTAAGTCATCATATTTAGCATTTTAATACACAGTGTATTTAAATACCAAATTACATTGTTTCACTTTTCATTTTATTGTCATAATTTTATTGTATAAATACTTGAAAAAGTTGAACATTAAGGCAAAGTGAAAACAATAACAAAAAATAACGAGCAATAAATGCCCCAAGTTAAGAGCACTTTAAAAGATGCATACGTAATCTGGTTAAAAAAATGCGTCCACTTTGGTTGTATTTCAGTTTTAGTTAAATACAAATAATTGTAATGTAAACATGAAATATTTTATTATAGTGCTTTTAGACATACAAATGGATTAAAATTATTTTACAGTTTCCAACACATTTGCTAAATCTTAGACACAGAAGTCATGAAAAGTTTGAAAATATAACTTACGTTTTATAATTTTAAACGTGAAACTTCTTGTGACTTGGGTGTTTAATAATGGAAATAACGGAAATGATAACAAAAACCAATATATCAGAGAGCAATGTTTACACTAGCAGTGTGTAACTTGGCAAGTAGCTTAACAACGGCGCACAGTTTAAAATAAGCGTCCATACTTACTTACCATACTTACTTACTTACTTACTTACTTACTTACTTACTTACTTAGGCCATAACAACCCGTGTTCGGGTTTCGGCCGACCTTATCAGCTCTCGCCAAGTGTCTCTGCTTTGCGCGCGCCTTCTCCAATCGGATACACCAAGTGCGGTTAGGGCTTCCTCGGCCTGGTACATCCATCGGAGGCATGGTCTCCCTCGTCATCGTTGACCAACAACCCTCGCCTCGAGCACCTTCTTCGGTGGAGTTTCGTCGTCCATACGATGGACATGAGCCAGCCAGCGTAGTCGCTGCACAGTTATACGCCGAACTACGTCAATGACTTCGTAGAGCTCCTACAGCTCGTGGTTCATTCGGGTGCAATAGTCATCGCCAACTCGAACAGGATCGAAGATTTTGCGAAGAACTTTTCTCTCAAACACCCCCAGAGCACCTGCGTCAGGTTGCGAAACTTCCATGCCTCAGCGCCATAAAGAAGCACAGGTAGAACGAGCGTCTTGAAGAGTGTTAGTTTTGTCGATCGAGAGAGGGCTCTGGAACTTTGTTGCTTACTGATCCCGTAGTAGCACCTCTTAGCAATTGTTGTTCTTCGCTTTATCTCCAGGCTGATTTCGTTGTTGGTATTAATGGCGGTGCCAAGGTATACAAACTCCTTGACTACTTCAAAGTTATAGCTGCCGGATGAAACGTGGGAGTCTAAACGCCGCGCTACCTTGATTGTAGACAGCATAGAATTTGTTTTACTCTCATTTATCGTCAAACCCCCTTTGATTCCTTTTCGATAGCGGCGAAGCAGCGGTAACATCTCTCTTGACTCTGCGGACAATATCAATATCATCAGCGTACGCAAGGAGCTGGACACCTTTATAGAAAATGGTGCCATTAAGATGCACACCGGCCTTTCGTACGATCCCCTCCATGATGATGTTGAAGAGATTGCAAAACAGTGGATCGCCTTGCCTAAAACCTCTCCTAAAACCGACATAGAGATGATGTGTGTCAATTTGATTTTCGTAGGTTTTCTCCAGGATTTGTCGTAGCGTGAAAATCTGGTCTATGGTGGACTTTTCAGGTCGAAAGCTACACTGTTAAGGTCCAATCAGTGTTTTTGTAATCGGCTTTAATCTTTCACACAGTACGCTTGAGAGAACCTTATATGCGATGGAAAAAAGACTGATACCTCTATAACTGGGCACAGTACGCTGAGGTTCCAATCGTCGGGCATGCTTTCCGCTAGACATATTCTGCTGATGAGCTGATGCATGTGCCTTATCAATTCATCGCCGCAGGTTTTAAGCAATTCAGCTGACACGCCGTCAGCACCCACTGTTTTACTGTTTTTGAGTCGTTGGATAGCAACTCGAACCTTTACATGGCTAGGTGGTGGTACTTCCACTCCGTCATCGTTGATTGGTGGCACTGAACTGCGCTCTCCATGGGCGGCATTGGTGGAATCGTCGCCAGTAAGTAAATTGGAGAAGTGCTATCTCCACAATCTAAGCACACACTGTGTATCCGTATTCAGATCTCCATTTTCGTCTCTACAAATGGATGCTCCGGGCTTGAAACCTTGGGTTAGACGCTTAACCTGTCGATAGAGTTCGCACGGCTCGCGTTGCAGCTGACTGCAGCGTTTTTCTATATGCGGCGTTTTTTACTGCTGTCGCGATGCGACACTCCTGATCGTACCATTGGTTCCGAGGTTGTGGGCGCCGGAAACCAATGACTTCTTCAGCGGCAGCGCGCATGGAGTGGGATATATGCGCCCAAAGTCCACCGGCGTCGTCGGGTCCAGAGGTTGGTGGGTTAAGCTTAACCGAGAGTTGAGCGGAGTAGGCCTCGGCAGTCCGTTGTAATTGCAGCTTAGCGACATCTAGCTTTCGTTGCATTCCTGTGCGTATGTTCTTCGCATTGCATAATCGCATGCGGATCTTGGCTGCAACAAGATAATGGTCGGAGTCAATGTACGCACAATGTACGCACATCTAGAACACTAGAGGCTTGCCTTCCATCGGTTACAAGATGGTCAATTTGGTTTCGCGTTTTTTGATCCGGGGACAGCCTTGTGGATGTCAAGGGGCTTAAATCTGGTGCTACTAACTACCATGTCTCGTGCCGCGGCGAAGTCGATCAGTCTTAGACCGTTGTTCGACGAGGTCTCGTGCAGACTGAACTGACCGACAGTGGGGCCAAAGATGCCTTCCCTTCCGACTTTCGCATTAAAATCGCCGAGGACTATTTCCACGTCATGAACCGGAAGGTGGCCATATACGTCCTCAAGACTAGCGTTGAAAGCGTCCTTGACGGCTTCGTCCTTTTCCTCCGTCGGGGCTTGCGCGTAAATAAGGCTGATGAAGAAAAATTTTGCCTTGATGCGGATCGTCGCCAATCTTTCGCTTACAGGTGTGAACCGGGAAACAAGGTGGCGTAGTTTCCGGCTAACGACGAATCCACATCCAAATTCGCGCCTCTCCGCATGGCAAATGTAGTAGATATCGCAGTGTGCTTGTTTAGAGCAGCCTTGCCCTTTCCATCGCATTTCCTGGATGGCGGTGATGTCAGATCTTATTGTTTTGAGGGCTTCCGCCAGTTGGATAATGGCACCTTCCCTATAATGGGACCAGACATTCCAGGTGCATATCCGTAAATCATTGTCCGTTTTTCGTTTGCGGTGGTCGTCAACGTAATTGGGTTTCTTATTCGAGGCTGATTTAGTTTTCATTCGGCAGTAGTAATGTGGCGGGACCCAAACCCTGCGCGCTTTTTACGTTTAAGGTCTATGGAGCGATCCGCCACTCAAATAAGCCGTCAAACTGACGGATGCCAGTTTGCCGTTGCATCCATGAGACGATTTCGACATGGATAATGCTGGCCTCGCCAGGTGGAGGCTGTCAGACACGTTGCCATGTGAAGGTTCGCCCCCTGTTCCCCTGCAAACATTATTCAGTGGAAAAAAAATTAATATAACAAATTTCAGATCACTTATATATGAAATATACATACATAGATAATTATTCTTGGTACTATATGCCAATAACAGTTCACAAAATATTAATCCATGGCTGTGAAATAATACAGCATTTAAATTTCCCGATCTGACTTTTAGCTGTAATCCGTTACATTATCGGAATGTAGTCATAAAATATCCAGAAAGTACAGGCTGTAACACACAAGAAAAAATACCAGGGAAAATTCGAATCGTGATCTTATTGTTTCACTTTTAATTAATTCTGACCCTTTCATTGCTTCGAATAGAAATATTTTCAAAAAGAAAGAAAACAGTGATATGAATGATTTGTTGCCATACATTGATATTGAGGAAGAAGAGACTGACTGGAATTTGCTGGCTGGAATTAATTTAAAAGATTTAGTGTCCAGTGACTCATTAGACTCATTAGACAACATAGGCGCCCATTGAATGTTTTATTTTAATATATTTTTATTTGAAGTATTTTTTTTAAATATCAATTTTATAGCTATCGTTTCACATTTATTTAAAAAAAAAATAATTAAAATATGTGAAAGCTGTTAACTGGTTTTTATTTCCCTTTAAAGATGACCCAATTTTTTGTAGCCTAATTTTTAAAGAAGAAATAAAGGTACTTGTGACATTTTTTATGGGATTCTTTTTTTGTATGGGAGCTTTGCGTGGTTATGATCCGATTTTATTAATTTTCACAAAATTTCTTAATCTTTACAAAAAACTGTCCATGCCAAATTTCACTACTCTATGACAACTCCTTATAGTTTTGGCCGCAGCTTATATGAAAGTGTTACACTGTGCAGTGCCTTCCAAGCCATAATCTTTTTTGGAGTTAAAGTTCTCTTTAGAAGCGTATACAGAGTAAAGCGAATTGGAACGGGAAGTAAGATCGATGCAGCATGTAACAAAGTTCGCCGCAGTCGGTAATGTGTGTGTTTTTAGTGATTTATGGTATTATTCGCGTATATATGCTTACACCAGGCGCGGATTCAGGGGAGGTTTTGGGGGTTAACCAAATATCGATAGCAAAAAAATAATCATTTAGTAATCAAATAGTCATTTTTTTATGGCAATCTTTGTGAATTCTGGAAAATATAGGAATTTGAAAAACATTCCACTTTTTACGCTGCATATTTTTGAAAAAAAATATGCTTTCCGATGGTAAAATATGCCAAAGTGAAATATAATATTCCACTCTGCTAACACTGCATGTGCTTACCTCCGGATTATTTCTTTATGATGCAAAAGTAATATCTAGAAGTTTCTGAAAAATATACTGATATTTAAACGTGCCTGAAGCGACCTCTCTATTGAACATTTAAAAAAAAAAATCCCAATCACTGTTTTTTAAGCACAGATTTTATAAAAACTGATAGGCACTTTATTTTACATTTCATTTCTTTAAAATGAGTCAATTAACATGAAAATTCGACTTAAATTTAAAGAGTTATGATTTTTTACTTTAAAAAAAAATTAAATTTTTTTCGTGTGTATTAAATTCACATTATATTAAATTAAATCGAAAAAATCCAATTTGATTCCAAAAATTCTGTGAAATGCCATGGAAATATTTTCTAAAACTATACCGAATACAGATACAAAAAAATGGTGCGATTACCTTTAATAATTTGGTCATTACGACAGTTTTTGCTAAAAGTATGCCTTTTTGGAAATATCGAGTTTGAGTATTTTTATGAAAAAAATTCCCAAAAACCCATACATAAAAATTTTGAAAAATTAATCCAAAATTAAATTAAAAATAGTTTTGAGCAATTTTAAGCAAAACATTAAAAAACCAAAAATCGGATAAAAAATAGCAGCTGAAACTTGAATTTTCTTTCAAAAACCCTTAAAGTGTCCTTTTCTAGCATTTCGAGCACAGAAAAAATCATAAACTCTGATAATTTAAGTCTCATTTTCATGTTTGATAACTCATTTTAAAGAAAAATTAAATAAAAAACGACGTGCGTACCAGTTTATAGAAAATTTGATTTAGAAAAAATATAATTGGGATTTTTTTGGAAAAACAGATTTTTAATGAAGAGGTTTAAAAACCATTTTTTTTTCTGAAAATTTCGCAATTTACTTTTTACATGTAAAGGTACAATCGAGGTCCATGCAAATTTTAAATTTGTTAAAAAAAATATTGCCATTCAGCTAAGGGCCACTCTATTCATATAGACATTAAAATTTTTAAAACCCCCCCAAATATTTTTCGGGATCCGCTCCTGGCTTACACATACATGAAAGTGCCCGAAAAAAATAGTTGCCACAGACTTAAAATGCACTTTCATCTATTTTTTGACGAATCCCAAAATAAATATGAAAAACCTCAAAAAACCATGTTTTTTGTAAAAAAATTGGCTAAAATAAACGGTCAGAAATAATAATACTAGAAAAGTTCTTTGAAAATAATTTAAGAGTGGAAGGGGGGATAAGGTTTATTCCCCCTTATTTAGGTAAAAATTTATTTTGGTTATTTTTTTCTTTTCTTTTGTTGGCACAGTTAATATTATTTATTTCTATAAATACCACATAATAAAGCAACACTTGAAGAATATTCTGTTATATTTTCATTAATTTTTATGAAGAAATGGGCCATTGACAGCGTATCTCTGCAGACTTCTCCCAAACAAACCCCAAAATGAATTTACTAGTTGATAAGTTTCTGCAGATAACGTCGAGTTTTTTATTGTTGGTTTTTCAATTTTCACTGCAAAAGTCAAAATACCAATTTTTCATCAAAAAAATGTAAAATTTTGCTACTTAAATTAGAATTAAAAATAAAGGTTGACATCATTGCCTCGTCATTTATGTAGAGCAAAAGTGTCAAAAATTGCAAAAGGATTGGTGCAGTAGATCAAGATAAAAACGCATTTAAAACTTTCCTGCAGCGTGACTTGCTTTCCTGATTTCCAGACTGGAGAGGCGGAGACTTACAACTCTATCTTCCGTTAGTTTTCCTCCAATTGACTTCAAATCCTCAAACAATAATCTTTAAAGGTAAATAAAATAAATAAAAAAGAAAATGAAAAGTAAAAGTAAATAATACCCCACTCCCGCTCCCCTTCCCCTTTAATTATTTGCCAGCGTGCTAAGGGTAATGCAGATTTTCATGAATTTGGTTTTTTTAAAGTGAAACCTCTTGAGCCCCGAACATAGTGAGGCAAGTGAGCACTGAGCAAAATGCTTTGCTTACAGCAGCACAACGCTCATATGCTTTAGTAAGAAGTAAGTAAGTAGAAAGAGAGCTATGCATTGTATATCTAGGGCAGTGGTGTTCATTCTACACCATAGACATTTTTGCGTCTGTGTTAGAGAGCTTTAAGCTTCTTCACCTGTTTTTACTAGTGAAGTGTAGCAAAGTAAACATTGCGCTTCATTAAAAGCATTCATTATAAATAAATATTTTGTCTGATCACTACCATGGCAGAATTATAAGGTAGGGCCGAATCGGAGAGGAATGAAGTAGAAAGCAGAATAAAGCGGGTTAGATGTCAAAATTAGCTGTTCATCGCGAGTTTCGTTATGCTCACGTTTCGCAGTTGTTTTTAGGTTAAAATTGTTACAGGTTTTTTTTTGCAATTTTAAGACTTTTTCACATTTTATAGATTTTATTACACTGTTTTTATAATATTTTCACTAAAATTATCTTAAATTTAACACACGCGAACGCACTGTTTGCAACTTGGAAACATAAAATATTTGCTTCATTTGCAATTTAAATGAAATTCGTCGTTTTGACAACAAACCAACCTTTTCATTATCCACTCTTCGTTGACGCGTGAGGGCACCAAGCGAATCGTCCCTACCTTATAATTCTGCCATGATCACTACCATAAATCATTTTGAACAATATTAAAAACACGAAAAATATATATTATTTTTGCATGCATTTATAAAACTTAGCAACGCAGTCTTCACCGCTTGAAGTGCCAAAGCGAACTGGGGTGATTTTTTATATGCGTGAGCTTTATATACGTGTGAAAGCACAAAAGCTTTTGTGCACATTTGGGCGCCTTTGAGCAACAAAGATCTAATACACGGTTTTTTACTTCACTTTGTAGTTTCGCAAAGGCAAAGCAAAAACAGCAGCACTAAAAAATGTTTGTATTGCTGCGTAATGCTTCGAAAGCATACACAAAAATTGTATTATGGCTCTGTATTTCATTTTGCTTTTCTTATGTATCGTAGCATGGTTGAATCATAAGATTGTCGCAAGGGAGAGAGCGAGTACCCATAATCGGCAAATCGAAGTTGACAGCTCATAGAAATCTGACAGCTCATAGATTTTATCTAACAAAAAATATATTATACGCATTTAAATCAAATATAAAGGTATCAAATAGCTGTATCTTAGCTATTTGACAAAACATCCCATCATTAATTCTTAGCTATTATAAATGCTATGAATTATTCTTGAATCAGTGAAAATCACTAAGCTCGGTTTAGAATGGAAATTTCTGGAATACACACAAAAAAATCTAAAATCCAGTTCACTAAAAAAGCCTATTAATTTTCAACTCGATTTTCCTCTCCTTGCACTGAGTTATTATATCATTTGAAATAAATAAATTAAAGTGAAAAGATTTAAGACCTGTTGTACATTTGCTGTTCATTTGTGAGCTTAAAAATAATACTGCAATCTAATAAAATTATTTTATTACCGAACTGACTTTTTAGCACTCCCTGTAAACCTAAGCAAAATTAAAATTTAACATATCTTGTATAAGGTTTCTTACTTATAAAGGTGAAAGCACCTTGACAACGCGGTTTTTATTACATAAAAACATTGAAAATTCATCCTTCTAGCCTTAATAGGATTTCTTATTTAAGTAAGCTATTTGTTAAGGAACCCAACAAACAAATACATAAACCAACTCCAATAAAAAGCACAAATAAGACTTTAACAAAGGGCCTTTAGAAGTTTTCACAACCATCAATTTGGAATTTGAATTCTATTCATTCACTATTATATAAGAATATTTGTCTGAACTTGAACTTAAATTCTGATTCTATTAATCATTAAAATATTCTACACTAAAATTTAAATAAAAAAAAAATATATTGACTTACCACGATTAATTGGCATTTACCCTAATTCAGCGCAACGTATAGTGATGTGTCTCGACATAAAAAGTAGGCAAAAAGTGAATAAAAAATCGATTGTGATGAAATTCCGTTCGGTTGTGTATTTTTGGTGCACTTAAGTTAAAAAATTAGGCCGTCTTTTTCTTCGGACTATAACCATTAATTAAGTTTCAGTTAATTGAGTTACTATGATCATCTTTATCTTTTATATAAATCAAATTAACACAGTGTACTAAAAAAAAAAATCAAAAAATTAGTCCAAGGAATGATTCTTTGATTCAATAAATCTCTGTTCATTGGTTCAAAGAATAAGGTCTTTGATTTAAGGGACATTTTATCTAATTTTTTTTTTTTTATGAATCACTTCATATATGTTTCAAGAATATCTAAATAGCTATTTTTCAAAATTTCACTTCTAACAATACTTTTTAGCCTGTTTTACGCGCGCCCTCAAGCGTGTTTTTTTGTTCTAAGGATGGCTTTATTATTCTCGCACTCCTCTCTTAGCTCTTTCAAATAGCTTATATTTTATGATATTTATTCTGTATTATAAAGTGTGTTTCATATATATAACGCCACTTCGAAATTTTAAATATTTTTGTAACGGCCAGTTTAAATAAAAGAGAATATTTTGCGAATTTGGTCATCTATGCACTACAATAATAGTGAGCAAGAGTGAAGTCTATTCTAATAACGGTACATTGCTTTTTGCTAAATATCACATATTTCCATATTTATAATGCCATTTCAAAATTTTTAATAAAAACGATTTTTATTGAATCGAATGAAACTTTTTTATAAAAAACTGCTCCATTGGCTCCAATAATATTGTAAATACGATTTGGCATACTTGCAATTAATTTTCTAATATTTATATTTGAATCAATTTTGCTCCATTCTTCGGGAATAACTGATTTCAGTTCTTCCACTTCGCCAAATGGTCTGTTATTTTTATACATCATCACATTCTCTTCACCAAAATTGAGTGGTGGTTCGCGGTGTATGTCTTCCCAATAATGCCGAAATCCATCCGGGTGATCAAGATTCCCTTTTTTCTCATCGGAAAAAATGACATGCAAATAATAAAACTCAACATTATTTAAAAGCTGACTGGTGGCCAATTTGTTCCGATGTTCCTGTTTGCAAATTCCAAGCGTGCTCTCTTATGTTTGCTAGTAAGAGCAGGAAAACATTTCATAAGTTCACTGTGGATATGTTTACTCTAATGTAGCACTCTCCATACCGTTGTTTGGAAAACTATTTCAGCAACAACACTCCACAACTCGTTTAAACTGTGGGTAGTGTTGCATTATTTTCCGCTGATTGCTGTCAGAGAGGATTTTTTTTTTAACCCGAACGTTTTTTGAGCCGTAATTTTGATGACCGTTAAAAAAAATTTTTAATCAGTCTATGGTTGCGATTAATTTTACGCCCAATTTCCTGAATTCCACAGCCTATTTCTTTAAGAATTTTTAGTTTTCCCTTTTCTTCGCTAGTAAGTTGGGTTCCACAAGGCATTTCAGTATAAATTTTATTCTATTGCTAAGGCCTTGAAAACTGAATACACAATCTTATTATTCTCTACACTTCAAACGCAGCAGAACGAATAATTGCAAGTGGCGTTATAAATATCAAACAGCATTTAAATTGATATTTAGTAATAACCAAAGTAGCGTTATTAGAATAGACTTCGCTCTTGCTCACTATTATTGTTGTGCATAGATGACTAAATCCTCAAACATTCTCTTTCGTTTAAACTGGCTGTTACAAAAATATTTCAAATTTCGAAGTGGCGTTATGTATATGAAACACACTTTATTATTGAGTACTCATATAATTTGTATACGAATGAACATCGACAAACGTCGCAGTACTGAATTGGCAAAAAAAAGAAAATCGGAACAGCAAAAAGAAAAAAGTCAGGTGCAAGCAGATTATGAGCCATAGGTTCATTTTAAATTCGCTACAAAACTCGGACGCTAATTCTTGATAGATTTCAAAATACTTAAATTTCTGCCTGCTATGCCAACCGTATAGTGGGCTTGGTACTATATCTTGCTTTACATCTTTAAGCGTGTTTGGAATGTGGCTGGTCATATTACAGTTCAGTATAATAACATCAGGCACAAATCCTGAAGTTGTCTTTAGCAGAGAGTTTTCTTTCACAACAGTTTCATACTGTTCTATTAAATTGTATACTTCACTATGTAAAAGGCCAATTCTACTCTCAAAATCGAGTTGCACTAATTTCTCTATAACAAATACGTTTTCTATATACATTTTATTGCGTGTATAATTTTCCGGTATTATAAGAACCTTTTTGTATTGATGTCTTTTAAAGTAGCTTTCTATCAATCTTGCTGCCATCGTTCTTGATTCTTCACTTAAGTTATTGAACCCCGCAGGAAATAAATTAGCGTCCACTGGGGCAATTTTGTAACCAGAAAAATATAAAATGGTAATGTAAGGCCGTTAAGTCCGTAAGCTTCGAACCAATTATTTATACTTTTTTCCAAATTTGGGTGAATTATGTTTTGCATCTGCACTTTTAATGTTATAAGGAAGGTATTATATTATAAGTTATAGTTAAACATATTTAGGCTTACTGTAAGCACCCGGGATCGCATACGACCAGTAAGCTAGAAAAAAAAAAATAATATTTCATTTTAATCAAAAAAGTTTTCGTTTTTTTTTTAAACCACTTCCTTACTTCTTCTACTTAACATTTCTGCAAACATACTTGGCCGATTTTTATGTTTATAAACTACATCTTTTTGTTACAAGCTTATCCAAACGATAAAAAAAAGATTACTTTAAAATTATTTTGAAACTTTAAACTCTTTTTTCTCGAAACAGTTTTTTTTTTTAATCGGTGTGCAAGATTGCGCAAAAACTATTATACCTATTTACTTCCAAATTGCTGAGAAATTAAAAAAATATATTTTTAATTAATATTATTTTTTTTTAAAACCTTAAAAAATTTTTGCGGCTCTTTGTCCCAAAACGTAGGCCTTTTTTTAATTTTAACTTTACGTAGCCGAAATTTTGTTTCTAATTAATTTTTTTTTTAGATAAGCCATTCTCGACATAACCTGCACGCCGTTTTGTCTATTATTTTTACTGCTTCATTTACGCACGTGTGACTCGAAAGTAACGTCACGAAAACAGAAAAAATTTTGTGTGTTAATTTTAATACTTATGTAAGACAATAAAAAAATATTTACTCAAATATCTCTAACAATTTTTTGGTAAATTTGGTAAAATATCTCTTAAGAGATCGTTTCTTAAAAAAACATTAGATATTGATTTTATGTGATTTTAACTATGTTACTTTCAAATTTGTGTAAACAATATAAGTCCTGTGCGAAGCCCAATTTCCGAATAAGCTTGTATAATAATTTTAATAAAATAGTTATATAATTTGCATAATAATTCTGTACAATCACCTAAAATTTGAATATATTTTTGAAATTGATTCCCCATTAGAAAAAAATTTTTATACAATAAAATAGATGATTGGATTGATTGAGTGGATGAAAATATTAAAACTATTTTTTCAATAAATTAAACCAATACACAATATTATTATATTTTATTGTCTCAAAGAACTGTTGAACGTTAAAGAAATTTTCTTATTGAATATAATTTGAATGGTTTTCGAAAAAAATCATATTTTGACTTTTAACAATTTTACGAACCCCCAACTAGGCTTCGGATAGGGCCAAAATCTTGTACACAAGCTGACACCAATAGTAGTATAAGATAGAAAAAAAAAATTAAATCTTAAGGATACAAATTGTTTTGGTTATTCTCTTCATGTGAAATGCCCCAATATGTGCACCATGTTCTTGATTTAAGCTTCAACCAGTCTGATATAAAAAAAAATGTATAATAAAAAATAATTTAAATATACAATAAAAAATTGTATACTAATTTTTTTAAGCTAAAAATTTTAAATATTTGGTTAGTACTAAACAAATTTGTACTAACTTATGCTTTTTAATTATTTTTGTTTTCATCATATATTGCTGTATTAGTGATAATTGGTGAGGATAATTTTTACCTATTGTGTTAGTCTTGCAATAATATTTAAAAAAAAAAAAATTAAAAATTCTTAATTTAAACCATTTTTTGAAAAAATTATATACAAAAATCTGAAAAATAGTTCTGAAAATATACAATAAAAGAATTTCATAAGCCCGGCTATTTTTTAATTAATCCTTTTGGTTATTTAAAAAAGGCGCATTCAAAAATAGTTGTAATAGTAAACGATAAAACTTGGAAAAAATTTGTAATTTTTTTACAGGAGCTTACATATTTTCTTATCAAAGTCCACTCTACCCCCTCCTACCCTGGGTAGCTACAAAGTCCTGGCTACGGGCCTGAATCAATTTTTCCAAAAATTGTTGCTATACTTTTTTCATAAAAGCACAATTCGCACACTATCTACAAAAGAGACTCAACTTTAAATTTTCCGGAGAAGCAAAAAACTCCAAAACTTTTCAAGAGACTCCATACAAAACAAAGAGACATAATAATTTTTTTTTAATTAAATAGTGAGAAGATGAGTGAACAATTTTGATAGTTCATGGAGGCAATCACTACAAATAGTTTGACATTAAAAAGTAAAAATTTGTAAATTTTGAGTTGTAACTGTTTTGTAGATAGAGTGCGAATTATTACCTTTCAAAAATATTCCAAGTACTTGGATATTTATGAAATCAAATTTGGGCACTATTGCCTATGACTCGCATTAGGACTGTGCAACGTGGCCTATCATCATCGCAGCCACAAAATGCTTCCCAATTTATTCTACTACGATATTTGTGTATGTTTACATAATGTAATATTTTTCCAAGAAAGAAAATAATATACATACATACTCTAGCCACTGAGCTAAAAGAAAAAAAAAACTGCTGACTTGTTTAGTTTGTCAAGTAAACATAGAACAGAAAATAGTTGAAACGTTGTGAAAATTGTTTAATGTACACAAAACAGATAAGTTACTGCTATGGTTTTATTTGTTCATAACAACTAAATTATATGTATTATGTAGCTCAGTCTGGGTAGAACCGGAAAGAATATAAAGGCAGGATAATATTGATGATGATGATGATGAGGGCGCACAGTGTTTCCTCTAGAAGGAGCTAGCTGAACAAAATTATTTTATTCGATTTGTGTATCTATCAAGTAAAAAAGAGACCGGGGCACAGACGCTGCTCTTTGACGGTATAGGTAAATTTAGGTATGTATGTTATTGGAACAACAGAACATTTTGTAATCTTCTTCTCTGGCTTTTTGGTTTTCAAAGAAAAAAATTATTTATTTTTTATCAATAATGATGTAAATATTCAAAACTAAACAAGGTAATATCCATTCAAAATTTGATTCCTCACTTGTAGAATCACTTCCTTCCTTCAATTCTTTTATTTAACTCTGACTCTAATTCAGTACTTGGTATTGTTATTAGTTATTGGTATTGTTACTATGGTTTGCTTTTGTCCTATATGAAGTCATCACAGGGTCTGTAGTTATCAAAAGCTTATGCAATATATCAGTGTTAGTCTTGGTTCTCGATTGCTTTTTAGAATGGTCCAATCTAAATTTGCGAGAGTCACAGTTACTCATTTTCTGAACCGAAGAAGAGTGAAGTCGACTTTCATGGGGGATATTAGCCAGTCCCCTTTTTGGTTACATCGCCAAGGACAGCAACTAAAATATGTGTCAGAACCTATGTTTCTCAACTTTTAATACGAATGAAGGCCGATGCAAGTTGTAGATTACATATAAGCTGGGTTAAGCTGGCATAAGCCAGACTAGTCTGATATCTTCACAGGTTGGTTCTTCACCAAAAATACTTTCTAATTAAAAAAACTGCTTGGGCTTATTGGAGCTATTGAAGATATTTTATGGAATTATTTAGAGTCGTTGTATGCTAGTCATTGATATAATCAGTAAGATGGATAAAATATCTTACGATTTAATGTAACGTTGACTAATTGCCAATACTAAATTTTGCCCTTAGAAAGTCTTTAAGCATGCATTCGGGTTTATAAGCTGATAATCTTCGACTATTGTCGTTTTTAAGGACATCTTAGAGTTCAATTCTGGAGATAGTAAGGCTTTTTCATGAAAGAAAATGAAATATTTTGAAAATCGGCAAGATCTAGCAGCTAAATTTTTTTATGGTCTATCTATAAAAGTGTAACTTAACAAAAAAAAACAATTTGCATGCGTACATATACATACAAATTTTTTGGCAGTCAATCAAATTGATAGCTCAATTTATCTTTTCTTATTTAAGCTACACTTTCTATCGCTAATTAAAATAATGCCTGGATATAACGTGTGGTCACTGAAAATCTGCACTAAGTAAAAATACAAATAAGCTCTTTAAGCAAAAGCTTTATTCAAACAAATTAATACTCAATTTTAATTTACTTATGTATACAACAATTAAAAAGTTTTAGTTATATTCGATAACTCCGTTGCGACGAATACGATCAATTCGCCTGCTGGTACTGCTTGCTAGGCGCTGTACAACGTTATTGTTAATTTTCTTCAGACAATACTTAATGCGACTAATAAGTTGGTCCACATTTTGGGCACACCAGTTGTTTTCAAAGACTCTGCTTTTCAAATAACTCCAAAAATCTTCGATTGGTCGCGCTTCGGGGATATTTGTGGGGTTGTACGAAATGTATGCGTTCCTCCTTTAAATATTCGATAACATTTTTCGCATAGTGAGAGCTTGTAAGATCCAGCCAGAAGACATAATTGCTATCTGCATATTTGGCTTTAATAAACGGTACCAAGCGTGACCTTAAGCAATTATTTAAGTACGTTTCTCCATTAATAGCGAAGCCAGATTTGCATATCAGTGCGGAACTTTATTATTTTGGGCTCATAGCTATCCATACCAAAACTGTGTGCTCAAACTTAGCTTTTGGTTTAAATTTTTTCATTTCATTAATTTTTCACAAACTCGCAATTGGAGAATTTTCGACAAAGTCGACCACACTTTGATTTGGCTGCTAAAATTTGTTGGGCCGATCGTTTTGGAATTGTTTTTTTTTTTCTATACCGGATTTCAGTCTTCTCTTTTAGTAATTTTTTGACGTATGACTTCGATATGTTAAATTTTCTGGCCGCAGTGCGCTGTGAAGCTTGGTCATTGTGGTCGAAAAATACCTTTATGGCCTTTAAACCGCTTTCTGTAATTTTAACGTTTTTTCGTTTAACATTTTTCTTTCTTTCTGCAGCCAGATTATTCTCAAAACGTTCCAAAATGGAATACAATGTTCCTTTTGATATATTTTCCTTAGGAAAATGATGTACTGTATACGATTTGCCCAACGATTTATTTTCTTGATAGAATCTGTACACGCGGTATCTCACTTCTAGTTCTTTTGAATCCATGTTCACAAAGCAAACGCAAGCGGACAACTGACAAATTTTGCATATGTAAGCCATAAGCAATGACGAATCTAACGGCATAAACGACGATCAACTACGATGTGCCAGTGTTGCATATTTTTGGATTAAATTTGCGCAGATTTTCAGCGACCACACGTTATTCAACAAATAATTTGATAGTAAATTATTCTACACACTTTCACAAAAGTTTTCCTTTACAAAAGGAGTTCGAAATTTAACAACTTTAATCAGCACACTTAATGCAAAAACTATTTGTGTTAAGTACACACACATCAATTATTACACATCAAGAATTAAGTATTTATATCAAGTACTCACACAAAAATAATTTAAAAAAACACAAATAGCTCCGTTTTTCAACAGTCGTTTTGTGTATATGGGATAATGTGAGAGCATTCAAACTTTTGGCATGGCTTTCTGTGTGTACTAGCTTTACTTCCAAGAAAAACAAAAATGAATTTTTTGCAATTTTTTTTTTTTTTGCTTTTGTCCTCCCAGATTGAGAAAATCTTACACTGTGCGCGGGATTCTTAATTATTAATTCTTAATTATGAATCCCAAAATCCCAATATTGCTTTTAAGTTCCGAAATTGCAAGCCCTAGCTAAGACAGTTACAAAATATTTACAATTTGTTACCCATACACAATCACTTTTGCAAGTGTCTGGCAAAAGAGTCTGTATCAGAGAACTGCACAAGCCTATTCATTTGCAATTTCAAGTACTTGCTAAATTTATGAATACAAGCTTGATAATTTTCATTCAAGTTCAAGTATACTTGAAATTAGTCAAGTCGACGTCAGCTTGTTGCCCGAATTTATAAACGCGTGATCTACGACACGAAGTAAAAACAAGCGGCAGCAGACTTGAAACGTACGTCATAGAGATAGAAAAGTTTGAATTTGTTTGTGAATTTTCAACTAACTCAACTTACTTGCTTAAGAAAAGAATAGTTAAAGAAAAATTTGTTGGGCCCAAGGGTGTTCCCAAATAAATAGTTTTAAAAATAGTTTGTGAAAAATATGGGTAGCTAATAAGGGTGGTCCTCAAAAATGTTTTCTTCGTGCTTTTTTTTTAATATTTTGTGCTGTAAATCGGGCCAATTATTTGGAATCTGGTGTGCTTCGACGTCCCCCCTAAATATCTGCAAAATGGGGGATTGATAGACCCCTCTATTTGTGCGTCTCAGAAATGCTTTCCCCCTTAGAAACCGCCAAAAATGATTAATTTTTACCTATTTTGCTTCCCCTTCGAGATATGGAACTTTATAATCTCAGAACATCATCTTCATAACATCAGAATCCAAATAATTGATCCAACTTAGATTGCAAAAAAGGGCAAAATCTGTCAAAATCACAAAAAAGTATTGTTACGGTCCACCCTAGTGTCCAAACTACTTTATATATTCTGACATGAGAATCGCAATCAGCGACCCCCAAGACAACAAGCTTTCCCAATTTGAACTATTTGAACTATTTGGATACTTGCAAGCTTATAAGCTTTTGCCGAACATATTAATTTTTTCAAGTATTTTCCCGAAAATTTCAAGCGCTTCAAGTTTTTGTGCGCAGCAGAGCAGTAAAGCTTGCGATTGATTAGTTTGAAACGAAGCTTGCTTTGCTTGGTTTTTTCAAGTTCAAACCAAGTGAATTTCTAAGTACTTGAAAAAGACTGATTTTTCAAGTACTTAATGCAGGTCTCTGGTCTGTATTAAGAATGGCAAAATCTGAGCTTTTTCCAATCCCGTGATTTTTGTGATTTAAAAATGCAATCCCGGGATTTTGCTTTTCCTAAGTTAGCAGAATTACAATGTACGAATTTGATATCATTCGTATTAGATGCTAATCATACAGTATTAGATGCTCCAAATGCACTCCAAATGTTGCCTGAGTTTTGTAAAAGTCTTTCCATATCTAGGTTTGGAATATCTTTTTTAATAACTTTTCTATTGATAAATTATATCAAAGAAGTACAACAGCATCCTTCGAAGTGAATCAAGTAATGACATAAGAAGAATAAGATTTTCAGTGCTTTCTGAGTTAATATTTTTGTCTTCACTAAGCCGGTAACAGTTTCATATTTACTAACGATGTTTTTGCATCCGTCAAGCACTATTCTATTGAGTCTGTCATATCTTGTATCTAGCGCCACTCGATGATGTCGTTACTTCGCTTCAACTCATCAGCAATGCTGTTGACTGTCATGTTAGCTTGAAAGACATTGATATAATCCTTTGATTTTTCAAACGTTGTCATAGTAGTTGCATAAAGCTGGAGAAACGTAATATTTTCTTTACAGTTTAAAAATAATTTGTATGCAAGTCACAGAGATGCAATCTCTGTGGTGCAAATTTTTTTTTTCTTTTTCTTTTGCTTTTTCGTTGAGCTAAATTGTGCAGCTTAAGGATAAAGCAAATTTTTTTAATATAAAAACTTTATTTCTATTATAACAGTAAATCCAGCACATTTGATTGTGATATAAAACACTTTTGCATCACTTAATCACACTGCTTACACCAAACTACCGCAACTTGTTCTTTATAGCTTGTTGTTGCCATTGTTGACAATTTATTTTGGTTTCTACTTCTCTATAACTAAGGGCGTCGCAGCATCACACTCTGGCGGTACTTATAATCTATTCACTTCTAGGCTAGGCTAAATGCCTACTTATCCCAACCATATTTTATGTGAAAACTCTGAGATTTGTTCTATCGCTTTCATCAGCTCCTTTTGTCGCTTAGCACGCAAATCAGTTGTTGACGCGACCAACAAAAAATGCTCTTGCTGCTTTGGAATGCGATGGTCTGGAGATAGGTTTGGATGAGAATAATTTTGTTGAGTTGGCAAAATTTGTTGTTTTTGAAGTGATTTGGTTTGTTCTTGATAGGTTCCGACGCAAGAAATCTTAAGGGGCTGTATTCAGTAATGAGGGGAAAGATGGGGGAGTTGTTATTGTTGCTTCATTGACTTGTTATCAATTTAACTAGCAAAATGTTGAGAAGCTATTGAGCAGTTTTTTCTAAGTTAAATTGAACTTTGATGTATTACATCTATACAGTCAACTTCGTCTTGGTTCAAAATGGGAATGTAAACTCCGAAGCGAATCTGACGAGAAGATAATCTGTTTCGTCCTATAATTACGTTCTATATTCTAACATTATGGATTGCTCCAATTCTTCTATTTCATTCTATTATTGATTCGTCTTCAGACAGAGGCTACAAAAAGGACAAAGAAGGAGAGTAAATAAGGCTGGTTTTCGCCACCCTCTTTAATTTTTTTGTCTTAAAATGTTTTGCCTGTTTAATAAATTGTTGAAGAATATTAAAGAAATAGAATAATGTACTTTTCTATCCTTGATTCATTTCCATTTTCATAGCTCGAAAATCCGTAAAAACATGTTTTTTAAGCATTGCCTCAATATCTATTGGCTACCTTTAAATCTCCAAAGATATGTCACAATCCTGACAATATCTAAAGGAGGTATCTGAGCATAATTCTGTTTAAAAAGTTGCTCTGAAACCATACCCCACTTCACTACTTAGAAATCAACAGCATGCATTAATTTGACCTAAACTTCCTCTAATAAAAATAAGTAAAGTTTCAAAAATTTTATATTGTAATTTTAATAGATTACTCCTCTAAAAAATTGTATGCAAATATATATAAATAATTTGTAATTCTTTAACCTCTAAAGTTTATACTTTCCCCTCAAACAAATGGTCCTCCATTGACTTATTAATTAATAAACCCTTTAGCCCCTAAAATATCAAAAATAGGGAGCTACTCGATCTATAAAGGTTCTTAGATGCAGTGTTTTATACGAATATTTATAACTATTGAACCGTCATAGCCGCATTAAATTTAATTTTCTTATAAATAATAAACCAGGATTTATAAAATAATGAAAATATTTTTTAAGAAAATCTAAAATTTTTTAAAACCCGAAGGCTCTACTCCGTCTATCGTAAATTCCACATTCAGGGAAATTAAAGAAATTAAAGAAATACGGAAAATTAGAGCTTTGAGATAAGACTCCCTATTAATATACCTGACATTTCTACTATAAAAATTTTTTATTTATAGAATTTCTTTTTATTTTTTAAGATTTACTCATTTTTTTCTGCATATTGAATCTGCATATAAAAAGGGTCTGCAATCAAAATAAATAGTGCTAATCTATTAAGATAATATACTAAGGTAACCAACGTTTAAAATAATCGAGTTTTTTGTAGTTTTTAATCGCTCGACCCTATTATGTTCACTACTTATCTGCGAATAGCCCTGTATTTCGAAAAATTCTACAATTTACCTAGGCTATAAAATTAATTTAACTAGCCATTGAATTTTCAATGAAACTATAGCTTACAATTATTGTCAATATTGATTAGAATTCGTTGAAGTGAAGAATTCGTTAAAAAATTCCTTTTAACTTGAAAGATTTGTATATTGTAATTCGCCCCATCTCTTTAACTTTTGGATTTATCTGCACTACTTAGGGCTCGTTTATAGTGCCGACTTGTTGCCGTGCCGGACCGAGCTGGAAACGCGTCATGCTTTACTCAGCTGGTAGTGTGTATAGTGCGCGCTTGCAGCCGCTGACTTGTTGCAGCTGGTTTTTACTATTTTGGGTTTGTTTGCAATTATTACGTTTTTTTTTGTTTTTTTTTTTATTTTTGCAATCGAAGCATCACAAAAGTCATGTGAGTTCGTGTAAATTTTTTGCTTTCCTCAAACCAGCAGACAACAAGTGAAAATACAAAATTGCGAAAAAACACTGCTGAAACGCACTTTCAGCCACTTTAAGTCGCGTCAAGTGTTCCATGTTTAGACTTTTTTGCAATTGTTTTCTAATGTTTTTAATTGCGATGTTGCTGCTATTGTTGTTTGTTTATTTTAATCACAAAATAAACGACAAAAAAACACGCACGATAAAAATTCCGTGTGTTTCGAATTTTAATTCGAATTATAATTCGAGGGATTTACATTGTCGGAGCGTTGCTGCGACAGAAAGAAAAAAAAAATGTGGATGGCATTGTTGTTTGCTCGTGTAGAAAATATCAAAGTTACTGTTGCTGTGTGTATTTTGTTGCTATTTTCTCGTGGCGCACACTCGATGTGTTGGCTAGTTTTTTTTTGGTCCTTAATATTTTTCATCGTCATCGAAGATCAAATTACTTTAACGAATATGTTTTAGTAACTGTTTGTGTTGTTGTTGGCATTAATATATATGCAGCATTTAAATATATATATGCATATCAGTTGCTTTCGTTTTTGTTGCTGTTTTTTTTATGCACATTCATTTTTCAATCCTTTTTTCGGCGCATTGACACAAAAGGAATAAAAAAAAACTGCATTCGTGTTATCGTGCGTTCTTTCTACACACATGCTTTTGCACACAAGAAAAAACGAAGAAAAGGCGCAACCGCAAAACAACAAAACAAAATTTGTATATATTTGATTGGAGTTCTTTTTTGTTGTTGCTTAGATTGTTTTGCTTTTTCTTTTTTACCTTTTTTAATGAAACAAATAAGTGAGAAATGTGTAAAATTAAACAAAACACATGCTAGCCGTGCGAGCGAGCGAGAAAGCAGCAATTGTCACGCTGGATACTAATGCACAAGTGGCTTACAGCTGCTTGTTCGGCTGGCACTATACGCACTTTGAACTTGTTTGTATGTGCAGCGTTTTCCAGCTTTTCCTCTCGGTTCGGTCTGGCACGGCAACAAGACGCCACTATAAACGCGCCCTTAGTCACGACTTCACAAATTTCTCTAGAAAATGTCTATTTCCAAAGATAAAGCTTTTTGAAGAGTGAACAACTTCTTTGAAGAATCTACAGATAATCATGTCTGTATTTTATATACCACGCTTCATTTTGAATCCATAGATTCAAAAATTTTTCCGCTCTATTTGCAACTGTAATTCATAAAAGATCAACTGAAATTAAGAAAATCGGTTTGAAATTCAGAACGCATCAATTGAAATTGAGAAATTCTATTTGAAATTCAAAAAATACCACTTGAAATACAAAAATTCCATTTAAAATTCAGAAAGATTCATTGAAATTGAGAAATTCCATTTGAAATCGGAAAAAATCTATTGAAATCCATAGTTCCATTTCAAATTCAGAATATATAAATTGAAATTCAGAAAAGATCAATTGAGATTCAGAAAATATCAAATGAAATTCAGAAAAATTAATTGGAATGCAGAATAAATTATCATTATAACTTAATGATTAATGACCCAAAACCATAACCATGGCATTGCCATACAGCTCTGAGACCTATGGTAATTATAGCGATTAACTAAAAAATTCAATTTTACTTGTTAAATAATTTTGAATTATTTAAATTCATATCAACATATGTTAGTTCATCTTTATATTAAAAAATTAAAAATAAAGCATATAATGATTATATGATAATAGTAATTGCAATGATAATGGTAATGGGAATGGGAATGGTAACGGGAATGGCAATGGTTAAGATAATGATAATGACAATTATTATGGTACGATAATGGTTATTTTTGAGATACAAGGTAAATTTGAATTTTAAGATTCATTTTCTCTAAATTTCAATAAATTTTTTCTAAATTTCAACTGATTTTTCCCGAATTTCAATTGATGTTTTCCGAAATTCAAATCGAATTTCATTAACTGCCATTTTCTGATTTTTAAATAGAATTCTGAATTTAAATTGATCTATTCTTAATTTCAAATGGAAATTCTGAACTTCGAATAGAATTTCTGAATTTTATTTAATCATTTCTGAATTTCAAATGGAAATTCTGAACTTCAATTGATCTTTTCTGAATTTGAAATGGTGCTCTTAATATTTATTGATGTTTTCTGAATTTCAAATACAATTTTTTATTTCAGTTGATGTTTTCTTCACTTCACTTCAACTTTAATTGATATTTTCTGAATTTTAGTTGTTTGTTTCTAAATTTGAAATGGAATTCTAAGCTGCAATTGATATTTTCTGAATTTCAATTGCTATTTTCTGAGTTTTAAATGGAGTTTTCGAATTTTAATTAATTTTTACTGAATTTCAAATCGAAATTCTGAATTTTGATTAATTTTTTCTGAATATGAAATGGAATTCTAAATTTTAACTGATTTTTTCTGAATATCAAATGAATTTCTGAATTTTAATTGTTTTTTTCTGAATTTCAATTGATCATTTCTGAGTTTCAGTTGGTATTTTCAGAATTTCAAATGGAGTTTTGAATTTCAGTTGATCTTTTCTGAATTTCATTTGACATTTTCTGAATATCAAATAGAATTTTATTTTATTTTTTCTGAATTCCTAGTGCAATTTCTAAATTTCAATTGACATTTTCTGAATTTCAAATGGAATTCTGAATTTCAATTGATCTATTCTGAATTTCAGTTATTATTTCCTAAATTCGAAATGGAATCCTGAATTTTAGTTGATCTTTTCTGAATTTCATTTTAAATTTTCTGAATTTCAAATAGAATTTTTGAATTTTATATGATCTTTTTTGAATTTTTAATGGAATTTCTAAATTTGCATTATTGTTTTCTGAATTTCAAATATAATTTTGAATTTCAATTGATATTTTTTGAATTTCAAATAGAATTTCTGAATTTTCATAGATCTTTTATGAATTTTAAATAGAAATTCTGAGCTTCAATTGATTTTTTCTGAATATGAAACGGTATTCATAGTTTTAATTGATGTTTCCCGAATTTCAAATGGAATTCTGAATTTCAATAGATATTTTCTGAATTTCAATTGATATTTACTGAATTTCAATTGATATTTTTTGAATTTTAATTGATATATACTGCATTTCAATTGATATTTTCTGAATTTCTGAAAAAATTTCTGGTTTTCAATTAATCATTTATGAATTTCAAATAAAATTCTGCATTTCAATTGTTTTTTTTTTTTAGTTTCAATTGATATTTTCTGAATTACAATTGGAAATGTTGTAGAAAGAATTGCCTTTTATTGATTTCATAAATATTTTTGATCTATCTTAAGAATTAAAAGTTTTTTCAATAAAACCTGAAGAGTATTGTATCAGGATCTCATACCAGGATCCCTGATGGCTCAATTTCTTTGATTCGCTTCATTTATCTCCAGCCTGGGCAATGCCTTTGAGTTTGGATGTCATACCTATATACTCAATAACAACACCGAGAAAATTTAACGCCTTAACATCAAAGCAAAAAATTTCTTGTAAAACTGTAACCAAAATATCTTTACCACAATGAAAAAATCGTTGCAATAATGATTTATCCTTTAACTATGCAAGTGAAGACTGAAGTTCTTTGAAGCTAAATCAATGAAACAATATTTGCCGTGAAGATAAAATATTTACTATAACGATTTAATTCTTTGTTAATAAGGAATTGAAAAAAGTATGTGAAATCAAAAACTTTTCTTTGTTTTTTTGAGAATAAGCTTCATTGTTTCAAAGACAAAGTCTGTTAATTTAAGGAATTTTTTTTTCAAAATCATATCTGTACACGAAGAATAAGAAAATGTGAAAATATTACTTCAATATAAATGAAGAAACTAGGCGCCTAAGATTCAATCTAAAACCGTCTTTAGCGCAGGTAACTTGGATTTATTAAAATAAAAGTATTTTAGAAAGCCTTCAAAAGGTATTAGTAGTAAGATATTTCTTGAGAAAAATCAAACAAGAACTAGAGTTGTGAAGAGTATTTGTGGGCTCTCAATGCAAATTCAAATTTTTTTATTTCAAAATAATTAAACGTTTTTTTTTTAAAAAAAAACACAGGTGCGTCGTTGGACACACGAGAGAAGCGAAGCTTTTTCGCAGTTACATAGATTTGATAGCTTAATAATTTTTTCTTTTTAATAAATTAACTTTTAAATTCAAAAACTTAAAATAACATAAAATAATTACATATATACAGAAAACATATTTACTGCTTAGTTTTTTATTGTTGAATGTCAAATTTCCACGCCAATTACATATACGGGCATATAATGCCAGCGACTCTCCATTTTAACTCTCAACACATGGTTGTGAACTTGGCTGCACTGACTCATGCATGCGTTTGTTAATTCTATATTTATTGATATACATTTTTTTGACACTTAAAACATAGAGTGTAAATTATTATCTAGAGATTGCATCAACTCTGCTAAATCTCTGGCATGTGTTAACAGAGTTATTTTACTTTAAAACGTAAAGAAAAAAAACTCTGTTAACCTCTGTTAACACATGCCAGAGATTTAGCAGAGTTGATGCAATCTCTAGATAATAATATATACTCTATGCCAACAGCACCACAAACGCATTCACAATACAAACAAACTGATGCTGGAGACACCTTATGGCAAATAAAAGCAAATTTTTGATAGTTGTAGCATAGCAAATACACAATCCTCTATCTATTGAAAGATGGTGACGATCTACTGCAGCATAGCTTCTGTTATAATTAGCATTGAATTAACAACTGCTTCTAACAAGTCTTTGTGGCCTAGTGGATTGTGCATTGGACTCTCGTGTAAAAGGACGTGGGTTCGATCTCCACGGGCAGGCCAAAAAATATTTTTAGTATTTAATATTAAAGTATTAAATTTCCTTGTTGTAATAATAAGCCATAGCAACAAAGAAACCATAAAATTTCCAAGAAAAAATCTGTCGAAAATTTTTCAAATTTCACTCCAAGCAAATCACAGAACGAGGAGTAAAAAGCTTCGCTTCAAAATATATATTTGTGGCTCTGCATTATCAAAATTAATCCCAAAATGGTTACAGTATCAATTAAGATAAACTTATGAGGAGATCGATGTAGTTGTATTTTTCAGTAAGGCCTGTGTGTAGGGGTATCACTATGGACCCATTTGATCTAAGTGAGCTGATGTATTTATCGAAAATTTCTACACCAATTACCTCAATGTTCCCTTTACCGTTAATTTACAAAAATGCATTTCTTTGGAATAGTAGAATGTAGAAATTTAAAATAATTTTTGTGAATGAATAAAGGCTACAAAATAATAGTAAGCCTGTATCACCAAAATACCTCAGGATGTCCCTGACTGGAACCATCTGATGAGTTAAGAATTAACTTGAAGAATCTATAGAGTTTCGTATAATATGGATTGCCTTACTTCTTTGACTTCCTTCAATCGATTCTCACCATTATCCGCACCCTTAAAAATATCTCTGGAAAGAGTCTACGTTGTATTTTGATACCATAAATACTCTGAAAATATCTAAAGAATCAAATAGTTGTAAGTTTCTTCAAAAACTCTCCTATCCGCTCCTTTTTCAGCTCCAGGAGTTAGACGTAAACTTAAAAATTACTCCAGCTTGTTATTGCAACCCCGTAGATACTGCAATCTTTACTGCTTGTTATTCCAACCCCGTAAATATTGCTGTCTTATCCATAAATTCAAATATTTGTTTCAAAAGTCCAAATAAAATCTAAGTATTAGTTTAGAAAAGTCCAGAATTCTCATTATAAGCTCTCAGAATCGTCAGATATATCTCGGCTTTCGTGGCAGAGTTCGTCTACCCGATCATACAGGATTTTCAACTGTACGTTCTAAAATAATCAATCGCCTCATATATGAACTGATGGATAACGTTCAAAAATTTTATCATAACCGCTACTCTACAACTCAAATCAAGTGAGACTCACAAAACAAACGCTACAAAGAGCGATACAATAGAATGTTGTGGTCTATATGTGTTTCTGTGTTTGTGTTAATGCTTGTGACAAGCTTCTGACTGCCGTAACCTACGCCTGGTTAATAAACATTCCACAAAATCCAAAGGTTTGCACAGGTTATGCATGTGTCGCAAAAAAAAAAGCAACCTTTGCAGTGTGCAAAATTCCATAACGTAATTCTAGGCAGACAGATTTTCAGAGATGAATGAAGAATGTGTGTATTCAAAGCAACTACAACTACTGCCACTAGGCTACAACACTTTCTATAACTATACATCTATCTAACAACTCCTGACCTCCCTCCCGCCATCGCTCAACCATAAACCTGCAGCACCTGCTTCAGCTGCATTCGTTTTTTAGTTCGTTTCATTCATCTTCTTCGTTCATCATGAGTGAACTAGCGACATTTTTGCGAATTTATTGCTTGTCTCTTGTGTGGCATGTGATTGCATATATGTATGTTTGAACCTCTAGTATGTGCGCTTGCTTGTAAGCTCCTGTATGACACAAAGAAACCTCAACCTCATCCATGCGCTCCGCATTATGCCGTGGTTCTTACTTTGCTTGTGTGTGCCAAGAATGTTTTTCATTCATTGCTTTGTTGACGTTTCGAAGGATTCTCAACTCTTCAACTTGGTGAGCAAATTTTTGCATTTTTTTTTTATTTTTTCGTTCTTTGTTTTCTTTTTTTATTATTGTCGTCGTTTGTCCTTTCGAACATTTTTGTGAATTATTAAAAGTGTCGCCTGGCAGAGTCAACTTTTGTTCTAAATTGCATTTTTTAAATATTCCAAATGTTACCGTGTTCAAATCGGCTTCCATTGTGAACAACCAGGCGCACAGTTATAGAGAAGTTCAGAGAAAACACTTGGAGAAAAGAAAAACTTTGAACAATTATAGTTTAAATATTTAAAATTGCTGAATATCTTACATTGACATAAAGATTCCTTGGTCTCGCTATTTGGAGCAACAGCAGTGGTTACTTACACAGTAAGAAAACATAAGATAAGCATGAGCTAATTGTGCTTTTTAAATAAATAATGATTTATATACCCCAACCCGTACTGCTTAAAGGGTATATTAAGTTTGTCACAACATTTGTAATGCCCATAAAAAGGAGTGGAAGGTATAGAATAGTTTATAAATTCTTGATCAGCATCACCTGCAGGATCTATTTAGCCGTGTTTGTCTATCTGTGGCACGTCATAGGTGGCACGTTTGTTCAAGTGTCTGTGTTTCCGTCGGTCAACCGTTCAGTCTATGATCACCAGGGATTTTGATGCCCTAAAACATCCAAAAATGACCTGAAAAAATGACTTAATGTCTTAAAAAAGCCCTTTAAGATCCATAAAAATGCCCTTAAATTTAAAATAAAAAATTAATAAATATGTTTTGAATTGTTTTTAACTAAAATGTTTGAAACTTTAACTTGAAATTAATGAATATATTTTTAATGGTTTTTTTTTTGCATAACTTTGCAATAAATTAAAATGTACATTTTTAAATTATCAAAATTAAGCAGCTATCTATTAGCTCGTGGTTTAGATTGAAAAAAAAAAACATTTTTTTTAAATTTGAAAATTAAAAATTATATATTTATAAAATGAAGTTATATAATTTTATTAAGTGTTTGAGTCTCTGCAACTGCTTTGGCTTGACGGCTTTCAAAAGTATCTACGAAATATTCTACTGCCTTATAATCGCTAAATCGTCTAAAAATGATGTAAAAATCAATAAAAATGACTCAAAAAATTACCTAAAACTATGGAAAAAGACCTGAAAACCAGAAAATGAAAAAAACTATGGAAAATGCCCTAAAAATGTTGCCAGGCCTCGGTACCTGGGGACTATAAACGGTATTTTTGCATCATCAGAAAATGCCTATTTAGAGCAGAAAAAAGTTGACATGTCAATAAAATCCGAGCCCTGATGATCACGATTAAAGCAATTGTAATATTAAAACTATCGTTATGAAATTCTAAATATAAACTTCTAAAATCGCATCGAAACCACTGCAGGTTGTTCCATACAAAGTTATTTTATTTATAAGGGAAAAATGAATTAAATTTTCACAAAAATTAAAATCAGGTGAAGTTGAAAGAGCCTTTAAGGCCTTAGTTAGCATAGTAGAATGATCCAATATAGTTCAAATGAAGGCCTCTCTCGCACAGAAACTTTCGTCCTTATGAACAAAAAACTGGGACAGTCGATTATCATAAACTTCTCTTGAGGCGAGTGTCTTAAGAGCAAAATCATAAACAGGAACTTAGCACAAGGTACGGACTATAAGGTGTATGCATAGGTACAGGTAGTTTCATACCAAGTGTCAGATTTACTGTCAGGCTTAAAAGTACTTTCATAGTGAACAGCTGTGTTTGGTAAAATTTGAAATAAGTTTCGTGTTTGTAAATAGCCGTAAGTGCATTTCTTTTATGCGGTCCATACACACTGCAACCAAAGCAAAGCTG
Organism: Coremacera marginata; assembly: GCA_914767935.1. Lineage (NCBI taxonomy): Eukaryota > Metazoa > Arthropoda > Insecta > Diptera > Sciomyzidae > Coremacera > Coremacera marginata. The sequence goes on from OU612045.1 coordinate 146,551,274, forward strand.
GAAGTGTAACCTGGAAGTTTTTGACGTTTATCAGAATGAAGTAGCAGCGTGTGTGTCGAAGTTACGCAACTCATTGACGGTTGCAACTCAGGTTACGCCAATATTAAAATCATTTAATATTTTGGTCGAAGGCAAGGCTGGTTACTGCAACCATCGCAGCGTGTGTGGCTAAATTTGTGAAAATATCGCTTTCAGGTTACATTTCCAGCTTTGTTTTGGTCGCAGCGTGTATGGGCAGCATTAGTGTCTAATTTATTATATGTAAGGCTTACTATATCTGTCCTTTTCGTTCTTAGAGATATGTTTGTAACAAGTCCTTACCTGTTTAGGTTTAAAAAGAACAAAATGCAACGGCAAATGAAAATTATCAGGTTTTGGGACCAGATATTGGAATACTTGCAACGAACACACAACGATGCACAATGGGCCAGAAACCCAAAGTCGCGGCAACAATCATTTGCAGGTGAGCTAGCTTCATCGAATTTGGCTTACACCCCCTTTTTCCAAAGGCTGCCCTCCAAAGGGGGTTTTAAAAAAAATTGTAGTTACTTATTATTGCCTAAGCTTGCTTCAAGAAGTTCAGTCGCCTTAAAACCTATTTTCATAAAGTAATGAGCGAACCCCGCCCCTTTTTCCATGGGGTAACCACAAAAAAGTTGTGTTATCAAAAATTCGAATTTTTCTCTTATAATCTATGACTAAGCTATCGTCATAGAGCTGGCCCCAAAGGCTTCAAATCAAATTTATTTTTCTATTTATTTATATTTTCAGACAATTACAAAACACATAATAGGTAATTCAAAATAGATTAATAAATGTTTTCTTTATTTTTAATATTTCTATTTGAAACTGAAACAAACGCCAGACTTCAACTTCGAAATTCAATCTGAAAAGAAGGAGAATGAAAGAAATATATTTTGATGGTCGAGTCAGCGAAATAGCTAGCTTATTTAAGACGAACTCAATATTGTGAGATGTTCTCGTAGATAAGGTACAATATCTTTGTATTGTCATTTTGTTGTGATGCTATTTCAGAGGCCAGTTCCCTTTTATTTCTCGAACTGCTCTCATCGTAGCTAAATTTTGGTCGCCCGACAGTTTTGTCGCGCCTGGATGTTCCTTTTGTATTTTACCCATTTTTGGATTATGTAGTTTCACAAATTTTAAAATTTATCTCATATTAATGCTTTCAGTTCGTTATCAACTTCATATCCTATCTTCCTTTCTTTCACGTCTTGTTTGATTTGCACCCATACATCGAAAATTTCGGCATTTTTGCACATGATTTTCTAGGAAAACATAAAATGCTCGTTTTTACGCAGGTTTCAGCAGAAGATATTAGCATGACATAAAAACTGGGTTTTCCACAATTAACTACACTTATAAAACTGTAGTAACAATATAACAAAAAAGTTATACTCCACGAAAGACGATGAAATATACTAATATTTTCACAAAAACAGCACCTACTTTTTATTGAAACGTGTTAATTTCAACTCAAAGTAAATACCTCTAATGATCGAAACCATATTTTTAAATAAAAACTTAAAAGGCAAGTATTTTTTGTAAAAATATTTTTACTTTTTTGATATTTTAATGCATAAAAACTGAAAAAATTACTTTAAAAAATTTGTAAACATTAAAGCTGTGTAACCACAAACAGAGTTGCCAGCTACCAACATTTTTGCATTCTTTCCTCGAATATATTGGTATACCATGGTGTTCGTTTAAAATATTTGAGAAAAATGAAACTTTAAAAATTATTTCTTGCCGCAAAAAATTAAAGTTTTCCTATAGTGCGATGGTTTACCAATTTCCGAGAAGGCAATTTTAGATTGGGCAATGAACGACGTGGCCAACAAAGTAATAGTGTCGATATCAAAACCAACCATTGGTCGCCGAATCACAACAAATGGGAAAGTTAAAAACTCAATAGATGGGTAGCCTCTTCATTGCTAATGCGACATAAGGTGGAACCGTTTTTGAAGAGAATTGTCACTTGTGGCGAAGGTGACGAAAAATGGATCCTATATGAAAATACGAAACGTTCAGGGCCATGGTTGGATCGCGAAGAAGCTCCCAGCCACCAGGCAAGAGTGGAACTACACCCTAAGAAGGTCATGGCGACTGTTTGGTGAATTTCTGAATGCACCGATCACTATTCTGTTTGGAATCCTGGCGAAACTATAACTGTGGAGTCCTCCTGTGCACAATTGAACGAAAGTCACGCGAAATTAGCGTGGACCAATTCTGTTACACAATAACGCACTACCGCATATATCCCGTTTGACCGTGCAAAAATTACAGGAGTGGCAGTACGAAGTTTTGGTTCAACCTCCATATTCTCCAAACCTGTCACCAACAGACTCGGGAAGTCCTTACCTGTCACCAACAGAAGTCTGGAAATAATTTACAAGAACAGTGCTACTCTAACTACAAAGCTGTAATTGCGTCTTTTGAAGAATTTTTTTAGCAAAATAGTACGGGTTTTTTTAAAATGGAACTTTTAATTTATCCACACGTTGGCATCGCACCATAGATATAAACGTTAAATATTTTCAGGAATTTCAAACACGTTTCGTTTGAAACTATCCGAGTTTTTCTTAACTCTTTAAAATCTGACATTTGGTATAAAACTGCCTGATACGTCCTAACCAAGCTCCAGGAGGCGTTGTCTTGATGGATCACAATTCCTTTAGTAATGTCTAAACCTGGCCGTTTTTGGGTGATTGCTTCTTTCAGGCGAAAGAAATTGTTGACAGTACAAGTACGAGTTAAGAGTTTAGCCGTAAGGGAGCCGTTCATAGTAGATGATTCACTACCACCAACACAGCAAAACCTTACTTACCGTCAATCCTTACCTCAATTTGACCGCGACCGTTTCCGCTTGACGTTGCTGTAAGTCACCCACTTTTTATCACTAGCCGCTATCCACTTCAGAAATGCGTCATATTCTTTCAGATAGATATTCGGTCCATGAGGTTTTTTTGCGTTAACTCGAGGAAACCAAAATGCGCGTGATAGTTTGTAACGGAATTAAGACCAGTTTTGCCTTGATCGAAGAAAAACTGTAAAATATAGCGTACGTGCCCTTAAACAAAACTGAATCAGCAATCACAAAACTGAAAAATTTTTTAAATACAAAATCTTATCTTTCTAACGCCATCTACCGTAACCCCATAGCACTTTTATAATGCAAGATACAGATTACTTAAGCCATATATTTATAGGAAAAATAATGAATTTCTCCTTACTACACCATAATGACCTGATATTATGCAAATAAACTTTGATTGGCAATATATATTAACTCTAAGCTGCTTAAGTAATTGTTTTTATCGTATCCGTTAACTCCCCGATCGTCTCCAATTAGGAGTGAGGTTTCACTGTGGGAAGAATTGTACTATAGTAAGGCATCACACTTGCCTTTGTACATTTTATCTTAGAGTATGGCCGCAGTGTTAATTCTCTGTTGCAGCTGAAAAAGGCGTCTTAATAAACAATTACTATTAAAAAGGTGAAATAAGCTATGTAGAATGATGAAACATTACTTTGTTTTATAAGTATTTATAAAAATTGTTTAGGGTTCTAATCGTTTATCGGTTCAAATGTGTACTTTTTTAATGTACATACTTTAATAAAATATTTTTAAGGACTTTTTCGTCATGACGGTGTTTTATACCGATAAATGATAGCATTTTACGAACCTACCTGGGAGTACAGTACTCACGGAACTGGCGATGCTGTCAAAACATCGCTGCTTTTAGCCGTAATATTGCGGCTCTCAAAAAATTTAATATAAGAGGTTGTGACAGCCTCAAACGAAGTAATTACAACAGTCGGTGGTGTGAGGAATTCGAGTTTGATATCCAAATTGTGGAGGTTTGACAATCTCACATGAAGATGTTGGAACTTTCAGTTCTGAGAGGGTTTCAGTTTTGATAGCCAAATTGTGGAGGCTGTGAAAGAAGTTAAAAAACTCCACAAAGCACAACTTTCATTAATTTTCGATAGAAAGCAATTTTATTTCACTATGTTTGTATTCCATTTTCTTTTTGAGGGCTAAAGGATGAGGGCTGAGGGTTAAAAAAGATGAGGTGGGCTGCCAAGGTACGAAATAATATTAATTCTATACTCCCCAAAATCGTTACTTCAGCTCTTTATTATTTTCTTTTTTAAAGTGAAAACTTCTTTAGGCGCGTTGAGTACTATTTGGCAGAAACCAAAACTATAGGTTCGCGATATCATCACGCTGTTAGCGTAACAGAAATTAATGCTGTACAGCATTTATTTCTAGGGATTACCTAGCATCGACCAAGCCGAAGATCGAAGCGATTACCGAACCGATTACCGATGATTACTGAAACGATTGCCGAACCAACTACCGAGGCGATTACCAACCAATTACCAAAACAATTACCGATTACCGAAGCGATTACCAACCGATTACTGAACCAATTACCGAAGCGATTACCCACCGACTACCGAATCAATTACCGATTACCGAAACGATTACCAACCGATTATAGATTACAGAAGCGATTACCAACCGACTACCGAAAACCGAAGGAATTACCAACCGATTTCCGAGGCGATTACCAACCGATTACCGAACAAATTACCGAAGCGATTACCAACCGACTACCAAACCAATTACCGATTACCGAAACGATTACCAACCGATTATAGATTACAGAAGCGATTACTAAACCATTACCGATTACCGAAGCGATTACCAACCGATTACCAATTACCGAAGCAATTACCAACCGACTACCGAAAACCGAAGTAATTACCAACCGATTACCGAACCAGTTGCCGAAGCGATTACCAACCGACTACCGAACCAATTACCGATTACCGAAACGATTACCAACCGATTACCAACCGATTATAGATTACAGAAGCGATTACCAAACCATTACCGATTACCGAAGCGATTACCAACCGATTACCAATTACCGAAGCGATTACCAACCGACTACCGAAAACCTAAGTAATTACCAACCGATTACCGAGGCGATCACCAACCGATTACCGAATCAATTACCGAAGCGTTTACCAACCGATTACCGATGCGATAACCTACCGATTACAGAAGTGATTACCAACCAATCACCGATTACCAACATACTTCCTATTACCGAAGCGATTATCAACCGATTACCAATTACCCAAGCGATTCCCAACCGATTACCGAACCCATTACCGACTACCCAAACCAAAGTAATTGTAGTACAAATATATTATATATATACATATTTAAGTAAGCTAGTTATCTGGGCTTTCTGAGCCTTCTGAGGCTACCTCTTCGTCATTCGTATATAAAACTATTAAGGAATGATCTTCAACAAGGTCAAAATTAAAATACCCCCTCGACTGTATTTAACATTTTTTCGTCAAAAATTTTAATTTATTTAATCCCAGCCTATGTAAAAAGAATCAAGTCATTTCATTAATTTTTATAATATTAAAGAATGTAGTCCTATTTTGATGACATAAATTTGTATGAGTTAAGGGGATCATTCGATTTTGGGAAGTAAAAATTCAGAGTTCAGAATAAACATCACAGCCCATGTCAAAAAAGTAATTACATTAATTTTTGTAGAATTTTAAGGGATCAATTTAAGTCAGTAAAGTCACTGACTGATGACGTCACTTTGTATGGTGAGTAGGAGTGGTTTTCGTAAGATTTTACCAAGTATCATTGTCAGAGTTTATATTAGAAAACAAGGCTTATATTCAAAATTTTAGATCATTACAATAATTTTTGTGGAGTTTTAAAAAACTTAACCCTTAAATTAAAGACACTTTGTATAGGAGGCGGTCGTAGTTTTCTTCTGATGACAAATGTCATATTCAGAGTAAATATCTAAAATCAGAACTTGTGTGCAAAATCTGAACTCATTATATTTATTTTTGTTGAACTTAAAGAGACATTACTATTTAAATACAGTCACTTTCTATGGGAGTTAGGCGTGGTTTTCATTAAATTTTTCCAAATTGCAGTCAGGATTTATATTAAAAATAAAAGCTTACATGCAAAATTTCAAATTATTACAATAATTTTTGTGGAATTTTAAGTAACTTTGCCGTTTAAATAAAGTCACTTTGTATGGGAGGTAGCCATGGCTTAAATCTGATTTTTCCAACTTTCATAGTTAGAACTTATTTTAGAAATCAAAGCTTTTGGGCTATTCATAAACTAAGTAAAAGTTTTGGTGGGAGAGGGGAGGAGGGGAGAGAGGGGCAAGTATTCGTGCGCTACATCACAAACAATTTTTGAATTGAAATGGACATGGCTAAATCGATTCAGGAGCTGATGCTGATCAAAAATATATATATTATTTTATGTCTGCCACGCCTTCTTATGGGCATTACAAACGGAATAACATTGCTAATATACCATATCTGCAGTTTTCGCGAGGGTAGTTCCGATTTTGAGTAGCATGAAATTTTATTTAGAGGGTCCCGGACTATTGATACCACCAAAAAATAAGTGGTACCTTACCTTATCTTATTTAGTGTTCTTATTTGAACACAGTGTATCAGTACTACTCTATTATTACAAATAAAATGGAAAGACTTAGCATAAAATCATGTACTTTAAATTCAATGTTACAACGCACATATTATGATATTTAAAAAAGTAACAAGCCCCCTATCAATTTCTACAGCAACGCAAACACTTTCAATTTGATAAGAGGAACGTTGTGATCAGCCTGTCATTATTTCATAGATAATATAATAAATTGCGATTTTATATCTGCACGGATAATACTAATCTGGTAAAATTAATTGTAAGTATTGGTAGGCGATAACATTCAATTACTTCCCTAGCTTTCCTGGGCACACAATATTTAACGACAATTTTTCACCAACAAACTTGAAATTATTTTCCTGCGAGTGTACTTCTTTTGAGCTTTATACACATACTTAAACATCCGCTGCGCCATTGTAGGTCTGACAGGAATTCCTTTTTGCATAACCACACGCACATACAAGTTTATACATACATACAGCCAGTCATATACCCACACAGACTTATATGCGACCTAGAGGCCAAGTGAGCGGAAGAGCAATGCTTTTGTTGAAATTTTTATTGTTCACATTTAAGAGCGTAGAAAGAAACTTTTTAACTTAACACACACACACCCAAACCTACAATCTGGATAAGGATAAAGGGTTTTGCATACAGTTACACTTCACCATAGCACCCCCAACGACCACTCCACTCAATACTGGTAGGTATGGCAAGCATCCTTCGTTTGCTGCTGCTGCTGCTGAGACATAAATTTAGTTATGCAATTTTTAAAGTTAATTTTGGCCAGACAAAATCTGATGATTTATGGGCTGACTTCTTACTAGCCATTTGTTATGCTCATGAAGCGAATGAAAGGCAGGCAGGCAGGCAGACAGCAAGACAGACAGGAAGACAGACATTGAAATCTTTTTTGCACATGTAAGCAATTTTTTGCTAAATTTTAAATAATTTCGATTTATCACAACCTATGCGAAATCCTTTCAACTGAGATTCGGCCTTGTTTAAAGGTCAAATGGAAAAATAGTTGGAATACGTCTTAGTAAGTCTTCATGTCGGGCTAGTGACAATGACAAAAATCTTGAGCTTGTTTTCTACAAACTCATTTAAAATTTGTATGAAGTTGCTTACATTTTTCTTCGAACAGGACAAAATGTTCATTCGAATTTTAGCACGAAGGTCGCCGTTGGAACGGTAAGTAAAAGTACATTAAGCTTAAGGCAAATCGAAATTCGACCTTAAAACAATATAAATTATTCTTAATAGTTCCTTAAAAACTCGCAAATTTAAACTTTTATGACATCAGTAGCTCTATAAAAAGCAAAGTTAAAAGGGTTTAGAACAAAGCCTACTTTAAACGAGTGAATAATGATATATAATGAAATAGATTATTTCTTTATTTTCAAAGTTTTTGTTTAACTGAACGACAATTTGTAAATTATCGCTAAGGCCAAAAGAACCTTTTGTCATACTCTTACAGCGGCTGAACTTACTTGGTTAGGTGATTATTTAATAAATATTTATTATGTTTATTATCTTTGAAACAAAACCAAGCGAGCAAGCATAAATTTCAAAGTGTGCATTGTTATCATATTTGAACTAATGAGCTAATTAACGGGTGGTTTGCATATTTGCGGGGCGTATTCAAGAAGGTGGGCAGGGCGAAGGGGATCCCCCCTATCTCTAGACTTTTTTATTAAATCGATGGGCTTGTAATTAGTTTCTATATGTGATCCTTTTTTAATGTGTGGTTTTACCTTTTTCTTTGAAACTATAGCTGGAAAAATTCTAAGCAAATCAGTATTTTTAAAGCGATATTGTATTGTATATGTCTAATATTTTCTGGAAATTAATACTGTTCAAACGGAAAGTCAAAAACTTAGATATTTACATGGAGTAGATAACAAAATGAAAATTTTTATTTTATGTTTCGTTACACAAAAATGTAAATAACCTTTCTGAAGCGAAACTTTTTTAATACCGTTTGTATTGGAGGTTTGAGTATCGGTAGTACTGAATAAATCTGGGAGTTGCTTATATCGAACTGTTTCAAAATATTTTGCAATTCCGTTTTATCATTACTTGATCGGAGCACACAAAAAAGTTACAAATTTAAAATGCCTTAATTAAAACAGGCAAAATATTCACCCTGCTTTTACTGATCAAAAAAATGAGACTATTCTTCGATGTTTGAAGTATTTTTTGTTAAGTTTTTCTTAGTTTAAGTTTTTGTAAATTTTTGTTGATTTTTTTTTTTTATCGATACCATGTTTTGGCCCATGGCCTACGTTTTGTTTGATATGCATAAGTTGAAAATCTTTTTCCCATATAAAAACATCATGTAATAAGACACCATTGATTCGTAAAATACATAAATGAAAGATATGGTTAAAAACATTTTGTAAGGTCTTCTCCCCTCCCCTCCCCTCCTCCTCCCTAGTTTTCATCCTGCCTACGCCCTTGGGCGAATTCGCTCTTTTACAAAAACAAAGAGTATTAATTTAAATAGGAATCTTTATAGAGTTTAAGGAAGATTCGTAGTTATGTCAAGTCAAACTGTCCCATACAATTAAAAAAATAAATGTACACGCCAGAGACCTGCACCAAGTAGGTACTTGAAAAATTAAGCTTTTTCAAGTACTTGAAAATTCACTTGGTTTGAACTTGAAAAAAACAAGCAAAACAAGCTTCGTATCAAACTAATCAATCGCAAGCATTACTGCTCTGCTGCGCACAAAAACTGAAAGCGCTTGAAATTTTCGGGAAAATTCTTGAAAAGATTGATATGTTCGGCAAAAGCTTATAAGCTTGCAAGTATACAAATAGTTCAAATAGTTCAAATTGGCAAAGCTTGTTGTCTTGGGGGTCGCTGATTGCGATTCTAATGTCAGAATATAAAAAATGTTTGGACACTAGGGTGGACCGTAACAATAATTTTTTGTGATTTTGACAGATTTGGCCCTTTTTTGCAATCTAAGTCGGATCAATTATTTGGATTCTGATGTTATGAAGATAATGTTCTGAGATTATAAAGTTCCACATTTTGAAGGGGTAAGCAAAATAGGTAAAATGTAACCATTTTTTGGGGGTCACTATAGGACGAAGCATTTTTGAAAAACATTAATAGGGGGTCTATCAATCCCCCATTTAGCACATTTTTAGGGGGGAACGTCGAAACACGTGTTTAACTGTCCACTGAAAGTCAAATTGTAAGTCATACACGTGTTTCAGTTCCTCCCTAAAAATATGTCGAATAGGGGGGTTAAAAGACCCCCTATTTGCACATTTTTAGGTGGGACGTCGAAACACAAACAGATTGCAAATAATTGGCCCGATTTACAGCACAAAATATTTTAAAAAAAAAAGCACGAAAAAAACATTTTTGAGAACCACCCTTATCAGCGACTATTTTTAAAACTATTTATTTGGGTACGCCCTTGTGCCCAACAAATTTTTGTTAACCTATACTTTTCTTAAGCAAGTAAGTTGAGTTAGTTGAAAATTCACAAACAAATTCAAGCTTTTCAATCTCTATGACGTACGTTTTAAGTCTGCTGCGGCTTGTTTTTACTTCGTGTCGTAGATCACGCGTTCATAAATTCTGGCGTCGACTTGACTAATTTCAAGTATACTTGAACTTGATTGAAAATTATCAAGTTCAAGCGCGCTTGTATTCATAAATTTAGCTAGTACTTAAAATTGCAAATGAATAGTCTTGTGCAGTTCTCTGGTACACTCTATCAATCCAATTAAAACCGACTGAAGGAAGAGTGTTTACGCTGCGTACAGTACAAATACTTATTCTCTTATGAAAACTATCTGAGATACATTTTATGGGCTACTAGTGGGAGAACCCAGCAATGCCCCGCTCTGTTGTAGCATTCAAGGAGCATTTAATGTATGTATGTAAAATGATACAACCAACCACTTTTTGAAGTGAAACTTCTTTAGCCACGTACACAACAATAAAACAAATTAAGGGAATGGGGGAAAACCGATCTAAGTAACAGTTCCAATAACAACAAACAACAACACAAATTCGCCGCACTTGGCACTATAAAAAATACTTAATTGTTATTTTAAATGTATTTCTGTTCGTAGTGCGATTCGTACGAGAGATCTGCAACAAGTAGCTTGAAAATCAAGTTACTTGAAAAAAATCAAGTTTCGGCTTGACTTGTAGAAACTTGATTTGTTTCTACCCTACATGTAACGGCTTGATTCTGAAAAACGAATCCTAAGTCTGAATTGATTCTATTTTGTTTCTTCGCTACATTAGTTGGTAGAAAAAATCAAGTTTTCTACTTTTCAAATCTGTTTTTAAGTCAATGCGACTGCGCTGCCGACGAAAGCGACTGGAGAGCGTTTGTTTGTTGTTCGTTTCATATATAATGCGGAGTTTGTGAGGCGTTTTTTTTTTTTGTTTTTGTGTTGGAAAAGTTATTGCGTTGTGGATGTTTGTTGTTGTTTTTTTTTTGCTTTTATTGAATTTGCTGTTTTGTGTATGTAGAAGCGTTGTGCTTTTGTTCATACCCTATAGGAACAAAATAACTGGTTTTTAAAAAGAACTAACTAAAAAACTAATTTAAAATAAACCAATATATGAACTACTTTGAATTATATTAAGTGGGCATCCACTTCAATTCTAAATAGTTTTTATTCTATTATATATGAAGTAATTGAAATACTACTTTAAAACAAGTGATTGATATACTACATTGAATTATATTAAGGCGGCAACTACTCTGATTTTGACATATTTTAATTGCAAATTTTTATAAGATTACATGTTTATATATATATTTAACCATGTTATTTCATCAAATATTATTAACTTTAGACCATCCAGTAATAGTTTTCAATTGGTTATTTCAAAGTAATTAAAAAAATAATTTAAATATAACAAATTTAACAAGTAGTTGAAAATATATGCAGACGAAAGTCAATTGACTTATTAAGCGGACATCACCATTCAAAATTTGTTAGTTGGTTCTATGGAAAAAAGCCAGAATTTCAACTAGTTGTGGTTGACAAAAAACTACTTTTTCAACTACTTTTAAATTAGTTGATTTTCCTACAGGGTATGTATATGGGGTATCGCTTTGATCGTGAAAAAAAAATTATAATTAATGCTGGACAGTGGAGAAGATAGAGTATTTCAAATGTAATGAAACGTTTTATATCAGTAAATAAAGATGCAAGAATAATGCGATGGAAAAACGCGGAGGATGGATGTCAAGACAACATATGGGAAAAAATATCACCAATCATTTTTAAAAATGGTTTTATATTATAAATTTTAGAAAGTTATATAATTGACACATTCGAGATAATCTAAGTGATTTTTTGTTAAAGTTATATTCTTATATTGACGAAAAAGACGAGCACAGGTCAGATTTTTGTGAACACACTATGAAAGAGAAATAAAAAACATAAAAAATAAAATCAACGAGAGAATGAGTGCAGAAGATGCTGAGCTCCTATGGCGGAGTAAAGAACACTTACACTCATGGTAGAAGAATACAGGTAGATGCAGCGTTGATTGTGCTCTCTTCTTCGTTACTGCCGGTATTGTCAATGGCACTCCCTGCTTGCAGTTAATATTTTACTTATTTAATTTTCCATGTTTTTTGCCTTGAAACAATTTTTTATTGCTTAAATATCAATAAAAACACGAAAAAGAAAAATTTTTCACAATCTTAAATTAAATAAACGAATCAATTTCAACTATTTTACTTCGTTTACATTTTGATAATTCTTGCTTTCTCACATCTTTCTCAAAGCTTTGAGATTTTATATGGGTTGTCAACTTCGTGCTGACATTCGAGGCAGTACGCTCTCATCTAGCAAGTTTACCTGAATTAATTCTACCATGCTTGTACACAAAGACTATTAGACAAGTAAAACAAGCACTCAAGGTTTATTTATAAGGTTGTCGCAGGGCTGATCGCACTCTCTTCTCAGTACCCATAATTGTCAAAACCAGACAATTTTGCGAATGACTACGAAAGAAAAACGGATGATAAAATAGAGCACTTGCAGATTTTCTATGAGTTGTCAACTTCGATTTGACAATTATAGGTACTCGCTCTCTCCCTTGCGACAACCTTATAAATCAACCTTGCAAGCACTCCAAAACAAATTCAAAAAAATTGTAGAGAAACAAAAAAGAAAGCTCAATATTAACGAAAACGAAATAAATTGTTTTATAAACACAAGAAACACAGACATACCAAAAGAGACTCAATAGCTTTTGTCTCTTGGACCAAAATACGCTCTCCTAATAACGAAACAAAGTTTCCCAACACTTACATGCATTGCAGAATGAGAGGATTTCGTACAAACCAACACAGACAAAGAATTACAAGAAACTGCGAGAGTAAGATTGACTGCACTGATAGAAAACCATATCACACGCATACAGTTGGACACAAGAAACAAGCTGATCTTAGATACAGTGGGCAAAACTAGACTATTCCTCAAAGAAAATATAGGCATCATAATTGCGAATGCAGATAAAGGCAATAAAACAGTAGTGATAAACAAAATTAGGAAATAACAAAATAAGAAAATTAGGATTTTATTAAGGGATATCGCAACATACAAGGATTCGCTAGTCTATTCAACAACAATTTTATCTCTGAACAAGAAAAATTAAAGATAACAACTACAGCAACAGCGCCGAGAATATATGGACTACAAAAGCTGCATAAGCCAAACATGCCATTGAGACCATTTCGCTCGTCCATCAACTCTCTAACACATGAGCTCAGCAAATATTTAGTTAAAATATTAAATAATTTAACTGTAACATATAAATACAACATACAAGACGCACTGGACCTAAAGAACAAACTTAACAACATATACATTTTGAACGATGAAAGATTAGTATCATTTGATGTAGTATCACTTATCCCAAGTATCCCAGTTTACTTTGCTATGAACATAATAGAAAGAAAATGGACAATAATTGAAAAATACACAAAAATATAACCAAAAAAACAATTTTTTGACATGTTATCAGTTTGTGTTAAAAACGCCAGATATTTAAAATATGACAACAAAATGTATTCACAATTACGAGGCACGGCTATGGCATCACCTGTGTCACCAATAGTAGCGGACGTTGTATTGGAATACCTTTTAGAAAAATGTTTAAAGAATCTCTCAGTAAAATCAACAATTCGCCTCTTAACTTAATTTTAATGTCCACTTTTCATAATGCGAAACGATTGACAAGCGAATGCTTCGTTCGTCTCAGATATCTAATAAAATTTACTTTCTGTAAATCACTCGAACATGTTCGTGTATTTGTCGAAAAAGCAAAGTGTTATACGAACGGGTTGTCAATATTTATTACGTTCGTATTTTTTTTTTGTCAATATATTATTCATATACACTTTCGAATCAATACATTTTATATGACTAAATAGCTCAGAGGCAACGCTTTCGGCCTTTTCAACTAAAGGTGTGTGGATCAAATCCAACTCAGAATTTTTTTTTTTATTGTTAATAAAATAATTTCAAAATTATCTGCTGTAGGAATAACTTTTATAAATGATTCATGCAGTTGCAAAAAAAATGTTTGTTTTTGAGGTTTTGGTACCTATACCCTTTTTTACTCAACTCCAGGTATAAGAATATTTATAAATTGGGAGGCAGAACTCTTCTGAAAGATATTAAAATTAGATTTGATATAAAATCGGTTGCAAAAGCTCACACCACGAGTTCAGATGCACTTCATTCGATTTCACTTGATTCTTTGGTGTTAACAGTTTATTTCAATTTTTTTTTTTCTGGTTGATGACGTAGGTAGCCATAACAAAATATTTTAAATTTTCCAAGGTGCCTCTCATGGCCCACAGAATATCTTTAATACATTTTCTTACTGTTGGACTGAAAACAAATTCATAAGAGGATCCAACGAGATAGCGCCAGTTCCTTACCACAGAATACAGAAATCGGTCCAATAAAAAGAAGGAAAAAATAAATATAAGACAGTTAAAATTATGTTCTGCCGCTGGAACACCCCAATGCGTGTTCGGGGATTGGATAGACTGCTAATGTAATAAAGAATTTTTTTCCTTATTTGTTACTTGAAAGTGTATGCAGAAGAAATGATACTATAACCTTGGGCAGTGAGACATCTTGTTTCAAAAAAGCAAAAAGATTATCCAGCACTATTAAAAACAACCCTTTCTTCTAGGTAGAAACGCTAATCAAATTTAGTAACTATATTTTATAGATATGTTTGGAAGGTCAATCACTACAAGAAACATTTAAAAGATTTGTTCTTAAAAAAATTCAAGTTTTTACCACCTTTTTATTGATTTTATTTTCAGGCTAGCAATCTCGTCTATTAATCGAAGAAAAAATTTTATTCGTTTAGTTTTCAAGTTTCAAAACATGCGTTCGTATAACGGAAAACAAAAATGTTATGTCGAAATTTTCTGTAAAATTCGTATGAAAACTTTTTATGATTGTTTTATAAAAAGCAAAAACTAGTTTCTTTCGTGTATTTGACGAAGTATTCGTGTAAAATCAGTTGGCTTCGCATTAGAGAAAGTGGCTGTAAACTTCAGTATGAGTGTGAAAACGTTAAGTAAATAAAGTGTAAATAAGTGTGGTATCATTTTTCAGAAATTTAATTTTATGCCTCTAAGAAATAAGACAAAGCTTTTACAAATTCAACATTTAATTTTTTTCATTTTTAATATTGTTAAACTCTCAGCATTATAAAGAAAAAAAACAGTTTCGAATAAGAGGATTATTTTAAGGAAAATAAATTATAGTCTCGAATAGAACCCACAAAACTTGCGGGTAGTGGACGGCTATCCTCTACTTAGAATTTAATATTTTTATATAAAACGTGCACTCCAAATCAGACAGCTGACTGATTTATTAAACCAATAGGTTTTATAAATGATGCATAATTAGAAAATTTAAGTATCAGAATTCATGAAGCGGTATTTCTCATGAGAGACAACTAATGAAAGTCCAAATGCATCTTCAGTTTTAACATTCAACCTTGCAACTTAATGGATCATGTTGTTTATTTTTTTTTTTTATTGTTTGTTCATATCTTGTACCCATGAGCTCGAATTTTATTGTAATTTTTTTTCTCTTTACTTAAATAAAAAACTGAAAATGTCGCCTGCCATAGAATAACAAACAATGATATTTTCATTTAACACTCAACTTAGGTACACTCAATAATGATAAAATGTGCTCTTCCATCCACTTAGACGCTGCCAGTTAACTGCCAATAAATTTCAGCAACATTGTCAAAAACATCAACATTATCACTTTGGGCTAGAAATACACAACGGTATAGATAGATACGAGTACGCTGTCGTTTACCACTCACCTGACCATTTAAGCACACACACAACACACTCAGCCGCATAGAACACACACAAGGACACAGTTACGCACACAAAAGAACACTTCAACCTAGAATGTGTTTGCATTATTCGACAGTAAAGCAATTAGAGTGCCTTGAAACAACGCAAAATTTTGTATATTTATGCATATACATATATAATGGCTCACATATCTATATGTACATATTTATAAATGTATGTATATTAACTAATTAGGTATCTGATGCATGTTGTGAGCAGAACACTTTGCACGCAGTTAGTGTTTATAACACATCCAACGCAGTGGTAAAAGTGGTCAGGGCAGAAGGTTGTACATTGAACCAAGATGTCCACCACAGCAAACTTCGTGGCAGACAGACAAACAATAAATTAACTTTACGACATTTTGAATTAGTTTAAATGAAAATTTTGCCCCGACCTACGATGATACGCAGCAAAAGATACACAAATTATTAAATGCAAATTTCGAGACTGAAAACTACTGTGCGTATGCTTAAAGCAAAGCAGCTTAAGTGTGCTAGCAAACAACGGTAAATATATGTGTACATATATAAAGTTTAAATTAACTATGTAAATAATAAGATTGACTCTTGGCTTGCATACGTGTCTGTGTGTGTATCTACAACTGACATGTCGTTGAGTTGCAGCTTGCAGCAACTTTTAGCCGTAGATACAATAAATACAAGAATTGATCAATTAGCTGTATGCACACAAACAAACACATACACATTAGTAAATGCATCAGCATGCATTCACACTCATCTACTATTCAACAGTTTTAACTCCAGGCTTTCTCGAACTGATGTGCCTCTAGTTATTGCTTTTGATATTGTTCGTTTTGACTACGCTTGTTAATTATGATTTTCAAATTTAATTCATATCGGACTCAATTGAATGGATGGATCACCGGATAAGTTGATTCATTTAAATTGCTTATTTTGAGCTAATATTTGAAATTAATTTGTTTGTTTTCATATTTTGATAACATGCCATTTAATACAATAATGAATATTGTAACTATTTGATAACAAATTGCTTAACAATTAATTGTGTTTGCTATAATAATAAAGGAGCTTACTCCATGGCAAGTGAGTTATGCTTAACATATAGTTAATATTAAATTTTTTATAGTATGCATATTGTTGAATGCTAGCTGAGCTTAGTATGTGCAAATGGATTGAATCAATACACTGGGGCGTATGAGTAACATTTTAGCAAATTATATTTTTAGCTGTTGTGTTTCCAAGAATTTGCTGAAAACTATCAGTTAAATGATTTTTGGAAAACAGCCATATTCATTTAAAAAAAAAATTAACATATAAAAATGTGTACTTAGGCTTAAACGTATTTTTTTAAATTCTTAAAACGTTTGAAATTCTCAATTCAATTTAAAGCAGGCTGATTACACTGCTCAACCTGATTTTTGCTACACGCAAGCTAGTAAGTGATTTACGCATGCCTACCTACCCCAAATAAAAAATTACTAACATTTTTATTCGATCATCCTTAGATTGATTATTACATAATGACAATCACATAACTCATGTTATTAGAAAAGATTAATGAGAACATTCCTTTCAAATAGAGCTATGTTAATAGCAGTAATTTACTTTTTAATAACATCCTAATTAACATTTACGAAAACATTCTACAAATACATTTGAACACAATTTGTTTACAAACATTTAAGCAAGTGTTATTGGAATAAACTTATACAAGTAATACATTTATTTTTCAATCTTATTTATGCAAATATTTCACAAATTCCTTACATTTACTTTCTTTTTTTATATGTTTTGAAACTATTTTGTATCAAAAATTCGCATGTTTAATTTTCACTAAAATAAAAAAATGTGTGTGTGGCTGCCATGCACGGTAGAAGTGAAACTTACACCCAAAAATGGAATTTCTGGGAATGGTTATTAATTTTATTAACATTCCCTCCTTCAGTGCAACCAAATAGCTAACAAGCAGTCTGCCTTCATACCAGTATTAGTTCAAGAACTTTATGCAATACAATATAAAATACAGAGAAACGTGGCATACCCGCTACAGTTCCCAAATGACCTTATAACACCAGATAAAATCCTGTGGGCTATAGATTCGTTCTCAGAATATAAATCTCCAGGACCAGACGGCATTATCCCTGCAATGCTGCAAGCGGCCAAACTACGAGTCGCTCCTTGGCTTTTGGCCATATACAAAGGATGCTTCAGGCCGAATTATGTTCCTGTAGCCTGGAGAGTAGCAAAGGTTGTATTCTTGCCGAAATCTCTCTAGAGAAACTGATAGACCTGCTCCTAAGGAACGGTGGAAACCAGTTCCTGGCAACTAACCAACACGCGTACACGAAAGGGAAATCGACGGCGCTACACTCCCTAGTAGCACCCATAGAAAAAGCCCTCCACCATAAAGAATACGCACTTGGTGCATTTTTGGACATCTCAGGCGCATTCAACAATATGTCAACAGCTGCAATACTCAATAGCTTACGCGCAATAGAGGCACCACCAGCAATCGACCTATGGATAGACAATCTTCTAAATTGTAGAAGGGTTCAAGCTGAGTGGGGCCCAACAATCATGGAAAGGGAAGTTAGGGGGGTACACCCCCATACTCAAAAACTTCGAAGGTAGAGCTCCGAAGATAACAGCTTATGCAGACGACATAAGCATAATTATAATGGGGAAATGTCTACCAACAATAAGTTCAATAATGCAAAGCACTCTCAGGGCGGTGCTCAGATGGACTAACTCAGTCGTCCTTAACATCAACGTTGAGAAAACAGATATGGTTCTATTTACGAAAAGGTACAAGATACCGCCGTGGATACCACCGAAAATAAATAATATACACCTTACCCCGAAAACCCATACGAAGTATCTAGGAGTCGTCCAGGACAGCAAACTATCATGGAGAATCAATGTCAATGAGAGAGTGGAGAGATGCTGGGCAGCACTTGGGGTCTCTCACCCTCTTTGGTGCATTGGATCAACGTAACGGTAGTTACAATTCTACTCTATGGAATTATCGTGTGGTGGCCGGCGGTGGAAAAGTCAACATACCTTAAACTCTTGGAGAAAACACAGCGGCAGGCAATGATCTGCATAACAAGGGCGCTGAAAGCTACTCCAACGAAAGCACTAGAAACAATTTTATGTATGGACCCCCTAGACATACACGCAAAACTAATAGCCGGGAAAACGGCGCAGTGCCTTACGGCGGCAAATAACATGCACAAACAAAGGTTTGGGCATTGTTCTATCAGCAAGGATTTATCCAGTAGCACGGACTACATGATACCTCGCACAGTGATTGGTGACTGGTGCCACGGTATAGAACAAGCACAGCGGGCGGTCAACATATTCACTGACGGCTCTTAACTGCACACGGGAGTGGGAGCGGCAGTCTACTGTGCAGAACCAGCGATAAGTCAGCCTTATAAACTGCCGGACCACTGCAGCATCTTCCAGGCGGAAGTGTTCGCTATAAGGAAGGCCGCAGAGACTGTCCGTAAAATAAACACAGATCACGCCAATATTAACATCTTTGTAGATAGCCAAGTGGTGATCAAATCCATGTGCTCCGCTACCATCAGGTCCACGAATGCCCTGGCAAGCAGGGAAGCACTAGATTCACTATGCGCTTCAAAGACAATGCGTATGTACTGGGTTCCAAGGCACCAGGGCGTTGACGGAAATAAAAAGGCAGATGGACTAGCAAAGGACGGCGCCGGGCTGGGATCAGAGTACATACAACATGTACCTATCCCACTGCAAGAGCTGTATAGAAACCTCGAGGATAGGTCCGCACAAGCAGTGAGTCGTAGATGGAGAGATACGACAATATGCAGAATTTAAAAAATCATGTGTGATACACGATACAATAAACGGACTATGTTCATCCTAGCACGACCTCGGAGAGAATGCAGGACACTGATTGGTGTCCTCACGGGTCACTGCACGACGGCAGCTCATGCGGAGAAGATGGGCATCACAACGGATGACAACTGTAGAAGGGCAAGGAACCAGGCAGGCTGAAACCCTGGAACACCTACTATGCACATGCCCCGCTCTACTTAGATCGAGACTCAAATACTTAGGCTCACCGACGTTTCCGTCACTACAACATGTGGCCAAAATCTCTTTAGAAATTCTCCTTAGATTTGTGAATTCAGCACAAATCTTCACCGATTTTAACTAACTCCCTACAGGTTCCTTACACTCGGTACCACTAAGGACCAGAATTGTTCTATGCACAAAATCGTTGTTTTTCAAGCTGCTTTGCCTAAACTGAGTTTTTCGCAAATAAGATCAAGCAAAACATAGTTATTTTAGTGATTTTGAAGTGAAGTAGAAATACTTCAAATTGAATAAGTCATACAGATGAAGGATTGCGCTTAATACAATTTTTGAAAGAAGAAGTTAATTCAAATTTAATTTCTGGAAGAACAATGGGAACGACTAGATATGGTACAACCATTGATCCTATGTTTTCAACATTACCGCAAAACTAATATTACAGTATTTAATAATGACGTTACTATTAATGAAAATCAGCAATTTACCTCATAATAAATGTATGTAATAAATATATTTTAAAATTTAAAAAGTATACACTCCTTTTACTCAAATAAGATATGCCTTTATTCACCCCCTTAACCTTTAATACGTATATATGTACATCTCAAATTCCAAGGTAACCGATCTAGATGAGTAAACTCCAGTTGCGCGTCGGAGCTGACACGCACACTTGTTTTTTTTTTGGATCAGATGATTTCCGATTTGTAGTCTATTATATATCAGGCATGCGGTCCATTAATACACCACGTTTTTAAAATGATGTCGACCCCTTTGCGCGAAGTTATCGTATGTGCCAAAAACCAAATTTTACAGGAGAGCGTTTTTTTCTACTTTTTGTACACTTTTATATTGTTTTATCTATAACTAAAGGTGAAGCGAATAGAGGCATGGCACGAAAGGGCTACATAAAAGTGAGCAATCCGCTTCACATGCTACTTCTAATTTAAAAAAAAATAGTAAATATAACAACAACTACTATGTGCAAAATATTTTTGTATGGCACATAACGTACGATAACTTAGCCCACAAGAAAAAAAAGCATTGATAAAATATACAGTCAATTTTGGCGTAACTATAGAGATTTCAGCTGCAATATTTTACCAGGTGATGCGTTGTGGTATGTAGAACAAGGTTGCATCAAAAAGACAATTTCAAAAAAAAAGGGAACATTCGATAATGTCGCGCAAAAGGGTCGATATGTATTGTAACTATTAACGAAAAAATTACACCGAAATATAAGCCTTTGTAGGGAAAAGATGAACGAACATAAAGCAGAAAGGTTGAAGAATTTTCGACAAATTTTTTAATGAATGAACACAAGCCGGACGCTTTAAAGAATTTTCGACAAGAAATACAAGAGAGAAGAGTTATCGGTTATCGCGTGTTTTACTGTTTTCGTTGTTTCCTTGTTCTGTTTGTTTTTATATGAAAGATATGGTATTTATATGAAAATTCACAGATCTAAGAATGAAACTTTGGAAATTTTGGATTCAAAGTTGCATTCGTTAATATTGCAACATATGCTGTTTCCAAATCAATCAATGCAAGGCCTACTTCAAAAATTGCTTTCTGAATTTATCAAAACTTAGTTTGAGAATGCTAATTAAGAGATGCTAATATTCTGTAAAAAAGTTACGTTCAGATTCAAATTTTAAGACCGTAATGTACGTTCAGAGTATTGAACGAAAGACTCAATTCAATCATAAAAAAAGGAATAGAACTACTGATTGCAAAATTTAACATAGGTATGAGCTATTCAAGTGGATATGTCTCCGTGGCCCAGTTGGTAGAACAGCCGACTTTGGATCCAAGCGTAGTGTGTTCAATCCTTGGTGAAAGCGAAAATATGAAAAATTATTAAATAGCCTTTTTTTTCGTTTTTATACAACCAGTGCGGCGAATTGCAACCGTGTGGAGAAACCAACAATCTATCCAGTTAATAAGACACAAGTCAGCAAACAGCGACTCGTAATCAGTGGATTTAAAGATGTGGAAAGAGAAGATGGTATCAGTATCAGCTGATGAGAGGTTAATATTCAACGTACCAAAAATATGGTCATGATCTGACACAAATGCTAATTGATCATAAAGCAAAACAGAGGACAGGTCGGAAGCAACAACAAAAAATCTAATAAGCTTGGGCAAGCATTGTTGGCAAATCTTGTTGTAGTGATTGTTGTAGACCCGATTTAGCCAGACTATCAATAAAGTTGACGCAAGAGTTATTATTAGCTAAAAGTTAAAATTACCACAAATAATGAAGTGTTGAAAGTCTATTGCACAATTTGGTATCTCATTAAGTAGAGAATCTAAGCTACAGAGAGAAAGACTATAGTTTTTATAAAAGACATTTTCACAAAGAAAACTTGAACTAAAGCCAATAAGAACATTTATTCTATTATTTTTTTTATTATTCTTAAAATGAAAAAATTACAGCGCTTTATCTCACTAAATGCAGAAATTAGAGCAAACAATAAGGAATGCACGCATTTTACCTAATTTGTTTTTCCCAATGCGCGACACGTTTAACCCTCCGATGGGTGAGAAGGTCCCTGGGGACCTTTTTCATTCTCAAACTGAAATTACTCATTGATGGTCCATGGGCGATATAGCCGATCCCTATATGTATTACAAGGGAATTTTATGCAGAATCGTTTAAAAAAAAAAATCAAGGCGATCCGACCAATAGTTTAGGATTTATAAGGGTTTAAAAGTGTTTAGTACGGGAAAGGGTGACAGGTCCCTAGAGACCTTGTATTGAAATTGCAAGGAATTGTTAGTAAATGCAATTTATTTTGGCTTGGTTTTAATTGTTTTATTATTTGAACATATCACAAACGTGTTCTTTGAATTTTAGGTACTTTCTAGATAATTCTTGGCCTCTCCTTGAAAACATAATTACTTGTCTGGAGAAATTCAACCCTTTTTTTCATTTTGAATTATTTTATTGTTTGAACACATCACAAATGTATTCTTCGAATTTAAGGTACCATAAGGAATTTTGGACTATTTTTATTGTGCATTTGCTTGAAAATATAACAAACGGTCCGTCCCTTTTTGAATTTTATTGCCCGCTTTATAGTTGAATACAGGTAAACGTAGAAAAAGAGTATAAAAGCGGCTTCAGTTTCGTAAACCGAATCATACAAAGTTTACACAGTGAGCAGAAAATATCGTGTGCTTTTATACCGAATTACATAAAGAAAATACAATGGCAGATAGAAATATAGATATTGCTGAAATGGTGGTACGTCATAGTACACGCTACCAGCAAATGAGTGAGGAAGAAAGAAATGCAGTGGATGGGAGATTTGCAGACTTTATGAGTGAGGAGGATGAAGTAGATGTTCCTGCATTTGATCTTGAAGGTGCGAAAGATGACTTGAAGGATGATGAAGAGGAAGAAACTGATGCTCCGCAAACAAGTGACAATTACTTCATTTCCAAAGATGGCACCAAATGGAGTAAAAATGCACCACCGACTTCCCGCACTCGTGCTCATAACGTGGTCGACTTCACAAGGAGGAAACCAGAACCAGTACGAACCACACATGATCCCTTTACCATTTTCCGCTCGATATTCACCGAAGACATGGCGTACATCATAATACGCGAAACAAATCGAAAAGGCCGTGAAATGACAGCTGTATGGAATTTGGCAAATCCAACCAACACATAATAATGGAAAACAATCACTTTAAAGGAGTTCGATGCCTTTTTGGCTATTATTTTGTATGCTGGACTCACCAAATCGAATAGTGAACCTGCTTCAGAGCTATGGGCCCAACGCGCAGTCCAATATACAAAGCTGCATTAGCGTATGATCACTTCAAATGCATGCTACAATGTCTTAGATTCGACAATGGAAATACGCGAAAGCAGCGACGAATAACGGTCGTCCTGATGATGCTGACAAAACAATACCAAACATAGAGGAACGAGCGCTCAACAACCGCATATCCAAGGATACGGAACGCAATGGAAGCATTTGATGTAAAGGTGAGAAAAATCAATTCTTATGTTCAAAAGCAGAATAACTACATATTTTTGTTATTTTTAGATATTATCAAGACCTACAGAAGCAGAAGCAGCTGCACCGCCTTTCGCGCCTAGAGGAAAGAGACCTTCATGTCGCCTATGTCGTTCTGAGTACGGACGGCAGCGGAAAACTAGATCCTATTGCAATTCCTGCAACAATCCAGTATGTGCAGAGCATTCTACACTCATGCATCGATGCAACACCTGCACAGAAAATATTTTGGACGAAAGACAATCTACTCAACAATAGCTATTTAAGCTTTTTTTCATATATAACACCAAAAAATTCATAGTCTTAGTATATAAAAAAAAAGTTCTGGAATTCATTCAAAATTAATAATTAATAAATAATTATAACAAAACAAAAAAAAAGAAATTGAATAAAAAAATTTTTTTTCGTACAAAATTCCATACAAATACAACCTTGTACTGCATATAAAGGCAACGGATGACTCACCCATCGGAGGGTTAAGGAACAGTGGTAAAATTTAATGAGGTTTTTTTGTCTGTTGTTCCGGCGTGTAATTGTCAATTTTCATTGCTCACGCCTAAAAGTAAGCACATCTTTAATTATGCAATATTTAAAATGATTGCTAAAAATACAAAGCTTAAAACTTTCAAAGTGTTTGTGTTAATAAAATGCTACTTCATGGGTCATGTTTAAGTAGCTCCATTTTGGTCTTTGTAAGCAAGTGTTGAGATGCTACTTGGTTTTTTTTTTATTTTTTGTTTTTTTTTTTTATTTTTTGTTTTTTATTATTGGCCCCAAAAAACAACTGACTAAAAATAAAATATTCATTGCTGAATTACCTGGCGAAAATTCTCATTTTTATGGCTCTAAACTCTTGAAGGGCAACTAAAAAAACTCTAGCAAGTCATTAACGTTGTGAGATTTGCCATCGTCTCCTTTCTTCCACTGCCAGCTACCGCTTGGCAACAACTTGCCAAAGCAGACCCACTCAACCTGCTTACGCATGAAAATAACAACTTGCTTATTTTTTCATTGTTTTCTTACCTTTATTGGCTAAAATTAAGGCAACAACTCGAGACCAACAAGACCAACGAGCCCATCATCATTACCAATATTCGACATTAAATGGAGACCGCCTGTTGTCAAAAGTAGGAATCCGTTTGCTCGACTGTACCAGAGCCATGGCACAGCGCACTCTGGAAAAACTTTTTTATTTCCTTAAGTTAAAAACAGGCTTAATCATCAAACCCTGCAGCAGTGTAACTAATTATATTTTGGTCTAATTGTTGCCTGGAGAGACATACACAAGGCATCGAGGGAATGGGAACGACGATGACGACGACAATGACGATGACTTTGAATGAATGTTACAACCAGTGAAATTTTGGCAGTTATGCTAACTGAACTCAACACTTAATATTTGCATTTTTCAAATAGGCAGATTTTTTTTTTTTTTTTTTTTTTTATACAGTAGGAAAAGTTATTGCAAGCAATAAGTCGATAAGTAGGAAAAGTTTTCGGGCCAAAATAAGCACCTTAGAAATAATAATAATAATAAAAATAATAATAATCAGTTGCGTGCTAACAACATAATGTGGGCATGAACAGTACATTTCTACTATCCAACCAACCCATGGGCGCCATAATCAGTGCACGTGGTTATTACATTTTATACCTTCTTTATTATTACGAATTAGTTGAGTGGAATAACACTTAGATTTTATGAAGTTTGCAAAGTTTTCAACTAACTTGCTCGATAAACATGAACAAAAACATATTTTTATGTTTGTACTTCTAAGCAAACAGTATACCAGGAAACCACAAATGTAGGTTTAGCGAATGGTGAGTGTCTGACGAATGTTTTAGAATAATAAAGCAAGGCTCAAAAATCGAAATGTACTTGTATAGTATCAATAAACTACCTGAAATATGCTTGTGCTACCAATGCTTTCGCATTTAAGTATATGGGGCATCCCCTGAGTGTTGATTGAACTTTAAAAAAAATAAAATTCCAAATGAATATTTCTGCATTTTTAATAAAATGACTGAGAAGTTCATTTGACTATTTCTTAATAACACTTTGATGGTAACTTTTATTCACTAGAATGCTTTACTGCTAAGTATGTTAAGAGTAAGTTTTATTGAAGCTCTTCAATTTTTAAGCAAATAGAACTTTATTTAAATTTTGATTTCTGTTGGTTATTTAATTTATTTTAACATTTGAGAAAATGTTGACGAAAAAAAAAAAAGCTTTTGATGGTATTTATGTTATGCTTTTCTGCACATTCCTATTTATTTAGACATACCTGAAAATATGTGTTTACATATTTTGCATTGTTTATCTGTAAACAACAAAAATTGTATCTGCAATTCATTTAATTTATTTAATTTAACTGAAAATAACTTAAACCTCAATTTTGGAAAATTCCGTTTCAATTTAGGTGCCAAACAATAAACTATAAATGTTTTCCCTCTCTCTCTCTCTCTCACTCTCTTTTTTTAAAAACCACATTTCATATTTATGTGTGAAAATGCGTGCATGTCTGTGTATGTGTGAATAATATTTAGTCCACATCAAAGTTGATGTCTAAAAAAATGCTGACACCTTACATATTTAAATACAAATAAATATTATTTCAGTTCAGTGCCATCCATGTTGAAATGCACAAATATTTAATTGCATTAAATTGGTTTCGATGTCAAGAGAGCCTGAACAGCATAACGTTTTGATGGAACATTGAAAATGTATTGTATATTTTAGAAATAATTAAAATGTTATTAAAATTGCAAACAATAGGCGTTGCCTGGTAATCTTCTAAATATTAATTTGAACAAAAGCATATTTTCACTAAGCAACACCGTTAAATACGTTTCAGTTACGTTTTGAGTTCATAAAGTCAATTGCAAATTTAACTCTTATTTTTTTCAGTGCATAAAATCGGCTTAGCCTTTGACTTTGATTACTTTTTAACCACAATTTAAAAACCGTAAGCGTTTAACACAAATATGAATACGAAAAGGCTTAAAAACTAAAAAAATAAATCCTTACACTACAATTTATTTGGCTTTTGATACTTTTTTTAGGTAATGAATTTTAGTGCCGCATTACATTGAAATTTACAAAAAGTTTTTTGTTCTGTATATAAAATTATTTTTTTAGAACAAATATAAATTAAAACCACAAATAAGCAAGATAAGCAGATTTTGTTCGCTATTGAAAAATAAACATTTATTATTTTTGGATAGTGGCCAGTAAAGTTTTTGATAACATATATATATATATATAAATATATCCAAATTTGTAATACGAATTACATCTTGTCAAAGTTGAAAAATATCGTTACACGATAGAGAAAAAATTATGTCAAAAATAATGTTTAAAAAAAATGGCACGTTCCACCAGAAGTTTCGGTCGCTTTTAAACATATATAACTTGGACAATGATTTTGTTATAAATAAGAAACGAATCATTTTTTTTTTCATTGGAGTCTGCATGCAGCTTTTTAGCAACTCATAAATTTATATACGTACACACATAATATAACACACAAACTGCCGCGTGGGGTGAATCGTTTCATCGGTTTTACTCCCCATTCTAATATGACATACACGCGGCTAAAGAAGTTTCGCTGCAAAAATATGCTAAAATTGCATAAGTAACTTAAAAATATATCGTTTGCAATATACTTTAAGAAAATATTAATCAAGACATCACGATGTATCTAGAAAGTATTTTCCAAAGAAGAAGAACAATTTTATCTATGCACTGAAATCCGTTATATTGTATACACCGAGACAAAAGCTTAGGCAAAATTAACGAAAAACCTAGTATAATTTATGAGGCGGCTTTGGCAATTTTCAGCCTCCATGTTAACACACCGATATTGATTTGGGCGATAAATTACTTACTTACTTGCAACCCGTGTTCGGGTTTCGGCCGACCTCATCAGCTCTCGCCAGGCACCTCTGCTTTGCGCGCGCCTTCTCCAATCGGATACACCAAGTGCGGTTAGGGATTCCTCGGCCGTTTGCATCCATCGGAGGCATGGTCTCCCTCGTCGTCGTTGACCAGTGGCCCTTGCCTCGAGCACCTTTTTCGCTGGAGCTTCGTCATCCATACAATGGACATGACCCAGCCAGCGTAGTCGCTATACAGTTATACGCCGAACTACGTCAATGTCTTCGGCGAGCTCATAGAGCTCATACAGCTCGTGGTTCATTCGGATGCTATAGTCATCGCCGACTCGAACAGGACCGAATAACTTTTCTCTCTAACACTCCCAGAGCAGCTGCGTCAGTTTGCGAAACTACCCATGCCTCAGCGCCATAAAGAAGCACAGGTTGAACTAGCGTCTTATAGAGTGTTAGTTTTGTCGATCGAGAGAGGGCTCTGGAACTTAGTTGCTTACTGAGCCCGTAGGAGCACCTATTAGTAACTATTGTTCTTCGCTTTATCTCCAGGCTGATTTCGTTGTTGGTATTAATGGCGGTGCCAAGGTGTACAAGCTCCTTGACTACTTCAAAGTTATAAAGGGTCCGCCATTTAACTTTTTTTTTCAACTAGTGCTTATTTCGTGAATGGTAACACTTAGCACATGTCTGATTTGACAGATAATTAGTTTTATCCTTCCGCTGAACGAATATGGTTGTGTATACGCTTGAACAACACTGGAAAATATTGGCTGCGATCGACTTAGAGAAGATGCGATTTTGCCAAAAAAATCATCTTTCCAGATGAAGCTCATTTCGATCTTGGCGGGTATGTAAACAAGCAAAATTGTCGCATTTGGGGCACAGAAAACCCGCACGCATACATTGAAAAGCCGATGCACCCAAACCGAGTCACTTTTTGGTGCGGATTTTGGTCCAGAGGCATAATTGGGCCATTTTTCTTCGAAAATGAGCAAGGAGTGGCCGTTACAGTCAATTGCCATCGTTATCGGGCCATGTTGAACGAATTTTTGTTCACAAAAATTGAAGAGGAGGATATTGGCAACATTTGGTTTCAACAGGACGGCGCTACGTGCCACACAGCCGAAGCTACACTCGATGTTTTGATCAGCCGCTGAGCTGATGTCGTTTGGCCACCTCGGAGCTGCGATTTGACCCCGTTGGACTATTATTTGTGGGGTGCTCTCAAAGATAAGTGTTAGCCGACAAGCCAGAGACAATTGACGCTTTAAAGGACAATATTCGTGAAGCCATTGGTGAAATACAGCTGCACACAATCGATAATGTGCTTAAAAGTTAGACCGATCGTGTAGGCAACTGCATGGCCAGCCGAGGCAGTCATTTGAATGAAATTATTTTCCATTATTAACCGGAAGGATTGTACATTCAAATAAAAACAGAAATTTTTAAAAAAAAAAAAGTTATTTGGCGGACCCTTTAGCTGCCGGATGAAACGTGGGAGTCTAAACGCAGCGCTATCTTGTTTGTAGACAGCATATACTTTGTTTTACCCTCATTTATAGTCAAACCCACTTTGGCTGATTCCTTTTCGATAGCGGTGAAAGCAGCGGTAACAACTCTCTTGGTTCTGCCAACAATATCAATATCATCAGCGTACGCAAGGAGCTGGACACCTTTGTAGAAAATGGTGCCATTACGATGCACACTGGCCTTTCGTACGATCCCCTCCATGATGATGTTGAAGAGATCGCAAGACAGTCGATTGCCTTATCTGAAACCTCCATCGGTATTGAAGGTTTTGGAGAGATCATTTCCTACCTTGACGGAGATGCGTGTGTTGCTCAAAGTCATTCTGCAAAGTCTAATCAACTTTGCAGGTATACCGAACTCAGACTTGATACCGAACTTGTTGCGTATAGGCAATCCGTTCTCGGGCTATCGAGATTAAAATCGACAAAGAGATGATGTGGGTCAATTTGATTTTCGTGGGTTCTTTCCAGGATTTGTCGTAGCGTGAAAATCTGGTCTATGGTGGACTTTCCAAGTCGAAAGCCACACTGATAAGGCCCAATCAGTGTTTTTGTAATCGGCTTTAATCTTTCACACAGTACTATACTACATACAGTACTTTACTATAATACACAAGACTGATACCTCGACAGCTGGTGCAGATTGTTGGGTCTCCTTTCTTAAGTATAGGGCAGATTACGCTGAGGTTCTAATCGTCGGTCATGCTTTCCGCTAGCCATATTTTGCTGATGAGCTGATGCATGCGCCTTATCAATTCATCGCCACCGGTTTTAAACAATTCAGTTGACAGGCCGTCAGCACCCGCTGCTTTATTGTTTTTGAGTCGTTGGATAGCAACTCGAACCTTTTCATGGCTAGTTGGTGGTACTTCCACTCCATCATCGTTAATTGGTGGTACTGAACTACGCTCTCCATGGGCGGCATTGGTGGAATCGTCGCCTGTAAGTAAATTGTAGAAGTGCTGTCTCCACAATTTCAACACACACTGTGTATCCGTATTCAGATCTCCATTTTCGTCTCTACAAGTGGATGCTCCGGGCTTGAAACCTTGGGTTAGACGCTTAACCTGTTGATAGAATTTTCGTGCATCCTTCTTGACCTGGTGTACCTCTAGTTCCTCACGCTCACGCTTTTCCTGCTCTCTTTTCTTTAGTTTGAAAAGGCGCCTCTCTTCTTTCCTTTTTTCACGGTAGTTTTCTCGCACGGCTCGCGTTGCAGCTTACATCTAAAGCTTACACAACTTACATCTAAAGTGCTTTTGATACCTATTTTGATTGAGATCAGTATGATTTTAATTAGAAAAGCACATTTTTAAGGTGACATTGCACATCTGGACGAAAGGAGTCACTTTTAAATATTTGTTATGAAAAGACTTTAATACATAGAGACTTCAATTTTTTTACACAAATAACACAAAAAACTGAAGTCTCTTTGTATTATAGTCTTTCCACAACAAATGTTTTAAATTTAATCCTTTTTTTCAAACCGTGCAATGCCACCTTAATTTAGCGCGTAAGTTTTAGCTCAAATACTAAACAAAAAAGAGCAGTGATATACTTATTCACTAATACCTGTTCATTTTTATGTATGTGTAGTACATTTTAAAACACTACTTTTAAAATAATATCTTAACAAACTTAAAGCATCTAATGTGTCGTCAGCAATACTTGATCAGGGCTTGATGCATATATCGCACACTAAATACAAAACAGTCACAACTCAAAATTTACAAATTTTTACTTTTTAATATAAAACTATTCGTAGCGATCATATACTTTGCCTAAAATACATCAAATACATTTTGTACACATCTTCTTTCTCTATAGTTTAAAAAAAGTCTCATTGCTTTGTATAGAGTTCCTTCAAAAATAAAATTGTTTTTTTCCTCACTTAGAAATTTAAGAATTTTGAGTTGTGACTGTTTTGAATTTAGTGTGCGATATGTAGAAAAATGCCTGCTGTAGAAAAACACCTTTCTGACTGTACGCTAGTCGAAGAGATAGTCAATAGACCTTTTGCAAATATTACTCTCGAGAACCGTCAGATACAAAAAATTCGACTTCTTTATATAAAATGTCACTCAGTTTTGGAACAACCATTTGTCTCATCACAGCTTTTGAACTTTGCTATTGCATGGCTTAACTTAAAACTCTCGATTTCTTCTTCTTCTTGTGTATTACGTGCTTCTGTAACATCCAAATCACATTCTACATAGTTGTGTTTTCATCTAGATCATTTCTAATATTTCGATTTTCATCTTCATTTTTTTTATACACTTTCATTTCGTAAAATTCCGGGATTGAAGTAGTCTATTTCCGGAGGACGGGGTAGCAAAAAGCCTACGAGATCCCGGGATTTCGGGATCGAGAATCCCGGGACTGAAAACCTTAGTGCTGAAACACATTTGTGAGTGAGACAGGAAGCTTTCTTGACGTTTTGTGTATCAAAAATTTAAACAACACAAATTGTTGTTCAATAATTTAAAAACAGTGAAACCAATTGCCACACAGCCACATAAAGTCAAAGCAAAAGTTTATTTCACATAGTTTCATCGTGTACATGATGCTCATCATATCACTTTACCATACCATTAAACCATATTATCATTCCATACCATAATTTATGCGGTCAGCTAAAGCAGCCACATAGAATCGATTCTATGGCATGCCCAAGCTTGTCTTGTCTAAACGAAGCCAATTTTACTACATTTTATACAAAGAAGCAGCTTGTTGAACATCACCATCTTGCGTTTCATGTCTCCAAAAATAGCAAATTTTTGTCTGGAGAATACGAAAATGAAAAACAAATACGAACTAAGCCTGTATGATACTCAATTAAATTGATCATTGAAAATTATAACTAGAGCATTTCAAATAGCACGAATGCATGGATGCAATTGGTGTGAGTGAGTACGCATATGGTACGAATTGGAGAAAAATTTGTAGGACGGACTGTATTTTCTTTGCGTTTTTTTGCCGTTTCTTTCAATTCGTTCTTCGTTAAGTTTCAATCAAATATTTACTGTGCTGTTAATAATTAATTTAACATTTTTAGAGTAAACAAAACTCTTTAATATAAATGTATGCTGAATTGGAAGTGATGTGTGTAGCTAATATTAATTCATTAAATGCAGCTGCTCTAAAAAACACCAGATATAAAAAAGTAACAACGTTTATCCTTTTCTTACAAAATATGTCTGTCCTGCCCACGCACCACTTGTTTTCAGATTTTAAAATTGGACAAAAAAAAATGAAATATCATACGGGCATTACCATTGAAAAAATCAAAGTTAACATTGATTTTATCCTGAAAGTAGTGCTCAAGTTGAACGGCAAGATCACTATTATTTGACCGCCTAGAAACCTTGTTACTTTTATCTGAAACATTTTTCGCGATTTTGCTTACTTTTCAAGATATTCAGATGTCTCAAGATAACAAGCTCAGCCTATATATGTATTATGCGCGAATAATACCATTCATCACAAAAAATACACAGATTGCCGAATACCATTTCACCGGTTTTACTCCCCATTTCAATTCTCTGTATTGCTGCTATACGTCTACTCTGCACGCTGAAAAAGAGTAGGCCTTCCCAAACATAATTTGCAGGAAGTAGAATATGTTTCTGCATGTTTCTTGGAAACAAGTAATCATATTTGGTTCCACATATTATATGAATAATTAATGCAATTTTCTTTATATATATTTTGATCTTAACATTATTTAATTGTACCTTAGCACTTGTTGCTTGAATTTAAAAACAATATGATTTGTTTTAAAGAAAATATGCTTTCATACTAATATATTGTAATTATAAATGGACTGAGAACACTTTTATTCTATTACTATTTGTTTGCTTGGAAATATAATTTAGTCAAGAATAACATTAAATATTCACGGACAAATATATATTAATTCGAGAATACATAATTTAATTGCAGTCAAGCAATTATTTTCAAAACGATAATTAAGA
Source organism: Coremacera marginata (assembly GCA_914767935.1). NCBI lineage: Eukaryota > Metazoa > Arthropoda > Insecta > Diptera > Sciomyzidae > Coremacera > Coremacera marginata. Next base: position 146,584,707 of record OU612045.1, read on the forward strand.
ACAACATAATATATTTACCGAAGATTGCACTATATTTACTTGGAAACATATTTTAGCAAAGGAAATGTCAAAAGTTTTTCAATGTGATTACAAAATATTTGCTTAGAAGTAATTGTTGGTCTGAAGCAAACAAAATATGTTTAGAAAACAGTTAATAAGTTTTTCTCGGATTTAATTATGTTGAGAAGTAACCATATTATGTTTATCCGACATTACAATAATTTTTATAAGCATTCATTTTCTAGTTGGAGAAAATTTTTCTAGTTGCCAACGAAGCACCCGCTTTATCAGCAAAGTTGCTTCAAAACTCACCTATTTTTACTGCTGAACCGCCTTATTTTTCTTTTCTTTTGTTTTTATTTTATTAATTTGAAAACACAAACACTTTTAATTTAAACAAACATTTTCAGAAACACATTTTTTAACAAGAGCTAAACTTTTCAACACGTTTGGCGCGGATGCTTGAAACTTAAATGATGTCAAGACTTGGCAACTGTTAAAAGCAAGAACATAAAGCAACTAGGTTTCCGCTATTTTCCGTGCAAGTGCAAAAGAACCAGATATATGTATGTCTAGGCGAAACACATAAAAGAAAGGAGTTCTGTTTGTTTTAAATTCGCAGAGTTGTGTTTTTTGTTAATTTAACAGTGATGCAAATATATTTTTATTGGGTAGAAATACACAAATCTATTTTGTCACAAGCATATTAATGTAGACGTTAGTTTTTTAGCTAAGGCAATTATATTAATGTTGGACACAACTAATATCTTCTTATATCGAAAAATAATGCTATTGAAGGAAAGTTCTTAATCATTAGGTGGTTCCCTCTGAATATTTTCTTTTTGAAACCAAACATATATAAACATATTTTTTCTCTGCGTGTGTAACAAAAGGTTTAGTAACTTTTAAAATATGCTGTAGCCAGTACAACACCTAACTGTGGATTGGTGTGAATAGTTTGCAAACTCTTTTTTAGCAGCAACAAAATGTTAAATGCAACATTTTAAGCTTTTGTGCTAAAAAAACTATTTAGTTTGCATTATGCATGATTAGCGGTAATGTAAAACTTATGCCATATATGTATGCATTCATTCATAGCAGCAAATTACAAACTATAAACATTAAAAAATAATATAACTGCAATATTCAGCAAAACAAAAAATATATATACATTATATAACAAAAACATTTGTAAAACATATTTCCAAAAGTTTTATTTAACTACAGTCAAATAAATAGCTGAAAGAGAAGCTGATTTGCATTAAAGCCTGAATTTATACAAAAAAAGGGGTTGGTTTAAAAAGTTGCCTTTTTTTAAGTAGCACTCATTTAAATAAATAAAAAAATATTATCATTAATTATGGCGCATAAGGAAATTTTACGCCATTTCTGCTGTTGATTTTAATTTGTATAACTTTTATTTTAATAATTAAAGAACCAAAATATTTTTGCCCAGTATTCACTGCACAATCTGAGTTTGTGCGTGCGTCCTTTTTAAAGCAAGCCTCATTTCAGCCTTGCTGAATTATTCGATGGCGCCAAACAACAGCTCAAACTGACTCACTTGCCACCTGTATCCAGTACACAGCCAGTTCATCCTTTGTTTGTTTGCGCTAATTAATTAATTTATGTAGTTTTAATTTTGCGTTTTATAAAAGTGTAAATATTTATCTGTTGTGTTTTGCGGCAGCAGCTTAGGTTAAAACGTGCCAAGGTTTTTCATGCATAAATGATTTATTACATTTTTGGCATGATGGAAATAAATGTTATATAAAAAAAAAAAAATTCAATTAAAAAAACATGCAGGGCCTTATACGTGCAAACACAGCTTATCTAAACGCACTCCTTGCCACACATGCGTTGGAATAATAACCCAAACAATAAGATATTTTTTCTTTTTTGCAGAATTTTAAATTCTTATTTTTAGGGTATGATATCATTTTTATCAAAAAAATACACTGTTGTCAAGGTTATGAATTTATATATGTGCTGGGTTGACGGTAAGCAAAACCAGCACAACATGCTGTCAGTTCAAACAACTTCTAATTAAATTCTGTGACGCCAAAAAAATGCATGTTAAAAAATAATACAACGGATCATTATTTTGATCTAAAAAAAAAGAGAAGAAATTCCTGTCATTTATTACAAAATTCTTTACATCTGTTATTTTTAATATTATATTGAACTTATAACAACAACTGAAATTGCGAGATTTCACAAACTATGAGCACAAAAAGTATTTTAATATGGAATTAAAATTTATTCACAAAAATCTAGAGTTGTATAAAACATTCTCAGCATAATTAAATTATTATTTAGAAAAGGAATGCATTAACTCTACAAATATCTTGAAAATAAAAAAAAAAAATAAAAAATCAAATAAAAGTCGAAAACCACTTTATAGTTTAAAAAAAAAAAAAATTAAAATGGAAGGCTGTACCAAAGGCACGGCCGCTGATTTACGTCTATACTTTGATATGCTCTGAAAATGAAACAACACGTTTTCAAGTTTAATTTCTGGTTACATATGTAAGGATCAAAGGATGGTTAACTGGCTTTGTAAGGATCAAAAGTTTTACAAAGTTTTGTATTACATGCTTTGGCTTAGATTTTTTTCTTTTGAGATTATTATGTTACGTTTCCTATTGGGTGTTATGTTTCCTATCTGCAGCTAGATAGCCTGCCTGACCACCCTGTGAGAACTTGAACTTAAACACGACAACGGATTACAATTGCGCTAAACGAGGAGAAATATATTAAAATTTTACTTACTGTTACACATATTTTATGCAATAAAATTAAAAATAATGAAGATTTTTGGATCAAATTTTTTTGCTATATGAATTGATACTGCCATAGGGACATTCTTTAGCGGAAATGAATGCTGGCAAATTGTCTTGAGTGGTTTAAGCTTTATGGGCCGGCACAGAGTCCTGCTGGAAAGTCCACTACTGGATTTTGAACAAAAAATGGTTAAATGGCTTTACAACAGCTTATAAAACAGTTTTTTGGTACACTTTGGCCGATGTGTTGCCCCTTGTTTGCAGAAATGCAGCTCAGTGACGCCATCGTAAGAAACACTCCACCAAACCATGACTAAATCTGGGTGATGAGACTGTTCGACCAGTGGAATTATGGCCTTGCATACAACCTACCATTTTGTTTGTTAAACTCTTCCTGCACGCTAAAAGTTTTTTATCGGCAAACAAATGCTTTCTGTGCAACTTATCAGAGTACTTCAGCAAAAGACGTTTCCTTTTTGAAGCGAAGCTTTTTACGTCTCGTTCTGTGATTTGTTTGAGTGAAATCTGAAAAACTTTCCATAGAATTTTTCTTGGAAATTTGATGGTTTTTGTTGCAAGCGCTTATTACATCCAGAAAATTTAATACTTTAATATTAAATATTAAAAATATTTTTTGGCCCGCCGTGGGGGATTGAACCCGTACCCACTGATTAAGAGTTCAATACACTATCCACTAGGCCACAAAGCCTTGTTAAAAAGAGTTGTTAATTCAATGATAAGTATAACAGAAGCTATGCTGAATAGATAGAGGATTGTGTATTTGCTATACTACAACAACAAAAAAATTTGCTTCTACTTGAATCACCAGCATCGGTGTGTTTGCGTTGTGTATGCGTTTGTGGTGTTGTTGGTACAAGGAAATATTAGCAACGCCCACAAGTGCGTTGACAAGGGCGTTTTTTAAATGTCAAAAAAATAGATAATATCAGTTAATATGAAATTAACTAACGCATGCATTAAATCGGCAAGGTATCTAAAATGTTTATTTTAATTTTGTTTCGTGTGTGTTCTTTAATACATATACAGGCTATCCCGCAATTGAGCGCAACTATTTACGGAGCTGGAAGGTTATGTCAAGCTGAGCAAACAACCGTATGGGAGGGGGGTCTATTTTCCCATTCTTAGGAGCTACAGGGTTAACTAAAATTTCACGACTTTGGCTTACGTTATTGTTCTAGCAGAAAAACTAACTTACATGAAACTTATTTTGATAGCTCATTTTAAAGGCAACGAAATGGGTGATAGTGTGAAGATGAAATCAATCGGTTGAAATTACCAAATTTCAACTTTGAGTGCTTTGAGAGTGAGAGTGCTTTGAGAGTTTCTCAGAATTTTGCATAATAAATGAAATTATTTTTTTTTGCATCAATTTTGCAAAATTTGTTATTGTTATTGTTATTGTTATTGTTATTGTTATTGTTATTGTTATTGTTATTGTTATTGTTATTGTTATTGTTATTGTTATTGTTATTGTTATTGTTATTGTTATTGTTATTGTTATTGTTATTGTTATTGTTATTGTTATTGTTATTGTTATTGTTATTGTTATTGTTATTGTTATTGTTATTGTTATTGTTATTGTTATTGTTATTGTTATTGTTATTGTTATTGTTATTGTTATTGTTATTGTTATTGTTATTGTTATTGTTATTGTTATTGTTATTGTTATTGTTATTGTTATTGTTATTGTTATTGTTATTGTTATTGTTATTGTTATTGTTATTGTTATTGTTATTGTTATTGTTATTGTTATTGTTATTGTTATTGTTATTGTTATTGTTATTGTTATTGTTATTGTTATTGTTATTGTTATTGTTATTGTTATTGTTATTGTTATTGTTATTGTTATTGTTATTGTTATTGTTATTGTTATTGTTATTGTTATTGTTATTGTTATTGTTATTGTTATTGTTATTGTTATTGTTATTGTTATTGTTATTGTTATTGTTATTGTTATTGTTATTGTTATTGTTATTGTTATTGTTATTGTTATTGTTATTGTTATTGTTATTGTTATTGTTATTGTTATTGTTATTGTTATTGTTATTGTTATTGTTATTGTTATTGTTATTGTTATTGTTATTGTTATTGTTATTGTTATTGTTATTGTTATTGTTATTGTTATTGTTATTGTTATTGTTATTGTTATTGTTATTGTTATTGTTATTGTTATTGTTATTGTTATTGTTATTGTTATTGTTATTGTTATTGTTATTGTTATTGTTATTGTTATTGTTATTGTTATTGTTATTGTTATTGTTATTGTTATTGTTATTGTTATTGTTATTGTTATTGTTATTGTTATTGTTATTGTTATTGTTATTGTTATTGTTATTGTTATTGTTATTGTTATTGTTATTGTTATTGTTATTGTTATTGTTATTGTTATTGTTATTGTTATTGTTATTGTTATTGTTATTGTTATTGTTATTGTTATTGTTATTGTTATTGTTATTGTTATTGTTATTGTTATTGTTATTGTTATTGTTATTGTTATTGTTATTGTTATTGTTATTGTTATTGTTATTGTTATTGTTATTGTTATTGTTATTGTTATTGTTATTGTTATTGTTATTGTTATTGTTATTGTTATTGTTATTGTTATTGTTATTGTTATTGTTATTGTTATTGTTATTGTTATTGTTATTGTTATTGTTATTGTTATTGTTATTGTTATTGTTATTGTTATTGTTATTGTTATTGTTATTGTTATTGTTATTGTTATTGTTATTGTTATTGTTATTGTTATTGTTATTGTTATTGTTATTGTTATTGTTATTGTTATTGTTATTGTTATTGTTATTGTTATTGTTATTGTTATTGTTATTGTTATTGTTATTGTTATTGTTATTGTTATTGTTATTGTTATTGTTATTGTTATTGTTATTGTTATTGTTATTGTTATTGTTATTGTTATTGTTATTGTTATTGTTATTGTTATTGTTATTGTTATTGTTATTGTTATTGTTATTGTTATTGTTATTGTTATTGTTATTGTTATTGTTATTGTTATTGTTATTGTTATTGTTATTGTTATTGTTATTGTTATTGTTATTGTTATTGTTATTGTTATTGTTATTGTTATTGTTATTGTTATTGTTATTGTTATTGTTATTGTTATTGTTATTGTTATTGTTATTGTTATTGTTATTGTTATTGTTATTGTTATTGTTATTGTTATTGTTATTGTTATTGTTATTGTTATTGTTATTGTTATTGTTATTGTTATTGTTATTGTTATTGTTATTGTTATTGTTATTGTTATTGTTATTGTTATTGTTATTGTTATTGTTATTGTTATTGTTATTGTTATTGTTATTGTTATTGTTGTTGTTATTACGTATATTTCTACAACTACATTTCATTTCATTATTTTCATTTTATAACAAAAATCTTCTACATTTTAAAAATTGTTGTATATTTACCATGAATTCAACTCGAAACCTTTGTATCAGCAGCTGCACACACTATCTACTCGTCTATTCAGGAATTTGTTTGAATTACTTCGAAACTATTTTCTTTGATAACCTTAACAGACCGATTCTGTCGCGGTAACGTTAATCTTATTACCGAAGAAATGCTTTTGGTTACTTTGACACCCTTTAGGTATTCTGCAACCAAGTGTTAACAGTGAATATTGTTACTATCTCCTTAGGTGGTAACAAGCAAAACAGCCAGATGCAAAAAAAAACAGCTTTATAATTTCTTAAACGAGCTTATGACGTTTGAGAGTGTTACCAAGTGCACAATTTCCGTTACAAGATTACTATTTCCGGTAACGCACATAATCGATATGTAAGTAAAACTTCTAAAAGCCTCAACTGAAAATATTTAATGTAAGTACTTAATTTGAGTACTATAAGCTGCTCCGGTAGCCATGCGGTCCAAGCAAGCAGATTATCAGTCAAGTGTTCTGTGGTCAGTCAAGAGACGCAGCGCCGGGCACAGACAATTTTTTTCCCCCCTATTATTGAAATAGTGGTGGCCGTGGCGTAGTGGGTAGAGCATGTAGCCCACACGCCAGAGAACCCAGGTTCAAATCCGACCTGACACGGAAAGTTTTTTCAATTAAATTAATTTTTCTGTTCGGCACTCAACTCCTGCAAACAATGGCAAACCTCAGAGAGTAAAAACTGCCATGAAAAAGCTTCTTGAGAACATAAGCCGTTCGGAGTCGGCATTCAACTTGTAGGCCCAGTTCTCGATCATTTGTGTTCGAACATTTCACAACACAATTGATCAAAAGAAGCTCGGTCAAAGTCCTTTCAAGAGCTGAAATGGCCATTTCGTTTTTTTTTATTATTGAAATAAAAACGTGTGATGACAAGTTTTTTTCTATGATACACATTTACTTGAGTAAACATCTTCTTGCATACATCCTAAAAATGTATCCTTAAATAGCTTTATACTACAGATAGCTACTTATAGCTTTATAAAACTAAACTTATGCCAAAAATTTCACTTCTGTGCCAAATTTCATTGCAGCATCAATGTGAACCGAAACACGACAATAGATTCCTTTTGTCAAGACAAAGAAAAAAATTTTTATGACAGGAGAGGCCATATATATATCTTAATATTCAAAGTTAGGGGAAAGATTTAATGTTGCTTCAACACATGTTAGAGAAGCATTGGCCTGTGGCAAACATTGAAAAAAAGAGCTCGAGCATGTATTCATGTTCATGGAGGACCATTTGAGCAATTATTAAGAATTTATTAATTTGGAATAAGTATACTGTTCTACAAATAAAATTTTTTTTTGTATTTATTGTATTCATACCATAATTTTACCGGTACCAAAAACAGTTTGTACCAAAATTGGCTACCTATTCTCCTGAAAAAAGAGAAATTTTGTTAATGTTGAATTTGAATTGGAGTGTAGACAATATTTATTAACAATTAATTACATAAGATAACATAACATTTTTATGTAAATTATTCAAAGGTCTCTACTTTTCCAGGTATAAATTGAACTTTAACCATACGTTGGACCACACATACAATTTTGTTGCTTACTGTCAGATTACGTCACGTACTTTTCCTATAATAAACTCATAAAATCCGACTATTGCTAATGACTGTGAGAGAAACACTGCAAATAAAGTATTATTAAAAATAGATTTGTTACTTAAACAAAAAAACAGAACTGAAGTTTTGCTTTGAAATTTGCAAAAACACTCTACAAATTTCTGTTAACTTTGTCCTTTTCAATGAGATAAAAATAATAAAGTGTTGAGCAGGATATTTTGCAACACCTACAATAATAGCAGCAACAACACAAAAACAAAAACTAAAAAGTTTAAACATTCGTTACTAGGCGAAGCTTCCTGCGCAATTATCAAAAATGTTCAAGCTGCGCCAACAGCAGGCAATGCATGACAAGCAACAACAATGGCAATGACGACAACATGTTGACAAAACTAGACGCAGCAACAACAGCAATAATAACAACAGCAGCAATTACAGCAACAACTACCAGAATGTCAAAACATTGTAGTTTAGTGCAAGCGTTTCTCTTTTTTTTTTTTTTTGGAAATGACTTTAGTTCCGGCGGAAGTTTACAAATTGTGGACGGATTTCATGTAGCAAAGCTAGTGGGGGAAAAAATAGAGGCGGCGTGCTTAAAACCACAAGCACAGACACAAGTGCGCACATATATACACATACAGATGTGCAGGCAATTGCCGTCATATTGGTGTTTGTACATTAGTGAAAGTGACATACTTTAAATTGTTGCTGTTGTTGTTGTTGTTTTTGTCAGATTGTTTACACCTTGCTTTTTATTATTGCCTGATGGCAATTGTTCTCACGCAACAAATACAGACATAAGCACACAAATCAAGCTAACGAGCGGACATCCGCTTTATATGCTAACAAGCGCTAAAACAATGACAGCAGCAGTGAAAACAATAACAACAGCAGCGACAGCAGCTACAGCAAAAATAACAATAACAACATCAGCTACAGCGATAACAGCGACAGCAGCTACAGCAAAAATAACAATAACAACATCAGCTACAGCGATAACAATAATAAATGAAAGCAACATCATCATCATCGTTGACGTCGTCGCCGTCAGCCAGAGGCCAAAAGCAGCTGGTGTAAAAAGTACAAAAATATATTTTTAATAAATATCTGGAGAGATTAAATACACACATTCACATCACACACGCACACACACACACATTTGCTTACTAAACTCGCATATATTAGCGACACAACAACAACAACACACAACAAACACAAATACTCATGTACTTTAGTGCTTAAAAATAATCCAAACAGCTCACACACACACACACACACATACATATTTATTCCACTGTCACCCAATCCCTGCCCCATTTCTCACCCTCCTCTACTCACCTTACACCACCTATCATTTGTAGCCACAAAGCCAAAGTGCATATCTACATATGTGCCGGTATGTTTATATGTCTGTTTGTGAATTGCATATAAATGCCGACATATTGTACAACATTCCGTATGATATGTGTGTGTGTGTGTGTTGGGTTTTTATTTTCCTCGTCCAAACTTTATGTTAATATATTTATATGTTAGAAAAATCATATATAACACATAATTTTGTCACTTTGTGGATTTTATTTCTGCCACACATTTCTTTTGCACTCTCACTCCTTTAACTCTTATGTCCATCCACTACAGCTTGTTAAAAGTTGCTTATGTTACACTTACATACATACTTGCTTGCAGGCAAACATAAATACACTGTATTTATATATGCACAAATCCTTGCTTTGCTTACAGGAGCACGCGATTTATATATATTGATAATATCTTACATACTTATATACTGTTTGTCTAAATTTTATTACAAATACACGAAGCATAGCAATATTTTTGAATATTTATATTTGCTTTATGTTCGCAAATTTGCTTTGTTTTGCGTTTATTCGGCTGCGTATGAAAGTTTATAATAATTGTTACTCATACGCTATGATGAACGAACAGTTTATTATCTCAGTAGCTCAAAAATATGCTTTAGTTTGTCTTTAAGAATGATATTATTGAAATTTTGTTATCTTAGATCATTGAAGAAGCTATAGATTAATATCTTAAAATCTTAATATAACGATTTAAGGTCGATTTAAGGTCTCTGCCCCCTTACGGCACGTAACGAAACGAAATGACAAGCCGATCAGAATTCTCTTGTTTTATAGCCACCGGCTTTTTCGTTGGTCGTTGCCGTTTCGTCGCCGGCTAAGGTGCATGAATACATAAGAACGCAAGGTAGTTATATTTTGTAGTTTCGTTACGTGCCGTAAGGGGGCAGAGGCCTTTATACAAACTCAAACCGAGATTCTTCGTACAGTTTAAACCATTAGTTACTCATACGCCCAGATATACTCGTGGTGCATTTTTCTTACAAATTGATCTTGAGACTACGAAGTACCGAAGAAAACTCGGAGTCGTAACGTATTTTTATAGCTTTGAATCTTCTGACTTTAAAGATTTCTAATTTTAAGCAAAGGAAATCTAATTTTAATAGCTTATTGAAAAAATGGCAGTGTTGTTTGGATAGTTTGTGTTATTTATTATTAGAGGAGGTTAGTTCTCATATTGTAGAAGGGGTAATATTTTCGTTAAAAGTTACAAGACTGCATGACTAATATATCAAAGAATACAAATCGTAAATAATCTGATCCAAAAAGACATGCAAAATTAAATCAAAGAATAATATCAAAATGGTTAAGAATTTTTTTGTTTTCATATTTCTGTCTTGTTTGTTGACGAAACTTCTGCAATGATACAGTAAAATATTCATGCATGAAAAATCTCAACATTTCTGTGTTGCGTTCGTGGGAATAGGATGATATATGGGATTTTCGTCAATGAAATTTATGGCCGAATCAGCATGTTTCGTAAAAGATGAAGAAAAATCCTTCATGATTCGTTTATCAATTCTTTAAGACTTGGACTACGGGGAAATATCATCGCTATACGCAAATACTATGCAAGTCTTGTACCGAAGAACGCATCAACATTTTTAAATGTGTAGGCACAGTAAAATAAACCCAAGCAAGTTTGCGCGATAGCATAAAGTCAGAGCTTCTGACCACGAAGCATAGGTTTAGTGGTCCTTTCTGCAGTTGAAATTTTGTGTTTTTTTTTTTAATTAAGAATGTTTACAATTATACTGGCAGTTTTGTTTTTTTTTTTAAGAAAACTTGAAAATAAATTATATAAATAAAGGCCGAGTTATAATTGATTAATTTTTCGATATTTTGGATAAACAATACTTTTTTTATTGAGTTTTTAGCAATTCTTAATAATATAAATTTTTAAGAATTACATTTGTGAGCTTTATGCCAAGTACTTTCATGAAGCAACAGGTTGCCACAACAAAAATGTTCTTTACGGAACAAGCACCAGCAGACTAGACAGCTTTTCGTTTTTTTTTTTTTTCATAAGTCCAATGAAATAAATGAAAGGATGTATGCTATGCTTGCTTTCGGGCTTGTTCGTACAAGGAAGGCAATGATGCGATGGTAGCACATTCAACTTGCAGCCGAATTGTACGCTGTTCAATGCGAGTACGGAAAGGGAAAAATGCATTATTCCCGTCACAGGTTTTTCGACAATTTTTTTCTTTTAAATATTTATAAATTAAAATATAATTAACAAAAAAATAAAACAACAAGATCTGTCTTATGTGCTATTAGTATCGAGCCTGGGTACTACTTAAGTCATCAAATTAAAATAATAAATCCTCTTGATAACCAACTGTGTCACGAAAGTACTTAGTCATGCCATAAGTTCTGTTAGAACTTAAATATGATGTAAAAATTTAAGAAACGAGTTTCTAAATTATTTTGCAATTTTTATTTTTTAATTTATAGAGATAATTTTTGGTTATAGGGGCACGCATGGTTTCCATTGGTATTGATGACGCTGCTGCAATTAGCGCTTGCTTAAGACTTTCCAAATTTCGATGGCAAAGTTTACAAGCTATACCCTCTAAATCCGACCATAATTTGTAATCAAGAGGATTGAAGTCTGGGCTTCCTGAGAGCCAATCTTCAGCAAAGATAAAAGCTGGAATATTCTCCGCAACCACTCTTGCAACCACTTTTTCACAATGCCTTCCAAGACATCTTGTTGGTACACTTTCGCTCTAGTTCTTACATCTTTTTCACAAAACTATAGGTATGTGACGCCTTTACACGATACTCCCCACCTAACCATGACGTATGCAGGATGATGACCTCCTTGAACCCTCGGAACTGTATTTTTTGCTTCTTGGTATGTTCTAGCATAGACTTTGTGATTTTGTTTATTAAAAACTTCCTCCACCGTAAACATTTTTTCATCAGTAAAAAGGATATTTTCATGTCCATTGCTTGCGTGCCACTGCAACAACTTTTTGCTTCATTCCAATCTTACTTGCTTTAACCGTGGAGTTAAAAGATGGCCAGTGCTGCTTCGAAAAGCTTTCATATGGAGGTCATCACGGATTATGCGGTTCAAGGATCTGGTAGACATGTTCATCTCTCTAGCCATAATTTTCTGCTTCCTTAAGGGATTTCGGCGAATTCGCTCACGTGCCGCTTTTATGACTCCAGTCGTACGAATAACACACGGACGTCGACTACTGGCCCTGTCCTCTACTTGAGATGATTCTAAATACCGATTTATGGTACGATACACAAATATTCTGGATATGTTTGACACTATTTCCACACTTGTGTAACGTAATCACAGCGATACGATTTTCTTTTTTGCTCCACTCCATATTAACGCAGTGAAATTCTAAACCAAGACCACATTAATTAAACTTGCAATGAAATAATTTAATAACAAAAAGTTTAAGGGGATTTTTATAATTTGAAATTTCAATGCCTACTGCTTTGAAAATCTTGTAACAGAACTTGTGGCAGTACTAGGTAAAAAAAAACCTGCTATCAAATTCTGTATGTGAATATTGAAGTTTTCAGTAACTGTTAAAATACAAAAGGGACAATTGATATTTCCTATAATATCGCCATGTTGAAAATACTAGTTGGCTTTATGAAAAAAATACAGTTCTTGAACTAATACTGGTATGCAGGCAGACTGCTTTTTAACCATTTGGTTGCAATAAAATAAATTAGAAATCTTCCTAGAAATTGCATTTTTGCGTAAAAGTTTCACTTCTGCCATGCGTGGCGGCCACACATATCTTTTTTTAATTTTTCTCTTATTTTTTCCTCCACTTCTGGTAACCCTAGCTATGAATAATACAACAATAACAAAATTGTGTGCAGATGTTTGGCACAATTAAATAAATAATAAATTATAATGGTCAATATCAGAGTGGTTCATAGATATACAGATGGCCTGGTTCCTCATACATAAATTAATTTGTTTATGCCTACCTTTGTTCCTTTATTTCATATACGAGTATAATAAAAACACTTTGAAGGTTTAATTTAAATTTTATGTATAATAAAGAGTTGACCCAAAACTGGTCAAAAAATTTTTTACGTTTTGTTTTAAGTAATATTTTTTATGAAACAAAAGTCATTTTACGTTGAACACGTTGAACACCAGAGGGTCATTCTATGTGGGCGACAATGCAAAAAGAGTTTTTAATTTTTTTTTTGTGCTCAATAATAGTTGCTGTTGGTTGAAGTAATGCCAATTGTTGATATATTTTGCCAAAATTATTTAAAATTTTAAATTAATTATTTAAAACATTATTTGTCGTGTGAGTTTAAATATTGAAAGAAAATGAAAATATATAAAAAATATGGTACAATAAAATATAAATGCAATAATTTTTAAAAGCTTACAATTCCTTAAAGGAAGTATTTTGAATTAATTAACCAGACTTCAGTCTCCGGCTGTTAATCAACAATGAAAGCTCTACACGATTAAAAATCTTGGAGTAATTTTTAAACCAGTGTTTGGAATAATGTATTTTTTAAGCCATTTCTTATTAGAATTAATACTTTTCAAAATACCAAAAATTTTTTTAGTCAAAGCTGTACTCAAATTTAATAAAGTTGGAATAAAATTAGAACTTTAGTACCTATAGTTTAAAATTTAATACAAAATAACTAAAAAGTTATACAATCGATTTCAAAAACTAGTACAATTGGAATAGATTTTGAATAAAGATAGCCATGATATTAGATTTAAATAAATCTAATAAAGTAAATTTATGTAGATTTAATACAACATGAATTACAATTTAAACCTTGCTGTATTGTATTTTAATACTTTCCGTCTTCATTTTCAGATTGTTTAAAAGATTCAAAAGTCTTATGATTCAGAGTTACTTTTTCGGTTAAGAAAGCTTTCTAATAAAAGTTTTGTGAAACATTTTTTATTTGAATATGGCGCAAAAGCAACGCTTACAACTTTCATTTCAATGATGATGTGAGTTCGAAACCTACAATAGGAGTTAGTTTAAAAATTATTGTATAAAAGAAACAAAAGAATTAAATTCTTTAAATAAAACAAGTTTTGTTTTTAGTACGCTATGGTTCAAAATCGAATACAACTTGTAATAATGTTTTTAATCAGGTATTGCAATTTAAACCCATGCGGGAATAAAACTTAGTTTTTGTATTTGGCGTGGTATAAATTATAATAAAATTTCGGTATCGTCATATATACAGTACAGGATTTAATAAAATTTAGTGCAAAATTTTTAACCGTGTACTTAATCTACTTAGACAAGCAATTTTACAATTTTATAGCCAACTTATATTTTCAATGTCTATATATGACGAATTTCTTTCATTTTAGAAAGAAGTTTCAGCAGAATTTACCAGCTTTTTACCGACAAGAATTTCAATATTAAAAATTGACACGTTTTTGCGTAAATTAAAAAAATTCTATGGATCTATTTGTTGTAATGTAATTACTTTTCAAACAATTATCAGCAAAAAAATTCAACATGCCGTTGTTATTGCTTCACTAACAATGCGACCAAGAAGAAAATAAAAAAAAATTCTGGCTCAACTAGAAAATTGGTGAAGAAAATCGTCTCATTGTTGTTGCAATTAAGTGGGCGGCTGTAACTGTAACTGTACCCACTGGTCGACTGTGGAGAGTCGGCACAGGGTCGTCGCAATTTACATTTTAATGAACCACTTCGTTACGGCCGTTCCATGTGGTCAGTCAGGAAAGAAAGATGGAAGGAGAGAGACAAACAGTGTTGCCGCGACAATAATAAGAAAAGTATCCAATAAAATGCCAAAAATAAATCCACTTCAGAAAAAAAGTATGCACGTATCAAATTCGAAATATTACTACACACTAAGGAATTTCCAAGATTAATCTACACCGGTGAGCAGATATTTATATTTTTTACACCGAACAGTGTTTATTTAGGCCGCTTATTCGGTGTGAAATGCTGAACTTATCCGATCGGTGTGAAATAAGAAAGGCGAAGAAGAAGAGCAACATTAAAATCACATTATCATTGAAAAACAAATTAAAAATTTAAATTTCTATGACTGAAAGTGAAAATCTTAACTAAAGAAAAAATATTTAAACTTAAAATTAAACTTTATTGCGTTAGTTAGCTGAATAATTTGTGCAGCCTAATTTTTCTGCCTTCCGCTTATCGCTAATAACGGCAGTGAAATCCGAATACAAATTTTAAACGGTATCGGGAAGTGAACAGAGGAAAAACAGGAAGGTAATTTTTTTTATATATTGTGTTTGAGGGCCAGGCTGAAAAATTCAAATGGTCAAGCTTGGTACCACCTGACCCAATACCCGCAGTACGCTTCACTGCTGGAGCAATGTTGACTCATATTCGAACATTTGGGCAGGGGCTTCAAATGGCGCATTAGAACACCTGGACGAAACTCAACGTCGTGCGATATATTTGAGAGAGGATGAAAATATTTCTTCCTCTATTAATTTTATAAAGTTATTTAATAACTAATTTTCTGCGTGTATTTCAAAGAATTTTTTGTTAATTTTATATATGGAAATATGGAACGCCTTATCAAGGTTCAATACAAAGACGAACTGAAATATGTGACCAATACAGAAGAGGCCATCAATACAATTTATTTAATCCTATGTAATACAAATGTACAAATTTAAAAATATAGTATAATATTTATATACTCAAAAATATTGCTGTCAGAGAAAATTTTAATAAAAAACTCATTGAATTAAAACTTGTTGTCTTTTTAATTGTAAAAAGCGATTATCAGTAATGTTTGGAAAAAACGTATAAAATCAAATTTGGTAAACAATTTTTTTACAAATTCGAATAAATAAAACTTGTAAAAAAACATCCTTTCGAATAGTTAAAAATTACATCGTTCGGTGTTAAGAAATCATTTTTCGTTACACCGTTACATCGTTATTTACACCGATCGGTGTGGAAAAAACATGCCCCTTCGGATATAAAATTTTAGCACTTTGACATGATGTTTTTTAACACCGAACGGTGTAGGACTCCCTGGAACACCGATCGGTGTAAAAATTCAATACAAATTTCTTAGTGTGTAGCAAAATAATTTTTTTAACAATGTATTTGAGAAGAACATGTTTTGTCACTAATACCCGTAGAATTTTAATAAAATTAAGATAATAAAATGGAAACAAATTTTTTAAAGTTTTAATTACATATTCATTTATTTCAGTTCAAGGCTTACATACGTATATAAGTTTTACAAACAAGTTTTATTTGGAAAAATGATTAAAAAAATGTGAAATGAAATTTGATTACATAATTATAGTGTATCGATGAATTAGCTCACAAAAGTGATAAGTGAAAAATTTTAGATGTTCAGAAATGCCGATACATTTTAGTACAAACACTTATTTAAGCCTTGCACTGATCAGCTTCCAATGAAATTTCACTTACAATAATTTTATACAATATAGATTATAACTGGATGGGTTGGAAAATGCAGTTAAACTATTTTCGTCAAAGAGCACTTATCACTTTTGTGCGTTTAACAATCTATATTAACGTAATATAGACTTGAGTAGTCTCATTTAGTCTTGTTTATAAAGCAAAAAAAAAATACCTTGAGGGTTTTTAATTTAAGCACCCTAATAAACACCAAATCGTAGCCGGACTCGTTTCGAATTCGAAATAAATACGAGATCTCAAATTCACCATCGCGGATTCAAAGCGGATTCGAAGCGAATTCGAAACAAGTTCGCAAAAATCCAAATTAACGAATCCGAGAATTTTTCGTCAGACATTTTCATATACAACATTTCCTTAAAAAAAACTTGAAAAAATTATATGTTGAAATAATTGATATAAAAAACAGATACGAAATAATATAATAAATAGAAGACAAAAATTTTCACAAAAATTCTTTTTTTTTATATATAACTTTTATAAAAAAAGAAAATCGCTAAAATTACGAATTAACAACAGGAGCTTAAAAAAAATACTTTTCTAAAAAAAAATTGCGTATTAAAAAGTCGAATTTGTTATGCATTCGTAACGAAAAATCAAAACAAGCGATTTCGAGAATTTTTTTGGTAAACAAAATTATTTATATAAAAAATAAACACGAAATGATATAATAGAAGAAAATTTTATAGCAAAATTTATGAAAAAATTAGAAGTAATTTGTTCATACAAAATTTATAAAAAAAGTATCCGCTAAAACGGCGTATTAACAAGAGAAACTTAGTAAAAAATATAATTTTTTAAAACAAAAAAAACTCTTATTAAAAAGTCGGCTTTTTATACACACCATAACAAATATGCATTCGAAGCGAATAGTCGATCAAGTATTTTATTTGAAAAAGTTTTCCCAAAAAAATTTTAGTTTTGGCTAATTTGGACTTTTGTAAACTCGTTTCAAGTCCACGATGGCGAATCCGTGATCTCCTATTAGATTCGAATGTTTAACGAAGTCGACTTTTAACCCGTTTTTGTCCAGCGTCGCGTATGCGCAACGGTATGCTTTTCTTAACTTGGAGGGCATACATTGATAGATTTTCGTGATCTCCAAAAAGAATATAAAATTTTAAAAATTTATCTAATCGACCTGTTTTCGCTCAAGGCTGAACAATTACTTTTACTTACATTTCCAAGCTTGGGAAATTTGGGAATTTTCCACTTTTTTTATCTAAAATTTTAAACCTCTGAAAAATCTAAAAAGAAAATAAAAATAAAAAAAACGAAATAGCCATTTCAGCCCTTGAAAGGACTTTGACCGAGCTTCTTATGATCAGTTGTGTTATGTGTGTTGTTGTGTTGTGAAATGTTTGAACACTAATGATCGAGAACTGGACCTACATGTTTTACGCCGACTCCGAACGGAATGTTTCAAATGTTCTCAAGAAGCTTTTCATGGAAGTTTTTACTCTCTGAGGTTTGCTATTGTCTGCAGAGAGGTGACGGCCGAACAGAAAAACTAATTCAATTGACAAAATTTTCTGTGTCAGGTGGAGGATTTGAACCTGGGTTCTCTGGCGTATGAGACACACACTCTACCCACTACGCCACGGCCGCCACAAAACAAAAAAAAAAAAAAAAAAAAACAAAATATTATTCTCATACGATCGTCTTTCTTAGGTTTTATATTTAACTTTTGCGAATTTTTATGAAGTTTGACTGGCATACGTGGCTCCCCCGGATTGACACAACGGTGGTCTTTAACAAAATACGTTTTTGTATATTTGTAGTTCTTTTGTGGGAATTCTTGTGATCAGTATTGGCGCAAAATGCTCGACTTTGCTTGTTGAATATCGTTCAATTTGAAAATTAAAAATCTCGAGGTTAAATTTTTTTACATTTTTTTTTTTAATTTTTTGATTTTTTTTTAAGATAGACCAAACTAAACATTTTTGAAAAGTTTCATCATTCTAACTCAACGGGAACATGGGTCAGTCCATAATGGGTTAAATATGAAAACATTTTTAAAAAAAGGGTTTTTTCTCCAAAAAGTTCTTTTGTGCCGATTCGAGGTTCGAACCCACCTCCGCGAATGCTTGATTTCATTATGACGCAAATTAAGCCAAACATGTTCAACAGCTGCCAATAGCCGAGTGATGACGTGGTTTCGATTTTTAACAAGGTAAGCTTAAAATTTATAATTAATTATAACACTTCGAGTTTTTCCGTCAATTTAATAATTTATTACTTATCATTGGTTATAAAAACCCTCGAAAATAAACCTTTTGTTCAACAAACATAAGAAATGTTACGTATTGGCAAATATCTCATGTTTTCGTACGATGCGATTATTTTAAAAATCTCGTTTCGAAAACGATGAGTTTATTTAAAAATTTCGTTTCGAAAACATTTTAATTATTCTAAAGATCTCGTTTGGAAAATGAAGTCTGAATTTCGTCCGCTCGCGGATTCGAAAACGAACAACGAAAACGAGAACAAATTTTATGTTTAAAATAGTTTTTAAAAAAATGTATCTAAATTAACACTGAGGCTTGAGAAAGTATTCAAATGGGTACATTCGTACTCAAACGGCAACACAAGAACAGTTGTGTGTTCACACAACTCAACATTGTGTATGTTTCATCAAGTAGTGATGAAAATGATAGAGAGAGACAAGACACACACATATATTGAATATTTATGACGGCTTTTTTGCATTGCTTTTCAGCTCATTTTCTTTTCCTTTGCGTTCATGTTCGTTATTTGCATGTTGGTTATTTAGAATGTTTTTCTTCTGTTTTTTTGGTAGGCATTTTATTTGCGCCTTTTTGCCATTTTAATTGAGTCCTTCGTATAAATCATTCAGCCGAATCCTGCTGCTAACAGTTTTAATTATATTCAAAACTTTTCAACTGCAAAAAGCAGCGTTCGTTGTCGTCATCGTCATAGTCGTTGCCATCAGCCGGCCGTTGCTGCTGCTGCTGCTTTTGACTATTCTGCAATTCGCGCGCGCGTTCTTAACTAAGACCTGCAACTCCCATGTGACTGCGGATGGACGACGCAGCGGCACATAGCGAAGCCAACAATTAACTGTGCAATAAAGGGGATCTAGTACAAAAACAACCACAACAACAACAATTGCAGCTAATACTAACTGTTCTTCCTTAACAACTAATTTGAAATAAGTATGAATTCAATGTCGTTGTGCCGCACGCCACACAGATGCAAGTACATACACACACACACACACATATATATACACACAGGCGCACACAACAAAACAAAGCACTGTGCAAAGTGCCGTGCCAATCGTTAGCCGCGTGTGTCCTTTCCGTTCCGTCTGTCCACGTTGAAAACAATGAAAACCAGCGCGCGAAACCTAAATAATTTATTGTATTCCCCAGTGATTAATTTCCGAAAAAAATTAAAAAAAATAAGGAAATTAGAAAAAGGAATCGACAAAAATACTCGAGTAGCGCGTTAAAAACCCGATCATTAAAACCCATCGGTCTGCTCTAGCAGCAACGCCCGTTGCACGTCAATTCCGTGAATTGAAGCGAATTGTCCCACTTAACCGCAGGCGAAAGTTTAACGAATAGTGAGAGTTTTGTCAACGTTTTCAGGTTGATATTTTTTCGAACTTGTTGTTTCTTGCATTTTGTTGCATCAAGTCAGGATGCGTAAGAAAACAAAAATTCATGTAAATTTTTGAGACCCAAAACTTTTTCTTTCGTTAATCATATTTTCCAATTTTTAAAAGTTTTTTATCATGTACAAGCTTGCAAATGAAACATAAATAGTACTTTTTCTGTTTGTCTTCTTAGTAGGAAAAACTTTTTTGTAAACAAATTTATTCACAAATGTATCTTGAAGAAGTTTGCAAGTGAATCATAAATGATAGTTTTTCTGTTGATTTTTCAAATTACTGTTTACAAAATAATTATTAATTAACTTTTTGCGTTCATAAATGAGTTTAGAAATTAATCATTGATTATGATGTATTTGTTCGTTATTAAATTTCCATATGATTCATAAATGATACATTTACAAATACTATTTTCGGAATTTTATTAATAAACACGTTTTGATGGTTTTTTGATTGTGAAGATTTGTGAAATGAAACAAAAAAATTAATATTTTTTAATTTAAAATATTACTTAAAAAAAGAAACTTTTATGTTCTGTTCTCACTTGTTCTGTTGTTAAAAATCATAAAATAAAGAAGTTCGCAAAGGAATCAAATGTCATATATTTTGTAATCATTTTATTTGACAAGCTTTATTTTCGTTCACAACTGAAACACAACTTGATAAACAATGACGGTATAATTAGGTATACACACCCAAAAAAAATTTTTTGTATTATTGTTAAATTTCTTGTAAAAATGTTCGTTATTATTAAATATTTCTTGTTAATAAAAAAAAATGTCTTTAATATAAAGATTTGCCATTTCTCCCAGTTACAACATGCTTGTTATTATAAAGAGATGCTTCTTGTTAAATTCATTTTATACTTATTTTGTAATAATATAGAGAGCATCTTTCAATTAAAAATAATCTTGTCAATCATTGTATTACTCCTCTTTTTATTGTCATTTCATTCTCTTTTGTCAAAAAAATATTAATTTTTTGTTTTACTATTTACAACACTGTCTTTAACAAGAACGGGTTTTCTTTATTCGACAATGCATGCGCTTTCTTCTTATTGCACCCAAGGTTGATTTATAAGGTTGTCGCAAGGGAGAGAGCGAGTACCCATAATTGTCAAATCGAAGTTGACAGCTCATAGAAAATCTGCAAGTGCTCTCTATTATCATCCGTTTTTCTTTCGTAGTCATTCGCAAAATTGGCTGGTTTGATAATTATGGGTACTGAGAAGAGAGTGCGATCAGCCCTGCGACAACCTTATAAATCAACCTTGATTGTGCCGATTTTTTCGCTCACAACTGCAGTGTGTTTGAAGCTGTTGAAGTAACAAGGTGTTTGTGCTTGTAAAATAATTGTGTGAGTGATAAAATAAAATATTAACACATTTAAAAGAAATGCTGCGTACTTAAACGTCTTTATGGTAAGCATCAGTGTTTTTTTTTTCTAATTGGTGCCTAGTAGATTCACCAAAAATGCGCAACCAAGGTTGATTTATAAGGTTGTCGCAGAGCTGATCGCACTCTCTTCTCAGTACCCATAATTGTCAAAACCAGCCACTTTTGCGAATGACTACGAAAGAAAAACGGATGATAAAATAAAGCACATGCAGATTTTCTATGAGCTGTCAACTTCGATTTGACAATTATGGGCACTCGCTCTCTCCCTTGCGACAACCTTATAAATCAACCTTGTGCGCAACAAAAGCATGCTTAAAAAGAACAATCTAGTTGTTGACATCAAAAAACACACTGATACTTTGCATAAAGACGTTTAAAAACGCAGTCAATAAAGAAATTATATGTTTTGTGAGTATTATTTAGTTAGTTCAATAAATTGGAAACGGAAATATGTAAGCTGTGGTAAAATTAACGCAAAAACGCATTGGGGCAAAAGAGATGCATGACTTGCGTATATAAGAACGGAGTATAAGGCCGTGTTCTGGAAGTATTCCTCTACTTGAAACAAGCAGCGGTTTCTCCGATACATTTTGGCTGTCGCAGTGTTATCAAAGAAAAATTATTTTTACCTCAGCAAACATAATTGTTACTTAAGTCACTAAACAAAACCAATGTAGTTGCTTTTAATTATCACTTGCCTTATAACTGACCCCATTAATGGCTTTATTTTGTAAATCGCACGCAATCACCTCAGTTGGAGTTTTTTCCCACACAAATCTGTGCTCATATGAAGTAAAAAAACTTAAAAAAAAAAAACCGACTACAAAATTACTACAAATTAAAAAATAATTTTAAAATAACTTTTCCTTTTAAAATCATAGTCATATTTGATAATTTATTTAAATATATCATTACATTGGAAAACTTATTATTTAAATTTTTTCCTAATTTGTTTTATTATCATAAATATATTATCTTCTTTATGAATACAAAAGCTTTTAAGGTCGGCGCTAATATAATCATACTTTTAAAGCTTTTGTATTCATAAAGAAATTAATATATTTAAAACAAATTAGAAAAAATTAAAATAATAAGTTTTCCAATATAATGATACGTTTAAATAAATTATCAAATATGACCAAGAAATTCAAAAGAAAAGTTATTTTAAAATTATTTCTTACTTTGTTGTGATTTTGTAGCCGGTTTTTTTTTTTAAAAAAAAGTTTTTATTTCTTCCTTTTTAGAGAATATGATAAATTTTCGAAAAAAGTGTATAAACTACATAGATGCAATTGTTCTTAAAAAATTTATTCTATTAAATTCAGTAAGTTTGTTGGTTATTTCAAATATCTGTCTCTTAAATTTAAATTAGATGAAATAATTTTGAAATACCCATTCTTGTAACTAGTTTTATTACTCTATTGTCAATATTATTTGAGATATAGTGTTTTTCTATTATTTCCACGCCCCTTTGTTAAATAAGGGGCGCCCACTTTCTTGAGTGTTATTTGTAAAAACTGTGCCCACCCGTTTACTTCATTTCAGTACCCCAGCGTCAATTTTAATTGAGATAGTGTTTATCTAGTATTGCCACGCCGATTCGTCGAATACCGCCTACTTTATTGACCGTAATTTTTAATAATTCTGCCGGCCCCTGTACTAAAATAAATTTCAGTGCCATAGTGTCAATATTATTCGAGATACACTGTTTTTTTAATAATGCCACACCCAGTAGTCGAATACCGCCCACTTATTGACCATAATTTGTACTAATAATGCCTACCCTTATATCAAATTGCAGTACCATAGTATCAATATTATTCGAAATACACAGTTTTTCTAATATTGCCACACCCATTTGTCAAATAACGCCCATTTTCTTGACCATAATTTGTATTAACTGTGTTTATCCCTACACTAAATTGCAGTTCCATTGTGTCAATATTATTTGATATACAGTGTTTTTCTAATATTGCTACGCCCATTTGTCGAATAACGCCTACTTTTTTGACCATAATTTGTAATAATAATGCCTACCCCTATACTAAATTGCAGTATTCTAGCCTCAAAATAATTCAAGATACACTCTTTTTCTAATATTGCACGCCCATTTGTCGAATAACGCCCATTTTCTTGACGGTAATTTGTGTTAATGTGCCTACCCCTACAATAAATTGCAGTACCTTAGTGTCAATATTATTCGAGATACAGTAGTATCTAGTATTGCCAGATCTAGTATTGATACGCCCAGTTCTCGAATACCGCCCACTTTTTCACAGGCACCTCCGTGCTTATGATATCTATCTGTTCACAAAAAATTATGGCAATCAGATATATTGTTTAGGAGTTATCGATGTGCATACATTTAAAAAAAAAAAATAATAAAAAAAACAGAGAAACCGACGAACTCCGACGAAAAACACTTTATCTCACTGAAATTTTCTTATGAAATACGACAAAACCCTGATGGCCTTTTGCAAAATGAGGCCATTTATTACACAAATTGTCGGAGTATAGGTACTCTCCATATATTTTCGAAATATGAAAAAAAAACTATTTTCCCAAAATTGTAAAGGGTTTTTCCCCAATTAAAATGGTATAAAAGAAGAGTTTTTTGTTCTTTTATGAACTCATTTTCGAAGAAAGGTTCTTGAGAGGCATTTTAGTGCGGCGAATAATTCAAAAATGATTAATTTGTGAGTGCCAAGTGTTACCCGAAAAATGTCATAAATTAATTCAAAACACGATATTTTTGGTTCACTGGGATTAAATGGAGCAAAGGTTTTTTCTTTATTTCTTAATTTGATTTAGCTTTAAATTTGAAACTGAAATCGGCTTTGAATTTCCTAAAACGCCATAAGCATGCATCTAACGAGCTACGCTGGATTTTGACATTTGTTTTTATTTTTTGTTCTCACTTTTGTTTTTTTTTTTTATTAAACCTCCTACTTTCTCCACTTCCCCTCCCCAATTTTCAGGCGTTCTCCAATATATATGTATATATAGAATTCCCTGAAAATTTATATGTGTCCAATTAAAATGATGGCCAACTTATGCAGATGAATCGAAAATTATTTTTGCTTGCATAAAATTTATTATGAGCCTCAGTGGCGTAAAAAAAACCCAAACGCTCGAATAATGTACTCAACGTACTCAATGTGTTTGACTTGGATTTGGGGTGGAAAGTGTTTTTTGTGAGCCTTGAAAACATTTTATCGAGGTGACATTTTGTTTTTGTTTCTCTTTCTATTTATTTTTTTTTTTTTTTTTTTTGTTTAGCTCTCCTTATAGCGATTGAGACTTAAAATGTTTACAAATTAAGCGCTGTGGGATGAGCTTGATTGCATTATGCTTCCTTAAGCATGCAATTATTAAATAGAAGAATAAAATTTTAAATTTTTCGAAAATTTCCTCCAAGGATGAGGTTGAATTTGTAGAGAACTGTGCGTTATTTCATGAGCTATTTGTTGATACTGTCGATGGATGAAATTCCGACAAGGTTAGATATTTACTAATTCTTTGAGTTTGACAAGCTTTGAGTTTATTTGAGTGCAATATTGTTGAACTAAGCAAATATTTGATTAGAAAACAGTCAGATAAAAGGTGAATCTTTGGATTGCAAACGTTATTATTACAAAATATTTTAACTAATTATAAAAATAAATGATTACGTTTTGTTTCACCACGTCTAGTTCTTCATATATTCACTCAAATATAGATTCCAGAAAGAAATTTTTAAAACTGCAATTGAAAGTGTAATGAAAGTGCAATTAAAGTTTTTTTACTTATGAATAAATTTCATACTAAAAAAAAACATGTAAATTTACCACGTGACATAAGGTACTATACAACATACTCAAAACGTTTACATATCACGAGGCCCAGCAAATGCATGGCTATAATTTTTTAGCAACCTTCTCGATACTCCTAAATTTTTTTAAGAAAGTCGCAAGAAGTCGCAGTGTCGGCTTCACTACAAGCAATTAAAAAAAGAATTCAATCAAGAAACTTAAAGTCATAGCTGACTTCAAGTGACTTCAATGCAATCAAATAAATGCGAGACTCCAATCAAATTATAAAAAATTATATTGATAACTGTTGAAGTCAAAAATATCGAAAGAGAATTATGTATGGCAATTAATTTCAACAAAATCAAAAGACTTCGCAGGTAAAGTTATTTAAATCTTTAACAGCTCTGGTAAAAACTCAGCCAAAAATGGGTCCAAATTGTTGTTTTCCTAAAATTTTGAGCATAAATTGGTCGCACTGAACACGATCTTGGAGTTAAAACTCTTAATTTCAGAACAATTTTTGAAGAAAATGTTATTTTTGATTAAAAACTGCCCAAAAAAATGGTCAAAATTGATTTTTCTAAAACTTTGGCGATATATATCATTTACGTAGTACTCGTACATACATATTTTAGGGCGCTGAGTATGAAAATATTAGTAAAATTTTCCTCAGATCTAGAGATTTCTGAGAAAATCCAATATTTGAGAGAAACTTGACTGCGTCAAAATTATAAGCCCTTCCCATTAAAATACACAGTGTGACAATCAAATAACTGAAGTTTTTATATATAGATTAAAATACACATTGTATTATGTTTGGAAGTTATTATTTATTCAAAGTAGGTTCCATTAGAGTCAATACAACGTTTGGCATGATCAACTTATGTATGCATCCATTTTTTTTTATATCGATTTCTGGGATGTTCTTTAGTATCTGCGTCACAGCTGCTTAAATGGCGTGAATATCATCGTAAAACGCTTCTTTCATAGCAGTTTTCAGTTTCAGGAACATAAAACAGTCGCACGGTGATAGATCAGGCGAATACTATGGGTGGTCGATGGCACAAATCTGTTTTTTTATCAAAAGTTCATTCACTTTTTTGTCTTGTGAGGAGGGGCATAATCGTACAATAAAAACAGCTGTTTTCCCTCTGCATATTCAGGTCTAACACAAACAATTCTCAACCACAAACGATGTAAAACTTCTAAATAATAATCACCATTGACAGTTTGACCTTCTGGAACAAATTCATTGTGGTTCATAGGTTTTTGTTCGCCTTTCGACTTCCATTGTGCTGATTGACGGTTAATTTCAGAATCATATATAAGGCACCATGTTTCATCACCAGTTATGATCGAATTAAAAAAAATCTGGATCGTTTCAGCTGTTGAAATGATGTCTTTACATTGCTCTACACGAGCGTTTTTTTTTTTTGGTCTCATTCAATTCGTGTGAAACAAATTACGCCCAGACCTTTTTTTTACTCAAATCTTTAGTTAGAATTTGACGAACAGTCTCTCTATTTGTTCCTAACTCTTCAGCCAATATTCTGGCTGTGGAATGTCCATCAACCACAATGATTTCACGGATTTTTTGCACCAGTTCATCACGATTTTTATTCTCTGGACGTCCGCTTCTTTGATCGCCGATATACAATCATCACCAAAGACTTTTTCATCAGTACGTATGTCCCAGCAAATTTCTTTCCAAGTTTAAAACAAAATTTAAAATTTGCTCTTCGTTCCGATATATTTTTACGACTAAACAAAAAATACTATTGCCATTAAAACGCGCGTAGTTTATCATCTGTCAAACGATATGCATGAACTTGGGTGCGTTTGAAAGAGAATGTATGTTCAATAGATGACGCTACATTACCTATGATTTAAATTAAAAATTCGGTTATTAAACGGTTATTACACCGTGTATGCTCTGTAATGACGCATTCCACCGCAAGCCGACCACCTAGTTTTTTGATGTCACCGTTACGGACAAATTGTATATATTTCGAAAGGTCATAAGATAAATCAAATCACATTTTTTGAAAATATTAGTATTGTTGTTGTTGTTGTTGTGATAAAACAACCCAGTCCGAAAACTCACGCTTTTTCTGCTCTATGGTGATTTTTAAAAATGCATACCTCAGGACCCGAGCAAGATATCTTCATAATGTAATTGTAATTTCATAATTTTTTTATTGTGAAGCGAAGCATAATTCCAAGAAAAAATAATTAAAAAAATGTAATAATAACATATTGGTTTTTTAGGCTTATATGGAAAAGTTGCCATTTCTGAACTGTTATCCCTCTCGGAGCCTAATGAACGGTAAACCAAAAAATTTTCTGGTATTTACCTTTCGATATCAGTAAAAAAAAATTAGTAGATCGAAGTATTACCAGATATGGATTGTTTGTAACTACACCTTCTGCCCGTCTTTTTTCTGTGATAGTGAATTCATTTGTTTCTGAACAATCTTTTAACAGGCAATCTCTCGCCTCTTTTCAAGTTCACAGGTAAATCTCTATTAAAGTTCTAGCAGTAGTCGGCCAACTGTCGCTATCCAAGTAACGGCACCACCTTTCTTTAAATGCATGACATTTTTGACGCGTGGCAACTTTAACATGAACACTCCATAAATGTCAGATCGATCTGTCAATCACGTGACGTTACAGTGTTCTAAACTAAACAACTTTTAGTATTGTTATAAAAATGGATAAAGAAGAATTTCATGCCCTTTAAAAGCATAACTTTTTGCGTAACAAAAATGCGAAAGAAACAAAAGAAAAAGAAAAATCCGAAAGTGAAAGTGCATGAGATAGCTACAGCCGTAGGCATGTCAAGTGGGTCGGTGGTTTAGGTTTTACATGAATATTTAAGTAAAAACATGAACGTATTCGCACTTCCCAACAATATTTGGACATTTTAAAACAATATCCGACCGTTTTTGCGTAAAATAGTGACCATGGATGAAACATGGATCCACCACTATACACCAGAATCAAGGGAATCAGCAAAAAAGTGGGTTGGTCCCGGTAGAAGTGCACCAAAGCGATAGAAGACTCAACAAAAGGGTGGAATGGTGTTGGCGTCTGTTTTTTGGGATTCGTTCATTATCTTTTTGAGAAAAGGAAAAACAATCAACAGCGACTATTACTGTAAATTATTGGACCGACGATTAAAGAACGATTTATCGGAGATAAAATCTTCTTTTTTCAAGGCAATGCTCCAGCTCACAAATCGATCGCAACCATGGACAAATTTCTCGAGTTACGCTTTGAACTGCTTTCTCATCCCCCATATTCTTCAGATTTGGCCCCAGTGACTCTTATCTATTATCTGTTTCCCAACTTAAAAAGGTGGCTCCAGGGAAGGAGATTTTCAACGAATGAATAGGTCGAATAGGAAGCTGAAGCGTATTTCGAAAATCTTAAGAAATGTTATTATTCAAAGGACATCACAATATCAGAAAATCGTTGGAATAAGTGTATCGAACTGAAAGAGGACTATATGAAAGAATAAACAATAATTGAATGACACTACATGCATCCCAAACAAACTGTTGCTAAGACCTTGTTGGCCGACAGACACCACTTTGGTGCACGTTCACCCGGAGACGTTCAGGGCTTTTACTATTCCTTAGACTCTGGTATGTTGTGATGTATCCATGTTTCATCCACGACTACGAAACGGTGCAAAAGCTTCTTGGGAGTGCGGTTGAATATCGCCAAACACTAATTCGAAGTGGTCACTGCGCTTATGTTCGATGAATCCACTCAGTTGAGATGTCTACAGCCCTGAGTTATCTCACACACTTTGATTCTCCGGTCGTTCAATATTTTTACATGGATTTTATCGCCGATTACTGGCATTACGACCTCTTTTGGGCGACTTAAATGTTCGGCGTCAATTGAGCTAGTACGCCCACAAAGGCATTAGGTAAAACTCTTCCTAACAAAGTGCAGATGGTGCAAAGTATCCACAGTATATAGCTAGAAGTTCATTAACTGCGTTTGCATTTGCGTCCGTCTACTCGCAACGGCTGAGTGCCTCAGCCGACTCAGCTGGAAACTATTGCTCATGACTGGTACCTACTCTGGAGGACCTTTGCAATTGCCACTCTTACTCTGGCCGTTCGGATTTCAACATCCAGACATAGAGTTTTGGCCATTGTTCTCAGGGACTGCCGTGCTCAGTATGAGAACCCTTAGTTAGAACAACCCTTTTCTACACTTCCCTCAGTGACTGCCGTGCCAGTTTGAGGGTGCGAGTCAAACACTTGACAAGCAAACCACTTTGGAAAGCCGAAGAGCCGACACTTTTATGCACGCATGCCGACACTTCACATCTGTTTTAATACGCCCAATTAAGGTCTCAGTGCGGTGGATAGATAGGGTCTACGCCATTTGACAGGTAAAGACTGTCCCCGTACTAACAAGTTTTAAGGACAATTGCTATACCTTCGCAGGCTTGTTTCATATCGATATGCCAATATGACCTGCTACCAAGATGGGCACCACCACGAGCTCTTGGTTGGCCCTATCAGTTTTTACGTTTGCAGGACGCATCCTACAAACAACCCTCCTCCTTTATCCTGGCTTGGGACAGGCAGGCGCAAGCTAGACCTGGCGGAGTTAATATTGTTTCAGGTAAAAACCTACCCTCCTTGTTTTGTGCTTCATATTCAGTGTTTGTTACTTTTTTGTTGTAGGACCAAAACTAGTTGCAGCTGCACATTTTGTAGATGTTTTGTTTGGCTTTGATTTTTTCCAGCGACCGATAGAAAATACTATTTTGAATATGACGAATTTATATGGTTTGCGGAAAAACAAAGAAGAATGGGAACAAATAGATATGGATACTCTACATGCGTACTTGGGATTGCTACTGCTTGCTGGTGTGTATCGTTCGTATGGTGAATGTGTTACACAACTCTGGAATGAGAAAACCGGTCGACCAATATTTTGAGACACAATGTCACTGAAAATGTTAAAAAAAATTCATGGATGTATCAGATTTGACGATAAAGAAGAACGTAATGCCAATACTGCTTCTGTCCGTGATAAATGGGCACCGATACGCACCATATATGAAAAATGGAACCATAATTTGCAAGTTGTATATATTCCAGGCAAAAATGTTACAGCAGATGAACAGCTAGTTCCATTTCGTGGACGCTGTCCATTTCGACAATACATACCGTCGAAACCGGCTAAATACGGCATAAAGATTTGGATTTTGGCCGATTCAGCTACCTGGTATGTTTACAACACGCAAATTTATGTTGGTCGCCATCGCAACGCCGCTCCAGAGCGCAATATTGGACGCCGTGTTGTTTTGGATTTGTTAAATGGGCTGTCGGATAGGAATATCACATGCGACAACTTCTTCATATCTTATGAACTGGCTGAGGAGTTACATAAACGCCGAATGACTATTCTGGGCACTATACGGAAAAAATAGGACCGAAATTCCTCCAGTATTGTGGGATATGAGGAAAAAACCTGTGTATGAGCATTATTGTATATGACCACAAATTACAAGCCATTTTACTGTCATATGTGCATCGGCGTTATAGATATGCTACACTGCTCAGTACATGGCACAAAGCCGCCGTTATAAGTGAAAATGCTGAGAAGAAACCGAATCTAATTCAGGATTATAACAAAACCAAGAGTGGCGTGGACACTATGGACCAGATGGTGGCTACCTACACCTGCAAAAGGAAGATAAATCGGCCAATGGCAGTATTTTGCAACATGTTGGACGTGAGTGCATTGAGTGCATATATAACGTATATTTCGCTATTTCCGGCTTGGAAAAACAACAAAACCAATAAAAATATACGTCGCCGAATATTTATTGAGGAGTTTGGAATGGCTCTTGTGCAAAAACACATAGAAAAGCGGAAATCTCAGCCTCGAAGGCTCAATATTGAAGCACTACCGGCGATTACCCATTTGCCAAAAACTACGAAACGCGGCCGTTGCTACATACTTACTTACTTAGGTGGCCGTGACAACCCGTGTCCGGATTTCGACCGACCTCATCAGCTCTCGCCAGGCGCCTCTGCTTTGCGCGCGCCTTCTCCAATCGGATACACCAAGTGCGGTTAGGGCTTCCTCAGCCTGGTCCATCCATCGGAGGCATGGTCTCCCTCGTCGTCGTTGACCAGCGACCCTCGCTTCGAGCACCTTTTTCGCTGGAGCTTCGTCGTCCATACGATGGACATGACCCAGCCAGCGTAGTCGCTGCACAGTTATACGCCGAACTACGTCAATGTCTCCGTAGAGCTCATACAGCTCGTGGTTCATTCGGATGCGATAGTCATCGCCGACTCGAACAGGACCGAAGATTTTGCGAAGGACTTTTCTCTCGAACACCCCCAGAGCGGCTGCGTCAGTTTGCGAAACTACCCATGCCTCAGCGCCATAAAGCAGCACAGGTAGAACGAGCGTCTTGTAGAGTGTTAGTTTTGTCGATCGAGAGAGGGCTCTGGAACTTAGTTGCTTACTGAGCCCGTAGTAGCACCTATTAGCAATTATTGTTCTTCGCTTTATCTCCAGGCTGATTTCGTTGTTAGTATTAATGGCGGTGCCAAGGTATACAAACTCCTTGACTACTTCAAAGTTATAGCTGCCGGATGAAACGTGGGAGTCTAAACGCCGAGCTCCCTTGTTTGTAGACAGCATATACTTTGTTTTACCCTCATTTATCGTCAAACCCACTTTGGCTGATTCCTTTTCGATAGCGGCGAAAGCAGCGGTAACATCTCTCTTGGTTCTGCCAACAATATCAATATCATCAGCGTAAGCAAGGAGCTGGACACCTTTATAGAAAATGGTGCCATTACGATGCACACCGGCCTTTCGTACGATCCCCTCCATGATGATGTTGAAGAGATCGCAAGACAGTGGATCGCCTTGCCTGAAACCTCTTTCGGTATTGAAGGTTTCGGAGAGGTCATTTCCTACCTTGACGGAGCTGCGTGTGTTGCTCAACGTCATTCTGCAAAGTCTAATCAACTTTGCAGGTATACCGAACTCAGACATTGTTGCGTATAGGCAATCCCTTCTCGGGCTATCGAACGCAGCTTTAAAGTCGACAAAGAGATGGTGTGTGTCAATTTGATTTTCGTGGGTTTTCTCCAGGATTTGTCGTAGCGTGAAAATCTGGTCTATGGTAGACTTACCAGGTCGAAAGCCACACTGATAAGGTCCAATCAGTGTTTTTGTAATTGGCTTTAATCTTTCACACAGTACGCTTGAGAGAAACTTATATGCGATGGAAATAAGACTGATACCTCTATAACTTGCGCAGATTGTAGGGTCTCCTTTCTTAAGTATAGGGCACAGTACACTGAGGTTCCAATCGTCGGGCATGCTTTCTGCTAGCCATATTTTGCTGATGAGCTGATGCATGCGCCTTATCAATTCATCGCCGCCGGTTTTAAACAATTCAGCTGACAGGCCGTCAGCACCCGCTGCTTTATTGTTTTTGAGTCGTTGGATAGCAACTCGAACCTCTTCATGGCTAGGTGGTGATACTTCCACTCCGTCATCGTCGATTGGTGGCACTGCACTGTGCTCTCGATGGGCGGCATTGGTGGAATCGTCGCCATTAAGTAAATTGGAGAAGTGCTGTCTCCACAATCTAAGCACACACTGTGTATCCGTATTCAGATCTCCATTTTCGTCTCTACAAGTGGATGCTCCGGGCTTGAAACCTTGGGTTAGACGCTTAACCTGTTGATAGAATTTTCGTGCATCCTTCTTGCCCTGGTATACCTCTAGTTCCTCACGCTCACGCTTTTCCTGCTCTCTTTTCTTGCGTCTGAAAAGGCGCCTCTCTTCCTTCCTCTTTTCGCGGTAGTTTTCTCGCACGGCTCGCGTTGCAGCTGACTGCAGCGTTTTTCTATAAGCGGCGTTTTTTACTGCAGTCGCAATGCGACACTCCTGATCATACCATTGGTTCCGAGGTTGCGGGCGCCGGAAACCAATGACTTCTTCAGCGGCAGCGCGCATGGAGTGGGATATATGCGCCCAAAGTCCGCCGGCGTCGTCGAGTCCAGAGGTTGGTCGGTTGAGCTTAACCGAGAGTTGAGCGGAGTAGGCTTCGGCAGTCCGTTGTAATTGCAGCTTAGCGACATCTAGCTTTCGTTGCATTCCTGTGCGTATGTTCTTGGCATTGCATAATCGCATGCGGATCTTGGCTGCAACAAGATAATGGTCGGAGTCAATGTTGACCCCCCGAAATGTACGCACATCTAGAACACTAGAGGCATGCCTTCCGTCGATTACAACATGATCAATTTGGTTTCGCGTTTTTTGATCCGGGGACAGCCAGGTGGCCTTGTGGATGTCGAGGTGCTTAAATCTGGTGCTACTAACTACCATGTTTCGTGCCGCGGCGAAGTCGATCAGTCTTAGACCGTTGTTTGTGGAGGTCTCGTGAAGACTGAACTGACCGACAGTGGGGCCAAAGATGCCTTCCCTTCCGACTTTCGCATTAAAATCGCCGAGGACTATTTTCACGTCATGGACCGGAAGGTGGTCATATACGTCCTCAAGACTAGCGTAGAAAGCGTCCTTGACGGCTTCGTCCTTTTCCTCCGTCGGGGCGTGCGCGCAAATAAGGCTTATGTAGAAAAATTTTGCCTTGATGCGGATCGTGGCCAATCTTTCGTTCACAGGTGTGAACCGGGAAACAAGGTGGCGTAGTTTCCGGCTAACGACGAATCCACATCCAAATTCGCGCTTCTCCGCATGGCAGCTGTAGTAGATATCGCAGTGTGCTTGTTTAGAGCAGCCTTGCCCTTTCCATCGCATTTCCTGGATGGCGGTGATGTCAGATTGTATTGTTTTGAGGGCTTCCGCCAGTTGGATAATGGCACCTTCCCTATAAAGGGTCCGGACATTCCAGGTGCATATCCGTAAATCATTGTCCGTTTTTCGTTTGCGGTGGTCGTCAACGTAATTGGGGTTCTTATCCGAGGCTGGTTTAGTTTTCATTGGGCAATAGTAATGTGGCGGGACCCAAACCCTACGCACATTCCATGTTTAAGGTCTATGGATCGACCCGCCGCTCAAATTAGCCGTCAAACTGACGGATGCCAGTTTGCCGTTGCCCAGGGAACACCACTTGGAGGTTTGAGTCGACTTGAGACGATTTCGACATGGATAATGCTGGCCTCGCCAGGTTGAGGCGATCAGACACGTTGCCATGTGAAGGTTCGCCCCCTGTTCCCCGGCCGTTGCTACATATGTACATATAAAAACAATAAAAATTTGTATTCAAATCGTTGTGATAATTGTAAGAATTATGTTTGTAATGATCATCACTATGATATTTGCGAAAAATGCGCTAATAAAGGCACATAGCCACAAAAATAAGCATTTTTGACATTTTTCTCTTTCAAATTTTCATTACTTATAAATATATTTTCTACATTTAAATTTATGAAAACAATAAAATAGAACTACAAAAATATAAAACAATCAGTTTTTTAATTTTTAAAACGATTTTCTTAACTTTTTTTTTGAATGTGTATCAAATTGATACAATGGGACCGATTCGATGCATTTCCTCGGGGACCGATGAGGGTTAAACAATCAAATTCTTGATCAAGTTCATTTTTAGAACTGAGTTATTGATTTCTGCCTATAATTTTTTGAGAAGTGTTTCAAAATGAGAATTTTTTTATCTTTTAAAGAATATACAATAAAAAAACTAGGACAAGAAGTAAAACTTTCCATGACAAAATTTCCCTAATATATTGATATGAGTTTAAATCAAAAACAATTAAAAAGAAAAAGATATTAAAAAAATATCTTATATAGAAATATATACCTAAACCTCTATATTTGACCTAAAAAAAATTAAAAAAAAGTTCGGTTTATTAAATTCAAAATTAAAATTAACAAAAAAATTTAACATTTTTTTGAATCAGCCCACCAGTAAAAGTTATGGAGCATGAACATTCATTTATGGGGCATTTCACATACGTAAGGATCGAACATTTTTGTGAATTTTGACCCTGCAGTTTGACCATATTTTCTATTTTACAAAGTTGCGGTTGGGTCAGTCAACGACAGAGACAGCAGAAGTATTCACCCCAGTATGCCACGTCGTGCTGAACAAGTCGTGAGCGCAGGACCACCAGTCACCAGGGATGAAATTGACTTAGTTGTAAAAACGCCAAAATTTATACAAAAATAGGCATTTTTGACAAGAATGGGGCTTTTAGTGGTAATTCAATATTAAAGACCAAAAATATTCAAGTAGATTTTAAATTAGCTGTTTCTTGTTGGTTTTTTTTTTTTTTGCTTTCACTGTTTTAATCTAAATCTAAAAAAATTTGTCATAAAAATAGAACATTTTAGTTTAAACGATCAGCTCTCAAAGTCAAAAATTGTGGATCAAAGTGATAAAGTTTAATTGTTTCATTTAAAAGGATTCTATTTTATATATAGAGGTAAATATATATATATATATAAATATATATATATAAATATATATAAAAAGGCAAAAGTCAAATATATGCCAAAAATAGATGCAATGTAGTTAATTTTCTCAAAAAAATTTTTAACAAAGCCATTTATTTAATAAGTGAATAATACAAACAAAAATAGCAAAGCGTTTCCACAGAAAACCGCAGTTCGGATCAATATATTTATCGTTAGAGTCTAAGGAGTATTTTTCGAGTCCTTGGTTATATCATAAGAATGTCAGAAAGTCAGAAAGATAAGATAAGACGAATCAATGATGGGGGACGAAATGGACATGATACCAAAATAATTTAATATAATACCGAATTTAATAAAGAATAGTTTCATAAATTTTATACAATTTTGGAATTAGTTAGTTAGTTGAACTAGTTGAATTAATTAGTTAGTTGAAAATTAGTTAGATAACATCGAATAGGTGTTCAAATTTCTTAATTTTTTTGAAAAAGCTTAAAGTTTTCGAGTTAAAATATTCTAAAATTGAATAATTTTCATTTTGGATGGCATTTTGGGACCGCTATACTAAATTTTTTTTCCAAATCCTATATGTCCCAAAATTTATGACTTGAAAATCCTTTTCTATTTAGATAGAATGTGTATAATACCGATTTCATTTTTAGATCTAAAATTTTTTTAGTGGGAAAAAATTTCATTTTTATACAAATAATTCTTTATTACTTCTTAAGCATTTATTTGAGATAAATTCTGACGCTATAATCTGAAAGAGCGTGAAGTTTTATATAGGATATCATACGTCGGAAATTATTTTTCGTACAGATGAAATGGATGAAAATTCATAAAAAACCTTAATCGGTTGTGGCTACTTAAGACTACGATGGAGCCTTTTTTATGGGTTTGCATTTTCATCTATATGCATGATAAAATGATGTAAGGAATGTATCGTGCTTGAAGCTGTCAACCTCATAATTCAATTCTAAAACCTATAGAATTACTTTGGAAGATGTGCTGGAATCTTCATACTTCCTCCATTATAGTAGATAATACTAACATGGTGAGTTATTTTGTATAATACTAACATGGTGACTGTATACAAACTATAAGAACGTCAGTTTTTTAAAAATTTTCTTCAGTTTTAATAGATTACTTTTTCTGTAGCCTACCAAAAACGTACCTGCGTTGGCTTATTTAGCTTAAATATAGCTTAAAAAAACTAAATTGAGGTGAATTGCTTAATGTTTTTTTTTTCTAAAGCTATAATTTCAAAAAATCTACAGAAATTTTTTTACTGAGTTCGATTTCAAATCATTTTATTAAAAATTTAAAATTTGTGCATCGATGACGTACTACTTAGATGATATTTTTCAGTAGAATTTTTCAAAAGGCCCTAAAATAAATCGATAGATCTTCGGGGCTTATGAAATCAAAAAGGGCTCAAAAAAGCCCTAAAAGCCCCCAAATATCATCCCTGCCAGTCACCCGCCAAGCACATACATAGATTAAATCTAAGTCGAAGCTAGGTTAAGTTCAAAGACAAATAATATGCTCTTGTTTTAAACTAGTATTGACAAGTGGTGCAGCACCACGTTAAGCAAAATTTTACGAAATTTTTATTTTTCTAAAATAAAATAATTATTTTGATTGTTTCATGTTCTAAGTATAATGTTTTAAGTTTAAATTTTACATTCACCATGTAAGTTATTAATTTAGTCTGGTCTTAGCTTTTATTTATTTATTTGTTTATTTAATTAATTTTTAAAATTCATATCGATTTATGATTATTTTTAAATTCATGTTTTGATTAAGAAATTTCATTATTGTTTCTCGTTTTTAATAAAAAGATCCCCTGAAGATGTTAAAAAATAATCAACGAAACGTTGGCAAAAATAATGAGTTAAATTTTTAATTTAATTGCATTCAAAAATAATTGATCAGGAAAAAGCCTACTCAAGAAACTGAAAACAACAAATACATATGTATCCTTTAGATTTTGATTCTTTTTGCCTATCTTACACCTATCTTAGTCCATAACTTGTGTACAAGATTTCGGCATTGTACGAAGCCACGCTCGGTTTGTAAAATCTTAAAAAGTCAAAATATAGCTTTTTCGAAAACGACTTTGTCGATTCAAATTCTATTAAATTTGTTCTTATCAGTAGGTTTGAGTTAAGACAAAACTGAGGTTCTTGTACAGACTTTGTTTGTGCAAAGTTTATACAAGAACCACATTTTTTAAATTTAAAGCCTTTGTAGTACGACAAAGTAATGTACGATAAAGTATAGTACGGATAGGAACAACGAAAATTAATTTGTTAGTTTGTGGCCTCGCTTTGTCAGTAATGAACTTATTGCCAAAATATGACCTTAATATCATAGAGTATAAATTATTGTCTAGAGATTGCATCAACTCTGCTAAATCTCTGGCATGTGTTAACAGAGATTAACAGTGTTTTTTTTCTTCATGTTTTTAAGTGAAATAACTCTGTTAACACATGCCAGAGATTTTAGCAGAGTTGATGCAATCTCCAGATAATAATTTACACTCTATGTTAATATGTCCATGAATTATAAAACTAATTAAGACACAACTTGAGTCATATTTTTCCTTCAAATAAATAACTGCTTCACATTTCTTCCTTCATATATCCCATTTCCCAAGGTGAAATAGTTGACTCGATATTATTTGTACAAATCTGGGTTTTTTTTTTCGATATCAAAGACAATATTTTCCAATTATTTTTGTTTTAAATTAATTTTATTATGCATTTTTTTAACATTCGTTAACATAATTCAATAGTTCTTATCTTATTAATCAAAATGAAAACAATTCATTTAAATTTCCAGCCAGAATTTTTCTATGGCACGAAAAGACGCATCTGCACCTTCTGACATGCCAAGTGCAAGTTTTGAAAACAACTTCCCGTTTCATTACAATTATCGACTTATTTAAAAATAATAATTAACCTGACAATGATAATTATGTTGCTATTTAATTAAGTTGAAAGCGGAAATCAATAAATTAAAACTAAAAGGTAAACTTTGTGTAATCTTTTCAGTGGGCAGGTCCTAATGTCACAAACTCTTCTCCAGCATCGCTGTCGCTACTGGAACGGCTACCGACGCTAAATGCGCTGATTCTGGTTGTTTGGGTTCTGGCGTGGCGGCAGCAACTGCAACGGGCAAAACTTTGCCAAATCCAGAGGTAGCTGAATTTTGCAGCAAAGTGCTTGCTTTCTCGACAACACTCAAAGCATCTGTGGTGGTAACTTCGGCCAAAGCAACTTCAGTTAGAGCAGCGGCAGTCGTTTCAGTTTTGGATTCCGTAAAGAACCAGTGTTTTTTATTAAACAATAGCAGCAGCATCAGGGCGGGCAGATGAACGAGCGAAAAGCGAAAAAGTTTGCGAGAAGTGCCGCTGTCCGATTTCTGATAGAATTTGTAGGCTATGTATGATAAAAGGATAGAAAAGTCAATAATGGTGAAATGGGAGAAGTGATAAATAAATAAATATCGATTCGCTCACCTAAGTAGCAGAAATAAGCATTTAACGGCAGCGTCTCCAAAGCGAACCAGACATTGGTCAAGTCCAATAAAGGCGCCATGAAGGATAGAGCACCAAGCGCTACAGTGTAGCGCAGCGTCGTACGACGACACAAATCTGGATGTGATACCGCCATCATGCGGTAGCCAGCCTTCAAATAATCTGGCCGCAAATTCCATGACAAAGCATTGAAATGCGGAAATTGCCAAGCGTAGAGCACACCCGCCAATATCCATGCGCCAGCATCAAGAGTACCTGCACAACCTGCCCATCCCATGAGCGGCGGTATCGCACCCACTACAGATCCTACCCATGTATTAATAATACTCATACGCTTCATTGGCGTATAGATGGAGGTGTAAAGGAACAGATTTCCAGCGCCTAGAGCGGCTGTCAAACCGTTGACTCCAAAGTACAGCATACTAAGACCGACTGTGGCGGAAACGGCAGCAAAGCCGATGGCATGCAATGGTGTCAGTTGACCAGTGACTAGAACACGGTTCTTGGTGCGCGCCATCTGCGAGTCGAAGGGCACCTCATGGAACTGATTCACGGAGTTGGCAGCACCCGATACCAGACCGGTGCCTAGTGAGCAGAGCACAAAGGTGGCGAGATCAAACGGTGCGGGCGCCATGGCATAGCCACCCATGGCAGTGATCACAACCAGCGCTGAAAGCATAAAGTGGTTGTATATAAAAAATGCTGATGAAATAACCACCTGGAGGACTCACATGTAAGCCGGAACTTAGCCAGTTTCTTGTAACACGCTATCAACTGTCCAAGTGACTCAATAGGTTTGGGACTAGGCGACAATAGGCGCGACTCTCCTTGAGTTGCTTTCTCTGCATTTACTGCCACGACTGGCAGCTGCTGGCCCACATCTAGCTTAATAACATCTGCATGCTCGATACGCACTGCATTTATTCGTTTGCTGACATCAACGGTGTGCAGATTCTGCACTGGCACTGCCACAAATTCTACTGGATCCGTAGTGTTCGTCGCTTCATCCGGTATCAAGGTAGCCGCTTTTGTGGGCACACGGCTTGCATGGTGCTGCAAAATAAACGAAACCACAATTTAATTATTATTCATTCAGAAAATCGTTTACATAACATTGGCAAAAACTTACTCTTAGCAGCTGACAGTTTGTATGACGTACAAATATTATTTCATGTGGAATTCTTCGCAATAGTTTAATCATAATTTTTGGTTTTAAATTTTATTTTCTGTGTTCTCGAATGTGCGTTTGTTTATTTCGACATTTCTGCGGACAATTCCAAACTTCTGCTTCGATTTTTATAAATTGTTTTTAGATTATTTGTAAACAAAATACCTCGATTTTGGTTAAAATACAAATTTTCTGCTGCCAGTCGTCACACCAACAGCAGCGCGAGAGAGACGAAGAAAGCAGTGCTGCAGCAGAATTCATTGTTATTTGACATTTCGCAAATGTCATTTGTAATTTCGGCATATTTCGAGCAAGCGCATGTGCTGAATGTAAAAATTATTCTTTTTGCAGATAAGGTGACACAGATATAATAAAATAAAAAATGTTTATATAAAAGATTTTAAAAACCATTTTTAAACTAAGGTCCAGTTTTCCAGTGCTGGTTTATCTCTGTAGTTTAAGCTTCTTTTAATATATGAATACAATTTTTCAGTAAATTCGAATCAAAGTTTGAACTTATTTTTAACGGCTAATATTTGTAGTTTCCCATAGGAAACAGGTTTTTTATTAAGAAAAGTAAATGAATAAAATTAAAAATAAAAATATACAGCCTTATTTAATAGAGTTTCTTAAACAATCCCCCAACGCTTGTTTAAGTACGGACTGTCTGAGGCTTTATACTACGTTTATATTGCACCTTAAACTTGAGATTTGGCTGAAAAAGTTTTCGTAATCTCTAAACTGGTTATACTGTCTGTTGGAGGGTTAAGTCGGACGTTTTCTTATTGTCGACATTTTCCACACATTTTTCAATAATTGTGTTGTAGACCATTGCACACGTTTTTTAAATTGTTTGTTTGTTGATGTGCTTAAAAAATTTATTTAATAATTTTTAAAAACTTATTTTTTATCGAACGACATTTTCTGTTTTCGATTTTTTTTAATCTGACATTCCCTTTTGGTGTTTACCAAAAAGACATAAGCACAGTGTTGCGAAATTTTAAGATTTCGATAGTGATTTCGATGAAACCTCTAGGTTCCTCTTACAAGGTTCCAATTTGTATGCGAAACCGTAGAGGTTAGTAAGCGGTTTCATAATTTAATCTCATTTTTGAACTTAATCTGCAAATTTGACTGCAATGTAAGCGTAGTATTACGCATCCTCTACGCAACCTTGCTTAAATTGTTATTTATAAGCATTTTCTTATTCATTGCTTAATCTTGTAAGGTTTGTGTCTAAGCACTCGAAAACCTTTTACAAAATCGAGTTGATAACAGAAAATTATAGGTTAGGTTTACGCAGCCTTTAAACGCAATTCTCGGCGTTTAAGTTACGCAGATCTTAAACAAGCCAGAAAAACCTTTGTATATAATGATGAGTTGTTTTAAGCTGGTTTAAAGGTATGCAGCCTCTAAAATGAGCTTATTATCAAATTTTAAGTAAAAGAGTTTTAAGAAGTGTTTTAGTATCGAAAGTTCCAGCAGCTCTATAAACAGTAGCCAGAAGCTGCTGGCCCTATCCCTTTCCTCGCACTCGATAAATTTTTACATTATCTATTATTTCTTTGTATACAAAAATTATTGATTAAAAAAATCAATCAATAATTTATAAAATAACATAATTTATACTTAATCTTTTTTTTTAACTAGCACTGAAAAATTGCGTCTGTAGTTAAACACATACCAATTTTGGCCAAGGTTTAACTAAACTTAAGTTAAGCAATGATTAAACCAATACTGGAAAACTGAAATTTTTTTGTTAAAAGAATAAATTCAATGTCAGTACAGTAAAAAGCTACTCTAAAAATTTTCCCATTTAAGCCTATTTAATGTACTTCGAATTTTATACCAAAATCTATAACAGTTGAAAGTTTTTGTTGAAATACTACTCCCAGAAAAGTTTTAAGTTGAACTGCTGCTTCTATCTTCAGAAATGAATGATAAAAGTAGACTTAACCCATTTCAGTTCACTTTCAAAATCTTATATTTCAACAATGAATAGAGATAAATAAGTTTTTAAAGTTTTCGATACGTAAAATAAGAAAACATTGTTATAAATAGTTGTGTTTTTTTGGCAGCACTA
Source organism: Coremacera marginata (assembly GCA_914767935.1). Classification (NCBI taxonomy): domain Eukaryota; kingdom Metazoa; phylum Arthropoda; class Insecta; order Diptera; family Sciomyzidae; genus Coremacera; species Coremacera marginata. The sequence goes on from OU612045.1 coordinate 146,627,438, forward strand.
TATCCGCTTAACAATATTTCTCATACAAAAAATTACTACGCTAAGACAGGATAATTATATACGCTTAGCTCATAGATGCCAATAGGAACACCATATCAAAAAATTATTGTTAACAAAATTTGTTGGGAGCACTTTTTAGAAAACAACCATGTTTATGCCACATAATCAAAAAATTATGCTATGCTGCCTGTTAAATTACGGACACTTGGTCAAAATTTAAAATTTTTGCCATCTTTTTTTCTGATATTCATTGTCTTGTCCATGTACACTTTATTTTCTATTTGGTTAGGCTGTGGGCAACATTTATTTTTCTGTTAAAAGCATGTTTTCTGTCTGTTGTTTAAATTATTTTCAGCTTCGGATCGTAAACAAAATTCCTCGGATGTCTGGAAGTGTTCGGGTAAAAGAGAAGTTCTCTCATTTCCCGTTTTTTCGTTTACCAACCATGGAAACAACATAAAACTTGGCTGTTCATTGTGTGGCATAAACCTACATGGTCATAAACCAAAAAGAAAAGATCAAGCAATCAGCATAGCGACAAAAAAAATTTTTTTTCACGCAACGTCATCGGTCACAAGCAAGCTCAAATTATATACGTTTTGCATGCAAAAGATGTGAAAACTCGAATAAAAGTGAAAAATTATAAAATTAATAAGTTTAATTCGCGAAACAACTCTTTGAACATTTTGTTTGTTTATATTTTCATGCAGTTACTAAATGTAAAGTAATGCTGTAAAAAGAAAAGTTGCAAATAAATACAATACAAAATTGGAAGTTCTTTTTGTTTTTATAAGTTAACTGTTTTGTTAAATTTTTTTTTTTTCTTTGCATCGAATTGTTCACGATTTCTTTATTTAATGATCTTATTTTAAAAAACATTAACATAAACACATAACATGCTCTGCACTTGCAATGTTCGTCTGCAAATAATTTTTGCTTATTAGCAGCCCTTCGCCATTTACGTCGCTAAAGACTTTTCCAACACCTTCATATGCGCCATGAGCTCTTCCGTTGGCTTCGAAAAGCCCCCCTCGCTTAAGTGATCTACCCAGCTAAGTGATGCTGCCTCCTTCTTCCACCCTTGTGTTCGGAACGTCTTTGTGCAACTGGTGGCTGATGTATCCAGCGAGGTTTTCCAAACTGTTAAGATGGTCGCTGGTCAACGGCGACGAGGAAGAGGAAGACCATGCCTCCGATGGATGGACCAGGCTGAGGAAGCCCTAACCGCACTTGGTGTATCCGATTGGAGAAGGCGCGCGCAAAGCAGAGGCGCCTGGCGAGAGCTGATAAGGTCGGCTGAAACCCGGACACGGGTTGTTACGACCACCTAAGGAAGTAAGTAAGATGGAGCCTATAAATGAATAAGAAAACATTTTGGATTGATATAAGTTATTATTGAGGCACACTTTATCAATAGGATCTAGTAAAGTTACCTATGCGTGTCGTCTTGAGACACATTAGCGTTGTCTGACAATACACCTTCGTTGTACCCAAGAATGTGGTAACGCAGACGGTATTTAAATTGCTGCGTATCTAGATGATCGCTTATACCGCCCATATCGCTGACATCTGCACTTGCTAGCTGCACCTCTTTGTTTATAACCGTTGGGATAGTGCCCTGCTTTAAGCAAATAGTTTTGCCAAACACTATTGTAACGTTTTTTAAAAAAGATTTATGTGGAAATTTCATAGAAGTACTTACCCATTTTAACTTGGAGCCTTCTTTCGAAGTCTTCGTGCAGAAAATTATCTCCACAGATTCTTGCCGTTGCAGTGTCGACGTTTTGCCGACAAAAAAATCACCGATTGCTTACAAATAATTTCTTGATTTGGGAAACTGTAGAAGCCAACGTATTGGTTTATCTTGCTGTTGTAATTAATGCAAGTCGCTACAGCACACTTAATTTTAATAAAAAAACATTATATAATTATATAAACTTTAAGAAAAAACTTTTTACATCCAATCGCTAAACGTAAACAAAAGATTTTGTGACCGATGACATCAGACCTATCAGCTGTTTTTTGCTTACAATATGGCAGCTCCTTTCTTTGCATGATCTTTTTTTCTTGATTCATGATTATAAATAGAGCCAGGAAAAGAGCTAGTTCTAATTTTTGTTTTTGCATTGGGAATAAAATAGTGCCACGCTCTAGATCAACGACTACTGGAATTCAGCTATTAATTTAAAATACTCATCTTGTTGCCGCTTCGCTGGAAATTTTTCACTGGAAAAATAGCCACAATCTAGATTTTTTTGTAACGCTGCGAACACATGTGAAAATTTGTCATAATAACTTTCAAATTTGTATTAGTTGTCAAATTATTGACGTCACTAAGCCAATTGCCCATAGTAACGTAGGTGGCATAACAATTGCATGGCAAAAAACGACATTTGTTTGAAAATAAAAAATTATTTTGATTGTTCGGCAACTGAAATTCAAAAATCATTATAAAAAAAGAAAAATAAAAAAACTCTCATTAATTTCTGCTTTTTTTTTTGTTGTTTTCTTGTCACTTTCACAAACAAACGTCAAATTTTTGACAATCTATGTCAAAATTGTTGCCAGCCAACTTGCAGCCTGATTGTTCTAAGCAATTGAGCTGGCAATTGAAAAGGTGTGAGAGTGTCGATGAAAAAAAATTTCAATGTATTGAAATTGCCACACGTGATAGTACTGGCATGCCAAAGGTTTGACCGCTTTATTATTCCGTTTTGCTTTTTAACTTGCCTTTTCCAAGGTTGATTTATAAGATTGTCGCAAGGGAGAGAGCGAGTACCCATAATTGTCAAATCGAAGTTGATAGCTCATAGAAAATCTGCAAGTGCTCTCTTTTATCATCCGTTTTTCTTTCGATGTCATTCGCAAAATTGGCTGGCTTTGACAATTGAGCTGCTCAGAGCACAAGTGGCGTAAGTCCACTTTTGGTAGTTTTGAGAAAATGGAATATTTAGAAAAATTCTTATTAGAAATTCTATGTATAAAGAACTCAGTTTTGCTTACAAGCTATGTCAAGAGAATAAAAAGAGCTATTCATATCGTAAAAAATTAACTTAATAATACAAAAAAATAATAAAGAAAATTGCATATTAAATTGAACATATTTTTGAAATTTCTTATTTCCGCTGTAGAAATCTAATGTGAGATATTTTAAGAATGTTTTGATGAGGAATGATAGCATTTAGCGCCAGAAGTCGAACAAAACTTTCTCCTAGTGATTATCTTCATTATTAAGGGAGATATGAAATGAATGAACTTATGCCACTTGTACTGTGAACTTTTTTTTAAATTTTTAATTTCAGTTGTAGAAATGTAATTCGAGATATTTTTAAGAATGTTTAATGAGGAATGATAGCATTGAGTTCCAAAAGTCGAACAAAACTTCCACCTAGTGATTACTTACTTACTTACTTAGGTGGTCATAACAACCCGTGTCCGGGTTTCAACCGACCTCATCAGCTCTCGCCAGGCGCCTCTGCTTTGCGCGCGCCTTCTCCAATCGGATACACCAAGTGAGGTTAGGGCTTCCTCAGCCTGGTCCATCCATCGGAGGCATGGTCTCCCTCGTCGTCGTTGACCAGCGACCCTCGCCTCGAGCACCTTTTTCGCTGGAGCTTCGTCGTTCATACGATGGACATGACCCAGCCAGCGTAGTCGCTGCACAGTTATACGCCGAACTACGTCAATGTCATCGTAGAGCTCATACAGCTCGTGGTTCATTCGGATGCGATAGTCATCGCCGACTCAAACAGGACCGAAGATTTTGCGAAGAACTTTTCTCTCGAACACCCCCAGAGCGGCTGCGTCAGTTTGCGAAACTACCCATGCCTCAGCGCCATAAAGCAGCACAGGTAGAACGAGCGTCTTGTAGAGTGTTAGTTTTGTCGATCGAGAGAGGGCTCTGGAACTTAGTTGCTTACTGAGCCCGTAGTAGCACCTATTAGCAATTATTGTTCTTCGCTTTATCTCCAGGCTGATTTCGTTTTTGGTATTAATGGCGGTGCCAAGGTAAACGAGCTCCTTGACTACTTCAAAGTTATAGCTGCCGGATGAAACGTGGGAGTCTTAACGCCGAGCTCCCTTGTTTGTAGACAGCATATATTTTGTTTTGCCCTCATTTATCGTCAAACCCACTTTGGCTGATTCCTTTTCGATAGCGGCGAAAGCAGCGGTAACATCTCTCTTGGTTCTGCCGACAATATCAATATCATCAGCGTACGCAAGGAGCTGGACGCCTTTGTAGAATTATTAAGGGAGATATAAAATGAATGGACTTACGCCACTTGTCCTCTGAGAAAATTATATAATTTGTCAGAACAATAACTAAATGGGTACTAAGAAGAGATTGCGATCGGCCCTGCGACAATCTTATAACGCTGCAGGCACGCGTTATAGTACTGGCAGGTCAGCAAAGAATATGTATTGACTACGAAAATGTTTCGAAATTATCTACGCTGCGGCCACACGTGATGGTAAATGTTCATTTGAAAACTGTCGTCAAAGGCAAAGGTTCGACCACTTTATTATTTCGGTTGCTTTTATTCAGTGATGCTTTATATGCCAACACGGCACCAAACTTAAATGGGATAAAAATGGGGATCTAATTATTTTGTTAAATCTGTTTATCAATAATTTCCAAAATGAAATGCTTCTTATTCATATGATATTTTTTTTTACTATCACGTGTGGCCGCAGCGTAGATTATTTCGAAACATGTTCGTAGTTAATACATATTCTTTTTGGGCCTGCCAGTACTATCACGTGTGTTTGCAGCGTTAAGTGAAGTCGACCCTTTGACTTGGCACTACTCTTTCGAAGTAAAGTTCGAAAATTCGTGTTTCGGAAACAGCAACTTCCTGTAATGGCTGACAAAAATTCTACTCTTCCTTTTTACATCGTGCTGTGTGTCGAACTAGGTGGGTGAAATTTCACTTAATATTATTTAGCGAAATATAAACAATTTAGCTATTTTGATTAAAACATTGCTTTAATGTTTAGTTATAATACTTTTTATGCAATATACGAGCGTTTAAGCGGCTAAAAAAAAGGAGTTTTCTGAAAGTTTATAAATTTCAATTCTTTGGTAAATGAGCTGCGGTATTTTCGTAATTTTTTCCTTTATAGCTTTTTTGGTTATAGTTTTTACACTAAATTTGTAATTGTTGGTGAGTAGTTAACAGCAGAATATTGCCAGTGATAATCGGAATAAAAATGTGTGCAAATATAAGTGAGGTTAAATTGAATGACTATTTTGTTGCTGCACAAGTTTGGATGAAACTTATTCTGGAATCACATGCTGGTAATATTCTGCCTAAAGGAGAGTCATTGATGGATATTTTTCTCTTTTTTTTACAGATATCAAGTGAACGACATATAATAACAGCACCAAAATGCCGCAGAACGAATATATGGAGCGTCACCGTAAACTTTACGGTCGGCGTTTAGATTATGAAGAACGTAAACGAAAGAAGGAAGCGCGTTTGCCAAAGGATCGCGCACGCAAGGCACGTAAATTGCGTGGTCTTAAAGCAAAGATCTTTAACAAGGAGCGTCGCAATGAAAAGATACAGATGAAAAAGAAAATACAAGCTCACGAAGAGAAAAAGGTCAAGAAGCAGGAAGAAAAGGTGGAAGATGGAGCACTACCACATTATCTGCTTGATCGTGGTATTCAATCTAGTGCCAAGGTGCTGTCCAATATGATAAAGCAAAAGCGCAAAGAAAAGGCCGGCAAATGGGATGTGCCCATACCCAAGGTGCGTGCCCAATCAGATGCAGAAGTATTCAAAGTGCTGAAGTCGGGCAAGACCAAACGAAAAGCCTGGAAACGCATGGTCACCAAGGTGACATTTGTGGGTGACAACTTTACACGTAAACCGCCAAAGTTTGAACGTTTTATACGACCAATGGCACTGCGCATGAAGAAGGCGCACGTGACACATCCAGAACTAAAGGCTACTTTCCATCTACCCATCATTGGTGTCAAGAAGAATCCAAGTTCACCAATGTTTACCTCGTTGGGCGTTATTACCAAGGGTACCGTTATTGAGGTCAACATCTCTGAATTGGGTCTCGTCACTCAAACTGGCAAAGTTGTGTGGGGCAAGTATGCACAGGTGACAAATAATCCGGAGAACGATGGGGTCATCAATGCAGTGTTGCTGGTTTAGTTTGTAGCTTTTGAATTTGTGGTATTCACTTAAGTATCTTCTGCTTAGTTTGTAAGTTTTCGGCCTGTCTTATTGTAAGTTTTTATTTAATAAATGCAGCAACGTATGCTCATACAAATTCAATAATCGATGTTTTTTTTTCTTTTTTATAATTTATTAGTCTATCATTTAACGGTGAATAATTTTCATTATTTTATCTAATTTTTTGCAGGTGGTTGCTGACACAACAACAAAATGCAAATTTTCGTCAAGACCCTCACGGGCAAGACCATCACTCTTGAGGTCGAACCCTCTGACACTATCGAAAATGTCAAAGCCAAGATTCAGGACAAAGAAGGAATTCCTCCAGATCAGCAACGTTTGATCTTTGCTGGCAAGCAATTGGAAGACGGTCGCACCTTGTCCGACTATAACATTCAAAAGGAATCAACCTTGCACTTGGTGCTCCGTCTGCGTGGTGGTGCCAAGAAACGCAAGAAGAAGAACTACTCTACCCCCAAGAAGATTAAGCATAAGCGCAAGAAGGTCAAGCTAGCTGTCTTGAAATACTACAAGGTACACATATGAGACCTTATAGTGCTTGCTTGTTGGACATTGAATTAGTGGAAGCCACCAGTAGAGTGCGTCTAATGAGAATACAATTTTGATTTGAAGATGAAAATGAATAGTTTGATGATCTGTTAATGGAATTCTTGAGTCTTGTTTATCTTGTGCTATTGACTTGAGCATTCAAAAATATAAAAACCGCGCTGTTTTGCGCTAGCTCGTGTAAATTTCTCACTGGTCGCACTCGTGTGCCTTCTGCTGCTTTTCAACTCTAACATGGTTACTCGATTGTTTTAAAAATAATTGTTAATAATTGTTTATTTTACTATTTTATACAAAAGGTTGATGAGAACGGCAAAATCCACCGTCTGCGTCGTGAGTGCCCTGGAGAAAACTGCGGTGCTGGTGTCTTTATGGCTGCCCACGAGGATCGTCACTACTGCGGCAAGTGCAACTTGACTTTTGTGTTCACCAAACCAGAAGAGAAGTAAGCACATAAGCAGACTTCTTAAAGAAGGAAGCAAGTGTGTTGTGTTTGTTAATTGAGGGGTTAGATTTTTTTATAAGATGAACTTATAAATTTTTAAGAAAAAATAAAACAGCTAGAGAAATTTTACTTTTCTGGTAAAAAAAATATTAATTAAAATTGTTTACTTATTGAAGCATGGAATGAAGAGTGTTAAAAGAAGTTTATAAATTCTGGAATATTTGTGGCAATGCCAGAAAGAAGTTAATTTACATGGTAATTATACAATTTTTTTATAGCGCACATAAATTTTTGAAAATTGTGTTGGTAATAAACGAATTTGAAGTTTCGGAATTTAGCACAAAAATATTAAAATTTTATTTTATCGTCAATGATCGGAATGGTTCTTACAAAATTGAGAAATTTTCTTGTGAAACCAAATTCAATTTGGTTGGGTTGTAAAAAATTTGTCAGCTTATGTGGCCATTGGCAAGACTTCAAACAGAAGTAACTGTGAAGGTTGGAAGTGGCAATGCTATCTAATGCAAAGATTAAGGTTATTTTAGTGTTCCGTAGAAAGCATGACTCATCATTCCGTTGCGTTTGTGCACGCAAACACTTTACTACGATGGCATAAAAAGGAAACCCAAACATTATCATTCTGTACCATTCTACAGGAAAACATATGGTAGGAAACACAAACGGCATCGGTAACTTTCAGTGTGGCAGATACGGGGTATGTGTGTTTAGAAAAAATGTTGGGCAAAAAATTATAGGACCAGCCCATATATTTACCCCTCTAGGAGTCCATTTGCGAGAGATATAAACTATTTTCAGAAGTTTCTGTGTTTTTTGTATGGGGAACCAAATAAGGGTGGTAGGTATATCCTGAGGAAATGTTGAGGACCCCTTTAGAAGTGTATTTACGAGATATAAACTATTTTCAACTATATTTGTGCTTTTTGATGGGGACCCAAAGAAGGGTGGCAGATAAGGGGTAGGTGTGTTGAGAAGAAATGTTGAGGGGCAAAAAATAATAGGGCCGGCTCACATATTTGACTCCTCTAGGAGTCCATTCGCGAGATATAAACTATTTTCGACAGTTTTCATGTGTTTTTAACCCATTACTGGCCATTGTACTTGCACAGGTACAGAAAAACACCCGTATTTGAAATGCCATAAATCCACTAAAAAATGAGTTTTTTCAGTGTTTGTTTTGATTTTGCGTTATGTGTACCCTGCTTAATAAAAGCACATTGACAAAGCAGCGGCAGCAAATAACAGTACTTCTAATTTTGTTGCGTTTTGTTCAGCCTTCTCCAGATTTGCGCATTTTGCTTAGGTCAGTGGTCGTTTAACTCAGTCAAAAGTGTGTCGTATAACAATTAGAAGAGTTTGCACTTGATTTATGGATAAAAAGGAGTGTTTTTTTCTAATTTTGAAAAATTTGTTCGTAAATAAGTGATTTTCCAAGCGAAAGGTAAGTTTGAAAAACAGTGTACTCGCTTGGGTACAATGGCTTATAACGTATATATTTTGATTAGATTTTTTTATATTATATTTTTCTAGTTTTTTTTCTGATTGGCATGGCGTTTGAAAGCATCAATCCATCACTCTTTTATGGCAGAAGATTTAATAATCTTGACAGCGCTTTGGCCTTTGTGGAAGGGTCTTCAAATCATAATGTGTTTGATGTTGCGTATATTCCACCAGATGCAGATATCAATACAGATGAGGAGGACGGTGATGCTGAGGATCTTATCGCTAACATCATGCCGCAAGATATTCCGGGTGATGTAGAGGTTTTTTGTAGCAGCGATAGCGAAGACGATGTACCCCTTCAAGAGCTTCGTCGCAGAATCCAGCACTCAGAACCAGGTCAAAAGTCTCCCACATGGTCAAAAAGAGAATGTTCCATTGAAATGTCAAATACAAATATTTTTATGCACAACAAGAACGAAATGATATCGCACTTAGGAGGAAAGTCGGAGCTTCAAGTGTTCGAAACTTTGTTTGATTCTGAAGTGGTCGATTATATCGTCGATCAAACTCGCCTTTATGCTTCACAGTGTAATGCGCATAATTTTTCATTCACAGAGAACGATTTGAAGGTTTTTTTGGGAATTCTGTTGTTTAGTGGTTATCACTCTATGCCGAGAGAGAATATTTACTGGGAATTATCTGAAGACACCCGTTCACCACTTGTTTCTAACAATATGTCCCGAAACAGGTTCAAGGACATCAAAAAATTTCTTCATCTTGCTGACAACAATAATTTGATACTAACTGACAAAATGGCAAAAGTTAGACCTTTGCAAACACTAATATGCCAAAAATTTTGCCAATTTGGATATATGCATGAAAAGCTCTCGATTGACAAGTCAATGGTTAAATATTTTGGAGGTCACTCTTCAAAACAATTCATCAGAGGCAAACCCGTAAGATTTGGCTTCAAAAATTGGATGCTTACTAGCAGTTGCGGGTACGTGTACCAATTTGATACATATTGTGGAGCCAAAAATGTGAGTGCGGAGAAATCAAAACTGCCACTCGGATCTAGAGTCGTTTTGGATTTTTTAGACAGTGTTCCTATTCCAACCGATCACGTTGTTTTCTTTGATAATTTTTTTACATCCCATGATCTATTGGTTCTGCTGAAACAAAAAGGATTTCGAGCTATTGGTACTACACGCGATTCGAGAACAAAGAAATGTCCGCTTAAAACGAAAGCAGAATTCAAAAAAGAACAAAGAGGTTTCTACGATTACAGATACGATACAGCTAATGAAATTGTTTTTGTAAAGTGGAATGATAACAGCGCTGTAACCGTCGGATCAAACTTTAAAAGCATTGAACCGATGAAATCCGTGAATCGCTGGTGCTCGACCGCAAAAACTAAGATAACAGTCCAACAGCCAAAATTGATTGCAGATTATAATTTAGGAATGGGTGGCGTAGACCTTCATGATCAGGCACTAAATAATTACAGGATAAAATTTCGTGGAAAGAAGTGGTGGTGGCCTCTTTCCACTGCAATGATAAGTTCAATCGTCGTCAACGCATGGAAGTTGTACAAGGAAGCCAACAGCTCAAAAATGGACTTACTGGAGTTTCATCGTACCATTGTCCAGCACTACCTACGAAACTATACGCAACCATCAATATCTAAACGATCGGTTGTTCCTAGTGTAGCACTTACTGCTGGAAACCATTTTCCGAAAAGAATTGAAAGACCGTTACGCTGTCGTCAATGCCACAACCGAATCAGATGGACTTGTGAACTATGTGACGTAGCTCTGTGTGTAGAAAAGGAGTGGTTCAAAAATTTCCATACAATAAATTAAGCATATTTGAATACATCCATTGAGCCATTGTACCTGCTTGGGTACAGCCTCAAAAACCTTCAAAATACACTTTTTTTTTAATTTTTTCATATTTTATAAGTTCTTTATGCTCCTTTCATTTATAATAAAAAAACAAAATGAATGATTTTTAATTTTAAAGACAGTTGGCTTTTAATGGGTTAATGGTGTGACAAAGAAGGGTGGCAGATGGAGGGTAGGTGTGTTCAAAAGAAATGTTAAGGAGCAAACAAGAATAATAGGAGCAGCTCATATGTTTTACCCCTATAGGAGTCCATTTGCGAGAGATGTAAACTATTTTACACAGTTTTTGTTTTTTCTATGGAGACCCAAAAAAGGATGGCAGATAGGGGTAGGTGTGTTCAGAAAAAATGCTAAGGGGCTAAAAATAATTGCGCCGGCTCATTTATTTTACCCCTCTAGGAGTGCATTTGCGAGAAATATAAACTTTTTGACAGTTTTTGTTTTTTCTTATGGTGACCCAAAAAAGGATGGCAGATAGGGGTAGGTGTGTTCAGGAGAAATGTTGAGGGGAAAAATCAATAGGACCAGCACATATAATTGACTCCTTTTTTTTCTGTTTTTGTAGGAGGATCCCAAAAAGAGTGACAGATAAGGGAGTACGTTGAGAAAAAATGTTAGGGGTGAAAAAATAAGACCTGGTCACACATTTTACCCCTGTAATGACTTCCCGGGAGAGCCCCCTTTAGGACCTTTTTCGAGTGAGTGCAAAAATTGTAGTGAATTGAGTTTGTCATTGCCAAAACTCGCCTATACGTCATGCCCACGAATAGATTGTTATGTGTTAACTGAAATAAATGACATTATCAAAATCGAAACTGAATGATTAAGTCCCATTGGATTCTCATTTACCTCTAAACTACGTGAACCTTAGTTTTGAGACCATCAGTAACATTTTTGCTAATTATTTGAACAACTAAATTGACCGAAATTATCCTCAAATAACACATATTAAAAGCATTTTTGTGCGGCGAAATCGACATTGCCAGTTCTATATAGTATTGTTTCTAGATAATTAAAATTATAGTGTATTTTTTTCCCAAGTCTATTTGGATTTTGTTTTTTGAGCGATTTTTCAATTTTATTACTTTTGAAAAGTATATATTTTTTTAAATGAACCAGAGTAGGGGGAAGAACCGAGGAATTTTTAAAGAAAAATGCTAGCTGGCATACCCATCGTCACTCGGGGGTGGTATGGCATTCAGAGTGTTCTCAACCGATTTTGATGATTTTTCTTTAAATGAATCAGGGTAGGGAGAAGGAGTGCACCAAAGTTTTTAAAGAAAAATGCTTGCTGAAATACCCGGCGTCGCTCGGGGATGGTATGGCGAAAAGGTTGAATTTCGACCACTTTCGCACTAGTCAAAATAAAATTTTTTCAAATTCATTAAGCCTTGGAAGAAATGCGATTTGTTTCTTTCCCACCAAGCCCCGCTTCTTCACTTGTGAAACGAATAGAAAGCGAATTAGGCAGACGTTTTACTATCTTAGGTTGTAATAAATCCAAGTTCATTTATGCATATAAAATTTTTTTTTATTGAATATTAACATGATTTTAATAAGATTGTAGTAAGAACTTTGATTGTAATTAATAGATAGATAGAATATTTATTGAAAATGTATGGCATAAAACGCGTTAAAAAAGCTACAATAATTTTATTTTATTTTTATTTACAAGTTGACGGTGTCTACATTCAAGCTTTTGCACATGAATGTAAGAATATCCGTTGCTTCCTCGATGCGTTTGGATGTTGGCTTGCCTGCACCATGTCCAGCCTTGCTATAGACACGCAGCAATAAAGGATTCTTTTGGAATTCAGCATTACGTACAGCATCCTGTAAAGCAGCGGCGAATTTTAAAGAATGCAGCGGACTGACACGATCATCGTGATCCGCAGTTAAAATTAGCGTAGAAGGATACTCTTCGGTAGCTAAACCAAAAAAATGTATAAATAAAATATTCATAAAAGATAAAAATGAGGGATATAGAGAAAGTGCAGTGCAAGAGGATAAACAACTTACATGACTTTGGTGTGTGCACATTGTGTAATGGTGAATATTTGTACAAATTATCAAAATGCTCCTTTTCACTCGGATTGCCGTAGTCTGAGCACCAGGCATGGCCAATTGTGAATTTATGGAAACGTAGCATATCCATAACGCTGCAAAAATAATTAATTCAAGGTTAAATCTTTACACAAATATTTAAAAAAAATTGTACGCCTACCCCACTTGTGCCACAGCGGCGCCAAACAAATCCGGACGCTGATTAATACAGGCACCTACCAATAGGCCACCATTGGAACCACCCTGTATAACCAAACGATCTTTGGTAGTATACTTATTGTCCACTAAATACTGAGCAGATGCTTGGAAATCATCGAAAACGTTCTGTTTGTTTAAAAGGCGGCCACCATTGTGCCATTTTTCACCATACTCGCCACCACCACGTAAGTTCGGATAAGCTAGCACACCATCAAAGGTATCGATAAACATAAGTCCACTTATGCCGAATGATGGCTGTAGGCTGATATTGAAACCTCCATATCCATAAAGTAGGCAGGGGCGTGGCGTAATAACATCTCTGTTTTTGCGTATGATAAACATAGGCACTTTGGTACCATCTTTACTGCTGAAGAAGATCTGCTCCACTTTGTAATCCTCCTGACGAAAACCTTCTAGATTGAGACTAATTTCACGAAACACTTTCGGCTTAACATCGGGCGTTTTGAAATCATAGTGATAAATAGTGCCCGGATTAAGGAATGATGAAAAATTAAAAAAAATTTCAGAATATTTCTTTTTGCCCGATATCGAGACTATGGTGCCGATGTCCAATTCGAATTTACGTATTACTTCACCAGTTTGCAGGGAATTGGCTTGTAGAGCGCTCTGAAATTAAAGATGTATGCAATTAAAATCGAGTGAAAAAGTGTTGGCAAAGTTGATTTCGAGAAGGGTTTAACAGGGAAGTGATTAGTGATACGAGTATTAATTGCTTGTCAGGAAATATCGGAATCGTATCAATAAATAAACTCCATTGATATCAAATTCAGATTACAGAATTGAAGGTTTAGGGAAAATAACCATTTGATAGCTGTCATTGATAACAGTCGCTGCTATGCTGACTATAGCAAGCTTAATGACGTAACTTACAACGCTAGACATGCATTACTTCAAAATCATAGACACATTGGATACACGTTAGTAGACGCAGAATGTTTTTTCATATGAGATCCCTAGAGATTGGCTAATATTATTGTTGCCCAAAGGAAGTACTACTATCAATTAATACCCAGAGCTTTTATACCCTGCAATAAATACCCTGTTGTTAACCTATTTGGTTCGTAATGAAATTTTCAGACTTTGTTTTTAGTGATCAAAATTAAGAAATTCCAAAGTTTAAGATTATTTCCCAATGCCGAATGTTCAAACAAAAATTCAAAATTTTTAAATAAAATATTTTTTTTTTATTAAATCAAATATATGAGTAAACGTAGCATGTGAAAATATTATAATAAAAGTATACCTATAGGGCCATTGGTCGAAAAATCAGCCAACTGTGTGTTATCACACAGGTAACACAGGATGATAGTTTATTTTAGATGCGTTGTTCTAAACCCACTGATTCTCATATTTTAGTCTTTTGGCTGCCTGCTTACGTAAATAGTTTTATTGTTATACATAACATTTAGTGTGTGAATAGGTAAACACAGGAAATTTGAAAAATTTATTTTTTTCTGAATTTCCATTGAGTTTGAAAAAATCGTTTGTGTTTTTTCTAGAAATTAATTTTAAAGTTAGTGGTCGAAAAATCGACCAGCTGGCTAATATGGGTTAATCACTACTATAAATAATGCCTCATCTTATATATTAATACGCAAACATCGAATGTTGTCGTACACTTTTATAATATTCATTTTAAAATAAGGTCAATGAACCGTATATCATTCGAAAGGTACTGCACCATAGATGTGCCGAATTATGTTAGATTTTAAATTTAGGTTTATATCAATTTTAGTAAGGGATCTCACGACTACGAATAGGTAGGATGATAAGTGAGGTATTGGATGAAAAGTCTGTCTGCACAATATGATTGAATTTTAGATTGGTGACCTTCGACCTTAAATATAAGCGTAAAAAGTATTTATTAAATAATATCAAAACTGTAAGATACGGAAAAACATATTGTAACAGAAAATTTTAGACATTGATATTATGTGTAAAAAATACTTCAGACATATTTCATCATCTCTCACGGTTACTATACAATAAGAACTTTTTTATGTAACAAGTGTGAATATATATTGTGATGGTAAAATTGCTTACAAATAGTAAAATTTTAAAAAAATTTCGTTATTTTGACATCAAAATTATTGTTTCGAGATGAAAACTATAGATGTTTTCAATACAACAATTTTTGTCTGAAAAGTCGTTGGTTGAGAAAAATAACGGTAAACAAAAACTTTTTTGCTAATATTTTTCAGGGATAGTATATTAAAAAATATTCCCGTTATTATGCGATCAAAATTATTGCGATATCTCGAAAACTGTAAATTTTCTCCGTGCAACGCATTTTCTCAAGGGAAATTTCAAGTTTTGATTTTGTAATCAAATATCTCAGCCATTTTTCAATCGATTTTCATCAAATTTTCTTTGTCTAAAAGTGCAATAAAATGGCTTTGGAGAAATAATAAAAGATTTACCGTTATCTCACTAATTCAACTTTTTATGTTCTTTTGAAAAAATTTCTAAAATACTAAATTTTTGCTCAAAAAATAGACCATACATTCTTTTATTGTAAATTTTCTTTTTTCACACTCTTTCATTTGACATATCATTTATTTGCAAAAATTACTTCGTTCCGACACATAGTTCAATTAAGTGTTTCTATTATCGAAAATCATGAGCCACTCCTACGATTGGTTTGATGAAAATTAAATTTTTCAAAATGCTGTTTTCATATTTTTTGCAAAAATCTACGACTTAAAAAATAATTTCTGTGTAAAATTTTCAAATATTTCAAACCAGTATAAAGTTATATATGTGCATAAATTTATGTTTTAATCCATTTCCTTATCTACATCCTAATCCTAATCCTAATGCCTAATTTATGCTAGGCTAACATGTTTCCATAAAATGGAAAATAAGCTTTTCTCGCGTGCTGTTGAACACTGTTGCTGCTCTCTCTCTCTCTCTTTCTCTCTCTCTCTCTCTCTCTCTCTCTCTCTCTGGTTCATACGAAGTGCCCAGCGGCAAATTTACGGAGTACTTCAATATTTCATATATGAAAGGCAGTACACTTGTGTTATGTGATTCATATATGAATTTCCATGTGAACTTGCATATAGGAGAACTAAGCCCGACTACTTGTTTGCATACTTTGTAATCGAAAATGTAGCCTGTGTGGTTGACTAGGAAGCTTGACTACTCGTTGGCATATTTTGTAATCGAAAATGTAGCCAGTCTGCCTAAAAAGCGGCCATTGTCTTGTAAAAGTAAGTTGAAAGTAAATACGAACATGTGAACATTACCGCCTATGAGTGTATTGCCTCTCTTCAATGAAGTGTATTGCCCTTTTGCCGCTGGGGAGAAACAACAACAAAATACAAAGCCACACAGCTCTGTTGAGCTCTTAACTTTTTTTTCACTCTCTGTTTAAGTCACACAGCTCTGTTGAGAGTAGAATGCGAGGTGAAAAAAGTGAAATATTTCAACAGAGATTTGTGGTTGTTGTTTCTTCTTTCCTAGCTTTTTGGACACACTCAATCAGCATTGCTGATACAAAAAAAAAACTAAATCCGAAGGTAGCATACCTAACAGAACCTCCATAACGATTGTTGTAGTGGTGCGTATTCGCACTTGTTATACATGCTCATTCCAGTTCAGTTTGCTATCAAGGGTTACCTCTAAATATTCAACTTTCGTGGACATTTTGATTTCAGCTCCAAAAAGTCTGAGTGGTTCTCTCCTCAGACCTGCCCTCTTTCTAGTAAAGAGAATATTGTCTGATTTTCCTACGTTTACGGTTAGACCTTGTTTTCGACACCACTCCTCTACCAGTGCTTCCTCGGAGTGCTTCCTTCTTGATGTCTGAAATGGTGTCAATGAACTTACCACAGACCACCAACGCAATATCATCTGCATACCCTATTGTGTTTATGCCGAGTCCATAATTATGTTCCACTCCGTTCGCTAAAGAAATGATTTTTTGGTATTTTCGGAAAAGGTTTAAAGATTCCTATCTGTTTATAAAAACTTCCTTTATAAGTATAGACATATGTCCATTTGAACGTACCGGTACTCATTTTGAGAGTGCCAAAAATTTACATCAAGTTATTTAAGGTTTAGCGTATGAAGGAACAACAAAACTATTCAAATATACAGAAATCTTACTTAACTATCGAGATCTTATATTAAAAAAAAAAAAATTGTGACGCAATAGGATGCAAGCATAGCCTTACTTTTGTAAAGCTACACCTAAATTGCATTTTAACTTTTTTTTTTTATAGATAAAAAGTTATCTATTTATGGTTATTGTGACACGTATTACGGATAACCTAGCAAGTTTAAACAATCTAGAACAGTGATGTCCAACCGAATTTGTACTGAGGGCTACTTTAAAACTATGACCATGCTTCGTGGTCACCAATTCTTATAAAAATATTTTCTTTTTATTTTTCTTTTTGGTAAACACACCCAAATCTGAAAATGTTTCTTAATTTGACATAACTAACGTCAGAAAAGATTTTTGTTTGCTTGTTGAATCTAAAGAAAGCTTTAAAATTTGACACTTTTAGTATAGACAAATTAGATCTTGAAGCAAAATAAAAAGTCATAAACAATCAAAAATTGAAAAGCAAGATGTTTTGCTCTCTTCCGTATCAGTACACAATTGTGCAAGATCTAAAAACTTTATTGACGGCATGAGTGACACAGAAAAGAATGAAAGCGTCTGCAAAGAAATAGCTCTGCAGCTACAAAGTCAATGTGAAACTAGTTCAGGCTGTGTAAACGACCGTGTTAAATGAAAAGCTCTTTTTTGTTTAACATGTTAAGCTAAGTCGATTCGAACATGTTATAAGAATGCTTGTAAAAATTGCCGATTCTAAGTATTATTCTGTGCATCATTTTGTTTGTGGGCGCCTAAAAATACGGTCACGAGCTACCAGGCGCCCGTGAACTACCGGTTGGACACCACTGATCTAGAAGATCGATTCCACTAATTTACCTAATTTGAATAACAAGAACTAGCTGATAGCTTAATAAGTTTTTCTTTCAGATTTCACTTTAAAATTTTTACTAGCAGCTAATTGATGCATAAAACGATGCTTACAGTGTTGTTATATTTAAAAAGTCAAAAATTATGTTCGGAATATATTTAACTTTGATTTGAAAATATCTGAAATAACCATTTATTTTAAGTTTCTAAAGATATGACACTGAACTAGAACTAAATCTTTTCCAGGAATAATAGAATTTAATCAAATATCTTGAAATATAAAATGTTCATCTTGTTAACGATTATCTTGAAATGTCCCGAGGTATTGTAAGGAAATACTGGTTTAAAAAAAAATTACTTTAGTTGCAAAGTTTTTGCTAATAGCAAAAATTGAAATTGATAAACACTTGTTGCACATCATTTCAACTGAATTATATACAGAAATAAATTTATTGGCAAGTTTAATATTTACCTTGACATCCTGAATATAGCAAAGTAACAGCTTGTCCTCGTCGACGCATTTAACCCAATCAAGCACATCTTTTTCATGTTCCTAAAAACAAATTTTTAAATATGTAATAAACTTATGGTATGATGAACTTACAGGTACTAATGTAACCCAATTTTCCTCGGCTGGATTTTCAAAATCGATGACTATAACACGATAGTTAGGTGCATTCTTATTGGTACGCAAATAAACCTTAGAGTCAATATTAGTAATGTACTAAAAAAAAATGAAGCATGATTTATTTTAATATTAAAATGAACTAGAAAAATTTTTCTATACTAACATCATAGTCGGACTCGAATTTATCGACGATTTTGTTAACTTTCAGCTGAGAGCGTATTTCGCCAGCATCCTCAAGATTAGCATAGTAAAGAATATTATCGCGACAGTCTTTGACGATGGGCATAATTAAATATGTGCCACAATCGGCGACAACAGATTGTCTGCAATGATGAAAGAAAAATGAAAGTGGTGAATTTGAACTTTGGAGTGAGGTTAATAAAGAAAAAACAACATGCTATGAGAAAACATTTAGTGAGCTACGCAACAAGGTCCTCATAAAAAAACAGCAATGGTTTTTATATGCAGACTTTCTAGAAAAAAAAAAAATATGTTCAAAAAATGATAATCAAAAAATAAAATAAAATTTCGATGAAACTAATAAGACAAGAATGTGCTCATTCTTAACTTAAATTGAGTAGAATGAAGATATTATTAGTAATTTTGTTGAGAATTTTCGATAAAGTTAGATGAAGACACATTTCAAAATATTTGCCAAATATTGCCCATTGTTAAATAAATAACTTGCATTCAAAACATTAATTTGAAAACCAAAATATATGCTAACAGCTTAAATCATTCGTTCACCTGTCCCATCCAAAGTGAACGTATTCAACTTTGTTCATTTCTAGCTTGCGCGTAAACTCATGTTGCATGCTTGGCCTTAAATATATACAGAAAAAAAAGTTCAGCCATTGTATTGAAACATAAATAAACTTACATGCGCCAAGTTGGCTCTTCGGGGAATTCAGCTACAAGCACATCCTTGGACTGTGGTTCATTAACTCGATGGTAGTAAAGTTTTTGGTTTTCATTCTGCTTGGTTTCAGAGCCATCTGTTTTGCCATCTTGATCAGGATAGCGCTAAAGTAAAGAGAAAAATTTCATGAGCTTATCTTAAATCTGCGATTTAGTTTAAGACTACATACACCATAGAAAAATCCCTTGTTGTCCTTGGTCCAAGATATCTCTGAGAATTTAACCTTTTCTAAGGTCTCATCATAGTCTTTGCCAGTGTCCACATCGCGTATGCGTATCTTTATCCAGTCTGAACCGCTTTCACTGAGTCCATAAGCCATGTAACTGCCATCTTCCGAGAAGGATTTTTGGGACATGGCTATGGTGCCATCCTCCGACAGCGCATTAGGATCGAAAAAAACTTTGGGTTCAGCTTCCAATGAAGATTGTTGATATAGCACACTAGTTCACACAAATATTTTTTTTAAATTCTCCTGCTTAACACAATAACAAAGAGCTTACCTTTGATTCTGCAGCCCGGTGTTCATGTAGAAATAGTAATATTTACCATACTTCATGGGGCAGCCATACTTTGGATAGTTCCACAATTTGGTGAGTTTATCATTGATTTTCTTCCATTCGGGGCAATCCTCTAGAAAGGGCTGGCTTATCTTGTTTTGCGCCTCGACGTAGGACTGAGTTTCTGGTGCATCGGGATCCTCCAACCAACGGTAAACATCTTTGACCTAGATTTAACCGCTATCAATCTAATCTTCTCTTATCTTATCTTACCATATGTTAACTTATTTTTACTCACTTTTACGCCATGGAAGTCATCCTCAATTGTATCGTCCTTGAGCGCCACAGGATAATCAAATTTCGTCTGCATGCTGCTGGTTGTCTGAGGTTGAACTTTTCCGGCTGCCGTTCTTTTCCACACAGATGATGAAGCTGTCAAAATTTGCAGTTAGCAAAAACCGTGATTATGCAAGTTTTATGACCAAGCCAGCTATGTGGCACCTACCAAAATGACGTTGTTGAAATGTTTTGACGAGATTTGAGTTGCTGGATATATGGAAAAATTGCTTTCTCAATGGATTATGTCCAATTGTTGAATTGGTGGCAGCAGGAAAGTGAAATGATGCAGCAGCTCTCAATCGTATGACGGTTTTCATTTTGGCGAATATTCGCAATGTTAGTGGAAGCGGGATAGCACGATAGTAAAGAAAACTTTCACTTTGACAGTTACGGCGAATTCAATGATAGGGATGCCATAACATTTTTAATACATTTATTAATAGTGCAGATTTTTTAACTTTTCATCAAAAGTTTTCGTATGAATCATGATTTCTTTTCTCAGATAGACCCCTTTTACATTGATCAAGACTTGAAGTCAAGTTTTTTTGACGTTCTCTTTTGAACTTGACGAAAGCTTTCACATTGGTCAAGACTTGAATTCAATTTCTTGTCTTCTTTCCTTGTTTTCTTAAAAAATAAAGCGAGATAGGTAGCAAGCAAACTGAAGCAAATTGAATTTTAATAAATTTGCATTAGCTCCTTGTTCCACTTAAACAACATTTTTGGCTATAAAAATATATTATTATTAAAAATACCTACAAAAACCTCATTAAATTACTTACGCACAAATTTTACTGCGACTGAAGTCTAACAAACTCACATTGATATGCGAAAAATAAAATGAAAAGTACTGTCAACAACGCGAAAATAACAAAACACGAAAAAATTGCCGGTACAGCTTCAAGTTTTTTTTCCCCTTCCGTCGCTTCCGATGTGCGGCGAATTGCCAACAAACTCTGAAACTTGACTTCAAGTCTTGATCAATGTAAAAGGGGTCATATATCTACCAATTTTTCTACCTTTTTTAAGAATTCTACATTTTTTCGTAGCGTTTTGAAATAATTCTGGCCTCTGAAATTGTGTATTTTTCTAGAAAATGTTAAGATAAAAAGTAAGTAAAAGTAATTTAATATAAAAGTAAATGCACAATTTTTGCACTCTCTAGATATACGGTTTGAAAATTCTGCCCTCAAATGCTACAAGCTGATTGGAAAATAATGATATGAATAATGAGATTTATACACAGAACCTATATGCATGTGATTTTTTTAATTCTATTTTCAAGTTGTATCTTTAAATTATATTATGAGACAGATTAAACTGTGTTAAAGAGATTTTTGCTTTGAATTTATATAACAAATAAGACAATTTAAATACCGTAGTGAGTCTATCGGAAACCTTTCACTCGAATGATTTCAATATTTTTTATATTTTTGCTGACGTCAGTGTCACCATGGTTAAAGTGCTTGGCTTATGTGCCAAAGAGCTGTGGTGGACCCGGGTACTAATTCCATTTGACGTAGAAAATTTTCCTCAATATAAATAACTTTTCTGATTGGTTGTCATCTTTCTGCAGGTAATGACAGACCTCAGAGAGTAAAAATGTCATGTAAGCTTCTTGATAATATTAGCCGTTGGGAGTCGACATAAATCTTGTAGGTTCAGTTATCGATCATTTGTGTACAAACATTAATGGCCAATTTGCTTTTTTTCGATATATTTTTGATAATCGAAACGTTATTTCGATTTTTTAATTAGAATATTATTATAAAATTCGAATCGATTATTAAAAATTTTGTAAATGCAATGGTTTGTTTATTTAATTCTGACTAGTAGAAATTATCTGTTGTGAACGATTTCCATTCTCTTCAGGGGGGGAAACACTTGAAGAGTTTCTTCCACTGAATAAAGTCTCCGGTTCGACATTTTGCATTATTTGAATTTCATTAATGTCAGCAGACGCGAGTGCCTTAATTGCGATGTTGTGCAAAATCATATAAGCATTGGGAATGTTTGCTGCTCTTTCATGTGAATACTGGAGTACACGATGTTTGGACAACGCAGTAGATAGGTCCCAGCAGGCATTCTAGCTCAAAATGAGCTCAATATGAACTATAATCGATTTGCAAATTTTTCGTATAAAGTCATAAATAGTTATTTAGGAGACACATATGAGCTAATAGTGAGTTCATTGGCGTATGTTTTTGAACTAAGTATGAGGTCAATATGAGGTAAGTCGTTGAATCAAAATATTATCATAATTAGCTCGTATTGAGCTTCTTGGCATAAGAAAATATTTGTCCACGCCCTCTATTGGAAACGACAGAAACTTTAAATTAAAAAAAAATAGCTTGAGAGCATGAAGTTCTGAAAATGCTAAAATTTTTTTTTTCTTATTAACTTCTTTATTCTGTTTTTTTTTAATTTTATTTTAACAAGTATTATATTAATATCAATTTTATTTAATTTCTCATTGAAAAATTCGTTGCTTACACTGTTTTCATCTTCCAAACTGGAATCAAAACTTCTAGCAGAAGCATTTATAGCTTTGGAAGTTGCGATTGCTATTCTTAAATATTTTTGCTTACCTCTGGTGAACGACCCACTCTTTTGTATATCCTTAGCACTGCTTTATCCAAAATAGGCCACATCTAAAAATTCATACAATGTCGCAATAAAACAGAAAATAAATTATTACTCGCTATAAAAACAGAGAGATTCGCTCATTACTTCAGAGAGATTCTATTTTATTAAAAAAAAAGCAAAATTTGAGAAAAACTTTCACATGCTGCGCCATTATTCTTTCAATTTTTTATTGTCTTTATTCATTATGTTTATAATTGAATCTTCATAAATATCTCATAATTAGCTCATATCAACCTTCCAATCAAGAGAACATCCAATCTCGTTATTTTCTTCCTTTCATATCATTATCACATCACAACTGATTGTATTTTCTATTTGCTATAGAAACTAATACTTACCTCATGGTAAGCTCATTGTGAGTTGCACGAAAAATTTCTGACTTCATGAGCTCATTTTGCCTGCTGGGCGTATTTCATAAGGAGGGAATGGTGAGGGTTTGCTGCCATAGAAATTTCTGAACATCGAAGAGCTTTCCAAATTTTTTAATCGATTTCAACAATTAAAGTTAAAAGAGTTTATGACATTTATTTTTTCTAATTGTAAACATACTAATTCATTTAATCGCTCGATATTAAGCAGGATGACAAGTAAATATTTAATTAAAGTCACGAAAACAGAGATTTTAAAAAAAATATATATTTGTTTATAGTTGTACATACTTATAAAGTTAGTTCTTTAATTATTTTTGACAAAATCACAAAAATATCCTTATGAATATTTAAAGATTTAAAGACCCACTTGCAGCGCAAAAAATAGGTAGTTTTAATAATTTTTTTACGAAAACTACAAAACTATTTTTAACGATCAATATATCATCTTAAAATTTCCACTTTAAAAACTGTCTTTTTGCTTTAAAACGGTAATTTCTTACCCAAAAAATTGGACGATTAAATACTGCACTTACTTTCATGTTTTGAATAACCCTGAAAAATCTCAAAAAGGTCGATTTAGTAGTTTTCGAATAATTTTTGTTATCATTTCAAAAATGCCATTTCGAAAAAAACGGGTTTAAAGTTTCAATTTCAGTTGATTCTGCAACGTATTCTTCTCTTTCAGCACCCATTTCTTAGTCGATTTTGTTCAGAAAAAAATGGATGAAAAAATTCAAAGTCACAAGTGAGGGCAGCCCCTTAATAGCTCTAAGCCAGTAAAGCGAGCAGTAACTTAACATATCTTGCTCGGTCTTCAAAGTGTTCATTTGCTCTTACTCTCACTTTATCTTACAGCTTTACATTGAAAGCAACAACAAAACACCGAGCTCGCCAAGCAAGCTTGAATCTTGTAATAATGCCTAAGGTATTCCGCTCGAATAGCGTTCCAAAGCCAATTTTTTTTGTGGAATTCATTAGCCAACAGGGCAGAGTTAAAATTATTTCCAGAATTTTGCTAACTTGCGGAAACATAAATTTCTGATAGCCTCATTTTTCGCAGCAAAATAATTTCAAAAAAATTTAGTCGATACTGTATTCAAAATCTTTTTAATACTTTGCTTCTATTAAATTTTATTCCAGGATTTCTAACCGTGCGATAAGTACCATGATGAAAATGCTAATTTTGAAATTCCAATTTTTTTAACGATAATACACTTCATGAATTTTTCTAAACTCATTAAGCTCTTAGTCATAAAAAAAAATAAAAATGGATCATATGTTTTTTTTAAATTATGAAAAAAAAAATATAAGGATTTGCCTTCGCCCTCGGTAGAAATCGGCCGCATAGCTCTCTAGGCTATCGAAAGAACTTACAAGCACTAGTTAATAGTTGAACTGGTTTCTGCTCCAGCGTTTTGTCGTACATGCGTTCAATATTCGTTGAAAATTTTCTGGAAAAGAAAAAATTACCTAGAGTTTGGATATGTGCCTCAGATATATGTGACTTATTTCCTTCTTCCAATTAATAATTGCCAACCAAACTAAGCATATACAATTTTTATTTTATCTACATGTTAAGGCAAAATTAAATAATTTTAAATATTTGCGTACGACTCTGTTTTGCTAAGGGGAGTTTGAACTCCCTTATCCCTTTTATCTACGGCGTTGTGCTTGAGCAAGTACCTAACACGGTTCTTCAATACACCAAACGCCCTTTCAATAGTTGAACTAAAATACACTAAACGCCCTATCAAAAGGAGATAGCTCCTTATTAAGATTCCATCAGTGTCTTCTTAGTCCTTATCAATCTTGTTGCTTAAAGAAAGTGGGTAATTTTCATCTCAAAAGCGTTTAAATAGCACCGTCTTTCAATTTTTTTTTATCGATGATCTTCTCCAGCATCATTCTATAAGAGAAAGTAAAATTCTTCCATCTTTACAATTTGAAATTCACAGCAAATAGCAAAGCAATGAATTTTATTTTCACAATAGTTATTTAGGCCAACAGTGAAATGTAACTCGTTGTTAAGATACTTTCTGACTTTCTACCTTTCCGCAGAATACGAAATCTTAACAATTGTTAAAAGTAAGTAACTATTTCGTTAATATGGTGAGCTTAGTTAGCAATCAGAATAGGACTGTAAGTATATAGATCTGTTGTGTGCTAGAACGTGTTTTTGTACTTTTTTTTAGCTAGAAGAACAAGCATAAAATCGCTCTCTTGAGCACGAAAGTTGCTCGAAGTGTGCTAGAAAAAATTTGGTCCAGCTGCATAAGAACAAACACCAAGAAGAATAAGCATCAAGATGAATAAGCAAATGTCAATTTGTTGTTTATTGTTTGCTTATGTTGTGCGATAAAAAATAAATAAAATATAAAGTTAAAATTAATAAGCAAGAAGTATTAAGTAAGTAATAAAAATTGTCGTTGTTGACGTTTAATAGCCAATCAGCTGTTTTTGTGCTTATAAACTAGCTAGAAGTCATTTCCGTACTTTTAATATTGTCTTCGAATTACATTTTACTGTCTCATATTAAACTTTACTCGACTTTTACTCGACATTGCGTACGTAACAGACCAGAAGCATTTACCAACGTGTTATTTTATACTTTTCAATAAAGTTAAACGCCATACTTGAGAATTGCGTTCAAATGACAGAAAGCATATCTGCTGTCAAAAATATATTAAGATTAAGCAAAAGTTCCACATTATATTGCAGCAAGCTTTGATAAGTTTTTAAAATATGGAAAAAATTGTCTTAAATTCATTTTTGAAAGTCAGTTTTTGGCTATTTGCTCTTAAAGTGCAGTCAAAATAAAAGTATAGGGGCGAATCGCCGTTATCGTGAATATGCAACTCGTCACGGAATCTACTCAAACTCGTCATTGATTTGCATTCAATTAATACAATTTTACGTGAAGAGCTGTACGTTCACGAATGTGGCGATTCGGTTCCAGATAAATTGGCTTTAGCGCTTTTAAGCAATGCTTGTGCTCCGATTAAAGAACATCTTAGCATTTCATTGAATTTTGTTCGGCTCTCAGTGACGTTTCGTCACTAGATGACATTTAAGTTAGAAAAAAGTTCGCGAGCTATTTGCAATATATTTGTCTTTCTTCCATAACATTTATGTATATATTAAGCAACTAGAAGGACCCAGTTGTCCGCGGCTTCGCAACTTTTAATAGTTAGGGAGTTTTTAGTTCAGTTGCCGACGGTGAGCATACAAACTTAATTTCCAAAATAATTGTGGGCGGTAAAAAATAATCATTTTCATTGATTTGTGGGCGGTAAAAGTGGGCGTGGAAGCCCAGTTTTGGTGCAATTGTCAAAAGTAACCATATAAACAAAATTGCAAAATTTTAATCTCAAACAATAGAAACGGTATGAAATATTGCATTTTTATTGATTTGTGGGCGGTTAAATGAGGCGTGATTAAAATTAAGTACGCAAATTCCTAATAGGACCTAGGACGAGTGTAATACACATTTTAAGTTTGAGCGAAATCCGGTTCAGCAATTTAGATTTGTATAAGAGTCAAACAAACAAACAAACAAACAGACAAATAAGAACAAACAAATAAACAAAAAAAAAAATTATTTTTAATAATATAGATGAGCTGTCGTTGTATGAGAGGAGTCGTCTTTATTTTTATAAACAGATGATTTTTCGAATAATTTTCATATACCGTAAGCAAAGAGTGCAAGTTAATAATTTTCATATGTAGTTCTTTGAAGTTTTCAAAATGTTCTGGTTATTTAAAAAAAAAGTATTCATACTTAAATGTTATACCATAGAAGCGCACGTAAAGTATATTGCCGAATATTTTTGATTTTGAGCAATATTTCATAACATAGGTCCCTTTTATAAATTTCCACTCAACTAAGTTGACTAGATTCAACTAAATTCTTTCCGTATAACGTATTACATACATTTCAGTTGAATTATGTTATTTACCAATTCTTAAAAGATAAAGGCAAACTAAATGGTTTAACTGAAATGTATGTAATACATTATATAAAAAAAATTTAGTTGAATTTAGTCAACTTAGTTGAGTTGTAATAGCCTAGACACATTCAGGCTATTCACAGCTTAAACGTATATTAACAAAGATTATTTATAGCATTTGTTATTTTAGAAACACACCTCAGTTTGTGTTTGCCGTATTCAATGATTTTGCAACGCTGTTATATATGGCGTAGATAGGACATAAAAATACGAGACACAAAAAACACGTCCAAGGGCTACTTTTATTTACTCATGTTTGCGTATTTGCGTTTGCAAAACAACAACAAAGAAAAATAAGCTTTCGAAAGTTGGCGTAAAAGTAACAAATCGTAAATTAAACAGGCCTGCGTTCTTAAACTGTGAATAGCCTAATTAACTGCGGCTGCGACCATGCGGCATCTTTCAAAATTTTTTACATTCTTACAGTGAACCCTAAATGAATGCATGTTGCGTTTGCTGGCGGCACGCAAATTTTTTTTACGCATTGCCTCATCGAGTGCGTTGCGTCAATATGTATTTGTATCACAAAAACATTTATGAAAATATTCAACATTGGCAGAGTTTATACGTCAATCAAATTAATTGATGAATATCTCGTTTTTTGTTCTCTCTTACTCTCTTCGAGATATTTCATTGAATAGCTGCTCACACGTGATTTTTTTATTGAATGGCCGTTGCCGACTAAAAGTGTTGTTGTAAGTACCAGAAAAGTTGATTATGCAACCCTGTGATTGATTGATGCAGGTCTGGAGCTCCATCAAAATTTTGATTGATACGATGAAGTGTTGAAAGTCCATTTCCGCTCTCGCAGTGAGTTCATATTTTTTTTCGTTAGAAAAACAGCAACTAATTTTGAATGATCCTTCAATTTGAATGGCGTGTAAACAGTGCCATTGACAAAATTATTGTATCTTCAAATACTTGCCTCCATTTCATACGGTTGCTTATTCTGATTGGCTTAGTTAACCTTTTTTTCTTCTTTGTAGCCAAGCTGACATATGAACGCACTGTCAAAATTGGAAATTCGAATCGAGATGCGCAAGTGTGTTGCGCATTTCGGTAGGCTCCATACAAAATATATGTGCATGAACCAATTTTGACACAAGCGCAACGCATCGCGCATTCATTTAGGGTCCACGGTTATAGAGAGAAACTGGTGTAAATCAGCCCTTGCCGCAATCAATGTGCCTAGGTCGTAATACATAATAGGGGCCATAATTTATGGCTTGTGTAGACAACTATTATGTATGTAGTTTTTATGATAGAAGAAAATTTTTTAGCCATGGAACACCCTGTTGTTGAAGTCTTATTTTTGTTTTGTCGCCGAATGCAACCCTGAAACAAATTTATGAATGAAAACGGAACGTAATAAAAACTTTCGGCGAACGTTTTGAACACAACGGAGTCAGCTGTGAACGTGTGCGTATTATAGCTGCGGTAATAATTTTTAGAATTTTCTTTTCGTCTCAACACCGTCTTTTGTCTATAAGTGTAACTTAAAAGAAAAAAAATTAGAATTGAAAAAAGCAAATAAAAGAAATTTTAAGATTTTCTGGTTGATTACGATTATGTTATTTACGCAAAGTGCTTGAGCAGTCCAACGTTAAGGCTAAAAGAAAAAAAAACACCGACGACGGTTTTTGTTTATATGTTGATATCGAGTGTTGCAACAAGCTTGTAATAAATAAAGTTGTGTAATACATAATTCATAGTTTCGAAAATATGTCTTAAGGAATAATAATAGAAAATGAAAAATAGTTTGTGATCAAAATAGAAATACAACCAAAATATAAAACAAGTGTAGATAAAGAAAAGAAATATAAAAAAAAACAAAAGATAATCTGCTATGTAGCTGAAAAATCAATTTGCAAAATAATGGCATGTGATGAAGAGGAAGAAGCAAA
This sequence comes from Coremacera marginata, assembly GCA_914767935.1. NCBI lineage: Eukaryota > Metazoa > Arthropoda > Insecta > Diptera > Sciomyzidae > Coremacera > Coremacera marginata. The sequence continues at coordinate 146,656,536 of OU612045.1, forward strand.
AAATATATGTAAAAATTAAAGTGTAAATACATAAAACAAGAATTTGGAGAAAAAAATTAGGTAATTCCTATATAATATTAGTGCAATTGCTGTGTTTTGTGTGGTGTTTATTTATCGATTGATTTTTTTGGATTAAGTCTGAGATAATTAGCAGATCTCCACCGTCTGGCAAGACTGGTGTTGGTCTGTTTGCATGTGCGTGTGTGGTAAGTAGCATTTTTTTTTTTTTGGTTTTATTATCATAGATTTTATATATTTGTAATATAATTAAATTTATTATTTTTTTTGTGTCTATATACAATAAATAATCGCTGTTCTTATCTAAAGTCAATATGCACTGCCAATATATATGGAAAATATTTCTATATCGCTGAATTAATTGAATTTTTTTATCAGCTGTAGCCATTGTTGCCAATACCAGGTTTTTTTTTGTATATGTTGTAGAAAATCAGTTTTTTTGGGAAAACTTTTTCTTCGATGAAGAGTGTGGGTAGAGTCGTTTGGGTTTTTCGATTATTTCTCACAGTGCAAAAATTTAATTCTTGTGTGTTTTGTGTTAATATTCAGGATTTGTGTATTTAAAACTTGAGGAAAAAGAGATATTCGATATATATCGATACATTTTTATGAAACTGTTGAAGCGGTTTTAAGTATCGATTGAAATGAATACACAGAAGTCGATAAATGATTTGTATGTAGAAGATACTCTTAGCTAAATTCACATATTGTCGTTAATTTTTTGTACAAATATCGATAATTAATAAGCCGGTAGCGATAATTATTTCTGTTTTTTAAATATGGGCAAATCCCAGCGTGTCAGACGTTTCATTCGGACGCTTCTTTTGAAAATTTTTCATACGATCCAAAGATATATTTAGGATAAGTGTATACTATCGAAAAGAAAAAAAAATAAAACAATTTTTATTCAACTTAATTTTATAGCAAAATTTTTATTTTAAACATGCATTCGAATGTTTCACGAAACGGAAGCCATTTTGAGATTAGGTTCATACTATGCCTATATCTGCGAATTTATCAGCCGTATAAAAAAAGTCAGAAGACAATATTTTTTAGAAATTTAACAAGCTTTTAGAAAATGCGCCCTCTTTGTTAGGTGCAAAGTGAGGTCACAGTAAATTATTTCATTTGTTCGGACGTTTCGTGCCGGACTTTTCAGAATTTTCCATTTGGATAATTAAGTTATTAAGTAATTAAGAATTAAGAAAGAATATGTTGTTCTTTCCTTGCCTTAATTATTCATTATCTTTTTTTTATCATTTTCATTATCTTCAATTTTTAATAAAACAAAAACATTCACGAAACACTTACTAAACATTTACTAAAATGAAATACTACATTTGTGAAACATTGCGTGGGATTTGATCACCATGGTAAATGAATTAATGTATAAATTGCCTAAATAAATATAATTTAAATATTTCTTCAAAATAATATCCTAAAATCATAAGTTTTTAATAACTTTTTATTTTTCGCCTGTGGTTGACCATTTTTTTGATATGCCCATATACAATAGGAGGGGTGATTGCGGTAACCTTGAAGTACCTTGAAGTACTCATTGAAAAAATAATATTCACTAAAGGATTTATCGATTAGCTATCGGGTCATCGATTTTTAAATAAAATGCTTTCTGAATGGAACCAATATAGAAATTCAGCTATATCTTGGTAATATTTGTCCGATATGAATGATTAAGATGTTATTCTAAAGATAATTAAAATTTTTTTAATATGAAAATAAAAAAAAAAATATTCTTTTCCTAACTGGCCATGCTACAGACTGTCTTTCTGTATACGTTTTATTTTTGCATAAAATCGTTATTTTTTCTAAAAAATCAGTTACAAAGTGAAAATACAGATATAATAAAGAGAGAGCTGAAACATTAACCTTTCGTTTGGTGTATAATAAGGGTGTACATGCAATGCCGAAAACGCGACGAATATGTCGAAAATCGGGAAAACCATAAACGCCGAATTTGAAGTGTCAAAATTTGTATGAAATCTGTTATTCGGCATATCTTCCAGTTTTCCGCACGATTTTGATGCAAAAATGGCGCCGAATACTTTCGGCATCCAATTGTTGCCATCTTTCAAATATGTTTGGTTTATTACAAATATTAAATCAAAGTTGGCACTTTTTCAATGCAACTTAAAGAACAGCTGATTGATATACGCGCAAATGCAAAAACAGCGGATATTTTCTGATATATTCCGATATACGTCCATAGAAAATATTCGGCATTGCATGAATACCATTAATACCACCTTGTTCAGAAAGCAAGGTGCATTAAACGAGTTCCTCGAAGCGGGTTTTGAACTTGATCGAACAGGAAAAAATCACACGGAGCCAGGTCAGGTGAATTTGCCAGCTGCTGGATGGTTATCGTGTTGGTTTTGGCCAAAAAGTCACGAATAAGATGAGTATTTTGCGATGGTGCATTATCGTGGTGCAAAAGCCATGATTTGTTTTGCCACAACTGCGGTCTTTTTTGGCGAATTGCTTCACGTCAACGTCTCATAACGCTCAAATAATACTGCTTATTGACCGTTTGACCATCTGGCAAAAATCCGTGGTGAACTACACCATTGTATTCCATGAAAACAGTGAGCATCGCCTTCTTTTTTGACTGAAAACGACGTGGTTTCTTCGGTCTTGGTTCGTTTCGCGACCGCCATTCACTCGTCTGATGCCTGGTTTGCGTGTCATACTCGTATACCCATGTCTCATCACCAGTAATGATGGATTCGATGAATGATTCGTCGTTTCAACCATTGTCAGCATGTCTTTCGCGAAAGCAACTCGGTCTCTTTTTTGCATGAAATTGAGTTCTTTCGGTACCAACATCGCAGCGACACGTCTCAAGCCCAATTCATTCTTCAAAATGTTCTGAACGGATCCAATTGAAATGCCGACGTTCTCTGCTATCCCTTTAATCGTCAATTTGCGATTTTTGATCAACACTTCTTTGATTTTTTCAACGTTTTCTTCGGTAGTCGAACACGATGGCCACCCGATATGAGGGTCGTTTTCTACTTCGTCTTGGCCACTCACAAATCGGTTAAACCACTTGCTTGCCATCTGATACCGTAGAGCAGAGTCACCTTAACATTTCGCCAACATTTTACGCGTAACGTCGAAGTTGAAACTATTGCTCACACAAAACTTGATACAAACTCGGTGCTCAATTTTTTCTTCCATCGTAAAAATCGAAGATACGAAAAAATTTGTTGTAAACAAAACACTGTCACTTTACAAAATGTCAACGACAGTCGCTGATATTTGGCAGCCTTGTCATAGACACATGTGGCAACCTACTACAAAAAAGTTTTCGAATCGGACAGTTAAGTCCGCTTCATAGTGTGAATGAACCTTTCTTTTTGAACAAGGTGGTATTTGAAATTATATCTAGAACGAATATAATTTTATAAATTGTAGAAAATTAGGTTGACATTCTTTATGCAATATCTAAGCTTATTGGACCCAAAACCTTTTAGAAGGCATTCGTTTCAATGGATTTTTTTTTAAAAATTTTGAAAAGCTGCAGAATGCAAAAATTCATGAACCACGAAATTTAACACGTGAAGTGGATAACTAAAAATTTTGCCCATTCTATTTTATTGCTATCTTGGCATATACGACATTTTAAATCTCAAACTTGTCACAACAATTTAGGCCTGTGAGAGGTCTTTTCCAAATTACAGGCTTCAGAAAATCACCTAAAATCTAAATATGCTTTTTTTCGAAAAAAAAATCTCAATAAAAACAATTTTTGAACATTTTGTAGAGCCCAATCCTATGGGGATTTAAGGATTTTTTTATTCATGTACCAAGTTTTCATAAGAAAAATTAACAATTACATTTTTTTAAACTTCGGCATTTTTAAAAGCAATTAAGAAGTTGAAAAATTTTATTTGTTTTTTTTTTTAATTTTCTATTTTGCAAATAATTTACATTTAAATTCAAGAGTGAACAAATTCTTAAATATCAATAAAACAGTTTCTGTTTAGTTTTTTTTATACAAATATTTCCAGATGAGTAATGGTTTAAAAAAAGTCTTATTTTGATGTGATAATTCCAAAAATATATTGGCTATAAGATATTGGTTCTGTGCAAAAAACAGTTTTTGAACTACGGATTTCGAGAAATAATCTGAAATTTAAATATGACTTTTATCGGAATCGATTCCTCTGCTCAAAAAATTTTATAAAAAATATAATGTTATTGTTATTGGGAATACAATGGTTTTATCAGTCATGATAAAAAATTTTTATGAGAAAATGGAATAGTTAAATTTTTAAAGATTTTTAAATATTTTCTACTGAATAAAAGTCAAATTGTCGAAATCGTTTTCGAAAAAAAATAATATTTTGGCCTTTAACAATAACTCGAACTAAGCTTCACACAGGTCCAAATAAAATCAATTAAAGTAGCCAAAAAGAAACCAATTCTAAAAGCTATAATTTTTTGATTCTCCTGTTTATAAAAGTATTAGTGAAATTTTGTGAAAGTTATTTTTACTTTTTCGGAATTATACTTTTCAAATGATATTTACAAATTCTCAGTTTTGGACCATTTAAAAAAAAAAAAATTAAAGGCATAAATTAAAAAACTTAGTACTTAGTAAAATTTATTTAATAAAAAAATTCAATAAACTCTTGTCATCTCTTTATGGTCATTTAAAAACAGGCATTTTCACAAATAGTCTTAAAAAAAACGGGTTTACTTGGAAAAATTGCCATATCCTTGCTTTTAATTATTTACTGGTAACTACTTAGAAATTTTTTTTTACAATATCCCCCTAAGGTAAATCCTGGCTACGGGCCTGACTTAGACCGAGCTTTTTATGATCAATTGTGTTGTGCGCGTTTTGAAATGTTTGAACACAAATGATCGAGAACTGGACCTACAAGTTTTATACCCACTCCGAACGGCTTATGTTCACAAGAAGCTTTTCAAAGCAATTATTACTCTCTGAGGTTTGCCATTGTCTGCAGAGAGGTGATGGCCGAACAGAAAAATTAATTCAATTGAAAAGACATTCTGTGTCAGATGGGATTTGAAATTATGTTCTATTGCATACAAGTCACGCATCTCAACCAGTATGCTACGGCCGCCACTCATAAATGAGTTACTGCCCATTCTTAAATGTGTGAACGAACTTTGACGATAGGTACCCAAAATTCGTATTGTACTGACTTTTTGAACAAAACAATTGTTTCTTCAAGGCAAATTCTTTAGAGTAAGAAACATTAAAGCATTATTCAGTTACGTAGTACTCGATATAGTCACATTTTTACATATTCCTCAGAAATATGATTCCGTTCAAGTTAATTTCTTTCCATTAAGTATTTACATTTGTTTATGTATTTTCTATAGTTTTATAAATTCAAAAGAATACCTCTTTTAAATAATAAAAGTCAAATCATTTCTTTTTATCTGCTTTTTATAATTTTTGCTGGCCTAAAACTATTAATTTTTTTATTTCTTTTCCTGTCATAAATCTGAGCCACGACTTTTATAACTTCTTCCGGTTGTGAATGATTTCATTTAATTTTTGTCTATTTCTCCTTTTTTTTCCAATCAATACAAAACTCAATAAATATTAAAACGTGTGTTCCTGTGTGTATGCAGCATCTGTCTATGCAGGAGGGTAGAAATCAGGCGCTATAGAGAAGCCTTTTTTCCCAGTCAGTGGTCTGTGAGTTTTAGTTTTTGCTTTGTTTGTCGATGTCGTTGTCGTTATTTTTGGGTTGCAGTAATTATTTTGTTTGCATGTGGGTTGTTTTTAAATGTCTTTTAATTCGGTTTGCAGCAAAGGTGGGTGGTTGAATATCTGAAGTGCATTTTGTTGAATAAAAATGGGTAAATTATTAGTTGTGAATCAATTAGGAACACGTTATGGAAGAGAGAATAGAAAATTAAAATCAAGTGAAACAAATTTAAAAATATGTTCATAATGATTGTCGAAAAATAAACAGCTGGATCACCCTGTTCATTAAAAGTTGCGGAAGTTGTTGCGGTCGATGCACAACTTTCGATTATTCAGTTGATCACAAAAAAGTGACAGTTTTTGCAAAACATAGATGACATTTGTCATTCGATACAATTGTTTGCTTAATTTTTTAGTGCAAAAAAGTTGTTAAAAAAATGATGGTGCTAAATTTTTTAATAACAGGTCTCAAGTTATCGATTATTATATTGCTTGCTACGTAATTGCTTGAATAATTAATATGATTTATAATAATTTAACAGAAATCGAGTTAGTTAAACAAATATTTACTATACGAACAAAGAAACTTAACTGAAAACTAGTTAAATTATTCAATTTATCCATTTTTTGCTCTGCTATCTATCATACCTTCAATCAATAATTCATTCATAATTTTAATTAAATTAACATATTTCAGAAAAAAAAAACACTTAAAAATATTTCAGTTTTTCATGCTAACCAAATCATTTATCTTGAATGTCACATAAGGCCAAATATTTTTTTGGCCATATGCTAATTTGTGCTTAGATTGTCAAACGCACCAAAAGCAGCTCTTGTGAATGTCCTTCAAAGAATACAACAATAACTAGCTCAAAAAAAAAAATTATGTAAAGACCAACTCAGCAAATACCGGCGAATGCTGTGCGCAAAATCCAAATTCGGTTTATTTTTTCTACTAAGCACCCTTCAATGAAAACAAAACAGATTTGAAACAGCAAAGAACCGCAAGCAACCAACACGAGAAACACCGCCGACAATCAACGCCGCTACATTGACTGATGTTCATGTCGGCGCCCGCGGCGACAATGGCCGAGGCGTGCAATGAAATAGAAATATACTCTGCAAACCATCTGCAGTGTTGGCAGCGGCCTTGCGAATCCCCCAGGCGCTAATAAATAAACCTAAATAAAATAAACTACCTTATGTATATAACTAAATGTGAATTTTACGTAAATATGTACGTAAATAAATGTACATGAGCTGTTATTACCTGGGGGATTAATACTTTTTATTGTTATTCTAAAGTGTTGCCACCTCGAATTCATAACCTGTACTCAAATTACCAAATTTAAACATAGTCGAATTACTGTGCGAATAAAACTATTTAACATTGAAATTCATCAAAATAGATGTGGCGCCTCGTTTGCAGCCTCTCCACACCTTAACGCGTTATTTAGACGTTTACGGTTAGGATAGATTAGGTTAAAGCTGCTTTTATGAGACACACTTGGGCTACGGCCAGAGTGAATGCAGATGCAGACAGGCAAGCAGATCAGATCAGATTTTCACATTGGAGCAATAAAGACACCAAGTCATGCATCTCTTTTGCTCTAATGTGTTATCTGATCCGATCTGCCTGCCTGTCTGCTTCTTCATTCACACTGGCCGCAGCCTTAGACCATTACAGCCCGTAGTGATACCAGGGGTTCATTTTTAACTCCTTATTTGATACAGTGTAAGTTATTAAGGGGGCAGATACCTTTAGGCAGGGTGAAATTAGTCATGTTTAATACATTTTTTCCAAGTTGAAAACATAATACATAATAGGATCATTCTTTTTATTTTCTTATATTTTTAGTATACCTTCGAACTGTAAAAAACTTTTTCATTTTTTTTTTACAAAATGGCGACTCTGCAGACTTCTTTGTCGACTGCTGAGAGGCATCTAAAAGCGTTGCAGCTGTGAAAGTTTTTCCCTCTAATCTGAAACAAATGAGTTTTTTTTTTCTTCGATTACTGATATGTTAAGGGGAAGGCTAAGTCTGTGAAATAATAAAAAAGTTAAAAATTAAAATTTATATCGGCTGTTTAATCGAAGGTCCAGATTTTCGACTATTTTTTTCACAGTTTTGACCCCAAAAAATTTATTTATTCACACGATATCTTTAAGCTTGTAGGTACTACTATACTTCCTGTACTGCTATATAGAGAAACCTATCAAAATTGCAGCCTGACCGGTACTGCTATAGAGAGAAATCTATCAAATTTGCAGCCTGACCGGCCAACAACTTTTTGAGTTACAGCACGAGCATTTTTTGAAAAAGGTGTTTTCGAGATAATCACGTTTAAAGTTTCGATGCGGTATAACTATAAGTTCAAGTGACTTATGGGTTAATCTGCGATTCCGGGTCCATACAATAGCTCAATTATCTTGGAGCTGCTGCTGTATTCGAGCTTTATGAGCTGTCTTTGTCTCGGAAAGACTCCTTCGGTTCTGCTTCGGTACTCGTGTCTCATCGGTGTTTTCAGCGAAAACTTTGCAATAGGTGCCAATAAATGTAGTTCATAAGCTTCAAAATGGAAGTGTAGCCTTCATTAAACATTTTAGCAGCAATGTAAGCTTAAATTTTGACCATTTTCGGCCCGAAATTGAGGTGCTTCGGACACATTTTTCCAAACTGCTTTTTTTTTTAACTAAACCAACGCTCAGGGGATCTATTGTGAAAGAAGCATTGTTCTGCCCAAGCGCTCCGACTACCTGAAAAGTGACTGTTACGGATTCGGACGTTTTTACCCATAACTCCGTAAATATTCAATATTACGATTTTCCTTTTGACCGTATACTTTTAACATGCTATACATTCGAAATATAGAGGTATCCCCCCCTTAATGTTGTAAAGGATTCGGTAGATCGAAGATTCTAATAAGTCGTCTAGATCCCTGTAGAACCAGTTACCTAAATCAAGGTAGCAATTTCATTCGGCGCTGGGCAGAGAAGGTGGGCTATGAATTCTTCGTCCTCTTTGTCTCTGCAACTTCTATAGAAGTCGTTGTGGATGTTATTTAACCATCGGACGTGATTAGATATTAAGCAATGTCTAGTTAAGACACCTATCATAGTACTGATTTGATTCATTCTTAGGGAAAGCGTTTCAATGTTAGTATTGGCCAGATCTGACGTGCTATATGGCATGTGCTTCCCGTAGACCACCTATTGCTGGCTCTTTAGGGATATCTCATTTGTGAATAGTTTGCATGTGGTGAGAGGTATACCAGGACTTTTCTTGTTTGCCGAAAGTTGTTTGGTGGTACTAGTGTGAGCGAGTTCATCTGCTTTGCCTCTATGCCCGTTTTGGTCTCTTTGTTGGAATGTTGTAGCACTTCATTTGGCAAGACCCAGTGTCCAGGGTTGGTTGTGCGTATGCTCCACAGGTCTAGATTGACCGACGGGAGCCGCGCTGCAGTACGGCCGGGAAGGCATATCCCTCAATGTGCAAGAGATTGAATAGATCTCGTCTTTACTATTAGATGGCAATGAAGGTACGCCAACTACTGGTAGTCAAACTAGTACTACTATTGGGAGCAGTGTGTAATTACTGCATAATGCTTTTACATAGTAGGGTACTGGGCGATGCTTTGTGTTTGTGAAATGGACATCCAGTACGTGTTTGCTCTTCCGGGTGCCTGTATGCTTTACCGGCTTAGGCTGCGAACATAGTAAACGTCGGTTCAGACAGGCAGGCAGATCAGATCAGATCAGAAATCACATTAGAGCAATAGAGAAGGGTGACTTGGTTTCTTTATTGTTCCAATGTGAAAATTTGATCTGATCTGCCTGCCTGTTTGAACCGGCAATCTTAGACTGCGAACATAGTAAACGCCGGTTCAGACAGTCAGGCAGATTTCACATTGAAGCAATAAAGCAACCAAGTCATGCATCTCTTTTCTGATCTGATCTTTCTGCCTGTCTAAACCAGCGTTCACTATGTTCGCAACCTTAGGCTGCATTGCATAAACAGGTCTGTGTAAGGGTATTACACATTATGTGCTGGTTGTCTGTTCCGAGAACTATTACCCTAGGTCTTAAGACCGGAGAAATTAAGCCTACATGGCAGGAGTCTTCCTTAAATCTAGAAACCGTCTGATCCACTAACGCATAGCTCTGCTGATATTTGAACTTTGCAAAGAATGTTGTTCGGCCGTCACCTCTCTGCAGATATTGGCAAACCTCAGAGAGTTTGCGGACATAAGCCGTTCGGAGTCGGCGTAAAACATGTAGGTCCAGTTCTCGATCATTTGTGTGGAAACATTTCACATCACACACAACACAAGTGATCATCAGAAGCTCGGTCAAAGTCTTTTCAAGGGCTGAAATGGCTATTTCGTTTTTTTTTTTAAAGAATGTTGAGGTTTGTATGTTTGTTTGTAAACTCCTTACTTGGCTGTAAATTCCACTTGCTACCCACTGCCTTTTTGCATGAGTAAAGAGCTATATTGGCTTTTTTTGGCTCACACAAGCAGATTGGTTTTCCCGTTTAGTTTTCTATCCAGGATGAGAATCAAATATCTTGTTGATCTGAGAAGCTTAGTCTTAGGTTTCCCAATTTTGGAGGACTGATTATTGGTAAGTTGTGTTTTGTTGTAAAAATCACTAATTCATTAATTTTTTACATAGTTGACGCCTAGTCCACGGCTATTAACCAGTTGACGAGAGTGTTAAGTTCGTTTTGCATAATTTCTCGGAGAGTAGATCTATATTTTTCGGAGATAAAAATAGCAATGGCATCTGCATAAACTATCACTATGCACACCTCTTTTTCTAGTTTACACAACAGTTTACGGCTGCTTTATTTCTAAAAAAAAAAACCAAATGGCCATTTCAGCCCCTGAAAGGACTTTGACCGAGCTTCTTATGATCAATTGTGTTGTGCGTGTTGTGAAATGTTTGAACACAAATGAACGAGAACTGGACCTACAAGTTTTATGCCGACTCCGAACAAGAAGCTTTTCATGGTTCTCAAGAAGATTTTCATGGCAGATTTTACTCTCTGAGGTTTGTCATGAAAAAACTTTCTGTGTCAGGTGGGAATTGAACCAGCGTCCTCTGGCGTATGGGCCACACACTCTAGCCACTACGTCCGACCGCCACTAGCTTTATTTCTAACATTTTAAATAAGAGCTAAAATTATCAAATCTTATGGCTGAAACACATAAATTTTATATATTATAATATAATTTAAACATTTTTTAGTATAAAGTATCGAGTTTTTATTCTAAAACTATGTTCAGTTCGTACAACAACTTTTGTGATTACATATAAGTTCTTCAACTCAGCTAATTTTTTCTTTAGAAAAGTTAAATCAAAACTTACAACTTTAGAACAGTTTGCAATTATATATAAAAACTAATTTGCTTGTTGGACATGGATCCCATATTAAAGAAATTAAAAAAGGGTTTTAAAAAATAATACAAAATTTTAAAAAAATTAATGGAGCTCGAAATGTATCAATTAATGATGGACTTAAGAAAATAAAAATAACTATTGATTCGTAAACTTCAATAGTTTGTTGCGAAAATTATTTTGAAATGAAATAAAAATCACGCAAGTATTTTTCAAAGAGACGGTAGGTATGAAGAGACAAAAACTTGTTTGTTTTCTTTTAACATGAGCTATTCCATAAATGGCGAAATATGTTAAGCAAAATATTCGTTTTGCGACACGACGAAAGTATTGCATTGCTTTTTAGCGACCTTCAAGATTTTGTTTTGATATTTTTGCTTTATCAACATAATAAGCTAACGATGCAAAAATTAACAAAGTTTAATTTTCACAGTTTTGATTACTGTAAAATATATTAAAGTGGCTTAGTACAGCTAGTTTTATTGGAGTCTGGCTATGACTTCATGGTCATAATGAAGAAGAAATCAAACTGTAAAAAAAAAAAAATTAAAAGAATACGTTATGGCAGAAATACGGAAGAATACGAGCTACTTATATTTCTGGCCTTGAAAACGTAATTAATCTAAAATAAATCTATCAGGTTTTTTTAAAAATTTTTTGTTGCGTGTTATTAAAATATCAATAAACATCCCAATAAACCAAACGAATTTGTTTCGAAACCGAGATCTCAGATATTAATTTTCAAAACGAAGTTCGTTGTCGTTTTGCTATTGAATCCGAGAGCGGGAGAATGCACACTTCATTCTCGAAACGAGATTTTCAATATAATCGAATCACTTACGAAACGATAATTTCAAAAAATGAGCAAATCGTTTTCGATTAATTTTAGCGATTCGTCTTAGAAACGAAATTTTTTAAAATGTTCATTACTTACCCAAATCTATTATTATCAATCAATCAATTTTGATTGAATGTAGTTTTAATTTTTGCTTTTCTTAGAAATGTGAAAATAAATATTAAAACATGTATTCGCTATTTTAAAAATTCTCGGATTCATCTCGAATTCGAATCGATTAAGAGTTACCTGACCCGAGTTCTCGGTTTCGTTACGAATTCGAAACTAAACCGATTTTGTTTTGTGGTTTATTGGGATATAATAAAAAAATGGATGGTAAAATTATTTCTGGTTTTTTTGCACAAAAATTTTCCCTTTAGACTAGAAAACTGCCATAAGAGCAATTGACTTTGCTTTATCCGTAGAATGGCAACACAAACCATCTGACGTTTTTACCCTTCTTCAGAACATTTTGCCATTTGAGCGCCATTTGTGTTGCTTACAGTTATTTGAAAATTTCATGTCGGGCAAAAAAGGGAATCAACTCGTCAACATTTTCGTGAGCTTTATTTTCAAAACTTTCGACGTAGTTTATCAAGACAGGTATGCATCGATGAACTACATTCTTTAAACGGCGATAAAGCTCCATCTTACAGTTGTGAAATGAGTGTTCATTTACAGGCCTTTCACTTAAAACTAAACTTTTTGCACCTTAAATTCAAACTTTTATACTTTAAATTTGAGTCTATAAACAAATTCAACATTTTACACATCAAATTCAACATTTTACACTCCAAATTCAACTTTTAAACTAGTTTTGACTTGTAACAAGTTAAATTTGAATTATAATAGGTTGGATTTAATTTACAAAAATTGTATTTAAAGTGTAAAACATTATGGAAACGAAAATGAAAAAAACGAAATGAAAAACTTGTGATAATCCAGAATTGTATTTATGCCCATTTTTTGTGTTACCTCACACTTCGAAAATTGTGTTTTCCAAATAATTCCGAAGTGCTAATCCCAAAATTAAAATTTCTAGATTCTAAATTTTGTTCTAAATGATTTCAGGTAAACGTCAATTAGCCAGTTATTCTGTCAGAATATGTTTTTCGTTCCTATAGAAAACCAAATACTTTATTCTCCAAACAAAAATGCAACCAATCAAATTCTTCCAATCTGAAAAGTTAACTCATGAAATTCATCTAAATGCGGTTTCAGTATCTTAGTTCGACAATAAAAAAAATTTAATTTCAAAAAGCACTTAGTGCCTCTTAGTTATACCAACCGGTAATTTTTTCACAATGTGATTTATAAAACTTTTTTCGGAATAACTATGAGTTAATCAAAACCACATAAAATGCATATAAAATACAATAATATGTGTATAAAAAGAAATGCTTCGAAATTGTTGCTTTCTGTAATAACATATATCAGAGTCAGGGAATAATCAGAAAAAACTTTGAATCTTAAGTTTTTGTTTGTTTGTCGATTAATGACTCAATTATTGAAGAATTTCCGACTCATTGGTATTCTTTGCTGTGCTGATAATAATTTCAAAAAATGCTTTTAAATAATCGATTAAATTGTACAAATACAAGAACAAAAAAACGAAGTGGCCATTTCAGCCCTTGAAAGGACTTTTACCGAGTTTCTTATAATCAATTGTGTTGTGCGTGTTATGAAATGTTTGAACACAAATGATCGAGAACTGGACGTACAAGTTTTATGCCGACTCCGAACGGCTTATGCTCTCAAGAAGCTTTTCATGGCAGTTTTTACTCTCTGAGGTTTGCCATTGTCTGCAGAGAGGTGACGGCCGAACAGAAAAATCAATTCAATTGAAAAAAGTTTCTGTGTCAGGTGGAAATTGAACCAGGATTCTCTGGCGTATGGGCCACACACTCTACCCACTGCGCCACGGCTGCCACAAATTGTACAAATAAAAATTTGTTAATAACAGATGTAACAATAACAGATGTAAAAAAAATTCCATTTGTATGCCACAAAATGATTTCTGAAAATGAAAGTTGACAAATATTATGCAATAGAGTATACCATAATTTTCTTTAATGGTACTTATTATATGTTCTCAAATATTTAATTGACTATAAATTCCATATGCATCGACATTACCAGGTAATGTTGTAAAATAAAGTTTTTGACCTTTTCATTACACAATAACTAGTTCGCCATTCTCATGTAATATTTTTTTTGACGAACTTCGAGAAAAATTACTAAAATTTTCACTTTATTTCAATTGAGTCAGTCATATTTCCCTTTCTACGAGGTGGCAACTTCCTACACAAATGAAATTGCAAAATTACATTGTATTCTATGAGGGAGCAGGGGGGGTTAAAAAATTTGTTATTATTAAATATTTACATGTGAAAAATGCTTAATAAATTCTTGTCGTTGGCACAACATTTGAACAAAACAAAGGCTTGTGATGAAAAGGCTCGTGAACTGACACAAGAAACAACAACTGACATTCGCATGCTTCTTTGCCAATTTGAAGTTTATCAAGATTAGACAGCAGTACAGCCGACAAACAATAGCTTTAGAGTAGCAGAGAAAAAAAAAAACAATAAAGAAAAGTGTCGAGTCACCCTCGCTTTTGATGTCGATTCGCTAGTCTACAGTCATTATTTATTTTTATTATTACTGTTCCTTTTTTTTAGCTTTTCCACCTCTTGACATGCTGCTTCTTCTCGTTTCTTTCTTTCCGTCTTTTTTTTCATTTCGTTTTTTCTTTGTAAATTACTCTTAAGCAAACTCTTGACTCTTTTTGCTGTTGTTGCAGCAATTAAGACATGCAAACCCGGTGGCAACACATGCCACAGACAGTATTCGAAAAAGAAAAAAAATTTCAATGAAAGTAAAATGTATGCAATAATGTATCAACTATTATCGTTGTCGCCACTACTAGTTTTAATAATTGTAGCATGTTTTTCACTTTCAGTCTCGTATAAGTTGGGAATATAATTAATTGTGTAAAATAGAAGCAATATTTTAAGTTATGCAAGTTCATGGGCGTCCTCAGGGAAAAGCAAGAGGTACTTTTCCCCCAAAATTCGAGCAAAAGAAAATGTCTCAAACTATTGTAAAAAAAATTAGTAATTAAATGGGTTGGACTTCATTTTTATTAGCTTAATTTATATAGGGGTGAATAAACCGGAATTAACCGGATACGGGGCTAAACCTGACATGGGGATAAACTGGATCAAATATTTTTATAAGCTTTTATTTAACTTGCTTCGTTCGTATATATGTATGTTCCAAAACTTGCAAACAATTTTTCGACAGCTTGTGGGTCTCCGGTTAAGCTGAAATTTAGCATACATGTGTAAGCCCGGTGACAATGCAATATTATGAAAAAAAATTTTCCACACCCCCTTTTAAAGCCCACAAATCAATAAAAATGCTATATCTCGAAAATTACTAGGCCGATCCCGATGAAATTTTGGCAGTAAATTTCCTTCAAGTAGAAAATGGGGTTTAAGGAAAAAATTTGAAAAAGTTTACTACACAATATCAGTGGAATTGAATCTTTTAGTAGGCTTATCTGTATATTAACCGCGATCCATTATACAGGTTTACTGCACAATATCAGTGCCTTAAGCTTTTAAAATTTAAATGTATTTTACATTTGGAAAATTTCTAAATTTATATAAGTTCCTAGAACTTACCTATTTACGTACGCTTTTATTATGATGATGGGTAGCCAAGAGAGAGGTTCTTCTGAATCTAGAATATACCTACTATATACATATATGACAAATGTCACTGAAATTTATTTTTCTCTTTTTAATTCACGTTTTGGTTTTAAATAAAAGCTTATTTTTTAAATTTTTTTTTATATATTTTTTTATTATATCTATGGGAAGTTTCGAATCACGTTACACTGTGCGGAAACATCGTTACGTAATGCATATTTCAGTAGGTTTTGATCGAATTGCTTTTTTCCAGTTGTAATGGTAGGCGATTTAATGTAACTTACTTGCTTACGTGGCCATAACAACCCGCGTTCGGGTTTCGGCCGACCTCAGCAGCTCTCGCCAGGCGCCTCTGCTTTGAGCGCGCCTTCTTCAATCGAATACACCAAGTGCGGTTAGGGCTTCCTCGGCCTAGTCCATCCATCGGAGGCATGGTCTCCCTCGTCGTCGTTGATCAACGACCCTCGTCTCGAGCACCTTTTTCGCTGGAGCTTCGTCGTCGTTGATCAACGACCCTCGTCTCGAGCACCTTTTTCGCTGGAGCTTCATACTATGGACATGCCACAGCCAGCGAATTCGTTGCACCGAACTACGTCGATGTCTTCGTAGAGCTCATACAGCTCGTGGTTCATTCGGATGCGATAGTCATCGCCGACTCGACCAGGACCGAAGATTTTGCGAAGAACTTTTCTCTCGAACACCCCCAAAGCGGCTACTTCAGTTTGCGAAACTACCCATGCCTCATCGCCATAAAGCAGCACAGGTAGAACGAGCGTCTTGTAGAGTGTTAGTTTTGTCGATCGAGAGGGCTTTGCCACTTAGTTGCTTACTGAACCCGTTGTAGCACCTATTAGCAATTATTATAATAATTGTTCTTCGCTTTATCTTCAGGCTGACTTCGTTGTTGTTATTAAAGGCGGTGCCAAGGTATACAATCTTCTTGACTATTTCAAAGTTATAGCTGCCGGTGGGAGTCAAGACGCCGCGCTCCCTTGTTTGTAGACAGCATATACTTTGTTTTACCCTCATTTACCGTCAAACCCACTTTGGCAGATTGCTTTTCGAGAGCGGTGAAAGCAGCGGTAACATCTCTCTTAGTTCTGCCGACAATATCAATATCAGCGTACGCAAGGATCTGGACACCTTTGTAGAAAATGGTGCCATTACGATGCACACCGGTCTTTCGTACGATCCCCTTCATGATGTTGTTGAAGAGATCGCAAGACAGTGGATCGCCTTGTCTAAAACCTCTTTCGGTATTGAAGGTTTTGGAGAGGGCATTTCCTACCTTGACGGAGCTGCATGTGTTGCTCAACGTCATCCTGCAAAGTCTAATCAACTTTGCAGGTATACCGAACTCAGATATTGTTGCGTATAGGCAATACCTTCTCGGACTATCGAACGCAGCTTTAAAATCGACAAAGAGTCAATTTGATTTTTGTGGGTTTTTTTCCAGGATTTGTCGTAGCGTGAAAATCTGGTCTATGGTGGACTTACCAGGTCGAAAGCCACACTGATAAGGTCCAATCAGTGTTTTTGTAACCGGCTTTAATCTTTCACACAGTGCGCTTGAGAGAACCTTATATGAGATGGAAATAAGACTGATGCCTCGATAGATGGCGCATATTGTTGGGTCTCTTTTCTTAGGCGCCAGTCAAATACGGAATAGTGCTATGTGCACAGTCAAAAACAAAAATTCTTTATATATGTATATATTACTTTTTTGTCTCTTTGCTGGGATGTTGTAGACCCCCATTTCGACGGGACCGAGTTGCCCAGGTGACTATCATGGGTTGGCCCTTCGGGGAGACTCGTGCTGGCTGTGGTTTGTGCACATCGCTTGCACAGGTCTAGATTGACCGGCGGGATCGCGCAGTAGTACGACCGGGCTGGCATACCTGCTTAGTATGCAAGAGATTGGATAGATCTCGTCTTGACCAGTAGATGGTAATGAAGGTACGCCATCTACCGGAAGCCAAACTGGTACTATTAAGGGCAGTATGGAATTCTTATTGCATACTGCTTTTACAGAATAGGGCACAGGGTAATGCTATTGTGTTTGTGAATGTGACATCTAGTACGTGGTTGCTTTTCTAGTGTCACTTGTAAAATACAGGTCTGTGAAGAGTATTTCAGGTGCACATCCTCTTTTAGATGTGCATTTTTTAATACTATTGATCATTCATGAACTATAACTCCAATGTCTGTGGACCCAGAGGAATAGCGCCTTAACCGCAGGTGTCCTCTAATAAACCCATAAGAAAGGTCTCTTTTCTTATATACAGGGTGTCCCAGACTTAGAGTACTATAATGTGGGGGCTGATTCCTCGTGATGAGACGAGCAAAAATCGTATAGGTGGGGGTGGTCGCAAATGCCCCCCTAGGGGGCTAGGAGGGAAAAACAAAAAAAATAGGTGTCGTAACGTTTTAATCCATAGCTAACATATCTCTGCAACTCGAGAATTTTTTGCTCGTCTCATCACGAGGAATCAGCCCCCACATTATAGTACTCTAAGTCTGGGACACCCTGTATAGGGCAAAGTACGCTGAGACTCTAATCGTCGGACATGCTTTCCGCTAGTATTATTTTGCTGATGAGCTGATGCGCCTTATCAATTCAACAACTGTCAGGCCGTCAGTACCCGCTGCTTTATTGTTTTTGAGTCGATGGATATTTTAAAGAATGCGTCAATTTTTTTTTTTTTTATTGAAAAATATCCAATATTTGCTGAGTAATCCTATGGTCCATGAAGTACCGCAAAAAAAAACCCTCTGCGGTACGCTCTCCTGCTTCATCTGTAATCATCAAAATCAAAAAACCAAAAAAGATTATTAAACTGGACAATATAATCTAGTCTTTGTCATAGGCGATTTTGAAAATATCGATTTTTGACAAAATGGCGGGTTTTTTTAATTTTTATAGCGATTTTTAGAGAAAAATACGACCTTATTTCGCCGATTAGAAAAAAACAAAGTGAATAAAAAAAAACACCTCTGACAAAGACTAGGTAATTATGTATAGAATAAGCTCAAAAAAAAAAATTAAAATCGGTTCTTAGTTTTCGAGATGATGCGTACCGACTTCAAAAACATGATTTCGTGAAAAGCGCATTTAAAAGTTGAACTATGCATAAGAAGCATTCCGAACGCTTTAACTAAATCGGCCATAACTCCGTTATTTTTTGCATGCGGCTTTTACCAGACATTCTTAAGAGGTTAAGCTTGAAGAAAAGCAAAAAAAAGAAAAATTCTCAAATTTTGAAAATTCTCGCTGCGTTTTCCCCCTTAAACCACCAATTTGAATTGTTACGATTACAGAAATTGTAAAAAAAAGCTTGTCTGAGTACCACGATAATTTTTTTTTGAAATGCTATCATTTATGCAGTGAGTGAATTACAATAATCGATGACGATAACAATAATCCTAACTGTAATTTTTCATTGATAACAATTACTGTAATTGTAATCAATGGATTTTTCTGTGATTTTTCTGTAATTTGAAAAATGTTTCGAACAACAGCAATCGTTATTGTAATCTGTGTGTATACCGATTACAGTAATTGTAACTGATCGTAATCGTTACTTTTTATAGATTACTGTAATTGCAATCGAAAAGTAATTGTAATCGCAAAATGCCCAGCTCTGGTCACAATATACCTGTGGTTTGAGCATAGTATACTTTATGATACCAAAAGCAGGTGAAAAATATATAAACCCGTATTGTAAAGCAAAAACATTAGGCCCGTTCACAATTTGACAAAAAATTTGATAATGTTTAACAACTTGGAATGATGTATGGTTTGTAGAATCTGTTGAAGATAAATTAAATCGCTTGACGAATATTGTAAATAGTCTATTTGAAAAACATGTTCCCATGCGTTCGGTAACGGTAAAAAACACGGCATGCCCATGGTTTACAACTAATGTTCAAAAAGCTATTAAAAAACGTAACAAGCTTCATAACTTATGGAAAAGGTGTCCCTCTGCTTATAACTGGGGAAAATTTAGAATTGCTAGGAATATGTCAGTTCGGCTTATCAGACAGTCTAAAGAAAAATTCTGCAGATCGAAATTAAATTCTTCCCTCCCTGCTAAGGTGCTGTGGAGGAACTTGAAAGCAATGGGTATTGGTGAAAAACGTTCTAATGAATGCTATGTTGACCCTGGTATTTTAAATGATTTTTTTCTCTCCAGCACAGTGCCTACTCCTAACAACAACATTGTCTTCTCTGATTCTGCTGAACATGAAAATTTTCAATTCTCCACAGTAAGTGTAAATGATGTGAGAAAGTCAATAGTAAAAATTAAGTCTAATGCAATTGGTGAGGACCATATTTCAATAAAATTCATAAAGCTTATTCTTCCGCACGTCCTTAGCCCTATTGCGCGTATCATAAACCACTGTATCACTACGTCCATGTTTCCTTCTTCTTGGAAAGTTGCCCTTGTTATGCCGGTGGCAAAAAAACCAACTGCAAATGAACCTAACGACTATAGGCCTATCAGCATCCTATCTTGCCTGGCCAAAGTGTGTGAGACTCTTATGGCAGATCAAATTGAAAACTATATGAATGAAAACAATCTATTATCTCCAATGCAATCAGGTTTTAGGGCTCTAGGGCTTTTAGGGCATAGTTGTGCCACGGCCACAGTAAAAATATTTGATGATATTAGGTCTTTTTATGATGATGGGCATGTAACACTCCTCTGCTTGTTGGACTTTTCAAAAGCGTTTGATACAGTCAATCATAGCTTGCTGTGTCGAAAATGAAAACATATGTATGGTTTTAGTGATAGTGCTTTACGGCTGTTAAATAGTTATTTGTCAATCGGGTCCAACGAGTGAAAGTTGGTAATAAATATTCAGAATACAAAATTCTATCTAGTGGTGTACCCCAGGGTTCAGTGCTAGGTCCCATGCTATTTGTAATTTTTATCAATGACATATTTAGGGTCTGCAAACACTCAACAATGCACGCCTACGCAGATGATGTACAACTATATCTTTCCAATCGCGTTGGTCTTTTAGATGACTTAGCTTACAGACTTAACGAGGATCTTGACTCTATAAATAAATGGGCTATCTTGAATTGTCTCAAGCTTAATGCTCTAAAATCCGTTGTGTTACCTATAGCGAAAGATACAATTTTTCATGAGGATATTCCAGATTTATATATAGGCTCTGAGAAGTTGAAGCTGACAAGCCGTACAAAAAGCCTCGGCTTTTATATAAATTCTACGCTTACATGCACTGATCACATTAATGACGTAGTACAAAAAGTGCATTATACTTTACGCAATCTGAGAGTGACCGCTGAATTCACACCCTCCAGCACCAGAAGCAAACTTGTTGTTCAATTGATTATTCCCATAATAACTTATTCGGAGCTAGTCTACAGTAAGCTGGACTCCAGTTCTCAACTAAAGCTTCAGCTGGCGTTCAACCATGCCATACGATATGTATATGGCCTTCGCAAGTTTGACCATATATCTCAGTACAATAAAAGCATCCTTGGTTGTGATTTAATAAACTACCTAAGTTTCAGAAACTGCATTTTCTTACACAAGCTGATCCATTTTAAAGCACCATCTTATCTATATGAGAAATTGCAATTTAGTCAATTATAAAGAAGTCGGATGATTACAATACCTAAATTTAACTTTCTGAATTCCTCGAGATTATTTTTCGTTAACGCAGTTAGATTGTGGAATAGTCTGCCAATTCATATTAAATCTATTGATGGAACCAGAATGTTTAGACAGGCAATTTTTTCCTACTTCTCAAATTAATATACACTGTAACCAATTTTTCCATCTATCTTAAATTTTCACTCTATATATTTTGTGCTACATTTGTATTCTATCCTATTTCTTATTGCTCATTAAAAGCATATTTGACTTTTACTACTTTTTATTCTTCCGCTGTTCTCTCCACTATTCTTCACTATAACTTAATATTAAGTCTCTTTAAGTTAACAGGAGTTTACCTTTTTGATTTGATTTATAATTGTCTTCATAATTATTTAATTTTTTAGGTTAAGTAAATACGCTTATACATGTAACCTTGCCAACTTTGATGTATTATAAAAGAACTTGTTTCTTATTATACAAATAATGTTTTAAATGAATAAATGAAATGAAAAATGTGAACTGGCCTATTCAGCAAAAATATTTGGCTATTTTGAGCCAAAGCTGAAGGTCAAAAAATCAGCCGATTATGCCGAATACCGAAACCGAATACTCGGTCGGACACTATTCAATATTAAAAAGTTCAACCACTGAACTATTCTGAAATACTAAACTTTTTATATAAATCTTTTCTACTACTTTACCCTACAATAAATCCTGTGGACGCCCTTGTTCATATCAATATTAAATTTTGTTTTTACTTGTTACTACATAACTAATTCATAATGAAAATTTTAAAAATGTAGTGTGGCCACAAATTGTTTTCTTATATTTTAGAAAGTCTGATTCATTTATTAATGTCTTTAGTAATAGGTTTTTCATTTAAATCTAATGTCATCAGCAGGGCTAGATTCGTTTATGACGCAAAATTGTATGAGTATAAATATTTGTTCAAAATATTGCATAGCAATGCACTATGTAGCTGGTGCACGCATGAGCGAAAATGTGTTAAAAATGTGCTTGAATGAAGCTGTAGCAAGACTGTCATGTTACTTTTTCCAGGGACTATAGACATTCTTGCCTTTCTCTTCAAGAGCAGCCAATTAAGCACGTCTACATTATGATGTAGTAACTAAATCTTTTCTTGTTGAAGCTTGGGCTCTTTTTAGATAGACCACATTTGCCCCCATTTACATACATACACCATTAAAAAATATGTATTAACAAGACCGTTAAACGTTTTAACATCAAAAATAATAATTATCTAATAATAATCATTAACTACCGTTACAAGTTAAAAGTCTATTTTACAGCCTTTCTATTTATTTTCCTTTCAAAACTCTAATACAGTTATTTTTACACTATTAACAATATTCTTAACTAAGCCAAAGCACATATAATCACTTGTTATTGTTGTTAATTAGCAAACACATCGTTAACAAATGCTTATTTTTAGAAACGAGTAAAAGTAAATCTACTCGTATTGGGCAATTTTTTTTTTTTTTTTGTTTTTCAAACAAACACACCGCTTAATCTTATTTATTTCATAGCTACATACAATAACAAAGAAGTATCCACATTTTTATCATATCTAAATAACATGAAGATACATTCGATAAACAGTGGGTACGCCCTTAATATTGGTTGATGCTTGAATAGTTGAGCATAAGAAAACCCAGTCGGATTTTATGTCATTTAACATTTATATACATGCTTGAACATCAATAGCTGTTATATGTAGATTTATCATAAATTTACACGAATACGTTAAAGTTAGAAGGAAATGAGGCTAATGTTTGTAATTTCGGATATGTTTGTAATTTCATATTTGTTATAATTTCGGTTATGTTTTTTAATCACTACGAAATCGCACCCTTTCTTTTTTAAATGTATAAAGTTCCGAAACTTAAGGTTTACCTAAAGTTTAAAATCTTTTTTCAATCTACATTAATTTATCATCAATTTGAGAAATCTAAAAGCTGGAATATGATGTGTACAAATTTTCCTGCAATTGCATCAAAAGAGATAGTTTATCACTTTGTAAATATCTGATTATTATGGAAGCGAAGAATAGAGTTTTGTTCAGCATTATATTTTAACATTAGCCTTATTTTAATGTGAAGTAATGATTTGTAAAAAGTATAAAAAATACAACTTTTTTGTGAAAAGCACTTATAATACTGCTTTGGTTTAGTACAAGAGAATTCAGTATTAACATGCAGAATTCACAGAAGATTAGTGATGAGTTGTTGTAGCGATCAACGCAACAGCTGTTCAGTCTGCTGTCAATTCTTTCCATTACCACGGTTTTTGGTAATGTTTTGGTCCGTAGATCTTGCGAAGGATCTTTCTCTGAAAGGATCTCAAAGCCTTTTCATCGGAACTACTCAGCTTCCAGGTTTGTGCTAAAAAAATAATTAAAGTTTTATGGAATTTGTAACAAAGCTAACGATTTTTTAATTAGTTTTAAGAATAAAAGAGTATTTTATCTAATGTTCGATGTAGGGTAAAAAAGTATGGCGATATTTAGCAACCTTACACTCAAAAAATTATGGTAGTGAATATGTAGAAAAAGAAGGTTACTTTGATGACACGGTGATCAATATACGGTCAGCACCTCCTGGGTATTAGCAAAACAAAACTTGTGTTAATATGAATACATTTTGTAAGTATGACGAAATTTCATTCCGACAGTATTTTAATAAAATTTTGTCGTATTGAATAAAATTCTTCAATTTGACAAAGCTTTCTTCAATCCGACGAAATATATTCTTCAAGTTAATAAAATATTCTTCAATCTGACGAATTTCTTTATTCATCCTAACAAAATATTTTCAATAAGAGTTATTATTGTCTTCATATTAACACACTATTCTTCAATATAACATTATTCATTCTTCATATAAACGAAATATTTCTCAATATGAATAAATTTATTCTTCATATTGACAAAATATTCTTCAATATGACGAATTTGTTTCTTACAAACTATTCTTCAATATGACTAAATTTATTCTTCGTATGAACAAAATATTCTTTTCAATATGACTAAATTTATTTTTCGTATTGGAAAAATTTTATTCAATATAACTCATTTCATTCTTTATATTTACAAAATCTGTGGCCACAAGGAATAACGACTAAGCTCAAAATATCGTTAAAAAGCGATATGGCGTTTTCTTTATTGCCAATCTTTGGAAGGATAGAGATATTAATTTTTTGGACAGAATAAATACTACTTATATAAATAAATACTACTGCACATATTTTGTTGGCTTAACGGTTCATATATTTCGGAATAAAGATCGTAGTTAGTGCAACTAAAATATCGTTTTTACGATACTTTGAGTTAAGTCGTTATTTCTTGTTGCCACAGAAATATTCTTCAATATAACTAAATTTATTTTGCGTATGAACAAAATATTCTTCAATATGACTAAATTAATTTTTAATATTGACAAAAAATTCTTCAATATGACTAAATTTTTTCTTCATTTTTACAAAATATTCTTAAAAATCAATTATTTTTTTCTACATATTGACAAAAAATCTTTTATTGTATGCACTTAACTTACCAAATAGATCAAATATTTCGTCATTCAATGCAGCGTTGACTGACCCTGTTCGCAAAAGCTATCTAAAACATGGCATGTGTGTGCAAATTGGTGTTATAAGCTTACCTAAATAACACTTGTGTAAACAGACGATCATATCCATAGAATTTTTTCTGAAGCAAAATATTCCTTAACATAATCGTTTTTGTTTTCGTGGAATAAAATATTGAAAAGAAATAATGATATGAAGTTATATTTGTTTTATTTGGAAGGAAATTGAAATATATAATGACATATATATGTATATAGACATACCTATATATATAATATTTAAATGCATATTATAATTATAAAAATATTGAATACAAATTTATAAGATACAGTTATAAAGAGAAGATTATTTGCAACCAATCGGCAAAAAAATCGGCAAATTGAAATTGTGAAAGGCGATTTCACATTCTAAAAAGATTGAAATAGTTTAATATTAGATTTTTTAAGTTTTTTAATGCACTTACCAAGAAAGCTATTAACAACGCCAAATTTATCAATCAACTTCTCCGTGTGCTTTAACTTCTGCAAAATTTCTTTTAATTTTTGTTTCTTGTCCATTTGTGACCTATCCACTTCGAAACTTTTTAAAAATTACGCCAATGCGAATAGAGTAAAACCAGTTTCTAATATAACTGTACATACAATAATATCCACTATTGCTTTGAAGAATTTTCTTCAGTTTGAATAAATTTCGTTAAGTTGAAGAAGTTTCTTTAACTAAGAAATATAAATTATTCAAATTGAAGAAATTTCATTAACGTGAAAAAATTTAAGAAACATTTTATTCAACTTGAAGTAATTTCAACAATGTGAAAAAATTTAAGAAACATTTTATTCAAACTGAAAAAATTTCTTTAATGACACTCAATTAAAAAATAATTTTATTGAAAATTAAGAAATTTCTTCAACATCATAAAATTGAGGAAAAGTTTTAGTGAATTTGAAGAAACTTCATCATTATCAATAAAATTTTTTCTAATATACATAAATTCAAAAAATTTTAAAAATTGGTAATGTATTTATTTAATTCAAAAATTTATTCAAGTTAAAGAAATCTTGTCAATCTCACAAAATTTAAGAAAGCTTTTATTCAAATTGAATAAACTTTTTCAATATTTTCAATATATTCTAAATAAATTTCTTCAAATGAACAAACTCTTTTATAAATTTAATGAGGTACATGACGAAATTTTGAAGCTTAACTTAACAGATATTCTTCAATATGAATAAGAATTTGATGATGTTTATTCAATTTTAATAAAATTTGAGTCAAATAGCAACAAAATATTTTCCTTAAATTCACCTACCAGATTGTAGTAAATTTGGAAAAATTTCTTTACTGTAGTAAAACAAATTATTATATTTAAAAAGATTTTGTCAATCATATAAAATTGAAGAAAGTTTTTATTCAAATAGAAGAAACTTCTTCAATATAACATCATTCTTAATAAGTTTCGTCAAATTAAAAAACTATTTTTGTTAAGTCAATGAGTTAAAATTTGTTACATGATGAAATTTTGTTGGCTCAAAATGGTAGGTATTTGAAAAATGTTTGTTAACTTAATAAATCCCTCTTTAATACGAATAAAAATTTAATGATATTTATTCAAGTTTTCAAGTTTGATATTTATTCACTTTTCGTTAAACTGTAACGAACTATTTTTGTCAAACTAACCTACCAGATTTTAGTTAATGTGAAGAAGTTTTGTTAATATAACAAATTTTTCTTCAATGTAAATAAATTTTTATTCAATTTGAATAATCGATTTATTAAAAGGTTACAAAAATTTTTAGTCAAATTCACCTACCAGAAATTTTTGGGTGTACCTTATTTTTGATAATTTTCTAGTTCCATTGCTGCAAAAAGAGTTGAAACTAGCGCTCCTAATTTTTATTTACTCAAAAATCTATGCTGGAATAAACCATCAATAGACCAATTTTTCCAAACAACCAAATGAGCTCCTGCAGAAAATGTAAAAACTAAATTAATAAGTAATTACAGTTTATCGAAACATAATGTTTAAAACAACCACAACTCAAAATCAAATCGTCTAAAGAAATAAAATTTTTCAAATCTTTATTTTGAGAAACTTTTTGCCTATGACTTTCTTAGAATTTGCTTAAAAATTCACGATTCTCTTTACATTTTTTAACATCTGCTTATAGGTAGAAAGAGTTCAAAGTTACGCTGCCTGAAGCTGCTCAAGTTCTTAACACAATGATTGAGTAAATTTGCATATTTATGTAAACATGTCTGCCAAAAAAAAAAAAAAATTAATATAATTTCATAAAATATTTATGCAAATATTTTAAGAACATGTGTTAAGCTTGGTTATTTCTCAAGTTATTCCGCATTAAAAAATCAAACAATTTTTTGTTGCCATAATGTCAATATTTGTTTTAATATTTACATATTTTTGTTTGCTCATTTTTTCAAGTTTTTTTTTCAAAGAAAATAATAAAAATGGGTTGTATTTCCATAATTTTAGTCATTACCATAACTAAGCTTAGCTCAGGGTAAGCTTTCGAGGTTGCAAATTCCAAATCTTTTGTTATCGCAATTCTAAGAATATGCAAAATGATGTCATTATTCCATTTTATTTTAACACTTCTAACTATAAATCTTTAATTTAGATATAACATTAAAACTGACAATAAAACAAATTAAATTTTGTGTTTAGTTTTAAGAAAATATTTTCTTTTTATTAACTTAATAACATATTTAATCATATCAAAAAATAAATCTATGCGATTATTTACGAAGACTTGGACAACACATTTAATGGTCAAAAATAACTATGAGAACTTAAACTTGATTTTGTTTTTTATTAATTAAATACCTCTGTTAAAGCAATAAAATTAGTTATATTTTTTGATAGCAGCTTAATTTTGTTTTACTCAAGCTGCATATGGAATCCAAGCAAACCACTTTAAATAAACTTATTTTTGCGTAGGAGCTAAGAATGTGTTATTGCAAAAGTTAATACGATTTGAGTAGTAGGCGTTAATTCGCTAAATGCGGCATCTCCCCCACCTTTTGCCCCTTTTTTTCAACCATAAACAACTCCACAAACTTGGGTACATTTTAGCTTTTTACTGATTGAATGAATGAATGAAATTTTGTGCACATTTTTATGGCCTCTCAATATCGGACAATTGTGGGCGTCATACAAGTAAGGTGTTAGTTTTACTTCATGCACCAAAAGAGCAGTAAAACATATGCAAAGTAATACGTATGTAGCTTAAATGTGTAAATGGTATCAAGAGAATTTAGAGCAAATCTAGATAAGCTTTTGTAATACGTTTGTATAAATATTTTTGTTCTTTTATTAGATCTAATGAAAGGTGACAGGTAGTTAAGATAAAGGTACTTAAAGATAAACTTTTTTATACGAATTTTAGGAATAACTTTCTTCATAAAATTGTGCTTGTGACATTTGATAGCGGATCTTTTTATGATGTTTGTTTGTTTTGTCATTTATAAAATGTCATTTTAAATTAATTTAAATTAATATAATTTAAATTAAATTAAATAAATTTTCTTAGTTATCGTTCATCATCCAGAACTTATCATTTAATAAACATCATTCAAAATTCATCATTCATCTTTCATATT
Organism: Coremacera marginata; assembly: GCA_914767935.1. Taxonomy (NCBI): domain Eukaryota; kingdom Metazoa; phylum Arthropoda; class Insecta; order Diptera; family Sciomyzidae; genus Coremacera; species Coremacera marginata. The sequence continues at coordinate 146,685,064 of OU612045.1, forward strand.
TTACCTTTCATATTTTAACTTGTACCAAAATATTTTATTTTTAAACCTTAATCTTACATCATTCATCATTTGTTATTCATCATTCAATAATCATCATTTCTCATTCATCGTTCATCATTAAACATTCAGCATTCGTAATTCAACAATTATAATCGATATTCATTATTAATTTTTCATATACCACCTTTCGTCTTTTAACGTTCAACTTTTTTATCTTAAATCTTTTAATTTTTATTATTCCCAATTGTCGTTCTTCAGCATTCATCATTAACATTAAATTAAATTTAAAATTCATCATTCAATATTCATCATTCAGTATTCATCTTTTGTAATTCAATTCATTCATCTTTTGTATTTCATCATTCATTACTCTTTATTCTTTGTTCATTTGTAATTATTCATTATTCCTCATTCATTATACATTTTTCGTTATTCATTATTTATTATTCATTATTAATTATTCATTATTCATTATTCATTATTCATTATTCATTATTCATTATTCATTATTCATTATTCATTATTCATTATTCATTATTCATTATTCATTATTCATTATTCATTATTCATTATTCATTATTCATTATTCATTATTCATTGTTCATTATTCATTATTCATTATTCATTATTCATTATTCATTATTCATTATTCATTATTCATTATTCATTATTCATTATTCATTATTCATTATTCATTATTCATTATTCATTATTCATTATTCATTATTCATTATTCATTATTCATTATTCATTATTCATTATTCATTATTCATTATTCATTATTCATTATTCATTATTCATTATTCATTATTCATTATTCATTATTCATTATTCATTATTCATTATTCATTATTCATTATTCATTATTCATTATTCATTATTCATTATTCATTATTCATTATTCATTATTCATTATTCATTATTCATTATTCATTATTCATTATTCATTATTCATTATTCATTATTCATTATTCATTATTCATTATTCATTATTCATTATTCATTATTCATTATTCATTATTCATTATTCATTATTCATTATTCATTATTCATTATTCATTATTCATTATTCATTATTCATTATTCATTATTCATTATTCATTATTCATTATTCATTATTCATTATTCATTATTCATTATTCATTATTCATTATTCATTATTCATTATTCATTATTCATTATTCATTATTCATTATTCATTATTCATTATTCATTATTCATTATTCATTATTCATTATTCATTATTCATTATTCATTATTCATTATTCATTATTCATTATTCATTATTCATTATTCATTATTCATTATTCATTATTCATTATTCATTATTCATTATTCATTATTCATTATTCATTATTCATTATTCATTATTCATTATTCATTATTCATTATTCATTATTCATTATTCATTATTCATTATTCATTATTCATTATTCATTATTCATTATTCATTATTCATTATTCATTATTCATTATTCATTATTCATTATTCATTATTCATTATTCATTATTCATTATTCATTATTCATTATTCATTATTCATTATTCATTATTCATTATTCATTATTCATTATTAATTATTAATTATTCATTATTCATTATTCATTATTCATTATTCTTTATTCGTTATTCGTTATTCGTTATTCGTTATTCATTATTCGTTATTCATTATTCATTATTCATTATTCATTATTCATTATTCATTATTCATTATTCATTATTAATTATTCATTATTCATTATTCATTATTCATTATTCATTATTCATTATTCATTATTCATTATTCATTATTCATTATTCATTATTCATTATTCATTATTCATTATTCATTCATTATTCTTTATTCATTATTCATTATTCATTATTCATTATTCATATTCATTATTCGTTATTCATTATTCATTATTCGTTATTCATTATACATTATTCATTATGCATTATTCATTATTCATTATTTATTATTCATTATTCATTATTCATTATTTATTATTCATTATTCATTATTCATTATTCATTATTCATTATTCATTATTCATTTTTCATTATTCATTATTCATTATTCATTATTCATTATTCTTTATTCATTATTCATTATTCATTATTCATTATTCATTATTCATTATTCATTATTCATTGTTCATATTCATTATTCGTTATTCATTATTCATTATTCGTTATTCATTATACATTATTCATTATACATTATTCATTATTCATTATTTATTATTCATTATTTATAATTCATTTTTTATCTTCATTCTTTATTCATTATTCGTTATTCATTATTTATTATTCATTATTTATTGTTCATTATTCATTATTTATTATTTATTATTCATTATTCATTATTCATTATTCAGTATTCATTATACATTATTCATTATTCAGTATTCATTATTAATTATTAATTATTCATGGTTCATTATTCATTATTTATTATTCATTAATCATCAATCATCATTCATCATTCATCGCTTTCACTATTCATCGTTTACCATTCATTGTTCACCACTCATCGCTCATCATTCATCTTTATATTCATCCATACATCCATCTTTATTTTTATCTAAATTTTTTTTATCTGATACTGATAATGTTTTTGTTAATGATACTAATACTGATACTTATTCTGATACTGTACTGATAATGATGAATGATTGGAACTGATACAAATAATGATGTAGTTACTGATACTAATACAGGGTGGTTAAATTTTAAGGGCCGATGTTGATTTTGAATAAAACACAAATTATTTAGGAAATTATTAATTATTAATTATTATTAATTATTTAGGAAATTATTGTCATTTCTTGTTATTATGATAATATTGGTATGGTTCAATTATGTATGGAACAAAATATCGGCCAAATGGCCGCCGCGACCTCGGCGGCACACCTCCATCCGATGGCCCAAATTTTCGATGGCACTGAGGCATAAGTGAGGTTCTATGCCGTTAATGTGCCGAATTATCTCATCCTTTAGCTCTTGAATTGTTGCTGGTTTATCGACGTACAACTTTTCTTTCAAATAACCCTAAAGAAAGAAGTCCAACGGTGTCAAATCACATGATCTTGGCGGCCAATTGACATCGCCACCACGTGAGATAACACGGCCATTGAATATCTCGCTCAAAAGAGCCATTGTTTCGTTAGCTGTGTGGCAAGTGGCACCGTCCTGTTGAAACCACATACCGTCCACATTCCAATTCGGGCCGTAATCTTCCAATTGTTGGGCATGGCGACGAGTTGAGGTGGACGGCTCTTCAGCCACACTATCGCGAACCGCATCAATATTTTCTGCAGTACGAGCTGTACGAGCATGCACTGGTGTTTTCACATCTCCTACTGACCCGGTTTGCTCAAATTTTTGCACGATCTTTCCGATTGTACGCACATTTGGACGATTAAATTGACCGAAAAAATCATGAAGTGCACGATATGCATTTTGATTTGAACGCCCATTTTCATAATAAGCCTGAATAACCATGGTTCAAATTGAGTTAGTCTGAAATTGAGAAATGTCAAATGAAAAGTAGAAAAAAAGTTGACGTTTAGGTGTGGTTCAAATTCAACATCGGCCTTTAAACTTTAACCACCCTCTACTAATACTGATACTAATACTGATACTGATACTGATACTGATACTGATACTGATACTGATACTGATACTGATACTGATACTGATACTGATACTGATACTGATACTGATACTGATACTGATACTGATACTGATACTGATACTGATACTGATACTGATACTGATACTGATACTGATACTGATACTGATACTGATACTGATACTGATACTGATACTGATACTGATACTGATACTGATACTGATACTGATACTGATACTGATACTGATACTGATACTGATACTGATACTGATACTGATACTGATACTGATACTGATACTGATACTGATACTGATACTGATACTGATACTGATACTGATACTGATACTGATACTGATACTGATACTGATACTGATACTGATACTGATACTGATACTGATACTGATACTGATACTGATACTGATACTGATACTGATACTGATACTGATACTGATACTGATACTGATACTGATACTGATACTGATACTGATACTGATACTGATACTGATACTGATACTGATACTGATACTGATACTGATACTGATACTGATACTGATACTGATACTGATACTGATACTGATACTGATACTGATACTGATACTGATACTGATACTGATACTGATACTGATACTGATACTGATACTGATACTGATACTGATACTGATACTGATACTGATACTGATACTGATACTGATACTGATACTGATATTGATACTGATACTGATACTGATACTGATACTGATACTGATACTGATACTGATACTGATACTGATACTGATACTGATACTGATACTGATACTGATACTGATACTGATACTGATACTGATACTGATACTGATACTGATACTGATACTGATACTGATACTGATACTGATACTGATACTGATACTGATACTGGTACTGATACTGATACTGATACTGATACTGATACTGATACTGATACTGATACTGATACTGATACTGATACTGATACTGATACTGATACTGATGCTGATACTGATACTGATACTGATACTGATACTGATACTGATACTGATACTGATACTGATACTGATACTGATACTGATACTGATACTGATACTGATACTGATACTGATACTGATACTGATACTGATACTAATACTAATACTGATACTGATACTGGTACTGGTACTGAAACTGGAACTGATACTGTTACTCATACTGATACTGGAAATGGAACTGATACTGTTACTGATGCTGATACTGATTCTGATTCTGATACTGATACTGTTACTGATACTGATCCTGATACTGATATTGTTGCTGTTACTGATACTGGTACTGATACTGATAATGATAGTGTTACTGATTTTTATACTAATACTGATACTGCCTGATACCTTTATTTATCTGTTTCTATACTATTATCTAAGTCTTTATTTTTCTTGGTTTCTGTATATTTATCTTTATCTGTAACTCCATTTGTTTGATTCTATATCTTCATTGTACCTCCAAAGTCTTCTTGTCGACTCTTTCAATTCAATTCCATTATTTTTCAATTAGGCAAAATACATCAAAAGCAAATAGTTGTTCGTGCAGCCCACTTAAAGATTTCCCAGATAAACAACAACAATGTGCAGTTAAAGTCTTCAACTGCATCAACAATTGTTGAATGCGCGAATGCAATCATGTTAATTTAAGGCGTTCCAATGAATACAGCAAACTAATCACATGCAAAAGTTGAGATGTCCGCATGCATAGTTTTATTGTTGTTTACTGCTGGCGCTGCTTAATATTTGTATGTAGTTCGTTTGCCTCTCTGCCTGCCAATAAACTGTAAATTTTAGAGTTATGTGCAACCATGGATGCAGCTATTTCGATGCCACTACAAAACATTCACTCGCTCAGGCTTCGTAGCTTCAGCTAGGCTTAGCTTCAGTCACAGTTTCACAGATGAAAACCCAAATAAAGAAATGATTTCTGTTTTCTTTGCGTTTTTTTTTTTTTTTGCATTTTATGCAACGCTAGGCCAACAACGTCTCTCTACTTGAACGCTCAAGTGACATACTTTAAATAAATTCTTAAACTTTGAAACGTAAATAATTTTCACAAATTGGCTAACTTAATCGATTTATGCAAATTTATACATTCAGCGAATGCGTTTAAAATACTCGTATGTTGTGTTCAAAATGCACGAAAAAAATTATGGGAATCAAATGCAAAACTGGTATGAATTTCAATGAATTTCTTATTTTAAATGGCACCTTAACATACCCATAGTAAAAAAGCTGTAAAATGTTATCATAAAATTATTATTGCAACAGAAGTGATTTCATATCTTTGTGTTCGATTTCAAGACTGTATTTGTTTTACGTGTATATCGTCTGTTCAAATTTGCCTTTACTTTGAATTGCATAAATTTTTTACTCGATAAGGTCAAATTTATGCCTGAATATTAGCTTCTAGCGAGAGTTAAAAATATCGCAATAGTTATTCTTTGGATTACTTTGTATATTATTTCGTTTTTTTTCGTCAAAAACTATTTTTTTTTTTCGCCAAAGAAGAGTTTAACTTTTGTTACAAAAGCCATAATCATTTCATGTGAATTATCTTTAAGATGTTTGTATATTAAAAAACCATTTTCAACTTTGACTTTTAATGTTCAAAAAGTCCCTGAAATCCGAAAATAAAATGTATATGAAACTATACCTCAAACGAATGTTATTTTATAAATTGTAGAAAATGAGGTTGATATGCAATATCTAAGCTTACAAGGCCCCAATGCTTTGACAAAATGCCCGTTTGATTTTTGTTTTTAAAATTTTTAACTCATGATCTGCATTTTAATATTATAATAGGTGCGTTTTTTGACATAGCTATGTCCGATTAGCAATACTTTTCATACAAAAATTGCTTAGCTAAAAGAAGATAATTATATCTATAATTATTATCTATAATTATATCTATAATTATAGCTAAGCTAAGCGATATATATAACTCGTAGTTGCCGATAGAAACATCATTGCTTGATGAAAATAATAATAGTCTCCGAAATTTGGGAATACTTTTTGGAACACAACCATGGTGAAATAATTATAAGGTGTTCTCATCCATTTCATGACATCTCATGACATTTTTCAATATATTTTTTGACATGCTGCCTTATTTTGACAAGTCTCATACATGATTCGATGTTTGATTCTATGAAAATGTCAAAATAAGATTTTGATTCTATGAAAATGTCAAATGTCAATTTTTTTCTGATTTTCCGGATGAGAACACCTTATATTTATTCCACCATGAACACAACCATGTTTGTGTCACATCAAGAAAAAGTAGATGCATGCTACATTACGGACACTTGTCTGCAAAATTTTCGAAGCTTGTCACCTTTTTTTCTATTATTTATTGTCTTGTCCATGGTTGCGATACTTTCTGTTTGATAAGGCTGTAGGCAATATTTGTTCTGTTTTCTGTTAAAATACCGTTTTTTTGCCTGCTGTCGAAATTGTTTTTACTTTCGAACCGTAAATAAAATGTGTTGGCTGCCTACAAGTGTTCGGATGAAAGGAAAGCTCTCTTAAATTCCAGTTTTTTCTTTTATACCCGAAAACAACAACAAATTTTGTCTGTGTCTATCGTGTAGCATGCACCTATCCGGTAAGAAAAGTGACAAGAACGCACAAAGCTGCCAATTTTTGAAAATGTTAAGCGGATATGAGCGTTTTTTCGGTAAGCGTGTATAATGATGTCATAAAAACGCATCAATGTGTATTTTCACGGACAACTTAAAAATTTTGGCCATTCGATGATGTTACTTGTCTGGTATGTTGGACTTCTAACTTTCCAATTTGTGTACAAAAATTTGGTACTTTATGGTACTAAATCACCTAAATAATACTTTTACAAACTTTTTACAGAACAAAAAAATTTCTCTTTTGAAAAAAATATTTTTGAAAACATTTTATACAGTGTGGAAATTGTATGATTCTTTAAATCATGGCATCAAATTTACATAAGAAAAATGGACATTAAAAATTAATATTTTAATTCCATAAAATAAATTTTTTATATATAAAAAAAAATTGAAAAATTGTGATGGTAAAAATATGTAATTTTTAATTTTTTTCTGTTTTAATTATTTAAAACAGGTCTTATTAAGTCACGATACCAAATATACCCAAAAAAATTTTTTAAAAATTTCGAAAATTGATTAAATTTTTTCAACTATAGTACGAGGGGTGCCTTTTATATTTCGGGATTAGAGAACAAAAACAAATATTAATCATCGAAAATCACTTTATTGTTTTTCAAAATATTCTCCATTAAGATCTATACACTTTTGCATGCGTTTGAACCAATTGTCGAAGCACTTTTGCCACTCTGATTGAGGTATCTCCAAAACATGCATTCTGAATGCCGCAACCGCTTCTTCGGGCGTCGAAAATCGTTGTCCACGCAGTTTATTCTTGACGGTTGGGAATAAAAAGAAGTCATTCAGTGCCAAGTCAGGACTATACGGCGGATGACCCATCAAATCGATGTTTTGGGTGCTCAAAAATGCAGTTGTTTGAGCCGATGTGTGAGAGCTCGCATTGTCGTGGTGAAGAGTGATCTGTCTTCGGCGGTTGGTTTTCCTGATTTCTTGGAAGACAACTAGCAAACAAATTGTTTTGTATCACTCAGAGTTGACTGTTCTGCGTTTTTCTAGTGGTACGGTTGCGACATGTCCATATTTTCCGAAAAAACAGGCGACCATTTGCTTGGAAGTGCTTCGTGCGCGAACAACTTTTATTGGATTTGGCTCATCTTGAAACACCCATACAGTCGACTGCTGTTTACTTTCGGGCTCATACGCGTAAATCCACGATTCATCACCAGACGTGTTTCGAAGCACCGCGATCGTATTTTTTGAGCATTTCCTTCGACCAATCGACACGAGCCTTTTTTTGAGCGATTGACAAATTGTGTGGGATCCAACTCGAACAAATTTTTTTGACAGTCAAATGTTTATGCAATATTGAATGTATGCTGGTCCCACTTATGCCTAAGGTTGCCTCAATCTCACGATAGGTAACATGACGATCTTGCAATATCAGTTCGCGCACAGCATCAATGGTTTTCGGAACAACAGCTGATTTCGGACGACCTTCACGAAATTCGTCTTGGAGTGAACTACGACCACGATTGAATTCACCATACCATCGATTAACACTGGTCCTTGATGGAGCTTCATCGCCAAAAATTGAATTAAGTTCATCTATGCACTGTTGCTGTGTTAATTCACGTCGAAAGTTGTAAAAAATAATCGCACGAAAAGGTTCACGATTTAATTCCATTTTTAGACCGAGATGAATCTTTTAAGTTACTATAAACAACACAAATAGCGCTCGTATGTCAAAACGTTCTGAGTACGTATAAGCCAACAAATGTCAAACTTTGCGATAGAGCTTTCAGTTGACAGATTGCAACACCAGGGTTGCCAAATCCCGAAATATAAAAGGCACCCAATTCATTACTTTAAAAAATGGACAAAAAAGGTCTTATTTTATCAAACAGACGCTATTTCGAAAAAAAATTTCTTTTTCTTTACCTAGGGATATAGTGATACTACTAATTAAAAATTTTTATTCAGATGACTAAAAGGGTTGAAATTGTGTTAAGATGGAGGCAAACTTTTTTTAGCAACCCCCATTCTAACGGCCTTTAATTTTTTCAATTGTACATGTTTACTAATAAAATGGATACTCGAAATATTTTCAGTTTTTTTTTTTATTAAATTTTAAAATCGCCCAAAATTGTTCCCTCTTGACTAGAATACTGCCTTCGACAATTAAATTTTTAAATTATTTAATTTTTTGTTTAACCATCTCGAAAAATATAAAAAAAAATTACTTTTTTATTTGATTTGATTTGAATATAATTCAAATCGATGAAAAATTTTTAAAAAAAGCCATATGTTGACTCTTTGCCATATTTGACTGTCTATATGACTAAACCCGAACTAGGCTTTGAGCAGATCTGCTGCAAAAGCTAGAAACCGATGGAGTCGAAAGGATTAAAACTTTTTGGTTGTCCCCTTCATATAAAATACACCATTTTCATATATAAAAGGCAATCACAATGCTCTGCACCTTATATCCCTCAAACTGTAATTATTTCTTGCGATTATTACAGTTTCTTCCTAACATGTACTCAGTATGCACAGGAAATAAATTTAATCTTCTCAGTGACATACTTGCCTTTTATGTATGTGCATACCTTCGGGCTGAAAATTTTTCAGAACAGTATGTTGTAAAAGCACTGTAATAATGGCAAAAAATAATTACAGTGTGAGCGTTAATGTTTCCAACCCGTCGTAGGATGGGCTTTTGTACTAGTAAAGGTATGTTCTTCGTAACTCCTACAACTGATGCAAAAAAATTACAATTTTTCATTGCTTATTTTGAATTTGATTTTTATAAGCTGCAAGAAACCATTACAAAGTTTTTATTATATTTCTTTTTATAATGTTAAAAAATTAAAATTAAATTATTTATAAAAATTTATTAATATTTATTAATATAAAAATAGCTTTTGTATTTCTTTTTAATTATTTTTGTTTTAAACTTATGTGTTTGTATAGTGAGTATATAGCAATTTTTGTTTTTTTAAAGACAATACAAATTTTCAATTCGAACCATTTCTCTAAAATTAAAGGCAAAACTCAAAAACTTTGTTTTCAAACTTAATTTGATAAAAAGTTCAATAAACTCTGTTGCTCTCTCTTATGGTTAGTGAAAAAAGTTCCATATAAAAATATTTCTAAAAGTTAACGGTTTTGTTGGGAAAAATTTCTTCTACATATTTTTTTCAAAACCCCCCATGGAAAATCCTGGTTACGGGCCTGATTTTATCTGACTTTTTTTAACTGACGTTTGTAATCTTTTCATTTTACTCCCGTATTATATAAATTACTTCGCTAAAGAAGTTATCGCTTCAATAGAAAATGAATGATTACGTAAAAAATAAAATGGTTGAAGAAAGTTGAATTTAATATTTATAGAAAAACAATAGCAAAATAGAGTAATAATATCAAATACAAGAGTGATATCGAAATAAACGTCATAAGTTGATGGATTTTTGATTGATTTGATTGATTGATTGTAGAAACTGATACTTTATATTTTTGTACACGGTGTCGGGATTTTCCAGGTATTTTTGCAAATAATTTCTTTCCGCTTATGTTCTTGTTGAGAAAACATCTTTTTACTTGCTCAATTAGTTCACTTAGAAATTAGTTAGTTTTAGAATCTGCAATATTTTACTTAATTTAGGTTCCAAATATGTTGCTAAAGAGTTAATACTTTTTTGTTAATAGACTAAAAACAAAAGGACTTTTTTCCTGTCACGCACCTTGTAAGAAAATTATAATTTGTTGACTTAGATACATAATTATTTACTTTCATGCTACTATTCATAAAAAATAACTCTGATATATTATTCATAACGTTATACTTGTTATTCGTTATACTGATACTTGTTTTTATTTTATATGTTTTTATTATACAGGGTGTCCCGCAATTAAGTGCAACTATTTATGGAGCTGAAAATTTATGTCAAGCTGAGAAAAAAAACGTATTGGAGGGGGGGTCTATTTTCACATTCTTACGAGCTACAGGGTTAATTAACATTTCACGACTTTGATTCACGTTATTGTTTCTAGCAGAAAAACTAATTTACATAAAACTAATTTTGATAACTCATTTTAAAGGCAATGAAATCACCTTTCCAATATCAACAAACCCCGCCAACTTAACCATTACCGAGCTGTGATCGTATGAAGAAGAAATCAATCGGTTGAAATTACCAAATTTCAACTTTGAGTGCAAATTTCTCAGAATTTTGCGTAATAAATGAAATTTTTTTTAGATCAATTTTGTAATTTATTCAATTTTATTTTCAATGGCACCAAAAGCATAAACATATATTTAAAAATAAAAAAGTTGGCTGTACTAAAAAAATTATACTTATTAGAAAATAATGATAAATAAATAATGACATTACAATTAGTTATGCAGTAGATAATATCATTGTTTTCTAATAAGTATACTTTTTTAGTACAGCCAACTTTTTTGTTTTTTTTAAGAAATGTTTTTGTTTTTGATGTCATTGAAAAGAAAATTAAATAAATTACAAAATTGATTCTGAAAAAAATATCATTTATAACAAAATTCTGAGAAATTTGCACTAAAAATTAAAATTTGGTAGTTTTAATCGATTGATTTCATGTTCACACGAGCACATCTCGGTACCGGTTAAGTTAGTGGGGTTTGTTATATACCGTTGGAAAGGTGATTTTACTGTATCTCCTAAGAATGTGAAAATAGACCCCCCCTTCCATACGATTTTTTGCTCAGCTCGACATAACCTTTCAGCTCCGTAAATAGTTGCACTCAATTGCGGGACACCCTGTTTATTTCCTTCATGTTTTGGAATTAAAGTTATTCAAGCTTTTTATAGCAAAAATTTGCAAACAATAAAAATTAAGTTTATTTGAAGTTAGATAATTTTTCGTGATAGGAGATTCGCTAAAGCTGATTCGTCGTCTCCTCGTACTTACGACGCCCTATGTTGCTTGTAAAGTATATGCTTTACACTGCCATTATTTTTTTCAAGTCCTTAAAATCAAAATACTACAACTTACATGCTTTCATTGGGGAAAACTTATTAGGGAAAGTTTATTTTTTACTTTAATAAGCAAAATATATTCATTGTTAACTACAGTTATCAACAGTTCAACGACATATGTGAAAAATAAGTTGTTGAAAGCTATGTCAAAAAACATTAAGATGATCACTGAGAGCTACTGCAAGTGAAAATCTGTAAATAGCACTGTGAATGTTTGCATGTTTTTACGCTACTTCACTTCCGGTCCTTAAACTATCTTTTTTCAATATTGATTTTTTTTTCTCCAAGCCCACTCATAAAGCAGTTGCAAATCTATTCAATGTGTTGACAACTTCATATTTGTTTGTTTGTCTAGAAAATGTCTGAAAGCTGCTGGTGTCAACTAAGTTCAGCTTTTTATGCGATGTGTACATTAAATCATGTTTTATGTTTGTGTTACTTAAAAATTGTGTAAAGTGATAACTAATTGATTATATAAGAACATTTTTAAAAGCCTTTGGTTTTTTCTTTTAGCTCACAAACCAATAACGTTTTCTAAAAAATTCTTTCTAACGAACATTGTAACATAAAATTACATTTGAGTTGCACTCAAAAAAATACACTTAAAGACAATTTGTTAACTTTTTGATTTTTTTTTGATCCATTCGATTTTTTTACCGTCTTTTCGTTGACTTTTCGGTGAGTTTTTAAATAGGACACAAAGTTTTGAGAAGCACAAAAAAAAAACCATCATGATGTTTTGTTAAAAAAGGTCTATTTGTTTGAGACTCTGGAAATTAAAATAAAATTGGGAATTTGATATATGAAAAGGTCAAATAAAAATCCATGAAATATTGGTTTTCAAGAATATATTTCGGTTTCTGTTATGCAAAATGTAAACAAAAGAAAACATTTCTTACAAGTAAAAAATATTTAAAAATAAAGTTACGATTTAACTTTTTCAAAGGCGCCACAAACCTCCGATCAGGAGCACAAGCCGCATCGGGCCGGCTGTCAAAAATACAATGTTTAGTGACTTTTGGCCCACCCTGTATATAAATAAGCTTAATGAGATTTATCAAGGATACCACATTGAATCTTACTTATATTTAGCTAGATTAACATAAAGATTTACATTACAGTAATTACTTCTTAAGGCGGGACATGACATTCGCGGCAGAGAAAACAGACCTTTTTTTAAAAAATTCATAACTCAGTCAAAAACAAACATTTTTCCAAATTTTTTTTTTATTATTGTAGAGAATTGAACAAATTACAAGAAAAAAAAATTCAAAAAAATATATTTTTCACTCCAACATGGTTTTATAGAGCTCCAAACTGGCGGCAGAGAAAAAACGGGGCCTCGTGGTTGCAGCGCTGGGAGTTCCAAAAATTGTCCGATCTGGAAAAAAATGACTTTTTTAAATCTTAACAAAATTGGTTATCGTATGACACGAGCTTTTTTTCGAGAAAATCGAAAAAATTTTTGTTAAAAAAGCTCGTGTCATACGATAGCGAATCAAGTTACAAAAAATACAAAAAAAAAAAATTCGTCAAAAAATGAACCCGCTAGTGCCGCAACCAGTACGAAAAACATGGATTCGAGATAAACGCGTTCAAAGTTTGTGAACAAAGAAAAAAAGGTTACCTTCAATCTGCCATGCCTGCTTCGTACTGTATGACTTCGTTGTCTTGTGTTGTGCTGTTTCTTATAGTTTTTTGCAATCGTTTAGCAATTCGGGCTTCACCCTTCACCCTTCAAGTAGGTACGAAATAACAACCACCAAAAGTCAGGTAGCAAGTAAAACAAGTATATACCAGCTGCAGTACGTAGGTACCGCAAAAATTAAAAATTCGCACTCACTAATCCGGCTGTAACTTTTGGACCCGTAGGAATTTTTCCATGAATTTTTTTTTCTTAGAATCTTAAGAATATTTACTAAAATACAAAATTATTTATTTATTTATTTATTAATTAAATCGATTTCAAAAAACTGCCAATGTCATGTAACTCCTTAAAGGCCAAAATAGGGTAAAATCCTTTATGTGAGTAGAAAAGCGGGGAAAAAGTCAAACAATTTCTGAAAAAAGTTATTGCATATAGTTAGATTATTACACGAAATAATCATCTATACAACAATACTTTTTCTTTTTGATAAATTTCTTGTACACATATTTAAATTTATAATATTTCTAAGCAATATCTTAATATAACGTATGAAGAGTTCCTAATTCTAGTAAAATATTTAAAATTTTGTCTTCGGATGAAATCGGTGATAAATTCATATCCTTTTCCATTATGCAGCGCTCGTGTGGAATATCTCCAGTGCCTGTTATTAATCATTTTAAACATTTGTTTTGTATGATTTGCATTTTTTTTTAGGTGGCATTTTGCTGCTTTGTGCCATACAGGAAAGGCATACGACAGAATTGGTCTTAAACACATTTGAATAATAAGTTTTTGTTTTGGAACTTGAGACTAGAACGTCTGTTTAACATAGGCCATAATGACCTCAAAGATTTTACTGCTTAGTAGATACAATATGTTCGTTCTGGGGCAGTGGCTCGGTGGCTCAAGCCGATGACGTCATGCCCGGCACTCAAGTATGAATGGATTTCTGCTTGTGCTGGTGGACGGACAGACAAAAAAAACCGCAAGTTGTTTTTGCTTTAAGCGTTGATCATGGTCTTATCAGTGTTTGCATGTTTTTTCTTAACCCGCAAATACCTAATAGCAATGACTCAAATTCTGCTGGCTGACTTTAGCTGAAATGATATGACTTGCTATATGAAAATATATGTATTAATATGGGTTGAAGCAATTTAGATACGGCGATGGTTGAAGAGGTTAAAGAAATGTTTATAAATTTAATAAAGTCGGTAAGTATTAGGTGGGAGTCTTTGTTTTAAGCTTTTAAAAATTGGCAAGTTTGATGTATGTCTTTGCTTTAAACTTTTTAAAATTGACAAGTTTGGGGTATTTCTTTGCTTTAAGCGTTGGTCATAATTTTATACACTACATTATCGGTAGTGGTAGTCAAGCGAGTTCTTATCAGTGTTTGCATGTTTTGTTTTTTTCTTAACCCTCGCATTAGTTATAGCAATGACTCAAAAAATAAATATATATTTATAAGACTTCTAACGTAGACTGCGTGGTGGCATACTTATCAGAGTTCGCATTAGTAAACGAAATACATAGCAACCAAGAAGAGTCAAGAAGTTTCTAGAAGCTTCGAGATGCAGAAACGTCGAGAACATTTTAGAAGTTGACAACATCACAAAAAAAAAAAAAAAAAATTTTTTTAAGTCAAAGGTGTTAAGTCTCAAGCTTCATGGTGTGAGAGAGAGAGAGAGAGAGAGAGAGAGAAAGGGAGAGAGAGAGAGAAAGGGAGAGAGAGAATTTAATAGTAAGAGCGAGAAAGGGAGATAGCAAATAGCGCGATCCTATACAAAGAATACTTCAGAATCAACCTAACCTAAGCCAATGCCAAGAAGAGATAGGAAGTTTCTAGAAGCTTCGAGATGCAGAAACGTCGAGAACATTTTAGAAGTCGACTTATGTTATTGTATGCCGATGACGTCACCCATACCCATCCTGTCACGGATTTTAATTTTATTTAATTTCAATTTCAATACTAATTTCAAGGTTAAAGTGATAAGAGCCAAGCTTCATAGTAAGCGCACTCATAACCCGCAAGTTCAAGATAAGGCAGCAATGGACAAGTTCAAACATGTTTTTTTGTGTTACTTATAAAATAAATAAACAATTTTTGCGGTCAAGTGCAAGGGCAAAAAAAGATGATAAGAATTTAAAGTTGATATGTCAAAAACTAAGCTAAGCTATCCTAAGCTAATATAAGCTAAGGCTGCGTTTATAGTGAACGCCCATAATCGGCTGCTTTTTTATAATGGTTGTTGTTGTTGTTGTTCTTACTGTTGCTATTGTTGTTCTTACTGATGTTGTTGTTGTTGTTCTTGTTCTTGTTGTTGTTCTTACTGTTGTTGTTGTTGTTGTTGTTGTTGTTCTTACTCTTGTTGTTGTTGTGGTTGTTGTTGTTGTTGATGAGGCTGTTTTACTAATAAAAATAGGCAATCTAAAGTTACTAAATAAATAGCTAAACTTCTTTATTAAAATATTATTTATATTAATTACACTACATTTTGAGCCCAATTTGGTCACATCTGTTGATAACCAAGATAAGCTATGGAAGCTACATCCAATTACGGACCATCTCAAGTCAAATATGTTGAAGAACTATCACCCAACACAACATTTATCTTACGATGACAATGGACGACACGGTTGCAAGCAGTTTTTTTAAAGGTAAACCAATCGGCCAAACGGTTACATGTTAAATTTTGACATATATCAAGGCAAGAACCCACGTTGTACCAATCCATATGATGAACGATTCGGAAAATGTGCAGCACCACTTATAACTATGATCGATGACTTTCAGATGATTTGAAAGGCCTTATTGAATATTTCATTCATATTGAATTATTGTTTGATTGATTATCGATATTGTGATTGATTGATTGATTATCGATCAGTTTTAGCAGGTAGCTGTTGAACAGTACAGACCAGTTTTAGCAGGTAGCTGTTGAACAGTACAGACCAGTTTTAGCAGTTAGCTGCTGAATAGTACAGACCAGTTTTAGCCGGTAGCTGTTGAATAGTACAGATCAGTTTTAGCCGGTAGCTGTAGAACAGTACAGACCAGTTTTAGCAGTTATCTGCTAAACTGGTCTGTACTGATCAACAGCAACTGCTAAAACTGGTCTGTACTGATCAACAGCAACTGCTAAAACTGGTCTGTACTGTTCTACAGCTATCGGCTAAAACAGATCTGTACTGTTCTACATCTACCAGCTAAAACTGGTCTGTACTGTTCTACAGCTACCTGCTAAAACTGATCGATAATCAATCAATCAATCACAATATCGATAATCAATCAAACAATAATTCAATATGAATGAAATATTCAATAAGGCCTTTCAAATCATCTGAAAGTCATCGATCATAGTTATAAGTGGTGCTGCACATTTTCCGAATCGTTCATCATATGGATTGGTACAACGTGGGTTCTTGCCTTGATATATGTCAAAATTTAACATGTAACCGTTTGGCCGATTGGTTAACCTTTAAAAAAACTGCTTGCAACCGTGTCGTCCATTGTCATCGTAAGATAAATGTTGTGTTGGGTGATAGTTCTTCAACATATTTGACTTGAGATGGTCCGTAATTGGATGTAGCTTCCATAGCTTATCTTGGTTATCAACAGATGTGACCAAATTGGGCTCAAAATGTAGTGTAATTAATATAAATAATATTTTAATAAAGAAGTTTAGCTATTTATTTAGTAACTTTAGATTGCCTATTTTTATTAGTAAAACAGCCTCATCAACAACAACAACAACCACAACAACAACAAGAGTAAGAACAACAACAACAACAACAACAACAACAGTAAGAACAACAACAAGAACAAGAACAACAACAACAACATCAGTAAGAACAACAATAGCAACAGTAAGAACAACAACAACAACAACCATTATAAAAAAGCAGCCGATTATGGGCGTTCACTATAAACGCAGCCTTAGCTTATATTAGCTTAGGATAGCTTAGCTTAGTTTTTGACATATCAACTTTAAATTCTTATCATCTTTTTTTGCCCTTGCACTTGACCGCAAAAATTGTTTATTTATTTTATAAGTAACACAAAAAAACATGTTTGAACTTGTCCATTGCTGCCTTATCTTGAACTTGCGGGTTATGAGTGCGCTTACTATGAAGCTTGGCTCTTATCACTTTAACCTTGAAATTAGTATTGAAATTGAAATTAAATAAAATTAAAATCCGTGACAGGATGGGTATGGGTGACGTCATCGGCATACAATAACATAAGTCGACTTCTAAAATGTTCTCGACGTTTCTGCATCTCGAAGCTTCTAGAAACTTCCTATCTCTTCTTGGCATTGGCTTAGGTTAGGTTGATTCTGAAGTATTCTTTGTATAGGATCGCGCTATTTGCTATCTCCCTTTCTCGCTCTTACTATTAAATTCTCTCTCTCCCTTTCTCTCTCTCTCTCCCTTTCTCTCTCTCTCTCTCTCTCTCTCTCACACCATGAAGCTTGAGACTTAACACCTTTGACTTAAAAAAATTTTTTTTTTTTTTTTTTTGTGATGTTGTCAACTTCTAAAATGTTCTCGACGTTTCTGCATCTCGAAGCTTCTAGAAACTTCTTGACTCTTCTTGGTTGCTATGTATTTCGTTTACTAATGCGAACTCTGATAAGTATGCCACCACGCAGTCTACGTTAGAAGTCTTATAAATATATATTTATTTTTTGAGTCATTGCTATAACTAATGCGAGGGTTAAGAAAAAAACAAAACATGCAAACACTGATAAGAACTCGCTTGACTACCACTACCGATAATGTAGTGTATAAAATTATGACCAACGCTTAAAGCAAAGAAATACCCCAAACTTGTCAATTTTAAAAAGTTTAAAGCAAAGACATACATCAAACTTGCCAATTTTTAAAAGCTTAAAACAAAGACTCCCACCTAATACTTACCGACTTTATTAAATTTATAAACATTTCTTTAACCTCTTCAACCATCGCCGTATCTAAATTGCTTCAACCCATATTAATACATATATTTTCATATAGCAAGTCATATCATTTCAGCTAAAGTCAGCCAGCAGAATTTGAGTCATTGCTATTAGGTATTTGCGGGTTAAGAAAAAACATGCAAACACTGATAAGACCATGATCAACGCTTAAAGCAAAAACAACTTGCGGTTTTTTTTGTCTGTCCGTCCACCAGCACAAGCAGAAATCCATTCATACTTGAGTGCCGGGCATGACGTCATCGGCTTGAGCCACCGAGCCACTGCCCCAGAACGAACATATTGTATCTACTCTGCTTTTCCGCAGGTTGCCTCTATGTTTGCGAAATAATAACTTTTGGCCAAGTATGACACCGAGGTACTTCACTTCGGTTTGAGTATTTATAAAACTGTTATTAAAAGCTAGTTGGCGCATTGGTAATCTTTTTGGTGATTTATTATATGGAAATATAATTGCTTGTGTTTTATTTTGATTTATTTGGATGTTCCATTTTTTTAAAAATTTACTCACGACTTTTTCCGTGCGCTTGTAAGGTTACTCGATGTGATTAAAGCTGTTTCGTCAGCGTAAAATGCAACATCCATAAACTTAAGGGCCTTGAAATCTGCAGTATAAAGCACATACAATAGCGGGGGGGAAAGTGTTAAGCTATGAGGAAGACCCACTTGTATAATTTTGGTAGAAGAGAAAATGTTGTTTACCTATACCGAAAGCGTTCTGGTATGTAGAAAATCTAATACGAGCTTGCACAGTATTTCGGTATATTCATGGAAGCCAGCTTAAAAAGAAGACCATTATTTTAGACTGTATCAAATGCCTTTTCTATATCCAAAAGTATGATACCTGTTGACTTTTTGTTTCGTTTATTTGCAAGTATTTTGTTTTGGATTCTGCTGATTTGGTGGATTGTGCTATGGTCTTTTTTGAAACCAAACTGTTTGTTTGGTATTAGCCAATTGGAAGATACAAACTCGTTGTTCGGTGATGGTTAAGTTTTTCGAATACCTTTCCTAAATTACTTAAGAGACTTATTGGTCTATAGCTATCAGGGCTAGACTTAGGTTTGTTACCTTTATGAATGGCAACAACCTTGGATTTTTTGAAGGCGGTGGGAAATAATTCAATGAATGCAACTGTTAAATAAGGCTACAAGTATTTTAACAGCTTTATCTGGATGTTTTATGTTTTTTAATAATAAGTTTGAAACGTTATCTAATCCTGGGAATTTTGATGTTTTTAATTTTGAACGTTTGCTAGTTGATTTTTCGTGGTAAATTGTACTTTATCTATATTTGGCGGTTCAAATTTAAGGCTTTCTGCTGTTAGATTGATTTTTCTCTCGGCTAAATGGGAATAATTTATCGTTAGGTAATGATAACGCTCGAAAGTGTTTGCTAGTTTTTCAGCTTTTTCTTTGTCTGAGATAAGTTTGTTATTACCATCATCAAGAAAAAGTATTTGTTTGTTTGTTGTTTGAAAAATAATTTACCTACACGAAACACTAACAGGAACTACAAACCGGCTTAGATATCAACCCCACACGGGCTTCACGTCTTCACTTCGTCACAGTAAACAAGTAACTGAAAAATACATAGTAATAGCTTCGTACATAGTAAAAACATTTGTAGTATTTTCAAAAAAACAAAATTTTTGACGTTTGTGAAATCTATAATATAGAAATATGTGAAATATACGAACGTTGTTTGAAAATTTTTGAAGTTTCGGTAAAAGTGTTTGTATATTCGTTTAATATTTATATCGTCGCATATCGTCGCATATTTAAAAACATTTTTTTTTTTTCGTAAAATATACAACTTTTTCTTTCGTGCAATGTACAAAGGCTGATATGTAGTATGCACAAAACCCTTCGTACGATGAAAAGAACAAACAATTTTTGAAATATAATAAGTATATCGGCAACCTCGCCGTTTTGTCAAAACCTCGAACTAAATTATGGTATAGGTGACAGTCGATAATGTCACTACGTACAAACGTAGTCTAAAGTTACCTGGGGTAGATATCTACTCCGGTTTTTAGTTCTTGGGGTAAAGCCCGATATCTTTCGATTGGCCGAAGTTCGGGGCGATTCGGATAATTTGCACTTTTTGGTACCACGGTGATATTGTTGGCTTGGTACTAATCCATTTTCCTATGGCCGTAGTGAGCTGTTGCTTATGCTGGCCAAAATTGTACTGAACCTTGGTGGTGACGTATAAAATATGGTATAAAACAGTCTCTGATGTAAATTTCGGTGTTGATGGTAAGATTTGTTACAAATTCCTTACTTCGAAGGCCACATTTGCAAATGCCCTGGCAAACCATGTATCTATTTAGAAGTTTGGTATGCTTTTGTGTGTAAATTTAGAGGATACTCCACCCTTTTTAAACGCAAAATAATATGCATGTCCAGGTTACTGTTTGAAATCCGCTTTGCAGTACGTTTCATTGTCTATGGTCACGCAGTCAAATTTGGTAAGGTAAAAGCGATACAGTTTTCGAGTCCCCTTCTTAGCTTCAGCGTCTTTTTTTTCATTTTTACCTATCAGATTTTTTTGCACTTTGTAACTCCTCAGGTTGTAAAATATTTTAATCCGTGGAACAGTTAATTTCGATGTTCCCGCTTTTGCCGTTGCATTACGTACCGAAGTGCCTGAATTTTTCAAAAACAGCCGATTAACTTTTTAATCTTTCCCTTCGTTCGTTGGACCGTTTTTTGAACCTGACCCTTGTTTTCTTGATAAAAGGGTTGGTAGCCTCTTTGTTTCGATTTATGGTTCCTCCGACAGTTTTTACGCACAAGCCAACTTCTTAAGCGATATTTTTGTACGCGGTGTCGGGGCTTCCAGGTATTTGCAAGTAATTGCTTTCCGCTTCTGTTCTTGTTGAGTAAACATCTTTCAACTTGCTTAATTACTTCACTTAGAAATTAGTTAGTTTTAGAATCTGCAGTGTTTTACTTTATTAAGGTTCCAAATGTGTTGCTAAAGAGTTAATATTTTTCTATTAATAAACTAAAAACAAAAGCGCTTTTTTTCTGTGACATACCTTGTAAGAACATTAATTTTTGTTGAGTTAAATATATGATTATTTACTTCTATCTTTACTTTCATGTTACTATTCATAAAAAATAACTATATTATGCATAACGTGTTTTGTTTCCGTAAAGCACTTGCATTCCTCTGAGATTTTTTCAAAATCTTTTGACGATTTGTTATTAATTGAAAAGCCCAAAAAATTAAACAATTCACTCTAAGACTTAAGATATGATTGCTTTAAAATTTTACGTGAGCAAAATGCTGAAGGTTATAATCGACATGCATGTTATTTATTTTGTAGTATCCACCATGCATGCCATCTTATATACAACCATCTTAAAGTAAGAAAAAACCTTTTGTGTTTAATGAAAATCGTCACGTTATTTCTTTTCATCGCAAACGACTGTCAGTCGACAGGAAAAGTGTTGTTTTTTGTGTCATAACTTTACAACATGTCTGCGTGCATCAATGCAACCACAAACTGACAACTACAACTGTCAAAATTGAGTGAGTAAGGTTTTTGTGTTGTGTATCGAGATACTCTTTTCATCAAATCAATTTTATCTCTACAATTTTAACAGTCACTACATGACTGTCAAACATCCGGCTTATTTCACTCTGTGACGAGTTCGAACTATCAATAGATACTCAATACATACAGTTTGTTAGACTTTATTATGCCCAGAATGTTTTGAAAAGCATGTTGAACAAAATAAAAATGAATTTATTTTTATAACCAATTCTAAGAATTTTCTAAATTTTGGGATGATGTTACGACTAACTTCATTCCGATAAGCTTGACCGCCTCTAATTTTCTCATTAATTTTGCAATTTATATCAATTGCATATCTCTGACAGTTGACGTTTTTTGCAAATTTTTTTTTTTGCTTTTGTTTTTGTTTCATTTTGTTAAATTATTATAAAACCTACCACATCTGCCATAATCATCATCACATTCATTAACGCCTCTGGCAGACAAGTTGTCTACCACGCAGGCACACTATATATAATTTTTTGTTTTTGTTTCCTTTTAATGCATTCATGTTGCCAGCAACTGGTTCTTTTTCTGCTCATGCAATTTATTGAATGGTGTGGTTGCAGAAATGTATGAGGGTTTTTTCGTTATTTTTTTTTTCTTTTTTTGTTTAGGAAACGAAAACCGTTATTAAAATTTAAATAATAAATTTAAGTTGATTTTAAGTCGTTTTTTATTAACTAGCTGTTGAAATTGAACTTAAAAAACAAGTTTTATAGCTGATACGTTGGTGGTAGCCTGAGATTTGTTTTAATAACTATTTGTGGTTTTATATACTTATAATAGACCGGAGCAGCTTGTGAGTTATAAGACGTGCACGACTTTTAACTTTAAGTTATGTATAAACAATCAAAATCAAATCTGGCTGACCTTATTACAACTTGTTTAAATTTTGCAGTAAATCTTTTTTTTATATCGATATTGGTAGGTTATTATTAACTTAATAAGCTAATAACTTCAGTAAATAATTAACACCTTAATGCACAAAAAAGTACTCTTGTTCGAATTCTACCATTTTATACGGTCTCCTATAAAAAAATTGCATTTTTTGTTTTTAAGAAAACATAAGAAGTCATTCACATGTTAAGTTGAGCAAAACTTAAACATAAAACATAATGATGGCGTCAAGTTGCTTGTCCTGATTCATTAATATAAAAGATAAATCAAAATAGTCTGACAAATAAGACGTGGGCAATGGTACAATTTTTGATGAGTTGACACACTAGCACATGTGCACCCTTGTGTGTCAGCATACTGCGTTAACTGTGTCAACACATCGAAAAAAATCCCTTCAATATCTCTTTAAAAGCTGTTAAATTGTGTAAAAAAATCACATATTAAAATGATTGAAAGTGGGAAAAAGCTAAACTGGTGACGAACCTTCTAGGCCAAGATATCATTCGTCGGTATCCGGGGTACGAACATAACAATTTATTCCACTGAACTTAAAACGGATCCAATTATTTGCTTAGTTCATATAATTTATTGAATTAAAAACGAATTGGCCATTTCCGCCCTTGAAAGGACTTTGGCCCAGCTTCTTACGATCGGTTGTGTTTGTGCGTATTGTAAAATCTTTGAACATAAATGATCGAGAACTGGATCCACAAGCTTTATTTCGACTCCGAAAAGACAGTTTTTTACTCTCTGAGGTTTGCCATTGTCTGCAGTAGGTCTGCCATAGTAAGAACATTCTGTGTCAAATGGTATTCGAACCTGGGTTCATTCGCATACCAACCACGCACCTTAACGAGCATGTCACGCCCGCCACATATGATTTATTGGGTTTTTTAAAAAGTCGGTACATTTTTTTATTGGCATTTAAGGCTTATTAATTTTATTAATTATATCAGCTATATTTGTCTCCACTTTTCTCTGCAAAGAACCTCTTAAAGTACTGTTTGATAAGGCCCTCATTCTCAAACTTTTTACCATTCAGTGAGTTTTGCAGAAAGCGAAGTATATGTTTTTGACTAAAGGGTAGATGGGCAGAACATCCCATCTGAACTCGTATGAGGCCTGCCATTATCGTGTTGAAAGACCACCGTTTTCCGATTGACCAGCTCAGGACTTTTCTGCTGGATGGCATAGCTCAATTTCTGTAGTTGCATACAGTAGACTTTTGAAATCATGGTTCTGTACTGTGGAAGCTGCTCGTAGTATACAGACCACTTCCAATCCCAATAGATTGAGAAGATATCCTTCTTCAGGTAAATGTCTGCTTTTACTCGCCTCTGCGGCGCTTCATATCTCTTGGACCATTTTTCTGTTGTCATTATTCTAGAAAATACACTCCTCATCAAATACTCGATTTATGGGTCGCTTTTTTATTTTTGTTTCATGAGTCGATCAAAAATGTCAACTCGATTGACTTTGTGAATTTCTTTCAATTCGTGTGGGACCCAGACATCCAAATTTTGATGAATCCAGCGGATTTTAAATGAACATGAACGCTTCTACCAGACAAATTTAGAATATTTGCTATGCAGCTTTGGCGATCCAATCAAGGAACAACACTCCATATAGGATATATGATTTTTGCGTAGAGCCAAGATGTGATAAAAGCAATCTATAGCGAAACGATCAAATCAAAACCTGTTTGGAACTGTCGTCAAGCTCTCCTAAGAATAATTTATCACCATAAGGTTAATATCTGTTGGGTTCCAGGTCATCGTGCCATAAAGGGGCACGTAATTGCAGATAAACTGGTAAGAGGCGACTCTGAATTTGTAAGAGTACTGCCATGGTCATGATCCACATTATCAAGTTTTCTTCAACTCCTTTTATTATCAACTCCTCTTGGTCTAACAGAGAGAGGCTCTGCGAAAAAAAGAACTAAAACCCTTTTATCAATGAGTAAACTCGCATTGTAGTGGGGTCCTCACGAGGTACTGTGCTATCAACACAATGGCTTTGAGGCTAGGGTTTCTTCACCCAGACCACTGCAGAAGTTGTGGAGATGTCGAGGAAGTAGAAACCATCAAAAATCAAACTCCAACAACGTCGATTTTGCCATGCGGGAAGCAGGCTTTACGGAGAACTGAAGTAGCTTGTAAATGTCCCATTGATGAACGTTGTAAACTTCATACAGAACGCCAACTGGTGTAACCAACCTTTCTCCACCTGATCTAGGTACATGGTTATTGTTTTTTGTTTCCGATAGGCCCACAAACGCCCCGGTGCTTGCAACTTAAAGTTTCACATCCCTCTCCCCTAACCTAACCTGCACCGAGAAAAAAAACCAATAGTTAAATTACCTTAGTCGGCTTGGGTAAAGAGAATTGTATGGGAATTATAAACTTATGCTTATTCACCTAAGCAATTTATTGTTTAATAGATTGCTTTGAAAGCACATACTTCTTTGAAAGCACATACTTCATACCTAAGCCTAAAATCCAAAAATACAAATTAAAGAAAAAATAGCATGGATGGCTTAAGCATAGTTTTGAGCTATTTTCTGCAAAAAAAAAAAACAGGTGCGTCGTTAGACACACGCGAGAAGGATAGGATTGATAATTTAATGGTTTCTTTTGTAATAAAATAACTTTTAAATTCAAAGATAACATAGAGTTAATTAAAAAACACACGTTAATATTCACACCAGTAAATTTTATTACATTATATCATTTATTAAAAGATAAGAAAAAAGAAAAAAAAAAATTCTGTTCCGGCCGTGCGGAATTGAACTTGGAATTTTTGGTGCCAGTCCATCGCTTTACCCACTGATCCAAAAAGTTGCTGACATAACTGCAGTTATGTTAACAGATGCTGTATTAACAGATGCAGTATGTCACAGTATTCTGTTGATAGCCATATAACAAAAATCTATTAATAGATGTATAGATTATAGCTATGCTGCAGCAATAGCTTCTGTTGTAATTCATATTGAATTAATTATTCTGCGTAACAAAGAAGTTTGGCTCGATGCGTAGTGCAGTGACTTTTTAATCGGTGGTATCGGTGGGTGTGGGTTCAAATCTCCACGGCAGGCGAAGGTAAAATTTTAATATATGATATTTAATTTAATTTAATAGTATTGTTATAATAAACGTAAGCAGCGAAAAAAGCTGAGAAGCCATGAATTTCTAAGACAAACGGTGTTGATAAAAGAAAAATTTGTGTAGCTGCGTTTCAGTCAAACAAAGCACAGAGCGAGTGGCAAGGAAAAGAAAAATAAACCAAAACCCGGAAAAAGTTAGTTATATTTTTGATGTATAAATTACCAAATACTTGATTAATTTATCACCCAAATAAAAATTGCCAAGTTAACATGTGAAACTTAGGCGTGTTGATGAAGTACTTGGGAGGCTGAAATCTGCTAAAGCCATCTTATAAATTATACTAGGTTTTTTTTCAATTTAACATAAGCTTTTTTCTCGGTGTAGGGTGGTTAAATTCAATTTTAGGCGGTATGACCGCAGGCAGCTTTATGTCCGGCACCTTGGGAGGTCTGCCAAAAATTTGATATTTATCCTTTCATTCTTTATCACGAAAATGTACACTAAAGATAAGCATGAAACAAACAGTTATATATTTTTATATGAATTAAAATATAGCTGACCGTTTCTTCATTGTCGTTCATGTCTTATATACCGTAGGAGGCGGGAAAAGGAAATAATACCGAAGGATTGAATTATTTATGAGATCACACGTTGGAACATTGCTTAATTGCATTCAAGAATACTTTAAAATAAACTGTTTTGTGGCTTTGAATTTTTGTGTAAAAAAAGTATTGAATCAGATTATAAATCTTTAAAAATAATATTAAATTTAACTTTTATTCCCTTCTTTATAAATTTTCCAACTGAATATAAAGGAAAAAGTCCATGAAAAAATTCAAAACATATAATTAAATTTGATTCGTTTGCTGCTATATCTTATTTTTCCGGGGAAAATTATTCATTCTTTCGAAATAGTGAGTTTTTGTTCTCCGCTCCGTGAAATTTGATCCGACCTAAAAAAAGCATGCAGATATCATTTTTAGGAGTTTCTCTAACTTTTGAGTACCAGAACGGCAGAATCGAAATTTCGAGCCTGTCTCTTATACATACAACATTATAGAAATTTTTCTTCTTAACTAAAAATGCACAGTCCAATGCTCTTTAGAACAAAAGCCACCAAGAATATAACAAACGTATGTGTTAAAGGACCCATTTTTGCTTGAAACACACCTTCACTCGTGGAGTAAATATAACTTTGTCACCATTTATTTTGGTATCAAAGAACTGATGTAGTCATTGTTAACTAGAACAAATCGTGCTTGCTCATAAAAGTAGAAAAAAAATGTTATGGCTGAATGCCAAAAAAAAATATAAAAAAAAAATTTTTTTCAACCACAATTTTTCACGTGCATAGCCCACAACTAACAGGTAAATATTTAAAAATAGAAAAAGTTTATAGTTTTTTGTAGTAATTTTCAAATACATGAATTAGAGGTGAACGTACTTTAAACACGCGACAAAATTATACAAATAAAATAGGTATTTAATGTGCATTTAAAAGTATTTTTTTAAAGGATTATTAACTGATTTAAAGTGTTATACTTAACCTAAACTAGTACTTATTTAGTTCTTGCTTATTTAATATAAGGCTTCTATTGCATATCGTATTACACTGTTTTTCCCTAGTATGCTGCACGTGTGCTTTCAATACTCAGTTCCTTGAAAAGGGGTTAAACTAGAGTCAATATTAGAGCTAACACGATGCGGTGAATTGTTTGTTTAGCTTAGCATTTAAAATCTAAACGCAATGGAAAGTGGAAATATTCAGTCAGGGTGCTGATTTGTAGAAGCAACAAAAACTTAATAAGAATAAAGTTCTCGTATTCAAAAAAGAAAGGACAAGAAAAAAAAAATGAAAAATAAGGCAACGAAATGTTTTAAGTAAGTAAAGTAAGTAAGAGATAAGTGGCAATAACTGCCCATAACAATGCTACCGGTTGTGGGTGGAAAACTACTCCCTTTCATTGCATACAAACTAATTACTTTCCCCGTTTTTTACTCTTATTTTCCCTGTTTTGCTCCCCATTTTCGAATTTATTAATAATCGTTGCAAAGAAATATAATACTAAATTAACCTTTGTTCGTTACAGTGGGATTATATGCACTCCATGTCCATTAGGGTGATCCTTATTTTAAAAGTTGTTGAGCACCTTTTTTTTTGTTCCTTTGCGTTAAAAAACAATTTGTTAATTTGTTTTTTTTTTTTTACAACAACAATAACACATTTCGCTCAGAGCTAGAAGTTTACACAGAAACAAAGCAACTGCAAGAGCATAAAACAATCATTTTCTCACGAGCGGCGTGGAGTGTCAAAAACAGGAACAAAATGAAAAAAGAAAACAATGTAAGAACTCTGCCAGGGCAGGTATGTTCGGATGCAAATCTGCCTGTCCAAAGCCAGAAGTAAAGGAGGATGGTTGCCAGAAGTAAAGGAT
The DNA here is from genome assembly GCA_914767935.1 of Coremacera marginata. NCBI lineage: Eukaryota > Metazoa > Arthropoda > Insecta > Diptera > Sciomyzidae > Coremacera > Coremacera marginata. The sequence continues at coordinate 146,713,936 of OU612045.1, forward strand.
GAAAACTGATAGGGCCCACCAAGAGCTCAGTGTGGCGTCCATCCTGTTAGCAGGTCATATTTGGTACATCGGTATGAAAAAAGGCTGCGAGGGAATAGCAATTGTCATAAAAGAACTTGTTAGCACGGGGATAGTCATACCCTTCAAATCAAGACGACCTTATCTATCCATAGCAAGGAGACGTATGAAGGCTGCATATTCAACGTATGAGGTTGAATAAGGTGTCATTGACACGGATTATTTTAGGGGTTGTTACTTGGTGTCACTTTTTCTAATGGTAGGTGGATTTAAGATTCATACCTTGGATTGAAGTTGTCGGTCAAGCACGATTTAGTGCTGAAACTAGGCACGGCCTGTATGAATTTTTTGTCTCGTTGCTAGGATGTTGTTGCTAGGCTTCATTTGGCGGAACCGAGTTGCCCAAGAGACTATCATGGGTTGACCCTTCGGGGAGGCTCGTGCTGGCTGTGGTTGTGCGAATGCTGTATAGGTCTATATTTACTGGCGGGAGCCGCACAGTACTACGGCCGGGCTGGTTTATCTGCTGACTGTGCTAGACATTAGATGAGTCTTTTCTGCACCAGTAGATGACAATGAACACACAAAAAAAAATCTCATCAGTAAATTCAAACGATATTTGTGGTCACTTTACCGTCAGTACAATTGTTGGTGCACACTTACTATTTTTTCGTTAGAAATTGCTGATCAAATATTGTAACTTAACAATTTTCGCGGTCACTTTACCGTCTACCGTTACTATTTTTTCGTTTGAAATTACTGATCAAAAATCGTAACTTAACAATTGTAACAATAAATTTAAACGCTTCGAACAGTTAAAGTCAGCCGGTAGTATAACTACACGAAAATTAGCCGACTAAAAATACAATTGACGATGGTGCAACAGGTTAAGCAGAGCGCTCAGTAAACCAGAAAAAATAACAAAATATAGTTCCAGCTGTAGGGTTCGAAGCCGTCATCTCACGGTTAGGAGGTCCGTGCTCTATCATCGCGCCAAAGTCTCCAATGCGTTTGATAAAGTCTCTCATAGCATCCTGATAAATAAACTTTTTAATATGGGGTTCCATTCTAGTCTCTTAAAATGGATACAATCATATCTAATGTTATGTTTGTATTAATAACATAAGCTCATACTCTTTTTTTGCGACCTTGGGAGTTCCTCAAGGAAGCATACTAGGTCCCTTGCTATTCATTCTATTTATAAACGACATTTCACACTGTTTTAATAAATCTAGTTTTTTGCTTTATGCTGACGACCTTAAAATATTCTCTAGAATTGATAATATCTCTGATATCTATTACCTATAAACTGAGTTAAATAATTTGTTAACTTGGAGTAAAACGAATAAACTGCCCTTAAATATTTTAAAATGTTATCATGCCACCTTTGCTAAATCAAGAAACCTTTTTGTTTCCTCTTATTGTCTGAACAATAATACACTAAAAACAGTTGAAGAAATTTTGGACTTGGGAGTAGTTTTTGATTCCAAATTCACATTTGTTCCACATATAAACTACATTATTCCGAAAGCATACTCCTTGCTTTCCTTTTTTCGTCGTAATACCTCTGAATTCTCTGATCCATATACGCATAAATTGCTTTACACAACATTTATACGGTCAAAACTCGAATATGCATCGTTAATATGGAACCCATTTTACTCCACAAACTCTGCGTGACTTGAACGATTACAAAAAAAATTCCTAAGGTTCTCACTTAGATCATTAAATTTTATTGAGCCACTTCCCTCATATAATTCGCAATGCCTGCTTATACACCTTCAATCTCTAGAGAGTAGGAGAAGAATTCGTTCGTTGATGATTCTGTTCGATATAATTTCAGGTCAAATCGATTGCTCAGAATTATTCAACCTTATTAATTTCTCTTTTCCTTCGCGTCAATTACGTCAGCATAATATTTTTGCTATTCCATTCCATAGTAGCAATTATGCAATCAATGAACCATTATCTAGAACTATAAATGACTTTAATTTACTCTCTAGAAGAATCTCCATTGACTTTTCTATTTCTAGAGATCGCTTTAAAACCTTACTGAATGAAACATTTATAGTCTAGCACATCTTGTCTTAATTTCTTCTATATTGAATATTTCGTAATATTATACTTCCTTAGTATTCAATTTAGTTTTTAAGGAAATTATGTATTCACTTGTCTGTAAGGTTGTGACCATAGACAATAAATAATAATAATAAATAATAAAAGTCTCAAAATTTTAGCACACTGTTCAAATTCAGTATAAGTAGCGCAAATTCAGAATAAGAAAAACCACAAAAAAAAAAATAGAAAAAAAAACTAAAAAAAAACTTTATATAATAATAAAAATATATAGTATACTAGCAGAACCCAGTTGTCCGCGGCTTCGCCACGGACGTTCCAGCAACCATACTTTTTTATTTGTGAGCAGTGAATGAAGGTGTGGCAATAACTTTTTCCCGTAAACCATCTCGAGCTCGAAAACAATCTACTGCCAAAATTTCATACAAACGCAATTACCATATTTCAGCATTATACGACCAAAACCGCCTGAAATATATCATTTTTATTGATTTGTGGGCGGTAAAAATGGGCGTGAAAACCCAGTTTTGGTACAATTGTCGAAAGTAACCATACAAACTAAATTACAAAATTTTAATCTCAAACAATAGAAACAGTCTGAAATATTGCATTGTTATTGATTTGTGGGCGGTTAAATGGGGTGTGGATAAAACTCAGTATGCAAAAACCTAATCGAAGACGCAAGTAATACACGTTTTAATTTGAGCGAAATCCCTTAATCCGTTTAGATTTCTATTAAAGTCAAACAAACAAACAAACAGAAAATGATTTTTATTAATATAGATATATATATATATATATATATATATATAGTCTATATATAGTTTTCTAAAAATTTGAGCAATTTGTTGATTTTGATAAATTTATTTTTATTTGTAATATTGTTGACAAATATTGAAATTCTGAGGTGAGGAGATTTCAGCTTTAATTTGGGAGTCTGTAGGCCCTGTAAAAGTGATTCTATGAATAGCTATCAAATATACAAAAACAATTTCATCAAAATCGGTCGAGCCATTTAAGAGGAGTGCGACCACAAACGACGTGACACGAGATTTTTATATATTATCCGTGACTACGTAAACTGTAATCACAATAATACGAGTATCTATAGTTTATAATTCTTCTTCAGACACGATGGCGTCAGAAGAGAATCTTCGATAAAAAGTTCAGTATCACAAGAAATGTCTTTTGATTATTTAAAACTTTTTGTTACATTTGAAGCGTCGACCCGAATAACGTCGTAAGTGAAAAATTAATCAAAAATAGTTTTTTTGCATACTACCGTTAAAAATGCTCTGACGTATATATCGGTGATTCCTTATCAAAACGGCCATGTTTCTGAGATAACTATTTTTGAAAATTTTTAAACTCTCTGGGTTGATAGTTCTCCTAAAACGTATTATATCTGCATATTTCTTTTTTTTATTTTTATTTCTTTTTAAAATATATACACTGTAAAAAATTGGAAAATATCTACAAAAATACAATTAGTGCATGTATTCAAACAGCTATAACTTTGAAACCATGACAGAAAAAAAATTGGATATACTTTAGAGACCTCGAATGGGTCTTTCTTGTGGTGTCCTTTTTTTTGGACAGTTTTTATGAAATTTTTTTAAATTTTTTTAGACTGAAGTTATTTGTCACGTTTTTTGTAATGTTCGCAGTAAATTTGTTCACCTTTTGAACATAGTATCGTTATAATACATTAATTCTTAAGGCTCACACAAAATTTTAGCTTGGGATACTAACGATTGCTATTTTTAACGAATTTTTTAAAAAATGACTACAAAAGATTTCTTACTTTTATACCGAAAATTCCATATCTTTTTATATGAAATTCTTCAGTACATTGTTTTGTCACTGAACTCCTTCTGAATGGCTGGAACGATTTTGATCAAATTTGGTGTGTGTGTGCGGCTGGGTCTGTAGATGTTTTAGGTCTAAAGTTTGTGACCTACCCGGTAAGTGGGTTTTTCACCAAAAAATAAAATTATTATTCAAAAGTTCTTGTGTGTTTCAGGTACGAAAGTTTTTGGCTTTGGCGCTGAAAGACCTTGGTTTAAACAATACCACTAATTTTATTTTTTGGTGAAATAGAAAAAAAATCAATCAAAAATTAAGGTGCTGTTACAAAAAAAAAACTTTAACGAATTTCTTTATTTCGCAAAAAAGTTTGGTAAAAATATTTGTTGTTGGAAATATATTTAAAACCAAATGGCTTTTTTACTATTCTTTTGTATGGTATGCTTAAATTTAGGGTTTGCTTAAAGTTTCTATCGTAAAAATTTAAAAACGTTTTATAAATCGAAAAATCAAACCTAACTATCATAACAGTTTAAGTTTTTTTTTGCTTATTTTTATTCATTTTGTATTTTTCTAATTTTGTTTACATAAATAGTAATAGTGTAGGGAGCGCATTATGACAATTTTTCAATTCGTTTGTGAGTTATACTTTCAAATACCCCTTTACACACTGCCACAGCAACAACAGCGCCACCTACCAGGTCAAACTTTAGACCTAAAACATCTACAGACTCAGCCGCACACACACACACACACACACCGAGTTTGATCATTACCGGTCCAGCCATTCAGGAGGAATTTAATGACAAAGCTACGTACAAAAGAATTTTCTATATAAAGATATGGCATTTTCGGTATAAAAGTAAGAAATCTTTTGTAGTCATTTTTTAAAAAATTCGTTAAAAATAGCAATCGTTAATATCCCAAGCTAAAATTTTGTGTGAGCCTTAAGAATTAATGCATTATTATATAATGAAAAATTTACTGCGAACATTACAAAAAACGTGACAAATAACTTCAGTCTAAAAATATTTAAAAAATTTCATAAAAACAGTCTAAGAAACGACAGCACAAGAAATACCCATTCAAGGTCTCTAAAAGATTTTCAAGTTTTTTTTCTGTACGACTTACGGTTTGGAAGTTACAGCTATTTGAATACATGCATTAATTGTATTTTTGGTGATATTTTCCAATTTTTTACAGTGTATAACTTAACAAAGAAACTGTTTTCGCAAAAACTAAAAACACAGTTTAAGTTATTTTCATGAGCACTACTAACCTACAAAGTTTAAAAAAAATCGGAATCACAAAGGTCAGATTTTGCTCAAAAATAGTCAAATTGATATGGAATCATCGATATGGGCAAATTTATTTTAAACTCTTACCCGAAAAAATTGGGAATCGAAATCAAATGACTCTAAGTGCGCCATTAAAAACGCTTTTTTTAATTCCTGGAAATTTATACATAGTTTGTCGCTTACAACGTTATACGCGTCAACGCTTCATTTGTAATTTATATTGAAGTTAAAATAGATTTTCTTACAGACTTGTTTTCCACTTCAGAAACTTGTCATTCATAAATGAAAATTTACGTTTAATCACTTAAGTATAAAACCAAACCCTTGCTTATTTCAAAAGTTAAACAATTGAATTCGACTTTGATTGATCAGAGAATTTGATTAATTGTTTATCGCATAGCTTTAATTATGTTAAACACTTTAAGTGTTGATACAAATAATGGTATTTTTCAAATTTCAACACCACAACCACGAATAGTTGACACAACTTGTCATTTCCGAAGCATTTAACTCTGGGCGTATCGTTAACCCATCATATCGGTCTGTTAATATTCGCTTAAGTGATCGCTTTACCCCCGCACATAAACAATAAATGTCTCACACAAATTTTCATAGCCACGATAATGGAGCATTAAAATTTTGTTAGAAGTACCTACGTGTCAGTGACTCGATACCAGTACTGCCAGATGTTGGTGAAAAATTTCCTTTTTTTGGAAACAAAAAAATTTTTTTTACCGTTTTAAAATCTTAATTTCCGATAACATGTAAGAGAAGTTTTTGCTGAGCCGAAATCGCAACGAGTGATGGTGCGTAAATACAACAAAAAAGCAATAAGAACCAAGTTGTAGTTGCAACTGAATTCAGCGAATTACAACAAACATGTAAATATTAACGTTGTTGTAAAGTTATGGATCAAGATTATTTTATTTAGATTGAAAAAGAACGTGTAAAAAAAAATGTGTCCAATGGTACCAATGAAGGTTGTTTTTTTTCAAACAGATTGATTCTATTAAAGTAAAAATTTTAAAGTCTTTCCTTGCATCTATGAAATAAATTCTATTTAAATGGATTTTCCATAAGTCGTGTTATATTTGGGCTTAGTAAAGGTGTTGCCAAAAATTTTAAAAATAGCTTATTACTAGCTCTCCATTTTTTCTGTTTTGAACAATGTTCTGCCTTCGTTCCTGTTGTAGTTAAAAAATTTAAAAAAATTGGAAAAAATCCCACCACCTGGCCACTTCGCTTGCTACCCGTAACATATTCTATATGCTCGAATATTAATATCTGTTTATTAATGTATACATGTTTATCATTGTCATTGGCATGAGAGAATGGTACACAAATTGTTTTTTCTGTATCTATTTTTGGGTTCACTCACTTTTACTTTCGATACCCCTTGGACCACTTAAATTTTCCGTTGTTTGTTTTAGATACCTTTTTCGTTTTTATTTTTTGTTTTGTTGTGCTTTTCACTTTCATTTGCTTAATTCAAACAAATATAAGAAAGACAATCAACTTATTGCTGTTGTTGGACTTTTTTTATTTTAATGCTCTACCGGTGTTATATATATCATTAACTTGGATAATCTTCTAGTTCCAAGATTAATTGAGTTAATTTATGCCACAGACAGTAAACCGTAGCTTATATTAAAGCGTACTTAAAAACATTTGTCAATTTTTTTGTTGGCTTAGAAGAGTCGGAATATCCGGCTACAAGTATTGATTACCTCATGTTTGCCAAATAAATTGTTGAGGTTCTTTTAGTGTCTAATTATTCGTGCTTTGTTTGATGATGATGATATGACACTTCAGAATAGAAACTTCATCAATATAGTATATAAATAATGAATGTCATCATATCTTTATTTTTGTATGTTCCCAATTTTAACCAAAGAAGGATGGTCAATAAGGCAAATTTCGAGCTGCTCAGAATATGATTTGAAATACGTGGAATTAAACCAAACAATATTCAGGTCATGTTTAGGATAAATGGATACACTTCGCCAACTTTTCGCTCTATCTTGTAACTTGAAATATAAATAAAATATACAAAAAAAAAAAGAGAAGTATGAGCTATAGCAAGGAACGTGGCCATATTTTGATAAAAGGACTAAAATATTTGTAATCTACGCACCAAAAAACATCATCAAAGTGAATCTTAAAGTTAATTTTAACAATAAAATCTGGTTAAGACTCATATGTATGCACGGACTTTATGTTCAGCCTATTGTCTATTTTGTGACAAACTTCTAGAAAGGGGCTTTGATGAAGGCTTAAGTTGGGTGGAATAAACAAAAAGCTCTGCTGTGATACACCAACTCAAGTGCAGTTCACTGTATCAGCGAAATGCGTTAACGCAGTTGCGCCTTTCTGTCTGCAAAACAAGTTGTTGTATTCAAGTTTGTTTGCACTTTCAAGTTTTGCTTGAATAAGAAGCTTTTTGCATTACTGCGCTTTTGCGTTTCTTTTAATAAAGAAGTGTATCAACGCACCAACGCAGTTAAGTGCTTTGACTCAATAACGCAACGCAGCGCTGCGTTAACATGTCTATGGTGGAGTATCTTATTGGTGATTTATAGTAGACACCTGTCGTTTGGGCTTAACTCTACTTGCCTCATGCCGATGAGTTGAATGTTAAAGCAACTAACACCCAACCAGAAAATTCAACAAGGTGTACTCTATAGGTATAGGGTGTACCTACTTTTGTGTGGATTCGAAAAAATTACGAACCCGTAAAGGGATTTTTTTAGCGTTTTCACTATAGCGTTAAATTTTTTTTCAGTTGTGCTGAAGACTAATTTAATGATATATAAATTACAATATCAGAAAAAAATTTTGTTCGGCTTGACCGCAGTTAAAATTTCCCTACAGATCTGTTTAGGTATTCTCAAAGTTATAATCATTTTATGGTTCTTATGTCTTCACTTTCTATGGGGGATAGCCGTACAAATAATTTTTGCAAATTTCAAACTTAGAGCATGTTTTAATTATCAACGCTTATGTGTAAAATGACATGACGGCTGTAATCAAAATCACACCCAAACAGGGGCGTATGTCTAAATTGACTCAGGTCGTGATGCTAATAAAGAGTATATAAAAGGGAGACTTGTAGAAACGAATTTCGTAATGAATGGGACATTTGGACCTTTTGTCTTATTATTCACTTTAGGTTTTTCAAATCGAACTATATATCGTAAGAAAGCTACAGGCTTAAGAAATATATTTGCAGAACCTAGTACAGTACGGTCTCGAAGCTCGAAGCAACCCTCGATGTACGCAATTCCTCGATTAGTGCAACACGCAAAATATTTGCATTGCTGACTTAGTTAACGCAATTTTAAAAATAAAATACTCGGTTTTCATAACTTGCTCTCATCACATCACAAGCGCAGCACACAATGGAAAGTAACAAAAGGCAGTCAAAAATTTCATATTTCTTTAAAAATATCAAAAATCGAAATCAAATTTTAATATCATAATTATTTGCAAAAATTAATTAATTAATTAACATTAAAATTAATGTGACTTGAAAAGTTTTAGTTTTACGACTAAAATTTTTTTTTATTTAAATAAAATAAATGAATTCTTTCAAATAAAATATATTTACTTTTATTTAAAACACTTGTATATTATTATTCAATCATATAATTGTCAGTAAAAAACCGTTTATAAAACAATGTAAAGAACATTATTTGCGTCTGTTTAGCGTATACTATTCTACTAATAGTTAGGAAAGTTGATATTCCTATTCTAATGCAATTGAAATATCACATAAACTGAGTCTCCATTGCAAATGGAAAAAAAAGATGATCCGTGTACGAAAAAAAAAATTCATCGATTATAAGAACAAATATCGATTAAAATGCCATTTGTTAAAATGCAACCACAAAAAATATGCACAAACGATTATTATACTATATAAATAACGTTCATTCATGACGAAAAAATTGTCCCATTCATGACAAAAAGTCGCCATTAATTTGGCTTACATTTTTTTTTCACTCGAGTGTATCTTGCAAATCATCTGTCATGCTTAAAATACAATATATTCTGGACATTATCCTTCTATTTTCGATGAAAAAAAAATTTGAATTTGCTTAGCCTCAAAAATACCCACTTTAATTAGACACAAAAAATCGCTATTATTTTTAGCATGCTTGGCACTGTACTCGTAACAGTAAACAGGTTTTATCTTTTCCAACTCAAAAGTGAGCTGGCAACAATTGGATTCTACTCAATTACAGTTGAATTTTCAGTGTTTTCAGTACGAGCAATATTGGAATGTTCAAAAAGAAAGTAACTTTTTTCTGGTAAGCACTACTTTTATCTTGTATCTGGTATTACTGCTAGTGGTGGCCGTGGCATTCTGGTTAAGGTGCATGGCCCGTATCTCAAATAACTGCGATTCAAATCCCATCTGACACAGAATGTTTTATCAATTGAATTAATATTTCTGTTCGGCTGCAGACAATCGTAAGTAAATCTGCCATATAAAGCTTCTTAAGAACATTAGCAGCTTCTTGAAAAATTTGTAGATCCAGTTCCCGATCATTTGCTTGCAAACATTTAATAACACGCACAACACAATTAATCATAAAAAGCTCGGTCAAAGTCCTTCAAGGGCTGAAATGGCCAATTTTTTTTGTGTTTTGTTTTGTTAGCACTGTTATTGTAAGGTTTTCATATGTTAACGTATTTACATTGTTTTTCACTGTCCCATTCATGGCAATGTCCCACTCATAACTGCACTAACCTACTTTTCTATAACTGCCCCTTTGTGTTACAAACATTGCCACAAAGTTAATATACCGCTTAAGCAGTAATCGTAGGTATGTCTTTTAAATGCGAAGAGAACCCATTCTATAAATAGTTATGAACTTACCTCCATTTTTGTTTAAGATACCATTACCGTCTAGAATTTTCAAAAATAATTTTTTTTTTTACATTTTTAGATTCTCTGTACCTTCAATAATAACTGTCTAAAATATTAAATTGAAATTCGGAGCCAGTGCCGAGATATAACGACTCAATTGAAGCGCTCTCTCGGCTCGCCGCAGGTGTTCACGCAGCTGTCGCTCGCGCGGCTTATGATAATTTCCCTTTCTACAAAATACTGACTATACTTTCACTTCTAGTATTGTTTGATTTCTCACAGATTCTCAGTTCTATTTCCGTCATCATAGAAGCATTTTCGTACACAAAAATGCCTCCTAAAGCAGTGTATAAGAGAAAAGATGGAAAGCATGAAAAACCGAGAAAAAAAGGTGTACGAGACAATATATGCAATTTTTAGCATTCTAGACGGTAATAGTACCTTAACTGAGTTAATAATACATTTCTAGGAAAAAAAATCAGAATTTTAAACAGTTTCAGAACTTAAGAATGTTTTCCGTAGAGATTGCACACAATTTTATATGTATAAAATATGCTTATAAGTAAAGAGAACTTAAAATTTTTAACTACATAAGTCTAACATACAAATGTTCTTTTAAATATTTTGTCTGATTATGTGTGATTAACCCATATAATCAATTCTTGAAAACTTCAAGACAATTTTTCTAAATTAGAAAAGATGTGAAAGGGTTAAAATTCAAAATTAATCTGAATATTATGAAACAAATACAACACCTATACTAATACTTATAATTTTTTTTTTTAATTTTTTGTGAAATTTGGAATATTGTACCCTGTTTCGTTGATAATCTTCTAGTACACTCAAATGAACCGAAATTCTGGAAAATAAATATTCAAAAACTAACCTCAGATAACACCTGATAACTGAAATATTCAAAAACTGATAAAAAACGAAGAAAGTTAAAACACACGTACACACGACCTCCATACTATTTTTTTTTATTGCACCGCTTGACACATGGCGCACATGAGGGAATGCATTACATTTTCAAAGAGGAGCTGAACTGGACTGTTTGGGTCTTTGCCAATAAAGGCTACCATTCGAAAGCCTGTTCCTTCAGCTACAAATGAAATTTTTTCAATTTTTGAAATATGCACTAGTTTTGGCGCCAGAAAATTATCACCTCGAAAATGAAAATCACAAGAATGGTGAAGCTAAACCGAACACCTCAAGTGGTTAAACCGGACAACGCAAATTATGTAAAGAATAAGCCACTAACATTAATTTTTTTAAATGAAAACTTAAAATACACTTTTTACATGGATTCGGAGATATTTGACTTATTCGGCTAAGCTTCGTGACTGTATTAGTCCCGAGTACGGCTAAGCCCTGTGTCCGGTTTATCCCAGTGTCTGGTTTAGCACCGTGTCCGGCTTAGCTCCGTGTCCGGTTTAGCCCCAATATTCCCTATTAAAATAAAATGTCGCCCGTTATTCCATTCGGCTTGATCTGAAATCATAAATTGACGCCATTAATAAAAAATACATTAACATTAAGCACAATGAAACACTTTAAATTTGACGACATGGAGCAAACTCATGGAGCAAACATGGAGTTTGTATTCGATTTTTTTTTTAATCTGATATTATTTGTTTCTTTGATGACGAACGGTTATCATTAAATATCCGTATATAGATATCGACCTCAGCGGCTAAGATATAATTTCAATAACTATGTCACTTCACCTGTTCTGTAACTCCTAGTCAAATTTATTCTGTAACTCCTACAAATAAAACTCTTTTATCATCCAATATAAAAAAAATGCAGAAAAACAAATAATTTGGAGAAAATTATATAAAACCTTCTTTTCCTGTCACTGCTCTCACATCTTTTATGTTATGCCGTCTTTGTTTTCACAACTTCTTCCTACGTTGCATTTGTGCCAAACAAATCGTCAACATTCACCAACGCATTGCGTGTTTGGCATGTTAAAAATAGTTGCTTGTTAGGGTTTTACTTCAAGTCGCACATCGCAAAAGAGGGATACTTTTTTGTTATTATAATCATGTAACTAGCATTGGTATAGCTCACGCCAATTCATAATTAAGTGAGTGAATGCGATGGTATAGTAAGGATTATACAACGATAACCATGTCGATGGTGCTTTATCAACAATCTGCTGTTATTTTCATGCTTAACTGCTCTCACAATCGCAGAAGTTTTTTCTCTTTATCTTTGATGTATAGTTCACTATAATTCATGTCGTTTGTTCAGTAAGTATTCTTGGCTATTTATCTTGTTTTTAAACATACTATCGTGACAACATTTCATGTCTAGATCCTTGTTCTAGAACTTGTTCTTGTTTCTTAACATGTATTTTCTTTTTGATTATTTTTCCGAAATTGGACCGTTTGTCAAAGAGTTGGGCCAAAAAATTTGATATAATTGATTTCTTCTGCCTTTAAAAATGAGCTTCACCGTACATGCTTCAAGCCATTCTTCCCCATTGCTAACAACAATGGCCTGATTGACTTGGGTGTTAAGTGCTTCGTGTCATTATTTTCTTTTGTTTGTTCGTCATGGCTATTGGAACAAACGGTAAACCACATAATGTGTCCTTCAAGATCTCCAAAAATTGCTTTTTCCTGTCAAGGTAAGTCAGATTAGATATAGTTAACGCAGCGCTGAGTTGCGTTATTGATTTGAAGCACTTAACTGCGTTATTGCGTTGATTTGCGTTTTATTTATTTAAAGAAACACATAAGCGCAGTAACACAAATAGTGTCTTGGTCGTTATTCTTTCTTTGGTTCTGTTGATTGGTCGGTATCTCTTTAGTTGGTGTATCAACCTTGAACGATTATCATCTTAATAAGGTTTGGCTTCATGCTTGAAATTAAGGTTTGTTTATTTTTGATTGATTTTAATAGCTGATTTTTGCGCTTCTTTCAAACTTTCTCCGTATAGATTTCATATAAGTTAAACCTTTTTAATGAATCTATAATCAATATTCCTTTATTATAATAAACCTATTTTGATGAAACATATTGCTAAAGGACTATAATTTGATATTTTCTGTTTTTTTCGAAATGAGGCTCAGCTGCGCTAACTTCAAATAATAATTTAATGTGCTATCCAACTTAACACACTCAAAAATTTTTTTTTATACCACAACGTGCTATCCAGTTCAAAATAAAACTTCTTTAGGTTCTGTTAATACAGCAATCATAGCATTTCATAGAAACTCATAGCGCAATTGCATTAAAGCGTTTAGCTAACACAGTAAATTGCGCTTAAGTTAGAGTATCAGCGCAGAACTTTTTGTTGCGTTATCCAGTTGACAATGTCTGGTATCTAAACTGTTATAAATCAGCCCGTGGCTCCACCATTACTGTGGAGGTAATCCTAAACAAAGCTAAGATCGATATAGTATAAGATATCTGTTTAATAAGATATTATTTTAAATAAGAACAAATAAACTTAAATTTTATATAAAACTAGCAATACCGGGTGTACGTTGATACAAACGGCAACTGTAATGGGAAGTAATAAATATAGTATATTCAAAATTTTATTAAACCCTTTGTTTGACATCACGCTCATTGCCCAATGCCCGTTCCAGCTTCTAAGTATCAGGACATCAATAAATAGTAACTCCATTCTCAGTTTCAATGTCCTGTGGCTTTTACATCCAAAGCTATACGATATTAAAAATTTGGCTTGTATGGATCCAATAACCGTCCCAGTTCTTCAGTATAAAAACATCACCAAGTGGTAGCTCCATTTTGAGTTCAAATATTCTGTGACTTTTACTTCCATTGCTATCTTAATCGAAAATTTGGCTTGTGGGGCTTGGGCTCCACCCATGCAGCCATTCCCCGTTTTCCAATGCCCAAGCCAGTTTACCAGTAGAAAAACCAGGAAAATTAGTTCCAATGCTCACGAAATTCTGCCAGTCGAAGTACACGATTAAATATTAAGTTTGTAAGTTTCATGGATTTGTGACTAATAGGTCGAAAGATATGCCGTGGCGCTGCCGTGGTAGGCTGCCGTAGTAGGTAGAGTGTGTCGCCTATACGCCAGAGAACCCTGGTTCAAATCCCACCTGACACAGAAAGTTTTTCAATTGAACTAATTTTTCTGTTCGGCCGTCACCTCTCTGCAGACAATGGCAAACCTCAGAGAGTAAAAACTGACATGAAAAACTTCTTGAGAACATGAGCCGTTCTGAGTCGGCATAAAATTTGTAGGTCCAGTTCTCGGTCATTTGTGTTCAAACATTTAACAACACGCACAACACAATTGATCATAAGAAGCTCGTTCAAAGTCCTTTCAAGGGCTGAATGGCCTTTTCGTTTTTTTTTTTTTGTTCGAAAGTTATACCTAAAATTTGGACTACACAAACCAGTTTTCTGTGAAGCGGCACTTGAAAATTAATTTCGAATACCGAAACCCGATACTGTGCGTCCTATAACTCCAAATCGCAAATTTCGTTTATATGGGAGGTGGAACGCCCCTTGTCCAATGCCCGCTCCATTGGTTTCATCGGCACCAAACTTCACAGGAACAAGTCTCAAGACATTGCTACAATTTCCTCGAAATTTCATAAAAATTGATTTAGCGGTTTTGGAGTCTATTTCGGACATACGTACCTATATTCATACATCCATTTTTATATATCTCGATAGATTATAACATACTCAACAAAAGTCACCCGTCACCTTTGCATTTTATTTCGTAAACCAGAAACAGTTGAACCGTTCAAACAGCTGTTCGACGATGCTCGACCACTTTTAAAATATAATTGTTTTTTAAACTTCAAGTATTTTAATTAGTTATTTAAACAAATATTTTTCAAAATGTTTTAAAATCAAATTTTCCGTCTTTTACGGTAACAAAATTGCTTGTGGTATATTCTATAACTTTGTGATTAATTGTGATGTGTTTTTTCTAGCCCTGATGAAGGCTCACAAAGTTTGCCGAAATATCGGAAAAATAATAAAAGCCAAAAACATTTAAAAAAGTTTTTGTTATTCTTTCTTATATAAACATTAAAAAATAGCAGTTTATGCATTCAATAACGCATAAATTGATGAAAGGATTTAAAAAAGTAGAACGCGCCTGATTTGCCGACTCTAGCTACTTCGGAAATTCATAACAGCTATGTTATTTCATAGCTTTAAGTTTTCACTTCGGTCGACAGTCCCACCACTAACAACTTTTTTTTAAATAAGATAAGCTGGGCAGGCAGACCTGACAAACTGCGTGTAGCTTTTATTAATTCAGATGAAATACAGAACTAGATGATAACTTTTTTCGTTAAAATCAATTCAGCCGTTCTCGTCTTGTTGTAGTTTTCAATATTGTTAGCATTGCAGGTAGGCGTGGAGGTTTGCTTAAATGGAAGTCATCCAAATGCAATAAGAATTATTTGATTTGCATTTTGTTCAAATCGATTCAGTCGTTCACTTCATATTTTGTTTTTTCAATATAGTAGGCGTGAACAATTTTGTTAAAACAGAACAATCTGACATTTTTTTCGTTCAAATTGGCTGAGCCGTTCTTGTATAATTATTTTTTCTCAATATAGGAGGCGTGGCAAGAATGTGTGCCCAATTTCGTGTAACTTATGTGTTTTTTTTAATAAAATAACATCGATTGGGGTTTTTTTCGTCCAAATCTCTGCAGTATGTTTTGCTTGTTTTATGTTATTCGAATTTATAGGGCGTCGAAAGTGGGCGTAGTAAATAAAATATAGCCTATGCCTCAACTGGGTATCATAGTTGTCCAATAAAAAAAGAGTTGTTGATAGAGCGCCTGCCGTTCTCAAGTTTTGTTCTACCGAACATACGTAAGTACCCTTTTATATAACAAAAATATTGATTAAAAAGTTTTTTGCTGCAATGAAAGTAAAAAATACCTTAAAAGGAAAAAAAAGAAAAAGATTTCAAAAGATTTAAAATTAACAAAAAAAAGGCTTAAAAATTACGCTTAAATAAAAAAAAAACTTAAACGTGACGTCAAAAAATTCTCGAAAATGATTAACAAAGTACAAAAAATATCTTAAAAGTGTCTAAAATATGTCTCGAAAAGTACTTAAAAGGATAATTATATCTGACAAAAAAAAAAGTTTCAAAAATTACTCGAAAATTGTTTCGAAAATGAGTCAAAACTGATAAATTGCGCTCGTTTTCCACGGTTTTAATAAAAATCTGGGTGGGCAGAAACTCAAGTTTTAAGGGCAGGTTCTCATCTACACCGAGAAAAAAGCTTATGTTAAATTGAAAAAAAACCTAGTATAATTTATAAGATGGCTTTGGCAGTTTTCAGCCACCCAAGTACTTTATCAAAACGCCTAAGTTTTACATGTTGACTTGCCAATTTTTATTTGGGTGATAAATTAACCAATTATTTGGTAATTTTTTATACACTACTTAAAAAAAAAAAATTGAATATCAAAAATATAACTTTTTTCGGGTTTTGGTTTTTTTATTTTCCTTTTTTTTAAGCTGCCGCCACTCGTTCTGTGATTTGCTTGACTGAAATCGGCAACAACACAAATGTTTCTTTTATCACACCGTTTTTTTTTTAGAAATTAATGACTTCCCGGCTTTTCTTGCTGCTTGACGTATATATTTGAAAATTACAAGAAAATTAAATTAAATTAAATACAAAAATTTTACCTTCACATGCCGTTGAGATTCGAACCCACATTAACCCGATACCACTGTGTATGAAGACACTACGCTTCACTACACTACGCATTGAGCCAAACTCCTTCGTTACGCTGAGTGATTTATTCAATATTAATTACACCTGAAGCTATGCTGCAGCTATCAACAGAATACTGCGACATACTGCATCTGTTAACATATGTGAATCAAATATTTTTGCAGGGTATCGAAGTATGTGCTTTCAAAGCAATGTATTAAACAATTAATTGCTTAGGTGAATTAACGTAGCTGCAGCTATGTCAGCAAATAGTAGCAAGGCTGCTTGGATCAGTGGGTAGAGCGATAGAGCGGCACCAAAAGTTCCCAGGCTCGATTCCGCGAGGCGGGCAAAGAATTTTTATTTTTCTTTTCTTTTTGTTGATGGTACGTAATAAAATTTTCTGGTGTGAATATTAACGTGTGTTTTTTATTAACTTTATGTTATTTTTTAATTTAAAAGTGTTTTTATTACAAAAAAAACCATTAAATTATGAAATCTATCCTTCTCTCGTGTGTCTAATGACGCAGCTGTGTTTTTTTTTTTTTTTTTTGCAGAAAATAGCTCAAAACTATGCTTAAGCCATCCATGCCAGTTGTTTTTTAATTTTATATTTGTGGATTTTGGGCTTAGGTAAATCAAATATTTTTTTTTGTAAGGTATCGAAGTATGTGCTTTCAAAGCAATGTATTACACAATAAATTGCTTAGGTGAATAAGCATAAGTTTATAATTCCCATACAATTCTCTTTACCCAAGCCGACTTAGGTGATTTACCTATTGCTTTTTTTCTTTGGCGTAGAGCTCGAAAATCACGGTGATGCTACTGATTTTTTTCTTTCGTAGAAGGAATTGAATGAACACCTTGAGTTTTTTGGCAGTTATTTAGTGATTATTAAACTGTAGCAAATATTTGTTTTGGTGAATAAAAGTGTTATGTAAAGTGTCATTACGCCGTCAAACATCACGTTGAAAAAAAGTTACCTTCATCGTACAGCACGATCATGTCATCAACAATAAAAAACCAAAAAATTTTATAAATTAAATTATATTTACTGGAGCTTATACAGATAATATCAACAAATAGCTACAAATTACAGAAATGGCGAACATCTGAATTTCAAGTACCGTTTATCTTACATTTTTTGCTTTTTAAAATACTAAATTTTTTCGAGTTATTAGCTTTCCGTTACTTCAACGCCACAGCGCATCTAGCTACATCTGGTGGTGCCTGAGGTAACTATTCTTACCATAGTATGGTAGAGAATACAGGCAATATCGACAAATAAAAAAAAACAGTTAAGTTTTTTGGTCGAGTTTTATGAGAACTTCCACTTAAGTACATTCATTTTTTTCAAACAAATGTTGATATGAAAACTTCACTATTGTACATTTAAATCTCTCTTTTAAATAACTTAATTTTATCATGTTTTAAAATCTCGCTAACTTCATATAAACATTATTCTAAAAATGTTCCTTCTATTTATTTCAGGTTATTCTGGAACCCATACGACGCTTAATAAAGGTGAAATCATTACTTTTTAAAAAATATTTCGTAAAATAAAACCACTGTCATAAGTATTCTTGATATTTCTCCACAAATTTTTTTTTTGTCAAAAATTTTTTGTTTATATTTTTGTCAATTTTCAACTTTTCAAAAATCTCCATTTTAATTTTATTTCACTCTAATTTCAAATTCTAAATTCTTCGTCTTTCTCACGTCCTTACCACAAAATCCCGTATTTAGTGCACTTTCAAAGAGCTCGCTGCTTTTGCAATATAATAGGCAATATAATCAATTTTCCATCACGGATCCGACGCGGCATCATAATAGAAATTACGAATATTACGATAATGACGCACGCAATAGAAACGTCAACTTTCCACGTAATGCATCCACTTCAACTAGTAAAACGAATTTCTATCAAAACGAATCGAGATTAGACGACAGCAAATATAATTGTGTGTATCGTACCAATGTTAAATCCAGTAACTCGAGAACCAATATCACACATCATAAATCAGACAAACTTCAACATGCTTTAACCGAAACAAGAGCAAGATCGCCAAGTAGACAACGGCCAGCACCACAAGAAATAAGACAGTGTTCAGCACCACGAGAAAGGGATTTATCTAAAACCAAAGTCATACTTCCGCAGAGAACAAAATCAAATCTTTCTGCTACTAGCTCTCATTTTTATGATCCACACTCGCCCATTCCATGTATAGCCGTGCTCAATACACTCTATCCCGAGCTACAGAAATATAAATACTCAGATCAAAATTGCACCAATCAAGCTTACAACCAACAAAGCTACAGCAAACAATCTTACAACAATTATGATATGCCGTCAAGGATTTCTTTAACATTACAATGTGATCCAAGCGATGAATGCTGTAATATAAAGCCAGTCAAAAAAGAACCAAAAGAGAGGAAATGTGAGCCACCACCGACTAGAAAAGTACGTTCTGCAAGTAGCTGCTGTAGCCTTAAGCCAGCACATTCGGAAGTCTCACCTGTTGTAGTACCCAATTCACTCTATTGTGAACTCAAAAAAGAAAAACCAGTACGGGTCATAAATGAGAAATGTCAATATTCAAATGTTCCTGTTCAAAGGCAGCAAGTTAGAAGACAACCGCCAGATCCGTGCGCTTATAATTATCGCTGTCCGTCTAAATTGCAATCTTCCCCGAAGGCCGAAGTCTGCCCGGTGATTGAGCGCAATCCACTCTTTGCGGAAAAACCATCGAAGTGTGAAAGACGAGACATTTGTCCGCAGGATTCATGTTTAAGAAGAAAGAAATGCGTGCCAGAGCAACGCCCAGCTCGAGTCAAAAGACAAACTCCGACATCATCATGTGAATCTAGAAACTATCAGCGCCCCTATCGCTATCCAACATGCCACAGTAGCACGGCAAGTACAATCAGCCAAGCAAAATCAAGATCAGCAGCAAGCCACATAGATTCTCAGCTCTTTCCAACTACAGTTGTTCCCAATTGTCTCTATGATGAATTGAAGAACTTCAAAGAAGAAAAAAGGCCAAAAAGATTAATTCCAGATAAAAAAGAAAATATATCTACATGTTCGTCATATCCTGTGGAAGATATACGCAACTGCACCTGCGAGTATACTCAAATCGAAACGACGACACAAAGTGCGCCACCAATAAGAAGAGACAGGTCTAAAGTCAGAAGACAAGTGTCAGAAAATGTGGCCGTCACTGAATGTGCACCGAGCGAAGTAACAATAACACCATGTGAAGAACCGGTAGAGCAGACTATACGGCCAAGACGAGAGAGAAGACGTCAGATCAGGCGAGTAGATGAGGTAAAACCAACTCTCAAGGAACTATGTTACGGTCCATCCCAGGATAATTTGCCCTGCTTAAAAGCAGTTAAAGGGCAACGTCAAATATGTGCTGATAAACAGCTGTCACCAGGTGCATCAATCCAAATCTTACAGCGCCCAATTCGCTATGAATCTCCGGTTAAAATAATGGCTAGAGAACAACGCGAAGAATCAACTTGTTGCGAGTCTTGTCAATGCGCTGATGGCATCATTTCATCCGATCCAGAAGATATACGCCCAATACCTAGCGGCTCAAGACATACCCAATTGTCACGTGCTGCATCAAGCCAACATCAAAGTGCACATATAGCAACATCATCTACAAGCCTTGATTCAAATTGCGCCGAAGTCATAGTAAGTAGTCCTCCTTGTTCGCCGAGTGAAGCGTCCAGTCCTCAGTCCTACGAAACAAATGAAGAGGTTTTCTGCAACTGTGAACAATTGGCAGCGATGCATAGTTCCAAAATATCAGCTCGGGTGCCAGCTGTACAGGAAGTATGTGAAGAAACATCTGATGACAGCTTGCCTTGTATTAAACCCCTAAAAAGATGTGAAAGATCAAGATCAGAAATTATGCCTACGCCTAGTAATTATCATTGCAATAAAACGGATGTTCCATCTATAGTGGTGCCCAATCAACTATATAACGAACTGAGGCAACATAAACGCGACAGGAAACCAGTAAGTTATGAAAACGTATCGGTCTGTTCTTCTACAACTAAGCGCTATAGAAACCGTGTATGTGAAGATATTGATAGACCTTATTCTGATCCTTGTTCATTAGATTCGTCTGCATCAAATATGCGAGGAGCAAGACTTCAGGCAGATAGTTTCCCTTCCCGCAGTAACTATGAATTGAAAAGGAGCAAACACCGCAGAGTACTAGCTACTGGACCAATTCCACAAGCTTCGTCAAGCTTTAAGAGTGGTGGAGTTCTGAGCGAAGAACTCTGTCCATTGACTTGTGATTCGGAGGAGGAAATGTGTTCGCCCAATCCAGCAGAAAATAGAAAACGATTAATAACACCACAAATGTCGGAGTATTCACGTCACAATGCATCTGAATCGCTGCCCACCATCAGTTGTGTGAAGATTGCAAAAAAGTCGAATATCTCATCGCATAAGAATGTTCAGTTACCAGAGGTGTCTAAAGATCGAAGCATCACAGAAAGCCCTAAATTCATAAAGTCTTCGTCGGCAAATCGAGTGCCAAATGCTATTTTTGACGAGCTAAATGAGCAGCGCACAGCGCGTATACAATATCGCCAAAAAAAGCAGTGTGAATTCTTAAAGAAGCAAGGAACTGGTTCCAACATCGCAGCTAGTAATTTACAACCGTCTGTATCATCTGAGCATAGTCATTTAATAAGAACAACTCAATACGAAGTACCAACCCAAAGATCCGACGTTGGGAGCCGAATTCAACCCTTTGATATTCCACCACTCACCCCTTTGGGACAACACAACATTATCGAGGAACTTAAGCGTGAACTCATTGCTGCATTTAATCAAGTAGCGCCCAACTGTAGAAGAGATTGTGATGAGAACTGTAGATGCAATCAAACAAAAATCATGGATACGGGCACTGATCCCTGTGGTAGCTCTATGCTGAGCTCTTTAAACAAGCATCACTCGAGGTCGCGAATAACAAAGAAATTAGGTCCACGTTCAGCTGAGGACATACAACGTACAGAATCCAGAAATGGTCTAGGTCCCTGTTGTGAAGAGATACCCTCTCATTGTTCTCCTTCATATTCGCCCGAGAGAACAGCTTCACCTACTAAATGCTGTTTAGATGCGTCTACATATTGTAGTGAATCAATGGTAAAAACCATAGCTCCAAAGAAAAACGGCTTGGGCGAATGTTCACTCACTCGAGTTCCATCTCCCATTAGAAATTGTGTGAGTTCACATTCACGTACACGTATTCTGCGAGCAGTAGCATCACCAACAAGAAGCTATGTCTCTGATATTGTTGTACCCACAAATATTTGTCCATGTACTGAATTCGAGTGCCTTACGGATTTTCAGGACAGCGACTTGTGTGAAAGTTCGTCACCCACTACAATGTGCACCAGTTCACATACACGTTCATATTCTCCAAGGAGAGTAGCATCACCAACAAGAAGCTGTATCTCTGACAATATAGCACCCAGAAATACCTGTCCATGTACTCAGTACGAGTGCCTAACGAACACCGGACCACAATCGCGGCGGACCAATAAGGATGGCGGTGCTTATAGTTCGCAGCATAGAGCTTATAGATCGGAAAATAGGTCACCCAAAATAATGCCATTACGCTGTGCGTCGCCAACTAATCGAAATGACTGTTTTATAAATTCAGATGATTTTTCAACGGAATCCGACCAATCATGTACGCAACAACAACAATCTCCACATCCTCAATGTTCAGAAGCTAAATCCGTACACGCTTGTCATAGAGTTTGTATCATTGATGAACTGTTGAATCCTGGACCCAATGATTGTTGCGAGGAAAAAGAAAATTGCCGTGATGCGATCGTACAATCTTCTTTTCTGTGCTGCTGTTGCGAATGTTGCTGCCGTCCAAAGCCTCTAAAACAACTCAACTGCAATATATCGAATCAACCGATTCGGGAAGACAGTTGTCAAACAGATTCATTGGTTTCAATGATATATCAAAGAACTCCCCACAAATATTCTTCGGAATCCCTTTTAACAACAACAACACATAGTTGTTCTGAAATACCCGAAGCAAGCAAACTATGTAGATATGCATCACCTACCCAAAGATCACAAGTTAGGCTCAACGTATCTTCCAGGATCTTGCGTCCTGGTGGAGACAGCGATTATTCCAATAATTCCTCCTTGCGCTCAGCAAAGGATAACGACAGTTGTAATTGTGATTGTGAGTTACGTCAGGCTTCGCATCAATGTTACGACGATGATTTAAACTATCCCGATTCATATTGCTTAGTTCAAGATTGTGCAGTTCAAACTTCCTTATCATATATATCTGCTTCTAATCAAGATTCTCTTTGTTTTGAAGATCAAAATAATTCACCCATTACTCAATGTTTAAAATCACCACCACCAAAATCTTCAATTTCCCTTCAGCAGCGAACATATCCTAATTGCACTTGTAATTGTACTTGCCCTTCCAGGTGCAGCTATCGCAGGGTACCAAGCGCCAAGCAGTTTCTAGGGCAAGTTGCTGCCAACGCTGCTGCAGCAACATCTTACAAATCCCTAACATATCCCAGCAATTGTAGCTGTACGTGTAAATTTCCAAAGGTAACAACATCAACATCATAGCAACTCTTAAAAACGAAATTGATAGTCATCATACTCTTTCTGTAAGTCTTCAGGTAGTTACCAGAACCCAAAATACATCTATTCGACATTAGTCGTTACCTGAAGTTATTTGAAGTGGAGAACAACGACAACTGCCAACAACATGTCCACGTGTAACGAGCCAGAGGAATCTTCAGTACGTGTGGCTGTAAGGTGAGTGTGAATATTTTTTGATAACAAGAATAACAAGTATTACAAGGTAGTTGGGAGAAAACTCTACCTCAAACGATTTAAAGAAAGATTTACCAGAAATACTGTTTGTAATTTTTATATGCTTAAGGAAATAACTGCAGAGTTGGGAGGGAAAGTTCAGAGGTTAACATAGTAAAACGCATTTTTTTGATAATATTCAATTTTATTATTCAACATAGTTGCCTTCGAGGGCGATGCAACGATTTTAGCGGTCAGGAAATTTTTGGATTTTCTTCATAAGTGAGAAGCTTGTGCTTCTAGCCTAGCTCTGCCTTTGCGCAACCTGTTCAACATCTCCTATAGGACAGAAGTTTTTCCATCTTTTTGGAAGGTTGGAAGGGTCCAGCCGGCACCAAAATGGGTGCTGCCACAAACCCTGCAATTTGATCTACGATCGCCAAAATTATGGAGAGCGTAATTAACTTCAACCTTATAAAGTACTTGGAGCACAATGAATTGCTTAGTGACCGTCAGTATGGTTCTCGTAGGGCCCGCTCTACTGGTGACCTTATGGCGTTACTTACCGAAAAATGGAATGGAATACGTTCACTTATTCGGTGAGAGCAAGGTTGTTGCTCTAGATATTTCAAAGGCGTTTGATCGAGTTCATAATCATAAAGCGCTCGCAACAAAACTAATTGCATATGGTGTCGGTGTTAACTTTGCTCGGTGGATCACGTGCTTCCTTAAGAACTGAACGATTTGTGTCGTAGTTGACGGCATATCGTCCAGATAGCACGCCATCAACGCAGGAGTACCGAACGGTTCAGTCTTATCGTCAACTTTGTTTCTGGTTCTTATCAACGACCTTCTGTCGTTGATTTAATTCATTCTGGTTCTGGTTTTTATCAACGACCTTCTGTCGTCTTGTTTTTTTAAAACGGTGTAAGAAATACTTCACTCCATCTGATCTACGTTTGATCTATGCCTCATATATTTGGTCGAAAATGGAGTACTATTCGCACATTTGGGCATTGGCTTCAAGATCATATTTGGAGCTTCTGGACCGGATCCGACGACGTGCGATATATTTGATAAGGGATGAAAATATTTCATCTTCATTCAATTCTCTTGGGCATCGGCGCAATGTTGGTTGCCTAAGCCTTCTGTACAGGTACTACCATGGAATGTGTTCCAGGGAGATACATGGCCTGCCACTTCCAGCTCGTGTGTTCCCCAGATCCACTCGGGCAGCTCTCCAAATCCTTTACCATTGCCTCTTTGCCCAATAGAACATTGCATTACCGAGATAGTTCGTTCTTCAGTTGCTCAATAAAATTGTGGAACAATCTCCCTGCGAGCGTGTTTCCCGGCAGTTTCAATCTGTGTGGATTTAAATCAAATCTTCACCGACACTACTCCATCTTTTCACCCTCCAACTTAATATCACCCGTCTTCGGAACCGACACAATGCTTTCGCATTTATAGGGGGCATCCCCTGAGTGCTGGTAAAGTATAAAAAAACGCTGAATTTCTTTTCAGCAAGCTTTCTTTTGAGATCTTCAAACAAGAAAAAGCCATTGGGGGCCATATCTGGAGAATAGGGTGGATGGAGAAGTAATTTGTAGCCTATTTAAGGCAGTTTTGCCATCGTTTTCGTGGACTTGTGACACGGTGCTTTGTCTTGATGAAACAGCAGTTTTTTCTTCTTCAAATGGAGTCAATTTTTTGCGATTTTATCCTTCAAACGCTCCAACAACAATATGCAATAATCACTGTTGTTGGTCTGGCCCTTTTTAAGGTAACCAATGTAACCAGAATACTGACGCCATTAACTTGCCAGCCAACTGTTGCGTTTTTCCACGCTTTGGATTTGGTTCACTCGGCTGATTGTGAATTGTACTCTGGAGTATAGCCATGGAGCCATTTTTCATACATTATTATATATTGACGGAAAAATTTGTTATTATTACGGTTGAAAATCGCAAAACTTGCTCCGAATCAACGACATGTTGATACTTTTGATCGATTGTAAGCTCACGCAGCACTCACTTTGCACATAGCTTTCCCATTTCCAAATGTTCATGCACGATATTTCCAACACGGACTTTTGATATCTTCAGAGTCTCAGCTATCTCGGTCAACTTCACTTTACGGGCATCTATAATTATTTTGTGAACTTTTTTATGTTTTCGTCCGTAACAGCCTCATTTGGGCGTCCACTGCGTAAATTG
Source organism: Coremacera marginata (assembly GCA_914767935.1). Taxonomy (NCBI): domain Eukaryota; kingdom Metazoa; phylum Arthropoda; class Insecta; order Diptera; family Sciomyzidae; genus Coremacera; species Coremacera marginata. Next base: position 146,739,746 of record OU612045.1, read on the forward strand.
TCTTCGATGCTCATTTTGCCTAGCTTTAATGAGATTAATGCTAAAGATAGCAATTTATTCATTTATTACGTAATAATTATAAAAACTTATATAAACTTAAATCAAAAAAGAACAACATTTTTTTTTCTATTACTGTATAAAAAGGAATTAAAAGACTGAAAGAAATTAATACAAACTACGCTTACGATATCTATCTTTTTTTGTCTGGTCTTTAAATTAAATGGACATATATTCTATAATACAGTTTTTTAAATATTTAATTTGACTTGGATTTGTTTTTTTAATTTTTTTGGATTGTTTTTTTTTTATGTGATCTATAAACTGTATCCAAAACCTCTCTTGAATCCCTTCTAATATTTGCGAATTCAACGCAAATCTTAAATAGCTTCTACTAATTTCTACAGGTTCCATGTTCCTGGTACCCTTGTACCCTTGCACAGCCCTCTTGTACCGTGTACACTAAGGACCAAAATTATCTATGTGAGCCAGGGAACAGCCGCGTCAACCTTATCTAGCCTTAAATTATCTAAGGCTAGACAACTACAACATCGGCTCTGGCTTAAAGTCCTGACTGGCTTAAGGTGGGGTTTAAAAAAAGAAAATACACCACAATTTATGAGTTCGGTATTGATGTTGATGAAAGTAGCTTAGTTTTTAAAAATAAATACTAGGGATCTTGTACTTTCAGAGGTAAAGCTTTAATGGTGTCCTTAATTAAAGCTTTTCCTTGATTGCTCAGGTTTTCCCTCAATATTAGCCTCGCGACCTCCATATTAACCTCTATATTAACTATTTCCTTTTCAATTAATATTGATCGAAAGAATGCACCCATTAAATCCTATAATAAGTTAAAAAATTCATTGAGGTATTATAAAAAAATCCAAAAATAATCTTATCTTTTATAAGATTCATTTAGATTTTAACTACTGATTTAATAATGATTCGCTTATTATGATCTCATGTCTGTTGACTGACTAGTTTATTGCCTGCTTCGTATTTGTCAAACAAACAATACACAATCAAAAAACTTTGTTTATACAAATCAATACTGAATTTGTAAAAAGTTCACCAAATAAATATTAGTTATTGATCAATAGTATGCTAAGATTGAGCTGTTTGATTGTTTATTAAAAGACTCTCTTTGTGGGCTTCCGACATGATGTCAACATCATGTCTTGCTTACAAAGCAAACTACTAAATGTTTTCATAAATTATGTGCTGCTTGAAGCTGTGTTGTCATGTTCAATACTTTTTTCTAAATATCAACATTTTTTTTTTAAATATCTGCCACCCTTTACAAATTGCCAAACAGAAAACTTTGTGTATCATTCCTAAGGCAAAACATTGGGCGAGAGGGAAAAAGATGGTGAAACTTCCAAAATTTGACATACAAGTATCCAAGTGAGACATGCGGCCTTGCTGAATGCAAAATTTTTACCAGTTGTCTAAATTGTTTTCAGCTTCGCACCGTGAACGTGAATTTGTCGGCTGCTTAAAACTTTTGGATGAAAGACAACTCTCTCAAATGCAAGTTAAAGCTGCTTAACGCTTTAACGAGAATCCGCTCTAACATTAACAACCTCGCTCTCACAGGTAGTGTTGAAGCTATTTGAAGGCTGTTTGTGCCGCTTCACTTTAAAAACTGATTGGAAATATACTACAATAAATGTTGTAAAATATAATGCTTATTGGTGATTTTTAAAAAAATACACGCTACTTAGTGAGCTTTTTCAATTAAGTCAAAACTAAGGCGTTTTTTAAATGCTCTAATTTTTCTCTTATTCTCAAGTTTTTGTTTCAGCGAGAGAAAGAAAGAGAGAGAAATAAAGAAAGAAAGAAAGAAAGAGAAAGAAATAAATAAAAAGAGAAAGCGATGAAGAGAGAATGAGGTAAAAGAGAAAGAGAGAAAAAGATAAAGAGATAAAAAGAGAAAGAGAAGAAGAGAGAAAAATATAAAGAGTGAGAGAGAGAGAGAGAGAAAGAGATTAAGAGAGAGAGAGAACGATATAAAGAGAAAGAGAGAAGAGATAAAGATAGAAAGAACACAACATCACTGATTAAGCTAACTTCTTTTTCAGCCTTAGCGCTCTTTATTAACACACTACCATTATTATATTCAACTGAAACATCAATATTCCTGTTGGAAAGAAAAAGAGATGAAGAGAGAATGAGAGAAAGAGATAAAAAGAGAGAAAGATATTAAGAGAGAGAGAAAGAGATAAAGAGAGAGAGAAATATAAAAAGAGAGAGATAAAAAGAGAGAGAAAGAGATTAAGAGAGAGAAAGAGATGAAGAAAGAAAGAGATAAAGAAAGAAAGAGATAAAGAGAGAAAGAGTTGAAGAGAGAAAGAGATTAAGAGAGAGAGAGAAAGATATTAAGAGACAGAGAAAGAGATAAAGAGAGAGATAAAGATAGAAAGAGAGAGATAAAGAGAGAGTTATCTCTTTAAATAAAGAGAGGGAGAAAGAGATATATAAAAAGAGATAGAAAGATAGATAGAGAGAGAGAAAAAGAGAGACATAGAAAGAATGAAAGAAAGAAAGAACGAGAGACAGAAAGAAAGAAAGTTAGAACAAAAGAAAGTGAGAAAGAAAGAATGAAAGAAAGAAAGAAAGAGAGAAAAAGAAAGAAAGTGAAAGGGAGAGAGTGAAAAGGAGAGGGGAGAGAGAGCGAGAGAGAGAGAGAGAGAGGGAGAGAGGGGATAATTATTACATACTCATCTCAATCGTGAAACATTTTCTCCCGGGAGTTGCAAAAGGGAGTTTCCGTTTTTAAGATAGCAGATAAAGACATTTAACACATGGTCCAATAAGTCCCGAGACTAAGTAATAAAAAAAATTTGTTTGCGAATATTCTCTTCTTTATTCATCAACATAGGTTCCTTCAAGAGCAATACATTCATTCCACTCTTTTTATAACTTTTCAATACCGGTCTTGTAGAACGATTTCGCCTCGAAATACGCTTCAGTTCTAGCCATCACCTTTTCATTGGAGCCAAATCTCTTGCCGGTAAGCATTTTTTGAGGTCACCAAAGAGCCAGTAATCGCTGAGGGCCAAATCTGGTGAATACGGTGGGTGAGGAAGCAATTCGAAGCCCAATTCGAGGATTTTCGCTATCGTTTTCATCGATTTGTATGACACGGTGCATTGTCTTGGTGAAAAATAATTTTTTTCTTCTTCAAATGGGGGCCGTTTTTTTCCGACCGGATTCATCCTTCGAACGCTCCAACAACGCTATATAATAATCTCTGTTGATTATTTTTCCCTTTTCGAGATAGTCTATGAACAAAATTCCATGCGCATTCCAAAATACAGATGCCATAACCTTTCCAGCCGACTGTTGCGTTTTTGGTCGCTTTGGTCTGGAATCTGGTTTTGATTCCATTGTGCAGTGGTGGATCCATGTTTCATCCATTGTCACATATCGACGAAAAAATTCATGCTTTTTCTTTGTAAACAGTGCCAAACAGCTTTCTGAATCATCGACACATTGTTGTTTTTGGTCCGGTGTGAGAAAATGCGGCACCCATTTGGAAAACAGCTTTCCACAAATATTCGTGTAATATTGTTCACACATTGCCTTTCGATATCTTCACAGCCTCAGCTGCTCGCACACCTTCACTTTACTATCGGCCAATATCATTTTGTGTACTTTTTTTATGTTTTGTGGAACAACTGCGTCCTGAACGTTCAACATCATTTGTGTCTGTAAGACCAAGTTTAAACGCAGCATACCGTCGACAAATGGTTGTTTTTGACGGAGCAGAGTCCGAATAACACTTTCGAAGCCATTGCTCAGCTTGAACGGTATTTTTTCCCATCAAAAAACAGTGATAAATCAACACACGGAATTGCTTTGAATCCATTATTTTAAAAATATCACAAGTAGCGTCACTTCAATCACTGTGATTTCTGAACTAAACGTTAGATTGTTATGAAATTTTCACACATGTTTGAAGGTTGGAACTATCGAAATATTATATCGATATTTTGTTAGAGGTGCCACCTAGTAGTCAGTCTTGTGACTTATTGGCCCATGTGTTAATTTTTTATTTTATTTTACACTCATGAATATTGACGGTTGATGACTAAATTTGCATTAAAAATTTCCAAAAAGTTTTTGAACTTGCCCTTAAAAACGGAAATTCCCTTTAACAACTCTTAGGAGATACTATTTTACGATTGCAGTGATGTTGAATTGGCAACCATCTCCGACTGTCTGATTTAAAAGGTTTTCACACTTTTCCCGATCCAATCAGCAAAATCAAGAAAAACAGTTTTTGAATTTTACGAGTAGTGAAACTTTTGTTTGTTGCATATAAGCTGAAAAATGCTTACTATTCTGTATTTCCTTCTTCTTCATACTTATTCACAATTTTCATTTGCCCAAATGAATAGTTTTTATTGTCTAGGCTTTCGCCTGAATACATGTGATTCAAATTTGACAAAACTATCATACTTTTTTAGAAAATAATCTTGCTAATAAATCGTAAAATAAAACTTTATCCGTTTCTTGAACTTTTTGCACTTGAAGATACTTTGTTAGTTTAATGAACATATTGTTGAATTTGGTTAAAATAAATAATGATGTTAACATTTTTTTTATTTTTTAATTTACATAGTTCCCTGACCGTACAGCAGGCATGTTAAATTGCTTGTAATTTGCAATAAGTTGTGTGACACACATTTTAAGACTTTCAGTCACGTCGAAATGCTTAAATTAACAGCCATTAAGGCGCTGCATTAAAGCGCATGCAAATCACTAACAATATTAACCGCACTAACAATGCCAATAACATGCTTAAAACAAATTTCTACTTCATCATTTTGTAAGCATGACAATGCTAAGTAACTGTCATTATTTGATGTCATACGTGTACCTTATCACCAATGACGCGTGATCAATAATAAATTTTGTTCCCATGAACAGAGGAAAAAATGGCCGTAAAACATGCAATTGTACAACTCTAAAGGTTAAGAAAGAAAATTAATCACTTACTTTTTAGGAAACTATAATCCGGCCTCGCACTTCCTATAAATTATATTACAATTGTTTGCCCTTTTTTGGCATATAACTAGCAGTTTGTACAACTTGAACATGTTTGACGTCATTTTAATCAAACAAAGCAGTAATTGAAATTCATCCAAAATGTTACCTTAGATCAGACACAAATACCTACTTTTTTTTCAATGAATGCTTGACATTGAAATTGTATAGAGTGTGCTTTGTTTGGTTAGGAAAACAAATACTATCCAGTTCCAGCATCTAATTAGTGCAAAAAAAAAAACACTCACCATAGCATTACTATCTCTCAAGCTGTAATTAAAGTGTCGGTACTTATGTACATCTTTGAAGGTCGTTTCAAGCTAACTACGCAAATTTTTGTTTTCACTGAGTAAAATATTTATATTTACAACAAATAATGTTACAAGCTTACTAGTTGATAGAGAGTTTTTTTTTTAGAAATTACTACCTGGTATGTATTATTTTGTCTGTTGTTTGTTTGTCTTTGTGGGAGAAAAAGACAAGCTCATGCTTATACCTCATTGTTGAGTGAGTACTATTTCAAGTTCTGTATTCAAAGTAAAGCGTTTACATTTCAGGTAAAATTGCATATAATATGAAATTAAGGGCTGTGTCATCTGAAAAGATCTTACAAGAAAGTAAATAAATTACACAGCACAACAGCAAAAAGAGTGTAAGAAATTTTTTAGTCGATCTTATATAAATAGACGATGCTAAAGAAAATGACGTAAACAGTTTTTTTCAAGTGTAACTTTTTTTCGTCACGCTACCTTATGTTCAAAATTGAACCAGACTGTGCAAATAAAACAACAACGGTTAATTATTCTTGAATATTATTTTATCACCTTCAAAATAATCACCATCGGAGACGATACACATAAGCCAACGTTTTTTTCCATTCTTGAAAGCATTTTTGATAGGCCGATTTCGGAGTGGCCTTTAGCTTCCTGTGCAAATTTTCTTTGATGGCTTCAATCGTCTCAAAATGTTTTCCACTAAACGACAAAAAGTATGGAGAATAGGAAAAGCCACGCGGGGTCATATCTGGGGAATATGGTGCTTGTTGCACGATATTGACATTGTTTTTGGTCAAATAATCGCATGTGATGTGTGAGCTGGTACTTCAATAATTCTTGGCCTCTTTGAAATGATATCAAATAAATTCCAATAATATTGAGCGTTGAACAATTGACCTTGCGGAAGGAGTTCTTAGAGAATCGAAGAAAATAGTCAACATCACCTTAAGGGGTTACATGACATTCGCGGCAGAGAAAACAGACCCTTTTTTTAAAATTCATAACTCAGTCAAAAACAAACATTTTTCCAAAATTTTTTTTATTATTGTAGAGAATTGAACAAATTACAAGAAAAAAATTCAAAAAAATATATTTTTCACTCCAACATGGTTTTATAGAGCTGCAAGCTGGTGGTAGAGAAAAAAACGGGGCTTCGTGGTTGCAGCGCTGGGAGTTGCAAATTGGTGGTGATGTTCCAAATTTGAAAGTGTGTTTTTTCGAAAAAAATATTGACTTTAAAAATTCATACAAAATCGAAAAAAAAAAAATTTAAAAAAAGCTCGTATCATACGATAGCGAATCAAGTTTAAAAAAATACGAAAAAAAAAAAAAAATTTCGTCAAAAAATGAGCCCGCTAGTGCCACAACCAGTACGAAAAACATGGTTTCGAGATAAACGCCTTCAAAGTTTGTGAACAAAGAAAAAAAAGGTTACCTTCAATCTGCCATGCCTGCTTCGTACTGTATGCCTTCGTTATCTTGTGTTGTGCTGTTTCTTATAGTTTTTTGCGATCGTTTAACAATTCAGGCTTCACCCTTCAAGTAGGTACGAAATAACAAACACCAAAAATCAGGTAGCAAGTAAAACAAGTATATACCAGCTGCCGTACGTAGGTAGCGCAAAAATTAAAAATGCGCTCTCACTAATCCGGCTGTAACTTTTGAACCCGTTTCAAAACTCAATTTCAAAAAACTGCCAATGTCATGTCCCCCCTTAAGGCAGTATTCCTGGTTGGAAGGCTGTTTTTGGACACTTTTTGAAAAACTTCTCATTTTAAAACGCAAAGAGTTATTCAAATTCTGTTTTTCTTTATTGTATTAAGAACATATTAAGTTAAATAAATTTTTTTTTCCTTTGTACGAGGGCTGTTCAAAAAGTTGTCGGCCTTCAAAGTTGGGCGTCGTAAAAAAGGAATGCTGCTTGCGGCCCGGATAACTCGACTTCGGATCATCTGAAATGGAAAAAGTAAACGGCGTTACATTCAGTACAGATGTAATTCTGGTTCCTACCTCAATCATAATTTTGCGATTATTTTTTACAAGATGGCGGTCATTGAAAAATGAAAAACCGATTTTGGATATTTTTTTTGTAGTATAGTGTTAAAAAAAATAGTAAAAACTTGTTTAAAATTGTGATTGAAGTAGGGAGCAGAATGGTGACAATTCTGCGTCGATTCCACTTTGCTTCATCAAGATCGGTTCAGAACTACGGCCGCAAGCTCGAAAAACGTGGATTCGAGATAAACGCGTTTAAGTTTGAAGTTATTTTTTTGCATCAAAAAAAAAATTGAAATGAAAAATTTGAGCATGCAGTTGTAGAAATTCGACAATTCTGCGTCGATTGCACTTGGTTTCATCAAAATCGGTTTAGTAGAACCGGAAAGAAGTGACTTCGAAGTTCAAAAACGTGATTTTGAAAAAACTCAAAAAAAATTTTAGGCAATAAAACACTTTTTTTTGTGAAATACTTACATATATCAATCTGCAATGCCAGCTTCAAAAAGAACTCTTCCTCTTCTTCAAAAATGAGAACTCAGCGGCTCTTTATGCTCTTCGGGCAGTTCTACCTTTTTTTGATGCGGCCAGAGCTCTGGCTTCGGACCTTTTCAAACGTTCTTCGTTCCGAGACATGGCGAAATCATATGTGACGTTGCCAATCGGGATGTCCATTAGGTTCATTATTTGAAGTATTATCAAAAAACCTTTGTTAAATATGACAGTTGCAATATAATTGGCAATCTCAATAGTGCGTGACCTCATCTCTTTCGTGTTGGTTACCACGAAACTGGCGTTTCAAGGGACAAGTTTTTCGATTGCTACCAGTGTTTCTTATATTTTTATTTCTATTACTTTTTCTATCCATTGTCTTTAGCACAAACAAAAATCTTTATAAAAACTGTACGCGCGCGCTTGTCCGGTTTATAACTCAATTCAAAGTGAACTAAACGCTGCCAACATTTGAATACCTAAGCTCTAAAATGTGTATTCATTTATTTTTAAAATTCGTATACAAGCAAGTTATTACCTACTAAAGAACGCATTTTGGCGAAAAAATTGCTGGACAAAAGAGGCCATATCTTCTAAAGTATTTCGAATTTCAAAAAACGCTTTTAGGACGATATTCTCAAATAGCCAAGCTGTAAAATATGCAAAAAACATAAATCAAAAAATTTTTGCCAACCAGGAATACTCCCTTAATTTTTGAACTTTGTCGTGGTTTTTGGCTCATTTGGATAGACCCACTCTACAGATTGATGAGCTGAGTACGGTTCAATTTTGAACAGAAGGTACAACAACAGAGCAGATTAGTTGGGGAGTAAAATCGATGTAACGAAAAATTTCAATAACAACAAACAACAAGAAAAATTCGCTGCACTCTGTAGTATAAAATTTAAGAGCCTATTTTTTGGCAGTTATATTCAAATTGTGTTGTTTAAAATTAAAGGAAATGTATTCCATTTTGAGCTATTTAAAGTTATTCGAAAAAAATTTCATGCATTTTATTGCGAGTTTTGGATTTTATAATTAACCTTGCTTATTGCTTAAAATGCAAGTAAGATATATTAATAATATTTAATAAATTATTTTGGAATAAAGTTGTTTTAAGTGTGAACACCTGGAATACAGTCGCTTTGATAATTGAATTGAATAATTAAATAAAATCAGCGCTTAAAAACTTTCAGTTTTTTTCAAGGCTCCTGCTACTACTTTAACTTGTGCTTTCGAAAAATCAAACAGTTTCAGTCAATCAAAACGACGACTGCCGAAGCACTTTGCAAACTATCCAAACTAGTTTTCTGCTTCTGGTAATGCTGCGACTGTTTGATTTTTCGAAAGCACAAGTTGAAGCAGTGGTATGCTTTGCAATGGCATGCTTTGAAGTTGTAAAAAAACAGTTAGTGCTTAAAAAAGCAATAATTTTACGACTTTTGCTGTTTTGACTGCAGCAATTTATTCACTGAATAAAATATTAATAAAGGAAGATTGAATAAATACATATATATACCTGCGGCCACATAGATTTTACTACTGAATTTCTTTTGACAAACAAGTTTGAAAACTTGAAAAGAAAGTAAAATGTTTGAAAACATTTTATAACGGTACTTTTTGCGGTATCGCAATTATTCGCATTTATCTGTATCAGCAGCTGCAAGATACTAATAAATACGGAAAGAAAAATCATTTATAAACCAGCATTTTTTTTTGCGAGAGAAAAACCATTTATAAATCAGAGACTAATGCACTGTAATTGGGCTCTTGACCAATAGCGAAATATTATATGGTGCTGCCGAAAAAGATTTAAGAATACGTATGTAATTGGAACGGTCTAGCATCCTCAAAGTCAAATGATCCAGAGATATTTTTCTTATGATCTACTGGGGTCCTTTGTTTTTTGTTGATGGAACTATGAACGGAGAGAAAAATTGTAAACAAAACGGGCATTCTAGTGAGGTTACCTTTCAGGATGACTTCGCACCATATCACCGTGCAAAAGCGGTAAGTTTTTTTAGAAAAAGACTATCATTTTATCAGCATGTTTGTAGCTAAAAGTAATAACATCATACAAGTGCAGTCAAGGACCTTGGTATTCAACGCATGGATTGGTCTGGGAACTCCCCGGAATTAAATCTAATCGAGCATTTATGGCACATGGTAAATTATTTAGTGACTCAGCATAAGTGTAAACTGGAGCTAAGAAGAATTTTGGGAAGTCTGGGAAAATAGAATTTTAAACAGGCAATTGCAAAAACTTGTTGAGAAACTGCCCGCATCGAATCTGTTATCCTCCAAGGAGGTTCGACTGCTTATCAGACCTAAGATTATAATATTATTTTATTTACTGTTCAAGTAAACATTTAAATTTATTTTTTAAAGCGGCTTAAAACTTAAAATATATTGAACAACGAAAATAATATATATGAAAATAAGAAAAACCTTTTATTTATTTCATATTGAAAAATAGAAAAATACACTTTTGAAATCAATAAAATTTCGTCAAGACTTCTATTTTTATTTATGAAATCCATGCTTGAAAAATTTTGCATGTGATCCAGACAAGCTGGCATATTTAAAAAAAAAAACTGCGAGAAATCAAGTCGTAAAATATACGTGACCGCAGGTGTATGGATTTTATCATTCTCCTTAATCATAGTTTGAAATGCAACCAAAAAGATTTTATAATATTTAACTCCTTAATTTTGCAATAAAATTGCTTTAAATGTGATAGAGTCGTTTTGGTTAATAATTTAATTAAATAAAAAACTACTCAAAATACATATAATTGTCATAAGTAAACAGAATCATAAATAAAATGTTTTTAAAGTGCAACTTCTGCAGCCACGTATGCAATAACACAGCTCCCCAATTAGATAGGGAGTCAAATCATGTAACGGAATATTTTAATAACAACAAAAATTCGCCGCTTTCAACAATACAAAAAGTCAAAATTGTTATTTAAAGAGGTTTTTTTTCGCAGTGCGATTCGGACCCACCTCTCGATCTTCAGACGGCTCTTCTAATATCTTTGTATCGTACTCTTGTCAATTGCTATTGCTGATTAATTATAAAGTATTAGTTTCTCTCTTCTTCCTTGTCTGATGGCCTTGGCTTGTATCTTAGCTATAATAATAGTGATGCACAAAATACAAAGTTAACATAAAATTCCCGAATGCGTACTAAAAAAGTACTAGATTCTCTCGTCTTTCTAATTTGTTGGCTTTGGATTGTGTATAAGCTATATTATTAGTGATGCACAAACCACAAACTTTACATGAAACATCTGATGGTCTTGGATATATGTATATGATAGTTAATGCTATTAATTGATTTCTTTTATATATTTATGTGAAGCGTTTACGTATATATTTTTATACCCCAACGCGTACTGCGTAAGGAGTATATTAACTTTGTCATTCCGTTTGTAACGCCGTTTGTAAGAAGGAGGCGTGGCAGGTATAGAAAAGTATATATATTTTTGATCAGCATCACCTCCCGAGTCGATTTCCGTGTGTCCGTCTGTCTGTCCGTCTGTCGACACGATTACAGCCGTAATTTTAAAGCTATCGCGATGAAATTTAAAATATAAGTTTATTTTTAAAAATTAAGATCAAGTTCGAAAATAGGACAAATCGGATAAAAACCACGCCTACCTCCCATACAAAGAGACTTTATTTTAAACGTGAAATGTTTTTAAAATCCACAAAAATTAAAGAAATGCCTTGAAATTTGAGACATAAGCTTTGATCTTCAATATAAATACTGGCTATGAAATTAAGAAAAATCGGATGAAAACCACGCCTACCTCCCATACAAAGTGTCTTTAATTTAAACATAAAATCTTAAAAATCCACAAAAATTAAAAAAATGTCTTAAAATTTTGCACATAAGCTTTGGTATTTAATATAATCCATCTCTATGACAATTGGCAAAATCGGATCAAAACCACGCCTACCTCCCATACAAAGTGACTTTATTTTAACCGTAACATCTCTTCAAAATCCACAAACATTAATGAAATACCTTGAAATTTTGCATGTAAGGTTTGATCTTCAATATAAATCAGAGCAATGAAATTTGGCAAAATCGGATGAAAACCACGCCTACCTCCCATACAAAGGAGCTTTATATTAACCGAAAAATCCCTTTAAAGTCTGCTCAAATTACAGAAATGTCTTGGAATTTTGCACGTAGGCTTTTATATATAATATAGACTATTACTATAACATTTGGACAAATCGGATGAAAACCACGCCTACCTCCCATACAAAGTGGCTTTATTGAAAACGTTAAATCGCTTAAAAATCTGCAAAAATGACAGAAATGTCTTGAAATTTTGCATGCAAACTTTGATATTTAACATAAGCCACTTTTTGGTATTTGGCAAAATCGGTTGAAAACCACGCCTACCTTCAATACAAGTGACGTCATCAAAATTGGAAAACTTTTGTAAATATATACAACTGAATGACAACGTGTCTGTATGTACCCAAATTCCGTCCACGTCGTTTATCCAACCCATACATATATTCTTTGGTAAAATGTGGGACCTTTATACTAGAAAAGTGGGTGCGGCATTTTACTTTGCTTACAAATTACTCTATGTGCCAGCTAAGGGTAAATTAAATTAAGCGTAAGACACAAATATTTTTGCAGATTATACATAAAAATTTTAAAGACGTCTAAAGACTTCGAATATACTTTAATTCGGCCGCAAGGGGGTATTTTAGCTTCGGTACCCTGCCGAAGATCCATTCCTTACTAGTTCCTTCCTACTTCTTGAGAGAAAAGTCTAAAGACTTATAAAATATTTTCAAGAAGAAAAGTCTGAGAAGGCTTTCTCTTACTTTTAACATGGCAAAACTTGGCTATTATCTTTTTATATTTTTCTTATTTCTTTTTTTTTTTCTTATGTCATCAACTGCGGTCTTTTATCAATAATATCAATATCAATATCGATTTGAATCATTTTGTATTAAGATGTATTTCCACTTGAACTGAAATCGATAATAAGAGCAATTAGTGTGCGGTAAGCAAATGCTTTAAAAACAGTTTAGATTCAACTTCATTTCATTTATGACCACATAAAACCAAACGGCTAATATTACACCGCTACGCCCACTTTTGAGTGAATTATAAATAGGTACACACCAAACACACAGATGTCAGTAAAAATTTAGCATTTTGGCTCATATTTATTATTGTTTATTTTATTTTTAAGTAAACCAAAAAGACGAGTTTATTATTTAAAACCTATAAATTTTTCATGTGGCCCACAACAACTCCAAATCGGGCAACCCCAAGTTTTCGTGACTCATACACATAATCTGTATGTCTGTCTGTCTGTCGGCTGTCAACAATTCAGTTCAGTTCATTCGCAATTCACAACAGCAAATAAACATTGACTGACACGGCTGTCCAATATTAATACAATCGAATTCAATTCCCATTCAGACAAATTTAAGATTCAACGCACTCGCCATATTTATTCAATACAAATTGAAAAAGAAGAAAAAAAATCTTTTTGACGTTTATGGCCAACGGTTGAGGTGCAATATCAGTGCTGCTCTGATCATCACACAGTTCATTTGTAAAATGTCTAAATTAAGTTTTTTTGTTTCTTTTGAGAGTTTTTCCTTTGGTTCGATGTGTATATTTTTAGTTGTACGAATTTGGAAAATACCGGCCTAACAGCGGGGCTTCTTTTGATATAATAAAGTTTTAATATTCGATACAATATTTTCATATGAATGAAAAATAAAGTGATTAGTTAATTATTCAAAAATATAATGAAATAGTTATGAGAAAAATGTGGGAAAAATTATTAGAGTCAAAGATATTAAAGAGGCTACTGATGATGTTTAATTAATTTATTCATTTGAACACACTTTTTATGAACCTTTTTCGGAACTTTTTTCAAGTTAAATGCTCATCAGAAATGCAGCTGAATGCATAATAACATTTATTTAGTTGCTAGTTATTTAGTCATTCTTCAAAATTAAATTCCCACACACTCTATTTAGATGATGTTTTTTTTTTCTAAATCTTGGAGTCATCATCAATTTTGTGTATTATAACTAGAAACATAGTAAAGTTGATTTTGAATTGAATGAATAAGATAACAAGATAAATAATGATTTAAATTCGAAAAAATGTTTTCTGAGTTTCTCTTACTTTTCGCTCTTTTTTCAATAAGGTCATAGTTTTTAAAGTAATAAAATTTGTGTCAAAATTTTCATACACACACTTTATAATATTCTTCAACGATTTTCATTTTAGTATTGCAATATTTTCTGATTTTTCTTTTGAAAACTTCCATTGTTTCTTTATAAACCCAACTTTTTGTTGACGTTTTGCTCTATAAAGAACAACTTTTGGCTTTAAAAGTAAAGTTGAAGCTAAATACATAAGAATTTATTCATGCTGACTTAACAGGAATTTTATTGCATTCGTATTTATGTCGGTATGTATTTTTAAATATTTTATTTGTTTGCCACAACTGAAAGCATCAAATGACAAAATATATATTGCTGTAAATTGCATAAAAAAGTTCAAATTTTTCTTGAATAAATGGAAAGATCTTAAATAAACTTAGTTTAAACGCCTATTTTTATAAGCATTTTATTGAAACGAAGCTTTTTACGCCTCGCTCTGTGATTTGCTTGAGTGAAATCTCAAAAACGACACTTTTTTCGATAGCGTTTTTCTTAGAAATTGGTGTTTCTTTGTATTTTGCGTCTATTGTAACAATAAGTTGTAATTTCAATATATTAAAAATATTTCTTGGATCCTCCACGGGTATTGAACCCGCACCGTCGTGATTAGGAGTTCTATACACTATCCACTGATCCAAAAGCTTCTGTTAAAGACAGTTGTTGATTCAATATCAAGTATGCACTACCAAAGCTATGTTTCAGTAGATCAAAATGATCTCTTAATGTACAGAGGATTGTGTGTTGGCTAATATACAATCCACAACCACATATAAATATTCTATGATACTTGCTACTACGTGCTACAAGACTCCCCCAGCATCTGTGTTTTTATAAAGTACAACTTAAGCTATGTTGCAGCAGATTGAAAAATCTATACATTAAGGGGGGAGGTAAGGTTTGACAACTTTTTTTTCCATATTTTTGTATTTTTGTTTCAAATGTTCTACTTGCTACTACTTGCTACAAGATGCCCCCAGCATCGTTGTTTTTATAAAGTACAACTTAAGCTATGTTTCAGCAGATTGAAAAATCTATACATTAAGGGGGGAGGTAAGGTTTGACAACTTTTTTTTCCATATTTTTTTATTTTTGTTTCTGAAAGTACAACATCTGAAGAATATTGTATTAAATTTTTAGGTCATTCGGAGCAAAACTAACGAAGTTACAGTACGTTGAGTGACCGTACCTCTAACTTAGTTTTGCGCGCCTTATAACTACCTGTGCTAAGCGGCGAGCGGCGACTGTTTCGGTTTCTATTGTATTACTTTTATCCCCTCTTTTCGTCTTAATATCTTCAGGTAAATAAAATCTGTAACATACATTGTATCCTTCAATGTAGAATATATATTTCAGTCTAAAATTGAACGCTTAGGAGAACAGATATGTGCGTTATTTCAGTTTTGCTCCGAACTCGTGCTCCGTTTTGTTTTTGCTTAGTTTTCTTAGTGCTTTTGTATTTATCATTGAAAAAATATCGAAACCAACTTGCAGAGAAGAACGTGCACAGGGTGGCCCAAGAGTAAGCCGACCAAGAAAAAGAGTAATGCAGCAGGATCGAAAAACGAAAGTAAGAGCGTCTAGTGCATCACCGAAAAAAATCTATTTGAATGCTTCGCTTGAAGTCGAGAAAGATCTTAAAAAACATTATCGAATTATAGACTTTCTTCTAGTTTTTTCTACTGTAGCAACTTTAGTGAAGTGTAAAACGTGTGATAGCTCAGTGGCATTTGAATCTTGTAAAAAAGAAGGCCTTGGCTTAAAAATATAAGTTACGTGTAAAAAGTGCAAAATTCCAAACTATGTTCCGTCGAGTGAACGAATTGATGGTAATGCCTATGAAATAAATAATAGATTTGCGTTCGTAATGCGAGTTTTAGGCCTAGGACATGCCAGGTGTGTGAAATTTTGTGGATTGATGAAAATGGCAAGTCGTTTTATTTCAAAACCGTGCTACAATACTTTCATTAAAAAAATTAACACCAGCATAAAAACTGTTGCGAATAAATATTTTGCTTCTGCCATCAAAGAAGAAAAAGAAGAGACTTGTAAACAAAATAATCGCGAAGACACAGACGAAATTACAGTATCCGTTGACGGCACGTGGAAAAAAGAGGATTTAATTCGCTCTTTGGTGTATTGTCATTGATCGGCTATTGGACCGGCAAAGTTGTTGATATTTTTGTCAGCAGTTCGTAATGTAACTAATGTGAAACCTGGAGCTAAAAACTAGCACCTTTAGAATATGAAGAGTAGCACGAGGAGCACGCGAACAAAGGGCAATGTGAAGCAAATCACAGTGAGCCATCCGGTAAAATGGAAGTGAGCGCTATCGTGAAAATGTTTCAACGTTTGATAGAGTTTTTAAATGTAAAATAACGTAATTATATTGGTGATGGCGATTCCAAAACCCACACCGGAATAGTCATTGATAACTTGATAGTTACGGTGATAACTTCATAATAAACAAGAAAGAGTGTATTGGACACGCCCAAAAAAGGTTGGGCAAACGTTTGTGTGACTTAGTGAAATCGCACGTGGTCGATGCAAAAACAAAATCTGGTAAAAAAGCGAAGAAGAAAACACTTACTGGTAAAGGCAAACTAACTGGCAACATGATCGACAAATTAACAGTGCATTATGGACTAGCAATTCGAAAAAATCACAATTCTGTGGACAAAATGAAGAACGCTATATGTTCGACTTTTTATCGTTATTCTTCGACTGATCAAAATCCCCCGCTTGAAAAATGCGATGAATCGTGGTGCGAGTGGAAAAAGGCTGAAGCTGCAAAAACCGTACGATCATTCAAGCACAGTTACTCTCCGCCTTTAGCTGATGTTTTAGACGCAATAAAGACAATATATGAAGATTTAAGCAAAGACACGCTGTTGGAACGTTGTCTGGGTGATTTCACACAGAACAACAACGAAAGCTACAACCAACTCATATGGAAAATTAGTCCCAAATCAGTGAAATTGTTGAAACTGTCGTTGAAATTGCAGCATATGTAGCAGCATCACTTTTTAACGAAGGCTCTACTGCTTTTCTGACCTTCATGCAAGATTTGGGCATCACTTCGGGACCAAGTGCTCATGAATGGGCACGCGCGACAGACACTTGGCGGATCAGCAGAGCGGACGAGCAAGCTGCTCGCGAGACCAAAGAAGGCAGAGTTTTACGTAGACAGGAGCAAAAAGATGCATTAGATAACGTGGTTGATAGTGATGTACTGTATGGACCCGGCATCGATGATGACATGTACGTATTTTATAAGAAAATCCAGTTTTTTTCAAGAAATTTTCATTTTTTCAGTCTACTAAACTTAAAATCGATTTTCCCAAACATGTAATTTTAAAGTCGGTGACCAGCCTACAGAAAACAATAGTTCTCTAGTTACGTCGAGTTTTTTCAAATTTTTTAATTACTAACAATTTCACAATAACAAATGGGTCGATTTTTTCGTTAAAAATCGTCATTTTGGCTTCAAAATGGTGCAAAAAATTGAAAAATTTAAAAAAACTCAACGAGACTGGAGAGATAAAGTAAGAAACTAAAGAAAGCATATTGATTTTTTGGTTTCAGATGATCCAGTGATGCTGTAGGCTGATCACCGCACAAAAACTTTTTTTCGAGGCGCGCCTGCGGAGATCTACAATAAATCCGTTATTCCTCTCTATTTTTTAACAAAAATGTGTTTAAATATTCTTCAAATGTTGTATTTTTATATAATAATATGTAAAATAAACCTACAGTAATAATTTTTTCTAAAAAAATGCATAAAAAAAGGTATTTTTTAGACGCAACAAACCTTATCCTCCCCTTAAAAGAATTGCTTATTGCCGTTCTCGCCTTGTTATATTTTTCAATATTGTGTGCGTTACAGGTAGGCGTGGCAAATATTTTATCATTCATTCATAGTCATCAGAATTGCTTGATTTATTTTGCAGAAATTGATGCAGTCGTTCACTTCTTATTTTGTTTTTTTTTCAATATAGTGGGCGGGGCAGGTAGAATGAAAAATTTTGTTTTAACTCATCCAAATCTAATTTAAAATAATTTGACACCTTTTTCATTCAAATCGGCTGAGCCGTTCTCGTATTATAACGTTTTCTCAGTAAAGGGGCGTGGCAGGTAAGCGTACTCAATCTCATATAACTGTTGTTTTTTAATAAAATAACATCGATTGGTGTTTTTCCGTCCAAATCTCTTAAGTAGTTCTTTCTATTTTATGTTTTTCACATTTATTGGACGTTGAAAGTGAACGTGACAAATTTAATATAGCCTATGTTCCAACTGGATACCACAGCTATCCAATAAAGAAATAATTATTGAAATAGCGCCCGACCTTCTCTATTCTAATCGAACTCCTATTATATTTATATTATATATATATATATTATATATATATATATTATATATTATTTGGTATAATTAGCTGTCCTTAGTTTAGAAAAGTGGACGGGATTAAACAAGGGGCGTTGCACTTAATTTTATCCGAACACCTTCTAAATCTTTTTTTTCTTTTAATTTATGCCTAGAAAATTTAGTGGTCTTATGCCGGCTCGCACGGCACTTGGTTTCTAATTGAACTAAATAAACCGAACCCTAAACAGTTTGTCCGACTTCATCCAAATTTTGCACATTTATTCTTTTCAACAATAAGCAGTCCCTAGTCTAGAAGAGTGGGTGATATTTGACAATGGAGCGTGCCACTTTAATTTTAATCGAACTTCTTCTATACGGTTTGTCCGATTTCAATCGAATTTTTTACATTTTTTCATATTTTGGACAGTCTGCAGAATAAAAGAGGAGGCTGAATTAGATGTGGGGGTGGGGAGGGGGAGGGGGAGGGAGAGGCGTTACACTTTAATATAAATCGAGCTCCTACACCGTTTTTCCTTCCGACTTCAACAAAATTGTGCACATATATTCTTTGTGTAATCTTCTACACCGTTTGCCCGTCTTCAACTTAATTTTGCACATGTCTTCTTGATGTAATGAGCAGTCCGTAATCTAGAAAATTGGTCGGGCTAAGACAAAGGGGTGTACCAATTTAATTTGAATACTTAATTTCTGCAAATATTTTCACCATAGTATTTATATTTGGCATACAGATGGATAGAGTCTGCAAAAAATTTTTAGTAAGCTATATGGGCATTTCCACAAAAATGTCAACTATAGCTGAAAAATGTAATGTGCTTCGAAATTAAATTTTTTATCTAGTAAAATACTGATATATATGAACTTCGCATTTTAAAAATGTCAATGTCTTACATAATATTAAAAACCTCGTCTACTGAAGATATAGGACATGCCACCTCGTAAGCTTCGACCATGGCCGAACTTAGATGTTAGTTACTCTTCTTAAGCTCTTTTCTCTCTTCTTTGATTACACATTTTCTTTGAAATTTTGTCGCGTGGGTTATGTCGCGTGAGTTACAGCAAATATTTTTTGGAAACTCAATATATTTTTAAGTAAGCAAAGTTAATCGGTAAAGTGAGTTTATTATAAAACTTCACTGTTTTCCCATTATTTAAAAATTAACAACAAAAACAGGTCATATGGTAAAATTCGCTGAATTTTTACAATCTAAACGTGATTGTAAAACACAGTTCCTTTTTTTTTGTCGCGTGAGTTACGCCCATATTTACCACTGCTAATTAAGGAACAGGAACGACAATTTTGGTATATCATACCATTACTATTTCTTCTAAGGCATACATAAGAAATTTTGTTTACATTAATAACATAAACTTCCGAGTATACGAAGCTTTAAGTCGTACACATGTCGCGTGAATAACGATTGAAATGCCCATATATCGGTTTTAAAATTTTTATGTAATTCGATTATTACCGTAAAGCTTAAAAGCTTAAAGTGAAAAAAATTTTTTTTTTTAACTTTCTTGGCCAAGGATAACAAATTACTGCAACAATGAGGCATCTAGCTTGACATGCATATTCAAATGTAAATATTTTATACATCGTACATATAGACAATTTGAGCCGGGAACTTTATGGAATTGGATTAAGAGCCTTTTTTTTTATAAGGCTTTAGTCCTGAAATTGGAAATTTTATAACCAGAAATAATGACAAAAAATATATATGGATGATATAGAACCCATTGATCGTTGTGCATTGTGAGTTGTATTACGTTCGACACATTATAAACACCCTGAATGATATACAACCCCCGAGCGACGCCGGGTATTCCATCTAGTACAATATATAAAAGATTGCATTGTGTGCAATCTAAGAAACCATGAAGTTTGTCTGTTTTCTCAGTTTATTTACTTTTCTAGGTGTCCTTGGTCGATTGTTATGCCAGACAATTTAACAATATTACATATGTACATGTTTGACTGCCAGATATATTGTACAGTCATATGTATGTATTTCTTTTATGCACTGTACGAATACAATAAAGTCAATAACCATTGATCTTGCGGTCATAGCTACAAACATATACAGCAAACTTCAAGAAAAATGAAAAAGAAAAAATTATAAGCTGTATTTTTAATGAATTTAATTAACTCAACTACCGATTGAAGGTGATCGTTAAAATCTACACTTTTATGTCGGCTCCTCCATCACACGCTCTTCATAAATGTCAATATAATGGAGACATAGAACAAAACACTCACTAGCGCTCTTATTCAACATATGTTGACAGGTGTTGAATTGCTATTCAATATCTATCAATATTATACATAAAGTTGCCAGCTTTATTTAAGAAAAAAAACACACCTCACCGAGACTTGCAAACTTTTCTAAGAATATTTGTAGTTATTTTCATAATCATTTTACAACTGTTTATAATTGGAATTTACTCCCCTAATACATACCTCGCGTCACCGTTTACCTATCCTACCGACTAGACATGGGTAATGCAGGTTGTGTTGCGTTATGGAATTAAAGCACTTAACTGCGTTATTGCGATGATACACTTATTTTATTAATAGTAGCGCACTAGCGCAGTAATGCACACAGTGTCTTGATCGCTGTTATTTCTTTGTTTATTCGACAGTGTTAAATTTTAAAAGTGTTTCATTCCAGAAAAAGCGATACCAAGGTGTGTTAAAAAAAATTAAAAAAAGATACCAAACTGATGATAGAAAAAATTTGTGTGGGTGCAGCGTGGGCCAGATAGGCTTCTGGATGAGCGTGCTTGATATAAAGCTTCACTACAATGTTGGAACATCAAATTAAAAAAATATTTAGCGTCACGTACGCTACTTTAAAAATCACTCGAACAATTTATCTAACTTTTACTTACGCAGAAGTGACCAAAATATATTTCTTCAATAGAAAATAAGCTTCTCGCTAGCAAAAATTTTTTTTGTGGCTTAATTATGAGGAAACGAAAGTCATCCTCTGCATCTCACTTGAGTACGAAAACGTACGTGATGCTCTTTAAAGTTAAATAAATAAATAAATACGTATTCACTTTTTTGAAAGTTTTTCTTTCAAATGACAGAAATGACATAGAATGGCTTAAAAGGTATATCCGCGGTCCATCAAAATATATTTATACTTCCACCGTTTCTTGTTCAGCTACGATTTAATGAGTAAAAATGCAAAAAACGACAAAATGGAATGTGCCAAGTGCTAGTAAGCTCGAATCTATCTTCAAACTTCTAACATCCCTGTAGGAAAATCAACTAATTTAAAAGTAGTTGATAAAGTAGTTTTTTGTCAACCACAACTAGTTGAAATTCTGACTTTTTCCCATAGAACGAACTAACATATTTTGTATGGTGATGTCCGCTAAATAAGTCAATTGACTTTCGTCTGCATACATATTCAACTACTTGTTAAATTAGTTATATTTAAATTATTTTTTAATTACTTTAAAATAACCAATTGAAAACTATTACTGATGGCCTAAAGTTAATAATATTTGATGAAATAACATGGTTAAATATATATAAACTTGTAATCTAATAAAAATTTGCAATTTAAACATGTCAACATCAGAGTAGTTGCCGCCTTAATTAAAAGTAGTTCATATACTAGTTTATTTTAAATTAGTTTTTTAATTAGTTGTTTTTAAAACATGTTAGTTTGTTCCTTTAGGGATGTTTGCAGACCAAAACCATGTATGTATCATGTATGTATTATGTATACGTATAAAATTCTTCCGCAGCAAAAAGCTTTCAGTCTGCAGGCAGACTCGAAGCAATAAGGGTCACGTCGCTTTGCTTGCTGGATTTCAAAATAATTACGTTGTGTTTATATACCGAAAAAAATTAAACAAGGAAGCGATGCGTAGTCCTGTTATATTTGTTTACATTTGATACTTAAGAAACGGAGCGTTTTTATTCATGTAAGCAGCATTGTTTTCATAGTTCAAAAGTTTAAAATAATTTATTTTATATATATTTTGTTTTACGGTAAATTTTCTCTAAACAAGGCTTTATTAAAAATGCCATCAAAAAAATGTTACTAGGTATATATATTTAGTATTTAATTTAAATTTTGATGATGTTAAGTAAAAAAATAAAGGGCAGGAATAAGGTAAGTGCAATTCACAAATGTAATAAATAATGTTTTGTACTCTGTCTAAACTCATTTTTTAAATGAAAATGTTTGCTTGCCGAATAGGATTGCATAGGTAGATATTCATCTAGAAGTAGGAATGTTTTTATAACCCGAAGGTCGCCTTTTTTGGACTTTTCTTGACATATTGTGTAAATTATTAAGGGGATTCATGCAAATGGGCAAAACCCTTATAAATGGTATAAGCCGTATAAGTTCTTCTAAAATTTATATGGCATAGGGGCTATAGATTTTGTAGTGACACTAATTCACTCTGTAATTTAGTAATTTATTAATGTAATGTAACTCTGTTTTATATGTATACATAATATAGATAATAATAAATATAATAATATATATATACTAATAATATATAAAAAAGAAATAATAAAAAAATTTGATTGTGATTTCATAATTTTTCTATTCGCGTCTATTTGTCAAGCTTTCAGGAAGCTTTCAAAATGCTTGAACGTTCTGTTTCTTTCAGTGAGAAGCTTTAAACGTTACACATACACGCAAGCAGCTTAAGTTGTGTTCGTTTGGTCATCACTGATCTATACTATTATATAAAATTGAAGTGGACATTTTTGTTTCCAGGTAAACTCCAAAAGTTCTTGATCGATTTTTAAAACAGAAGTTGTAAAATATCATATTTGTGCTACAGCACAGCATAGCGGTACTTTAATTTCGGAATTATAATTATTAGTATGTTTAATTAAAATGTTAAATTTTTAAAGAAATCCTCCTCGATGCCACGAATTGCTTGATCGTTTTCTTTCCAGGTGTTTGTGTTGCGAGAATTTCAGTAAAACTCCATGTTGTTCACTACTCTTTTCTTTTTCCGCTTAGCCAGCACAGCACAACATAAAAAACAGATGAGCCACGCTCAAGGCGAAAAGAGAGATACATACAAATGCAGCGCTGAGCTGCAAAACCCCAGTGGGCAAAAGCAGGGCTTTGAACCGCTGCAAGCAGGGCTTCTAATGGGCTTGGTAGTTCTTCCACGCTCATATCCAAGCCCATATAATTTTTTATATGAAATGGCAAAATTTTTCAAGCCTTCCGCTCTCCCTGCTTTAAAGAGGCCTGCCATAACCACTCCTTTAGAATGGCTTAAAGAAATAACAAAACAAAAAACAATTAAAAAAATATATTTTTGTTTTATTTCCTTATATGTATACCTTATCTATTTATTCTGTGATTTTATTTTATTTTACGTATTTTTGTCCAATAAGAATATTTCTAAGTCATGAAGTTGATTACTATTCAGTATTTTTGAACTAATATATAATTTAACTTTTAACGAAGAAGTAACCCTGAAATATAAGCAGAACCAGTTTTTGTAGGAAAAATATAATTGTTGTAGTTGTAGACACATGAAGTCATGTGTCTGACCGCCTAAAGTAGGAGTAAGTGCACGCCTTCGTTAGAAGAGACCTAGCTTAATTGTCTATTGGGGCAAAACAAAACAAAAGAAAACAATTTTTTTATTTCGTTTGACATGCATTGCCTTTAAGGCTGATGTTACACGGTGATCGTTGATCGGCGTTTAAAATTTTTTGTTGGAATTAAAAAAAAACGTGTTACCCCAGATAACAATTTCACTTAAATATTTGATGTTATTCATACTCAACTTGAAAACGCTTTGTATAAAGTAATTATTCATGCTTTTCTTGAAAGAACCTTGTAAAAGCCTTGAAAATTTAAATTTCTTGTATAATTTTTTATATAAAGCTTTATTCAATGACACCATTTAGGGAGTAGTCAAGAAGATTTTTACTCAAGCTTCGATTTTTTTTTTAAAACAAAGTTATAAACAAAGTTTCAGTTTGTGAAAACAATAACATTAGAATTGTAGATTTAAAACAATAACATTAGAATCCTGATTTAAATTAAAAATCATTCGCTATGATAAAAGAAAACTATTTCAATAAAAAAAAAAAAATTTGTCTAATTGCGGGTTTGAAACTTGGATCTATCTGCTGATAAACTGTCACCTTAAACCGCTGGGCTGCCGAGGCAATTTATTGGGTTGAAATAAAGCAATCGAGAGCTGTATAAAATTCTTCTTAAGCGAATTAAAAAAAATACTAATTAAGTTTAAACGTCGCGCGAGTAAAGTCCTGAATAGACGAGGTTTTAGCGTGCGGCTGGCAATACAAAGGATTCGAGATCAATCCAAGGTAAATATATAAAGATTTTTAAAATGTATAAGTTTTCTGTGCTAAATAAAATGAAATAATGAAACTTAGAAAAGGAAATTACTAATTTTTCTTCTCAGTTTCCGAGTTCCTGAATAAACCTTGAATAAAAACCTTAAATCAAACTTTATATAAGTTCGTGTATAAAGGAAATAATTTCATACGCCTTTTTTCCTTGCATAGACATTTTATAAAACTTGTTTCAAAGATTGTTCAAGGAAGTTTAAATTCTCCTTCCTATATAAATTCCTTATACAAAACTTTACTTAAGGCTTAATTATGTGGAATTGTTATCTGGGACCGCTCTTTATTGATAAAAAAAACGTCCGTGGCGAAGTCACGGACCACTGTTTCCTGCTAGTATTTGTATAAACGCAAACATTATATATAGAATTGTATGTTTTTCTGACGAACTGTACAGAATGATAATATTTGTTTCAATTTTTCAAGTGATCGTAGTGTAGTGTAGTGTATGTGCTTGCCATCGTTTACATAAACATATACTCTACAGAATTTACGATTTATTTTCGTTCACTGATTGTGTTCACACAAAAATTCTTCATGTTATTTTGCTAAAAACTTTGGTTTAAACAATTTTTGCACATTTTAAACCTTAACCTTTAAAAATTTTGAAGACTTGGAAAATAGTTGAAATATTGTAAAACTACTAAGAACAGAATTAAGAATGTCGTTCCCGGAATTGAATTTCCGGGCCTTTCGAGCCTTTGCTCTTAATATTATACAAAAATTCTGGACTTAAAACTTAAAAAAAAATTTAAAAAAAATATAGTCGAAAGCTGGCGACTCTGCTACTATAGCAAGTAGAATACACTTGACGTTCAATAAAAATACTACTGTCTGAATGATGTGCAAACAGTCTAAACTATTAGATAAATTTCGGTATTCACGCTATTGTTGCCTGTGCATGAAATGCATACAAATCTATTCCGAAGCTTTTGTTAAAAACAATAAATGATTGACTGGGAGTGTCTTTTCATTTCAAAAAATATCTAAACAAATCTTCCGACAACAATATTTCTAAAAAACACAGTTGCTGTTTTATCAGTTGCTGCCCCAATTTTAAAGTTCAATAAAATCTGTTTTCAACACACATGTTTTAACTCGTACTTGTTTTCTTTTATGACACATCTAGTTAATTGGCGGTGGTGAGTGTCAGCTAAGATGAAATCATTGTCAGTAAATGGAGTGTATTTATGTGAGTACCAGCGCTTATTTTAATATGGTAAAAAAACGCAGACAACTTGATGATTAACTGAGTTTCCGCTACATAAAACAAGGGCGTCGTGTCTGGCTTAATTAATACACAAGTTTTACAAATAAAAATCAAGCAAAACTAGATTGAGTATAATTAAATAAGGAAAAATAAAAACTAAAAAAAAAAAGAATTGGAGATGCCGGGGATTGAACCCGGGGCCTCTCACATGCAAAGCGAGCGCTCTACCACTGAGCTACATCCCCACATAAATACCGTTACCAAACGCAGCTTTTGAGCGTTTGTATAGTAAAATTTAAACCTTACCTCAGAAAATTTCTTAAATTTGTTTTATAAATAAAAAATTTTTTATGCCTTATCAGTCAGTCAAGTACGAAAAATATAATCAAAAAGATAAGAAAAATAAAAAGATACAAAAAAAAACAAAAATGTTAACAATAATTATTTAAACCATTGCAAACAACGCCGTCATCCATCCATCCATCTACACAATGAAACCTTACGAAGTCTTCTATGCTCAAACCCAATCGACCATCAACTGCCTCTACATTCTGGTAATGTGCATTTTGCCCATGCTTTGGTTTGGCGACTGCAAAAAAACCATGTCTCTACTTTTCAAAAAAATTCAACTACCAAATTTGGAAGATGAAGATGAAGCCGCCTTCGAATTTCCCCGAAATCTGCAAATTGTTATTGTTCTACTAGGTATACCTGTCTATTATATCCATCGTGGTTGGCGTTTGCGTCGCCAAGATGAACGCTGCGAGAATTTGCGTCGTGAAGCTTCCTTTACCGAAACGCATGAATTACAGGAATTGAAAATGAAACTGCTGGATAAAATCAATCGAGTTGTTGAGGAAAAGATTTCACTACCCTTAAAGTGCATCTCGACTGGCATTAAACCGGAGCGTAAACTTGGTGGGTATTCGTATAAAAATTTCAACACCCAGCTCATGGAGAATATAATCGAGGAAAATCGTGAAACTGAAAATTCATCCGAATTCGAAATGGAAAAAACTAAAAAGCCTAAAAAACGCAAGCCAGCAGCTCCAGCACCAGCACCAGCATCAGCACAAACGTCAACTCAGTCATCTCCCCGAAGTCGCGGTAGTTTTATGTCCGTATCAGCACCTAAGTTGCGCTAAATTGCTTTTATCCTAATTTGTGTTTTTTTTTTTCTCTGCAGTATATTTGTTAACAACTACTAAATATGCATGATAATAAATTAATACTAATATAAACTCTGGGTGTTTTATTGACTCTTTTCATCATAAATTGGAGTTTTCATCATTAATCATATTATGACCGAAGTTTTACTGCATTTGTATGAGATATAGGTAAATAAAACTAGTCTCGCCTATGGTCGAAATTCGACCATGTAAAAATAGATTTTTCTTTTGTTTGAGCCCACCAACTCATAGCCTGAACAGAATGAACGGCGTCAGCGATCAGCGGCGTTCTCTTCCGCAGCGTCAGCTCGAAATAAAATCACCAGCATCGAATAATGAAAAGAAATTAATAAGAAATAAGAAATGAATAAGGAATAAAAAATTAAAAATGGGCAAAGAAGAAGAAATAAAGAAAGAGGGAAAGTAGGAATAATTGAATAATTGAGTTTCAAGGTCGTGTACATATTAATGCAGTTTTTGTTAGAAAAACCTTTTTCTTTTTTAGCTTAAGCGGCTTCATGTCTGCAGGTGAAACATTAACAATTATCTGTGGAATAATTTCGTAGAACAGTTTAACCCTCAAAACTAGACCCTTGGGGTCCATATTGACCTTATAATTAAAAAAAAGCCAGTGTGTCGTATAAAAGCATTGTTTAAACAAAAAATTAAGCCTTTTTAAGGACTTATATTTCCCTAAAATAGTCAGCCCTATCGTGAATAATTTTTTAACGCGGAAACGAAAAAGGGAGTTTCCGTTTTAAAGATAGCAGATAAAGACATCACATTTTTTGTTTTTACAGTCATGAATATTGACGGATAACGAGAAAATTTGCATTAAAAATTTCCAAAATCTTGTGCAGCCTTTATCTGAATAACGGAAACTCCCTTTTCAGATTCCGCGTGAAAAATTATTCAGGATAGATATATATACATATCTAGATATCTGGTTGATAAATAAGCCTTCATCACTGAATCTCGCACGTGAACTGTTGAAAATTTTATTAAGAAGGTCTTTTTATTTTTGAGCCAAATACAGATGCGATTTTTTTACTGATATCAATCAATTCTTCATCTCCAAAGGGGATGTATTACCCCCTTCAATCAAAGGGGGTATATTAACTTTGTCATTCCGTTTGTAACGCCAATAAGGAGGCGTGGCAGGTATAGAAAAGTATATATATATTTTTGATCAGCATCACCTCTTGAGTCGATTTCCGAGTGTCCGTCTTATGTCCGTCGTATTATTTAGTAATTTAAAAGTTATCGCGATGAAATTAAAAATATAAGCTTATTTTAAAAAATGGAAAACAAGTTCGAGAATGAGCCAAATCGGATGAAAACCACGCCTACCTTTCATACAAAGTGACTTTATTTTAATAGTAAAATCTCTTAAAAATCCACAGAAACTAATTACATGCCTTGAAATTTTGCACATAGGCTTTGATATATAATACCAACCATCTCTATGCTATTCGGTAAAATCGCATGAAAACCACGCCTACTTCCCATACAAATCAAAAATCTCCTAAAAATCCACAAAAATTAAAAAAATATCTTGAAATTTCGCACATAAGCTTTGATATATATATATATATTTGGCAAAATTGGATAAAAACTACGCCTACCTCTCATACAAAATGACGTCATCAAAATAGAAAGACTTTCGTAAATGTATAAAACTGAATGACACCGGGTCTGTATGTACCGAAATTGCGCCCACATCGTTTATCTAACCCACACATATATTCTTCAATATAATATAACCTAAAGTCTTTAGGCTGGAAAATTGGGTGTGGCATTTTACTTTTGATCGAACTTCACTTACACGGTGTGTCTGAATTCAACCAAATTTTTCACACGTAATCCTTGGTAATTTGAGTAATCTTAAGTTTATAAAATTTGGCGGTAATAGACAGGGGCGTGGCATTTTATTTTTAGACTAGCTCTATCTACACCGTTTGTCCGATTTTAATCAAATTTCTCACATATATTCTTTAGTATAATGAGAAGTTTTAAGCCTAAAAAAGTGGATGGGATTGGACAAGCGGCGTGTCAATTTAATTATAATCGGATTCCCTCTACACCGTTTGTCCGACTTAAACCAAATTTTGCTTACACAATATTTGACATAAGAATCAGTCAGTAGTTCATAAAAGTGGGCGTGGTAGACAGGGGAGTGGCACTTTATTTTTAATAAATTTCCATCTACACCGTTTCTCCGATTTTAACCAAATTTCGCACATATATTATTTAGTATAATGAGAAGTTTTAAGCATACAAAAGTGGGTGGGATTGGACAAAGGGCGTGTCAATTTAATTCTAATCGAACTCCTTCTTCAACGTTTTTTGTGACTTCAACCAAATTTTGCAAATATATTCTTTGGAATAATGAGCAGTGATTAGTCTTAAAAATTGAATAGAACTCCTTCTATAGCCTTTGTCCGACTTCTTCCAAATTTTCCATATTCTTTAGAATAATGAGCAGTCAGTAGTCAAGAAATTTTGGTGGAATTGAAGGGGGGGCGTGGCACTTTAATATTAAGCGAAATTATTTTACACCGTTGGTATGAATGTGCACATACAAGCAATCAAATTTTGCACATATATGCTTTAACATAATGAGCAGTCTACTATGTGGCAGCTTAGGGTAAAATAAAATTAAGCGTGTGACACAATTTTTTTTGCAGATTATGCATAAACATTTTAAAGACGGCTAAGGACTTTGAATATACTTCAACACGGCCGCGGGGGCATATTTTAGCTTCGGTATCCTGCAGAAGCTCCATTCCTTACTAGTTTTTTTTTTTAATTGAATGTAAATTGAAAATTTGATATACGAATCAATTGTGATTCTTACGTAGTTCAGTTTTACTTACAATTCTGAATATGAATGCAGACTTTACAGCTCTATGGTCGACCAGGTCATGAGTCAGTGAACGGAAGAACTGGTAGTGGGAAGGATAATGTTTCGTGAATGTGGTGTTTGAGACATCCCATTAAAGGGCCTATAAAGTTTCTTTGACAACTTCTGCAACATGTAACCGAATATTGGGCTAAAAAAATCACTTTTTAATGTCTTGGCATATTGGGGCGTTTGAGCTTCCAATACTCGGCTCGATTGCATCAAATGTTGTTTGTAACGTTCTCCTGTGATGGATGGATAGCTACTTGCCAAGAAAATTCGGTTTGGCATGGCTCAACTTTCCCCATGATTTTTTTGCGCTTTGGGTTGTTGTAGTGCATCTACTTTTTGTCTTCCGTTATGATTCTATGTAGAAAATCCTTCCGATTTTGCCTTTGGACCAAAGATCGCACGTAAAAAAACAGCGTTTGACGTTTCTTAACTTGAGTCATACGGAAACCAATTTTCTTATTTTTGCAACATACCCATGACCTTGAGATGATTTGAAATCGTTTGTTTAATCACTTCCAAGGTTTCAGCAAGTTCTTGAGTTTAGCATGAACTTTTATTCCCTAACGCTTCCAACTCACCGTCTTCAAACTTTACTGGCCTTCCTTCGCGTTCTTTGTCACTGGTGTCAAAATCGGCTATTTAGAAACGCCGAAACCAGTACTCACATGTTTTTATTTAGTTATTTGCACTTCAGCTAAATAAAACATACAGATTTTTAGATGGAAATGATGACGCTCTAAAACTTTTTTGTACACCCTATAGCTTGTAAAATATTATATAATATTTTATAAAAAAAAACCTTTTAATACTACCTTTTAATACTCACAGTGCTTATTTTTATACCCCAGCACGTACTGCGTAAGGGGTATATTAACTTTGTCATTCCGTTTGTAACGCTAATAAGAAGGCGTAGCAGATACAGAAAAGTGTATATATTTTTGATCAGCATCAACACCAGAGTCGGTTACCGTGTGTCCATCTGTCTGTCCGTCTGTCGACACGATTACAGCCGTAATTTGAAAGCTATCGTGATGAAATTCAAAATAAATGTAAGCTTCTTATTAAAAATTGAAGATCAAGTTCGAAAATGATCCAAATCGGATGAAAGTAGTATTTTTTTTTTAATTCTCTTCAATCATTTCATATACGCTCTTAATTTCAGTCCAATAAATTTTCTCGATAGCGTAGCGGTTTAAGGTAACAGTTTATCAGCTCATACGAAATTTTTTTTTTGTTATTGAAATAGTTTTTTTTTTATGATAGTGAATGCTTTTTATTTAAATCAGGAATTTCTAATGTTATTGTTTTCACAAACTGAAACTTTGTGTATCAAAAAAAAATCTAAGCTTGAGTAAAAATCTTCTTGACCACTTCCTAAAATGTGTCATTGAATAAGTCTTTATATAAAAAATTATACAAGAAATTTAAATTTTCAAGGCTTTCACAAAGCTCTTTCAAGAAAAGCATGAATAATTACTTTTATACAAGGCCTTTTCAAGTTGAGTAAGAATAACTTCAAATATTTAGGTTAAATTGTTATCTGGGCTCCCATTTATAGTGACTTTATTTTTACAGTAAAATCTCTAAAAATTCACAAAAATTATAGAATTGCCTTTAAACTTTGCACGTAAGCTTTGATCTTTAATATTAATCCTGCTTATGAAATTTGGAAAATCAGATGAAAAACACGTCTACCTCCCATACAAAGTGGTCTTATATCAACCGTAAAATCTCTTAAAAATCTGCTCAAATTAAATAAAGGTCTTGAAATTTTCCACATTTGCTTTGATATTTAATGTAGACCCACTATGATAATTGGCAAAATCGGATGAAACCATGCCTACCTCCCATGCAAAATGGCTATTTTTAAACTTAAAATCTCTTAAAAATTCACAAAAATTAATGAAATGTCTTTAAATATTGCACATGAGCTTTGATATATAATATGGACCATCTCTATGATATATGACAAAATCGGATGAAAACCACTCCTACCTCCCATACAAAGTAACGTCATCAAAATAGGAAAACTTTTGTAAATTTATAAAAATTAATGTCACCGTGTCTGTCGAGGCTAAATACTTCGAATGTAATTCAATACGGCCGCGGAGGGGTATTTTAACTTCAGAGACCTGCCGAAGTGCTTCATTCCTAGTTTTTAGAATATTTTAAAAATATCACAAATTTTTGCCCACCTTCTTGTTTTAACTTTAAACTTTACATTAAAATGACCAATGTATCTTCTGAAGCAAATTCATATATTTCTGCTGACATTATTTGAAAAATCGATTGTAACTATTCAGTTCAAGCAAACCAAACCAGCTAAAATGTAAATTGTTTAAAATAACATACTTGGTCAATCAAAGTTGACCAAATTAAGACCAAAGTTGGCAAATTAAGCTCATTACACTGCAGAACACGTAGTTTTATAATTTTGCATGTTCACTCTTAAACTTCAACAACATTTGGAATATGCTTTGGTGAAGTGCTAAATGTGGGGATGTAGCTCAGTGGTAGAGCGCTCGCTTTGCATGTGAGAGGCCCCGGGTTCAATCCCCGGCATCTCCAGTATATTTTTAATTTTAATGCGAACAAATTTGCTTGCACACATATTTACAAATATTTAATAAAGTTTAGTATTAACCCTGTAGGAAAATCAACTAATTTAAAAGTAGTTGATAAAGTAGTTTTTTGTCAACCACAACTAGTTGAAATTCTGACTTTTTTCCATAGAACGAACTAACTTATTTTGTATGGTGATGTCCGCTAAATAAGTCAATTGACTGTCGTCTGCATATATTTTCAACTACTTGTTAAATTAGTTACATTTAAATTATTTTTTTAATAGCTTTAAAATAACCAGTTGAAAACTATTACTGATGGCCAAAAGTTAATAATATTTGATGAAATAACATGGTTAAATATATACTCGTATAAGCTTGTAATCTAATAAAAATTTTCAATAAAAACATGCCAACATCAGAGTAGTTGCCGCCTTAATATAATTCAAAGTAGTTCATATACTGGTTTATTTTAAACTAGTTTTTTAATTAGTTGTTTTTAAAAACAAGTTAGTTTGTTCCTATAGGGAAACTACAAAATAGAAAAGAAAGACTGCATAAAAATTTACAAAATTAAATACGTACGTTTAATATATACATGTTGGTATAAACTGTAAGAAATGCTAGTAACTATTTGATTGTAATTTCAATATATTTTTTATATAAATTCAAAATAATTCATTTGTTAATATTTTAATAAAAAATATCAATTGAGTTTTAACTGACATTTGGAGTAACATTAAACTTTTAGTTTTTGACTTTAATGTGCTTTATTAAAGATGCTTAAACCTTTAACTTCATAATCCGTGGTAGATTTCATATACCTACTCAAAAATGAGCCAACTATTTGAAAAAATTAATATAACCCCTTTAGGAACAAACTAACTTGTTTTTAAAAACAACTAATTAAAAAACTAGTTTAAAATAAACCAGTATATGAACTACTTTTAATTATATTAAGGCGGCATCCACTTCAATATATGAAGTAATTGAAATACTACTTAAAAACCAGTGATTGATAAACTACTTTGAATTATATTAAGGCGGCAACTACTCTGATGTTGGCATATTTTAATTGAAAATTTTTATTAGATTACAAGCTTATATATATATTTAACCATGTTATTTCATCAAATATTATTAACTTTTGGCCATCAGTAATAGTTTTCAATTGGTTATTTTAAAGCAATTAAAAAAATAATTTAAATGTAACTAATTTAACAAGTAGTTGAAAATATATGCAGGCGAAAGTCAATTGACTTATTTAGCGGACATCACCATACAAAATAAGTTAGTTCGTTCTATGGAAAAAAGTCAGAATTTCAACTAGTTGTGGTTGACAAAAAACTACTTTATCAACTACTTTTAAATTAGTTGATTTTCCTACAGGGAACATAGCAGATCCAATATGGCATTAAGAGTGATAAATTCTCGTAGTAAATGATTTTTACTCGAAATCGCTACACTTTACGAAAAAGTTTATTAAAATGCTTAGAATCATTAAAAGAATACGTCACAGCCCAAATCACCGAGTTGTTGATCCAATCTTTATCGATTTCGTGCAATTTTGATATGTTTTAGTACATATTAAAATCTACTTGCACACCAACTTTTAGCCATAATCCAAATCGTTATTGATTAATCAATTTTTTAAATTTTGAAGCAAAATATTTTCAATTCACTGACCACCTTTAGCAAATTTTGCAAGCTTTTTTATATGAAGTTTTTGCGCTCTCCGCTCAGTGAGAAAGACTTGCTGCATTAACATTATTTAAATTTTCGCAAAAACTTGCTGAAGGTGGCTAGTGAATCCAGCCTTACAACCCTATTCTGGTATAAATTTATTGACAACTGTAAAAGTGTATTATTCTTAAATGTTACCAAAAGCTCAAACTAAATGCAACCAAAACAAACAAAAACATTACAAAACTGTTAGTACCATAAAAAAAATATTCAGAACAAATAAATTTGCAAAACATTTTGAAAGTTTTCAATTCCTTGGACCAAAAAATAGTACATAAAAGACTAGCTTGTCAATGAATTTACAGTTGTCAATCACCAGAATAAGGCTATTAGTAATAGATATCGGATATCAATAAAAGGTAGAGTATAATTTATTTCGCCTTTGAATAAACAAAAACAAAAACAAACTAGTAAGGAATGGAGCTTCGGCAGGGTACCGAAAGTACTTTAAAGTGGGAT
Organism: Coremacera marginata; assembly: GCA_914767935.1. NCBI lineage: Eukaryota > Metazoa > Arthropoda > Insecta > Diptera > Sciomyzidae > Coremacera > Coremacera marginata. Next base: position 146,774,599 of record OU612045.1, read on the forward strand.
AAACAAATAATTATAGTTATTTGGGTTTTTTTTTAAATGAGCACTTTTGCCCATATAACCAAGTACTGACATATACCGATGCTTGTCGGCACGGGTTTCCGTGGTTCTAGGTACACAAAATTTTATAACATTTCTTTTAACATCATACAAAAATATTAAGGGGGTAAGTCATAAAAAAATATAACTTCAATTTTTAAGGGACACTCTAATGTATATATGTATATTATTTAAAATGTCTTTCTTAAGGGAGTATTCCTGGTTGGAAGGCTGTTTTTGGACCCTTCTTGAAAAACTTCTCATTTGAAAACGCAAGGAGTTATTGAAATTCTGCTTTTTTATTGTATTAAGAACATATTAAATTACATAAAAAATGTTTTTTCCTTTGTCAAAGGAAAGTTCTTCAGAACGAAGAAGTCTTCAGAAGAAAGACTTCAAAGTTGGGCGTCGAAAAAAAAGGTATGCTGCTTGGGTCCGGATAATTGCATCATCTGAAATGGAAAAGTAAACGGTTAGATTCGTTAGATTCAGTACAGATGTAATTCTGGTCCCTACCTCAACCATAATTTTGCGATTATTTTTTACAAAATGGCGGTCATTGAAAAATGAAAAACCGATTTTCGGTCTTTTTTTTTTTGTAGTTTAGTTTAAATAAAAAAAATAAAACTTTGTTTAAAATTGTGATTGAGGTAGGGACTAGAATGGTGCCAGTTCTGAGTCGATTGCACTTTGTTTCACCAAAATCAGCTTAGAACTACGGGTGCAATCTGGGCCGCGCTCGAAAAACGTGGTTTCGAGATAAACGCGTTTAAGTTTGAAGTTATATTTTTGCATAAAAAAAAAACAAAAATTGAAATGAAAAATTAGAGCATGCACGAAATTCGACAATTCTGCGTCGATTGCACTTGGTTTCATCAAAATCGGTTCAGTAGAACCGGAGAAAAGTGACTTCGAAGTTCAAAAACGTGTTTTTGAAAAAACTCAAAGAAAATTTTATGCAATATAACACTTTTTTTTTTTGTGATATACTTACATATATCAATCTGCAATGCCAGCCCCAAAAAGAACTCCTTTCTTTTCTTCAAAAAATGAGGACTCAGCGGCTCTTTGTGCTCTTCGGGCAGTTCTACCATCTTTTGATGCGGCCAGAGCTCTGGCTTCGGAACTTTTCAAACGTTCTTCGTTCCGAGAAACGAATGGCGAAATCATTTGTGACGTTGCCAATCGGGGTGCCCATTAGGTTCATTATTTGAAGTATTGGCAAAAAAATCTTCATTAAATATGACAGTTGCAATATAATTGGCAATCTCAATGCGCCGGTGTGCATATGCTTCGGTGCGAATGACCACAGCACTGCATTGTTTCTTTTATTTTTATTTCTATTATTTTTCTATCCATTTAGCACAAACAAAAATGTTTATCAAAACTATACTTTTCAAAACTGTATGCGCGCGTGTGTCCGGTTTATAACTCAATTCAAAGTGAACTAAACGCTGCCAACATTCGAATACCTTAGCTCTAAAATGTGTATTCATTTATTTTTAAAATGCGTATTCAAACAAGGTGGTTGCTTCAAACCGTTGCATTCAGAAAGTAGCCAAATTAAGCAAATCGCATTTTGGTGAAAACAGTGCTGGACAAAAAAAGCCATATCTCCTAAAGTATTTCGAATTTCAAAAAACCTTTTTAGGACGATATTCTGAAATATCCAAGCTATAAAAATATGAGAAAAAAAAATCGAACAAAAATTTTTGCCAACCAGGAATACTCCCTTAAAACTAAGAAAAAAAAATATATACTTAAATTTTTTGTAATAAAACTTTCTATCAGATGAAAGGCGCTCGCTACCTTTTTGTTACCGATATAATTATTTGGGCTTCAAACTTGAAATATGTTTATAAAAAAACGAAAAAATAATTTTTTTTTTAACTATTTCCGATCATAATAGCCATATTACTGATGGTATTGACACGCATTATACCTTAAAATTTTCATCTGACTTTTTTTTACTTCATGCATTTAAATTAAAATTCATTTGCGGGAAATTGAAGTTTTTACAAGCATTTATGTGATGTATGTGCTCTCAACAGTGGATTTTTTGAATTTTGCCATTAAAACAAAAAAAGACAAACTGGGGCCAATCGAAAAAAATCATTACGATATTTGGATTCTGTGGAAAATATCACTATAGAAAATGTTATCGCCATTCGTTATGGTGAAAGTTGTCGTAATTTTGTAGAGTAGTGTAATCTATTAAAAGATAGAAGATTGTTTATTCAACATATTAGCAGCTATCCAAAAATAGCAAACACGTTGCTTCTACTTGCTACAAGATGTCATCAGCATCGGTGTTTTTTTTATGTGAATGCGTTTGTATTGTAGTTGGTACATGTTTTTCTTTGTTTTTGCAAAACGTTAAGGAAAAATAAGCAACTGCCCACAAGTGCATTGAAATACCAATAAATGTAACATGTAATAAAATAAATAAAATCATAATGAAATGTTATAAAATTTACTGGTGTGAATATTAACGTGTGTTTTTTAATTTACTTTTTTATTTTAAATTTTTGAATTTAAAAATTATTTTATTAAAAGAAAAAACCAATATATTATCAGATCTATGAAATCTGTGTGTTGAAATCTGTTACTCTAGTGTGTCCAACGACACACCTGTTTTTTTTTTGTTCTACTAAAATGCGTTGATAGAAGTATGCTTATTACATATATGAAAGAATTCAAAATAATTTTAAATGATGGAAATGCTATAAAAAAACATTTAAATAATATCTATTTTATAAAAAACAGCAATCTCTTTCGTTACTATAAACAAACTATACGAAATAAAAGAATATTTGCTATAATTTTGGATAACTGTTTGAAATAATAAATACCTATAATTTAAAAAAAAAAAAAAGAAATCGCCCGAGCAGGGACTTGAACCCTGGACCCTTGGATTAAAAGTCCAATGCTCTACCGACTGAGCTACCCGGGCACATAATCACAATCATTTAATAGTCAGCTAAATTTATTTCATAATAAAACAGAACGATCACGTCATGCTATCTATCTTTATATTCTTTTATAGGGTAAGCGTTGATGCCAAGAACTGGTGTGTGTGTGTGTGTGTGTCTGTCTATCTTCATATAAAAGACGCGTGTTTTTACTGCAGCTGTTGCTAATTGTTTATATTTTCGTGAGCTTCATGTTTTATGTTCTTTTTGTGCTGTTCCAATACAATTCTATTATAATTAGCATACTTTTGACAATTAGCACTTAAGGGGATAATACTACCTTGTAATTTTGTGCCATTTTTTTCTTTTGATTTAAATGCTTCCTAAACTCTTTAAAAACTAATTTCCTAAACTATTAAATAAATACGCAGGCATCGCAAAATTTTTTATACTTAAAATTTAAACTATTTTTTTTTAAATTTAAACCAGTGCCCAATTTTCAACCGTTCAACTCTCAGTTTTAATCGTAGTTTAATAATGACATTTTCTAGGGAAGCACGTAGAATTTTTCTATTGATTGAAACTTAAATATTTTATGACCGATTTTGACTGATTTGATCACAAAAAAAAATTTCTTCGAATTGACGCCATTTTTGTTAAAATTAATATTGAGTTGCACTGAATTTCTTTTTACTTTTTTATGTTTTTTATATAACAAATTAATTTTATTTAATGTTCGCCAAATTAATTCCCGGCATCTTTCAGAAAAAATCATAATTCTGTCCTTAACCCTTGTGGTGACTCTTTGCCCAAAAAACATGTAGTGACGGAATGGTCTGGCTAGACCATATCTAATTAAGTTGAGTGGTATAGGGTGTATACTCTATATGCGTGTTTGCATTTATATGTTTTTGTGTATGTGTGTTTGTATGTTGGAAAGGAGTCCATAAAATATAGAATGTAAAAACTGGGTCTTATATAATTTATATTTTGTACTATTTATTAATATCTCTTAGATAAAAACAAAATACTGGTGAAGTAATACGGAAAATATGTGTACGAAATTTGATATTTTATCTTATTAATATAACCGAAATAGAAATTTTTCAAGAAAAATAATTTCAACGTAACTCCCCAACACGCCCGATCTTGCGCTCTTACGCTAGTAGCAGAGGCCATGCCGACGAGAAACTAAGAAATTCAAAAGGTGCTTTATGAAAAAGCAATATTAGGGTAAGAGACGGGATTTTTCTCATTTTCTAAGATTAACATCTTACATTAAAAATATCAGAAAAATAATAGATAGTTGGTAAAAAAATGAATAAAATCTATTCTTTTGAGGTTTGTTCAGCTGTTATTGCTAAACGTTCCTTGCATTTGTTAAAAGCTTATGCATGTTGTAAGCATGTAGGTTTTTTGAAATTAACACAAAAGGGTATCCCGTTTTTCTTTTGGGGCTTGTTTGTTTTCGACATATAAAGCAGCATTGCTTCGCTGAAGCTGGCAAGATTTCTAGAATTGATAATAAAGATGCAACTGATGGTGATGAATGCTGAAAAAACCCTTTTTTATATTTTTTTGATGGGAAACTTTTTATTTGAAATAGATTACCTGAGTCGTCTCCAGGAAAGTAGTCTTCATCTTAGCTATCATCACTATCTGCAAACGGCTTCATTCTCAAACCAAAATAAAATATATCATAAAAAGCAGTAGGAAAAAACTTATGAACACTAAAATTATAACTCATTACTTACCACAAAACTATTTCAAAAATCACAAGCAAAATGGGAAAAAACGACTTATAGCAAATCACAATAAAAAATTCTTCATTAGAAATTCAATGTGGCTTCAACACATGCTAAAACTCAACTCGAATTAAAGTTTACATTAAAAAAATATTAGAAAACTATACCGTAAGCTTTTGTATAGACAAAACGGTCATAAACATATTCAAACATGTTTCCATAAGCTCAATAAAGAAAGAAATCTAAAAAAAAGAATTGTTTCGAATTTCATATGAATCACATACAAAATTCTACTGTTCTGTGCAGACCAATCCGTCACTCATAGCAGGTGGATGCCTTAAAGCCATCCCACCCCACTTTCACTTTTTTTCAAAAAATATTTTATTTATAGCTTTCGATCGTGAACACTTCAGTTGAGTATATCATTAAATATCAGACTGGGAGGAATTAGTATTTCATTCTGTTTTTTAGTTTTAATTCCAAATTTGGTCTACGCAGACCATTCAGTCAACATACAAAAAAAAATTAAATGGCCATTCAGCCCTTGAAAGCACTTTGACCGAGCTTCTTATGATCAATTGTGTTGTGCGTGTTATGAAATGCTTGAACACAAATTATCGAGAACTGGACCTACAAGTTGTATGTCGATTCCGAACGGTTTATGTTCTCAAGAAGCTTTTCATGGCAGTTTTTATCTTCTGAGGCTTGCCATTGTCTGAAGAGAGGTGACGGCCGCACAGAAAAATTAATTCAATTGAAAAAACTTTCTGTGTGAGGTGAGATTCGATCCATGGTTCTCTGGCGTATAGGCCACACACTACCCACTGCACAACGGCCGACACAGTCAACATAAGGGTTAAATAATTTTTGGGCTTATGATAGAAAAACTTCATAACAGAACAACTTCAAGGCGTGGATCCAGGGTGATAAGGGGGATAAATTCTCCCTCCAGACGCTCAAAACTAGCTTGCAATAAATAAAGTCTATGAACAATTTTGCTAAATGCTATAATTTTTACCTAAAATTGCAAAAAAGTTGTTTTTGGCGTTTTTGTTGCAAGTTCTTCTGGCTAAAATATTAAATTAAAAAATTAAATAAAATATTTCTAATATATTGTATCAGTAATACTACGTTCACACTGAGAGCTCAATGCGCATTTACGAAATGCAATATATACATTTGTCTCTTTTTATTCTACAAGGAGCATGCGGCCACGCATTCTAAATTGCTAATTCGTATTTAGTTAAATTAAGCTCTTAGTGTGAACGTGGTATAAGGGGCTGTTCATAAATTACGTAACATGTTTTTGGCCAATTTTGACTCCGCCCCCTATTCCCGCCCCTTTGTCATACTTCATTACAAAGAGGTTTGCTAGCGTACACTTTGCTTTTCAAATAACCCCACAAAAAAGAATCCGGAGGCGTCAATTCTGAAGATCAGTCAATTTCACCATTTTTGGACATCACACGTCCAGGAAATTTTCGTTACAGAAACTGTAACGATTTACAATGAGACATAGCGCACTGTCTTGTTGAAACCAGTAACTGTCCAGACCGATATAATGAGCCAACATCCAACGATATTGATTCCCATCCACTATTTCGCCTACTCTGAATAAAAATAGCCCAATGATGGTTTTGGCGCAAACGCCGGCCCAAACAGTCACTTTTTGGTCATGCAATCATGTTTCATGGATCTCGTGTGGATTCTCCGCTCCCCAAAAATTATAATTTTACTTGTTAACGGCGCCAGAGAGCACAAAATGGGCCTCATTGGTCATCAAAATTTGCTTTCAAAAATCACGTTCAATGTCAACCATTCAAACGGCAGTTTCGATGTATTCCAAGCGACGTGGACGGTCTGTCAGCAATATTCTTTGAGTAAATTGAACTTTATACAGAAACATATGCAAATCATCCTTCAAAATGCGTCTCAAAGTGGTTCCACTGACGCTAAAATTATGAGCGCGGTAACGATACGACAGTGTAGCGTATCGGCCACACTCTCTTTTACCACTTCAACCAGTTCATTGGAACATTCAGTGTGATGAACCACATGTGAGCGATCTCCCAGCACTGTCTCGTGCTCAATAAAATTCGGCACCAAACGACGAATAGTGTAGGTAGACGGTTGGCTTGTTGGTCACGATATTTTCGACGATATGCACGTTGAGTTTACACAACAACTGTCGACTATTTTCAAGGTACAGCGCCAATATTTCGGCGACTTGTTTCGGTGTCAAGCGGTTCATAGTTAAAATTGTATCGATGTTTCAAAAAACTATCTATTCAACTACATCAGTTGATAAATGCCAAAGTTATTCAAAGTTTACATACTAACATAAAATTTTGCGCACTCTGTAAATGACCTCGTACTACCGTTTGGATGCAATTAATGGACACGGCTCCTGGAAGGAGGCTTACACAAACATGATCTGCAAAAGGTTTTATTAAATATCATTGATTTCGTCTGTAAACATTTTATAACATAAAAATATAAATTCATGAGTTATGAAAGTCATGAAAGGTTAAGCGAAACCTGTGAAATGGGAGATAAATCATTTGCTGCAATCGCCTTTTTAAAACGCAAACTGTTCGGCAAATAGATTTAAATGTATGCGAGAAACATTCCGGAACATTTTGGGTTAAAACCTTTCGGATGAAGTTTAGATAAAGAAATTATTGGTCCATTTTTTTATAGATATACTATGGATAAAAAATTCGTCGGTGATACACCAACTCAAGTGCAATTTACTGTATCAGCGAAATGTGTTAACGCAATTGCGTCATGATGTTGTTTGAAATGCTTTGATTTTTGTATTAAAACGGCTTTATTTAGTGCAGTGAGATTTTGAGTTGAATAGCGCGTCGAGTTATAAGGTACATTTTTTGAATGTTGTATTTTGGATAACGTATGGAATAATGTGGTGCAGGTATCGTGGCTTAGCCTCACTTAGAGAAAATACAATAACTCAAATCAAAGCTTTGTTGCAATATGTGTCTTTTGAAGAAGGGTATTTTTTATAAAGAAATATCGGCCATAAATTTACGAAGCATGTCTGAAAGAAGCGCAGAGCTCAGCATCCACAATAAATAAACAAATTTAGAATGCGTTACTTTTAATAAAAGAATTGTATTAACGCAATAACGTAATTAAATGCCTCAACTCAATAGCGCAACGCTACGATGAAGACCCTTCTTTTAATTGTCCATATTTTAAAAATCGATTTAAACATTTTTCATTTAATTTTATCCTAAGACAAATCTTCAATTCTTAGCGTGATCGATAATGAATATGAAATCAATATAATGCATGTCTGAATGAAGAGCAGGCACCATCAATTTTAATTTGTTCAGCATGCACCATAAATTAACAAAACTCAATTTTAAGCCTGCGTTATTTTATGCAAATAAGTGTATCAACGCAATAACGCAGTCAAGAGCCTTAACTCAATAACGCAACTTAGCGCTGCGTTATCCATTTCTAGATGGGTAACACAGATCATAATAATACTATTAAGACCGTTGCAAGCATTATATCAAAACAGCGTAGCGGGACACATTATAATAATCCACTTTTTTAAATCGTTTGAAAAATGTTTTATCGGATTTTATCCAAAGACGATCTCTTCCAACCTTAAAGTGACGCAATAAAACTGCCCAGAGCATTTTCTCTCTAAAGAAATTGATTGTAATTATAACAAATAACGGTGTTTTCTTTTTAATTTTTAGAATACGACCGCAAAATCCACGTGAAGTTATTGATATGTGTCGCATTTGTACAACTGTCACGTCCGGAGAACCCCAAGTCGTCCTTGGACAAGACAAAGCATTTACATTTGATTATGTTTTCGATATAAATGTTGGCCAGGTAAGAAATGTGAACTGACCACTTCATTAAATTACTGCTTAAAACTATTTTCTTTTCTTTCTGCCGTATCGTTTAGTCTGAAGTCTATGCAGAATGTGTGGAACGTCTTGTAGAGGGCGCACTACGCGGCTACAATGCTACTGTGCTGGCTTACGGTCAAACGGGGTCGGGTAAAACCTTCACCATGGGCACCGGCTTTGAACATGATCTCAATGAGCTGCAACAGGGCATTATACCACGGGCAGTGCGCCACATTTTCTCCGGCATTGAGGACATGCAGACGCGCGAGTACGATGATAATGGACTGCCAAATATAGGCAATATACAATTCAGTGTCGCGGCTCAATTTATGGAGTTGTACAATGAGGATATAATCGACTTGCTGGATCCCTACAACAAAGGAAGAGTCTATAAAATACACGAAGATGGCACTGGACAGATAACAGTGCATGGGGCGACAATAAAGCCCATCTGTGGGCCACAAGAGGCCCTAAAGTGAGTTTGGTCATTGCTTTAATTATGCTCTGCGTCTTACTTAACACATTTATTTTATGTCTTTTTCAGATGCCTGCAGCAAGGTGCTTTGGCGCGCACAACAGCCTCCACCCAAATGAACGATCAATCGTCACGCTCTCACGCACTTTTCACAATACTCATTCGACGTCAACGCGTGCTGACTGCCGAGGAGTCTGGTTTGCCCGAAGACGATCTGGAGACACTCACCTCAAAGTTTCATTTTGTCGATTTGGCGGGCTCGGAACGCTTAAAACGCACTGGCGCCACTGGAGAACGGGCGCGCGAAGGCATCTCCATAAACTGTGGCTTGCTGGCGCTAGGTAACTGCATCTCAGCACTGGGTGACAAATCCAAGCGTGCCACTCACGTGCCGTATCGTGATTCAAAGTTGACGCGTCTGCTACAGGACTCACTGGGTGGCAATAGCCAAACTCTGATGATTGCCTGTGTGTCGCCCTGCGATCGTGACTTTATGGAAACTTTAAATACTCTAAAGTATGCAAATCGTGCGCGCAATATCAAGAACAAAGTACAGCTCAACCAGGACCAAAGTTCGCGTACCATTTCGCAGCTGCGTCGTGAAATTGCAGCGCTACAAATGGAGCTTCTAGAATTTAAGCAGGTTAGTTCAAGCAATGTATACACATTGGAAATCTCTTTCTTCTTAACTATATCATCAACTCTTTCAGGGTAAACGTCTGACTGATGCCGAAGGCAATTCCTCCATATCCGATACTAGTAACGAGAATGCAATGCTCTTGGCTGACAACAAACGCCTGCAACAGCGTCTCAAAGCCATGCAAGAAACCATAAATGTGCTAACTGATTCCAATTCCACTTTGAAAGTGGAAAAAGAAACGCATGGTTGGACTTCATGGTCAGATTCTTCTGATAGAAGTGTGACCAATATGATTGCTGGATATATAAGTGAAATTGAAAAATTGCAAGCAAAGTTAATAGAATCTGAAGAAATGTACCAGCAACTAAAAAAAAGTTCCGCTATCGCTGTGGGAAATAGCATGCGTGGTTATATGAAGAACAAGTGTGCTGGTGGTGATAGTAAGATAAATGAATTGTTTGATGCATGAGTCGCAATGAAAGGCTTTCTTCATGATTTTATTTTTAATTAGGTCCCGATGAAATTATTAACATGGCCAAGCGTGAAGTTGAAAAGGATCGTGAGCTACTGATGTCACGTTCTTTGCCTGGCTTTCAAGAGGATGCCAATAATTTGAACAATGTTGCCGTGCCGAGCAACGAGTCCTGTGATAGTGACACTGACACCGAATCGGATGATAAAAGTAAGCAACTAGTTTTTTTATTTTTTTTGGTAAATACTTTATATTCAAGAGTGCTTTAATAATTTGTGTTTTGATTTTATTTTGCTTGCTTTTTGTAGCCAACGAGATTCAAGCAGATCTCAATGACATCAACTGCGATATTGAAATCAAGAGCAAATTAATTGAACAGTTGGAGCTGTCACAACAACGCATGCAAGTGATGCGACAGCATTATGAGGAGAAGCTGTCGGTATTGAATTCGAAAATAATGAACACACAAAAAGAACGCGATGAAGTGCTGGCCAATATGGGTATGTTTTAGTCAATATTACTTAGCTATTTACATTAGGGGTACAAAACAAAGGGGGGAAAAGACACTTTATCAAAATACTAAAATGAAAACCACTAATTTTCTTTAACAAGAAATTAATAAAAATAGTTGTTTTGTTTAAATAGTGCAAAACATAAATAAAATAAAGTGAAATAAAAAAAAACAAAAAATAAAGTAAAAACATGTTAAAAACATAGTCCAACATCATTATTGCAAAAGTCTAATCATGTAATTTTTCTAAAAATGGGTTTTGTAAAGCTTTTTTTTTTTGCAAGTAATAGTATAGCTCGTCAGAATTTTTTTTTTATTTGCATCGAGAGGTTATATGGGAAATTTTGGTAAAATGCAAAGGTCCTAATGTCCAAAAAATGTTTCCTTCTTATGGAATGCTGATGAGGAAAAGCTGTACCAAATATGAAATCAATTGATTTAGTAGTTTTTAAGAAATCCCCACAAAAAAAATCTTCATTGATTGCGTTCAAATTTTCGAATAATTTAAAATTTTTAAAGTAATTTATACCATATTTTAGAGAACTTATTCTTTTTACTCATTTTTGGTTTAAGTGAGACCTTCTTACTGCAAAAAATTTACCAAAAAATCTTCTAAAATAGGGAATAAAAAAAAAGTGAAACGTTCATGTGCAGACAAAATCATTTTCAGACTTGAAATATTGTGAGAAACAACATTAACACAATGGGTTTCATGCATAAAAGTGAGATTACTTTTTACACGATTTTTTTTGTGCATTTACTCGTTAGTAACATCTTATTCATGAGATGAATCTTAAAAACTGAGAATGTTCTTAAAACGAAAGCTCTAAGTGAGCAAATTCTCAAAACGATATGCACCTGAAATGCAGCTCGCTTTTCTGAGAATTTTCTCGTTAAATAATGGTGAACTATTCAGTGAACTCACAATTTTTTAAGTAGTTACTAAAGATCGCCGAATACTATTGAGAAAATAGTCCCATACAACTCGATAATGCCGGAAATATTTTTTCTCTCATATCGACTGTACTCAAAAGATTATGTATTATTATTTATATACATAATACATTCTTATTAAATTACTAGTATCCTAACATGAAAAAGAGATTCTTAAACTAGTACTAAGAATCATACTCTCAGATCTCCAAAACTACTTCACCTATTATTTTCTTATTTCGCACGGTAATTTCTCATCTCATTGGCTGGTAGTTTAACAAAGAGTGAAAAAAAAGTTTGTTTAAAAATTTTTTAATTTGTCTCAAAAGTTAACATTTTTCAGTATAAAAAAATGTTAGTCGATTAGTAATGGTTCTGTTTTTTATTAATGCAATACATATACGACACACAGGGTGTCCCGCAATTGAGTGCAACTATTTAAGGAGCTGAAAGTTTATGTCAAGCTGAGCAAAAACTTTTCTTTTCACATTCTTAGGAGCTACAGGGTTAATTAATATTTCACGACTTTGATTCACATTATTGTTTCTAGCAGAAAAACCAACTTACATAAAACTTTAATTTTTTAATTTTTAACTTTAATTTTTAATTTTAAAAATAAAATTAAAGTTTTAGTTTTTCTTGAATGCCCTCTGTATTGTACTGTCCGCCACCTTTTTTTTCTGAACTTGCGACATTTTTCTTCCAAGTCAATTTTTTGAGCCTCTATTGTGGCAAATTACAATATGACCCAATAAATTTTTGTTCTTTAATTATGAAAAAGTAAACATAATGAAGTTGGAACAGGCCTCAACCGGTCAAAATTTCGAGCCCTTGCATAATTTCAGCATTGTGCAGTTCTGTTAAAACACACACATTTGTTTAATTCCAGGTTCATTGTCCAATGCCCATTCCAGTTTTCCAGTCAAGAAAGGCCCGACAACCTCCATCCGCTTTGGTTTTGGTTCTATGAACTATGGTTCTATGAGCGGGTGGCGGTTGTCCGGCCTCTCTTGGCGTCCAAATCGTTTTCAGCATCGGACCGTAAACAAAATTTGTCGGTTACTTGGAAGTATTTGAATGAAAGAGAAGCTCTTTCCAATTCCAGTTTTTTCTTTTACCGCGAAAACAACAAAAAATTTTGCCGTTGTCTATAGCGGAACATGCACTCAAATGGCAGAAAATTATTTAAATCGGTTTCGACAATTCTGACTCTGTGAAAAAGAGCATGATCAGCCATGCATCTACCTTATCTTATTCTACCATGGTTCGACGCTCATCTGTTTTTTTATAGTGCTGTTCTAGCTGAACACAAAAAGAGAAGAGTAGAGAGCAACATGGAGTTTATTGAAACTCTCACAACAGAAACGCGCAATAAGAAAACGATGATATCTTAAAAAACTTTGTTACACTTAAATAAAATATGCTTATTATTAATAAGCTGTAGTGTGCCTATAGTGGGTTTTAGCACAAATATAACATTTTAAAACTTATTTCATAAAAATCGGTCTTGTACTTTTGGAATCCACCTGGAAACAAAAATTTGCACTTAACTTTTATATAATAGTATAGATTAAACTCAACAGCAGTCTTCGGTCGGTTGATAGCAACGATCGTACTTTTTCATTGAATGTCTCAAAGAAATGTTCCTTTGAAAAAATTTTGAATGCACTTTTGGAGACGACCAAGAAAAGCCTTCCACCCATTGACATGCACATGTTAAAAGAATGCGTTCTGGGTATGGAAGTGAAAGGGATGAAATTTAATACTTTCCCTTCCACTTTGTTGCTGGGATGTTGACCGCAATGAAACAGACTTAATTGGTTTCGTTATTGCTAAAATCGGCTAAGTTGTTCTCGTCTTATTGTGTTTTTTTTTCAAATAATTATTTTAAGGAAATAAGCTCCAACAGACCTGGCAAACTGTTTAGTTATTATTAATTCGAATGAAATACAGAAATAGTTAATACTTTTTTTTTGTTCAAATCGATTCAGTGGTTCGCGTTTTGTTATAATTTTCAATATTATGAGCGTTGCAGATGGTGGCCATGGCGTACTGATTGAGGTGCGCGACTTGTATGCGATAGAACCAAGGTCCGAATCCCACCTAAAAGATAATATTTTCAATGGCATCAATTTTTCTGTTCAGCCGTCACCTCTCTGCAGACAATGGCAAACCTCAGAATGTAGTAAAAACTGCCAAGAAAAACATCTTGAGAACATAAGCCGTTCGGAGTCGGCATAAAGCTTGTAGGTCTAGTTCTCGATCATTTGTGTTCAAACATTTCACAACACGCACAACACAATTCAGATCATAGAAGCTCGGTCAAAGTTTTTTCAAGGGCTGAAATGATCATTTTATTTTTTTTTAGCGTTGCGGGTAGACGGGGCAAATTTCTTATATCATAAGAAATTATGATCATTATATGATCATTTCTTATGTTCATAATCATCTAAATGCAATTAGAATTGTTTTATTCATATTTTGTTCAGATCGAATCAGTCGATCACATCTTATTTTGTTTTTGCAATATAGGCGTTACAGGTAGGCGTACAAATGTTGTTTTTACTCAACTAAATCTAATATAAAACAATTTGACACCATTTTCATTCAAATCGGCTGAGACGTTCACCTGTTATTATGTTTTCTCAATATATGTTTATGTTTTTATGTAATATATATATATATATATATATATGTAATATATGTTTTGTTTTTTTAATAAAATATCAATTTGTGTTTCCTCCGTCCAAATCTCTTGAGTATTTCTTGCTATTTTATTTTTTTCGCATTTATTGGGCATCAAAAGTGGATGTGGCAAATTTAATGTAGCCTATATCCCAACTGGGTACCATAGCTATCAAAAAGAAAAATAATTATTGATATAGCACTTGCCGTTCTAAGGCTTTGCGGGCCCGAATATACGTGATTACCCTTTTATGTAAAAGGATGGATTTAATAATTGTATACTACAAAAATAGCTTTTTGATATCAAGCTAATTAAAGTCTATATTTTCCAATCTTTTTCTAAAGGTTCAACTCCAGCAAATCAGCCCAATGATAAGGTTAAAAAAGTCAAAGAAGAATACGAGCGGAAACTCAATGATATGCAACGTGAAATGAAAAAGTTGCAACAGGCACAACGTGAACACATACGACAGCAGCGAGAATTACAAGCACAAGAAGCTAAGCTAAGAAATTTGCGCACCGAATTAGCAGAATTGAAATGCATCAAGGTAAGTTAGCTGAATTTCTATGACAGTTGCAATTAATATCATTTCACTTAAATGTTCCATACAGACACGCTTAATACGCAAAATGACGGAACAAACAAACCGTCACAAGGAGGTTGAAACGCGTAAGGCGCGTGAAATCGCAACATTACGCAAGGAACAGCGACGGCAACAAAACACAGTCAAGTCACTGCAAGCGCAGATGCATGCCAAAGAACAGATTCTCAAGCGCAAAACCGAAGAGGTTTCAGCGTTACGGCGAAGTCAACGTGGCAACGCGCTTAGTCAAAAAGCATCCGGTCGTGTGCCGGCATCTAAACGCGATTCGTACACGTTTAACTCGCGGCAGGCACGTCAACGTTGGGATAACCTCTCGAGGGCCATTTCACGCGCTTCCCGCAATAAACAAGCTGTGCTGCAACTCGAAAAGGAACTCGAAAGACTGATGGCCGAACGCGAAACACTCTGCCGCGATTTAGTGAACTTACAAAAGCGTCTGCGTGATTTACCCTGCGTGGAATTGGCCAACGAAGAAGACACAATCAAATCAAATTTGAATTACGTGCAGGAGAATATTGCGCAGGTACAACATGCGATTATGGAGTTCGAAGAAGGCAAGGAAGCGAGCAACGATCTTCAGAGCTTACAGATCATCATTGGAAATGTGCACAACGTTGATGAAGCTAAATTTTTACTCGAACATCTAACCAACAGTGCCATAAGCTTTTCATGCACCTCAGCTCTGACACAGAATCGCCTGTCCGAGCATGAGTCAATGTTAAAGGAAGTGCAGCAAGAGAGTGGTATACAGCAGCAGCTGCTACAGCATTTTCTCGCACAAAATAATTCCGTGCAAATATCCGATCTCTTTGCTTCACTTAAATTGGATTCGAAACTAAATGCAAACAATTTGAGCGGCTCGCAGAAATCACTCAACAGCAATGGCACCTATGACATTCCGGGTGATGGTGAATCACCCAGATATACAATGCAACGCAGATCAAGTAGCCGGAGTCCCTCGCCAACGCCTGCCATTGATTTGTGAGTGAAATAGAATTAAATGATTCGTAGCAACTGATTCGAAAATATTTTCCTTTTATTTTCAAACAAAGGAATTTATTTCTTTAATACACATATTTATCAGGCCTAATACTAATCTTTGTTGAGACGACTACGCTTACTTATCTAATTGGAGCGTAGCTAGCGGAAGTCTAATAGTACAACTCATTTGAAGAATGTTTTAATAATCAGATCTCAGTAATGTGCTCGTCTTTGTAAAATTTCTTTTAACAGATCCTCGCTTCTAAAATTAGGTCAATTATGTTAAAGAACATTATGTTATGAAGGACGTTATTAAATAATTTTTGCATTAAAAGTAATTTCTTTAAAGGTCGTAGAGTAAGAAATAATAGTAAAAAATAGTGGTGGAAATAGTAGTAAAAATAGTAGTAGAACAGAAAAGAAAATGGCAGTAAAAGGTAGTGGTCGAAAAGAGTGGTATCAAAAGCAGTAATAAATAGAAATATGTAGTAACAGAAAACAGTAGCAGAAAATATTGGTGGGAAATAGTAGTAGAAAATAGTAGTAGATTAGAAAAGAAATTGTAGGTAGCAGAAAGTGGTAGTCGAAAATAGTAGTATCAAATAGAACTAGGTATAGAAGTAGAAAAAGTAACAGAAAACAGTAGCAGAAAATAGTAATGGAAAATTTTAGTACAAAATAATTGAACACATATAGAAAACAGTAGAGTTAAATAGTAATAGGAAATATTAGTATAATTAGTAGACAAAATAGTAGCAGGAAATGGTACTAGAAAACAGTAGTATTGCATAGTAGTAGACATAGAAGTAGAAATAGCTGTAGAAAAAGTAACAGATAAAAGGAACTTCACTTAAAAAACACTTCTAAATTAAGCAGTGTAGTTGCTTTTTTTGATAAATGTAATTTCAATCAAAAAATAAATTTTTTTCATTCTGATTGAAAAAATATCGATCAGTGACTTTTTATTTCTGGTCTAAAAAATATCGATCAAAAATAACTTTTATTTCTGATCGTAAAAATAACGATCACTAAATGATTTTCATTAAAAAAATAACTTTTATTTTTGATCGGAAAAATATAGATTAAACAAAATTTGCTATGAAATGATTGATAGCGATAATCGTTATTTGAGGTCCCTGTTTAAAAGATGCAGCCATTTATAAGTCAAAATATTTTTTTGAAAAAAAAAAGATTAATTTTGTCGGTGAAAAATACAAGCTTGCCTTAAATTTTATCCAGTTTTCTGTGTATTCGGCTAAACATAGATTGTGATGCACTTAAAGTACATAAGTTTTTCTGTGTTGGTTTGGATTTTGTTTTTGACGCCTGAATAAGGAATACTAACTTCGCAGTTTCCATTACTTGGTAGCTAACGCAAATATTTAAGTGTAGGTTTCCTAAAAGTGATATCTCTTGATATCTCGGTATGTCAAACACCATCATTTACCTTCATACGTAATTCTGAACCGATACCAGAGTTTATTTTTACTCGAATATCTGACCATTCACTATCCCTACATTTTTTAAAAGCATGGATGTTGTATATTTGAAAACCATTCGTTGACTTAATAGCGTAAAGTCTCAATCCTTTTTTTTTTCTTCAGAAACTATTACCTTCCTTTTAGAATTAGTCCCTTGCGCTTTTATCTAAGCTAGTATCGCTTGTGGCCAAAATTCAACCATATCAAAATCGACTTTTCTTTTGTTTTTTTGCTGAACACACCAACTTTCCTAATGAATTCGCCACCAGTTCTTTCGCTTAGAAGAAAGCAGACTGTGAGCAGCAAACTGAAAACAGAAAAAGTGTCTATTTTGGCGTCAAGTGGCGTGACTTTATTTCTCTTCACTTTGTGTGGATCTTCAATGTTCATATGGTATGGAAGTTTCTTTGTGTGCACGTTTGGCCGACAATTATACAGAGAAAATCGTTCGTCTCTGTTTATATTCTTACTTTTTTTATTTTCCTTCATACCGTAGTGTAAAAAAAACAAAATCTACCGAAACAATACCGAACGTTTTTTCTTTCCTTTCTCTTCTTTTTGTGCGGATTTTCTATGTGCATATGAACTCACAATGTGTAAAATACATCATACATCATTTCACCTGTTAAAAGGATGTAGATTTTTATAAAAAAAATCGATGCACTCCTTTTCTCTACTCTTACTCATTTCAAAAATCGTCAAAATAGGTTGAGAAACACGGGAGAAAACGGTTTCTAGCTGTTTCACATATGGCTATTGATATATAGATTTGCACAGGCCCAGTATGTCAACATTTTACCTACGAAAAACATTTGCAATTTCATTTAATTCTGAGAGTCGGAAGATTTTATGTACCGATTAGAAATCTTGAGTTTATTGTTAGAATTACGTAAAGACGAGTTGGTCTCAAATTTCTTTTGGCTTAATTTATAAGTTGATTTGCTTGCAGCTCGGTTTTCTTAAATGTCAACCCCTGGCACAGTAGACTGAGCCCATACAAAAGTAGAACAAAAATAGAAGGAGTGCTCCTATGATAATGAAATTTGGTATGTTTAGTAAGTTGAAGCAACTTAAGAAAAAATTTTAAATATAGTTAAAATCGATCAGTGCCTATATTTATTATTCCTATAAATTAATAAGAATAAATATATTTATATTTTTACATGAATTTGTATACGATGTATATACAAAGGTAAGCCGACAAAGGTAACAAAACTCGGTCAGAACTTACTTACTTACTTAGGTGGTCGTAACAACCCGTGTTCGGGTTTCGGCCGACCTCATCAGCTCTCGTCAGGCGCCTCTGTTTTGCGCGCGCCTTCTCCAATCGAATACACCAAGTGCGGTTAGGGCTTCCTCAGCCTGGTCCATCCATCGGAGGCATGGTCTCCCTGGTCGTCGTTGACCAATGACCCTCGCCTCGAGCACCTTTTTCGCTGGAGCTTCGTAGTCCATACGATGGACATGACCCAGCCAGCGTAGTCTGCACAGTTATACGCCGAACTACGTCAATGTCATCGTAGAGCTCATACAGTTCGTGGTTCATTCGGATGCGATAGTCATCGCCGACTCGAACAGGACCGAAGATTTTGCGAAGAACTTTTCTCTCGAACACCCCCAGAGCGGCTGCGTCAGTTTGCGAAACTACCCATGCCTCAGCGCCATAAAGCAGCACAGGTAGAACGAGCGTCTTGTAGAGTGTTAGTTTTGTCGATCGAGAGAGGGCTCTGGAACTTAGTTGCTTACTGAGCCCGTAGTAGCACCTATTAGCAATTATTGTTCTTCGCTTTATCTCCAGGCTGATTTCGTTTTTGGTATTAATGGCGGTGCCAAGGTAAACGAACTCCTTGACTACTTCAAAGTTATAGCTGCCGGATGAAACGTGGGAGTCTAAACGCCGAGCTCCCTTGTTTGTAGACAGCATATACTTTGTTTTGCCCTCATTTATCGACAAACCCACTTTGGCTGATTCCTTTTCGATAGCGGCGAAAGCAGCGGTAACATCTCTCTTGGTTCTGCCGACAATATCAATATCATCAGCGTACGCAAGGAGCTGGACGCCTTTGTAGAAAATGGTGCCATTACGATGCACACCGGCCTTTCGTACGATCCCCTCCATGATGATGTTAAAGAAATCGCAAGACAGTGGATCGCCTTGCCTGAAACCTCTTTCGGTATCGAAGGTTTCGGAGAGGTCATTTCCTACCTTGACGGAGCTGCGTGTGTTGCTCAACGTCATTCTGCAAAGTCTAATCAACTTTGCAGGTATACCGAACTCAGACATTGTTGCGTATAGGCAATCCCTTCTCGGGCTATCGAACGCAGCTTTAAAATCGACGAAGAGATGGTGTGTGTCAATTTGATTTTCGTGGGTTTTCTCCAGGATTTGTCGTAGCGTGAAAATCTGGTCTATGGTGGACTTACCAGGTCGAAAGCCACACTGATAAGGTCCAATCAGTGTTTTTGTAATCGGCTTTAATCTTTCACACAGTACGCTTGAGAGAACCTTATATGCGATGGAAATAAGACTGATACCTCTATAACTTGCGCAGATTGTTGGGTCTCCTTTCTTAAGTATAGGGCACAGTACGCTGAGGTTCCAATCGTCGGGCATGCTTTCTTCTAGCCATATTTTGCTGATGAGCTGATGCATGCGCCTTATCAATTCATCGCCGCCGGTTTTAAACAATTCAGCTGACAGGACGTCAGCACCCGCTGCTTTATTGTTTTTGAGTCGTTGGATAGCAACTCGAACCTCTTCATGGCTAGGTGGTGGTACTTCCACTCCGTCATTGTTGATTGGTAGCTCTGAACTGCGCTCTCCATGGGCGGCATTGGTGGAATCGTCGCCAGTAAGTAAATTGGAGAAGTGCCGTCTCCACAATCTCAGCACACACTGCGTATCCGTATTCAGATCTCCATTTTCGTCTCTACAAATGAATGGATGACTCGGTCAGAACGCTAAAGTAAAAAATGCGTACAAAAAATGGTTGAAATCGGTTAGACACTAGGGGTACCTCCCTTCGACCTATATACATTTTTTTTTATTTGATTTTGTATGGGAGGAACGTACAAAAGTTGATCGATCTCAGCGAAACTCGATTAAAATACTAGAAAAAAAGAGTTATAGATGTGTACTAAAAATAGTTGCAATTAGTCAGTTCCTAGGGTTACCTCTCTTAGACCTATATTAAATTGTTACATGATTTTGTATGGAAGGAATATACAAAAGTAGACTGATCTTACCAAAATTCGTTCAAAATACTTGAAAAACAGAGTTATAGATGTGCACTAAAAATGGTCGAAATAATAACTGTGAAATAGCAATTTTGGATCATTTTTAGAATTGAGATTTCACAAAGAATCGGTAAAATTCGGTGAATTTTTTACAGATTTCAAGAGATAATAAACCATACTGAAAATATTTGTCGGTCCCAAAGCTGAATTCAGCGGAACTTGAAAGCAGTTATGTTAAAAAAATACCCAAGTTTTATAAATTTTTATAGTCATTAAAATTTTTTTTTTTATTTATACCAAAAATCATTTTTTTACAATATTTTTAATTTAACTAATTAAAAATATTGCTTACTCGTATATTTGGGAATTCTTAAAAATATTAATTTTATTATTTATTTTAAAAATATAAATTTTTAAGAATAACATTTATGAGCTTTATGCCAAATAATAATTATAAATAAATAATGAAATAACAGGTCGCTACAACAAGGTTCTTTACAGAACAAACCACCAGCAACTACACAAATCACTACAAAAAAAAAAAAATGCCTAAGAATTCGAAAACAAAAATTGCACCATAAAAAAATGTAAAAAAGTATCGAATTTAAACAGGGGTGAAATCGGCTAAGATGATAGTTGACAGTCGCTATTTTGATTGTCGTTGTTGAAAACAACATCTAAATAGCTGTCACATGAAATCAGTAGGAAAAAGTGATTGTCAATGTGATTATGATGTTACATGAAGCAAAAGCGATGATTTTGATTGTCAACTATCAATTATTACTTCAGCCAATTCCACCCCAGGTGTAGTGTGTCCAAAATATATTTTATTAAATTGAAATTTTAAAGTTTTCTTATTTTAAATATTTTCTTTATAATGATACCCATTGTGTATGATTTTTTGGCAACAAAATTTTTGATTTTTGTACACTCGACTAGCTACTGTACCTCGGTTGGTTTTATTTTGATGATTGAAAAAGCATGTTGAATTTTATATCTTGAAAATAAAAAGAGACATTTTATTTATTTTATAAACTGTAACCTTTATTAAACTCGAAAATATGCAAACTATTTTCGACAAAGATTAGTATTCCAGGATTAAGGGCTCGCTCATTTAACAGTCTGGTCAAAGAAAAACATTTAGGTATTGAACTTTTACATTACATGTTCCTACAGTTACAACATTTTTAGATGCATCAGAAATGTATTTTCCACACTTACGACAATATAACCTAGAACAAAATCTATACTTATACCTGAAGTTATTGAATTTTGCACAGTTTTTGACACATCTATTATGCTATATTATTAATTAATTTTAATTTTAAATTCTTTCTCATTGAAAGATCCGCAAGAACGGTTAAAATTCACTTAAAGAACAATCAAAAATTTACAAGAAGCAATCATGCATTCGAAAGTGTGGATAGAAAACAGTCTGATCAAAAGCTGAAGAAATCCAAACGAAAGAAATAAACTCAAGAAATTGTGTATATTTGGAATCTTTTGATATAAGTCTAAAAAATAGAAAAAATTTTGTATCAATAGAAAACATAGAAAAATTTATAATAATTTTAAATAAACTCATTCTATCTCTATGCTTTGTAATTTGTAAGCAGCCTTGGTTTAATTATTTTGAATATTTTTACTTTTACTAAAACAGTTCAACTCATGATAAAAATGCCAAAGTACGCCGACGCACAGCACAGCCGCAAGATCTACTATTTGGCGAGAGTGAAGTTAGTCACAATGGCATGGTGAGTACTACTATAGTGATGATTGCAATATAAGCTTGATTTATGTATTTTTTTTATTTTTATTTAAGGATGATCCCATGACACGTTCGTACACACAACACGAGACAACGTCACGTAATTTCCATCCACTGATGCGTGTGCCCAGTGCGCCAGGCTCTTTGAAGTAGAGTTATTTTGTGTTTTATTGGGATTTTTAATTTTACTTTAAAATGATTGCAGAGAATCTTTGAATTCGCCTTCGTTGACTAAGAAGAACATTGAATCATCCTTGTTGGCAGCTACAACAACACAGCCTCAATCGCCGCGCTTAGCGCGTCGTGTTATACCAAATAAAGGCTCACCTGGTTTGTAAGTACATAGAACGCACACCTAATTAATACCTACACCGATACTTTTAAATATTTTCTATAATATTTTGTAAATGATTAGCTGCACTCAAAACTGCCTCTTCTAGTTTGAGTTGTCACTTAAAATGCGGAATTTTTATTTATTGTTATTTTATTTAATTAATATTATCTGAATTTATTTAAATAATACTTAGTCTTAGTTTTATGTACATAATTTTTAATCTTTTCTTTAGGCTGGTTTAGTTGTTAGTACAATTAACTACATTTAAATTTGTTTCTTTCAATTGTTTATACAATTTACTGACTTGTCAATTTATTTTTTTTTTCGTTCTCTTCTTTCTTTCCTATTTTTTCCACGATTTTAGTTTTTTATGACTTAAATTGCTTAAGGCCGCATACATCCAAAGTTTATTCAGTTAAATTTTATTGACTTTGAATAAACCTTATTTTAACCAAAATTTAGCTTTTCTTTTGTATAAGTTTTTTGTTTGAGTTGTTGTGTTCATGCTACCCATTGTTAATAAATTAATTCTTTCTCATTTGATGTTGACAGTTTTTAATTTCTAAAATTTGTCCGTACGTCCGTTCGTTTATTTTAGAGACATTATGTTTTTTTTAATATTTACATAATTATTTCATGCATATATACATTGAAACTCATAATAAACAAAAGGTTCAAACAGTTCTTTATAAGTTCTTCTTAACAAAAATCTAATAAAAGTTATAGATCAGAACTAGTTATAATAGGTATTGTTTAATGACTTAAAAAGGGTAAAAAAAACAACGATTTTCTTTGAAGGCAGAATAATTGTCTTCCGGCAACGATAACAACATTTTTCTCTAGAAATTACCCTATTCGAATTATCCACTAGGGGAGAGGCTTGCAGGTTGCCACCACATAGCTTTTTTATCATAACTCAACACAAAATCTACGTATTGTTAATTTGCTGCATACTTTGGTAAGAAGAAGTAAAAAGCCATAATTAATTATAAGCTTAAAATCAAATGAATTCTCAAAAGATAAAAATGTACAGTAAATTTTCAAAATTAGCCTAAATCGACACTTTGAAATTTTTTATTCATATCATATTTATAATATATTATTGTGTCGTTTGACCGGCATGTATTGATGAATTAGATTGGACACATTTGCTCGTCAACACTAACGGAAGGAAAGAAAATTATTGAATGTGAACCTCAACAAACTCGTCTGTCAAAAAATAATTAAAACATTAATGTGGTGTTTTCAAAACGTTGAAATGACTCCGAAAAAGCAGCTTATTGATACGTAGCTGGAGGTTTTTCTTTTCCCAAATAATTGATTTCAATTCAGGCCAATGATTTGTTACTTCGATAGTAATTCCATCGATGAACCAGCTGCGCCATCCTCTTCTTCCTGCAATTCAATTAATCGTTTGTTTTTTAGTCTTTTGTTTTAGTCTTTTGTTACCCTAAAGGAAAATTCATGAGCAGTTAATGCCCAGGTCCGCCTTGAGACGGGCTTAGATATAAGGTTTTGTGAACACATTCTATTTCGTTTTACATATTTTTTTTACTTCAATTGAAGGAAAATTAAATCTTCTAATCAACTTTTTCATTCAATTCATTTTCTTTTTTCAAAATTCATTTTTTTTACTACGATCTCACTTCAATTAATATGTTTTTAATTCACTAAAAATCAAGTTCCTTAAAAATGAATTAAGTCCGTTAAAACATGCTGAAATTTTATTTCAAATTGATATTATTGTCAAACGGAGCATGTAAGCGACAAGCGAGAAAAACTGAAATGTAACTTGAAAATTTGTCTACACTCCAAAGAAAACAAATTGAAACTTTTTCCACATATTACGGTCTTAAATCGATCGATGGAACCTCCTGAGCGTTAGACAGTTGATTACACTAGTCTACAAGATTTTTTATCCAGAGACCTGAAATACTTTTTTAGAAAAGCTTTTTACGCTGATTCTACGTCTATACTCAGTTTTCCCCTAATAAGTCGCATTTTTGAGATACAGGGTTATTTGCATTTTTTAGACTTTGATCCAGTTTTTCTACTCTAGAAACTAAACTGTTTCATAAAAAGCAATAATTTGTATGTCATCTGACAGATAATAAAATAAGCTATCCAAATCCAATAATGTATTAACCATTTTTATGTCATGTTTCTTCTCTGAGATATTTAAGTCTAATTTTAAAATTTTAAGTTTTTGGTTAAACATTTTTAACTTTGACCTTCTTTTCCATAATGTTTTAAGCAATATTTCAAAGATGATTTAATTTGATAATTTTTTTTATTTAGTTTCCTTCATTAATAGTCAATAACAATATGACAGAGTTAGGAAAAAAATTAAAACAAGTTTGAGAGTGAGGGTTGCTTTTTATTGCGTTGGCATTTGTTGTTGCTTAAGCGGGTTGGAAAATGTGATGGCGGTCGAGAGCGGCTTATGTTGTTGCTGTTTTTACATGTTTTTGGTTTTGCATAAGCGCAAATGTAAAGTTCATAGAAAAAAAATGTAACTGACGCTTGTAAACTTTTCAATTTTCACCCATATAATAAAAAAATAAGTTTGCCAAAGAAGCTAACGCTTCAAAAAAGCAATTCTCTCGAAAACGCGAGCCAATCTAAAAAGCTTAGTAAGCTATTGAATTAATTTCCCTCGAATTGGAAATGATACTTAAGTGTCAGACAGCAAAATCACTGTTGATATTAGAGCCCTGCATGAATATATTCATCCAGTGAATATACCCTGATTCTCTGCTGTAGCAGTCACTGCAAGCAAAGCTGCAAGCGAATAAATGTAAACAACAGATCGTGTAGCAACAGGCCGTGTCGCTCAAGAGAATATCTTTTTATTTGTTCTCTGTTCTCTTTTCATACATTTTTGCACTGGCGTGAGCCAGGGATGATATTGGCTTTACTGTAAAAGGGCTAAAATTCATATAAAAATAGGGCCAATTTGACATTAATAGGGCTTAAAGATTTAAAAATTGTAACTCTATATCAGAGACCGTACCAATTATGCATTTTATAATAAAAAGCAAAAAATAATAATTATATTTGACTTTTAAAATTTTGAGCAAAAAGTAATAATTATTTCTAGTTTTTATTTGTTAGGGCACAAATAAAAAGCCAAATCAAACCGATAATTTTTTGAGCACTAAATAACTGGTAAGTTTTGATTTTTATTTTTTAAGACAAAAATAAAAAGCAAAATGTGGATCTAAGGTTACGGTTGAACCAAAGTTTTACTAATTTTAAGACAGGAAATGCACGCTCCACGCATGATGACGATGATGATGATGACTCATTTAGAACTGTAATTTAAATGATTAAATGAAATCACTTCCATCTTAAATCAAAAAATCCGGGTGAAAGTGATATAGTTTCAGGTTATTCTTTCAAAATATTTTATTTCATGCTTTGTTTGTAAAAGTTAAAAAGTCGCCAAAAATAATCTATAGATAAAGTGTTTCTAAAAGAAAATTTTTAACAAAAACATTATTGTGATAAGTCAATCCTAAATTTGATAAATAAAAATAAAAATTGTAAAGCTTTTCCACAAAAACCACACACCAGATATTTCCATCTTGAAATAGTAGTAGAATGTCAGAAATGAATAAGCAATTTAATGAAGACTCTCTGTTAAGTCTTGCAAGAAGTCTAATGAATGAATGAAGCGGGACTAGGGTTCACTCTTTTCATTTAAACTCAACTTGGGAATAAACTAAGCTTGTTGAAATTACTAAAAAGTATGCTCTTAATGGGACAATGACTGTATTTAACCAAACTTGTTTTACTGAGAACAATTTTAAAGGCGTAGAAAATCTCGCCTTTACATAAAATACAAACAATAAAAAATAACATAAGAAATGAAATAAAAAATCACCCAACATTTTTCATACGAAATTGGGGTGAATGAAATAAAAAATGAATGGGAAATTCAAAAGAAAAATCACCGAAAAAATTGGACAATTTTGCACATTTTTTAACGAAATTTCGCTTTTTGCTGAGGGTTTTTTTAAACAAAAATCACCTACTTTTTGGGATGCAGTTTCGCTTTCTATTTTTAACTGATAGTTCACATTGACTACTAGTGAAATGGTAATTATAACTCTTTTACTTTTATCACTTGATCCTTGTTTTTAAAAAATTTTAAATAAATAACTTAAATCGGTCGAGGGCTACCAGTCACCTCTCACCCCTCCCCCCGCCCCCCCGCGCTTGTCTTACCTTTACATGATCACTAAAAGATAACTCTTTTCTTTCTCCAGATATTTGTATTTACGAAATAAATCAAAAATAGCTTACAATTGGCTTCCAGAAATTACGAACGAAAAAAATTACAAAAAACCCGAAATTTTCCATACAAAATCGGGCTTAATTCGTCGAAAAACAATTACCGAAATTTCTACCGATTATGTAATTTTTTCGGACGTTTGTACCAATAAAATTAGGATCTTTTTTGCAAATACTTGAAAAGGAAGAAAGGCCCGAAAAATAAGCATGTAATTTAGGGCCGAAAAAAAATCGGGCATTTTCGCCAAATTAAAAATAAAAAAACGCCCGAATTTTTGTTTACCGAAAAGTTAAGAAATTTCAAATCCATTACAATAAAATGGTTCGCCCTTTTACGGAAGGTAAAAGAATATTGTTCCGTAAAAGAGCAAATCATTTTATCATATAAAAAACACCATCTGAACCTTATCCGTACATAATGTCCATGGACCCCTTGTTCATGAATTACATCAAAAAACAAATGAAATTAATGATATCTTTACAGATATTTTTACAGGGGAATATTAATTTACTACTCAAATCTGTTCTTTTATACTTTGATTATCTTATTTGGAAATATAGACCGAAAAAGTGCTGAAAACTTCGGTCGAAATTTCCATTTCCTTTCGGGTCTTATTTCCAAACCATTCGCGCATTATTTCTTTCTTTCGGGCTCAATTGCCATTTCAAATTCGGGCGTTTTTTTCGAAATTTAATGCTTCCAAAATTTCGGGCTTTTTTGCCATTTTTTTCGGGCGTAAGTTCTAGAGTCTTATAATCATTTGTTCGTCGTCGTCTATACAAGCAACAATATTTTCAATTTAGAAGCAAAACCCTTTGTGACGGCGGATATTGGTTGTTTCATATTATTTTTGTCAAGCACCACAACGCCGCCGAATTGCATTTTGGAACATTTTTCCAAAAAGATTTTGAACATTTTTTCGTTTTTATTGTATAAAAATTTTTTATTCTTTTCGTTCGGGGGATTTTTCATTTTATTTTTTCGCTGATTTGGCATATTGAAATCATATACATTAATCAGAGAACTTTTCTTTTAAAAGATTTCGATTTTTTCCCGGTAGAAGTTTTCAAAAGGGCCTAAAATGAATAAGAAGGGCCTCGGGGCTTTTGAAATGAAAAAGGGCCCAAAAAAGCCCTAAAAGCCCCCAAATATCATCCCTGGCGTGAGCTTGCGATCTACACGTTGTTTCAGTTATTTCTCTGAGTACTTAATAAACTACACGAACACTCAGGAATCTACTGCAGTGACCTGAATAAAAATCAGGTATGTTGGTTTTTCCCCGCAATAAGCTTTATGTTATTCTTAATGCATATTTGTGTTATTTTTTGTTGATTTATTCGCTACCTTCGATACAAAAAACACTAAAACTGTCGAAAATAGTTTATATCAGCCGTAGCTGAACTCCTAGAGGGATCAAATATATGAGCTGGTCCTATTATTTTTTGCCCCTCAACATTTCTCCCCAACACACCTACCCACTATCTACCACCCTTCTTTGGCTCCCCATACAATAAACACAAAAGCTGTCGAAAATAGTTTATATCGGCCGTAGCTGAACTCCTAGAGCGGTCAAATATATCAGCTGGTCCTATTATTTTTTGCCTCTCAACATTTCTTTTTTCTGTTGTTAGTAAAGCATCGTGCTCTTATTCTCTTCGTTTCTTAGATCTGAATAAAACAAAGAGTGTGTACCAGGGATGATATTGGCTTAGTTGTAAAAGGGCCAAAATTTATACAAATATAGGGCCTTTTTCACTAGAATGGGGCCTTTAGTGGTAATTCAATATTAAAGACTTTCTATTTGGATATTCAAATTTCGAGTTTTTGTCCACAAATTGTCAACATTTTGTCTGAAAATTGTCGACATTCTCTCCAAATTGTCGGCGTCATCTGCTCCAAAATTGTTAACAATTATAGCCGTCACGTAGAAGAACATCACTGGCAGGGAAGTTTTTCTACTTGCCACAAAAATAGCGCAATTTAGTTTAAACGATCAGCTGTCAGAATCAAAATTTTGGGTCAAAGTGATATAGTTTGTTCGTTTAAATAGATTTTATTTTATTTATAGAGGTCCTATTGCAAAAAATACGACAAAAAAATAATCGATGTAGTTAATTTCTCAAAATTTTTAACAAAGCCATTTATTTAATGTGTTAATAATACAAATAAAAATAGAAAAGCATTTCCACAGAAAACCTCAAATCGGATAGCTTAAAGAGCCTCAAGTGTATTCTTTCGAGTCCTTGGTTATATGCATTAGAATGTCAGAAATGTATGAAAAATTAAACGAAGAGTCTGCTTTAAGACTTGTTAGAAGACGAATCAATGATGCGGGTTTAATAAAGAATGATTAATAAATGTTATACAATTTTGGATTATAGAGTTTTAAACAACAAAATTAACTTAAGTTACATCCAATAAGGTGACAAAAAATGTTTCATCGCAGTTTCCGCCGTCTCCATTTTTTGAAAGAGCATATAGTGTTTGAGTTATAGTTCAAAAATTGAATTTTTTTATTTCGGATGCCATTTTGAGACCACTATGTTGAATTTTTTTCCAAGCCCTACATTTTTTAAAATTTATGACTTGAAAACACTTTCCTATTCGGAAAAGAATGTGTAATAATACCGACTTCATTTTTAGATCTAAAATTTTTTAAGTGAAAAAATCGCGTTTTTATGCAAATAATTGGTTATTACTTCTTAAGCATTTATTTGAGATGAATTCTGATGCTATAATCTGAAAAAGTGTGCATGAATATATCAATTGTCGGAAATTTATTTCGGAAGAAAAAATGGATGAAAATTCATTGAAAATTTACGACGTTAAATACTTAATCAATTAAGGCTACTTAAGACTACTATGGAGCTTTTTTTACAGGTTCGCCTTTTCATCTATATGCCTGAAAAAATTTTGTAAGAAATGTATCACGCATAAAGCCCCCCACCTCAAATTTCCATTCTTAAACTATAGAATTACTTTGGGCTACTATTAAAAGAAAATTGGTTCGCATTTAGACATTCTTTTGAAGGGTGTGCAGGAATCTTCAGTCTTTCCCCATAATAGTAGATACCAAATGTTTGTAAGGAATTTATACTGTTGATGTCAATCAATAATAGAAAATAGTGGTTATTCTGCATAATACTAACATGGTGGCTTTATACAAAATATAAGAGCTTTTTAAAAAATTTTCTCAGTTTTAATCGATTTTTACAAGTGTACTATTTCTGAAGTCAACCCGAAACGTAACTGCGTAGGTTTATAAAGCTTAAATATAGCTTAGAATTGTCTAAGTTTTTTGTTTTTCTAAGCTATAATTTCAAAAAATTCAACAGAACTTATTTTACTGAGATCGATTTAAAATCATTTTTTCAATAGAATTTTTAAAAAGGGCCTAAAATTAATCGAAAGGGCTTCGGGGCTTATGCAATTAAAAAGGGCTCAAAAAAGCCCTAAAAGCCCCTAAATATCATCCCTGGTGTGTACGATCAGGTATGAGCAAAGCAGAAAAGGGATAGAGGAAATTTTTTATTCTATAGCTAGAGAATATATTCAGGGAGGCGAAAAAGCATACTCATGCAGGGCTCGAGTTGATATGAGTAATCTCTCTTCAATATTCTAGTGGATTTTTACCCAATAATCGTTTGTTTTCTTGATATACAAGTACAAGTTTGAAGTCTATGGAATTATCTATTTTCGGGGTTTGGGAATATCTTATTTGTTCTTAACGATTAATGAATACATAAAAAAGAAATTTTTTATATGATATTCTAAGCGAGTAGAAAAAAAAAATCCTTAAAAATCTTTTATCTTTAAAACCGATAAAGAAAAAAACTGACCGCATAGAAAACTTTTTTGCGAGTTCTTGTGCATTATGTAAATCTATTTTTGTAAACCTCCAAAAATTTGATTTTAAGCATTTTTTATTAGACAGATATATTGATTTGAATTTTGATTTAATTTTTGTGATTTTAACGTTTTAATATAAAAGCCCTAAAAAATGGAAGGGCCCATGTAATTGTTTTGTTTTCAGTTTTTATTGCTTCTTATTCGATAGCGATATGTTTATTTTTGTAAGCGACATTACTTATTTTTCATATTAATTATTTTAACATTTTTTGTCTACTGCACCATTTATTTTTTTTTTAATAACTTACTCACATTTTCTTGTATATTTATATTTGTTTTTAGTTTTATTTCTATTATGTTAATATTTATTTTTATATTATTTGGTATTTTATAATTTGTTAATGGTTGTGTATTTTCTGTTTCTGTGGCAATTGTTGTTAAATGTAGTTTGCTGTTGTTTTTGTTTAACCAATCCACGTTTCTCGCATCTAACAAACGCTTTCATTTTTGCTTTCGTCTTCTTTTTTTTCTCTCTCTTACCAATACGTTAACGTCTCATATTATAATGATTGCGATTGATTGATATGAAAATCGAATTAAAACGTTCTAATATAATCAAATAATCCGCATCTCACCAATAAAATAAATTAACTATAATACAATAACAACATTATAAAATCGATCGTACGTACAAACCGCTCGCCACGCCCATTTGCACTTACCTCAACAGCGATGATGACGCCACAATGATACCGCAATCGCCACCTGTTTATCGTAAAATGATGTCACGTGAGGAAAACAGCAACACAAGCAACGGCAGCAGCGATGTTTTCTCACGTCTAGGCGCTGGCACACAAGATCCAGCGCCAGGTGGAAGCATACAAAAAGTCACGGGAAAGGTAAATGTTACGCATCATAAAAATTATGCTGTTACTAATGAAAAATTCCATTCGCAGATACGTGTGGGCGCTCCGCTCTACTGCACACATACCGTTTCGGGCCACAACAACTCAGTGCTGTCCATCAAGGTCGACGACGATATTCTCTACACAGCAGCAGCTGATCGCACTGTCAAGGTCTGGGATCTGTCACGCGAGACCGCACAACATTGCTTGTCAACACATCCGGGCCCCGTGATTGCTGTTCAAAACGATAAAGCTACACGTTTGCTCTTCTCCGCCTCCGGCCCGTATGTGCGTGTCTGGGATTTGCGCAGCAGTAATACAAAGTCCATCAAGACGCTAACGTCATCAGGTCAACTGCTTGCGGGCAACGCAAGCGTGTCTGGTGTTGCGCCTGGTGAATCGCCCATAACGGCGCTGTGTATGGGCACATCGGGTAACTTGTATGTAGCGGCATCGGATAAGGTGCGCATCTGGGATTTGAACAAGTGAGTGGAAACTATTAAGTTCAGAATATTTCTTATTAAATTTCCTTTAATTTGTTTTTTCTTTTATTTTTCTCTGCAGTCTTTCTTGTGTGGGAAAACTTTCTGGTGGTCATCAGGCAGCTGTTATGTGTGTTACAGCCTGGCAGGGTGATAGTGATGGCAACACCGATTTCGTTGCAACTGGCTCTAAAGATCACTATGTCAAAGTATTTGAGGTTCCGAAGGCAGGCGGTGTTGTTTATCCGCTGTTGAACTTAGAACCGCCGCACTACGATGGTGTGCAAGCTCTGGCTGTCGCTCAAGATGCCGTCGGTGCCGACGCCGAACTCTTCTCTGGGAGTAGAGACTCCGGTATTAAGCGATGGGACCTTAAAAGCGGAGAGCTCAAACAGGTAAGATAGTGATATTCTAGTGGATACACGGGGGGTTTGAGCAATGTTTTGCATCAAGATATTTATTGTCCGCAATTTCATTGCATTTGTGCTTATAAGCGTTTTTTGTTTCTGTGTTTGTCCCTATATTTATGAAATTATATTGTATATATTGGTTAAGTTGCTGTTTTAATTAAGTACTTGTATTATGCAAAGTTCTAAATACATGTGTAGAGGTAAAGGAAAAAACATGCACAAACAGTTAAAATAAATGGATTTTAAAGATTCAAACAATTTTTTGTTAACTGGGCTATACCCAGCAGAAAATGTAATGCCTGATCTGGCCAGACTTCAGGACTGACAGGCATGACTAAGAACTGACTGTTTCTTGAAAACAGCCTTGATTTTTTATACAAATGTACGCCTCTTCACTCCTAAAATTAGGTATACATTTTTTTTTAATTTTCATCTTTTATTTCTCGTCTGCATATGAAATTATAAGCTTGAATATCAGATATGAAAACTGACCTGAAAAAATAGACCTGATCTTTTTTTTACTTGCAAGTTAGAAAACTGGTCGGTAAAAAGAAAGCCTGAAGTATATTTGAATTTCAATCTTTAAATATGAACTGAAAAATTGAGGCCTGATTATATTTAAAAATTCATACCTGAGTTCCAGTCTGAGAGGCCTGAGCGTGTTTTCTGCTGAAAGAATAAAGTTTAGAGCTGAGAAATTTTCTATTTTACAGATTATATATAGTGGCTAACAGCTTAAACGATCCCATTCATGTTTATTACAAAAATACTTTTTATTATTATTATATGGTGTATAACTAATGTGACCAACTACTTTTGGTGAAATTCCGGAACGTTTCCGGAACGTCAGTTTGACAACTTTGCCATTTATATGACTTTGGCTTTGCTCAATTCTTTAAACTCGTTTTTCTCAAAACTACATACTTTTTCCAACACGTTTGACATGAAATTTACTTACTAAGTAAATAATAAGGACTGATTAACTTAAAATTTGGTGTGAGCCTTTTTTTTATATATACTTCCATGATCCGGACTAGAATTATGTTAAAATTTTGGTTTTTAATATTATTAAAAAATTCAAAACTGAATAAATGCCAAAAAATTATTTTTTTTTTCAAGCAGTCGCCATTTCACGAAAAGAAATTTCTTTTTCTTTCCCTAGTTCAGGATATACCGACATTCTTACTGACAAAGAATCTTAGTTTTTCAGATGATTTAAGGGGTTGAAATCGTGTCAAGTGGAGGCACCCTTTTTTTAGAACCCCCCACTCTACGAACCCACACTTTACCAACTCCACCTCTACCATTTTTTTAAATTTTTAATTTTTTTTTCAAATTTATTGTGTATTATTGAAATATTAACAACATGTAATAAAAAAATGGATGGGAAAAATATGTTAATTTTTTTATTGAATTTTAAAAAACGATCAAAATTTTCCCTCTACACCATGGCAGAACTATAAGGAAGGGGGCCGACTCGGAGAAAAATAGAGTAGACAGCAAAGAAAATGCCGGCTAGTTGTCAAAATCAGCTGTTCATCTCAAGTTTTTTTGTGTTCACGTTTCGCAGTTGATTTTAGGTTAGAATTGCTACAAGTTTTCTTACAAAATTAAAGCTTCTTCCACATATTTTTTCGCTTAAATTATCACGAATTTAACACACGCGACAGCAATTTCTTCGTTTGCAATTCCTACGAAATTCGTCGTTTTGACAACTAGCCGGCATTCTCATTATTCACTATTCGTTGACGCGTGAGGGCACTAAGCGACTCGGCCCTACCTTATAATTCTGCCATGCTCTACACTGGAATACCGCCTTAGTATAGTTTAAAATAACGAAGCAATGTGCGAGTGCGAACAATATTTTAAATGGCGATATCGAAAATTCCTTTCAATAGCAATTATTATCAGTTTGAAATTTTATTTGAAAAAGAATTTAGAGCGCATTTGCCGTTTCTGACTGGGCAGGTACGGATGTATAGGTAAGTGATGGAGGCAGTGATGCAAAAATGCACCAGGCCGCCCAGCCTTTATCTGCGCAGGTAAAAATTTTAAATTATGCCAGACAAAGCTTAGGGCTATATGTAGACCCTGGACGAAGTTTCATTATTTTGGCGCATGCTAGCTTTAGGCTTCTTATTTTTAACTTGTGGAACCCAGAAACTTCTTTAATAATTCTGGCAATGTTTCTTTATCTTGATTTACGAGTAGCTACTTTAGCTGCTGTTCTCAATTCATCAATAGAACGCGACTTAAGAACACTATCAACGCATCGCCGTTTTGTCTTAAATGAAGACTAGACAAAGAATTTGGTGGGCGTACCAACATTTGGGATTGATGATATCGACAATTGTGGCACATCCTTGTTAATTTTAAACATAATGGTCCATAATCATAAACAAAATAAAAGCGACTTTCAATTTAGTATACGCGCTTTTGACAGTTTTTCAATATATTTGGTTGTCAAATAAATTGCACTAAATTTAGAGTTCACTTAAATTTTCTTTAAGATTATGGGCCAACATTTCCATAAAGAACCTCTGAGTTTTTAGTCAAAAATCGTTCTTTTGATTTACCATACCATTTACCATTTACCACAGGAATTGCATATGTGTCAATCCACTTTATGGAAGATTTTGCAGAAAGATTTTTTCCGTGCTTACAAAATCCAGCTCGTGCAAGAATTGAAGCCACACGATCACCAAGCAAGGCGTAGATTCGATGAATGGGACCATAACAAGATTGCCGTTGATCCCGATTTTCAGAAGAGAGTTTTGTTTACCGATGAAGCTCACTTTTGGTTGAATGGCCACGTCAATAAGCAAAACTGCCGTATTTGGGGTGAACATAATCCTCAAGTGTATGTTGAGACACCGTTACATCTAGAAAAACTGAATGTTTGGCTGGTGACGGGCTGGTGGAATCATTAGTCCGTACTTCTTTAAAAACGATGCTGGCTAGAACGTTACAGTCAATGGTGACCGCTATAGACCTTTTGATAACCGCATAATTTCACGTTCCGGACCTGTGAATTGGCATCCAAGATCGTGCGATTTAACGCCGCTAGACTATTTTCTGTGGGGATATGTGAAGTCGTTAATCTACGCCGATAACCCCGAAACCATCGACCACTTGGAGGACAACACTCGCCGCGTAATTGCCGATATATGGCAACAAATGTTGGAAAAAGTGATTAAAAATTGGACCTTTAGATTAGATTACGTCCGAGCCAGCCGACGTAAGCCAGCAATTATAATGCCAAAAGATTATCTTTTGATAAAGTCAATTTCATGTCAATTTTCAAAATTCATCCTTGTTTTATTCCATTTCAAAGTTTTATACTTCTTAAAAAAACACCCTTTACTTTAAGCTCAATAGCTTAAACAGATTTAATTTCTTACAATTTTTGGGGGATTTTTGCCATTCTTGGAACAGTTACTATTTATGTATCGAAAATATGTACTCTAAATTCGGAAAACTTATGCCGACTAAAAAAGTTGATTTTATTTTGCCGATAAAAGGGTTCAGGAGAGCCAAAGCCGCTCTATTGGGATTTCTCAGATAAAATAATAAAAAAAAATAATATACAATTTTAAGAGTTCCTCTAACTTTTTAGTTGGTTACCGGCTGACTTTATTTTTCTCTATACAAATTGATCCGGCTCAGGTCGATATATTATTAAATTAGCTTTAAAATGTTTGTCCAATTTTTTTTGATTTTAATTTTTTAATTAACATTTGATGCACCACAATCTTGATTAATTTTCTAGTCCCTCAACAACGCCCACAAGGGCTGGGTCTCAGGCATGGCCATTTCCGGTGATGTATTGCTTTCTAGCTGTCGTGGCGGCATTATACGTTTATGGAATGTTAAAAGCTGTGAAAGTCTAGCAGAAATGAAGACTGATTTAATGATCAATGATATTGTGGCCTCGGGTCAACGTGTGTTCACCGCATCCAGGTTAGTGCTTTGTTTTTGTTCTAATATTTTGGTTTTTTATGGTTTCAGATGGTTTTGTTTAACAAAATTGGCAGTTTTATTCATACAAATTTCAAAACTAAGTATTTTTATATTTTTTAACAATTCAATTGATCGATTTAAAAAAAAAATCGTAAAGATTCCACCTAGCATACTTGTGCTCTGGTCTATTCCTGCTCATTCCACAACTCCTATCTTACACTCCCTTTTGTATAATTTTCTTCTTCTTACTATAGTGTTAACGGCATTTTAGTTGATTCCAATAATATTTAATTTTTTAAGTGTTTTTAATTTTTTTGTAATTTTCTCCTCATTCTTTTTATCATTATTATATTTATTCATTTAGCTCGGGTGAGGTACGGATTTGGCGTTTTTCTCCACAAGAAAATTTTCCTACATCGAATATGACTTCATCGTCGATCGAAAAAAAATAAAATCAGCTATATTAAAAAAAAAGAACATAAAATATATATGCATACTCGTCTAACCTCAAGCAATTACAAACAAACAAAAATAGCTAAACATGTACTAATTTCATATGCCTTAAAAACTTATTTTGAAAATAGTAGAAAACAACAGTAAAAACTATCTCAATTAATGCAGACTAACGAACAGAATTTAATGCAGAAAACTATAATAATCTTTATATAATTGCTTTATTTAATCTAAGAATATACTTGTATAACGAAGATATACAATTTACATAAGAAAATATGTAGTATCTTCCTATATAAACTCCAAGCTTTACTTACTATCTGCTACTAACTTAAGTGCTTGATTATTATTTTCTGCAAAAGGAAGCTGCAATTATAACAGCGATTTCTAATCACAAATTAGAAATTGTCTAAGAAACTCAGAACAGAACTGAGGGGAGACTTAGCATGTCAAGAGACAGAAAATTATTTGTATTAATTGTGACAATTATGACTCAACTAAAGAGAGGATGATGAGCTACGAGACTACTTTTTTTACTGTCTAACCACAATCATGTCGTTGTCGTGTCGCCAAAAGATAATCGCTAAGAGTTGCCCCAGGAATTTGGCTTTGGCCAAATGTTCTTTTGTTCTTGTCAAGCTCCAGTTGAAATAGATCTACTCCTTGAATATTAGTTCTTCTACTCCTTTATTTAGTAAATTTTCAATGAAATGCAGTGCATTTTATGCCGAATTCTACTGCTTTTAAAAAAAAAAAAAAGCAAGCACTGGTTTTCTGTCATAAAGCTTCAAATTTATGTTATTTAAAAAAAAAACCGAACTGAAAATCACTTCAAAGTAAAAAATAATTTTAAATTACTCTTTCCATTAATTTCTTGGTCGAATTTGATAATTTATTTATTAATATAATTGTATTGGAAATCTTATTATTTTATTTTTTTCTTCTAATTTATTTTAATATCATAAATATATTAATTTATTTATGAACATAAACAGCCTTACCAATAGACAAATGAAAAAAACGACTTTTTGAAATAACGACTCTTACATAAAAGTCGGCAATAAATGTTTTTTTTTTAAAAATCCGACTTTTTTCTTTTCATTTTCTGTGTGAAATCTGTCAAATGCATACGTAAAAAATATTAATAAATTAAATTTAAAAAAAAAACGAAATTGAAGTTGTTTTCAAAACAAATTTTAACTTTAAAATCAGCTTGAGCTGAAATTATTTAAAAAGTCGACTCTTTTGAAAAAGCATACTTTTTGATTATTGGTTTCACATTAATAAAGAAATCAGCTTTTTCTGAAAATGTCAACTTTTTCTCAGAATGTTTTGATTTATTAGTAAGGCTGAAAGCCTTTGAAGTCGATGGTTATATAATCAGACTTTTATAAAATTTACGCTTACGATCACTAAACACAATAACGAAAGCTTTTGTTTGTTGGGAAGTGCGTCTGTTACTTTCATATCTTAACTTCGGAACTTAAATCTCGTTCGTATTAGCGCCACCCTCAAAGCTCTTGTATTCATAAAGAAATTAATATATTTATGTTAATAAAAGGGATTTAAAAAATTAAAATAAATAAGATTTCCAATATAGTAGCATATATACGAGGGCCGCTTGATAATGCAGTGAAAAATTAAATTTCTCGCGTAGTAACTTTAAATGCAACACTGATCCTGTCAGCTAGCATCTGTTAATAGACTATTGTCAAAATTTCAGCTCGCTGCGACGCTTAGTTTGTGTTTGGCAGCCAATAAATACTTTGGGGACTCTGTACCATTAATTTTAATGGTTAAAAACCGGTTTACTAAATTACGCTGCGGTCGTACAAGCACAACTGACGCCGAACGTTCTGGACGCCCAAATGAGGACACCACACCAGAAATGGTCATTAAAATTCACCATTTCGTGTTGGTCGATCGCTGAGTTGAAGTGCGCGAGATTGTTGAGGCCGTATGCATCTCAGACAAATGAGTGTGAAACATTTTGCGAGATCATTTGGATATGAAAAAATTATCCGCTAGATGGGTGCTGCGATTGCTCACTCTCGACCATAAATGCGATCGTGTGACTGATTCAAAGGCGTATTAAGCGGTGTTGGACAAATATTGAAGGATTTTTTCCGTCGATTACTAACCGTGGAAGAAACATTGATTCATCACTACACACCAAAGACAAAGGAACAGTCGAAACAGTGGGCTTCACCGACCGAATGTGCTCCGAAGAAGGCGAAGACGTTGCTATCGGCCGTAAAAATTATGGCGACAGTATTTTCAAATATAAAATACTATTTTGTGATGAAAGCGGTATAATCTACATCGATTACCTTCAACAAAAAAGAACGATCTATGCAGCCGAATTGGACCGTTTCAACAACGCTTTGAAAGAGAAACGTCCCCGTTTGCCAAAGAAAAAGTGCTCTTCCATCTAGACAATACGCGCGTTCATAAAATTCCATTAATCGATGTACGAATTGCTTCCTCATTCAGCATATTCTCAAGAATTGGCCTCCATCGACTACTCCCCGTGCCAAAATTATAAACGTACTAGATTTTTACCAATATCTTTTGTTGTGTGCATAAGAACATTTTTCTACATTTACCGCTAGGCAAATGTGTTAAGACCAATTGTTGTATACTCGTATAACTAACAACAACAACAGCAACACTAAGAGAGAAAATATATACATACGAAAAATATCCCTGTGCCAAAATTATAAACGCACATGGAATTTTTTGATAAACCACAAAAAGCAGATAATTTTCTTTAATCGTTTGCAAAATTCCACGTGGTCGAGAGTTAGGAAAGTTATTGTTCGAAAAACAATCAACATGGACTCAAAAAAATCTTGGCAGTTATGAAATGCATCGTGTTTTACAAACAGTTAGTAATAGCACTAAAAGTATGCGAGGAAAAAGACAGAATGCGACTTGGATGCTTCTTGAAGTACACTTCGCCATGTTTTAAAGAATTCCGGGAACATATGGTTTTCTAAAATGAAGCCGGCCCCACGCCTAAGCGACAAGCATAAAGAGAAGCGTAAACAAGTCGCTCTTCGAAATTTTTTTTTAAAGTTAATATTTCCTGATGAAAAAAAGCTTAACTTGGATGGACCAGATGTCTACGATGGATATTGGTGGAATATAGGACATGAACACCGATATTTTTTAAAGAGAACTTTCGGTGAGGGGTGTGAAGTGCAATTCGTGCCCTTGGAAAGGTGAATATTTATATTCCAACCGCCTGGATAAGCTCAGAAGAGAACATTAATGTGTTAACTGAGAAACTATTGTCCTTTTTCAACGAAAGTGCGGACAAAATTCTTGAATTTCAACAATACCATGCAGCATGCCACGCATCGAACCTATAACATTCC
Organism: Coremacera marginata; assembly: GCA_914767935.1. Lineage (NCBI taxonomy): Eukaryota > Metazoa > Arthropoda > Insecta > Diptera > Sciomyzidae > Coremacera > Coremacera marginata. The sequence goes on from OU612045.1 coordinate 146,815,040, forward strand.
CATTCTTGAGTGGCCACCACTTTTTATTGATCTCAACATCATGGAAAATGTATAGGGTGCTGTTGTTCGCTTTTTTTTTTAGAAAATAACCCACACTCTACGAAAAAAGAACTGCAACAAGCTATTCTATAAGGCGTGGACGACTTCAGCGAGCAACAATTCTAGATTTTATTTGACTCAATGCCAAACTGATTTTTTCAGGTGATAGAAACCAAAGGAAACATAGCCCATTACTAAAATTAACAAAAAATTAAGTACTTATGCAAAAAAAAAAACACTTTTTATGAAGTGCGTTTATATTTTTGACACTTTTCGTATCTATACATTTTCTCTTTTAATGTTGTTGTTGTAATTGTTCGTTATATACAACAATTGGTCTTAACACATTTGTCTAACTGTAAAAGTAGAAAAATGTTCTCATGCATACAACAAAAGATATTGGTAAAAATCTAGTGCGTTTATAATTTCGGCACGGGGTGTATTTTCTGTTTCCAAACCTGAAGAAATGGCTCGACGGAAAGAGATTTACCAACAGAGAGGAGCTCATCACCGAAACAGAGGCCTATTTTGAGGACCTTCCGAAAACGTATTTTTCGGATGGGATCAAAAATTTGGAGGTACGTTGGACGAAGTGTATCGAGCTAAAAGGAGAGACTATATTGAAAAATAATACGTTTTTTTGGCGCAAAAATCATTCCTTGTTTAATTTTTCACTTACTTATCAAACGGCCCTCGCATAAATAAATTACCAAATTTGACCAAGAAATGAATAGGAAGATTAATTTACAAGTATTTTTTACTGTGTAGTAATTTTAAAGTCGTTTTTTTTTTTGTTATAAAGTTTTTATTCTTCAATTTTAGAGAATATGATAAATTTTCGAAAATTGTGCAAACTACTTAAACACAATTAAGGATTGTTGAGGAAAAGTTTTAGATTTTTAGAGTTAGATTTTTTTGAGCTGAATGCAGCATCTCAGCAAACCATAGTTGACGACTTTGCCGAAATTCTGACTAATTCGTAACTATTTGGAGCTGTCTTAAAGAAATCGTTACAATTTCGTTACAGTAAATATCAGAATATTTTCAATTTTTTCAGAACAGAAATCGTTACAAATATTTCACAATCTTTCCGATTTCGGAATGCAAACTCATTGCGAAAACGTAAATAATATCGTATGAAGGGGTTAATACGACTTCGTAACGATTTCGTAACAAATCCTTACGAAAATGTTACGATAAAGTTATGATTTCGTTCAGACAGTTCGAATGAAATGAAATTTCACTCTGTTCGAATTTCAATATGTCGTACAAACAGTCGCATATCGAAATTCTATGCAAATTCGTATAGAAATTTAAACTGTTCCGATATTTGCTGTAGCGAAATTGTAACGATTTCTTAAAGACAGCTCGAATTAGTTACGAATTAGTTGAGATTTTGACAAAGTATTCAACTTTGGGTTACGCCTTTTTTTGAATTCCGCCCACTTTACTGATCGTACTTTGTAATGATTCTACCTACCCGTGTATCAATTATTAGATCGTTAGTGTCAATATTGACTATAGTGATAGTGTTTTTTAATAGAGACACGCCCTTTGTCGAACTCCGCCCACTTTATTCATCGTGTTTTGTAACGACTTTTATTACCCTAGTGTCAATTTTATTCGAGATATAGTGTTTTTATAATATTTGCCACGCCCTTTGTCGAGTAATGTCCACTGGACCGTAAATTGTAATAATTTTGCCTACCCCTGGTACTAAATTTCAGTACTCTAGTGTCCATTTTATTCGAGATACAGTGTTTTTCTTATTTTGTCACGTCCCTTTGTTGAATAACGCCCACTTAATTGACTGTAGTTTGCAATAATTGTGCCTACCCCTGTACTAAATTTCAGTACCCTAAATTTAGTATTGATTTTATTCGAGATACAGTGTTTTTCTAATATTGCCAAGTCCCTTTGTCGAATAACGACCACTTTCTTGACCGTAAATTGCAATAATTGTGCCTACCCCTATACTAAATTTCACTACCCCAGTGTCAATATTATTTGAGATACAGTATTTTTCTAATATTGCCACGCCCTTTTGTCGAATAACGGCGACTTTCTTGACCGTAATTTGAAATAATCCTTCCTTGTGCTTAATTTGAGTACATTAGTGTCAATTTAAACCGAGACACAGGGTTTTCCTAATAGTGACACGCCCCTTTGTCGAATATCGCCCACATTTTTCACAACCAGGCAAGTGCTTCAGGTGCTATCAATGTACTTACATTAAAAAGAAACCAACGAACTTGAGGACCTTCTCCTTTTTGAAGACGGCTAAAAATTAGTAAGAACTATTTTAAAAATCATGGTATAGGAGTTCTAGTTACGATAAAACTTCATATTCGATAGAAGTTTCGAATGCAACCGACATACGGTCTGATATCTTCTAAGAAGAAAGGTGACAAAATTTGCATATTCATTTCTAGAACACTTGACTTATATTAATATTTTGTTTGTTTTTCGATCAGATACGCAGCTCTTATTTCCATGATTTTAAAACTATTATCGTTCTAAACAAAATATAAAATGACGTTATATAAAACAAAATTAAGACTATTTAATATTAGATCATAAGAAAGCAATTGGAATTATTCTATTACTTGCTAGCTTGCACGCTTTAAAATATCTCAAAAAAACTTGTTGCTAACAAAAACAAAAAGTAAATAAATAAAAACTATTCTCAACCTCAAAATGCCCAAACGTTCGATTTTCTGAATAAAAGAAAATTTTTCTATTTTAAAATTAGTTCGTATTTTCAAGGTTAAACATTGACTTATGCTTTTATAAGCACAACATAAGTATCTTTTAATTATATATGAAATCCTATAATGATCATCATTATATTGTATATACACAGATTTTGGCCACGTTTGATCATTTGGAGCTTTATTATCATTTTGCTGCTTAAATTTTTCAATTTGATATTTTGCGATATTTTGCATAATCACTGTTGTAACGATTGTCATTGCCATAATTGCTGTCTGCGTCTAAGATAGTTAAACCCGATGCATGCCTAAGAAGAAGCGCCAAAGCATTACATTTGGCCACCCAGCATATTATTACAAAACATTCCTCTTTTGCCAGTTATAACATTTAAATCATTCTTACCAACACTACTTTTACTCAATTAATGTGTAAGTTTTTCGGGTTTGTTTACACAAAATTTCATATTTATATATTTCATGCATTGTTTACATATAAATATTTTTATTTTTGCATTGCTTCTTTATTGAAAATTCTGCGCAAATTCACTGTTCATCATCAACATTTTTCGCAGCACGCTTAACTATGACACCTGTGGCATAATATAATTATAAGCTAGCATACAGAAATCCCCCCACACCGAATGCTTACGTAAAAAATTAACTTTAACGGTGCAATACCATCTTTTCTTTTATCATCCGGCAGCACTTCATTTTTATTTTGTATCGGTTTTGACATTAGCAGTCGGTATGGTGAGTTTCAGTATGCTACCTTATAATTATATTATGACCTCTGCATGATTTTTTTGGGGTACTTTTAGTGGGTGACCAAGTAATTATCTTGCTACTTAAATTTTGATTTGTAATTGCAATTTTTGTTGTTTCATGTTTTTCTGTTCAAAATTAAACAAAGACCAAAATTAGAGTCTGATTTTTTCACTATTATCACTTTATGTGCACAAAAATACTTTCAAATCAAAATTTAAGTGGCCATAATAATTATAATGATTAGAATGATATTGCTAGAAGTTCGGGTAGTTTGACTAGAGAAATGGGTCAAATAAAATTCGCTCGTCTCCTACACCCCTTTTTCTAAAATTGGCTACATTTCAAATCTATGAATCGACTGCCACACCCACTTTCCCTATTATCACACATTTTAAAGCTGACTTGGTTTTATATGTTTACAATGTTTTGAAAGTTTTGAATGAAAGTTGAAACTTAAGTTTGTTCGGAGCTTAAATCCGGTACTTGACGTTCTGGTCATATCGATCCAATCTTGATAATATTTTCAATGTGCCAAAGATTTCTTTAAACGTTGCAAAAAATATTTCACTTTGCACTACCTATACTTCATTAGTCTAGTTCAAAAAAACCGAACATATTATAATCAACTAAAAATAAATATATTTTTCTAGATTTTTCGTATAACTAATGCCAGATTCTGAAAGAGCACTCTTATTCAAAACGCACGAAAACGACGAAAACGTCTTATTCATAATTTTTATATAAAACTACCACCCATTTTATGTTAGAATTCTACACTTGAATTTAATTTTTCTGCAAAAACAAAATTCGCGTTTTCTATATTAATGGGTCAAAATAGTTCAAAGCAAAAATAAATAAAATTATAGTCCCATCGTGTTCAACTACCTCGAAAACAAAATTTTAGACCATAGTCCATAGACAATAAATGAAAATTTTAATTTACTTTTAAAAAGTGGCGTGAGGTGCGGTAATGTGCGCCATGGGGTGATGTGTAACACGGCAATTTTTCGTACAAAATGTTAACATACAAGTGAATGAACAACTGTAATATGGTATGTTACTTTTGACAAAATATAGTTTTTCATAAGTGTTGGATGTAGGCAGACACACATTTTGTTAGAGTTCTTAAAAAGCGTGAAAAATGTTTGTTAAAAAGTTTTTTTTTTTAAATTTACAAAAAATAATTGCGTTTCGGATAAAATTTTCTTTAGATTTTAAAAATAAGTAGATGTAAAATGTGGTATTGTTTAATATCTTTAAATATAACAAATGATTTTAAATTTCTTCACGTTGTGGTAAAATTCCATTAATGAGAAAAAACTGACTTACATTGGGGTGATATGTAACATATCGTACACATTATAATTGCCATTAAAGAGGCAACAACGTCAAATTCTGAAATGTAATTACATCAACGGCATTAAAAGAGATCGGCTCAGTGCATACTGAAGCTGTATGAAAAGCTGTGTTCTAACAACACCACAGAAACCTTTAAAGTTGCAGCAGGTGGGGGAAAAAAATGGAAAAGAAAACCAAAGAAACGATAAAGAAAGCTGCAGGTGCTCGGCCGCCAAACTGACGCTCTTCGTCTTTATCCAAAGAAGATCGCGATTTTTGCATGATTTGTTGCGATTTTCATAAAAATTCACTTGAATGCAACAAATGCAAGCGCCTTTTTTATATTTTGCGAACCATTTTGTTTGTGAGAATTGTCACTCGATATGGATATTTCCAACGAATAATCATTTTGCATTTGAAATGTATTTTTTTTTTTTTTGCAATTTATAAAGTCATTCATATATTCTATTGAAGTTAACGATCAGTTTTTTTAATTTTAACTTTTGTGTGTGTGTGTACCCAGTAAACCATGACTTTGTCGAAACTCCAACTAATTCGTAATATTTCGAGCTGTCTTAAAGAAATCGTTATAATTTCGTTACGCAAATATCGGAACAGTTTCACTTTTTCTACGAATTTGTATAGAAGTTCGTTATACGACTCTGTGTACGACATATTAAAATGCGAAGAGTGAAATTTCCTTTCTTTCGAACGAAATCGGAACTTTCGTTCGAGAGAAACGACTTCGTTACGAAGTCGTGTCAACCCCTTCATACGATCTTCGTTACGATTTCGCAGCAAAATCGGATTTCGAAATCGGAAAGACTTCGTAATATTCTTAACGAAATCGTAATAAACATATTCTGAACGAAATTGTAATAAACATTTCGTAATCTTTCGGATTTCGTAACAAATATCGTATGAAGGGGTTGACACGATTTCGTAACGATTCTTAACGAAAAAGTTACGAATAAGTTACGATTTCGTTCGGACTGTTCGAGGGAAATTAAATTTCACTCTGTTCCCATTTTAATATGTCGTACAAACTGTCACATAACGAAATTCTATATAAATTCGTATAAAAAGTGAAACTGTTCCGATATTTGCGCAACGAAATTGTAACGAATTCTTTAAAACAGCTCGAATTAGTTACGAATTAGTCAGAGTTTCGACAATATTTAAAAAAATGTGAAATTAAAATACATTCAGACGAGCTGGAAGCATCTAGTAGCAGTATATAGAAAAGATCAGCACTTCTATTTCTGTCTATTTTGCATATTTTAAAGTTATTTTTATTAACTTCCTAACTAATTGCATACAATTTTGTTTGCAACACAGCACAACAATAAAATTTTTTCACATAAAAAATCAGCTGTTTAAAGCTCGAGATTTGTGCTCGGAGAAATTTTTCAAGAAAAGTTTGAGTAGTTGATAGTAAAATTTTGCTTGTTCTTCTTCTCTCTTGTGTAAAGAGAAATGTGTAAAAAAACGCCTTCGAGTAACTTCAAATTACTTGATGTGGGTACGGAAACAGACCTATTGCTATTATTTTATTAAGCTCTTATCATAATTACCCTTATTACGGTTGGCGTCGTCGACGTCGTTGTCAATTCTTTCTCAATGTCGACATCGACATCACGTCAATGCTAAATCGGTATTTACTAAGGAAGTTGTGTCGACGTTGACAAGATATCGATAATTCTAAAAAGGCAAATGTCACAACTGAAAGCTAAATGTCACTTTAGGCCGAAAAATGCTTTTTGTTTCCGATACAAGTGAAAGTTCAACTGATGAAGAATGCAAACAAAATCTGCGGCTTCAAAGAAATGAATAAATTGTTAAAACAAAATTATTTGAATGCTCCACCGCTTGTTGCACGACACTCAGCCTTATTGTCGGTAATTTTTTTTTTTTTGTCTCGCACTTCAGGTCTCTCCACACCTACAAATTCAATTAGTTATTATTAAAATATAATACTATTATGTACCTTTTGCCAACCACCACCATCTATCATTGGAGATCCTGAAGCATTAGGTTTTTTTGAAATGGTATGCCAATTACCTTTTGAAATTGATTGGAATATTTCCTCTGTGGAAACCTTTTGCAAGGCTCGGGTTTTTTCCAGTTCTAAAACTAATGTTGCAAACTGCTTTGGATTGGTTATTTTAATTTTTTCCTGATTTTTTTTAATGTTAGTTAATAAAGTTCAAAATAACAAATAAACAAAGTTTACTTACAAAATTTTGCACTAGTCGTCGCCTAAAACTGTGTCGACTGAAATCTCGTCGTTTCTACTCAACATCAGCGTCAATATTATTTAGCCAATACCAAACATTTGTTAATAGTTGTCAATTGTTATCGATATTGAAAACGGCGATGGCAATTGGGCGCAGTCAATATTATTCCTGTCGACGACGCCAATCGTAATAAGGGTGAATACTTTCACTAAACATAAAAAGTCACAATATACATTGAAAATTAAAGTTCCTGGTCTTTAGACCAACATTTTGTTGCTGTTACACATCACCCCACCGATTTAAAAAAGACAAAATATTCAACAGCCAAGAAAACACTCAGTTCGAATTGGTTCTAATCAAAATTCAATTTCTTAACATTTTTATTGAAGTAAAGAAGAACGTGTTACACATCACTCCACTTCAGCCTATTTTTTATACCCACTATTACTTAATCGGAGAGCAGCTGAAAAAAAATTCTGCTTTAAACTAGTCTTACTCGTATGCACATACATCAGCCCGAAAATAGAGTATAATTTGCACATTTTGGTTTTGGTGTTATTTGGAACTTCTGGACAGAATTTAACGTCGTGCGATTATCTGATGGGGGATGAAAATATCCATCCCTCCCCCCCCCCCCAACTCTCTTGAATCGATTTTTTAACAGATGTTTACTACAGCGCCCTCTGGTATTCGAGATAGAGCAAAATAGATAAATCCAAAACACTCACCGTTCTCGAACACTCATATTTAAAAATTTTCATGCAAATTGGTTGAGTGGTTTAGGAGTAGTTTTTTTTTTTTTTTAGAAATTTGTACTACAGCGCTCCCTGGTGTTTGAGATAGAGCAGAATAGATTAGTAAAAAATACTCACTGTACTTGAAAATCTTTGTTTACAAATTTACATGCATATAGGATGAGCGATTTATGAGTTTTCGCTGTTTTTTTTAGAGATTTGTATTACAACGCCCTCTGGTATCTATATATATAAAACAGAGTCGTACAATTTGTTACTAATTCCATAACTCAAGAACGAAGAGCCTGATTTGCTTGGGGATTTTTTTTTTTTTTTTTTTGTTCTCTTCTTGGCTATCTCATTCTACATACGTTTGATAAATTTTGCCACACTCCCTTTCACCGCCTACAAATCAATAAAAATTAATATTTCAAAAAGTTTTTGGTCGTATAAGACTAAAATTTGATAATTTAGTGTGTATGGTTACTGTCGACAACTGTACTAAAAATTATATTTTCTATTTAAAAGACCAGAACGCATTAGGGAATTCAGTTAATTTTTTATGTAAACTAGTGTTGTTGACAGCCAGTTATTTTTTATGTTTATTAAAACGTTCTCTCTCTCTAATGTCAGTTTTAAAGATATTAAGGGTATTCATGCAATGCCGAAAACGAGCCGAATATGCCGAAAATCGGAAAAACCGAAAACGCCGAATATGAACTGTCAAAATTTGTATGGAATCTGATATTCGGCATAGTTTCCAGTTTTCCGCACGATTTTGATGCGTTAATAGCGCCGAATATTTTCGGCAACCAGTTGCTGCCACCTTTCAAATATTTTACATATATTTAATACAAATATTAAACCAATGTTGCCACTTTTTCAATGCAATTTAAAGAACAGCTGATTGATATACGGCATTCGCCGATAACTAAAAAAAGGTACCTCATGCAAAAACAGCGAATATTTTCCGATATTCGGCATCGGAAAATGTTTGGCATTACATGAATACCATTATTGTGTTTTTATCGTCACCCAAAAAAATTATTTTTTGCAAATAGAGGGTTGTGAATATAAGTTGTCGATAAACCCAAGCACAAAACTTATGAAATTATGTACGATTTACTATTTTTGAATTTGAAAAACTCGTGACGCACAAATGCTTTTTCATTATACATACGTGTATTTTCTTTTTTATTTCTTTAGCTTTATTTAATTAATTAATTTATTTTTACTGACTGTTTTTTTTTTTGTTTAGCTTTCATGATTATATTAAGTTTTGACTTCATATTAATCCTCATCCACCATCCTCAATAACCATAGAACACCCTTCCATCGAAAATTTTCAAAATCGTTCATTATTGATAGTCTTGTCTCTACTTCATATATATATATCTTAATTTGCTAAACAATTTAAAAATGCTTTTTATCTAAAAACGCTTTATATAAAAAATGCTTTTTATAAAATTATTTAAAATTGTTTGTTAATGTGTTCTTTTATTTTTCTCTTTTTTATTTTAATTTTTTACATCATTTTCTGCGCATTTCTTTTGCCTCGTTCTGTCCAACGCCAAAAATACACTTGCGTCCAATGTTTAACAAAATACAAATGTGCCGAATATGCATGTAAACACACACATACACCAACACATTCACCCGTGCACTTGAAAACTTAACTCACCTCATCAGCGATGGCAAGGTACGCATGTGGCGCTTTACCAACACCCTGCGTCGTCAGTGTTCCTTGGATAACAACAGCAGCTGACAATTAGGGAACAATTTGCAACACAACACTCTGACACGCTCAGTTGTCGCCGCTGCCAACAACGCTGCCTCGACGACAACAAACTTAAGCCAACATTCCAGCTATTGGTCCACCGGCACACGTGCTTCTGGTGGCAACGCACTTAAGCGCCTATCATCATCCACACTTGGTCTCACCAATGCCAATGCCTATGAACTTGCCACACCTCCTGCCAAGCAGCTGTCAAATCTAAACTATGCCAGCTACTCGCACATAATGTCCGATATGGCCAAGCGACGTTTGCGCAGCACAAATAACAGTCCCGTGCGAGCAACGCACAATGCTAACAACACAGCTGCCACAAGAGTCACAGCATCGGGAGCTTCTTCTTCTTCTACAACTTCACCTAAACGCGCAAATATAGCCAAAATCTCGCCTACTCCTGGCATAGGCAACTTTGTGGCAAAAAACACGCGTAGTCGCTCTGATTTGTCACCACGTAGTGCCAGCTCGTCTAACTACGGCTACCAAAAGACGCCAACATCATCAACTGGCAGTGGGAGCCGCACGAGTAATCTTCCAACACGCGTTGCCGCCGCCACGCATCGCGTGCACCCGCAACAGCTACAAGTAACGGCAAACGTACAGGCACTCTTTGGCAGCGGTGCCAGCAGCAGTCATTTGCGTCAGCCACGCAGCTATTCCAACCATCAACTTCAGCTAAGCGCCCTGGCAGTTTCATCGGCGCGTCTTTTACAAGGCGCCACAGCAGGAAGCGGCACTTATATGCGCGGCGCCAATCATTTATGATTTATTTACGCTTTTATATGGTTTTACTGCATTATTTTTATGGACTAGTATTTAAATCAGGGAAGGCAAAATAATTTTGTTTAAATTAAGCAAAAAATTGAAGTCTCATTAGAATTCCTATGTTTTTTTATATAAAAATTTTGGAAAAAAAGGTATTAAACCAAATTATTAAATAATTTATATTTACTTTTATCATTCGCGTATTAAAGAAAATTTATTATAAATTTTATAAAATCATTTAAGAGTATTCAAAGCATAAATTTCATATAGTTACTTCAACAAATACAATTAAAAATTATATTCATAAATGCTAAATTACAAACGCCGATATAAGGCAATTTTTCACACCGACTTTTTGTTCGTTGGTATGGAAAGAGAAACGAAAACGCCGTTCATTAAAGTGATTTTGAGCCGATTTTTTGACATTTTCTTTAAATTGATTTTTATTTTTTGCAACAAATCATTTTAAGTTTCCATAAATATCAAAATTATTCATTCATTTTTATTAATTAAATTTCATTGATTTACTCTAAACACATTTCATATTTTAAAATTCTAACCAACAAACAAAATTATTCACTAATGTTATCGTTTACGAATTGCATTCTCGTATATGACATTCATTAGCAATTATTAGAAGCGATTCACTGATAATATCGCGAGCGGGAAAAATTCCTCCTTCGTTTATGAATCTTTAAAACCGAAAAAGTAATTCATTAACGAATCGCCAAAACTATTAAAAGCAATTCGTTAACGACTCTCCAAAACAAAAAAAAAAACAATTCGTTAGCGAGTAAAATTATTTTTGTACCGTAAAAGAACATTTCTTAGAACACTTTTTTAATTTCTTATGTTTTTTGAACTACAGTACAAAACTAAAATCAACTTTTTTTATGTGATCAAAATAAACAAAAGATTTATTTTCGAGGCTTTTAAAAATAACCAATGAGAAGTTATAATTTGCTATATTGACGTAAAAACTCTAAAAGTTATAATTTCATTAATTTTTGAAACTTAGAAAAATTTGTTTCAAACTTACCGAAACAAACAACTTCAGAATCGAAATTACTTCATCTAAATGGCAGGCCCTTATACATTCGGCTATTGCAGTTGTTGAATATGAATTGCTTAATTTGCGTCAAAATAAAAGCAAGCATTCTCGACCCTCGGCTCTCGGCAACTCGGCCCAAAAAAATTTTTTTTATTTTGTTTAATTTAAGATTTGACTTTACAAAGGTATGGAATTAATAATATTATAATTTTTTTTAACAAATTTTTTCGTAAAAAACTTAAAAAAAGAAAACATCTATTAACTTAAATGACGCATAAATTAAAAAAAATTTTTTTAAAAAAAAACCAACTCGGTCAAAACAAAAATTTTTTTTCGTTTATTTAGATTTGAATTTATGAAAGTACAAAATTAATTTTATTATTATTATATTTTGACCAACTTTTTTTCGTACAAAAGTCGGCTTCGTTTTAAATTTGAAACGAATACGAGATCTTGGATTCGCCATCGCGGACTAGTTTCTAATTCTTAAATCCAAATTACTGAATCCGAGAATTTTTCGGGTAGACTTTTTCATATGAAAATCTTGACATAAAAAACAAACAGCAGCAATTTAAAATACTTAAAAAAAAAAGAAGTAGGCAGTAGTGGAAGTGAAAACTTAAAGCTATGAAATAACATAGCTGTTATGAATTTCCGAAGTAGCTAAAGTCGGCAAATCAGACGCGTTCTACTTTTTTAACTATTTTTATCAATACTACAACATATGCGTTATTGAATATAAAGAGTGGTTAACTTTTAAGGGCCGATGTTGATTTTGAATAACACACAAATTATTAAGAAAATTATTGTCATTTCGTTTTTTTATGATTATATTGGTATGGTTCAATTATGTATGGAACAAAATATCGGACAAATGGCCGTCGCGACCTCGGCGGCACACCTCCATCCGATGGTCCAAATTTTCGATGACGCTTAGGCATAAGTGAGGTTCTATGCCGTTAATGTGCCGAATTATCTCATCCTTTAGCTCTTGAATTGTTGCTGGCTTATCGACGTACACCTTTTGTTTCAAATAACCCAATGAACGAAGTCCAACTGTGTCGAATCACATGATCTTGGCGGCCAATTGACATCGCCACCACGTGAGATAACACGGCCATTGAATTTGTCGCGCAAAAGAGCCATTGTTTTATTAGTTGTGTGGAAAGTGGCATCGTCCTGTTGAAGCCACATATCGTCTACATTCATATCTTCCAATTCGGGCCATAAAAAGTTTGTTATCATCTCACGATAGCAAACGCCATTCACAGTAACTGCCTGACCGGCCTCATTTTGGAAAAAATACGGCCCGATGATGCCGCCAGCGCATAAACCGCACCAAACAGTCACTGGGGTGGGTACATTTATTTTTCGATAATCACTCTTGGATTATCATTCTCCTAAATGCGGCAATTCTGCTTATTGACGAATCCACTGAGGTAAAAATGTTCCTCATCACTGATGATGATTTTCTTCGAAAATTGATCATCCACTTTTGCCATTTCTTGCCACCATTCTGACCATTGACGACGCTTGAAATGGTCAAGAGACTTTAGTTCTTGAGTCAATTGCTCTTGTAAGAGTGTAAATGCAAGTTTTTATGCATAATGTTCATCAACGACGAGCGTGAGAGGTGCAATTGTTGGGCACGACGACGAGTTGAGGTGGACGGCTCTTCAGCCACATTATCGCGAACTGCAGCAATATTTTCTGCAGTACGAGCTGTACGAGCATGCACTGGTGTTTTCACATCTCCTACAGACCCGATTTGCTCAAATTTTTGCACGATTTTTCCGATTGTGCGCACATCTGGACGATTAAATTGACCGAAAAAATCACGAAGTGCACGATATGCATTTTGATTTGAACGCCCATTTTCATAATAAGCCTGAATAACTTTAACGCATTACTCGATTTTGTAGCTTTCCATGGTTCAAATTGAGTTAGTCTGAAATTGAGAAATGTCAAATGAAATGCAGAAAAAAACTTGACGTTTAGGTGTGGTTCACATTAAACATCGGCCCTTAAAACTTAACCACCCTTTATAAACTACTATTTTTTAATGTTTATGCATAATATATTTGTAACACAATTACTTTGGTTAGGTAATCGGTAATTGGCTCGGTAATCGGTTGTTAATTGGTAATGAGTTGGAATCGAGTTGGTAATCGCTTCGGTAATCTGTTATGGGTTGGTAATAGCTTCGGTAATCGGTTGCTTATCGCTTCAGTAATCGCTTCGGTAATCGGTAATTGATTCAGTTCGCTTCGGGAATCGGTTCGGTAATGGGTTGGTAATTGCCTTGGTAATCGGTATTTGGTTCGGTAATCGGTTGGTAATCGCTTCGGTAATCGGTTGGTAGTCGCTTCGGTAATCGGTTGGTAATCGCTACGGTAATTGGTTGGTAATTGCTTCGGTAATCGATAATTAGTTCGGTAATCAGTTGGTAATCGCCTCGGTAATCGCTTCGGTTTTCGGCTTGGTCGATGCTAGGTAATCCCTTTGAAATGCTGTACAGCAATCAACGCGCCTAAAGAAGTTTTCACTTCAAAAAATTGTTTTCATTCACTTCACTTCACTTCAAAAAAGTCGGCTTCGTAAGCATTTCGGAAAAAAAAATCTGCGCAAACATTTTTGGATTCGCTAATATTTCCTTTTTTTCGTATTCGTTTTGAATGTATAACGAAGCGGACTTTTTAATATGAAAATTTTTTTAAGAAAAGTTTTTTATTTACTTTCTGTTGTTAATAGGTCTATTAAGCGAATATTTTTTTCATTAATTTTATATAAAAGAGGGACTTACTTTTTTCATAAATTTTATTATGAAAAAATTTTTGTGATGTATTATATCATTTTATGTCTGTTTTTTTTATATTTATAATTTCCACACATAATTTATCATATGAAAAAGCCTTGCTAAAAAATTATCGGATTCGCTTCGAATCCGCTATGGTGAATCCAAGATCTCATATTCGTTTCGAATTTGAACAAATCCCACTACGATTTGGAGTTTATTGGGACTTGTCACAAAATGCTTCACAAACAGTGATGATTCGGAAATGAATTGCAAAAATTTAAAGAATTGATTCGCTAGCGAGTCACAAAAATGTTAAAAGGTGGATTCGATAGCGAATCGTTGAAACCGGAAAAAAATTTGTATTTCGAAAAAACTGTTTTTTTATTTCAATGGGGCTAAAAACTTTTTAAATGGCATTTAACAGTCATAATTCAATCGGTGCTTTCTTCAAGCATCTAACCAACCTCTGATGAAGTCAGAACGAAATTATTCGCAAACAATTAAAAAAATTATTCATAAGCGTTTCGTTAACTAATCACAATGTTTATTGTGATTATTATTTATTGGGCTATAAACAACACATACAAATTTTAAAAAGGTAATGACAAAAGTGGCGGCCATGGCGTGGCGGGTAGAGTGTGTGGCTCATACTCCAGAGAACCCAGGTTCGAATCATCCATCTGACACAGAACATTTTTTCAATTGAATTAATTTTTCTGTTCGGCCGTCACCTTTCTGCAGACAATGGCAAACCTCAGACAATAAAAACTGCCATGAAAAACTTCTTGAGAACATCTCAAGATCATTTGTGTTCAAATATTTAACAACACTATTGATCATAAGAAGCTCGGTCAAAGACCTTTCAAGGGCTGCAAATGGCCATTTCGTTTTTTTTTTTTTTTTTGACAAAAAAAAACCCCCAGCAAACATTCCGAGCCTTTATGACTCTTTTATGAACTAAATTTATGAGCCGGAGCGCCTATATTGAGCTCATTAAAGACTGCGATATGAGCATGTTTCCCTTCCTGTAAAAGCACAATTATCTGAGTCCGAAATATGTGCATTTTGACCGTCAGAACTATAAGTTTTTTCGAAATCTTATAAGAGTCCTATTTGAGACTCTTTTATAACTCACAAACAACAAAAAATTAAGATGCTTTTGTGATTCATGTATGACAAATATTAGGATTCTTTTAAGTCTTTCAAGGCTCTTATTTATGAGCTCATTTAAGATACGAGTGTATTTCCCTGGAATACATTTCCACACTTAATAAAGTTGGAAATGTAACCTAAAAGCAAAATTTTCACAAATTTTTGCAACACACGCTGCGATGGTTGCAGTAACCAGCCTTGCCTGCGACCAAAATATTAAATGATTTTAATATTAGCGTAACCTGAGTTCCAACCGTCATTGAGTTGCGTAACTTCGACACACACGCTGCGACTTCATTCTGATAAACGTCAAAATCTTCCAGGTTACACTTCCAGCTCTGCTATGGTTGCAGTGTGTATGGGTCGCATAAGATTCCGAAATATGCGCATTTTAAGATTTAGAATTATGAGTGTTTTTTATTATTATTCACTTCTGGATATCTTTAACCAGCGGATAGAGTACTAGATTTTCAGTAGTTTCAAATACCAGTAAAGCAGAAAATAACCACTGGTTAAAGATATCCAGAGGTGAAAATATTACGACCCTTAGAGTATTTTACGTACCTTTACGGAAGCAAATATAGTGACTCTTCTCTTTTCTCCTTTTTCATTTTTTTTTTTAAAGCACCAGTTTTAGAAAGTTACATAAAAAAAATGTTCACTCAATAAGCATACAAACAAAATATAATGAATAAGTAAAAAAAACTTTCGCATTTTGTATTACACTTTCACTGGATATAAAAAAACCGAGCAACATTTACATGGTTTCACGAAGTGAGGTCTTGATTTTGGCAAGCAAAGGTTTTAATTTCGAAAAGCAGCTTCTTTGTTTTGAAGACAGTGTACTTAATTTTTAGAAAATCGACCATGGCGCTAAATGAAACCCGATTTCTAACGATTTGACTAAAGACTTCAAACGCCTTTCAAAATTTTGGGCCATTGGCCGCAGCTCTTCCAACGTTATTCGATCCCATTCTTGACGCAACGCTTGCTTTAAAGACTTTGTCATTTGATTGAAAGCTTGAGGTTTGAGAACAAATCGTCGTTGGGCGTACAGTACCGCGTATGAGCCACTTTTAATACCGCGTATATTGCAAAAAGGCCAAAATTGAAATTTACATTTTAATTCAATTTGATTTAATTAATAAAGGGCGAATTTTCCATTAAATGCTGATTTCAGAGCAATACCAAGTATCTAATTGCAATAAATATTTTTAGTTTAGTTGAAAATACATTCAATAGTTTAAAAGAAAGCAGTTTTTCTGCACTCCTGTAGAATTTTACTATCACCGTGTGTGTGTGTGTGTGTATGTGTAAGTGTAAGTGGCGGTTATGCGGTATTGCACGTCCAACGACGAGATAATAGCCGCTTGGGGGCCAAGTCTGGAGTATACAGCTTGTGAGAAACCAATTCGAATCGAAAATGGTCCAATTTGGTCATTGCTTTCAAGTACTTGAGTGATGATGCGTTATTGTGATGGTTCAAAACTTTTTCTTCGCAATATGGGGCCGTTCTTTATTTATTGCACCGTTCAGTTTTTCCAATAACGCTGCATAACACAGGTCAACATGGTTTAGTTGTTGGAAAGCTGAGGGTTATTTCCGAGGTAATTTTCTACGTAGAATCCGAATCCGGCGTCAGAACTGACCCATTACGCCAGGATTTTGAGATATTTGAGGTTAGGTACCCGAATAACTTCATAATAACTTCGTAAGTAACTTTGAATAGACAAAACTTTGCGAAAAAAAATCGTAATTGATCTCTTGAACTCTTAAATTAAAGGGTAAGAGGGTAAAGGTAAGAGGGTAATTAAAGGGTAAATGATGTAACTGGAAAGACAGACCAAAAAACCTGTACATAACCTCAAAAGTAGGAAAAAACGCCGTTTTCCGGGTGCATAACCTCAAATATCTCGAAATATACAGACGTGATGGGACAGTTCTGACGTCGGATTCGGATTCTACGTAGCAAATTACTTTGAAAAGGAGCCTTCGCTTTCCAACAACTCACATGATCCCGGTATTTGTAGACCTGTGTAATATTATCATGTGACTGTTCTTCACTTCTGAAGATAATCAATGAAGATTATGCCATGCGCATCCCTAAAAACGGACGCCATAATCTTACCTGTCGAGCGTTGGTCTTTTGGACCCTTCGCTTGTTTTTCATGGCACTGTCCAGGCACTTTGCAGACTGCCTATTGGACACAGACATATGGTAATGGACCCATGTTTCGTTCATCGTCACAAAACGTCTAAAAATTCCGTTCGATTAGGCCGCTACAACGCCAAGTTGAATCATCAACGTGCTGCTATTTTTGGTTGACGTTGACGGCACCCCTCGATAGCTTTTTCATCTCTAATAGAGCGTGTTAAATGTATTCCGCCCATTCTTTTGAGATGCTCACGGCCTCGGCTAACTGGCGCAACTCCACGTTAAGATCATTCAAAACGATTTTATGCACTTGCTTTACAATTTTTCGTATTCGTACTCTCTTTTTGCCTTCCAGAACGAGGTGCGTCTTCGTTGCTCGTACGACCCATTTTAAATTCACTAAGCCACCAATAAATTGTTATTTTCGAAGGAGCAGAAGATGTAGGATAAAATTTCTGCGACCGTTGCAATGATTGTCCAGATGTTGCTTCCCATCAAAAAAAGAATCCGGCCTATCATGAGTAATTTTTTTTTCGCCCGAAATCGAAAAAAGGAGTTTTTTGTTTTTAAAATAGCAGGTAAGATTTCACCTTTTCATTTTTTACACTCATGAAAAATCTTTATCTTAGCAAAAGGAAATTAAATTTTTCCCCCGATTCCAGGCGAAAAAATTACTCATGATAGGCATGAATGCTTGTCAAAATGTGATATTTCTATTTTCCCATTTTTTTTTTTTTTTTTGGAATACAAAAGTAGCGTCACCCAAACTACTGCAGTGCTTGTAAACGAATTGACGAAATGTGATTTTCAAGTGATGCCACCCATTGAAAAATCCCGAGACCTTTCAGCTCATGTAGTGCAACAGGTTTAAGTGTTTGTGTAATCAAGAAAATTCTCCCTTGCTTCTACATCAGTTCAAGTGCTTGTGCTTAAACAAATTTAAAGGAATTTTTATTTAAAATTTTTGCAGACTCTATTTCCAAGAGCGAAATTTAATAGTTGACTATAATACCGACGAAAGTTTTTTTCAAGCATTGCTGAAATTATATCCGGCTTGATTGATTGAACTTTTTTGATATGTTCAACCACCTTTCTTTGACTTTGAAAAATGTTTTTTTATTTAATTTTATTTAATATTTTTATACTTTTCGTTTATGCAGAGAAAGATTTTCCGATGTATGTTTATTTTATTTTTTTTTGTGGTTAGTAAAAAAGTTTTTAAATATTTTGCAATTGAAATATAAATTGAATTTATATTAAATATATATATTGTTTTCAAAATTTTTTTTTAATATTTTGTTCCATGAAAACTTTAACGCGAATGAATAAAAATTTAATTTTTTACCCTGACTTAGTTGTAAAATCTAAACATTCCATAAAATTAATTGAAATTCATTTATATTAAAATACATACATATCTGTATGTTTAAGTTTGCCACGCACACACATTAAAACTCACTGTAGTTTCTTAGTATTATTTTATTTATTAAAAAAATACTACTTAGTTAACCTAATTTTAATTTAATAGAAATTATTTATTTGCTAATTTTTTGTTTTATCTAACATATCAATCATTATAAATCTCAAATATCATCTATTCTTTATGAGGCGCAAGAAGTAAGAAATAAATAAATTATAATACTGTTAGATGATGATACCCTTGGGTACATTTTACTATTCACAAATCTTAATTTTTTTTTTTTTTGCTAGCAACAAAACGTTCCACATTAAATGCAATTTAATTTCATAGTATTTTAACAGCTTTTAACTCGAACTAATTTAAGCTTAATTTTAAGAGTTTTGATATGTTAGTTTGTCATACCACGCGAGCTAACTATAACTTATAACATCAACACCAATAAGCCAAGAAATTTTATAAACTACCTACACCTTTATATTTATATACTTAATATATTCTAGCATTTTGGCTTTTAGCATTCAGCTTGTTGAACTGTGTATTAACTGTTTCAAAGACAATATATATATATGTAGGGAAAAAACCTATTAACTATGTACACAATCGAACAAAACTATTAACAATACCATAAAATTCAATGTTTGAATCACACAAATAGAAATTATACATAAAAATTAATAAAATTATTTAATTTGAAAACAAAAATACAATCTTCTTTTATTGCGCTTATTTAAGGAATTAAAACATTGGATGGTAAAGAGTAAGTATCAACAATAATTTCAATTACTATTAATTGTATCTTTCTTTAGAAGAAACACAAATATTTTTAATATAATACAAAAAAGTTTAAAATTTTACGGCCATGTTTTTTAAAAATACCGAAAATATACAAATTATTGCCAGAGCAATAAAATATCTATATTAAAAATTGTATTTATTTAACAGGCTCACTGACGCACAGTGTTGCGTCTAGATCAAGCTAACTGGACAAAATTGAATTTCGCGTTCAATGAAAATAACGGAATATTTGAACAACAAATGTTCTCAAAGTCGGGAAATCACCAATTGTTTTTGTTTTATGTAAATAAGTTAACAGTTATAGGCAGTGGAAGTGAGAGAAGTGGTTTTGTTGAAATTGTAATTGCTGCTTAGTTCAAATTGACTTGGTAAAGAACCTCCTCCTTTTTGAAGTCGTTTAAAAATAAGCGTATTTTTTTTATTTGTGCATAATTTTAACAAATTTTTTTTAGTCGATTTTAAAGTTGAGGGTAAGTTGTAATGAAATTAACATAAAAAATATAAGTGTGCGCGTCAGCTCCGACGAGAGCTTGCATACCTTTTAAAATATATTTATTACATAAATTCATTATGAGGTATATTGATGAATTTCATTAATAGTAACGTCATTTTTAAATACTGTAATATTAGGTTCGTGGTAATCGTGAAAACATAGCATCAATGGTTGTACCATATCTAGTCGTTCCCATTGTTCTTCCACAAACTAAATCTAAATTAACTTCTTCTTTCAAAAATTGTTTTAAGTGCAATCCTTCATCTGTATGATGAAAAATTTCCTTAAATTTTCTATTTAAGATCAATTTGTGGACATATTCTGTATTAAATGTCCCATTATGTCATTCTAGCTAATTATAAATCCAGCAAGTTTTATTTAATTGAAATCGGTTGAAAATTCTTCGACTTATTCAATTTGAAGTAAATGGTGGTTTAATTTTAAGGGCCGATGTTGAATGTGAACCACTAAACGTCAAGTTTTTTTCTGCATTCTATTTGACATTTCTCAATTTCAGACTAACTCAATTTGAACCATGGAAAGATACACAATCGAGCAACGCGTTAAAGTTGTTCAGGCTTATTATCAAAATGGGTGATTTTTTCGGTCAATTTAATCGTCCAAATGTGCGTAAAATCGAAAAAATCGTACAAAAGATGTCTGTAGGCTGTAGGAGATGTCTGTAGGAAATGTGAAAACCCCAGTTCCAGCTGTACGAGCAGCTCGTACTGCAGAAAATATTGCTGCTGTTCGCGATAGTGTGGCTGAAGAGCCGTCCACCTCAACTCGTCGTCGTGCCCAACAATTGCACCTCTCACGCTCGTCGTTGATGGCCACAAATTGGAAGATATGAATGTGGACGATATGTGGTTTCAACAGTACGGTGACACTTGCCACACAGCTAACGTAACAATGGTTCTTTTGCGCGACAAATTCAATGGCCGTGTTATCTGACGTGGTGGCGATGCCAATTGGCCGCCAAGATCATGTGATTTGACACCGTTGGACTTCTTTCTTTGGGATTATTTGAAAGAAAAGGTTTACGTCGATAAGCCAGCAACAATTCAAGAGCTAAAGGATGAGATAATTCGGCACATTAACGGCATAGAACCTCACTTATGCCTCAGCGTCATCGAAAATTTGGACCATCGGATGGAGGTGTGCCGCCGAGGTCGCGGCGGCCATTTGGCCGATATTTTGTTCCATACATAATTGAACCATACCAATATTATCATAATAAAAAGAAATGACAATAATTTCCTAAATAATTTGTGTTTTATTCAAAATCAACATCGGCCCTTAAAATTTAACCACCCTTTATTTCTACTTCACTACAAAATCACTAAAATAACTATGTTTTGCTTGATCTTATTTGCGAAAAACTCAGTTTAGGCTGTTTTTAAGAAAAATTAATGTTTAAAATTTAAATAACTCGAAGAATTTTTAACTAATTTCAATGAAATAAAACTTATTGGATTTATAATTAACCAAGCTTTTATATTATTATCAATTATAATAAAAGCGCACTTTAGTATAAACTACTCGTATGAGCATCGGCTACTTTGCAAATGCACACATATTGAAACACACTATTTTTTTGTTGTGCTGTGGCTATACCCTATAGGAACAAACTAACTTGTTTTTAAAAACAACTAATTAAAAAACTAGTTTAAAATAAACCAGTATATGAACTACTTTTAATTATATTAAGGCGGCAACTACTCTGATGTTGACATGTTTTAATTGCAAATTTTTATTAGATTACAAGTTTATATATATTTAACCATGTTATTTCATCAAATATTATTGACTTTAGGCCATCAGTAATAGTTTTCAATTGGTTATTTAAAAGCAATTAAAAAAATAATTTAAATGTAACTAATTTAACAAGTAGTTGAAAATATATGCAGACGAAAGTCAATTGACTTATTTAGCGGACATCACCATACAAAATAAGTTAGTTCGTTCTATGGAAAAAAGTCAGAATTTCAACTAGTAGTGGTTGACAAAAAACTACTTTATCAACTACTTTTAAATTAGTTGATTTTCCTACAGGGTAGCTATAGCTGAACATGAAAGGAGAAAAGTAGAAAGCAACATCGAGTTTATTGAAACTCTCTCTGCTGTGAGTATGTATTTTGTTGGTATTTCTTCGTTGTTGGGATTTCTCTGCTGTGAGTATCTATTTTTTTGGTATAACGCTGACTGCGTAACGCTTAATTTTTTAGATAACGCTCGATTTCACTCGCCATAAAATTTTCATACCGCGGGCCATGGCAGAATTATAAGGTAAGGTCATCACGGAGAGGAATGGAGTAGAAAGCAGAATAAAGCTACATTGATGTCAAAATCAGCTGTTCATCGCGAATTTCTTTATGCTCACGTTTCGCAGTTGTTTTTAGGTTAAAACTGTTACAGCTGTTTACAACTGTTTACATGTCCGTGAAGTTAACAACCAATTTTGACAACCAATTCCATTCTCACGCGTTCTATGAGGTTTTGACAGTTCTTCAAACGTCAAATGCGATTTTTCAACAACTATTTTGGACAACTGTTTTGCGACTTTTAGGAGATGGACAAAAAGCGATGGTGGAGCTTTAAGGACAACTTATGGAAACAGTTCGGAAAACAGGTGAGAAGAAAATTTTACATAGTTATAACACAAAAATAAATCAAATCATTACCTACGCTCACAGGCTAAAAAAAATGCAGCATTCATTTTCATGGACCAGAAGCTTTTTGGAGTTGTTGGACATAACACCTCAACGCAGACCAATGTTTTATACATGGATAAGTCGGGAAAATATGTAACTTTTTGATAAATATAATGGCAATTTAATAACTTTTTCCATTTTCTCGTAATAGGCCTTTTTCTTTTTGAGGTAGAAATTTGACGGATGCTTCTTTCGCCTGCTGGACAGAAGGCCTTGGAATAAATGGATCATTTACCAACCATCAAGTAGGAATTCAAAATACCTTTTATTTGATACCAAACGTATTATTGTAACTCTTGACCTTCTTCCAGAGACCTGGCAAATCCTTTCCAAGCAAATATGGACACTTTCCTTTTAAGAGTTGTTGGGCACTTTTTGTCACAGGAGCAACTAAGTTTCCACAAGCATCAATCACGTAAATATATATCTTTTTGATGGCACTGATTTTGAATTCATAACTCTTATAATTTTTCTATGCCAGGTGTCATCCTTGGGAAAAGCAGATTTAAAGCTATTTTTAAGGATTCTGGACAGAACCATATGACCAACTACAAAAAATTATAGAACATCAACAAGGTATGTATAATAGCTTCCATTTTAAATCAAATTCATTAAGTTTTGTTTCTTACTTTTTCCAGAACACTACCTAATCCTTTTAGGACCAAATTGGCCAATTTCATTTTTGGAGTTGTTGGGCACTAGTAGTTGCAGGAGCATCGTCATTTATGCAAGCATCAATCAGGTAAGTATGCACCTTCTTGATAGCATTTATTTAAAATTTCTAACCTTCGCCATTTTTTTTTTACCAGGCTTCATCCTTGGAAAAACTAGATTTTGGACAATTTTAGAGGATTTTGGACACTTTTTCATGGAAAACTAAAAAAAGTCATATACCATCAAAAAGGTATTTATTGCAGTCTTATGATGACATCAAATTTAACAATATTTCTTCTTTACTTTTTTCAGAATCCTATGTAATCCTTCCTGGACCAAAATGGCCAATTACATTTCTGAGGTTGTTGGGCCCTTGTAGTTGCAGGAGCGAGTTAAGTTATATCAGCATCAATCAGGTAAGTATGCACCTTCTTGATAACATTTATTTTAAATTTGTTGCCTTCGCCATTTTTTTTTTACCAGGCTTCATCCTTGGAAAACCCAGATTTTGGACGATTTTTGAGGATTTTGGACACTTGACCATGGAAAACCAAAAAAAGTCATATACCATCAAAAAGGTATTTATTGTAGTGTTATGATGACATCAAACTTATTAATATTTTTTCCTTACTTTTTCCAGAATCCTATGTAATCCTTCCTGGACCAAAATGGCCAATTACATTTCTGAGGTTGTTGGGCCCTTGTAGTTGCAGGAGCGACTTTATTTATATCAGCATCAATCAAGTAAGTATACATCTTTTTGATAGCACTTATTTCGAGTTTGTAACCATCGTCATTTTTTTATGCCAGTCTTCATCCTTTGGAAAAGCGGATTTTGGACGATTTTTGAGGATTTTGGACACTTCTTCATGGAACACTATAAAAACTCATGCACCACCAAAAAGGTATTTATTGTTGTCTTATGATGACATAAAATTTAACAATATTTCTTCATTACTTTTTTCAGAACTCTATGTAAATCTTCGTGGACCAAAATGGTCAATTTCATTACTGCGGTTGTTGGACTCTTGTAGTTGCAGGAGCGACTGGATTTATATCAGAATCAATCAGGTAAGTATACATCTTTTTGATAGCACTTATTTCGAGTTTGTAACCATCGTCATTTTTTTATGCCAGTCTTCATCCTTTGGAAAAGTGGATTTTGGACGATTTTTGAGGATTTTGGACACTTCTTCATGGACAACTATAAAAACTCATGCACCACCAAAAAGGTATTTATTGTTGTCTTATGATGGCATCAAACTAATTAATATTTTTTCCTTACTTTTTCCAGAATCCTATGTAATCCTTCCTGGACCAAAATGGCCAATGACATTTCTGAGGTTGTTGGGCCCTTGTACTTGCAGGTGCGAGTTAAGTTATATCAGCATCAATCAGGTAAGTATGCACCTTCTTGATAACATTTATTTCAAATAAGTAACCATCGCCATTTTTTTTTACCAGGCTTCATCCTTTGGAAAAGCGGATTTTGGACGATTTTTGAGGATTTTGGACACTTCTTCATGGAAAACTATAAAAACTCATGCACCACCAAAAAGGTATTTATTGTTGTCTTATGATGACATAAAATTTAATAATATTTCTTCATTACTTTTTTCAGAACTCTATGTAAATCTTCGTGGACCAAAATGGCCAATTTCATTACTGCAGTTGTTGGGCCCTTGTAGTTGCAGGAGCGACTTAAATTATATCAGCATCAATCAGGTAGATATACATCTTTTAGATAGCACTTTTGTCGCGTTTATAACCATTACCGTTTTTTTATGCCAGTCTTCATCCTTGGAATAACCAGATTTTGGACGATTTTTGAGGATTTTGAACACTTCACCATGGAAAACCAAAAAAATCATACACCACCAAAAAGGTATTTATTGTAGTATTATGATGACATCAAATTTAACAATATTTTTTTTTTACTTTTTTCAGAACTCTATGTAAATCTTCGTGGACCAAAATGGCCAATTTCATTACTGCAGTTGTTGGGCCCTTGTATTTTGTTGAGGTAGCAAATTAATTTGTACCAGCATCAATTAAGTAAGCACTAACTTTTTTAATCCCATTTATTTTGAGATTTAAACTTGCGTCTTTTTTCATATTTTCTTTTCAGATTTAAGATATGATTTTAGAATTCATATTTTTTATTTTATCTACTCTGGATAAAAATGGACTTCATCGTTGTTGGTGGTGTTGGGCATTAGTTGTTGCAGGACTCACTTAATTTTAACCCAAATCAATAAGACGAGTATCAGGTCCGTAGCCAAGGAAGGTTTTTATTTTAATGAACTCCTTTTAAAGAAAAATTCAGATAATTATGTAAATTTAATTCTTATGATAATTATGAATAAATAAATTTATTCGAAAAAGCAAAAGTTATAATTTTCAATACCATTTAAAAAAATCGCTTGAGCAATAAAAACACTTTTTAAAAAATTAAAATTTTTTCAATAATTTTAAATTTGGATCGATGGCTACATATTAACAAGGTTCCCCTAAAAAATTACTGTTTAATTCTTTGTATAAAAATTATTCAGCTAAAAAATCGTTTAAAAAAAAATCATATTTTGGTTTTTGGCGATTTTACCTCTATAACTCTCAACTTGTTTGAAAAAAACTTAAAGAAATGAAACACATTTTCAGTCATAGCATCATAAGAAAATTGAACAAATATATAAATCATTACATTTAATTAATTATTTTTAACTTCTCAGGCAGAACTGCATAAAGGAATAAACATAATTACACACCATCAAAAAGGAATTTTTAATGGCTATAATTTGACATAAAATTCAATACTGCCACTTCTCTTTTCCTAGCTAAGCATACGGTTAATGCACTAGACAAAAGTTTTTGGATTTTTCAAGCTAGTCTCTTAAACTTTTATTAACAATAAATTTATGTTTTACAATTAAGATTTTACATTTAAATTTTTATTGTCTCTTTAAGATATATAAGATAACATCAGAAAAAAATTTATTTTAATAGTTAATTGATACCAACCTTATAAGTAATTTTTTTTAAATATATTTAAATTAAATTGCTCATTTTAAAATCAAATTGTTTGATTACAGTAAAAAATTGTGTTAACAGAATTTGATTTTGGACAGGTACAAAATAATTGCAAAATTTTTTTACATAGCAGTTAACAATGAGATTTGAAAATTTACTTATATTATACAAATCTGTTAACTTTCTTGCGTGTCACTTTTACAATTAAACAAATAAATTAATTAATTGATCATTATATAGATATGGAAATATCAACATAAATGTTTAAAATAACAGTTAACAAACTTAGCTTTAAGGTTCAAACTTTTTATATAGTTATTTTTTATACAAATATCTCTATTCTTTTCGAAACATGTTTCTAATTTTCATGCCAGCTTGTCAGGACTAATTGACTGCTTTCGGCCACTGGACAGGAGCGCGTTGGCACTGTCTTCAACTGCGGCATACAGCTCCTAAAAATAAAGAAGTTAATAATTTTACTTATTTAAACATCAAAGAAACTTAAAAATGTTGTTAAAATGTTATACTATTACATGCTACATTAATACAGTATAAGAATTATAATAATAAATGTATATATAAAAACCATTTTAATTAAATAAATTGTTTTGATTTTTAAATAATACTATTCTTTAATAACTTGCGTTCAATTACTACTTTACAATTCTTCATATTTATTTAAAATTTAGACCTAGTTATCACCTGATTAATGTATACACAGAACTTCAGTTCGAAAAACTGATTTCCATCAACGGAATTTATTACTTGACAAAATCATTGTTCATCAACAACTGGTGTTCATCAACAACTGATGTTCATCAACAACTGGTGTCCAACAACAACTGTTGCTTATCAACAACTGTTGTTTATCAACAACTGTTGTTCATCAACAACTGTTGTTCATCAACAACTGTTGTTCATCAACAACTGTTGTTCATCAACAACTGTTGTTCATCAACAAATGTTGAGATTAAAAATTTGAGAGAAGTGCTATCAAGAATGTGTATACTTACCCGATTGATCCTTATAGAAACAAAGACGATCCTATAGCTTCTAGTACCCAACAACTGCAGAAACGAAGTGGGCCATTTTGGTCCCGATAGGATTAGGTAGAGTTTTGGAATAAGTAAGGAACAAAATTTAATGTATTTGATTTTAAATAAAAGCTTTTATATAAACCTTTTTGAGCGCGTTTAGTTTTTTTATTGTTGTTCATGTAGTTCTGTCCAGAGTCCTTAGAAATGCCCTTAAATCCGCTTTTCCCAAGGATGAATCCTGGCATAAAAAAACGGTAATGGTTATACACGCGACATAAGTGCTATCTAAAAGATGTATATCTACCTGATTGATGCTGGTGTAAGTAAAGTCGCTCCTGCCACTGCAAAGGGCCAACAACCGCAGTAATGAAATTGGCCATTTTGGTCCACGAAGATTTACATAGAGTTCTGAAAAAAGTAATGAAGAAATATTATTAAATTTTATGTCATCATAAGACAACAATAAATACCTTTTTGGTGGTGCATGAGTTTTTATAGTTTTCCATGAAGAAGTGTCCAAAATCCTCAAAAATCGTCCAAAATCCGCTTTTCCAAAGGATGAAGCCTGGTAAAAAAAAATGGCGATGGTTACTTATTTGAAATAAATGTTATCAAGAAGGTGCATACTTACCTGATTGATGCTGATATAACTTAACTCGCTCCTGCAACTACAAGGGCCCAACAACCTCAGAAATGTAATTGGCCATTTTGGTCCAGGAAGGATTACATAGGATTCTGGAAAAAGTAAGGAAAAAATATTAATAAGTTTGATGCCATCATAAGACAACAATAAATACCTTTTTGGTGGTGCATGAGTTTTTATAGTTGTCCATGAAGAAGTGTCCAAAATCCTCAAAAATCGTCCAAAATCCACTTTTCCAAAGGATGAAGACTGGCATAAAAAAATGACGATGGTTACAAACTCGAAATAAGTGCTATCAAAAAGATGTATACTTACCTGATTGATTCTGATATAAATCCAGTCGCTCCTGCAACTACAAGAGTCCAACAACCGCAGTAATGAAATTGACCATTTTGGTCCACGAAGATTTACATAGAGTTCTGAAAAAAGTAATGAAGAAATATTGTTAAATTTTATGTCATCATAAGACAACAATAAATACCTTTTTGGTGGTGCATGAGTTTTTATAGTGTTCCATGAAGAAGTGTCCAAAATCCTCAAAAATCGTCCAAAATCCGCTTTTCCAAAGGATGAAGACTGGCATAAAAAAATGACGATGGTTACAAACTCGAAATAAGTGCTATCAAAAAGATGTATACTTACTTGATTGATGCTGATATAAATAAAGTCGCTCCTGCAACTACAAGGGCCCAACAACCTCAGAAATGTAATTGGCCATTTTGGTCCAGGAAGGATTACATAGGATTCTGGAAAAAGTAAGGAAAAAATATTAATAAGTTTGATGTCATCATAACACTACAATAAATACCTTTTTGATGGTATATGACTTTTTTTGGTTTTCCATGGTCAAGTGTCCAAAATCCTCAAAAATCGTCCAAAATCTGGGTTTTCCAAGGATGAAGCCTGGTAAAAAAAAAATGGCGAAGGCAACAAATTTAAAATAAATGTTATCAAGAAGGTGCATACTTACCTGATTGATGCTGATATAACTTAACTCGCTCCTGCAACTACAAGGGCCCAACAACCTCAGAAATGTAATTGGCCATTTTGGTCCAGGAAGGATTACATAGGATTCTGGAAAAAGTAAAGAAGAAATATTGTTAAATTTGATGTCATCATAAGACTGCAATAAATACCTTTTTGATGGTATATGACTTTTTTTAGTTTTCCATGAAAAAGTGTCCAAAATCCTCTAAAATCGTCCAAAATCTAGTTTTTCCAAGGATGAAGCCTGGTAAAAAAAAATGGCGAAGGTTAGAAATTTTAAATAAATGCTATCAAGAAGGTGCATACTTACCTGATTGATGCTTGCATAAATGACGATGCTCCTGCAACTACTAGTGCCCAACAACTCCAAAAATGAAATTGGCCAATTTGGTCCTAAAAGGATTAGGTAGTGTTCTGGAAAAAGTAAGAAACAAAACTTAATGAATTTGATTTAAAATGGAAGCTATTATACATACCTTGTTGATGTTCTATAATTTTTTGTAGTTGGTCATATGGTTCTGTCCAGAATCCTTAAAAATAGCTTTAAATCTGCTTTTCCCAAGGATGACACCTGGCATAGAAAAATTATAAGAGTTATGAATTCAAAATCAGTGCCATCAAAAAGATATATATTTACGTGATTGATGCTTGTGGAAACTTAGTTGCTCCTGTGACAAAAAGTGCCCAACAACTCTTAAAAGGAAAGTGTCCATATTTGCTTGGAAAGGATTTGCCAGGTCTCTGGAAGAAGGTCAAGAGTTACAATAATACGTTTGGTATCAAATAAAAGGTATTTTGAATTCCTACTTGATGGTTGGTAAATGATCCATCTATTCCAAGGCCTTCTGTCCAGCAGGCGAAAGAAGCATCCGTCAAATTTCTACCTTAGAGAATAAGGCCTATAAGGAGAAAATGGAAAAAGTTATTAAAATGCTATTATAATTATCAAAAATATACATATTTTCCCGACTTATCCATATATAAAACATTGACCTGCATTGAGGCGTTATGTCCAACAACTCCAAAAAGCTTCTGGTTCATGAAAATGAGTGCTGCATTTGGTTTAAGCCTGTGAGCGTAGGAAATGATTTGATTTATTTTTATATCATAACTATGTAAAATTTTCTTCTCACCTGTTCTCAGAACTGTTTCTTCCAAAGGATCCTGCAGCGCATTTTATCCACCACCAAAACTGTTGTCCAAAGGGTTGTTTTTTTTTGCCAAATTGCGATTTGACAAGTCGAGAGCTGTCAGTTGTTCCAATTTCAGTCGTTCCTCACTTTTTGACAGCTGAAAAAGTTGTTGGCAAAGAGTTGTTAACTTCACACCCGCACTGTTTACAACTGTTTTTTGCAATTTTAAGACTTCTTTCACATTTTATAGTTTTTATTACACTTTTTATATAATATTTTCACTCAAATTAGCACAAATTTAATACCCGCGACCGCACTGTTTGCAACTTGGAAACATAAAATATTTTCTTCATTTGCAATTTCTACGAAATCCGTCGTTTTGACATTAATGTTGCTTCTCATTATCCACTCTTTGTTGACGCGTGAGAGCACTTAGTATCATGGGCCTACCTTATCATTGTATCATGCCGCGGGCAATATATGAAATGGTTTCTAAAGGAGTAAATTCCAAAAATAGAAAATATTTTTTTAGTTTTTTAATAACAGTTTTACAAACTTGAGTCGTAATAGAGTTCAATATTCTATTTTAATTGCTAAGTTTTGGAGAGTAGAACTTTCTGTTACCCACCGGTTATCACCTTTTTTGTTTTTTTGTATCAAAGCTACATTTTTACTTCTTCTTTTGGTACCACTCTCTTTTCGCTCACTTTCGCACTTATTTTCTTTTTTGCGTGTTTTAGAGTACATCTTTTTGACAAATAAATGGTAACTGTTCTAGGAATGGGGAAAATTCCCAAAAAATTGTAAGATATTCAGTTTGTTTAAGTTAATGAGCTTAAATTATAATCTTTATGGGGGCTAACAGTAACTATACAAACTAAATTACCAAAATTAAATCTAATACGACCAACACCGTCTGAAATATAGCATTTTTATTGCTTTGTAAAAATTAAAATTTGTGGGCAAAAGAGGGGCCGTAAAAGGTCTGTAGCTGGTGAACAGTGCATATCCGACCCCCCTCTAGAACAATTTTTTTATTGTTTTGATCCTATAAGTACAAAAAGATAAAAAAATAATTTTGTTCAACTAGCTTGTTCTAGACGCAACACTGTGGGACGCTCAATAATTGGAGTCAGCTGCAATAATAGATAGGCAACTTTTTTTTGAAATGGAGAATTTACGTAGTTTTACGTAAACTAGAATACGTGGAGAAAGATAAAATAATTGATAGTATCTAATGAATCCATTTTTCATTACTTTGAAATGTGATATACTTTAAATTTGAATGCTTCACGTCATTTTGATATTAGTAAAGGACTAAATGCTTTTAAATTTTTTAAATGCTTATGTGTAAGAGTTGTAGCGACCGTGGATGAATGAGTTTTAAGTGCATGTACCGTATACCAAAGAACCGCCGAAAGATCACGGTTGAATTCCATCTGACACAAAAAAGAACAAATAGTATTATTTTTGCCCCGTATAAATTGACACTTTGATTCTGCAAAAAGTAGCTCTTTCGATTCCGTTGTAAAGATTGAAGAGTAATGATTAGTGATCAATTGAATCTTAAATTTTGCCCGAAATCGAAGTTCGACCCTTTTTACATGCCCCTGTTGCCCCTGTCGCGATTCGAATTTTCTACTCGAATCAACTCACCTATCGTCTCCACACGCCAGAAATCAGGTGTGTTCCATGATATAAGAACCCGGGTAGACTCATTAGAGTTGAGTTCCGAGAAATAGATATCCATGTACTGCCACACTTGGAGTTAGTATTGCCACATGTTGAATTTTGTAAAATATTGTGGCACAAAATAATTTATTGGGATTTTCTCGTCGGAAAAAAAACAAAATGAACATACGCAAAAATTACTTGAGCTTTTATTTATGTTTAATAATTGATATAGCTAAATTTCATTGTAATAGTCATTACAATTTTCGTTTGATTTGGTTAAATTTTAAATGAAAACTTTTTCTATTGCAATTGTGATTGTTTCCAATTGATATGCAATATATACACTCAGTTCTGTTTTTACACGACTTTTGGCACGAATTTGATTTAACACGAATTAAAAATAAATCTTTATTTTGTTTTTACACGCTTTATTTTGATTTAACACGATTGACCCAAATTCTGAAAATAACAATTTTAGTACTAACAGTTTTCACCGCTATAAAATTTTTAATTTTTATTATACTCCCGTGTTGCCGCGTGTAAACATGCATGTCAACAGTCGTCCCTATTGTATTGTATGTGTACTATATTGTTTTCTGAAGTTTCTGAAATTGTTTTTTTTTTGCATTCTTTTCTAAGTTTATGAAATTGTTTTTTTTTTTTTATTCTTTTATAAGTTTATGAAATAAAAATCTACGCAAATATTAGCTATAACGCTCAAATAAGAGTTTAAAAATGGTTTATTGTATTATTTATACAGATTTCTTAAATTTGGAACCAATCTTCTACTTTTCCATAAGTGCAATGCATTTTTTTACACGTTTTTTTTTTGCACGAAATCTTTGGGAACGTATCTACCGTGTAAAAACAGAACTGAGTGTATATGTTTATCATTAATCAAATCCAACAACGGGACGCCCCCATTTCTTTATGCATGTGCATGGTGGAATAAAAATGTGTTAGTGAGTTTGACATTTCTCTCTCAAAATGATAAATTTATGTTTCCCCACTCTTGTCAAAAACAGCTGATGATGAATTGCAATGAAAATAAATTTTGTTAAGTTCGCGTTTTTTGTACAAGTAAACAAGATTTTTAGTTTATCAAGCTATTATCAGCTATTATCAGCTGAGGCATTGAACATAGCATTCGATATGTCCTTGAAGCTGACCATGTGAATGCACGACAATTTGCATGCTGGCCAAAGCTTCATGTCGGTGTCACCTTCTAGCGCACGTTTTTTGATAAAATAGCAAAACAATTCAATGGGGAACTTGACAAATGGGCAAAGACAACTGCAATAACTTTTGTTCAACATACTCCTTACTTACTTAGGTGGCCATAACAACCCATGTTCGGGTTTCGGTCGACTTCATCAGCTCTCGCCAGGCGCCTGTGCTTTGCGCGCGCCTCCAATCGGATACACTAAGTGCGATTATGGCATCCTCGGCCTGGTTCATCTATCAGATGCATAATCTCCCTCGTCGTCGTTGACCAGCGAGCCTCGCCTCGAGCACCTTTTTTGCTGGAGCATCGTCATCCATACGATGGACATGACCCAGCCAGCGTAGTCGCTGCACAGGTATATGCCGAACTTGCCAATGTCTTCGTAGAGCTCATACAGCTCGTGGTTCATTCGGATGCAATAGTCATCGCCGGCTCGAACAGGACCGAAGATTTTGCGAATAACTTTTCTCTCGAACACCCCCAGAGCAGCTGCGTCTGTTTGCGAAACTACCCATGCCTCAACGTCATAAAGCAGCACAGGTAGAACGAGCGTCTTGTAGAGTGTTAGTTTTGTCGATCGAGAGAGGGCTCTGAAACTTAGTTGCTTACTGAGCCCGTAGTAGCACCTATTAGCAATTATTGTTCTTCGCTTTATCTCCAGGCTGATTTCGTTTTTGGTATTAATGGCGGTGCCAAGGTAAACGAACTCCTTGACTACTTCAAAGTTATAGCTGCCGGATGAAGCGTGGGAGTCTAGACGCCGCGTTCCCTTGCTTGTAGACAGCATATACTTTGTTTTACCCTCATTTATCGTCAAACCCACTTTGGCTGATTCCTTTTCGATAGCGGTGAAAGCAGCGGTAACATCTCTCTTGGTTCTGCTGGACGCCTTTGTAGAAAATGGTGCCATTACGATGCACACCGGCCTTTCTTACGATCTCCTCCATGATGATGTTGAACAGATCGCTAGACAGTGGATCGCCTTGTCTGAAACCTCTTTCGGAGAGGTCATTTCCTACCTTGACGGAGCTGCGTGTGTTGCTCAACGTCATTCTGCAAAGTCTAATCAACTTTGCAGGTATACCGAACTCAGACGTTGTTGCGTATAGGCAATCCCTTCGCGGGCTATCGAACGCAGGTTTAAAATCGACAAAGAAATAGTGTGTGTCAATTTGATTTCTGTGGGTTTTCTCCATGATTTGTCGTAGCGTGAAAATCTGGGGCCCTACTCTCTATTGCGATGCGACAAAAAAATTCGCAAAATTGATTTTATTGTGCGGATTTGCGTACGCATCGAATTTCATTTTCGCATCGCATTGATTGACGCATCGCAATACGGAGTAGTGCCCCTGGTCTATGGTGGACTTACCAGGTCGAAAGCCACACAGATAAGACCCAATCAGTGTTATTGTAATCGGCTTTAATCTTTCACACAGTACGGTTGAGAGAAATTTATATGCGATGGAAATAAGACGGATACCTCAATAGTTGGCGCAGATTGTTGGGTCTCCTTTCTTATGTATAGGGCAATATGTATATTGCTGATGAGCTGATACATGCGCCTTATGAATTCATCGCCGCAGGTTTTAAGCAATTCAGCTGACAGGTCGTCAGCACCCGCTGCTTTATTGTTTTTGAGTTGTTGGATAGAAACTCGAACCTCTTCATGGCTAGGTGTTTATTTCAATGAAATGTCATTGGAAGAAAATCCGATTCCGACGTGAATCAGATTTCAGAACATGCCATGTCATTTCATTGAAATTAAATCCGGTTCCGAGGTAAATCGAATTTCAGAACACGCCTGATTAATTAAGATACAATTTTCAAACAAAACAATAGTAAACAAAATGTAAAAAGAACTTACTTTCCTGCACCTCGCGTGCAACTTGCTTTCCTGCTTCTGCGTGCGCAGACGATACAACATGCTGTCAAGCCTTAAAGGACAAGTCTTATGTTTGACCGTTGAAGCCAATCTCAATTTTAGTACAATTTGTGGGATTAATACTTGAAAGTTACAATAAAACAAAAATTTTTTTCAAGAGCAGATTGACTATGATATAAGATTACTGCGAAAAATTAAGCAGTAAATCCATTTTGAAAAATTTGTTAGCAAATTTTTTTGATAATTTGGCGCCCCTCTACGAGTGGCGCCCGGGGCATGTTTGCCCCCTTTTACTCCTCTCGCTACGCCACTGCATATATTTGACCCCTCTAGGAGTCCATTCGCTGGAGATAAACTATTTTCGACAGCTTTTATGTTATTTGTACGGGGAACCAAAGAAGGGTGGCAGATAGGGGGTAAGTGAGAAACATTAACAGCCCAATTCTGAATGAAATCTCCCCGGATATTGAAAAAGGGAGTTTTCATTTTTTAGATAGGGGAAAATGCTTTCAAAGATTTATTTTTCTTGTAATATTAAAACTTGACTATAAATGCAAATATTTGCGTTCAAATTTTTCAGAAATTCTGTGAACATTGCTAAAAATACGAAAATTCCCTTTTCAATTCCCGGGGAGATTTCATTCAGAGTTGGGCTGTAAATGAATTATTCGCAACTTGAATATTTACCAATGATAATTAATTTTAATATTTAAAACACTACTATTTTTATATAAAATGAAAACGACTGAAATATTTCCGACGAAATTAAAAACAACGATAGGCTTCGCTTGTACAAAAACGATTAATTTTAAATTCTTTATTTGGCTGATGCCGAACTTAAAAATTAAAACATGTTAATAAAACATTACATTTTAAAGAGAGTGAGAAGCACTCCCACATAAAAAGATATAATGCAATTTAGCCGCTGTACAGAAGGTACAGGGTCGTCCTTAAGCGGACCAAAATATTAGTTTACATTCGTAAACATGCCGCCCGCCTTGCATAACTGCAACTACCAGACTCTTTGTCCGGTCAGAATCCATCCGAAGATGGAGCTTTGGGCAAAAGGCATGCCTACGGTTGTCGGCAGGCTGCCAGGCTGCATGATGCGGGAGTACACGTCGATACCCTGGCGTATATGAACTGGCGATGATCGGTAGAAGAGCGGATCGGCTAAGTTGATGTTCGGGAAACTCTGCTGAATCCGCTCGTCCAGATTGGAGTGACGACCTTCAACCGCGATAAGCGTCTGTGGATGACATACATCCAAGATCGCTCTTCCTGACACAGACATCCCTCTGGAAACCATACGTACCATAACAGTGGGGAGCAACGAAACGAGCTGTTGGTAGGGCGTCACTGGCGGCTTCGGGAAGTCGTCCCTAACTGAAGACGCATGTGGTGTTATCGAATGCGATCGTGTTTGCGCTGGAGACCACTTCGGGAAACGGTCCCTTGTCGCAGACGCTGTTGATGCATGCGACTGCGGTCTTCTAGAGGAGGTGGACCACTGCGGGAAAGTCCCTAGCCGATGACGCTGGTTGGTCAATCGACGGTGGTCGCTTATAGGAGTTGGACCACTTCGGGAAGAGCCGAGGACGCTGGCTGGTCAATCGCCCGTGGTAGCTTGGCTTTAAAGCGCTTAACGCGAGGTCTGCGATCTGTCGTTTCGCACTCGTGAACGCGAATGCAGCAGACTATGATGGTCGTCTCCACAATGACGACACCGATGAGGGCTGCGGCACTCCTTCCGCATGTGCGACGCTAAGAGGCAGTTTGAGCAGTAGAAATACATCAGTACTGCTCTCAACCGCTCCTCGAGATTCATTGCCAGAAACTTGGCGCACGCTGACAGGTTATGCTCCAACTAGCATACACGGCACATCGGTGGCAACTTGGAGTTATCGCGGTTAAACAACCCCGAATGGTGAAGTAACCAACGCTATACAACGTTAACGTACTGTTATCTAAGTGAACACTACAGTATCTTAACATACGCTAGGTTTACCGTCTATTTTTAATGTTGTTTTCCAAATCAAACCTTTTAGCAGCATATTAAAATAAGAGCTCTTAGGAAAAACTTTTATATAATAAATAAAACAACTTATTGTTAAATTTTTTCGAATAAAATTCGCACTATTTATTTTGTGTGTGTGTGTGTGTGAGTGTTTACTCGATAAATTATATATTTAAGATGTAATAGTATTTTTAATATATATAGTTTTATTATGTATATTTTGTATATTTTATAATAATAAAGTTAAATAATGTGTACATTGTTTTATTTTTCTCTAAATAACAAATAAAAACATCATCATCTTAATTTTCATTCGATTTTTCTTGCAGAAAAACTTATAATTATTACTTTTACTTCTTCCACATCAACTTCTTTTCATTCTTTTCTGAGCTTCATAGAGCTTAAATATTTAACGAATGCGACAACAGCGTGTATTCTTGAAGTGGTTACTGCTCTTTAATAGTTCGTTCGTATCATTATTACTTTCGCATGTTATAACGATAAAATTTTACTTCAGAATGTCGTAGTATTTCTCAATAATAAATGTTTTTTTTTTTATTTTTTTTTAATTAAAGTAAACATCGATCGGTCGTTCTTATTGGAGTTTAAAAATACCTTTTTTATGGTTTTGTGTTAAAGCATTATTTTTCAGTTAATTGCAAGTTATATTGTTTTGAAAAAAATTGTGATCTAAAAATGTTTGTTCATTTTTAATATTCTTCTTCTACTCTCGCGTTCTGCGCACACAACAACAACAGCTAATTTGTTTATTTTTTTCTGGTTTTTGTAAATCTTTTTGCAGTTTTATATATAATTAATATTTTTGCATGAATATTTTATACAATTCAAAATTAATAATAATTAATATTTTAATATTAATTAATACATTCGGTTTTTTGTTGCTTGTTCAAGTTATTGGGATGAATACCTGGCGGCATGGGAATTGAAAATTTATCGAAATTGTTGTTGTTGGTAAAACCATTTGTTAAACTATTCATAAACAAACTCTGTTCGCAGCTCAGCCAATTTGAATGTGCAAGATTCACCTAAGAAATAGTTAGTTTGGCATGAGACGCGTGTTTATATTTTAATTAAATTAAGGTGCAGTTTTTACCAAGTGAGTTGATGGAAGCATGGACGATCGTTGTTGCATGAAGATGGGCAAGAATAACGCCAGTAAAGAATCAGATTCAGATCAAAGTCAGCAATGTTAGTGATGCAGTTGGTGTTGTGGTGGGTGGTTGTTGTGGTGATTAACGAAGGGCAGATATAAAGAAAAAGAAAGAAAAAACGAAATTACAATGTTATTAATGTTATGTGCAAAAAAGAAACTTAAATTGTATACAACTATTAAACATCAATTATTTTTAACTAAAGTTCAAATTATATGGTAAAAAAAAAGAATGAAAAACATGATCACAGAGTACAAAACGTTCCTAATTAAAAGATGAATGAAACGTGCAAGTTTATAGCTACATAAAGCAAATCAAAATAAATAAATGAATAAAACATGCGTACAAAATTTAACACAAAAAATCATCACGTGACACAAATGGAGTTGCCTTTTTTTTATCAAAAGAAATAATTTTAAAAATTGATAAATTTCTTAGTCATCTTAAAACATGCCTTTGTCAGGTTACCTTCACCCCAATTTGATAAAAAAGACAAGTAACAACACAATGCTTAAAAATATTCAAACTAAAAAGCAAATAACAAAAAAAAGTAATCAAGCACATCAAAGCACAAAAAAATAACATTGAACATTGAAGGTTTTTAAACCTTTGTCTTTTTTGCATATTTTAAAAAGAAATTCAAAAGCAGCAACGACAAACACACATCACTCAAAATACTCTAT
Organism: Coremacera marginata; assembly: GCA_914767935.1. Classification (NCBI taxonomy): domain Eukaryota; kingdom Metazoa; phylum Arthropoda; class Insecta; order Diptera; family Sciomyzidae; genus Coremacera; species Coremacera marginata. Next base: position 146,854,129 of record OU612045.1, read on the forward strand.
ACAAATTGTCGAGTCTTTAGAAACTCCAACATTCCTTGAACATTCGCATTTACCTGTGCTGCAGCAGCATTTTGTGGATTCAACAATGTTGCAGCATTTTGTAAATTAACGCTACCGTGCAACTGCGATTGATTGCCAAACCCATTTTGCTGCTGCTGCTGTTGTTGTTGTGTTAAATGTTGCATAAACATATCCTGTTGTGGATGATGCGGCATTGGTGGCTGCTGTGGTTGTTGTTGTTGTTGCTGCTGTTGTGGAAACGAAGAGAATTGACGGAATGATAAAATCGCAGGATCCATTGCTGTCCAATCATTGCTGCTGTTGTAACCTGCAATTTAAAGAAAACAATAAATAAATACAAGCAATTACAAGATGAATTAATATATCGGACACAAAGTTTTAGGGTTGTTGCGGAATCCGTTAATTAACGGTTTTGATTCCGTTAGAAATTTCTGCATCGGTGTAAAGAGTTGCAGAAACCGATTTTATCGATTTGACGATCGGAAACAATCTGGCCAGCTCTTCACTGGCTAAATGGAAAATATTTTAAGTCAAAAACATGTTAGTAAGCTAAATAATTTTAATGGGGAAATATTAAAATTTATTAAATTATTGGGCTTGTTCGTTCGACACTGTTACTCATTGGCAGCTCTATTGCAGATCCTCAGCTAATACTTTACCTAAATATTGCACCTTTTGTGATCGAACGTGAGACTTTCAAAATTATTTTTTTAGTAAATTTAGTGGTTGATAACAGAACATACAACGATAGCAACTTGTTATTAAAATATGGAAAATCAAGAAAACAAAGGTTTTGCGGAAAAGAGAGTTGTTGCTTTTGACCGAAATTTTAAAGAAGAGCAAAGTGACGAAAACTGAAGATATATATTTCACACATTTTCCGATGTCCCGTGAAATGTTGGTTATGGTTTAGACATTTTATTTTTATAAACTCCTGATCAAATAAAAATTCTTTAGAAATTAAAGAATGCTTTGGAACCCTTTTGGTCAACGTCCCCCGGTGAATACTTATTGGATCAATGCAATCTTAAAAAATAAATATGTTGGCCATCAGTTTCACTGCAGCAAAGTCATGGAAGATTATTAAACAAGCCGTGTGAATTCAGTTCCTTTCGCTGTCCGATGCTTCGATGGAACATATTTAAAATTAAACACCCAAAAGATTGATGCAATAAATTATGGAAGATTGATGCTTTTTGTCAAAATTGCAAACAAGTTCTGATTTGACTTTTTGTCATAAAATTGTATTGGCTTAGGTATTTGCGAATGTAAACAAAACCGATGTTCGAATAACGTTTTTTGGACATTTTGTCTGTGTATGTGAAAATTTTTATTTAGATTGATTTCACAATTTTGTTGAATTTAAGTGTTTTTCGTATTAGTATTTAATTGAACACAATTAAAACGCTTTTATTAATGGAAGAAGAGAGAGAGCTCGGAAAAGGTGAAGAGAAGAATTTTGAGAGATTGCAGTAATCCGCTCAAGCTGCCCGAGTCGGCATGAATATATTTTTCTTTTACTGTGCAGTTATATTTAACGCGATTTTGTAGGTTTATAGCCCATTATCGCCTAAACAAAGAGGCTTTCCGTATGGTACTGGACACCATTAAACCGCAATTGTCACTTTCTAAAATTTCACCTGTAGTTCAGCTAGCTGCCATGTTGCGATTTTTAGCGGAAGGATCCTGTCAGAGATCTGTCGTGACTGACTAAGTAATACAAACAGCTTTGTGGATCATTGCGATCGTGCAAGACTACTGATGAGTTGGTGTAGCGGCCAACGAAACAGTCTGTCTAGTCTGCTGTGTGATTACTACTCTATATAAGGGTATTGTTGTTCTTGTTGGTTCTTTTCTTCAGAAAGCAACACAGACCTTGAGCTCAAAAATAAACCTCTTATTTATTAAAAAATTATTAGAGTTATAAAACCACATAACATAAAAATTGATATTATTTTAATATAATTTGATAATAAATAAGAGTATAAGACCAGAACCAGGGACCCTAGGTGACAGTCAAGGGCGCTACCCCTTGACAGCGAGACCGTTGAAGAATAATAGTGAGGTCATTTTTATTGTTGATTATGCAAATTATAGGTCCAGGCAAAATTTTTCAAATAATAGATTTATTAAGAACTAGCTGGAATACCCGGCGCAGTCCGGGGGGTGTTTAGCATTTAGAGTTTGTAAAAATGTGTGTATCGTGATACAACCCACATGCACAACGATCAATGGATCCAATCTCAACCATAAATTTTCTTGTCAGTAATAACATTTTTTATTTAAGGACTAAACCTTCAGTCTTTCTAAAAAAAGATGATTTTAATCTTACTTACTTACTTAGAGGCCGTGACAACCCGTGTCCGGATTTCGACCGACCTCATCAGCTCTCGCCAGGCGCCTCTGCTTTGCGCGCGCCTTCTCCAATCGGATACACCAAGTGCGGTTAGGGCTTCCTCAGCTTGGTCCATCCATCGGAGGCATGGTCTCCCTCGTCGTCGTTGACCACCGACCCTCGCCTCGAGCACCTTTTTCGCTGGAGCTTCGTCGTCCATACGATGGACATGACCCAGCCAGCGTAGTCGCTGCACAGTTATACGCCGAACTACGTCAATGTCTCCGTAGAGCTCATACAGCTCGTGGTTCATTCGGATGCGATAGTCATCGCCGACTCGAACAGGACCGAAGATTTTGCGAAGAACTTTTCTCTCGAACACCCCCAGAGCGGCTGCGTCAGTTTGCGAAACTACCCATGCCTCAGCGCCATAAAGCAGCACAGGTAGAACGAGCGTCTTGTAGAGTGTTAGTTTTGTCGATCGAGAGAGGGCTCTGGAACTTAGTTGCTTACTGAGCCCGTAGTAGCACCTATTAGCAATTATTGTTCTTCGCTTTATCTCCAGGCTGATTTCGTTGTTAGTGTTAATGGCGGTGCCAAGGTAAACGAACTCCTTGACTACTTCAAAGTTATAGCTGCCGGATGAAACGTGGGAGTCTAAACGCCGCTCTCCCTTGTTTGTAGACAGCATATACTTTGTTTTACCCTCATTTATCGTCAAACCCACTTTGGCTGATTCCTTTTCGATAGCGGCGAAAGCAGCGGTAACATCTCTCTTGGTTCTGCCAACAATATCAATATCATCAGCGTACGCAAGGAGCTGGACACCTTTGTAGAAAATGGTGCCATTACGATGCACACCGGCCTTTCGTACGATCCCCTCCATGATGATGTTGAAGAGATCGCAAGACAGTGGATCGCCTTGCCTGAAACCTCGTTCGGTATTGAAGGTTTCGGAGAGGTCATTTTCTACCTTGACGGAGCTGCGTGTGTTGCTCAACGTCATTCTGCAAAGTCTAATCAACTTTGCAGGTATACCGAACTCAGACATTGTTGCGTATAGGCAATCTCTTCTCGGGCTATCGAACGCAGCTTTAAAATTGACAAAGAGATGGTGTGTGTCAATTTGATTTTCGTGGGTTTTCTCCAGGATTTGTCGTAGCGTGAAAATCTGGTCTATGGTGGACTTACCAGGTCGAAAGCCACACTGATAAGGTCCAATCAGTGTTTTTGTAATCGGCTTTAATCTTTCACACAGTACGCTTGAGAGAACCTTATATGCGATGGAAATAAGACTGATACCTCTATAACTAGCGCAGATTGTAGGGTCTCCTTTCTTAAGTATAGGGCACAGTACACTGAGGTTCCAATCGTCGGGCATGCTTTCTGCTAGCCATATTTTGCTGATGCATGCGCCTTATCAATTCATCGCCGCCGGTTTTAAACAATTCAGCTGACAGGCCGTCAGCACCCGCTGCTTTATTGTTTTTGAGTCGTTGGATAGCAACTCGAACCTCTTCATGGCTAGGTGGTGATACTTCTACTCCGTCATCGTCGATTGGTGGCACTGCACTGCGCTCTCCATGGGCGGCATTGGTGGAATCGTCGCCAGTAAGTAAATTGAAGTAGTGCTGTCTCCACAATCTCAGCACACACTGTGTATCCGTATTCAGATCTCCATTTTCATCTCTACAAGTGGATGCTCCGTGCTTGAAACCTTGGGTTAGATGCTTAACCTGTTGATAGAATTTTCGTGCATCCTTCTTGCCCTGGTATACCTCTAGTTCCTCACGCTTTTCCTGCTCTATTTTCTTGCGTCTGAAAAGGCGCCTCTCTTCCTTCGGTAGTTTTCTCGCACGGCTCGCGTTGCAGCTGACTGCAGCGTTTTATTATATGCGGCGTTTTTTACTGCTGTCGCGACACTCCTAATCATACCATTGGTTCCGAGGTTGCGGGCGCCGGAACCAATGACTTCTTCAGCGGCAGCGCGCATGGAGTGGGATATATGCGCCCAAAGTCCGCCGGCGTCGTCGGGTCCAGAGGTTGGTTGGTTGAGCTTAACCGAGAGTTGAGCGGAGTAGGCTTCGGCAGTCCGTTGTAATTGCAGCTTAGCGACATCTAGCTTTCCTTGCATTCCTGTGCGTATGTTGTTCGCATTGCCTAATCGCATGCGGATCTTGGCTGCAACAAGATAATGGTCGGAGTCAATGTTGACCCCCCGAAATGTACGTACATCTTAGAACACTAGCGACATCTAGCTTTCGTTGCACTCCTGTGCGTATGTTCTTCGCATAGCCTAATCGCATGCGGATCTTGGCTGCAACAAGATAATGGTGAGAGTCAATGTTGACCCCCCGAAATGTACGCACATCTAGAACACTAGAGGCATGCCTTCCGTTGATTACAAAATATGATCAATTTGGTTTCGCGTGTTTTGATCAGGGGACAGCCAGGTGGCCTTGTGGATGTCGAGGTGCTTAAATCTGGTGCTACTAACTACCATGTTTCGTGCCGCGGCGAAGTCGATCAGTCTTAGACCGTTGTTCGTAGAGGTCTCGTGAAGACTGAACTGACCGACAGTGGGGCCAAAGATGCCTTCCCTTCCGACTTTCGCATTAAAATCGCCGAGGACTATTTTCACGTCATGGACCGGAAGGTGGTCATATACGTCCTCAAGACTAGCGTAGAAAGCGTCCTTGACGGCTTCGTCCTTTTCCTCCGTCGGGGCGTGCGCGCAAATAAGGCTTATGTAGAAAAATTTTGCCTTGATGCGGATCGTGGCCAATCTTTCGTTCACAGGTGTGAACCGGGAAACAAGGTGGCATAGTTTCCGGCTAACAACGAATCCACATCCGAATTCGCGCTTCTCCGCATGGCAGCTGTAGTAGATATCGCAGTGTGCTTGTTTAGAGCAGCCTTGCCCTTTCCATCGCATTTCCTGGATGGCGGTGATGTCAGATTGTATTGTTTTGAGGGCTTCCGCCAGTTGGATAATGGCACCTTCCCTATAAAGGGTCCGGACATTCCAGGTGCATATCCGTAAATCATTGTCCGTTTTTCGTCTGCGGTGGTCGTCAACGTAATTGGGGTTCTTATCCGAGGCTGGTTTAGTTTTCATTGGGCAGTAGTAATGTGGCGGGACCCAAACCCTGCGCACATTCCATGTTTAAGGTCTATGGATCGACCCGCCGCTCAAATTAGCCGTCAAACTGACGGATGCCAGTTTGCCGTTGCCCAGGGAACACCACTTGGAGGTTTGAGTCGACTTGAGACGATTTCGACATGGATAATGCTGGCCTCGCCAGGTTGAGGCGGTCAGACACGTTGCCATGTGAAGGTTCGCCCCCTTTTCCCTGATGATTTTCCTTTTTAACAATATATCAACCAACATTATAGGCTTACTCGTTCCCGAGCTGTGCTCGTGTGAAGATGAAATCAATCAGTTGAAAGTACTGATTCTGAGAAATTCGCTCTCAAAGTCAAAACTTAGTACTTTCAACTGATTGATTTCATCTTCACACGAGCACAGCTCGGGAACGAGTAAGCCTATAATGTTGGTTGATATATTGTTAAAAAGGTGATTTTATTACCTTTCCAATGAGTTCTTTAAATACGTATTATGTGTGTTTGTTTTTCTGTTAGAAACAATAGCATGAATCAACATCGTGAAATACTTATTAACCCCTTAGCTCCCAAAAAGGAGCAGCGCCAATTTAAATTTCAACATATTATTGATCGTAAGAAAATTACAAATCAAGCCTCATTTTTAGTTTTTGTTGTCATTTTCATGAAACCTATCGATCCTTTAGGAGCAGTGTGAGCATACTCTTCTCGGATGGTTATCTACATATATGCTCTTTCCCTGAGGAGTGCTCTTCTCCCAACAAATAAAAAAACATTAAAAAATTTAGTCAACCTTGACAAAAAAATTCTGAATACTCGATTATTTGTGTACAAACATTAAATAACACGCACAATAACAATTGATCATAAGAAGTTTGTGAAGTTTTTCAAGGGCTGTAGCAGGACTCCTAAACAGTTAACGATAATCATAGTTGTCGTTATCGGTCATTGTGCATGCACAGTTTCATAGTAAATGACAGTTTTCGCTAGTTACCCTATAGGAACAAACTAACTTGTTTTTAAAAACAACTAATTAAAAAACTAGTTTAAAATAACCCAGTGTATGAACTGCTTTGAAATATATTAAGGCGGCATCCACTTCAATATATGAAGTAATTGAATACTACTTAAAAACCAGTGATTGATAAACTACTTTGAATTATATTGAGGCGGCATTCTCTGATGTTGGCATGTTTTAATTGAAAATTTTTATTAGATTACAAGCATATATATATTTAACCATGTTATTTCATAAAATATTATTAACTTTAGAAATTTTATTATCTTTTAGTTATTTTAAAGTAATTAAAAAAATAGTTTAAATATAACTAATTTAACAAGTAGTTGAAAATATATGCAGACGACAGTCAATTGACTTCTTTAGCGGACATCACCATACAAAATAAGTTAGTTCGTTCTATGGAAAAAAGTCAGAATTTCAACTAGTTGTGGTTGACAAAAAACTACTTTATCAACTACTTTTAAATTAGTTGATTTTCCTACAGGGTAACTACAGCTGCAATCGTCGTTAACACGTTTGGGAATCCCGCAACTGAAATGGCTAATTCGTGTGTGTGTAAAGCCATTTCATAGTGCACGATCTATCAATATTCATCACAGCGCTTTTATATATTAAAATGGTAACTCTTTTTGAAAAAATTTTCATACTTTCCATCAGAATAAAATTTGAAATAAATGCCTTTTTTATTTTAGATGTAAAAAGTGTTGGCTTTTAAAATATTTGATGACTTTCATATGTTTTATACTAAAAGCTGAAGTGAACCAGTTCAAAAGAGAAATTTCTCTATAAGGATACTGAATTTGAACATAAGAATTTTCAGTTCAGACATATTACCAATTTAACCATTGATACACATGTGGACAATGAAGTAGGTGTAGTATGCTGTATTTTTTTTTTTTTCAAAAGAACAATTTTTATGTTTTTAGTTATTTTATTTTACATTTGACTTTAGAATACAAAGTAAGCATTATTAAATGTCAGAAAAATATTTTTAGGATAATATTAATAATAACAGAAAATCTTAGAACTCATTAAAGCAAGGCACTTATCGATTTGTAGTTGGTCAACAACATAGGTGTATATAAACTTATTTATAATAATACGGTTACTTCTACTGTGATATACTACTAGGTTTTTCAAATATTTTTCCATAATTCATCTCTATTTTTACAGACTTGGAAACCTGTCGATTAATCCCATTCCAAATGTTCTCAATTGGGTTGAGATGAAGGGATTGACCTGGTCACTCAAAAACATTCAAATATTTTCTGTTAACTATGTTCTTTACGAAATTGGATATATTTTCGGATCATTATCCTGCTAAGATTTCCACAAAATGGACATATTTACTTCAGCGTGACACACGTAATGTATAATAAATTCTTGTATACAAATCAGTCCATAGTACTTTCAATCCGATGTATTGAACCTACTCTCTGCCACGAAAGACAGCCCCACACTATTATGTTGCTGCCTCCATTCTTCACGGTTTTTTTTTTTAAATCTGACATGGAATTCTTTGGCTTTTGGGGCGACACACGACCATCCATGACTCATCTAGTGTGTAATTTTATGAACAAATTATCTTAAAATAATATTAGTGGTAATCAATTAACGCCGTATTTGTGATGTAAATAGCGTATATGCCGTAAGTTCATACAACTTACCACATATACGCAGTTTACATCACAAATACGACGTTCATTGAATAACACTATTATTTTACATAATATAAGATCATACTATCTTTAAGCTTACTTTTTGTATTTAATAACACTCCAAAATTTTTATAATATTAAAGGCAATGCACCTATTTTATTGTCCACACGAAATTGTTAGCTCCTTAAGAAATTTAGTGGATTTTTCATTTGTAAGCATTTAAACAAACGGGAGTTCTAAATTTTTCATAAAAATAGTGCTGCCAAATGTATTGTGGGCATACACAAATTTTAATTTTGTTGTTATACTGGGCATTTTCATTTTCGCACCTATTTTGTATTCTCTCTTGTAAATGAGATGGATTTTTTCTCGTGTGGAAACATGTTACATGTGTAAGTGTTTTTTATTAATGGAATAAATACATCGAAAAAATGGAAATGACATATGAAAAACGCATGTCTAGAAGTGCTATTAGCGAACAAAAATTATTTGAATTCCGAAATTTAATTGATTCATATCTCTTAAACTATGTCAAACTCCAAGGTTTGGCATTTGCCAAAATTCAAACATACCCTTGCCGTGACTGCCACTGTTCTGATTCTGTTGTGAAGTCATGTGCAACTGTGGGTCGCCTAGAGTATGTTGTTGCATTGCAGCTGCTGCCATGTGGGCATTCCAAGAGTTCGGTTGCATTTGCATTTGTGAATGTTGTGGCGGTTGACCGCTCCCGCCACCACCATTCATAAAAGGTAATATTTTACTGCTATTCTGAGCACGTGGCACTCCGAAGCCAAATGCATTCATGTGATTGAAACCAGGTGGAGGCATGCGGGCACGTTGCATGTTATCCAAAAGTTGTTGCTGATGTTGTTGTTGTGAGAGGTGCTGGTGTTGTTGTTGCTGTTGATGTTGCTGCTGATGCTGTTGTTGATGCAATAGTTTTGTGGGTATTCCTGTCGAGCTGTTCGAATTGCCGCTGACAGCTGTATTTGTGTTTTGTTGCTGCACCATTTCGTTCTCCATAAGTTCGGCTAAAGCTTTTTGGGTTTCGATAAATGGATCAAAGCCTATGAATGAAATTTAATGGTTTTTTTTATTGAATACAATATAAGACAATTTAATGGGAGTCGTACCTAGATCCTCTTCAACTGAAGAGTTGTGTGAAAACTGATTTGGTATGCGATGCTGTTGCTGCTGGAGAGCAGTTTGAGATTGTTGTTGCTGCTGCTGTGACTGTGGATGTGGTAACTGTTGATATAAAAAGAAGAAATTAATAATGCATCTTCACAATTTGGTTGTGAGCAAAATTAACCATGGGTTCAAATTTGCCGCCCAGCAAACGATGCTTTTGCAATTGATGCTGATGCTGTTGTTGCTGCTGTGTGTGGAGTCCTATTAACGAATAAAATTTTTAAGGATTATTATACAAAAAATATTTTACAAATATAGAGAAACTTTACCATTTGGTGGCTTATCCAGAAACTGTGAGTTTATTCTATTATTTTCGAGCAATGAAGCCATGCGTAAATGATCGCTCAATGGACCACCATTTCCACTATTGCCACCTCCATGCCCATTCACCATAAACTGTTGCTAAAAGAAATTGCAATTATTATGTAATGTGTTGTTGCTTTTGGCTTGTTGTTGCTTAGTACCTGATGTATTTGTTGCTGTGTTTTGTGGAAATCGAAAAATTTCGACATATTTGTGCCAAACAAACTGTTGCCGAGTAAATGATCTGCGGAATATGCTGTTGATTGCTGTAAGCGTTCTTGATGTTGTTGTAACATTTGTTGCTGGTGCTGTATTAACGCGGTTTGTGACAATCTGCTTAAGTCGGTAGCACCATGGAAATTATTTGGAAAATCTAAAAAGAAAATAAATGAAAATTTTTAAAATTAATTTTATTATAAAAATGTGCATAACTTTTTTTAACATTCAACATTTTAGAGTTTAAGAAATTGAAAATAGTTTTGACGTGCAATTTTTTTTAGGAGAAAACTAACATGAGCATAATGAAAGCTCATTAATTTTTGAAGTATTAAAAAATATGTGCGCGATGTGTGTGCAGCATTTATGGGGCATGTATTTCTGTTGGTGGTTTTTTAATGTGAAGTTGGCAACGCCATTTAATTTTTTCAGAAATTTTAAAATTGCGTTCTGATGTGTTCAAGTTGTGCTGCAATGTGCCGTAGAGAGATTTAAGACATATTTATATTTAAATTTTTTAGAAATTTAGATTTTGTGCTGTGATGCGTTTGAGCTGTGACGTAATTAGATTTAAAAAATTCGCATATTTGTGTAATAAAACGTGACATTTCATAATGCTCTTATGATTTTAACATCGCTTCTTTTATAAATTAATGAACGAAATTAAAGGCGGCATTATGAAAAGTGGCGTAAAGGTGAAAAGTCGCGTTAAAAAACAGATGGCGACACAATCGGGAATCCCATGTGAAATACTATTTTTAACTAGAACGCGTTTAAATTTTCTTACTGATGTCATTCAGTTCTGTTTTGACACCCATTGAAAGCAAGCAACCTATTTGAAGATTTTTGTCAATATAGAAAATAGTGGATTGAGTCTTGATTTTCAAGAAAAAGCATAGACACAAACTAAAGACCGCTTGTTATTAACATTAATATTAAACATGTTAAACATTATGGGGACTGCTCACCATCGATTGTAACAATTTACAAGTGGTATACAAAATTAAAAATGTTGTTAAATGTGAAAAAATATCGCAGCACAATTTTCGAATTTCTGAAAAAAAAAACAATCAAAGGCAGATCTAACACTTCACATAAAAAATAATAATTAATAAAAATTATGCCATTAAAATTAATTTGTTTTCCAATTGATATTAATCAAGTAGCACATAATATTTCTATTTAAATTTTAATTATTTAATTAGTTATTTTAGTTTTATTTAAATTTTTTTTAATTTTTAAAATTTTTTTTTTTATTTATCTTTAATGTTTTTATTTATTTTTTTATATTATATTTAATAAAGAGTCAGAAATGGTCAAGCTACGTTTATTTCTCTATAACTAAATAATTAAAATTCCAGCCAAAATAAAAATCCACTCAAGTTAAGTATTGTTAATATTTCATCTATGTTAACAAACACCAAAAAAATTACGTGTACCAACTAATTATGAATTTATAAAGTTTTTCATTATTAAAATTATTTAGAAAATTTTTAAAAACAGCAGTTTTATTTATGATATCTTCGGAACATACCATTGTGTGGTCCGTTCATTTGTGGCATTCCAATATTATTCAAAAGATTATTACGTTTTTGCAACTCTTGAATACGAAGGAACTCTTCTTGCTGTTGTAGATGTTGCTGTTGTTGGTGTTGATGATGAAGCGATGAAGGCTGATGTTGTTGTTGTGGATGTTGCAATTGATCTTCCATTTGTTTGTTGCTGCGCATGACATTTTTAAAGGCTTCTTCCCATTCTTCATTTCCGCAGAGACCAATTATAAATTAGCAAATTATTGAAGACATCATCAACGTTAGTGAAAACATTTTTTGTTTTTTCTTTTCATATTTAAAAAGGTTAAGAAATGTCAAATACAAAGTAGTATTTATTTAAAGCATACTACTATATTAATCAAACATTTCTTAATAATTTTAAAAAAATTGTTTCAAAATTAAATAAATTTTCTATACCATTTGAATTTGCAGTATTATTTTGATATCCATCGATGCCTGTTTTTTTTCAAAATTCGTAGCCAAGAGATAAACATCCATTTAAGCACAATCCATTAAGAATTTCAATTTTTATTGCCGGAAATAAGAATAAGAAGAATTGTCGATAGTAAAACGATTAGAAGAGCGTGTAATGAATGACTTTGCAGAAGAGTAACTTCGTTATATTCTTCCGTTTCCAATATTTAAAATTTTGACATTTACTTAATATATATATATATACTCTGTTTACTTAGAACAATACAAACAAATGAACGCACACAGATAGAAATCAGCTTGAAATTGTAAATTCTCAAATTTAATGATTAATATAGTGCAGTTATTAAATGAGATTAAAAATTGCGTTAGTAGAAAGTTAAAAGTTAACAGAAAGTTGTAGAGAATTTAGAAAAATTATTTAAATTATTTATAAGATAAGCTTAAGAACCAACTAAAAGACTAAAATTATAATATAAGTAAAAGCTATATTTAACAATAGAGTGGAAATTATCTATATGAGTAAAAAAGTGTTGAGTTCAGCCCAATATCCAAATTTAACATCATCTTGAAATTAATATTTATATCTATGGATACTTATAGTAAAAAAATAGCGTTTGTATTAGTTTTGTATTGAATCGATGAAAGCATCGAATACTTTCGGAATACTAAAGGACAGGTAGAATTTATAAATATAACACATTAATGCCAGAAAAGATATGCATCCTACTTTGACTAAACTGTTAAAGAAATAATACAGAATATTATTAATTATTTTCAGATGACTACAATCGCGCGAACCTCAATGCAATTCACGATAGTGTTGAAATGCTTTTTCAAAAATGGTATTGGCGGAGGTGTACTCGTTATTTCGTTCTGTCCTTAATGATATAGGTAGTAGTTATGTTTCCAAGGAGCGCACTCATAGCTCTAACAATTCTGTCTGATTTAACATAAGGCTATGCAACTTAACGAATAAATCTTATAAGGTTCAGATGTACAAATGATACCCGTCATCTTAAGTTAGTTTTCAAATCCTCTATTTTATCTATTGAAGGATTTTATATAAACACTAGATGGAATACCCGGCGTTGGAATACTCGGGGGTGGCAGTTCCGGATTAGCCCATAAGCAAATTAAGCAATTGTTTAGGGCATCACGTCTCGGGGGGTACCATAAATAGCACCGAAAAATGATTGCTACTATTACTATTTGCTACATTTCTGGTTGAAGGATACCAAATACTTATTTTCCACAAAAACAAAGATCCGGCAATATTCCTCAGAAATAAAAAGAAATAAAAAGAAAGAAAATTTACTCTTTGAGATTATCGACTGTCTACAGAAACATGATGGCCGCACAGAACATTTTATTTAATTGTAATTTGTCAGATAAACTACAGGAATTAGAGTTCGTACTTATGTTGGTCATATGGGACGAAATTTTGCAAAACTTCCGAAAAGTCAGCGAGGTGACTTTGATAATTTAAAAAACAGCGCAAAAGAAAATTTGCCAGATGTGGATTTTAAGGACACCCATTAAAGACGAAGGGAAAAAACACCCAATGAAGGTCCAGTTCATGAAGTAAGTCTCAGCCCGAGAGAATAATTTCTGTGGCACCTGTGCATAGTGGGCTAAGTCGAATTTTGTGAATTTTTAGCTATCTGCATCACCAGATTCGTAATTTTTTAATCATTGCTTGTGTCTAACGGGATAAGTGTTCTGTCCATTGCAATGAAGGATATTCCTTTATGAATCGTGGGGTGATACTCCAATCTTGAACTTTTACTTGTGAAAAGAGTTTTAATCCAGTTTTCCAAAAAACGCAATTTTCGCACTTAGCCCACAGGTGCTACATATTTAAAGTCATACGTTTTTATGGCGTGATTGATAAATTGAACTCATGTTTCTCACTTATGCAGACAAGTTCGACCATTTTAAGTGTTCAGTTAAATTTTGACAGCTGTTTTGCTTGCACGTGTATTGGCTCATCTTCGATTTTTGCTTATTCCATAAAATGGATCAATTGGTATCAAATTCTATGTGAAAAACAAAATTTCACATAGAATCCGTCTTTTTCTTCCGTTTTTCGTACATATTTTAAGATACGTAACGATCTATCTTGGTGTAAAACTTGGTATAGACTTGGGGATAGGGGGCCCACAGGCTTGTATTAAAATCAAGTAGTCTTAATACGACACTAGGGGGGGGGGGGGGGGTGAGGGGTGGTATAATATTCAGGGTGTTTATAATATATGAAACGCTATACAACGCACAATGCACAACGATTAATGAGCCCAATCTCAACCATATATTTTTTGTCATTATTTCTGGTTATAAAATTTCCATTTTGAGGACTACAGCTTAAGTCCTTATAAAAAGATGGCTCTTAATCCAGTTCAAATCCATATCAAATAAAACTTTTTTGTCACTTATCACTTAAATATCAATCCCACAAAGTTCCCGGCTCAAATTTTTTATGTTTACGATGCTTAAAATATTTTAATTTGAATACGCATGGCAAGCCAGATGCTTACTGAAAACTTTTTAATTGCTACATCTCCTTACTTTTAAGGTTATTTTTTATCCTTTTCCAGGAACGTTTAAAAAAACTATTTTGGCACCTTAAGCTTTTAAGCTGTGCGGTCATATTCGAACTATAAATTTTTAAACTGATATATAGTTTCTAAAAAATTGTCACGGTCTTCTTCTTTTTCCATTTCTGTATGGAAAATATCAATACTAGGTGAAAATATTTGCTGAAATAAAGTGCATATTAAAATTAAATTGGCACGCCACCTTGTCTAATCTCTACCCATTTTCTAGACTACGGACTGCTCGTAACATCAAGAATACGTGTACAAAATTTAGTTAAAGGCGGAAAAACGGTGTAGGAGTTCGATTTAAATTAAAGTGACATGCCCCCTAGTCTAATTCCGCCTACTTTTTCATTCAGCAGACTGTTCAAAATTCAAAAAAATGTGCAAAATTTGGTTGAAATCGAACAAACGGTGCGGAAGGTTTTCGATTAAAATTAATGTGACACGCCCCAATGTCTAATATCGCCTACTTTTCTAAGACCACGGACTGGTCATTATTGAAAAGAATAAATGTGCAAAATTTGGGCGACAACATTTTTAGCGAATTATGTATCGGCGGGGACTATTGGGATCTTTTTTAGAACCACAAAAGAAATGCAAAACTCCAGCTTTCTCCTAATTTTCCCGAAGTTTGCCTTTTTTTTTCTTTATACTAGTATATATTATATACTAGTAATCCCGTCTGGCGTTAAAACGCCAAAAAATAAAAAAATTCTAGTGATAGGTAATTATGTTTTTATATCCAGGATTATTTTTGCCTTTGATCCAGAGAACTGCAAAGAGTCGCTTTTTTAGCATTCAGAGTATACTCATAAAAAATAAACATAAGTATATATTCAACCCTTAAACACATGCTTCTTATATCCAATTCACTCTCACAAGCAGGAGTGAAAGTCACATGAAGTGCGTAAGAGGCTGCGTAAAAGAGAATATAAATCGTCTGAATACTAAATACTTTAAATAATTATGATCAATTTGCTCAATGACTCTCTGATACGCATAAAATACTCAGTCATCGAAAATATTCAAATTACGTACGCAGCTGCTAGCGTGATATGCTTGCGGGGAAGTACAAGAGCGTATGAAGTTCAACTCAGCATTTCGCAGAAAGTGTTGCGTACAAACCATATCTCTAGCCTAAAACAAAAACACAATAATGCATGCGTACGTGTATTCAACGCGCTGTACAGTATGGCAAATATATCAAATTCGCATACAACATTAAAAATGTAAATATTGATTTTTTTGTCAATATATAATATAAGTAAACAAATAATATCTCGCCCATAAGCAATTCAACTTTTTATTACAGCATCCAGTGCATAGTAAAGGTGGATTAAAATTAACCCTTTAATGCCAGACTTTTTTTGATTGGCAGGAAAAAAATGTGTGTTATGTAACCTTAAATTCTGAACAACTTTTGTTCTACGACTTTTTTTACAGGTGCGTTTTACTCCCTGTACATACAAGTTACCTTGTCGGAACGTTTTTTTATAATGTTTTTTTTTTTGATTATTTTTCTGCTGAAAGTTTACTTAATATATAATTCAATCATATCATTCAATCAATTCAATCAATACTTACGTTTGAAAAAAAGAAATTGAAAAAAGAAATAAATTTTTCGGTCGTGAAAACATAGGGAAAAGAATTTTATAGACAAGTTGTGATGAAGTTTTGCCGAAAGTAGGACTAACGGTTTTGATGATATGGTTGTTTTAGTACATGTCCGAATGGCAAATTTTGATTTTTTTTTATATTCCACCAAAGGATCGAAAAAAGGATCAAAGCGTCCGATTTCGCATGGAATCACGGATAAAGAATATAAGTAAAAGAATATCTCTCGGACGTAGAATTCCACTTTTTCTTACAGCATCCAGAGCATAGTATTATAACTCAAAGCTGTTTTTCTGAAGACATTGAAAAGCAATTGATGTTTTATATATTTGTTCCACTGTCAGCAAACAAGTAAACAAACATAAAGCAACCCAGTAGGAAATTAAAATGTTGCCATCCTACAGCTATTGATATCAAAACAGCTCTTCTTTCCAAAGTAACACTAAATAATGCTGTACGAACTATGGAGAACTGACTGTATTTAGGACATACACGAATTCGGCGTACTGCTTGCTTGACAACGTAAGAACCAAACTGAATGGCAACTCGAAAAATATTAAAAATAAATAAATCTAATAAATAAATAATACAACTTTTATATTTATAAATAAACCTATGCAATTTTAGCTATCGCATTTTAAAAAATTTAAGTTTTCATTTGGTGAGAGGATGTGAGATTTTACTTATTTTTTAAATGTCAATCTAGTAAAAATCATGTTAAGCGTTCGTAATCGGTTTAAAAAAGATTTTATATTCGAATAACTTATATATTTACTTATTATAGAACTATTGGCGACATTGATATAATATTAAATTTCCGGCTGGGTATTCCCTCAAACAACGTTGTGCGTCATGCCAGCATTGTGCCGCAAGAGTCAAGAGTCACTCAAAGATCATTTGCATATAAAGCATTCATACTCTTAATTAACACTCTCTTTACATTGAGTATGCGTATGATTTATATTCAATTCTACGAAAATGAGTTCAATATTTATGGATATGATGAATATTTTTGAGAGTATACGTGAATATAAGTAAAGAGAAATTAAGAGTATACGATAAGTATACTCAAAGTATGAATCACTCGTTTCAGATCTCTGCTTTGAACCAAGGATTTCATAGAAACTTTTTATATTTCTGTTGAATTGTTAAGTAGCCCAGTTATTAATTATCATAGCGTTAAATCGATCACATACTTTTAGGTATCACAAAGAAATTTGGCTTGTTTCAGCTTTTTTAAAAAATACACAATATTTAAGAAAAAATAAGATCGTTTGCACATCTACAGACCAAGACCTTGCAATTGCTACCCTTTTTATGAAAATCGCGTCTACGGTATAGATTTGATAGTCATCACAAAAAATGCCCTTGGGTAATAATAATATAGATAGATAGATTTACAAAACATGGAAACTATTATGATAGTCAATAAAAAATGGCAGTCAAATTTTACACCTTTATTTTGATCGGAAAAACAAAAGTCAAATATTAACTGTTATATTTGATCGAATTGCATTAATCATTTAGTTTCAATAAAAAGTCTAAAAAATCAGAATTGTATAAAAAAAGAAGCTTAAAGTTGTTTCTCAATAATTTATCAAAATCAAAGTTGCCCATAGACAACATTTTTCAAAAAAAAGCCTAATTGAAAATTAAAAAATATACGATTTTGATTGGAATCAACCCGCTGATAAAGGCATTGGAGAAGAAGAAGAAATACTGCAAATTTTTTTTAAATATTATTTAGATTTTTCATCTCCATTTGATTTATCTTCAGCTTCTACATTGTCTTAATGATAGTATTTTGCCGATCGTGTAAAATCAAAAAGACGTTTTGACCATATCAAGAGAGAGAGACATGACCTGACTAATGACTGGATTCAATTGGGAACAAAAGATAGATGCAGAGTATGACATACAGGTTTACCAAGGTTAAAATGGTTTAACGTAATGATTACTTATGTTCAAGCACTCCAAAAAGCTGGTTTGTATCTTTTCACACTTGACTTTTAATAAATTTAACAATTGATGTTTAATAAAAAAGACTTTAAGACATATTAAAATTAAGAAAAATATTGAATTGTTCTAGTATTACCTAAATACGACATCTAAAAAAAACAAACAATGATTAATAGGAAATAATGAAAGTCGGCTAGGCTGGCTAATGTGGTATAGTCCAGATAGTGTAATGTCGTAAAAGGTAATGGAGAAGAATACTTAGAAATTCAACTCAGTCAACTCCAAGTTGGAGTGGCCATCAAAGATATTATTACAAGATTATTACACTTTAAACACTCTAAACACCCATAATCATAAACAAAATAAACGCGGCTTTAAATTTAGGAAAAAAAAAAACCAAATGGCCATTTCAACCCTTGAAAGGACTTTGACCGATCTTCTTATGATCAATTGTGTTGTGCGTGTTGTGAAATGTTTGAACACAAATGATCGAGAACTGGACCTATAAGTTTTATGCCGACTCCGAACGGGTTATTTTCTCAAGAAGCTTATCATAGCAGTTTTTGCTCTCTGAAGTTTGCCATTCATTATCTGCAGAGAGGTGACGGCCGAACAGAAAAATAAATTCAATTGAATAAACTTTATGTGTCAGGTGGGAATTGAACCAGGGTTCTCTGGCGTATGGGCCACGCACTCTACCCACGGCCTACACCCTACGGTCACGACTTTAAATTTAGTATAAGCATTTTTGACAGTTTTATATAATTTTTTGCCAAATAGCTTGTACTAAATTTAGGCTCCTATTATGAATTACAATTCAACTAAGTTGACTATATTCAACGCAATTTTTTTCGTATAACGTATTACAAACATTTCAGTTCAACCCTGTGGTTTGCCTTAATCTTTTAAGAATTTTTTAACCTATGTTTCAACGGAAATGTTTGTAAAGTTATACGAAAATAATTGAGTTGAATCTAGTCAACTTAGTTGAGTTGTAATTCATAATAAGGGCCTTAGAGTTGACTTTTTTTTTTGTTAATGATTATGGGCCTCTGTGTTTTTGTTATATTATAGTAAAGTTGCGAATTTTTCTTGCTTTAATTAATTCTACTGAATGCTTATAAGCACGGCCTGAATATAATATGCAAAGTCGTCAAAATAGCCGACTGTTTTACTTGTTACCACCTAAGGAGATGGTAACAATATTCACTGGTAATGCTTGCTTGTAGAATACCAAAAGGGTGTAAATGTTACCAAAAGGCGAATTTCTTCGGTAATAATATTAACGTTACCACGACAGAATCGATCTGTTAGTTTTTAAATTTGGTAATATTGTTAAAGACAGAAGGATGCTATGGTTACAAGTACGTTATAATTTAGTACAGAAAATTTAAAAAAAAAATTGCATTTTTTTTAATAGATACTCAAATAGTTTTCTTGATTCGGTCAAATTCTGTGAAGGGTCCTTCTTAATAAGGTCCATTTCTATTGTTAACCGATTGCCACAAAATATCGAGCTTTTTCAAGATTGTTGATAAACTTGTGCAAATGGAACTTGAACTAACTCATTCATATAAAAAAAATATTAATAATTATTTCAACTAAAACATACCATTTAATAAATCTGGTAAATGTGAGGAAATAACACTGTTCAACTGATTCTGACGTAGTTCGGCGTCGAGTTTGTTCTTAAGCAGCAAGGATTGCTGGAACGAAGCAGTCGATGAGAAGAAGCTATTGTTGTCATTGAATATATTGAGTTTGGAGAGAGCAGCTGTGAAAGAAAAATGTGTAAGTTAACATCATAAAATATATGCAAACACCAAATATAAATTTTTAATTCAGTAAGCTTAAAACCTGTTGTGTCGATTATACTGCTGCTGCCTGCGTTGCTGGAAATTTGCTCAATCGCCGAGGATAATTTCTGTTGCATCTCGTTAGCAGCAGTGTTGGTTGTTAAAGGCTCCATGTTCAGCATATTGCAACTAGGTGTGGCGACAATTTCGCTTGTCTCTGTTGTGGCTGTTGTTTGATGATCGACTACTCCAGGACTTGATGGATTAGACGATAAAATAGACTGCTGATTATTAATATAAAGATCGTTGCTACAATCATCGTTACTCCCCCCATCGAGTGGATTTGCTTGTTGTTGCTGTTTCGATTCGATATCAAGTGTTGTTTCAAGGGTTGCGAGTGTTGTTGTGGCAATCCCATCTGTTGTATTATTGCTTGGTTCTGGAAAACTACTGGGCGAACTTTTTCCACTTGTACTCTCGCTAAGCGTTGATGTGTTATCGCTGCTGCTGTTGCTGCTACTGGTGCTTAACGACCGCTGTTCATCGCTTATGTTTGCGTTGCTGCTAGTGCAGTGTGCAGCAATTTCATCAGTAACATTTCTGTTGCTGCTGCTACCACGGCGTTTTTCTGCATCTTGTATTAGTTTCACTTCTTCGTCTGCGCTTAAAATTCGACGACGCTGCTGATCTCTTTGCTGCTGTTGCTGCTTTTGTTGTTGTTGATTGCTGCTATTGCGATGCGAAGATCTACTCTTCTCTGATTTTGTTTTGTTGTTGTTATGATGTTCGTTTATTTCGGCATCTATTCCCGTGCTTGCCGCTGTTGTGGTTATGTGTGCTTCTTTTGTACCGTTACTGTGTGAATGTGGATGCTGATTTTCTTTATTTGTTGTGGCAAGAGAATTATTGCTGTTATGGTTGTTGCTGCTATTGCCACTGTTGCCGCCGCCATTCCGGTTTTTATTTCTGCCATTTTTATCATGTTTCGATCTATCTTGCTTGGATTTTTCTCTGCGGGATTTTCCACCCGTAGAATTATGTCCACCATTAGCAGCTGCAGCCTCCTTGCCTCCGTTGTTTACCGGCGACTCTGAGAGACTTGGCCAAGCATCTTTCGGTTGTTGGCCAGAAGCTGCAGCTGCTGATGCGCCATTCGAATTCGTCGAAGATGATGTCGATGACGTTGAAGAAGTCGACATTGAAGATGAGCCCGAAGAGGCTACCGACGACGAGGACAACGATGACCCATTGCCATTAACTAGTTTATTGCAATCACCATTTTTACCATGACTGGAATGATTGCTCGTTGTCTTCGTCGCCGTTGCTGATGATTCACTAGACGTAGCAGATGTACCGTTGGAATTATTGCCGTTACCAACAATGCTGCCATTGATATTTGAGGCACTACCCATGACGCTTGCAGTGCTCGCTCCCGAGGTTGCTATTAAAGCATCATGTAGACGTTTTTCATACTCCTGATGCTTGCCTTGATGCATTTCCTAATAAAGAAAAAAAAAACATAAAATAAGTTATGTGCTACCACTTATTACCCATTAGTACTAACCTCTTTTGTAAAACTAGCCTCTGGATCGCCCAACTCATGCAGATACATACAATCGCCCTTAGGACATTGTTGATTCTTCATAAAGTGGCTACAATACTTTGTCGTACCTAAACTAGTTTTTATCAGTCGGCCATCTATCATTATATTATTCACACTCTGTATGGCCCGTAGAGCATCGCAATTGTGCACGTACGTCACATATGCTGACGCCGATGGACCCTTCAGTGGGGTGGATGGCGAAAGAGTAGAAATGGACAAATTTACGTCAGAACATCTCTTGTACAATTTGATTATTGTGTTTCTTATTATGCTAAGATTATAGCATTATATTTAAACTTACTTGTACTCCGGCATACGTAGTGCTAGGATTAATAACAACTTTATGGATTTTTCCAAATTTTCCAAAATACTCGTGCTTCTTTAAAACCTGCACAGAAAGTAAAGACTTTAAAATCATATAGAACAAAGCAAATTAAAATTATTCTTTTTAGATACTCAGTTATTACTTACATCTGCATCAGCAAGTCTTGGAGGCAGACCAACAACAAATACCAAATTCCTTTGTACAACACGTACGTTGGACAAATGTTTCCGATTTTCAGTGATTTTTTGCTTGCGCTGCTGATCACGTTGTCGTTTCTGCGACTTAAAGGCTATCATCTAATTTAAATAAATTTTAAATTTAGACTATAGAAAATAAGGAGGAACTATATTTTTATAAACATACTTAATTAAATTGCAAAATGGAATGAGTATTAAACCAATTAATCTGAATTCTAGTCTTTTCATTTTTTATTTAAGCTTCAACTTTACTTAATAATAATCACTCTACTCAAAGGACGGCAAAATAAACAGAGGTTGTAGCAAAAAGACGTTGAGCTCTTAGTTCTCATTTCGAAGTATTGATAATATAGCAATATTCAGGTCAGGTATACGTTGGCTTCAGTTGTAATAAAAAAGAAAAAATGGGTAAGATGTCCAAGAATAGGGACGAAGCTCTAATTCAACTCTTTCAGGGTCAGTGGTTTGCTATACTAACCATATATTGAATATTTTTTTATTATTTTTCAACGCCATTTAGTGATCATGTTGCTAACTACTACGACATAACAACTCGTCTGTCAATTTATCAATAATTCAATGATTGCGGGTGATTGTCTTTTTTCCATGCTCGCGATAAAAAATTTTATAAAAAGTGTGTTTTATTTTATAATGTGAGTGTTTTATTAGCTTTACTTGAATATTATTTATCTAAATTAGTCGAAATATGTGCACAATTTTCTTTTTCTAATGTGATAATTTACCGACAATACAGTGCTTAGTTAGTGTAGGCGCAGTGCGCGCAGAAAGTATAAAGTGTGTGTGCTATGTAAATGTTTTTATAACGTTTTTATTTTATTTTTATTTTATAGATGCCGCGTTTCCTAAACGAAAAGTATATTGAGAGCTTTCTAGAAGACATTCCATCGGGTAACGAAAGCATTTGCACTGATGATTTAATGCAGTACAAGTAACAATGCTGTTCGTACAATTTCGAGATGCAATACTTGTCAAGTCCCACTCTATTTACGTAAGGAAAAGACCTGTTTCCAAGAATTACATAAGAAATAAAAACTTTTCTATATAATTTTTTTATGTTTCTCATAATAAATATTTCTTATAACAAAAGTGTTCTCATAATAACTATTTTTGATTTTGGATGAAAGTGTTTTGTCCTAAAGCCGCGCTGGTTAGCGTATAACCATAATATTCCTCAAAAGCCTTCCGTCCCAATTTATTTAAATATGCTTTTTACAATAATACTAGTGCACATTTAAAAGTGCCCCTGAAAGAGTTAAATGCATTAATTAAATTTTGTGTCGAATGCGGTCGAAAGAATGTATTACAAACGATTGGAATCTTGCCGTGTTCTACCCAATACTCAACAGAGGCGATCCCACCATTTTCGACAACTAACGTGGTATAAACAGTCATAATTACTTGCTTATAGCATGTCTACACAGAGAGTTTAGTTTGAGTTCAATTTAAGCTGTTCACACAGAGATGTCTCAGCAGAATTGAGTTTAGTTGAATTTGATAATTCGCAGAACAAAATCGTTCAAAATTTGCATCTGAACGTACCTTTTTTTTAGAACATTAGCATAACAGGTCATTCAATAAGTCCGTAGGATAAGTAAGAAAAAACAAAATTTTGATAAAACTCTATTATATTATTCAACATAGTTGCATTTGAGAGCGCTACAACGAGTATAGTAGCGATTTTCCTACTTTTCGATATCACTTTTATAGTACGATTTCTCTTTCTCGTCAAAATAGGCCTCAGTTTCAGCGATTACTTCATCATTGGACTTGAATTTCTTTCCAGCAAGCATTCTCTTGAGATATGAAAACAGGAAAAAGTCGCTGGGGGCTAAATCTGGAGAAGACGGTGGGTGGGTAAGCAATTCGAAGTCCAATTCATTCAATTTTGCCATCGTTTTCATCGATTTGTGACACGATGCATTGTCTTGGTGAAACACTTTTTTTCTTTTGCAAATGTGGCCGTTTCTTGGCGATTTCAGCCTTCAATCGATCCAAAAATGCACAGTAATAGTCGCTGTTGATGGTGGTTCCTTTTTGGAGATAGTCGATATATATTATTCCTTTCGCATCCCAAAATACAGACGCCATCACCTTACAAGCCGACTGTTGGGTTTTTGCTCGCTTTGGATTCGGTTCGTCGACTGCTGTCCACTCAGCTGACTGTCGTAAAAACACTACCATTTAATATATTTACAATGTCAGCTACCTCGTGCACCTTCAATTTGCGATCGTCCATAACCAATTTGTGGATTTTTTTTGATGTTTTGTGGAATAACAGTCTGATTTGGGCGTCCACTACACTTTGCATCATTTGTGCTGGTACGACCACGTTTAAATTCAGCAATCCACTTTTCTACCATTTGTCTCGATGGGGCAGAGTCCGGATTATGTTTATCAAGCCATTGGTTGGTTTCCAATGTATGTTTTTTCATCAAAAAGCAATGCTTTATCAAAACTCGAAATTCACTTTTTTCGCATTTTTTTTTTTTTTTTCAATAACAATAGTTGCACACAAAATGCTATAACTCACGAATCAATTGTCAGATTGTTGTCAAATTTTTATACGTATCGTTTGAAGGTTGGTACTAAATAAAAATCATATGGAAAAAAATTTAGTAACGCCGTCTAAGTGTCATCCTATGGACATTTTGAACGTACTGTTACATTTCTCAAATTGAGTTTTGATAAACTCACAAAGCAAACTGAGTTTAGTTAAGCTTCATCCAGCAAAATTTTACTGGGAACTCAAGAGTTTATTAACTTTTTACTGGAAACTCAAACTAAACTCTCTGTGTAGACATGCTATTACTTAGGTGGCGCTTACAACCGCGAGTCGGTTTTTACCTGGTACAAGAAATAGCGCCAGCCATTTCTGTTTTGTGCTTGCTGGCGCCAGTTGGAAGCTCCAAGTTCCGTCAGATTCTCCCCTACTTGGTCCTTCCAACGGGGATGCGGTCGTCGTCTTCTGCGTTGACTGCCGCTGGGTACCAAATCGAATATTTTCTTCGCTGAAACGTCACCTTCCATTCGCTCACATGACCTAGCCAGCGAAACCGCTCGATTTTCATGCGCTTTATAAGAATATCGCCTTCTTGGGATTTGGCAGAGTACACTGAGGTTCTAATCGTTTGAAATGCGTTCTTGCGACCATATTCTGCACAGAAGCTCGTGAATGCACTTAAACAGAGCTTCGCCTCCGTTTTTAAACAGTTAAGCGGGTAGACCATCGGCTTCCGCCGCTTTGTTGTTCTTAAGACGTGGTATGGCTGTCAAGACTTCATTATAGTTGGTTTCATAAAATTTCAAAAATTTCATAGAAATTTGTAATGCTGTCCTGCGACATTCAGTTCTATAACACATTACCTATGTAGACACAATAGAGATAACTTTTTCTTCTTATTTCTTTTTATGCCGATAGAGTATTCGATTACCGGCAATGACATGACTATGTTAAAGTAATGCGTGCCGTAAGCTAGAAGGTAATTGATGGTTACAGGTTCCTAGATTATTTTTTCGATTACATGTAAGCGAAGTTTACTGGGTCGTCCCTGTTCTTCTCTCTGTATCGCTCCTTAGCAGCACGCGTTACAACCGACTGTAGGATAGCTATGTAGGCGGCGTTTTTCTCTGCAGTGGTGTCGCGACTCTCTTGGTCGTGTCACTGGTTTCGGCGGGCACGGTGGCAGCCAATAACCTCTTCGGCAGCATGCGCACATATTTCGCTTATATGAAAGAATTTAGCCTTGATGCGGATTATGGCAAGTTGTTCGTTTACAGGAGTAAATCGCAGGTCATGGCGCCGCAATCTCTTTCCAACTACAAATCCGCACCTACAATCAGCTGTAGTAAATATCACAGGATGCTTGCCGAGAGCAACCCTGTTCCTTTCATTGCATTTTTTGGATTGCAGTGATATCAGCTTTGTATCTTTCCACGATATCAGTCAGTTGGATAGAGGCACCTTCCTAATTAAAAGTTCGGACATTCCAGGTGCATATTCATAAATCATTATCAGTTTTTCGTTTGCGGTATTCGTCATCAGATTTGGGAATAATTTTTTTCATATTTCTAAGACTTTCATAATATCGCATATAAAATTCTGTCGAGTGCATTATGACAGACTAAAACCTATCGCAAGCCCGATTGAACCTCATCGGTGTGGCTTCAAACCTGAAAAATCTCCTATCGTTCAGATCTCCCAGACACTACGATAAATCTTGTAATATATAGAAAAAAACAAATCGGTTTTTTTTATTTGACAAAGTCACCAGTATTTATGCCAGCAATTCACGACTCTCTTTGGTTCTAGTGAAATGTTTTTTCAATTGAAATAATTTTTCTGTTCGGCCGTCACCTCTCTGCAGACAATGGCAAACCTCAAAGAGTAAAAACTGCCATGAAAAGTTTCTTGAGAACATAAAGCCGTTCGGAGTCGGCATAAAGATTGTAGGTCCAGATCTCGATCATTTGTGTTCAAACATTTCATAACACGCACAACACAATTGATCATAAGAAGCTCGGTCAAAGTTTTTTCAAGGGCTGAAATGGCCATTTCGTTGTTTGTTGTTGATATGCCGACATCCTCAGCAATTCTCTAAAAGTTATTCGACGATTCTCCAAGACAGTTTTCTTCACTGCTTCAACGTTTCCATCGGTTTTTGACTTGATTGAGGACAATCACCGTAATTAACATTTCTCGGCCTTCAGTGCACAGCTACTACTTAACATTTTTTGCTCTAAGTAGACTCGTCAAATGCCACAGTCAACATTTCAAGTATGTTGGACCACTTAATTTTATTTTTCACATAAAACTTAATACAGATCTTTTGACTAATTTTTTGCGATAGCAAAAAAATTCCCTAGCACAATAAAACACGTCTACCCTTACTATCTGTCGAAAACAAAATAAAAATGCAAAATGGCTGATCATGTCAACATATGTTGGGAGCATGTGTAAACATAAAAAACTTATCATTTGTTTCAGTTAAAGTACAATTAATTTAGCGGCTAATTTTTGAACTTATCGCTTCAGCGCTTCGTTGTTCCAGATTATCGAAAAATTAAACAAAAATTAAATTAAAAATTAAGCTATAATTAAATAAAAAAACGAAATTTTTAATTATTGAATTTTTGTAATACTTCGACGATTTTGCGTAGCATGGGTTTGCTACCCTGCAAACATTTTCTATCGCCTCAGAATCGCTTGGAAGATGAGACAATCGGCGAGCTCATTTGAGAGTCGTCCGGGCACCGCCGACTGTAAACGAATCGACGAAAGGTTCGTAAGCGATTCGCAGGGAAGATTCGCGAACAAATTGCCAAGGGGGCCTTGAGCTATTCGCTGGGAAGAGTCGCAAATGAATCGCCAAGGGTCCTTGAAAATAGAAGAGTCGCTAACGAATCGTCGAAGGAGATCTTAGGCGATACGCTGGAATGAGTCGCAAACGAATCACCAAGAGAAGTCCTAAAGGTGGTCAAACGATTCGGTAAAACGTAGAGATTAATTTTAAAAAATTAAAACGCTTCGTTGATTCTGAACGATAAGAAAACATTTGACATTTTTTTCACAAGATTCAAAAGTTTAGCTTCCCTTTTAACGGAATGAGCGATAGATTTTCCAAATTTTTCATGAATCGCGCATTCATCGCTATTGCGAAGGAAGATTTTGGAAATTTTTTTTTTTAATCGCGCACTCATCGCAAAAGCGATCCATCTTCTAACGATCTCCGGAATGAGCGAAGGAAGATTTTGCATTTTCTTTTTTTTTTTTAATCGCGCACTCATGGCTTGGACGATCGAAAAGCGATTCATCATCCAACGATCGCCGGAATGAGCAAAGAAAGACTTTGAAAATTGTTCTTGAATCGTACATTCAGCGCTTGGACGATCGAAAAGCGATTCATCTTAAAACGATCCAAATTTTTCAAGAATTGCGCATTCATCACTTTGACGATCGAAATGTGATCCATCTTCCAACGATAGCCGGAATGAGCGAAGAAAGATTTTGAAAATTTTTCTTGAATCACGCAATCATCGTTTGAATGATCGAAAAGCGATCCATCATCCAACGATCGCCTGAGTGAGCGCAAGATTTCCAAATATTTGAAGAATTGCGCATTTATCGCTTTGACGATCGAAATGCGATCCATCTTCCAACGATCGTCGGAATGAGCGAAAGAAGATTTTCGCCAAAGAACCCTTGGACGAATCGCAAGAGCATCGCAAAACCCGCTTCTCTTCCAATCGTCTTCCAAATGTTTGCATGGTAGTATTTGAATATTCCTCGAGTACCTGGCCACGTTCAACGCAGAAGACGCAAAATCTCCGATGGAAGAACCAAGTTTTGAACAACCTGACCACGCTTGGAATTCAAATTTTTGCCAAATTTGATTAATAGATAGTTGCGTAAAACTACTATCATGCAATTTTCAAAACATTTGACAAAGTGAATAAAGATTTCAAATTCCCAGCAAACCATATCTCTGTAGAAACATTTTACGATAGTCTAACGATATCGTTATGATATCTAAACATAGAAATACACGATATCGTTCCAATAGTACAGGAAAAGAAAGCATTTCGATATCATAACGATATCTATATTACAAACTTCTAGATATTATGATAGTATAATTACGAGATGGCATTTCGATATCATAACGATATCTACGTTATAAAAATACTAGATATCATTACGATAGTATAATAAAGATAGCATAGCGATAGTTTCTTTATCGAGGATTAATATGTTTTCGATATCGTTAACGATATGTAAATTTTTATCGAGAAATGGTTTTTCGTTAACATTACGATATCGTCTCGTGAAGCGTGAACGATAGAAGTTATCACCTTTGCGATATCATCTCGATATCGAAATTTCAATGTCATTTCGATATTGCAATTAATACAAGGGCAATTTAAGAAGTTAGTGCATTTTTTAATTTCCCGCGTAGTAACTTTAAATGAAACACTGATCCTGCCAACTACTTTCTGAATAGCCTGTCAAAATTTCAGATCGCTGTAGCGCTTAGTTTGTTTTTGGCAGCCATTGACAACAGACGATCTTGTGAATTTTGGAGAAAATGGAAGAAAGTGAATTTCGGGTGCTCATCAAGCATTATTTTTCGCGCAAAAAAACCATCAGCCAAAAGAACAAAAGGCTTCATAAATACTATGAGAACTCTGCACTATCGATTGGAATGATTCACAAATGGTTTACTGAATTCCGATGCGGTCGCACAAGCACATGTGAAGCCGAACGTCCTGGACGCCCAAATAAGGCGAAATGATCACTAAAATTTACGATATCGTGTTAGCCGATAGCAGTGTTAAAGTGCGCGAGATTGTTGAGGCCTTAGGCATCTCAGACGAACGGTTGTGGAACATTTTGCGAAATCATTTGGATATGAAAAAATGATCCGCAAGATGCGTGCAGCGTTTGCTCACTCTCGACCCTAAACGCGATCGTGTGACTAATTCAAAGGTGTGTTTGGCAATGTTGAACAAAGATGAGAAGGATTTTTTCCGTCGATTAGTAACCGTGGGCGAAACATTGATCCATTACTACACACCAGAGATAAAGGAACAGTCGAAACAGTGGACTTCACCGACCGAACGTGTTCCGAAGAAAGCGAAGACGGTGCTATCGGCCGGAAAGGTTATGGCGACACTATTTTGGGATGAACGTGGTATGATCTACATCGATTACCTTCCACCGAAAAGAACGATCAATGGCGAATACTATGCAGCCAAGTTGGACCGTTTCAACAACGCTTTGAAAGAGAAACGTCCGCATTTGACGAAGAAAAAATTGCTCTTCCATCAAGACAATGCGCGCGTTCACACATGTCCAGCTCCCATGGGTAAATTACACGAATTAAAGTACGAATTGCTTTCTCATCTAGCATATTCTCCAGATTGACCCGCAGCGACTATTTTTTGTTTTCAAACCTGAAGAAATGGCTCGGCGGAAAGAGATTCGCCACCAGAGAGGAGCATCTCATCGCCGAAACAGAGGCCTATTTTGAGGACCTTTTGAGGATCAAAAAATTAGAGGAACGTTGGACGAAGTGTATCGAGCTAAAAGGAGACTATATTGAGAAATAAAATGTTTTTTTGCCGTAAAAATCATTCATTGTTTCATTTTTCAAACGGCCCTCGTACGTTTTCAATATCGTAAACGATATGTTAGTTTTTATCGAAAACAGGACTTTTCCGATATCATAACGATATCGTCTCGTGTGTCGTTATCGATAGAAATTATCACCTTCGTGATATCATCGAAACGATATCGTTTGGTTTGCTGGGTTTGTTGTATAGGTTTGGATCCGGCACAAATATTAACGAAAATCTCATATGTGTTACCCCTCATTTTTTATTTTTATTGTTCCATGATATTAAACGAACAATTATGTTTTCCTGCCTGTGAATGTGAGTGCCACAAAAACATGAAAGCCTCAGCGATATTTAAAAATTTAAATTCTTTTTTTAAAACTTACCTCCTCTTGAGTGAGAGGAGTGAAATCCGCTGGATTTTCAGGATATTCCTTACGGCACGCAGGGCATAACTCATTCTCATCCGTGCGAATTCTGTGCCAGCAGAATCGACAAATCTACAAATATTATAAAATGCAAAAATATTCAAGAGTAATAATATATTTCCTTACCTGATATCCACAAGTGCACGGATAGAAATTCAGATCATCAACCTCAAGCGGTTCCATGCATAATGGACACTCTACCACATCATCAGAGCTATTATTCATGCCGTTCATAGCGTTCCGATAAATTCTAAACGCAATGCAGCAGCTTATAACGTAGGAAGGCGTTAAACGATGTTATTCAAGGAAAATGAAGCGCTGCTAGTAGTTAATTGTGCTTTGCGTTTAGCTATAGAATTGTTAGCTGTTGTTTATTGAAGATCGTCAAAGACGTCGCCAAGATGCAGTGTTAAGTAACAGAAAGGTTTCTTAAGGCAAAAACTATGTCGATCGATTGAAACGATGACAAAGAAATTCCTCGCAACTGTAGGCTGATAATGTTGTGGCTTCTTGTGCAATTCACAAACTTTTACTAAAGGCGTTCGGTTAATATTGAAGACGCCTTTGAAACGTTAACTTCAAATCCTTGACGAGCTTTTGGCTAACCCTGAAGTGTTACCTTTAGGACTTATATTAATACCAAATTAAGTGTCTTGATTGCTTGAATTGTTCAAGGAAATTGCTGCGTTAAACAAATGCTGAAATATAAGAGAATTTTGATAAGTTTTTCAAAAGAGAAAAATTTTAAAAATATTTATTAAAAAAATGTTTGACAACCGGAACGTATAAAGAAATTTTCCAAAAAAAATAAACCTTGTGTATGTTTGCATGGATGTAACTAGGGCCAGAAAATTCTAAGGAAAAATTTAAAAGTAAATTTGCGAATGGCGGTAGAGAAAAATATGCATTTTTTTTTCTAATGAAAATTAAAAATTAGAATTGCGCATAATATGAACACGAATAACAAGCAGAACGTTTTACTCCAACTCAAGTTCATGTGAGGTGCAGTCTTGGTAAATTTTGAAGTTAATTGATTGGAATTGCTTGACTGCACCGCATAGTTTCTAAGCCATGTCAACGTAGTAAAGTAAACGTAACCATTTTTGGCTTGTGGTCGCCCCCACTGTATTGGTTATAAAATTTAATGTAAATATAAATGAGTACCTACAACAACGCTTTTTTTTTGAAGCAACCGATTGATTGTGTGGGTGTAGTAAAAACTTATGCATGATTTTAATGTTTATTTTTCTTTAACTTATTTTTAATAAATAAAAAATCTCTTTGTTTACAAACAATGTTAAATAAAAAACAGCATACATATAAATAAACAACTCACGACAAGCATACCAGAATGCTTGGAATAGAAAGTGTTGTAGTTGTTGTTGTTTATAGACTTCAAAGATTTGATTTTTTTTTTTTTCTTTTAATAGTAGACACATGGGCAGAAAGCTTATAGCAACACTAGCAGCATGCGAACAACAAAAATACGAGCCAATGTTTACGCTAAGTCCAGTGTCTTTTTTTTATTGGATCTAGATCGGTAAGACAAATAGTAGTAGTATTTAACAATTATATTTGTTTTTTTATGCATTCAGATCGTAGGTGTTGTTGTATTAAAACAGCTGATTTACCCGGTTTTAACTGGGGTTATATTTAATGGGGCTTTTACATTCTTTTATAAATCATTTTTTATGCCCATTCAAAAACTTCCCTTTGCACTTTACGACAAATTAAATGAATATTTTTGAAGTTGCGGTTTTTAACCGTTATGTGACTGATGAAAAAACACCTTGATCAGACTGACGAGGTACCCGGGACCTTCATATTACTTATGTACAAAAATAGCATGTAAATGCTTTAATGTTCAGCTAAAACTATTTAGCTTGGCCCTTTAGCTTGGTAATCAGAAAACAAAGAATGATCAAATTCTTTGTTTTAAATTGTAAAAAGGTACCCAGGTACCCTGACAGTCACATAACGGTTAAGTTGTTTTTTAACGATAGGCCACATTGCAGACTTTATGTAAAAAAAGTAAAAATTGGAAATGGTTTTTTTTTTTCTATTCTTTAGGATTTTTGCTAGGAGATACACTGGTCAGAATTTGTTTAGATTCTATAACGTTATAACGAATAACGTTAGCAAATTTAAATTTTTAAAAGAATTTCATAATACAGTTGCGCACTCCTTTACAAAGCGAACGCATTTATATGTGTGAATCAAACGTATATAATGGGCTCAATCGCGGTACTGATAAAGGAAAAGGTACTAAAGGAAAATGTAATCTAGGTATCCGACGGAATTTGTCAGTTTCGGTATATACAGCCATGGACACATAAATAGCACAGATGCCAACTTATTTTTTAAACGTTTCGTTTGAACCTAATAATGCAGTCATTAACTGTAGTTATAATTTTTTGAGACTCCAGTGTGACGTTGCTTAAAACTCCGAGAGAGATGTACCGTTACTTACTTTTATTTGCTCAGGCCATCTCTTTGTGTATAGGCATGTACGATCTGCTGTGGTCATATAAATAGCACACATGTTAGTTGGTGAATAAAAGATAACAAGATCGGGATCTTGTAAGCATTTTAGAGCTTTATTCAGTTAATTTCGCCGATTCTTAATAAAATGTGTAGTGGCATACATTGCATTCCGGAAAAAAGGTCTATAATTCACGAACTAAGTCGAAAAGGCAAAAAACCATCTGAAATCGCAGATATTCTCAAAATTTCACGAAAATGGTCTATAATGCACTCAAGCTGGTTGCATCAAATGGTTCAAATAATTTCGAGAATAAGCCGCGCAATCCTAGACCGCGTAAAACCACCGCTTCTACTGATAGACTCATAGTTGCAAAAGTTAGGCTGATCCTCTCAAGTCAGCAAAGCAAATTATGAGGGAAACAAATGAAGGAAATAACCTAAATGTTTCAAGAAAACTTGTATCTAGGAGACTACATGAAGCTAATTTTTATGAACGCATTAGCCGAAGAAAGCCGCTCTAAGCAAAAAAAAATTTAAAGGATCGTTTAGCGTGTGTAAGGGTCCATGTGAATAAAGAAGACCAATTTTGGAAGAACGTGCTCTGGACTAACGAAACTAAATTTAATAGGGTTGGACCAGATTGAAAAACTTTTGTTCGGCGCCCCAAACGCAAAGAGTTTAATCCGAAGTATACAAAAAAAATCATTAAAGCATGGAGGAGGGAATTTAATGGCTTGGGGAGCTTTTTCCTGGCGCGGCGTTGGGCCCATTTTTCCTATACCAGGAATAATGGACAAAAATATGTATTTAGATATTCTTAATAACCAGATGGAACCATTTGCAGTTGAGAACATGCCTATTAAGTGGACTTTTATGCACAATAATAATATAAAACACACTGCAAAGATTGTGGTTGATTGGCTAAAAAAGAAAAAAATAAATATTTTGAATTGGTCGGCTTAAAGCCCAGGCCTCAATCCCATAGAAAATTTATGGAATAAAGTGAAGGTCAGCATAAGCAACAAAAATTTTCGAAATTAAAATGAGTTATGAGTGGAATTAAGATGGCTCGGTACTCTATTCCGAAGGATAGGGTTAGGAAGCTTGTGGAGAGTATGGGATGAAGATGTCGGGCTGTTTTGGACAACTTGGGATGCAGTACCAAGTAGTAGTAAGCATATTCGTAAGCTCATTGTAAAATAATAATAAATCAACATGTCTATCTTTCAGAATCCAAATTGTGCTATTTATACGTCCACCTCAGCTAAGGAGCAATATACGGGTTTTTCATTGATTTTCTAATTTTTAATTCGTAATTACAAAGTTTACGAGTTTTTACTACTGAATTTAAATTTTTAATGTTTAAACTTAAATACCATGAAATAAATTCTTGTTTTCCTCTATGTATTTTATTTAAATTTATGTGAAACACCCTACATGTATTTTTGTGCTATTTATGTGTCCACGGCTGTATGTCAGAATTTTGAAGAGAGTAAAAATGTAATAAGGATTTTTGAACATAGGAGAAAAGGAACTTTGAAAAGCTTAATTAAATGGTATTTTTATTTTATATAACGTTTTCAAGCTAATGATTTAATGTATATTTGCTACAAATTTATAAAAAAAGTTTCTACGCGGACAGACATGCGAAATAGTCAAAAAGAATAAAAAATTAGGTACAAAAGAATTTTGTGTGCGAAATGAAATTTCTGCTCCCGAAGTGTTGCAGAAGGCCTTCGGTGAGCAAGCTCTATCGAAAACAAGAGTTTAACCAGTGCTACGAAATGTTCAAAGAGGGTTGAGAAAGCGTTAAAGACGAGGCAAGGGCCAGGACCACCATCAACATCGACTGATGAGCTACACGTCAATAAAATCAAAGAATTGGTGCTCCAAAATCGTCGATTGACAGTCCGAGAACTTACTGACCTTGTTGGAATATCGGAAGGATCAGTGAAAGATATTTTGAGTGACCGTTTGGGCTTAAAAAAAGTGAAATCTCGATTTGTGCCAAAAACGCTCAATTTCATGGAAAAACAGCGTCGCGTTGATGTGTGTGAAACAATGCTTTCCGACTAGCAAAACAAAATGAAACGCATCATAACTGGAGATGAGACTTACGAACCGGTGTACGCTTACGACCCGAAAACAGCCGACCAATCAGGTGAATACCGAAGGATGAGCCGAAACCGAAAAAACCACGTCAAAGCAAGTTGCGATTATCCGGCCAAACTGTCAACAAAGAATACTACTTTTGGGTGTTATGCGTCGTTTGCGTACTGGTGTGCGTCAAAAAAGGAGGGATTTATGGATAGACAATTCTTGCTATTTGCATTACGATAATGCACCATCTCACACTGCACTCGTAATTCGTGATCATTTCGCCAAAAACTCGACTCATATCGTTCCGCAACCACCGAATTCGTCTGACTTAGCACCATGTGACTTCTGGCTATTCGCTAAACTCAAGAGTCCGCTCCGTGGACATCGTTTTGAATCGATAGAAGAGATAGAAACCGAAACGAAGAAGGAATTGAAGGCTATACCGAAAGAGGTCTTGCAGCATGTTTTTAAAATTGGAAAAAACGTTGGCACAAGTGTGGCTGTATTCGGAAATGCAACTGATTCAGCATCACTGCGCAAAATGAGCTGTCTACACTGTCCTCAATATACATACATGTCAAAGAAAGTCGGCTTAGTGAGGCCAGTGTAGACAGCTCTTTTTGCGTAGTGATGCTGAATCAGTTGCATTTCCGAATACAGCCTGTATTGCTTCCGGGGAGGGGGACTAATTTGTAGGGGAATGAAATGAATTTAGAAGAATAAATAAAAATTTTTTGATTTATAAAAAATTCCAGATTTGTTTTGCTCAGGATAGTATACGTATTATAATTAGGCTGTACGAATAATCGTCCAAGAGAAACTCGCCCAAAGGGCCAAAATGAACAATCGCCAAAAAAATTTGGCTAAAAATTTTGGGCGATTGTTTATTTCGATTTGGGCGATTTGACGCAATATAATTTCGGGCGATTGTTCATAATGAAGGTCTGTTCAAAATTTGGAAAATTAATAATCGCCCAACGTTCATTTTTGGGCGATTATTCATTTTATTAAATTAGTCTGAAAACGTATGTTTATGCAAAAAGTTAACTGTTGAAGTGTTGATATAATAACACTTTACATATTATGCACACTTGACGGTTCACCCTTTTACGAAATAACTAAAACGTAAGTATAAAGAATTATTAACCATACAAATTCAATTTGACTTTTTAAGATATAATTGTTTTTGTACTCATTTGAGGTATTACCAATTTTGTAGGTCACTTTGAAATATTTGTCTTCGAAATTGAAAAAAAAATTAATGATGTCAGAAAAGGTGTGTAAATATTTTCTTCGGATTAAGAAAAAGTGGATGTATATACAAAAATTATTCTTTATATTATAATAACGTTTTGGTTATTTTGTAAAAGGGTGAACAGTCAAGGGTGCATAACATGTAAAGTATTAAAACTCCTTTTTTTTTGAATTTCGTGAATTT
The DNA here is from genome assembly GCA_914767935.1 of Coremacera marginata. Classification (NCBI taxonomy): domain Eukaryota; kingdom Metazoa; phylum Arthropoda; class Insecta; order Diptera; family Sciomyzidae; genus Coremacera; species Coremacera marginata. The sequence goes on from OU612045.1 coordinate 146,890,660, forward strand.
CGTTGTTTTTTTGGGCAGATATTCATTATGAATAAATACCCAATATTTTGGGCTATTCTTCATTTCAAATTATTCGCGATTTGGGCGATTGTTCATCCTCATTTTGGGCGATTTTTCATTATGAATAAAAGCCTCAATTTTTGGGGTGATTTTTCATTTTGGCACTTTGGGCGATTTTCTCTTGGGCGATTATTCGTACAGCCTTATAATTAATCTATAACAGTTACGAACACTCTGATTATTAAATAAATATTGTTCTAAAAGGTTTAAAACGGCTGAATGCATTGACGTGAAATTTGGAATGGTAGGTTTTGTATGGTTTAGAATAGGTAATAGGCTATTTTAAATTTTGAAAAACTAGCGAAAAAAGTGCATTCCGATTTTTTAGTATTATTTTTTACCAATTTAATAAAAATTTTCAGTATTCAGTCGGCTAACGAGGAACTATTTAAAAAGATTGAGAATCTCACTCTTTGTCTTCTTACAACGAAAATTTCGAGCTTTATTTACAATTTAAATGCAGTTTTAAGGTTTGATACAAAAATTGTATTACAACTGTTATTAGTTACCTATGCGCATTTTAAAGTTTTATATTTGTGGCTGAGACGCCGTTCATTGCAACATTATTTTTTTAAGTGAATCTTGGTCACATTATTTCAGCCCAAGTACCACCAAGTCGAGAAAATTTCACCTTTTATGAACCGAGGCACCCTTTAATTCAACTGTTATAGATGACATAATTTTTTGCTTGCACCATTATACGTCCTGCTCCAATTAGAGTGCAAACAAGGTCTGATGCAAATCAAAACTACTTCCTTCCTTTTTGCTTGTGCTAAAGATCAATTTGAACAAAAAGTTTAACTAGTTTTGTTTATAATAAGTTTGCATGGATAGATTTAACAAATATGTTAATAATTAAAAGTTCGAAAGTAAAAGTTTTGCTGTTGTCATTATTAGTGTTTTTGTTGTTGCAGCTTGTCGAACATATTTGTTTATACGTAGTCAACAGCTGAATACTCTGTTGAACGAGTTGAATTCTTTGAATCAAATGTGGTTTTATCGAATAATATTTGCACACAACGCTTAAAAAGCAAAAACCTCAGAAAAAAAACTGAAAAAGACAACACACACTGTGATGGTTTTATTGTTGTTTGTTTTGTTTTTTTTCTTTCAACAAATTAACTACTAATACCTCCTCCACCTTCTTTTCACAACTCCACCACTTGGTATAAGCCACAAAGTTACCACCAGCAGTTATGAAAACAACCAACCAACCAACACACTTAAAATAATCGAAGCAACTCTAACGAAGCTGCCACACTTTACGATTTGCAACATTAACTTAAGCGAAAAAGTTTTTTAAGATCTACAAGAAAACACAAAACACATACTGCGAAAGAAACTTGTTTAATGGTTTTTGTACAACCAATCACACACACACACACAAATACACATACACAAATACACACACACACAGGTGCTCATAGATAAACTGAATATTTTTAATATTGCTTAGCAAATATTTACAAATATGTTAAGTTGTTGTGGGGGGAAAAACTACAAAATAACTCTTATTTATTGAGTTGTTTTTTTTTTTTTTTTTCAAGCAAATACAAGGCTTTGGTTAAAGTTATATACTATTTTAAAGTTTCTACTAGAACTTAAAAGGAAGTTTTCCCAATATTATGAACTGTCACAATAACTCAAATTCAAGTTTTTAACATGTTTTCAAATTTGCATAGTCCATAGCAATTAATGTGAGAACGCAAACAAATTAACCCGATTAATCGGAATCAGGTTTTGACAAACTGTCAGACAGAATAAATTTATTCCATTCAAAATACAGATTCAAGAAAAAATATTTGGAATTGTTTAAAACTTTACGAGATTGAAGCGAAACCAGGTCGCTAAACTTGATATTACATGAAGCATTACTAACAATTAAACCTTGATATTCAATGAACCGTATAACTAAAATGAATTATTAAAAAAACAACAGCTTAATTTGATAGACATTTTAAGAAAACTAAAATAAAAAGCTTCACTTCACTTGTTTGAACAAACTTCAGCTGACTGAAAATCCACAGCTATTCCTTTAAAATGGTCAACCCAATTAAAATAAAAACAATTACATTAATTATAATAACCTGTCTTTCTTCTACTAATTTTCATAAAATATTAATTAATATAATTTTCTTTGTCATTTTTGAGTACTGTGGAAATCTCTTTCAATTTTCATTGTAGCAAAGTTATTCCTATCGGGAACTTTGTGACTTTTTTATATGGAGGGGTGTGCGGATGTGTGTGTGTGCACACGGTTAAAAATGCAAGTCTAAATTTTAAACCTTACTGTAATTTTTGTGGTGAATTCAAAATATTTTCTATATAAAATAATTTTTCCAATTTAAAAGTTTTTATTTTTTGTTTTTAGTATAAATCTGTATATAGGACATTCTTTGTTAAATGTGTCAACAAAGCGTTCGATACTACTAATGGTGCTCATAATATTTCAGTTTCTATACGCCAATACAACACAAAAAAAAAACAATTTTTTGGAGTTTCTACGATGATTACATTTAGTGAAGAAATAATGTTTATGATTTAAAACAATTTTTAAGGATTTTAGACACTGTTGGTATATAGGTAACGCTCGTATACTTTTTTCTACCAAAAACAGTACATTTCTTCCAAAACTTTTAAAAAAACAGTACACTTCTTCCAATACTTTTTAAAAAACAGTACATCAATAAAAACAAGAACATTTGGCAGTACAAATTTTATTCAATAAAAAAACAAAAAGTGAAAATGATATTTTGTACAGAAAAAGCAAAGGAACTTTTGCCATTGCGTCTGGTGGTAACGCGGATATTGCTTGTCATATCAAAATAAAAAAACATCAAATTGCTGAAAGTGACGCTTCTACCAGCAATCTTTTAAATATCTGAATTCATAATTTTTAATTTAACCGACACTTCTTCTATTGCCTCTAAATGAATATTCAAATCCAATTCAAAATATGTTGCTAAAAATGTGCTGGTAGAAGCGCCACTTTAAGCAAATTGATGTTTTTTGTATTGATATGACGAGCAATATCCTATAATTTTCTATACATTTCTATTTTTGTAATTTCTAGATATGGATACTTTTCCCGAAATTTATTTAAGTCTGTTTAATGTGTTGACTGATTAATTTTTTATTTTTTTAAATTAGCAACCAAAAGTAATGACAGGACAATAATCAAGTGAGAAAGAAAGAGACAAATCTATATGACATTGCTATAACCATCAAGGTTAATTGAAATTCTAAATTCATCTTAGTTGCCATTATTTTCCATAGTTTTCCTTGAACATGGTTTCACACTCGTTACGGGTTGCCATTGTTCTGTTTGACGCTTTGCATTTTTCCCCAATAAAAGAACAGTACAAAATCAGTTTAAGCAGTATTTTTAATAAAAAAGCAGTACGCAGTTTTTGAGTCTAAAAATCAGTACAATACTGCGAAAAAAAGTACAGATACGAGCGTTATACATAGGCTATATTCAATTTGCCACGCCCACTTTCGACGCCCAATCAATTCGAAGAACATAAAATAGCAAGAAATACTCAAGAGATTTGAACGAAAAAAACATCAATCATATGTAATTGTATAAAAAAACAAGTTATACAAATTTGATAATACCTACCTGACACGCCAACCTACCTGACATGTTGAGAAAACACAATTGCACAAGAACGGATCAGCCGATTTGAACAAAAAACGTGTCAAATTGTTCTATATTGGATTTAAACGAGTAAAATTTTCCACACCTACCTGTCACGTCTACTAAATTAAAAAGCTAAAATAAGAAGTGAACGACTGAATCGATTAAAACAAAATACGAATCAAGCAATTCAGATTGTATTTAGATGACTATGAACTATAAGCAATTTGCCACGTGTGTTTACTTTACAAATAAAGGGTGGTTAAATTTTAAGGGCCGATGTTGAATGTGAACCACACCTAACCGTCAAGTTTTTTTTCTACATTTCATTTGACATTTCTCAATTTCAGACTAACTCAATTTGAACCATGGTAAGATACACAATCGAGCAATGCGTTAAAGTTATCAGGCTTATTATGAAAATGGGCGTTCAAATCAAAATGCATATCGTGCACTTCATGATTTTTTCGGTCAATTTAATCGTCCAAATGTGCGTACAATCGGAAATATCGGAAAAAATTTGAGCAAACCGGGTCTGTAGGAGATGTGAAAACACCAGTGCATGCTCGTACAGCTCGTACTGCAGAAAATATTGCTGCTGTTCGCGATAGTGTGGCTGAAGAGCCGTCCACCTCAACTCGTCGTCGTGCCCAACAATTGCACTTCTCAGGCTCGTCGTTGATGAACATTATGCATAAAGACGCTTACAATTGACTCAAGAACTAAAGCCTCTTGATCATTTCAAGCGTCGTCAATGGTCAGAATGGTGGCAAGAAATGGCAACAGTGGATGATACATTTTCGAAGAAAATGATCTTCAGTGATGAGGCACATTTTCACCTCAGTGAATTCGTCAATAAGCAGAATTGCCGCATTTGGGCGAATGATAATTCAAGAGTGATTGTCGAAAAACCAATGCACCCACAAAGAGTGACTGTTTGGTGTGGTTTATGGGCTGGCGGCATCATCGGGCCGTATTTTTTCCAAAATGAGGCCAATCAGGCAGTCACTGTGAATGGTGTTCCATATCGTGAGATGATAACGAACTTTTTATGCCCCGAATTGGAAGATATGGATGTGGACAATATGTGGTTTCAACAGGACGGTGCCACTTGCCACACAACTAACGAAACAATGGCTCTTTTGCGCGACAAATTCAATGGCCGTGTTATCTCACGTGGTGGCGATGTCAATTGGCCGCCAAGATCATGTGATTTGACACAGTTGGACTTCGTTCATTTGGGGTTATTTGAAAGAAAAGGTGTACGTCGATAAGCCAGCAACAATTCAAGAGGTAAAGGATGAGATAATTCGGCACATTAACGGCATAGAACCTCATTTATGCCTCAGCGTCATCGAAAATTTGGACCATCGGATGGAGGTGTGCCGCCGAGGTTGCGGCGGCCATTTGGCCGATATTTTGTTCCATACGTAATTGAACCATTTCAATGTTATAATAATAACAATAAATAATTTGTGTTTAATTCAAAATCATCATCGGCCCTTAAAATTTAACCCCCCTTTATATATATATATAATTTTTTTCTCAGATGATTACAGATCATGTCAATCTGCAACCAAAATCGTCCTACTCTTCTCGCATCGCTTCATGACAACGTCACGCACATGCAAAATGACGTCACAAAAAAACAAAAGTAGCATTTTTTTTTTTATGTATGTACTTTGAATCAATATCTCAGACCATTTTTTTTTAGTAGTCTTTCAAAAACGCCTTCAGAATCGCGTATATTACATAAAGGTACTCTTAATTTAATTCTTCTAACCTTTTTTTTAAGTTTATTGTATTTTTAAGCTGCTTTTTTTAAGTCAGAAACAATCTATTTTTCATAGCAACCTTTTTTTACACGAATTTTTTGGGAAGGTATTTATCGTGTATAAATAGAACTTAACTATAAAGGTCAAAAAACAATATATTTCATTTTTAAATCTATTTAAATGAAATATTTATAAGGAAATAGTTGAAATTCCTTATATGCTTACTTATATAGTGTGTGAAAAAAATAAGTGTTGTGTATTAATTTTAAAAAAATTACTTTTTTCAGTTTGTTTTTTTTTTTTTTAAATTTCAAAAAGAACATAATTTCGCACTATATTTTATATTTGGTTCAGTCACCGTTGTTATCAATAATTGCTTGACATCTTCTGGCGCAACTTTGACTGAGTTGTCCAGAAAATTCCATTAGTTAGTATAAGTTGCTTTTTTGTTGAAATTTATTTTTCTTGTAGTTTTTCCTTCACTAAAGACCACACGTTTTCTATTGGATTGGCATCGGGGCTTTGAGAAGGCCAATTTAGTGTTTTCACACCATTCTCCTGTTTCCATGCCGTGCAAACGCGACTCCTCCTGTAGTATCTAATCATTATTTTGCTTTTCAAACAACAGCTCAGCAGTCTTTAGTAGGTCACATTTTACAATTTGCACGTGTATTCTGCATTCAAATTTTGCGAGAAGGCTATCAACAATGTGACCCAAGACCATTTTTTGAAAAGCATCCGTACACATGTATTTTTAAGGGGTGCTTGACTGTTCGCTGAAGCAATTTTTCGGCATTTTTTGTCCAAGCTTTCTTAAAACGATTATAAATTACAAAGGATGACTCGTTGCGATACAAATTTTCAAGGGCCCATGTTAATCTTTTTTCAATGTGTTTTTTAGTTAACAAATGTTTTGTGTTGGCACTTTTGTTAGAGATGCCAAATTCCAAAAGTCTTTGCCTGATTGTAAGATAATTTTTGTTTCGCCGCTCTAAGGCTCAGAGTCGGATTTTTCTCAAACAAACTGCATATTATCTTATCCACTGCTTTTGAAGTCACTCGTTCTCTGCCTTTGCCCTTGGCGTCGTCAACATACCAACTTTTGTGTAGTGTTTAATCCACTTATTTACAAATGATAAAGAACTTTTCGTGTATTTTGCAGCGGCTTCACCACTCGTTTTTGGGCCTTTTGGGTGTTTAACCAAAAATACAACCTCAAATCGCTTTTTAAACTTGACACTCATTTTAAATTAATGCCTTTAAAACAAAAGTTTACGTTCCACTGGCAAAATTATTATATTGCGAAATCAGGAATAGGCAAATTACAACAATTTATCGTTAGCAATTAGTTTCTTTGCATACACTAAAAAAATATACAAAACACTTATTTTTCACACGCACTGTACTACAATTGAAGAAAAGTTTAAACTTTTTTAGAAAGGATGTATATACGTTAAGTTGAAAAAGTTAGCAAAATTTTTAACCGTGTACTTACTGTATCCTGTGTATGTATAAAAAATTGTGTTATGTGCAGTGCGCAAAAGTGCCACAGCAGCATGTTCAGAAAGCACCTCAGCAGGGAGGTGGATTGGCTACTTTGACTCCCCTTTCAAAAGAGTCACACAACAGTAACGAGTTCTCATAGATGCCTTTAACTGTTTACACAAAACGCAACCAGCGAGGCACACACACACACACACACACACACACGACTGAGGTTGGGAGGAGGTTTCTTAGTTTCTTTTTGCTGTTAAGCGAATGTACAAACACAAAGTTGCCACCTATCTGTATATGTACTTTTTGTTAAAGCTTAAATTTAAAAGTATTTAAAATTTAAGATATTTAGTTAACAGAAAATAATATTAACTAATCTGTAACTAAGCTGATATTAATTAAATATAATTTTCTTCATTAGTGAAGCCACGGGAGATAGAGAGAAAATGAATCAATGCAAATGTAAACAAAAATTATACAAAAATTAAAGATATATATGAGTGAATGTCAAGAAAATAAAAAAAAAATATTGGAAACAAGCGAATATAGAAAAACATATGAAAAAATTTGCATATTTTTGTAGGAATGGGGCAACATCAAGGCTATAGATACATTTTATACATTTATATAAAAAAATTTAACCAACAACAGGTAAACACTGAGCTGAACTGAATAAAAAATGTGTTCCGACTCAATTATATTAAAAAATTCCTCTTTTAAAATATGGATATTTTTTTTTTATTACGTTAAAAAAAGGAAAAAATATGGAATACATAAACTTTACTGGTCGTCAGGTCGTCAGATTTTTTAATAACCAAACTATTTTTATACCCCAACGCGTACTGCGTAAGGGGTATATTAACTTTGTCATTCCGTTTGTAACGCCAAGGCGTGGCAGGTATAGAAAAATATATATATTTTTGATCAGCATCAACTCCTGAGTCGATTTCCGTGTGTCCGTCTGTCTACACGACTACAGCCGCAATTTTAAAGCTATCGCGATGAAATTCAAAATATAAGTTTATTTTGTAAAAAAGGAAGATCAAGTTCGAAAATGGGCCAAATCGGATGAAAACCACGCCTACCTTCCATCCAAAGTGACCTTATATTAATCGTAAAATGTCTTTAAAATCCACAAAAATTAAAGAAATGCCTTGAAATTTGGCAGGTGAGCTTTGCTCTTCAGTCTTAATCCTGGCTGTGAAATTTGGAAATCGAATGAAAACCACGACTACCTCCCATACAAAGTGGCTTTATTTTAAAAGTAAAATCACTTAAAAATCTGCTCAAATTAAAGAAATGCCTTGAAATTTTGCACAAAGGCTTCGATATATAACATAGACCACCACTATGATATTTGGCAAAATCGAATGAAAACCACGCCTACCTCCCATACAAATTGGCTTTATTTTAAACGTTAAATATTTTAAAAATCCAGATAAATCAAAGAAATATCTTGAAATTTTGCACTTGACCTTTGATATATAATATGAACTATCTCTATGATAAATGGCAAAATCGGATCAAAACCACGCCTACTTCCCATACAAAGTGACGCCATCAAAATAGGAAAACTTTCGGTAATATATAAAACTGAATGTCATTGTGTTTGTCGTGGTTAAGGACTTCGAATATACTTCAATATGGCCACGGGGGAGTATTTTAGCTTCGGTACCCTGCCGAAGCTCCATCTTTACTAGTTTATTAAAATATCAATAAATAGCTATAAGAAATCAATAACTTTTAATCATTAACCCTAAACCATAAATTTGTAATTATTTGTATTCATTTATTTAAATTTTTTTTAAAAATTAACACATTTTAATATCATTTCGACGCTATGAAATGACACCCTATTGAAATATTGCCCAAAAAAAAAATAAAAAAAAAAAATTAAGAGGCCAAAAAGAAAAAATGTAATAAAACAACAAAATAATCTGAACGAAATAAACAGACTATAGGAATTGAAGAACCATTAATCTCAATGGATTTCGATTAAAAGTTTACAAAAGCTTTTCGTACAAGGGAAATACTATTTTTTTCAAGTTCTTATACTATTGCCTCCCATACAAAGTTATTTTTTGTACCTCACTTTGTATGGCAGGTAGGCGTACTTCCGGTCCGATCACGACAATTTTATACACATCATACAACCACTATAAACTAAGCACACAACCAAATTTCAAAAAAATCGCTTTACTAATAAGGGAGAAAATAAGAAAACCTTTCACTTACAACAATACAACATACAACTTTACAACACCTTGTGAATTACCTATATGTAAAATGTACGTTAAAAAAAACGAAATGGCCATTTCAGCCCTTGAAAGGACTTTGGCCGAGCTTCTTATGATCAATTGTGTTGTGTGTGATGTGAAATGCTTGCACACAAGTGATCGAGAACTGGACCTACATCTTTTACGCCGACTCCGAACGGCTTATGTTCTCAAGAAGCTTTTCATGGCAGTTTTTACTCTCTGAGGTTTGCCATTGTCTGCAGAGAGGTGACGGCCGAACAAAAAAATTAATTCAATTGAAAAAACTTTCTGTGTCGGATGGAGGATTCGAACCTGGGTTCTCTGGCGTAAGAGTCAAACACTCTACCCACTACGCCACGGCCGCCACTTAAAATGTACGTAGTTAGAATAAAATTTATAACCAAATGCATATTTATGTAAAAAAAGTTATTTTTTTGTCCCAAGAAATTCGATAAGACACTATCACATGCCTCAAGGTGTTCAAATAAGAACATTACATAAGTTATGGTAGGGTACAATTTTTCTTGCTGGACTCAAAAGCCCCTTACCTCCTAAATAAATTTCTAAACTCGGCATAATCCGATAATTTTGTATGCGAATGACGATTGACGAATGATGATCCCAGATGGATGAGAGATAATGAGGTGAAGATGTTCGAAAGAAATGTTGGTGTCGAAAAAATAATACCAGCTGATATATTTGACCCCTCTATGGGTAACCCCGGGGGAGCTATGAATTATTGTCGCCATTATTTCTTATTTTTTTTTTAAGAGGTCCTCCAGAAAGGTGGCGGATAGGTGTTTAATATGTTCGGAAACATTTTGGAGATGAGAAAATAATTGAACCTGGAGGAGCTATCAATGATTTTCGCCAAATTACCGTATCTCGTTAATAATTTTGAAAACGATTCCAAATGACTTGTTCATTTTGCCGACATAACACGCTGACCCTCTTACTGGTGAGGTTGAAATAATGGGGAAAAACGCACCAGAATATTTGTCATTCCCTATCTCTACCATCGTTTTGGCCGTCCGCTCCAAATGTTGTATTGCTAATGGAATTTCGTGTGCCGAAACGCTGAAAATATTACAGAAGGCTTACAGTGAATCGACGATGAAAATGCGGTTGAGATGTGGTGAAAGATTTGCCTCGCTCTGGTCGGCCATCAACGTCTTCAACTGAAGTTTACATCAATAAAGTAAAGAAAATGGTGACGGAAAATCGTTATTTAAGTTTAAGGAAGATAGCCGCTGAACTTTCTGTGTCTCATGAATCATTTCGTACCATTGTACACGAAGATCTGATTTTTTTTTTCTGACGAGGCTATCATTGCAAACGAGTTTCTGGCCAAAAACATAACAAATATCTTTTTTGTAAATTAATAACTCAACAAATATCGTCGAACAATCATCGTAATCACTTGATATTGTCTTTTTCCTCTTTCCAAAACTAAAATTACCACTTAGAGGCACACGTTATCAGTGGATAGAAGACATAAAAGAGAATTCGCGGCGAGAAGTTGATTCCTGAAAATGCATTTGAAAAATGTTTTGATGATTGCATTATTCGTTGATATACAGCCGTGGACACATAAATAGCACAAAAATACATGTAGGGTGTTTCACATAAATTTAAATAAAATACATAGAGGATAACAAGAATTTATTTCATGGTATTTGAGTTTAAACATTATAAACTTAAAATCAGTAGTAACTTTGTAACTACGAATTAAAAATTAGAAAATTAATGAAAAATCTGAAATTGTTCCTTAGCTGAAGTGGACGTATAAATAGCACAAGTTGGATTCTGAAAAGAAGACATAGTGATTTATTTTTATTTTACAATGAGCTTACGAATATGTTTACTAGTACTTGGCACTGTATCCCGAATTGTTCAAAACTGCCCGACTTCTTCGTCCCATACAGTCCACAAGCTTCCTGACCCAATCCTTCGGAATAGAGTACCAAGCCTTCTCAATTCCACTCCATAACTCAGCTTAATTTCGAAATTTTGGTTGCTTATGCTGACCTTCACATCATTCCATAAATTTTCTATGGGATTGAGGTCTGGGCTTTGAGCCGGCCGGTTCAAAATATTTATTTTTTCCTTTTTTAGCCAATCAATCACAACCTTTGCTGTGTGTTTGGATCATTAGAGTGCATAAAAATTCACCTAATAGGCATGTTCTCAAATGCAAATGGTTCCATCTGGTTATTAAGAATATCTAAATACATATTTTTGTCCATTATTCCTGGTATACGAAAAATTGGCCCAACGCCGTGCCAGGAAAAAGCTCCCCAAGTCATTAAATTCCCTCATCCATGCTTTAAGGATTTTTTTGTATACTTCAGATTCAACTCTTGGCGTTTGGGGAGCCGAACAAAAGTTTTTCCATCTGGTTCAACCCTATTAAATTTAGTTTTGTCAGTCCAGAGCACGTTCTTACAAAACTGGTCTTCTTTATTCACATGGGCCCTTGCAAACGCTAACCGATCCTTTAAATTTTTTTTGGTTCAGAGCGGCTTTCTTCGGCTAATGCGTCTATAAAGATTAGCTTCATGTAGTCTCCTAGATACTAGTTTTCTTGCAACATTAAGGTTCTTTTCTTCATTTATTTCCCTCATAATTTGCTTTGCTGTCTTGAAAGGACTTGACTTTTGCGAACTAAAGTCATTCAGAACAATAAATCAGTGGAAGCGCTGGTTTTACGTCTAGGATTGCGCGGCTTATTCTCGAAATTATTTTAACCATTTGATGTAACCAGCTTGAGTGCATTATAGACCATTTTTGGGTCTAAATTTTGAGAATATCCGCGATTTCAGATGGTTTTTTGCTTATTCACTTAGTTCGTCAATTATATACCTTTTTTCCGGAGTGCAATGTTTGCCACGACCCATTTTATTTAGAATTGGCGAAATTAACCGAATAAAACTCTACAATTTTTTACGAACCCCCGATATTTTTAACTTTTATTCACCATCTTACATGTGTGCTATTTATATGACCACAGCAGATCGTACATGCCTATACAGAAAGAGATGACCTGAGCAAATAAAAGTAAGTAGCCGTACATCTCTTTCGGAGTTTTAAACAACGTCACACTGGAGTCTCAAAAAATAATAACTACAGTTAATATATGCATTATTAGGTTCAAACGAAACGTTTAAAAAATAAGTTGACATTTGTGCTATTTATGTGTCCATGGCTGTATGTGCAAATTCCAAAAAAGGTCAACCATAGGCCAAAAATTAAGTTATTAAAATCTTATAATTTTAAGATATAATCTTGGAGAAACATTTAAATTTTATTTATATAAGCAATTTTTACATAAATTCATTTACCATGATGATCAAATCGTTTGCACTGTTTCACAAACAGAAAGTTTGTTTAGAAAGTGTTTCGTAAATGTTTTTGTTGTATTTAAAATTTAAGGTATTGGCTAAAGATAATAATGAAATGATTATGACAAGGAAAGAACAACATATTAAATTTGTTTTTAAATTACTTAGTTACTTCATTACTAATTACCCAGTATATACACAATGGAAAAATCTGAAACGACCGACACGAAACGTCCGAACAAATGAAATGATTTACTGTGATATCACTATGCCCTTTATAAAGACAACGTATGGCTTTTCTGCAAGCTTGTTAAATTTATAAAAAATATTGTCTTCCGACTTTTTTATATGGCTGATAAATTCGGAGATCTAGTTATAGTATGAACTTAGTCCCAAAATGACTTCGGTTTCGTGAAACGTCCGAACGCATGTTTAAAATAAAAATTTTGTTATAGCTATTCGAAAGCTATTCGATAATATTCACTTTTCCCAAATATATCTCTGAATCGTCTGTAAAATTTTTAAAAGGAACGTCCGAATGAAACGTCCGACCCGCTGGAATTTGCCCATATGTGTATTATTTCGAAAGGGGTCTACTTTGAAATAATTGGCGATACAATATATTTGAATGAATTAATTGAATGAATGAAATATTTTGTTTTACTGACCAATTCCTGGTATTTTTTTGACAGAATGTATTTGTCTGTTGTTTTATTGTTTTCTATATTTTAATTTGTTTTATTCCTTTCTTTACCTTTTTTTTCTATTATGTTTTTTACTTTCTTTAATTTCATATTTTAATTTTGTTTTTATTTGTTTTTTTTTTTTATTTTTTATTTGTTTATCTTTTTATTTTTTATTTGTTTTTATTTTTTTTTTTAGTTTTTATTTATTTTTTATTTTATTATTTTTATTTTTTTAATATTTTTTTGTTGATTTTTTCTTTATTTAATTTTTTTATTTAATTTTTCTATTTTAATTTAATTTTTTATTTTTGTTTAATTTTTTAATTTTGCTTAATTTTTTATTGTTATTTAATTTTTTTTTTTTATTTTTAATTAAATTTTTTTTTATTTAATTTTTAATTTTTATTTAATTTATTTATATTTAATTTTTTATTTTTATTTAATTTTTTTTTTACTTGTATCTAAATACTTACATTTATTAAATTTAAATTTTTTAAAATTTTATTTATTTCTTTAAAGTTATTTTTTATTTTGAATCTACTTTTTTTAAAAGTTAGTTACTTTTTTTATTTTTTTGTTGCAAGTTCTTATTTTTTATTGTTATTGTCTATATAATTATTTCGTTAAGGATTTTTGAGATCTCAGGATTCCTTTAGCCAATGATAAATCATGTAAGCGTACACAAATATGCTGAATTTAAAATTAGTGTCCTATGACCTGAGATATAAGCGTTGAAAGAAAATGAATTTTTGTTTGACGAAAAATGCTTAACCATAAGGAATAGAAGAAAATAATGTAACATGGAATTTAATACAATTAATGAATCTACAAAAAAGAGTCCGAACTAATTGCACCATCTCTTGCGAGTCGAAAATGCAGCAACTGGTTAAAACAGCAGTCAGCTTAAAAAGAAAAACAAAAACACAATTCTTGCCCCATGTATTAAAATCAACTTCCCTTTAAACAGCTGATTGAAACAATCGTAACAAGCTCGACAAGCACCTCCACTCCTCGACACTCCAAAGCCTGTTAACTTTTGCACTTTATTTATTTTAACAGACTTTTATTATTTTGCTTGTTTTAATTATTTGTTTACTTATTCGTTTCAATTTGTAAAATACGATGCGGTTAAATAAAATAAACATGGAGAATGCACGTTGAAAAAGTCAAATATATGAATGTATGTTCTGTTACTCTGTTACTCTTAAATCTGAGCGTAACAAAAGCTGAACTTTGTTATTTAGCGATTTAACCTTGTTATGTAATAACAATTTATACAGTTAAATTATAAAATTAATATTCTTGTGCGAAATTTAAATAAGTAAAGAAAACAAGTTTTCAGTGGGTTCTTTTCATAACTTGAATGGGATCAAGAAAAATAATAAGATTAAGGATGACTATCCACCAGACTAGTTTTTGTTATAAAGAGAAGAAAATTGTTCTCGATCAAAGATGCTAAACGAGTTGTTCAACTTGTTTAGTTGTAATTTTTTTTTGTGTGCATGGATTTGTTTATGTTTGTTTGATTGCTGTATTTGTTGTGTTTTGATTGTATATGACTCGAAAGCCAGAGTCGTTGACCCAATTGTATGGCAACAACAACAACGTGCACAATTGTAATGTTAACAACAATAACAACCAGAACAAGATCATTGAAGGAACTAAGTATGCCCCATGGGTACTTTTGGCACGTTTTAAAATTATTTCTATTAGAAACTGTTCAATCTATCTAGAAAATCTGTTTCTAGACGAAAACAACAACATGGTATCGTAGAGCAATAACGCATTATTTTTTATGGTTTTTTATATACGTCGAAATTTGGTTCAATTTTGATCTAGTTAAGAAAAACTTGATGTAGGTGATAGGGTTAGGTAGAGTCATGAAAAGAAACTTTTTCTTCTAAACTTTTTATATCAGTTCAGTTGTAAATTATAAATTTTAATTATTTTCTTTTTCCAAACCTTACATGAAGATGAGAAGATTAAAATAATCAATACATAAATAGTTTCACAAATATCACACATTTTAATTCAGGCACTGCTTTTTGTGACAAACGTAAAGAACTGAATCTATGACAGCTGTCAACAACAAGCAATTCACTGTGGAGAAACAAATACAAATCGGGAAAAATTCACTACAAAAATAGTTTTGCCTCGTTCCGCCCGTTCGGACGAAAGGGACAATCCAACTGGCCATTGCAGCAATTGATCCAAAATTATGCCAAAATGTCATGCATGGAAAGTTTCATGAAAGGGCTTGCATGTGCAAGCAAGAGCGAGGCGGCGGCTATTTGAGCGTTATTACTTTTCATCAATAACCTTCATGTCTCTACTTTATAATTCAATAAAAACTCAGACATTTCAACAAAAAATTGCGTTTTATTAACAAATAAAAATGTCAGCCTTTATAATAAAGTTAACGAAATCTGTTCATTAACTGCATTCTGCTGTATAACGAAACGAAGAATTATAAGGAACGAAATGGACTTGATTGAATAGTTTATCATGACCATGGCACAATTATAAAGTAGGGCCGCTTTGCTTAGTGCCCTCACGCGTCAACGAAGAGTGGATATTGAGAAGGTTCGTTAGTTGTCAAAACGACGACTTTCGTAGAAATTGCATATAGAAAATATTTTATGTTTCCAAGTTGCAAACAGTGCGGTCGCGTGTGTTAATTTGAGATAATTTGAGTGAAAATATTATAAAAAAAAATGTAAAAAAACTATAAAACGTGAAAGAAGTTTTAAATTTGCAAAAAAAAAAAATCTGTAACAGTTTTAACCTAAAAACAACTGCAAAACGTGAACATAAAGAAATTCGCGATGAACAGCTGATTTTGACATCTAGCCCGCTTTATTCTGCATTCTACTTCATTCCTCTCCGAGTCGGCCCTACCTTATAATTCTGCCATGATCATGACTAGGTTTTACGAAAAACCATGATACAATGATAAGGTAGGGCAACTTCGCTGAGTGCTCTCACGCGTCAACGAAGAGTGGATAATGAGAAGGAACATATATGTCAAAACGACGAATTTCGTAGAAATTGCAAATGAAGAAAATATTTTATGTTTCCAAGTTGCGACCGCACTGGTCGCGGGTGTTAAATTTGTACTCAAATTAGCACAAATTTAACACTCGAAAATATTATAAAAAAGTGTAATAAAAACTATAAAATGTGTCAGAAGTTTTAAATTTGCAAAAAAAAAAACCTGTAACAGTTTTAACCTAAAAACAACTACGAGACGTGAGCATACAGAAATTCGCGATGAACAGCTGATTTTGACACCAATCTCGCTGCAATTCTGCATTCTACTCCATTCCTCTCCGAGTCGATCCTACCTTATAATTCTGCCATGCCAAAAACTAACTTTAAAAGTAGAAATAATCTATTAGTGTTAGCATGGGCGCAGCGAGGGGGAAACAGGGGAGGGAAATTTCCCCCCTGAACATTAGAAATATAAAAATTTCCGCATTAAATTAAGAAATTCAAAACATTGTTTCTTATAATTAAAAAGCATACAGAATAATATTTTATTTTGTATTATTTCTATGGTAAAATGCAAGCGCATAAAAATAAATTTAAAAAATTTTATTATTCCTTTCTATATTTTGTATTCCTTTCAAATACAAGCAAAACCAAAAACTTAATTTTAACGCCCTCTGGCGGATATCTTAGGAAAAAAATTAATATTGTCCTCATATCCAAACAGCCCCCGATTGCAAGTTTAAAAAAAAACTAATAAGTTTTTAATCCCATTTGAATGTGGATATATAATTTTTTAGCGTTTTCCAGACTTCCAAACCTAAACAAAATTTCCGGCAGCTCGATATTGATTTTAAACCCATCGTTCCTTCGTGAAAATTTCTTACAATTTCCCGTTGATTTTTTGTTTTTCTTTTTTTTGCTATACTCTGTCCATTTTTTTCTTCGGAACGAATTTGCCTAGTATACATATATGTAATGTATAGATAGAATATGCATTTCCCCCCTTTAAACACAGGGTGAATCGGATAGCGATTCCTTGAATTGAGACAAGAAAAAAATCGTATAGGAGGAGGATCTATTGCCACCTTGCTATAAGTAAAACTATGTAAAAAAGTCGTTTTTGAAGTCAATATCACTTTTTACGGAATAACTTTGAAAGTTGATGGCTACGCTAAAGATTTAAGATCACTTTTGGAAACTGAATTTAACAATTTGAATAAAAATTAAATTCAATTAAAGTTTCCTTGTACGTTAAAGAAATAAGAGTTGATCGAACTAAAAAATATTTTTTTTTTTAAAAATTATTAGTACGAGTGCGATTTTCTCGAAATTTTATCTAAATAAAGTTTATTTTTTATAAAAAAAATTTTATAATAAATTTTTGCCTTCAAACTCTAATATATATAGATCAACTAATTTTGAAGTTCTAAAAAAAAAAAAATTGACATTGGTATGTAAACAAAAGAAAGCAAGATTTACTATCACTGTGATGTTTTTTTTTCTACGATCAACACAATTACAGTGAAATAAAGTCCCTTATTATGAGCTGTGTTCGATCTTTGACTGTAGTCGAATGGACTGATCGAAATAATTTGCATTTGGTATTAAGACGTGCTTTCGATAAGGAAAAGCACCATTGTAAATTTCGCTCATTTCCCTTGTTTACGATGGTCTCTTTCTATTTTAGCAAATTGTCATTTTGAAAACTAACTACTCTTTGAAATTAAGATCAAAATAGTTATGCCTACGGCGGAATTATGGTTCGACGATTTATCAGAAGAGGATGAAAGTTTGACAGAACTGGCTAGAAGTAGAAAACGATTAAGGGACGTTTCCAACCCTTTTGAAATGAATTCCACAGCGTAAGTGTAGCGTTTCATAGAAGTTTTGACATCCACAACATATAGAAAATTTGTTTACAGATTTTTACAGAACTTCCGACTGTCCAAGGAGGCGTTTGTGGGCTTGATGATAACTACAGGCGAACTGCTAAATTTATGCACATGAGCAAGCTCAACTCAAAGCGTATCAAAATTGGTAAAAATTCTGCGATTTGTTGCGCACCACCTTTGACCTGCACAAAATTAACAAAAATAGTTAAAAATTGGTTTGTAGCCGTCAAAAAGCAAAATTATCACTCAGCATGCACCGTATCGAAAGCAAAATTCTATTCGACTGACAATTCGATGAGCAACGAAAATTTCGACAGGGCTGCTCATAAGAATTTTACATTCGATATTTGCTGTTCGATAACCAGCGAAGATCGAACGTCGAAAGCAACTCATAATAGGGGCCTAAGCTACTATAATTACCGTTATGAATTCTAATTTTTTTTTTCGCACGACTCGTCACTTCTTTTTAGTACATTATCAAGGTAAGACACAATTCGAAATTCATAAAAGTATGAATTTAAATAAATCAGATACAGAGCAATTTATAGAATATCTTCTTTGGTAATTCAACTCTAAAAATCACCAAAATATTTAATGTGT
Source organism: Coremacera marginata (assembly GCA_914767935.1). Classification (NCBI taxonomy): domain Eukaryota; kingdom Metazoa; phylum Arthropoda; class Insecta; order Diptera; family Sciomyzidae; genus Coremacera; species Coremacera marginata. The sequence goes on from OU612045.1 coordinate 146,909,397, forward strand.
TGTAAAATACGCCAATAAATTATAGTGTGAAAATAATTAAAATTCAAAAATGCATTTTTTTCTTTCATATAACACAACATGACGTAATTTGCGTAATTACGCAAATTTTACTAATTTACGTTACTTGCAAAAATTACTTCAGTTTAACACAAACATTTTTGTTATTCTTTCAAAAAACGATTTTCGCCGGAATTGAACCTCGAATCCACAGGTCGTTTTTGTCATAGGCGACCCTAGCTGCGAAGCTGTTTGTGTTAAATAAATGTTTTGTTATATTTAATGTTAAATGGATAAAATAGTATTTATCTTTAGTTGAGTTTTTGCCGGTTTTTACTGCTCTTGAAAATTGTTGTAGTTGGCACAAGATGGACTGTAATCAAAAAGTTCGCTCATGAAAGTTCGATATTCTGCTTTGAAAATTAACTTACATTGCTTTTAAAATGGCGATTTTCACTAAAAAAAACGGTCGGGTTTTGGCTATAAAACGGCCATTTCTTATCGAAAAAAAAATCGAACGATTAAACACAATATTTTGATGCATTGAATAAGCCGGCAAAATTTCAAAAACAACGGTTCAGTAGTTTTAGAGTTATTTTTGTCACTGATTTCAAAAATGCCATTTCGAAAAAAAAAGCGCTTTTAAAATTTCAGCTTCAGACGTCTATGCAACGGATTCTTCTCTTTCAACGCTCATATCTGTCAATTTTGTTCGGATTGCCTTGAAATTTTAAGGACGTATTTGCAGATAATTATATACTTGTATATCAAAGTTACAAGTGGGGGTAACCCCTTAAGAGATTTTTTTTGTTTTGTATGAAAATTGGATTTGAATTTTGTTATAAAGTCAGCTATTAATCAGGCCTATCGTGAGTATTCTTTCACCCAGAATCAGAAAAGGCAATTTTATTTTTTATTTTTAAATAACGCTCAAGAACTATTGAAAATTTTTAAGGCAAATTTGTTCATTAACTGTAAATATTCATGAGTGTAAAAAATTACCTGCTATCTTAAAAACGGAATTTTCCCTTTAAGATTCCGGGCGAAAAAATATTTACGATAGGCGATGAATATATGTTCAGTGAACCAAACTAAAATATTTTGTTTTGTTTAGATAATCGCATGGCCAGGTTGGAGTTGCACAAGAGATATTCTCTTCCAAACACAACAAACACAAAATATTACCTTAGTGGCATCATTGCGGGTTTCTATCTATTTAAAAATGGCTCGATATTTTTTCCTTACAACCCAAATTCGTCTATGGAATTTTCATCCACATTAAATGAGATATTTAAAATTTTTTTTTCAAAAGTACCTATTTTAAAAAATTTATTTAAAAACCAGATTGTTTAAAAGAATAATTATATATCAATTGTTACAAAAATATCATACGAAATTAAAATTTTGAATTGTAAATCAAACAATATCTGCAGCAATTTCAATAGATTCATTAATTTACTTTTATCTTTACGTCCATTCAAAAGCCAATAAATTAAAAATGATTACTGGATAATAAAAATTATTTATACAAACTTCCAAGTAATACTCTAGGTATATCAACTAGTAAAAACAGATATTGATTTATTTGTTTATCTACTAAAATCATAAAAGACTCTCTCTCTCTCGCTATATAGATAACCAATTTAAGTGAGTTAAATATATTGATTTTAAAATGGAAGGTAGTCAGCGAATATGCACGTGACGCGACTATCAAACAAACTGCATTGAGAAAAAATATGCCTCTAGAACAATTATAATTCTTTGTTTAGTTAATAATGTGTATAATTTAGTTGTAGTGGTGACCTTGAGTTTAAAGATGAGATTTTCGCGCAACAAGAGAGCATTTTTTTTTCATTATCAGCACATAAAAAATGGTAATACAAAAGAAAAAGCTTATCAATTTTTAGAATAGCGAAAAAAAGCAACAACAATGTTATGTTTACAAAACTGCGTCACAAAAACTAAACGTAACAACAACAATAGCAAATGAAACATGGAAAATCAAGAAAAACATATTAAAAATAAAATACATTTTATAATTAAGTCTCAGAGAAAAGAAAAGTCCAGAAAATTAATTAGGCGGCAAACAATAAACAAAGTTGGAAAAAAAATTAATATAGTAAAATAAAAAAAAAATGTGTAAACTTTCACTACGAATAATAACAAAAATAATAAATATGAGAATAATATCAAGTATTAAATAAACATTTTTGCAGAATAAAAAAATCAAAAGTATAAAGAAGTATTTTGTATTAATAGCCTTTAAATTTATTTGAATAATAGATATATTTCGCCGCAATCTCAGCCAATCCCAAATAGCAATAATTTTACTTTATTTATCACTTGCATAGGGAGCGTACATTTCACGGCCTTCTATTTAAAATACACCTTTAAAACACAGAGTCGCTACTTTGTATTTAACTTGACTCAAGTTTATTAGCTTATCCCTTGCTCTCAATGTTCCCTTTGTTAACTTTATATGGAAGGGCGGCATGAAATATTAATAATCTGATAAAACTTTTTGAAAGATTGTGTTAACTGACTTGCTGAAAAGTACCAGACACCGCTTGAATGTGTTGCATTTTAAGGGGTGGACTATGTTTTAATGTAGTACTTTACTTATTTTTCTAATTTCAGTGCAAAAAAAAAAAAGAAATGGCTATTTCAGCCATTGAAAAGACTTTGACCGAGCTTCTTATGATCAATTGTATTGTGTGTGTTGTGAAATTTTTTAACACAAATAATCGAGAACTGGACCTACATGTTTTATGCAGACTCCGAACGGCTTATGTTCTTAAGAATCTTTTCATGGCAGTTTTTACTCTCTGAGGTTTGCCATTGTCTGCAGAGAGGTGACGGTCGAACAGAAAAAATTATTCAATTGAGAAAACTTTCTGTGTCAGGTGGGAATCGAACCAGGGTTCTCAGGCATATGGGCTCACACAATATGCCCACTGCGCCACGGCCGCCACTTTCAGTGCCAAGAACCTCTTTATAAGTGTAGAAGTTGGTTTGCGTCCCATATTTGGTTTGGTTATTAATTCTGATAAAATTTGGATATATTTTTAATTTAACGACTTTAACAACAATTATCAAAATATCTGGATTTAACCAGGGGACGAAAATAACGAGCTATCAATCATTTTATAGGAACTATACTTTTACAATTACAAAAAAATTTTAAACATAATCTTTTCATTTTAAAATTAGGAAATAATCGTTACTTTCCATCCCTGAATTTAACCGAGGAAGTTGTATAGAAGGTTAAACCAACCAAGTCTTGTTTTTGTTTTCCATTACCGTTTTATCATATTACACTTTCAATTTCTTAGATTACAATTTCCCAAAGTTGAATCTATCTAAAATCACCAAATCAGTCATTGTTAATTATACTTACATACATGTAAAAATAAATTGTGCCGAACTTAAATCTGTGGTCACAAACCATAACAGCCTCATTCAAAATATCGTAAATACGGGATGTTTTATTTTCCTTACATCATCTGTTTCCCGAACAATCGAACATAGAACTTGTAGATACGGAAATAGTCAACGGAACAATCGAACATGGTACTTGTAAATACATGACTGCCATCCGATTTTGTGCAAATACCAGATCGATTTTTTACGATATTTTAAGTTAGGCTGTTATGGTTGTTGACCACAGAAATATCTGCGCAAATTTGACATAACAACTTCTTTCGAAATTGCTGACTTTACAGGAGAGCAAAAAAAATACATAACTCTGCACAAAATGTTTGGTAGATATTGAGTGAAATGTTATGTTTTAGTAAAGTGCACAGTGCACGAATATAAAAAAGAATTCGCAAATTACTAGATTTCACCTACGAGAAATGAATTTTTTAAGAAAATTAATTTCAATTAAAGTTTTAAAATTTGATTTGTAAAAAGGGATTTAGTCATGTAGGCCAAGCAGTAAAGTGAGATGTTTTGTCAAAAGATTTTTCAACTTTTACTACTAAATTTTTCAAATTGTTTAAGGGTGATGTTATGCTGGCGGTCAAATGATCCCTGGTCACGTCACTTTTTGCGTTTTTGTTTTCGTTTGATGTGCTCAGTAGTGTCCAAAGTATGTTATGCTGACGGTCATATGATCCCCAAACATCAGTACACTTTTTGCTACTTTCAGTAATTTATCTGAAAAAAGTATCATCGTTGAACTTGGTTGAGTGAGCAGGATTCATTACTGCTTTCATACATTTCGCACTGAATTAGGTTAGGTTAATCCGGTTGCCTCCTGGCGCCTGTATGTAGTTAAAGTTGGTAAGGATTTGCGTTGCATTCGCGAATCTTAGGAGGGTTTCTGGAGAGATTTTCGGCTACATTTTCTAGTAACTGAAACGTCGGTGAGCCTAGGTATTTCAGTCTTGATCTGAGTAGGACGGGGCAGGTGCATAGTAGGTGTACCAGAGTCTCAGTCGCGCCTGATTACTTGCACTTCCTTACAGTTGTCATCCGTTACGATGCCCATCTTCTTAGCATGAGCTGCAGCTATGCAGTGACCCGTGAGGATATCCACTAGTGTCCAGCATTCTCTATGCGGTCGTGCCACGATGAACAGAGTCCGTTTTTCGCATCGTGTATCGCACATGACTTTTGAGATCTTCTATGTTGCTGTATCTCTCCATCTACGACTCACAGCTTGTGCGGTTCTATCTTCATGTTATATGGCCTCTAATACCAGCCGTCCTTTGCTAGTCTATCCGCCTTCTCATTTCCATCATTACCCCGGTGGCTTGGGACCCAGTAGATACGCACTCTCTTTGAAGCGCATAGTGCATCTCTGCTTGCTAGGGCATTTGTGGACCTGATGGTAGCAGAGCACATGGATTTGATCGCCGCTTTGGCGCTCACACGCCAGTACGCTATTTAAATTCATTGAATAGATTGAAAAACATCATTATTAGAGATGTGGATGGTCCCGATGTCCACTGATTCTTTTATTTCTGTGAGGTAAGCATCTTCTTGAATGCGTATAGAGCGTGGGTGGCATTCTTCGCTCATCAACATTTATTCTCATTGATTGATATTGTTTATTTATCGTATTTTTTTTTAGATGGAGCCTGACGCAATCGATATGAAAAAAATGAAGTACTATGCTTTGGAAGTGAGGTCGGGATTAGTTCTGACTACTTTAAGATGGATCTGGATGTTGATATGGATGAGGAATGTCCAAGCATTGAAACAGAAACTGATAATTCTTTTGGATATGATGAAAGAATTTCTGAAAGCTGCCAGCTTTGTACTTCCCGGTACAAAAAAAAAAATACTTTTCGCAGCCCGAAGGTATATCGACACTCCTCAATTCTGAATCAAAACCAATCGGCATATATTGGTTTTTGTTTCTGCTGATTGAATTAATTCAATAGGTTTTGGAACAAACCGATATGTTGCAAACCTTCAAAATATTACTCGGAATTCTAGAATATCCGTTTGGATACCAATCACAGCAGCTGTTTTTGAAATATTCCTAGGAATTACCATTTGGATGGGATTTAATAAACGGCCTAGAATAAGTGATTATTGAAGTACTCACATTCTATATAGCAATGATGTGCTGAATGAATGATGACAAATGCAAATCCGTCAGCAAAAACTTCTTATCTGTTACTGAAAAGGAACGAAGGTTGCAGAAAATAATGCAAATATTATTATGCCAAAATTGTAAAATCGTCACATAGAAACAAAGCTCGAAGAAGAGCTAAACAGGTGAAAACTCATTGCAATAAATGTGTGTTGCAACTCTACACTACGATTGCTTTTTTGATAAACATCCCAAATATCGTTCCAATCTGTTTCATAAATTTTTATATTATTTGTTTTGGTATTACCTATGTTTACCTATGGTGGCGGCCGTGGCGTAGTGGGTAAAGTGTGTCACTCTTACGCCAGAGAACCCAGGTGCGAATCCTCCATCTGACACAGACAATTTTTTCAATTGAATTAATTTTTCTGTTCGGCTGTCACCTCTCTGCAGACAATGGCAAACCTCAGAGAGTAAAAAAATGCCATGAAAAGCTTCTTGAGACATGTTAGGTCCAGTTCTCGATCATTTGTGTGCAAACATATTACATTACACACAACACAATTGATCATAAGAGGCTCGGTCAAAGTCCTTTCAAGGGCTGAGATGGCCATTTCGTTTTTTTTTTATTACCTATGTTTAATTTTTTGCGTTCAATTTCAATGTTGTTTTGTTTTGATTTAAAAAATTTTGCATAGTTTTACTTGTCTTATTTTATTTTCAAACTCAATTTCGTAACCGCTACTGCTCAGGCAGTCTCGTTCTGATTAGCATGGTTTTTACAGGAACGTTGTATAAAGACCACTGTTTGACAAAATGTATTGAATAGTGCCTTAAATTTTTTGAATGTGTCAACGAAAGTTTTTTTAAATCTTCTTGTCAGACACATATGCTTGGCGAGACCATTTCTATATGAATTCTTGTCAGTCGTTTTTGTCAGACGGAACCACCTAAAAAAATGCCCCTTTTTTCGTCGGCAGCGAATGTGTTAGGGTTAGTAGGACAATATGGTTGAGAACAAAAAAACGGAAGTGGTACCTCCCATCCTAATTGAACGTTTAAATCACGTTCTTTTGATAATTACTGAAGTAAGTCTTTTAATAAGAAATACATATACATATAGGTAAATGTTATCAAAATAAATAATCTAACTAAATATGGAAAGGGTGGAAAGCGGAACGAGGTACCTTCCATGAAACTTTCACACTTAAAAAGCGGCATCTTGGCGTTAAATTTAAAAATATGAGTAAATTTCATCAGAACTTATCACCAAAACAAATGTGTATACTTGGAGCTGGACATTGAAACTTTTTTTTTTTTTTATTATTTGCAATCTATATTTTCTAGTTCATAACTTACATTTCTTTAAAGATATTGATAGGTAAATTATTTCATAAGTATTAAAGTTCATAAAGATTACATTAAAACCTCAGACGGATTTAATTCCGTGTATGAGAGGTGTGAGTTTACCTCATCTATACATATCCTAGCTCCTTAAATTGCAACACAAGATTCAAGCACTGTCGGTCATATTTCAACAAGAAATTTATAAACACAATCTCTCAAAAATCTTTTATAAGGGTGTTATTATTTCAAGTCTTGGCAAAAAAGTTCTTTGTTTTTATAAAAGTTAAGATGGCTGGACAACATACCCTATAGGAACAAACTAACTTGTTTTTAAAAACATCTAATTAAAAACTAATTTAAAATAAACCAGTATATGAACTACTTTGAATTATATTAAGGCGGCAACTACTTTGATTTTGACATGTTTTAATTGCAAATTTTTATTAGATTACAAGTTTATATATATTTAACCATGCTATTTCATCAAATATTATTAACTTTAGGCCATCAGTAATAGCTTTCAATTGGTTATTTTGAAGTCATTAAAAAATAATTTAAATATAACTAATTTAACAAGTAGTTGAAAATGTATGCAGACGAAAGTCAATTGACTTATTTAGCGGACATCACCATACAAAATATGTTAGTTCGTTCTATGGAAAAAAGTCAGAATTTCAACTAGTTGTGGTTGACAAAAAACTACTTTATCAACTACTTTTAAATTAGTTGATTTTCCTACAGGGTAGTAAGAGTAGATATCTTTAAATTTCGAATTTACTGTGACAAGTCTTACGAGGTGTACGAGAAGTGAATTTGATATGAAATAAATTAAAAATTTTTTCGAAAATCAATACATGAACTTTGTTGTTGAAATTTTAGTGGCAATTCTAGGCCAGAACTTAAGGGCACATCGAGTCTCAGTAGGTGGCCACGACGACAACACAGGTACAAATCAGAACTTCCTAAAATAGTTCGTCGGCTAAGAAAATCAAGCAACGCACATATGAATAAATACAATAAAAATGCTATAAGAAGCAAAACACGGATGGTGGAAATGAAAGGTAGCAGCAACAAAGTGAACGCTGAAAAAGCAGCAAATAATGACAAGTCAACGACAGCAGCCACTACAAAAAAAAAAAAAAAAATACATTAAGATGAAAAAACTAAAGAGGAATTACTTTAAACAAAGGCCATTGAATAAATTTATAGATGTTTTAAAAGTTCAAAAAATTTTGATAATATTGCTAAACTGTTGTAAGTATATTAAAGCAATTGTTTTGGTTGGCAATTCAATTGAAAATATTACCTGTTGGGTGGTAAGCAGGTTATAGATTATCACTTTGAAATTTGCTTTAATTAATAAATATCGAATTTTTTTCTATATAAACAAATAATTTTGAGTTTTTTCCAGTTTACAGCTGCTGCTGCTGGCTGTTCTTCATTAATACTCTCAACAGCACTCAAGATTCCAAACGTAATAGGCTTACAATTCTTGTATATTTTAACATTTTTGCTGCAAACTTAAAGAGCAGGAAATCTGGCAACTAAAGCCAGTTAAGAAACGGTTCATATAAAATTTAAGCTATGTATTTGGAATTGAAATTTTTTGGATTTTTTTTTTTTTGACAATTGAAAATTTTTGACACGAAGTCTAGAACGACTCCAACAACAAATGAACAAACGAAAGCAGCGAAAAACGAAATCGAACAGCAGCGATATAAAAACATCTTGAGAAAAATGAAAAAAAAAAACCCACAAGGAATTAAAAGTCTTCACATTTTCACAAGCACAGAAAAGAAATCTTGAAAATTGTGTATTAATCGTGCAGAAGATATTTCCAGTTCTTCGTTTAGTTTTTGCTAATGTTGGCAAATATTCTTTTTGTATTTTTTTTTTTACTAAATTTTATAAAGCCATAATTACCCTTTAATCAGCGCTGGTTTTTCCCAATTTCATGTGCTTGGATTTTAGTAAAAATTGTTGAATTTATTAGCTGAAAATTTTATTTTTCAATTGGAAAACGAAGCAGTTCTGTGTTCTTCAATAGCGAGAAAAATCATCGACGACGTTCGTTTTTTCTACTTTATTTCACATATTTCTAAATCTTTTATCTCGTCTTGCCTTGTATCGTTATTTTTTCATCTTTTTTCCATCTGTTTTTGCTAAAAGTTGTAAAGGTGCAAGCAGGGCGGATTATAGTTATGAAACACAAGATATCTCGATTTTGTGTGATATTTTGACAGCTAGGAAAGAGTGAGACGAGTATAGTTATATGAGCGCCATGGTTGCAAAATTTGTAGGCTAAATACAGCTGTTGGTACACAGGGATGTCGTGAGTTCGAATGTTCAGCAAAGTCGAATATGGGAAATAGGAATTTTTGGGCTACATGAATTATAGTTGAAAAAGCGCAGAATTTTTTCTGAAATAGAGCAGACTATTTTGCCAACATTTATTCGAATCTTTATGAAATAAGGCGGAGTTATTTAATATCAAATCTTAAATATAGTGGACATTGTTCTTATTAAATAAATTTCTGCACTATTTCAACAATTTTAAAATATTTATTTTAAAATCGAAACTAATTTAAAATTAACTGAAATAGCGCTGAACTTGGATCAAACTCATTTTCGGCAGTATGGTTATATTACTATTAATATTTGGAGTGAACAAAGCATGTCTGTTTGTTGTGTAGTTATATCATGCAAAATACATTCAGATTTGAAAATCATTCATATTATACGTTAATCCCCTGTTGACTACTAAACGATTTAAAAAAAATGTTTTTCAAAGCAAACAGGGCATTTGTGAAAAATGGAATTTTTTTTATTCAGACAAGTATTGTGTCAAAAAAAAACTGGTGTAGTTTACTAAAGAGCTTAAACACTCAAACTAATTGCTTGAAAACAAACAAATTCGGTTGGTATTTGAAAGTTGTAAAATAAATTCTCGTTGAAGCCTTTTTAGCTGACTAATTTCACAATGCAAAATCTTATTTTCAGTCGTTTCAAGCCATTATTTTATTAACCCATTATGGACTGACCCATGTTCCCGTTGAGCTAGAATGATGAAACTTTCCAAAAATATTTAGTTTGGTCTAAATTAGAGAAAAATCAAAAAATGTAAAAACAAAATGAAAATTGTTTGCCACCTCGAGATTTTTAATTTTCAAATTGAACGTTTTTTAACGATATTCTCCAAGCAAAATTGAGCGTTTTGCTCCAATATTGATCACAAGAATGTCTACAAGCCAACAAAAAATATACAAAAACGTATTTCGTTAAGGACCAGTGTTGTGTCAACCAGCGAGAGTCACTTATGTCAATCAAACTTCCGAAAAATTCACAGAAGCAAAATATAAGGCCTAAGAAAGACGCTCGTATAAGAATTATATTTTACTTGATTTTTTTTTATATTTTTTAGTTTTAAAATTAGAGATAAAAAAAATCCAAAATTCCCAAATTCCCTAAGCTTGGAAATATAAGTAAACGTTTGTTCAGCCTTGAGCGAAAACAGGTTGATTAGAAAAATTCTTTAAATTTTAGATTCCTTTTGAAGATCATGAAAATCTATCACTTATGACCTCCAGGTTAAGAAAAGTATACCGTTGCGTTAACGCAACGCTGGACAAAAACGGGTTAAGGCACCATTTTAGAATTCAAATTCGCTGAATTTATACTCAAACTACCTTATTTGTTCACCGGTTTTAGCATTGTAGGATAAAGCCTGAACCATGTTTTTACTACGACTATGTTTGCAAAAGGATCTTCATTCGGGTCCACGCTGATAATTTTATTGATTTAATTAGGTCTAACTTTATATTTTAGCCATATTCAAGACCCTTTTATTTATAACTACTCCACTTAGTTGACTAGATTCAACTACATTTTTTCGTACACAATAAAAAATTTCCAAAATAAATTCGCACCGGTGAGCAGATATTTGCATTTTTTAACACCGAATGGTGATGATTTACACTGCTTACCCGGTGTAAAATGCTGAACTTATCCGAGCGGTGTGGAATAAGAAAGCCAAAAAAGAAGAGCAAAATTGGAATCACATTGACATTGACAAACAAATTTAAAATTAAAATTTCTCAATACTGAAAGTGAAAATAATTCTAAAAAGCAATTTAATCAAAATTATCAGTCATGTCCGGAAAAACGTTTTCGACAAAAATCGACATTAACGCTTTTTTTCATTCGACTTTATTAAAATTTAAATCGATTGTATTCATTTATATTTTCCTCGGATTTCATATGCAGATTGTGAATTAAAAAAAAAAAAATGATTATTCCGATACGTTGTTTTGCTTGCGGAAAAGTGATTGGCAACAAATAGGAATAAGGTTGCGAACGTAGTGATAATGTGAAAACACATTAGAGCAAAAGAGATGGACGACTTGGTTTCTTTATTGCTCCAATGTGAAAATCTGATCTGATCTGCCTGCCTGTCTGAACCGGCGTTCACTATGTTCGAAACCTAATGCTATGCACTCGGTGCTCTGGGCTTGAAGCGCAACTGTTATCTATATAATCGATCGAGATCGATCTAATCGAGAAACTGCTGTTATGCGACTGGAAAAGTAGTTTGAAAGACGGTTCTACTTAATGAATTGTATCGTAGTTGTGTTTATTTTATTTTATTAAAAGTTAAGCAATTTTAGTTATAAAAAAATAAAAACAATTTTAACAATTATAATAAAATAAAAATAGTTCAAATCGCAATTAGTCAAAATCAATTTTCAAAATTGCAAAATAAGATCCATTCGAATAGTTAAAACTTACACCGTTCGATGTTAAAAAAATCATAATTTTAGGTATCCTAAATAAACACCTAACAGGGTACAAAACAAACATCGGTGTGCAAATAATATGCCATTTCGGATATAAAGTTCTAGCACTTTGACACGGTGTATTCTAACACCGAACGGTATATGACATCCTGCCACACCGATAGGTGTAAAAATTCTATAAAACTTTTTTAAGTGTGTATAACGTATTAAATACACTTCAGTTGAACCGAGTACTTTACTTAATCTTTTAAGAATTTTCTAACTAATACATAATAGGGGCTTAAGATATGCCAACATGCCAGTCCTCGCTTTCGCCGTTCTGTTAAGTACATAAATACTTGACATTCACCAAAGATTTCTCCCTTTATTAAAACTGTTTTCAGCCTTGCTATTTTTTGCCTATAACACAATACTTTTTTTCGGGAAGGGCTTAATTGAATGTAATAAAGGCATATAGTTTTACAAAGTTTTTGACGTATGCAAGTGTCCTGGTTCTATTCAGCAAAATATCTCGACTGTTTAGAAATGTACTAATAGGATCATTTGTCCAAGATTGTTTGGGTTTACATTGCCTTTAGTCGAAATTTATATAAATCTCCATTTGAAGATAACTTTGATGAATATTTTCGTATTTAAGCCAAAGCTAAAAACATTGACATTATTGTCCAACGTGACTAAGTTGTTTTAATTTATCAACTGAAAGTGTCTGTTTAGACTGTTATGGCAAATAACACTGTGAGCAAGAAAGACTGTGTGAGCAAGAAAGAATAAGCATTAGGTAGTAAAATAGTATATGCAAAATTTTGAGCTAAAATGCCGTTTAAAAACTTATAACTTGGCATTCTCATGTCAATTTAATATTTATGTCTTTAAGACTGTCATCACCATGACAAAAAGTAGGAACGAGAACGGATAAGAATCAGGTAGTGAAATAGAGACACACGATTCCTGAGCAGAAAAAGAAACAAGCATGCTTATGCTAACTATAGACACAAAGGTCATGGAAATGTCGACTATCCGTGACAAATTTAAGTAGTCTGAAATGAATTTATTCATCTTTTGGCAAATTTCATTTAATAGTATTACCAATAACAATTAAAATATATGTTCAGATTGCATCCAATTCAGTTTTAAGAAATCCAAGTTTAGTTCTGGATCATTTGTCTCTTTTTTTTCAATGCAAAGCAAGATCCAGATCTATATCCAAGACCAACAAAAAATGCAATTCAAAATCTCCATTACGAGATTTCCAGACTGAATGCATCTGTAGTAAATTTTTGTAGTTATTATATTTGTTTAGGGGTAAGCAGATTGAAATGGTAATAGTGCTGCTTGAAGGGGCCAGTGAAATCGGTAGTTCAGCGATTGCAAGTGTTATTTGCCGTAAAGAAAATTTTTTTCGAAATACGAAAAAAACTACTAAAAATTCAAAAGGATTTTTTCGTTTTAAAAGGATTGATAATAACAATTAATGTAATTTGTTTCTTTTTTAATTAATTACGTCCAACGCCTACAGAAATTTAGTTTAACATATAGTGGCCGATAATAGCAAATAAGTAATTTTTTTTTGTTTATCTACAAAATCTACTATAAATATGAAATTTATCACAATTGCGCAATGTATGAGCAATTACACCGCTCGATTTCTTTTGTAATCACAGAGGCAGGAAATGTAATTACAATATTACAAAAATTGAGTACCCAAAAAGAGAAATTTAATTGAATAATTTTGAATAACTTCACAAGTAGTTAGATTGGAGGATTGTATAAAATAATCCTACACTTCAAATTAACTTTATGCCACTTGAATATATATTAGCTTATTCTATTATTAAGCGCATCAGCAGTCTTAAGTGATTTTTGTAGTGCACTGGCTTTAATATCTACTTTGGCACTAGTCCTGTACAATTAATTTTGTTATATATTTCTTAATTGAAATTATCTGCGTTCTTCAGAGTTAATTAATTAATTCCAAGCTAAAAAATCAACTTTCCATATCAATTTCAAAAACCAGTCAAATCAGCCCAATCATGTAACATTTTCACCCGGGAGTTTTAAGAGAGTTTCCGTTTTTAAGGTAGCAGGTAAAGTCGCCTAATTTTTCTTTATTTTACACTCATGAATATTGACGGTTGATGAACAAATTTGCATTCAAAATTTCCAGAGTTTTTGAATTTTATTTTTAAAATGGAAACTACCTTTTACAACTACCAGGAGAACATATTTCATGATTGGGCTGAATGTGACTTTTTTATATGACGCGACATTTAAAAAATCACTTTACTTTCAATACAACTCAACACAGCACGTATTCTAGGTCAGCCAAATAAAAATTAATCCACTCTTTTATTGCTAGGCCTATATTTGACACTATTAATCATTTAGTAGTAGACTACCTTAACGATTGGGCACACAAGACCCTTGCACAGAGTGCAACACTTGGCTATCAAAATAACAAATACAGGAAATATTTTCGGTACCTCTTCAGGAATTGTTCACTTGAGTAGACGAAATTTTTACAGGTAAGTAAATATGTATTTTTAGCTTGATCTTTTTGACTATTATCATCTTGAGGAAAGACATAAAAACGTAAACAAAGCAACAATAATTAGAATTTGTTTATTCCTTAAATATTGTTTTCTCTTTTTTGCAGGAAGTAGACATCAAGCAATTTCAAAACAAACCGCAACTTTCCCCAACACTGCGCATAACACATACGATAGAGTGATATAGCAGTTTGTGCTTCATAGATTAGCATATAGTTATTTGTTTCCAACACAAGGGAAAGGGTATATTCCAATGAATGAACTTTGTAAAAATTAACATTTAAAAAGTTTTTATCTAGTCAACTCTTTCACACCCCTGCTGTATGCGCAGACCTAATTGTAGAACCGTTTCTTTTCAGCATTCATAGTTTCACCAAAAAAAACGATTTAATTTCTACACCAATGCAACGAGTTCATTTTTATTCATCACCATTGAACTTTTTTGCACGTAATTAATTCAGGGATATATAGTCGCCCCGATTATATTTCGTATATTTTCAATTGATTTTTCATACACTGCCTGACAGTTTTAGATGAATTTTCTTTTACCTCTCGATTCTATGCAGAAAACACAAATAAATTGATACGCTGAAATAGATTTAATACCAGTAGATACTAAGAATTGAATTTTTTTAATGGTCACAGAAAAATTTTATGCGGTTTAGTTTCGTACGAACAAACGCTGTTCACTTTACTAATTCGACTGAATTTAACTTGATTCATTTGCTGCTGGCTAGTGAATTTTTAAGTTGGTCCAATTGTTTTCACATCCGGTTGATGTTCACGCGAGTGCGTTCAAAATATTTTTGGTTGGGCAGTTGCTAAGGGTTGTGTTACATGCTAAGTGGTTGTTTCAATTTTAAATTATGCAAGAACTTAAATTTTAACATTAAAACAGAAAATAATTTATTTTTCGAATAATAAAATTACGAATTGAAATTAAAATTTGATGGAGTAAATCAAAAATATAATAGTCATGACATACATGAAAGCAAGAGAAAGACAAATATTACACACATGATAAGAACATAAACTATTTTATGTATTCTTTAGTCATGTATGAAAGATTACATAACTTTCACACGAATCATTCACGCATTATAAAAACATACACTCTTTCATGCATTTTTTAGGAAGCTTAAATGTATGCCTGATTTTCCTATGACATCGCCGTGTAAAAATCATTCAATCTGGAATGCATAGTTTATAGATGGTGTAGATTTGGCAAAGGAGGAAAAATAAAATTTATTTACTTTTATTTTAGGGAATATTTTGATCTTATCAGCTGCTGGCGAATAATCAAAAAATAGACTACGCTTCAAGTACAGCAGGTGTATAACTTTATCCGTACAAAAAGGCACATTTTTGACAGCTTTGATTCGTTGAACCGATTCTTTAAAAAAAAAAAATTCAGGAGAACAAACAAAATGTTAAACTGCTCCACAAAATGCTTTCTGAAACATTTATAAGAAAGTACATTTAAGGTTGTATACGTAATTTAAAATTTTGCATGAATATGAAAAAACATTTCTTAATTATTTATTTTCATTTAAAGGCAATGGCGTTTTTTTAAAATATCGGAAATATGGAATAGATGTTCAGTTGAATATATTTTTGGAAAAAATTCAGCTAATATCATAAAAGATGTTTTGTCAAATTAATTTTTAGTTAAAAAGTAATACAACTTGTTACCTTATACCAAGACAATTTTTTTTTTTAAGTTCAAATGCATTGGACAAAACGTCAAAGCTTACGTCGAAAAAGCATAATAAGTCATCGATCGCTGAGATTGTTATTGAATATGTCAAAAAACATTCCTTGCATTTGGAAGGCGAAATGATTCTTCTTATGTTAATTTCTTTATTTTGTCTGTTTGTTATTTGTTTCCGAAGATTGCGAGTTCATATTTCAATTTATTATTTTTTGTTTTTGTGTGTGTGAGGTTTGGCCGAAAAAACAATGTTAATTAAATAAATTAGAAGTAGTAGAAATTCCTTTTTTGGGAAGAAGCTTGACTGCTACTGTGAACGGCGGCCACAAACATATTTCTTATTATTATATTTCTATTGACAGGCTCTCTCCCAACGACTTTACATATTGATGGTTTTGTCAAAACTTTCGTCGTTCGAGGGAATTTTATCAATATCAGGCCGTGCTTATCAAATTCGTGTGCCAAAACGATTGCTTCAACCAAATACACATTTGGTATTTGGAAATTTATACCAAAATCTTGAGAGTCAAAATAAATTAAAAATTAATTGCATTTTTCAATATATTGACATTTCACTCATCACTTTGCATTTTTTCCAAAGCTTGATATACAACTTGGTACTTTGCAATTCATCAGCGTCAGCGTAATCTCTAAATTTATCAATGACCAATGGGGGGCATATATAACCTTTATTACCCCATACCTACGCCACTGATAAGGACTATCTATATATATATAAAATTGTAAAAAAAAATCTTTACATGAAATATTTTTTGAAATTCCTTTTGCGATGGACATTTTGAATGATGCCGAAAATCGCATTTTTAAAATTTTTGTCTGTCTGTCTGTCTGTTAAAGCATCACTCGAAAACCACTGGATGGATTTCAATGAGACTTGATATCCAGGTTCCTTATATCCCCGGTCAACATTTAGGCTACTTTTTATCCAGTAAAAAAGGTTGGACCCGGTAGGCGGCGCTGCAATCGGGTTTCAGGCATTCTTTTTTTTAGCTTATCTCCGAAACCGTTCATCCGATTTGCATGAAAATTTGTATGTAGAAGTTTTCGGATACGATGAGTTTTTATGACTTATCTGCTCCGTTCTATCTTGAACACGAGGCGGCGCTGTAGTAGAAATATTTCGAAAAACCTCGAAAAATTCCTAAGCCGTGTATCCGATTTGCATGAAAATTGGAATATAGGGCTTTTCTGATGCGGTGAGTGTTTTGCACTTATCTTTTCTGTGCTACCTTGAACACCAGAGGGCGCTGTAGCACAAATATTTTAAAAAACGTAAAAAAACTCCTAAGCGGTATCCGATTTGCATGAAAGTTGGTATATAGAGGTTTTCGGATATGGTGAGTTTTTATGACTTATAAACTCTGTTCTATCTGGAACACCAGAGGTCGCTGTAGTACAAATATTTTAAAAAAACGTCGTTAAAGTCAAAAACCGTTCATCCGATTTGCATGAAAATTTTTGTGTAGAGGTTTTCGGATACGGTGAGTAGTTTTTATGACTTATCTACTCGGTTCCATCTTGAACACCAGAGGGCGCTGTAGTACAAATATTTTGAAAAACGCCGAAAAACTTCTAAGCCGTTTATCCGAATACATGTATTATGCATATATACATACATAATATGTATACATTATATGTATATATACATGGGCGTAGCGACGTAAGGGCAGTTTCCCCCTGATATGTATATGCATGTTTATATTAAACACATATACATACATAAACATAAATACATATCCATGGGCGTAGCGAGGGTGAGGAAGGGAAGGCCTGTTGCCCCCCTGACATGTATAAACATGTATATATTAGACATATATACATATATAAACATAGACATGGGAGTAGTGAGGGGGGTGCAGAGGAGGGAAGTTGCCCCCTGATATGTGTATGTATACACAAGTATATATTATACGTAACTACATATATAAACATATATACATGTACATGGGCGTAGCGAAAGTAGGGCAGATGAGGGCAGTTGTCCCCTTATAAGTATCTGTTTATACGTATATGTATATTATGCATATATACATACATATATACATACATAAACATATATACATATATACATACATATATACATACATAAACATATATACATATACATTGGCGTAGCGAGGGTAAGGCAGATGGCCCCCTTGATATGTATATGTATATACATGTATTCATTATACACTTATAAACATACATGGGCATAGTGACGGTAGGGCAGGAGAGGGCAGTTGCCTACCTGATATGTATATGTGTATACAAGTTTATACTATGCATATATATATATATGCATATAGATGGAGTTAAAGAAGTTTTACGTCAGTCGTGTGGTCTAAAGCACACACTATTTTTTTAATGTGCTTCCTTGAACACCAGAGGGCGCTGTAGTACAAATCTCTTAAGAAATGGTAAAACATTTCAAACCTGCTCATCTGATTAGGATGAAAATTTTGTTTTTTTCTTCGCAAACCAGAGTGCAATTTTGCACAAATACTGTAAAAAAGCTCCAAACCACTCATCCGGTAAGTATGAGTTTCATAAGAGGTTTTCGGGTGCGGTAAGATCGCTATGTATTTTGCTATATATTGGACACCAGAGGGCACTACAAAAAAAAGTAAAGCATAGCAAAGCGCGAAGAGTAATATATATCTTCTTTTCTTCTTTATGTGTATTTATATTCAACATTTTTATTTTTGCATATCAGGACAGCTGATGCCAAATTCTGTTGTATTTGAGTTCGCATCAACACATACGCAAGTTCGTTTCGTCGTACGTTGGCGTTGTTTTGATATTTCAATTTCAACTTCCAGTGCTTATTTAATTGTTTTCCAGTAAAAAAAGCCGTACAAAATAATGCCTTATTCGCAAAAAATTAAAGACATTTTTAAAAAAGAAAAATAATTGCCAAAAACGTGGTAAAAATTAAAGGTGCATAAAAATAACGTATGAAAGAATTCTTGATCATAAAAATATCTGCAAACATGACCTAAGCTAACATTGGCTAAGCTAATCTCTAACGAACAGGCTACAAATCACATTTTTCTATTTAATGTATGTTAATATTTAGTACATATTTACCTTAGTACATATTTATTTTCAAAATTTCTAAAGGATAATTAATTTGAAAAACTTACCGTTAAACACTCATATCAGTAATTTCAAAACAATAGAAATTCTTACTAAAATGATTATTTGAACTTATCAATGTTACCTGCAGCAAGAAATAATGGTCAGAAATTTAAAGTTTTGACTATCGATGCAAGGTGCTCTGCTGTTTTTGAATACATTTAACTCAAATCTTTTTGGTCTGAAACGTCAATAAAAGTACTTTATAAAAATAATAATAGCTGTTAGTACGACATTTATATTTTATATTTTTTGAATTTTTGTTCAAGAAAACATTAAATATTATGGACCTATATTTAATGTTTTCTTAAAAAATGGCGCAAAAATTTATGTTGCAAAAATAATTAAATTCAAAATTGAATTTTTGTCTCACTTTCATTGACCATTAATCGCTACAGTAATATTACGACACGAGGCCAAAATAGAGCATTTGTGTATGAGAAAATTTAGATAAATGATTGCCAAAAATTCGTTTTTGCTCTGATGTTTTAAAAAGAGTCTAATCTATCGAATAAAATTTAAAATTTGAAAATATTCTTTTTCAAGCAACCACGATCACACACATCTCGATTTTTCTAACTTTTTTTTTTTAGATGTTGAATCTACATTTTGCATATTTCGCTGAAGTTACCGGTTTGAAAGATGCACACAAAATTCCTTCAATAGTTTGTGAAAAGTTTTTTCAAATCGACGAATGAATTCAAAAATTATTTATATCAACTCCCGAGTAAAGCCGGGTATCCAGCTAGTACATTCTAAAATACATTCATCTCCTGCTGGGTCGCTCTTTCTGAGAAATCGTAATACTGCGTTAGGTCGGTCTTGCCTTACGAGATGAGCTGTCAGAACGCACGACCTTCGAATTTTGCATTCACAATATTGCGTTAATAGGTCATGCGTCTGCCACTTAGATAATGCCAATGAAACCAGCCGTGCAAAAAATCCCACAAAAGTTGTTTTCCTCGTACTTCGCAATCTCACAATTTCTATATAAATGTCTTTAATATATCGCGATTAACGCGATTAATAAAAATATACATGGCATAGGAATAGAATTAAAGCGAAATATAAAATACCCACATATTAAGTTCTTTTAACGAAAAGCAAGAAATTTGTTTTAGCAAGAAATGTCAAATGCACGGCCAAGTAGAACATTTTTGAACTCTTCTCGTTAGGTCGTGCTTTGGTCGTATTTTATCTCTTCTTGTTTTTCGATATAAAGTACGACCAAAGTTTGAGGTCGAATTTAGATTTGCACCATATGAACACGTTGATCTCTACTCGAGCTGCGAAGTAGCATAATATAGCGAGTAAAAATCTCGCATAAACTGTCAAAGCATTTTCTAAGCCGAGTTCTTATGTAGCAATCTACAATGCTTTGCGATGCAATTGTATGTTGCGAGGCATTTCCAAAAATTTTTAAAATGACGCATGCAATGACGAGCTGTAATAAAAATTCCATTGAAAAATAATAAACAATTTGAGCGCATAACAATTTTCTTCAAAAATAAAAACTGATATAATAAAACACATTAAAATAATACATAATAATAATATAAATATAATACTTCTGAAGAGGTTTCCCTAATAAAAGAGTTGCTAATATTATTTCGTGGCGACCGGGGCGTAGTGGGTAGAGTGTGTGGCCCATACGCCAGTGAACCCTGTTTCGAATCCCACCTGACAGAAAGTTTTTTCAATTGAATTAATTTTTCTGTTCGGCCGTCATGGCAAAATCACATAGTTTCCGCGCATCGCACTATAGCGCTATTGTATTTTAGGCTTACCCTGCGTCCACACGTACAAGTAATCACTTGCAAGTAGGGAATATATATCGTCTTCGAAAAAGTTCAAAATTAGCTGCAAGTTGCTTCAGCGTCCACATGTGCAAGTGCAAGTTAATTGAAAAATGGCGTCAAATGCGAAGGTTGAAAACATGCTGCCAGTGTTGCTTCTTGTATAAAATTGCGGAAATCCCGGAAAAATCCACAAAAAGCATCACCTTAATCCACCTTTTTGACATTTACTTGCAGCAAGTGCCAAAATTCACTGCCTCTGAAATGTCCTTGCAAGTAGGCTGCAAGTCCGAAAATGTGAGTGTGTTAGTAAAAATGTTTGGATGTATTGAGTTTTTCGAACTTTCACTTGCAAGTAGACAATATATACATATTGTCTTCGAAAAAGTTCGAAATTAGCTGCAAGTAGCTTAGGCATCTACATGTGCAAGTGCAAGTTCATTTAAAAATGTCGTCTAATGCGAAGGTTCTCCCTGCTATTGCAGTATTGCTTGAAATGAAGAAGTTAAAAAAAGAGGAAAATATGTTACCAGTGTTGCTTCTTGTATAAAATTGCGGAAATCCCGAAAAAACTCCACAAAAGCAACACTTTAATCCCCATTTCTAACATTTACTTGCAGCAAGTGTCAAAATTCACTGCCTCTGAAATTTTCTTGCAAATTGCGCTGCAAGTAGTCTGCAAGTCCGAAAATGTGAGTGTATTAGTAAAAATGTTTAGATGTATGGAGTTTTTCGAACTAGCACTTGCACGTGTGAACGCTGGGTTAACCCCATTTTCCCGGTATTTCCCCAAGTGTATACAAGAAGCAACACTGGTATGATGTTTTCCTCGTTTTTTAACTTCTTCATTTCAAGCAATACTGCAATTGCAGGGAGAACCTTCGCATTCGACGACATTTTTATATGAACTTGCACTTGCACATGTGGACGCTGAAGCATCTTGCAGCTAACGCTGCAGCCACACGTGATAGTACTGGTAGGCCAGCAAAGAATATGTATTAACTACAAAAATGTTTCGAAATATTCTACAAATCTACGGTGCGGCCACACGTGATAGTAAATGTTCATTTGCAAAATGTCGTCAAAGGCAAAGGTTCGACCACTTTATTATTTCGGTTTCTTTTATTCAGTGATGCTTTATATGCCAACACAGCACGAAACTTAAATGGGATAAAAATGGGGAAATAATTATTTTGTAAAATCTTTTTATCAATATTTTACAAAATGAAATGCAACTTATTCATATGATATTTTATGTGTCAATTAATTGTAATTAAAATAATTGCATATATTTTACTACAAGACATGAAAGAAAAGCGCATATTTAAAGTTCGAATATTTTAGGGTAAAATACAACACTGCTTCCTTACTTCGATTTCACACTGGCTGTGGTTCTCAAAATTCACTGTCTCACCCCCTAGCCACACGTGCCAGTCCGAAGACAGTAACAGTTCGAAAAACTCAATATACTCTCACTTTTCACTAATACACTCACACCTTGACATCACTGGCAGTCCACTGGCAACAACTTTTACTGAGACAGTGAATTTCGACAACCACAGTCAGTGCGAAATCGAAGTAAGAAAACAGTGTTGTATTTTCTCCCTAAAATATTCGAACTTTAAAAATGCACTTTGCTTTCATGTCTTGTAGGGGAATATATGCAATTATTTTAATTGCCCTCATTTGACACATAAAATATCATATGAATAAGTTGCATTTCATTTTGAAAAATATTGATAAACACATTTTACAACATAATTAGTTCCCCATTTTTATCCCGTTTAAGTTTGGTGCTGTGTTGGCATATAATGCATCACTGAATAAAAGCAAACGGAATAAAAAAGTGGTCGAACTTTTGGCTTTGACGACATTTTTCAAATGAAAATTTACTATCACGTGTGGCCGCAGCGAAATTTGTTGATTATTTCGGAATATTTTCGAAGTAAATACATATTCTTTATTAGCATGCCAGTACTATCACGTGTGGCTGCAGCGTCAGTAAAAGTTGATGCCAGTGGACTGCCAGTGATGTCAAGGTGTGAGTGTATTAGTGAAAAGTAAGAGTGTATTGAGTTTTTCGAACTGTTACTGTCTTCGAACTGGCACGTGTGGCTAGGGAGTAATTTCGAACTTTTTCGAAGACAATATATATTCCCTACTTGCAAGTGATTACTTGCACGTGTGGACGCAGGGTAACGCAGTATTGCGATTTCGGCATTACGCGTAATCTAAGTCTTGCAGCGTCAGACGTTGTTGTTAGACAGGTTTATACGTTATGCATGTTGTAATAAAAAAGGTAAGTCATGGCTAAAGGTTTTGGTAATATTTTGTTTTAAATTTGTCAGTTTTAACTCAGACAGGGAGCATTTAGACTATGGCAGCATTACAAAGTAGGCTCATATTGGAGTAAAAAGGAGCTAGTTGTGAGTATTTTTTTATTGTTATTGCCTTTTGTTATTGTTATTGCTTGGTTGTTGCAAAACTTGTTATTTGAGCAGCCATTTCAAGAAAAGCCTAACTTGTATGGCTAAACCTTTCTTTCAAACTTGTCAAGCTCACAAAAATTATGTAAAAATAAAAGATTTTTTTTTTGGTTAGTTGAAGTTAGTCGACATTTACACACAATTTTATTTTCTTAAGTTCAGTTGTCAATAGGTACAATTTTTTACATAAATACAAACAAAAAATCGCATAATTATAATTCACATCTGAATATACACGAATTTTTATATTTCACTTGAAAATTTAATTATCAAATAAAAAATAAATAATTACTTCTCAGTAATAAATATATAAATATACTTTTTTTATAACAAAAAATTTTAAAATTTTGTTAATAAGGAACACAAAGCGCACAGCACAATAAGAATTACAGCAAAAACAGCATTATTTTTTATCAATATTAAACGGTTAAGCAGAAAGCAGTTTAAAATTTTGTCATTTTTATATAAAATTGAGTTTTGTTAAATTCTTGTTTGTTAGTCAATTTGTAGCTTAATATTTTGCTAGAACTTCATGGAAATTCAAAGATTTTGATATCTTTTCCATTTTTTCACGTGCATCATCGTCCAAGACCATGAATCGCTGCAAACGCGTGCCATTGAAGGGTTGTTCACTGCCAGGTGGATATTTTCGCATCTGAGAAAAATTAAAAAAAAACACAATAAGTTTAAAATTTTTAGAAAAAACCATAGAAATGTACATAATTTTATAAAGATTCTCCAAAGATGGAACTGGTAAAGGCTATTTTTTCTTATTAAATCGAAATTCACTTAATTTAATAAAATAATTTTTTAAATAAAAAAGCAATTTATTAGTGAAAATCAATAATTTCCTATATGTTTTTGATTCATAAAGTCGTTACTATTAATATTTGAATTGAAGTTTCTGCTTATATTAGAATATTTTGCAATTTTTAAAATAAGTTATGCTAATTCTAAATTAATTACGCCTTAATTACCTTAATTAATTAATTAAGGTTGGCGATCTGGAGTTGTCAAAAACGCATTGAAAAGGAGAAAACGAGTAAGGTGCAAAACAGATAAAAAGTTAAACTTTGTATTGATTTGACAACTCCCGATCACCGCTCGTGAGAAAATAGGTAGTTGTCAAGGCTAGCTGGTAATTATTTTATCATGGAGCGAATAAACCCCTCGCAGACCCCATGATAGATTGCTTACAAGGTAGGAGTGACAATTGTGTAGGCGATCAGGATTTGTAAAAAACGCACTGTAAGAGAGAAAACGAATAAGCAGCAAAACAGATGATAAGTTAAACTTTGTATTGATTTTGACAACTGTTTGTCGACGCTCTGAGAAAATAGTCAGTTGTCAAGGCAACCCTATTTAATTATATCATGGATCAGTGTAAATCAGGTCTAAATCATGGCAGAATCATAAAGTAGGCTCAAGCTGGAGTAAAGGGCACTGTTTACACGTCATTCAAATTGAAGGAACATTCAAAATTTGTTGTTGTTTTCCCAGCGAAAAAAAAAGATGAACTCTCTTCGAGAGCGGAAATAAACTTCTAACACTTCATCGCGTCAATCAAAATTTTGATGGAGCTCAAGATCTGCATCAATCAATCACAGGGTTGCACAATCAACTTTTCTGGCACTTACAACAAAACTTTTAGTCGGCATGGGCCATTCAATCAAAAAGTCACGTGTGAGCAGCTATTCAATCAAATATCTCGAAGAGAGTAAAAGAGAACCAAAAATGCGATATTCTTCATTCAATTTGAATGACGTATCAAGGTTGATTTATAAGGTTGTCGCAGGGCTGATCGCACTCTCTTCTCAGTACCCATAATTGTCAAAACCAGCCAATTTTGCGAATGACTACGAAAGAAAAACTGATGATAAAAGAGAGCACTTGCAGAGTTTATATGAGCTGTCAATTCCGATTTGACAATTATGGGTACTTGCTCTCTCCCTTGCGACAACCTTATAAATCAACCTTGTGACGTATAAACTCTGCCAAAGGGAAGCTGTATGTCAAAATTGGCTAGTCGAATTTTATTTTTCTTATTGTTGTTGCATTTATCATTTAACGTTTAGCTTTGTTTTTGCAAAACTTGTTGTTTGAGCAGCCATTTAAATGTGAGCCTACCTTATAACTGTATCATGGTCTAAATGAGCACATGATGTAGTCATAAATTATAGTAAGCCAGATTATGACAACAAAGTACAAAAAAGGTGTACCGATCACTGATCGGCGATCAGTGCATCTACATCACAAAATACCAAGAGATCACAGAGAATGAGACAAAAGACTTATTTCTGTATAAATGAGGAAAGCAAAGAGGAAGAACAGCTGAAATTGGCATTAGATATTTTGACCTGATTTACACTGATCATGACTTCATGTGAATTCTTTGCTATTCCCCTTTAAATTCTGCCCTCTCTCATCTTGATGTTCGCGTCTCTCATCCACAAATGCAAGACTTGATCGTCAATTTTTGACCAATGTAAAACGGGACTTTGTGACGTAGGCAAATATGCGCATGAAGTAATCTTTTTATCTTTAATTTTTGTGATATATATTCGACTATTTTAATATACAGTGGTGGCCGTGACGCAGTTGATAAAGTGCATGGCCCATACGCCAGAGAACTCTGGTTCAATACCTAGCTAACACAGGAATTCTGAATTCTAAACTGAATTCTGAATTGAATTAATTTTTTTATTCGGCCGTTACCTCTCTGCACACGTTGGCAAGCTTCAGTAGTGATGGGAAATATCGAATAAAAAATTTCAAATTTTTCGATATTTTAAAAATATACATTTATTCGATAGTTTACAGTGATTCACTCAAAAAAAGCTTTGATTTGTCGCAGAAAAGTAATGGTTAATATCGAATTGATTCACTCATATAAACATTCGATTAGTCGCATCACTGCACAAAATGCAATTCTAATCTGTATTGGCCAAAAATATATTACGTAATTTATGAACAGCCCCTAATAATAACAGCCCCCAATAAATTATATGCATAGAATCTTTTTTTTTTGCAAACATCTGTTGACTGACATGCAAATTTATTCATGCCATTTTTATTAATTAGCCTTTTTTAAGTTATATTAGTAAATCAATAAAAATAATATCACTCGGCAGTCAAAATCAGTTCAGTAACGAGTTATATCAAAAATTATTTGATAGGCTTAATACCAACTTCAAAATCAAATGAGTGAAAAAATCATTTGATAGCTAAAATCATTCAGTTACTAACATCGATAGTTGAAATCACTCGATTGTTCCCAACACTAAGCCTCAGATAATTAAAAACGGCTATGAAAAGCTTTTTGAGAACATAAGCCGATCGGAGTCAGCATAAAACTTGTAGGTCCAGTGCTCAAATCTGATCATTTCTGTCCAAATATTTCACAACACGCACAACACAATTGATCATAAGAAGCTCAGTCAAATTCCTTTCAAGGGCTGAAATGGCCATTTTCGTTCGTGTCTTTCGTTATTTTCATATAAAATGTAGTAGCGAAAACTGATGATATGTACATTACATTGTAAATGGACACTAGAGTAGGTTTGCTGTATATAATACACAAGAAAGAAGAAAACACACGGAGATATAGTAGCAGAATAGTTATTTTTTGTTCAAGCTTAATCGAGCTTTGTAGTGAAGATATTGTTGCAGTATAATTTAAAGAATCGTTTTAAGTCAATCTCTTTTGAACGTCATAGAATTTTTTTAAAATCACAAAAACCCAAAAGTGATTCTTAAGAAATTCTGCTCTCCACTTAACATAATTAATGGTCCCATTTTGTAAAACCCAAGCGATCACGTCAATTGGGCTTTTTTGTCTGGCAATAAATTTCACTAGATAATTTCAGTGAGAGAAATTCCGTTCATATGAAAACGGAACTGCCAGACAAAAACAAAACCGCAAGTGAGGCGATCGCTTGCGTTTTACAAAATACGGCCATAAGTTTCAATAGAGGGTATGTAATATTCAGAATACACAAATTGATATAGAGTGTAGAGAAATTTTTCTATGACTAAGCAGGAAAATTTTTTTTTTAAATGGCTAGTTATCTGACAATAACTGCTGGTAAAAGCGAAATAGCTGCAAGCATGGTTAAAAATAGCATAAGAGAACCTTCAAATTAAGAGTTGAAAGACAAAGTGGTCCAGCCACATACCCAAATAACCGAAATATACCGATGTGAAAATTAAAAAATTTTATGATTGTAAAAATGTAATTTTCCAGCTTCAAGTTTAGTTTAGTTTTAATTGGAAATTATCTTTTCATGTTAAACAGACTTTCTGTTTTATTTTGTTGTTGGTCTTAGTGTTAATAAAGTCTTAGTGTTTTAACAGGTTAATAATAATCCTGTTCTAACAATGTATGTGGCTTGAACCACTTCGCCTTTTAACTCCTCAAATATTATATAGCAGTATCTTACAAATATATCTTAGTGTTAAGATTAACTATTTTAGAATAATCAATAGTTATTAAATATTAAGTCAATATTGTGCATTTAAATTTATTAGGCACTTTTTGACACCATACCTGTTTGTTCTTTAATAATTGTTAAATTTTGGTTATAAAATTCGGTGATGTTGGTATATTATTTTTTTTTATTTTTATTTTTGGGGTTTTGCAGTTTTGCTATCAATATTGGAGTGGTCTCAATAAAATCCAGAAAAGCTGTTAGGATGTTTACTTGGATGGTGGTAGTGTGTGTTTATTTTTGTGCATGGAAGCGCCTTGGCATTAGGAACACATTACGAAGCTCGGATTAGAATTCAGGAGTATAATTTTCGCCTTCAGCAAAGTGTAGGTGATGAAGTGCTGCCATTAATATTGCTGTAGCTTTTAAACTTGCTTTAGTTCCGGAATGGTACGAATTGTGATTGTCAATAATTAGATTAAAGCAGTGATAAATTGGAAAGAGAGTGAATACCGAGAGTAAAAAGTGATAGAAAAACATGCAATTTAACCGTGGCAAGAGACTTGAATACAAAAAGTTTTGCTCTTGGAGGTTTTTTAAGGAAAAGTCTTTTAGAGAAACTTGTATACAAAAGAGCACAAGACAAAGAAAGTTTGTGCTATATATTCAAACATGCAAAGTTTTTGGAAGTACTTTTTGTGAAGAATTAAAAAAAAAAAATAATTCAAAATAAAGTGTATATTAAAAGTGGAAAATATCAGTTGAAAAAATATACCATATATTTTTAATAATTATAAAAAGACCGTACAAATTGTATTATTATATAAAAAAAGCTTTATTTAAAAAAGTTGAGTGAAATAAAATTTATCTATGATATTTACATTAGTATCTTTAATATAGTGCAATAAAATTTAATATTTAATTAATTAGTGCTTTATACCGTTTGTTATTTTATTAGTTTTGGTAAATGTTGTTGCAGTGTTTTTTATTTATTATTTTTTTAATATTTCTAGCTTAACGTGTTAGTAAAATTAGTTTAAATGTTGTTGTATGTCGTCATGTTTAAAGCAAGCGTTTTGTTTTTAATTAATAATCAATTAATTGGTTTTATTTTTTAGCTTGTTGCGTTGAATTCGTCTTTGGCGAATCGTTTCTGTAATTATAAAATAAAATTGTTTTTATTCGTTTAGAAATATAACCAAATACCATTTAATTAAGAAACAATTTTATATTAAAAGCAAATTTTTTTTATTACAAAAAAAGGTTTTATAGTTTTAATGTACAGTAGTTAAAGTGATTATTAAAGTTTTCATTAGAATTGTGCAGCATTTGTGTTGTATTTTTAGATGTGCATGATTAGTTCTTTTCAATGCTCTACAATTCTTTCCTGCGCAAACTCACCATGATTCTGTATTTCTCCTTGCATGCATAATCAGACTCATCAATATCCTGATAACAATCGGATTTGTAATCTGGTGGCAACGGACGTCCTTCAAATTCGCAAAGCTTATGCAGTGGGCGTGACCTTTAAAAAAAAACCATAAGACCATAAATTAGCAACTAAAAGACCGTTCAATAATATAATTTATTTTTTTATAATGATTGTATTTATTTATTTTAATTATAAGCTTAATTTTTATATTAGTCCCTAGATTTACTTTCATTTCATCTTTAACAATATCGTAAAAAAACGATATTTTAATTGCACTAACTACGACCTTTTTTCTGAAATATATGAACTGTTAAATCAACAAAATATGTGCAGACATAAGTGGTTATCTATTCTGTTCAAAAGTTGGATTTTTCCATTCTTCCAAAGGTTGGCAATAAAGAAAATGCATATCGCTTTTTTACGGTATTTGAGCTTAGTCGTTATTCCTTGTGGCCCCAGATATAAGCCGTATAAGTTTATTCTCTGATAAACAGTCAAAGCTTTTGCACAAACCATATCTGGGGTCACAAGGAATAATGACTAAGCTGAAAATATCGTAAAAAAGCAATATGGCATTTTCTTTATTTTCTTTATTGCCTGTCTTTGGAAGGATGCAGAAATGCATTTTTTGCACAGAATAGATTACTACTTATGTCTGCACATATTTAATTTAAAATGGTTTATATATTTCAGAAAAAAGGGTCGTAGTTTCGTGCAATTAAAATATCGTTTTTTTACGATACTTTGCTTAGTCATTATTCCTTGTGACCCCAGATATGGTTTGTGCAAAAGCTTTGGCTGTTTGACTGAAGCAGACGATGATAGGCGTTTAATAATCTATGTATACTCTATTTCACATTTTGATTGCTGGTCAGCCAGACCATTACTGTGTTTCCATAGCGAGTGTACTTGGGGTTAGATTTTTCATTGAGTTGACAAACTTGCGTTGCTAACTCGATAGCGTTTCCATGCACAACATCAAGTCGAGTTGAATTCGTTAATGACCGCATTCAGCGGAGTCAACTGTTGTGAACTATTATGATAGCGATACCTTAGTGAGCGGTGTTTTTCTCTGAATGTGTTGTTACTCTAATCCCTAACTCACACGATGATTGCCAATCAAACAATCTACAAGGTTGATTTATAAGGTTGTCGCAAGGGAGAGAGCGAGTACCCATAATTGTGAAATCGAAGTTGGCAGCTCATAGAAAATCTGCAAGTGCTCTCTTTTATCATCCGTTTTTCTTTCGTAGTCATTCGCAAAATTGGATGGTTTTGACAATTATGGGTACTGAGAAGAGAGTGCGATCAGCCCTGCAACAACCTTATAAATCAACCTTGACAATCTACTTCTTTTGTTGTTGTTTTCAATAGAAATCTGTCAAAAGCACTGAGAGAGCGGATGAACACAGATTGCAGCCAAGGTTGATTTATAAGGTTGTCGCAGGACTGATCGCACTCTCTTCTCAGTACCCTTAATTGTCAAAACCAGCCAATTTTGCGAATGACTACGAAAGAAAAACGGATGATAATAGAGAGCACTTGCAGATTTTCTATGAGCTGTCAACTTCGATTTGACAATTATGGGTACTCGCTCTCTCCCTTGCGACAACCTTATAAATCAACCTTGATTGCAGCAAATTTGTTCATTTTTGGATTTCTGTACATGACAGCAATCAGCAATCTGAACAGTGTTACTGGGTAGCAAAATAAAATTTTTGCTGAGTTAAAGTACCTAAAAGTACTTTTGCTGAAGAAACGTAGTACTTTTTACAATAACATAATGGAAAAATCGACACCCTTATTCTTAACAAGTGAATTAATGAAGTAAACAAAGAAAAAAGCGGGCAAGAAAGTGTTTTTTGAAGCAAGAAATAGGCAAGCATTATTATTGAGTTGTAATACTTATAATTCAAATTTAAATGTATTAATATCTCTCATACATTGTTTTCAGATAGGATAATTATGGCGGCTTACTCAAGAGTTGAAGTGAAGTTGCTGATTTTTTTGATGGAAGCAAAGTGCGAGCTGTGGAATGTGCGCGATCGCAGCTACGAAAATAGAAGCAAGAAGGCGAGTGTGCTAAATTCAATTTCAACACTTATAGGGTCCATACACAGGCGGACATGTTCGCGAACTTGGTTGGCTTGCGGAAATGTTTGCCCGTTTGTGGCGCTGTTGGCGGACCAATTTGAAGGTTCGTCGGCTTGCGAAGACAAAATCAAAAATTTTTGATTTCACGCAGACAAACCATTAAGTTGCACAACAAGTCATGCAGTAAGTAGGGTTGTTCACGTACCAATTTATCGTTTTGATTTTTGGGCAGTTGAAATTGATTTTTTGTGCACATTTTTAGAGAAATAAGGTCATGCTTCGAATTATTATTCCGTAGTGTGTAGCAAAAATAAAACACGGTACGCGTGCATGTTGTAGGATATGTATGCCTGTGTATGGGCCCTATTATATGCATGTTTACATAATACCTGAGTTTTTTTCGAACTCTTAGTCATATTTAGATAACGATATGCAGTGACGAAATCAATTCCACAGCTAGATGGCGTAGTGAACATATGCAAATCGTAATAAAAATTCAATTTGTATTACGATGTTAAATTCATTTTTTCACTTAAATCGATGTCTAAATGGCATTTGGATGTTAGAATAAATGTAGGTACGATGAAAATAGGCGTATATATTATTTTTTTAATGTTCATTTTGAAGTGCCTAAAAAAGATTTAAAACTTTTTTATGAATCATTGAATTTCATATGAATCATGAAAGAAATCATTTAAGACTGAAAAATGTTACAAAGCATTGAAGACTAACTTTTGTTTTACTTTTGTTGTTTTTGAAATGCTTTAAAATTAGTATTAAGTTTGTTTTTTTTCGTCATTGAAGGCTGTTTATTATTAAAATTTAATTTAATAAAACACGATAAAAGCGTTAATAACAAAATAACAATTTAAATAGCAAGGGAAAATTCAAGCAATTTCAGATAAGCAATCATGTTAAATTAATACCAAATGTTTTTATAGTACGAAATAAAGTGGAGGAGAAAAAGTACGGTAATTCAAAGAAATGTAAAACGCAGATTGGCGTGTCGTGTGAGCTACCAACAATCTACCAACAATCAAACATTAAAAGAGCGTAAGAAAAGTTCATTGATTGCCAATCAAACAATCCCGTGTGAGTTGGTCTTAAGTGTCAGAAAAATTGTCAGAGTTTTTAGAGTTTAGAGTCATTATGACACCATTCATTCAGTAACGCTCAGTACATTTCAAGCCTTTAGGTGTGTGCATGCTTTCGCAAGGATCAGTAATGTTGTTATTTAAGGCGTTCTTTGAAAAAAACATAAGCTTGTAACTACATTATTTGAGGTGTACCAATTAAGGGTTAAAGCACTCAACAGTTGTGTTCATGTAGCATAAAATTTTATTGCTCGATTAAATGGTTTTAAAACTTAAACGCAGTTTAAGTGAGCGCTTGCATAATTGTACCATTTAGAATTTTTACACAACTGTTGCCAACTGTTCACTCCGCTGAATGCGGCCAGTTTCTTTTTGACATTTGTGTCTTCCACTCGCCATTTTTTCTTAATATAAATAAATGCAATTCACTTTGACAGTTAGAACCCAGTTAAATCTCACAAGTTTTGTGTAGTTTATGTGAATTTAACGAAACTCAACTCAACTCGCGTTTTCATGACGAGTTAACACCGAGTAAACTCGCCATGGAAACTCTGTACATGATGCAACTAACAAGGTGGTAGTGACAGTTTTTTTAGCGATCATAGCTTGTCAAAAATAGTACAAAGTAAAAAACAAAAAAAGTAGAAAAAAAAACATAAAAAGTAAAATATACAGGCAAATGACAACCTATGATCGCCGTTTATGTGAATATAGCCTGCTGTCACTACCACCTAGTTGGTTGCATCATGGGTCAGATACTGATATTATAATCTATACGTAGGCGTAAACAGTTCTATTGCCGACCATCATTTGTCAAAAACAACTGTTCCTGTAACGAGAAAGAGAAAATGAACTAGCAGAAAACAGACAAAAAGTTAAAACTTTGTATTGATTTTGACAATTAATGATCGGCGCTCTGATAAAATAGCTAGTTGTCAAGGCAACCTCTTTACTTACATATAAAGGATGATCCAATACTAGGTCCCTTTTTCAACTGGGTTGTTTTGAAAGCTGTTATGTGTCAAATGGCTTCTCCATATGACGTTTGTGTTCAGTATTCAATACGAACAGTTATCTATTGAAAGCAACAACAAAACTATTTGAACGCCGCTCAAGCATTCAGCCCTGGCAAACAGCTTAAATTAATAGGTAAGAGAATTGTCTCAAAAGTACCCGACCTAACAAGGAAAGCACAATAAATTTGGGAATAAAAATATTTTCAACATAGACCCTTTTTAGCTCGGCACTCTTTTCCCAGCGATAGTTGGGATAAGCCATCAACCGCAGATTACACCTCTTCACTGTTAGACAATTTTTTACCACCGAGCCATTTTTTTCAAGTTTGGAAAAATAAAATAATCCGTGAGGGCTAAATCTGGCGAATAGGGTGCTTGAGGAAGCAATTCGAACTTTAATTCATTGATTTTGACCACCGCGATAGTGGATGTGTGAACTGGTGCATTGTCTTGATGAAACAACACTTTCTTTTTTGCTAAATGCGGACATTTTTACTTGATTTTATCGCTCAAACGCTGCTATAAGTTCTCATAATACTCGCCGTTGATTGTTTTCCTTTTTGAAAATAATCAATGAAAATTATTTCACGCGCATTCCAAAAAACTGACGCCATGACCTTGCCTGCAGATGGAACTGTCTTCACCTTTTTTGGAGCCGATTCTCCCTTTTCAGTCCATTGTTTTAACTGTTTCTTCGTCTCAGGTGTGAAGTGATGGACCCATGTTTCATCCATGGATATGAATCGACGCAAAACCTTGGCTTTATTGCTGTGGGACATCGCCAAACAATTGATTGAAACATCCTCACGATGCTGTTTTTGTTCCATTGTGAGCAAACGCGTCACCCATCTTGCGCACAGCTTTTTCATGTCCAAATTGTCAGTCAATATGCGATGTACAACACTTTTTGAAATAACTACCATGTCTGCTAGCTCGCGCACTTCCAATCGACGGTCATCCAATACCATTTTGTGGATTTTCTTTACCGTTTCTGGCGTGGTCACCTCGTTTGGTCGGCCACTGCGATGTTCGTCTTGGCAGCTCGTACGGTCTCGTTTAAACTCTGCCACCCAATATTTTAGTATTGTAAACGAAGGAGCAGACTCACCCAGAGTAGAATCTAGGTCGAATTTAGGTACTTTCTATCATAGTAATTTTTTAAAGCAACAACCTCTATCTATACGTCAGAGCAGGTACTTCTGCTACTGCCTTCGTATATGCAACAAATTCATCATTGATTTTAAGGGACGTTCATACAATCTGCATGATAAAA
Organism: Coremacera marginata; assembly: GCA_914767935.1. Taxonomy (NCBI): domain Eukaryota; kingdom Metazoa; phylum Arthropoda; class Insecta; order Diptera; family Sciomyzidae; genus Coremacera; species Coremacera marginata. Next base: position 146,944,092 of record OU612045.1, read on the forward strand.
ATAACTAATTGCCCAAATTATAAGTTTGCCGCTTTATATGAATACCCTTATTGATTACATGAAAAACTTAAAAACTTTTCACTTCACAGAACGCAAATTAGTACATGATGTAGTTTAATAAAAAATTCTTTGACTTCTAGGTTTCGAACTCAAGACTTCTGCATTGCCAGTCGAGAATCCCGCTGTTTCTAATATCTCAACGAATAAGTATTTAATATAACCTTGAATAATACATAAAATATAAATCAACTCACCGCACAATTAATTTATTCATCGTTGATGGTTTTTGCATTGGGCAGTAGAAAACATCGGGTGTCTTTTTATCGAATACTATCGATTTGCGCATCATGTCTTTCTCTTTAACTGTGATCTTATCGCCAAACTTCGCCGTCGCGGTCCAACTGCATACGATGAGCATTAAAGCGGTGGCTACCAACAGGCGATTCGTTGTCATATTGACTCAATTGAACAAACTATGAGAAGGTGAAAAAGTAAAAATGGAGGTTAAAACAAGATAAGTAACTAAAATACATTTTATATTCCAACTGCGTGTTATCCGTCTGTTTGTCATTGCGAACAACTTCTTATTTATAGAAAATGAAAACAACTTTCACAAGTTCTTTGTTATTGCTGCTGTCAGCAGTTGGCCGATTCCAATTATTTTATTAAGGTGTGGTTAAGAGCGCATAGCGCAATTGGTAAACGGACAAGGATGTGGTTGGTAAAACATTGTTTTCAAATTAACCCATTAATGAACAAAACACAAATTTTGTGCACACAATTTCAAGTATAGAATTTCATGCTCTTTTTAGAATCAGGCATTTGCTTAATATAAAAACTTAAAAACTCGATTATTTTTGAGTTTGAAAAAAATGTTTTTAATCTTCTTTGTTTTGGAATAACTTGATGTGAATAATTTCTTTTGATAAACTTGAATATAAGTGGAGGGGAGGAGAGGTCTTTGAACTTATCTCAATTTAAATCTTGACTGCAAAAATTATATCTGCACAATAGACAAAACAATAGAAAAGTAAAGGAAAAAACCTAACATTTATGATAGCTTGGGAATAAATTAAGGTATATTTGCAGCGACTACTAAAAAAAACAACAACAACACAGAGAGATAATATGTATATATATATTTTTTTTTTGCATAAATATTATTATTAGCATTTTTGATTAACACAATGGGTAAGTGAAAGTGTTTGAATCTATATGAATAAGAGCAGAGTAAAAGACGAAAAATTTCTTAAACATCTTTAAAAAAAAATTTTAACTAAAAAAGTAACGGTAGGAAACAAAAGTAATGCTGTCATTGATAAAAAAAAAAACAAAGCTTCCATTGTAAACATTATTTGTCATATTTGGATAAACAAACAAAATTGTTTGCACTATTATGCAATACAATATGTAAATTCAATGACATTATTATTTTACTAACAAGCAAAAAGCTGCCTAAAGTTGGATTCATAGACCATCTTCCGCAATGGCCCAAGTCAGACGATGATCGTTTGATCTACGTTCAATGAACTATTTATCAGAGCTGTAAAAGAATGCAATCATTTGTGATTTGAAATTTTAAGTCCCAATCAATGATTTGAAAAAATGAATGCAATCAATTTTTCAAATCATTGATTGTGATTTGAAATTTCCTTGTCCCAATCAATGATTTGAAATAAATGAATGTAATTAATTTTTTTGAAATTTCAATCACAATTTATGATTTGAAAAAGCGAATGCAATCATTTTATCAAATCATTGATTGTGATTTTAAATTTCAAGTCCCAATCAATGATTTGAAAAAATTAATGCATTCATTTTGAATAGAAATCACATGATTTAAAATCACAAATGATTGCATTCTTTTACAGCTCTGCGATTTATACTCTCTTTCACATTTTGATAGCTGGTCGGTCAGACGGCAATGCTGTGATCGCCGATCAACGTTTAACATTTTCATATGTTTTCTACCACGCACAACTGTTTTGGACGGTGATCGCTGTACTGTACAGGGCTTACAAATTAACAAATTTTGATTGCTCTACAATTTGTTTATCCGCTCTCGCTCTCACTGTTTTTAACGGTTTTGCATTGAAATCAACAACAACATATTTTGAACGCCGATCAAACGATAATTGTCTGTCTTGGGCGAATCAAAATTTTTTGATTACAAGGCTATCACTTAAGGTTTGACAACATTCGGTATCGTCTTAATTTTAATTTTAATTTTTTTTTAATGTTCTTGAGCGAAGTTGCCAGAATTGAGTTTCTTAAGTTTTTAGAATTTTTGGTAGCTTTATAATAAGGAAACATTATGTCTGACAATATTTTTTAAATAGCGTACTTGGTGAACGTATTACATGTTAGTGAATCAAAAATGCTTCATTCTCTTTTTCAGAGTAAAAGAGACGTCGCAAAAAACTTTCCCAAGGTGGTCAGTGAATCCACCGTAAGTTTTCTATGCTTAGCGTTACAAAACCAAAAGATGGGTTTGTATTGTATGCTATTATTTAGAAACTAAAAGGTATGATAAAGCTTGGTAATGCGTTTCACCTCCATACCCATTCAGCCATTCCATATTTAAAGCATTATACAATTTTTGATAACCGTACGCAGAGAAAAAATATGTTTATATATGTTTGGTTTCAAAAACAAAATATTCAGACGGAACTACATAATGATTAAGAACTTTCCTTCAATAGCATTATTTTTCCATATAAGAAGATATAAGTTGTGTTCAACATTAATATAATTGCCTTAGCTAAAAACTAACGTCTACATTAATATGCTTGTGACAAAATAGAATTGTGTGTTTCTACCCAATAAAAATATATTTGCATCACTGTTAAACTCAAAAACAACAGAACTCTGCGAACTTAAAACAAACAGAACTCCTTTCTTTTATGTGTTTCGTCTAGACATACATATATCTGTTTCTTTTTCACTTGCACGAAAAATAGCGGAAACCTTGTTGCTTTATGCGCTTGCTTTTAATAGTTGCCAATTCTTGGTAGGTGTTACACATCAGTCAAATGGTTGAAGTATATCCCAATGTTTTACTCTCTCTGAAAATTTTGATTGACGCTTGCTCAAACACGATTTTTGATTGAAGCTCCGACGCAGGCATTTGTTACTTTTCTGCTACCTACCATGGTTGAATTATAAGGTTGTCGCAGGGATGATCGCACTCTGTTCGCAGTACCCATAATTTTCAAAATAAGCCAATTTTGCGAATGAATTTGAAAGAAGAACGGATGAAAAAAGATAGCGCTTGCAGATTTTCTATGAGCTGTCAACTTCGATTTGACAATTATGGGCACTCGCTCTCTCCCTTGCGACACCCTTATAATTCAACCATGCTATCTACTATTTTGAGAACTCTTATCGTGCTGTGTGCATCACTTTATTTGGGTGTTTCTTTTATTGAGTTGTTTTGCGTGCATAATAATTTTACAAAATGCAAGTAAAAAAACAAAAGAATTAATAAAATTATAGCAGGAACTGAATAAACTACACCTCTTTTTCACTTTAAAAAACTACCTTTGTTTCCATTTAACTACTTTTCTTGATATAATTGCCTACTAAGAAGCAGACAAGTAAAATAATGCAACCCTTTGACTGATTGATGCAGGTCTGGAGCTCAATCATTATTTTGACTGACGAGAGAAGATTTTGGAGTTCATTTTCGCTCTGAGATAAAGTTAATTTTTTTTTTTACATAGAAAATCAACAACAAATTTTGATTGATTCAATCATTTGACTGACGTATGAACACCTCCTTAGCGTCATTTTAAGTTTCAAGCAGCCGCGCCAAACGTTGAAAAGTTTAGCTATTGTGAAAAGTGTTTCTAAAAATGTTTGTTTAAATTAAAAGTGTTTGTGTTTTCAAATTATAAAATGAAAAACAAAATAAAAGAAAAATAAGGCGGTACGGTACTAACTTGAGTTCAGTAGTACTTCTAACCAAATACTTTGTAATCACAGTGAAAAACTTTTGGCATTTCTTTTGCTATATTTGCTATACTTCCTGCAAATTATGTTTAGGAAGGCCTATTATTTTTCAGCGTGTGGCTAATCACCTCTAAGTTTGCTTTAACTTTCAGAATTTAATCTTCTTCTCTACTATTATATAAAAGGGCAATCACGTATGTTCGGGACGACAAAGCTTGAGAACGGCAGGCGTTATTTCAATAATTCTTTTTCTATTGGATAGTTATGGTACTCAGTTGGCGTATGAGGCTATATTGAATTAGCCACGCCCACTTATTACTACAAATAAATACGAAAAACATAATATAGCATATAATACTTCAAATATTTTTACGGAAAAATCATATATCTATGTTATTTTATTATAAAAACATTTTTTTACAAAATTAAGCACGCCTACCTGCCACGCCTCCTTTATTAAGAACACGAGGACTGCTCGGCCGTAGTTAGATGTTATCTCATAATTGTTCTCTATTAGATTTAGATGAGGAAAAACCAAATTTTGCACGCCTACTTGCCACGCCTTCTCTCTGAACCAATTTCAACAAAATATGAACTATAAGAAAAAAAGTATCAACTATTTCTGTATTTAATTTTAATTATATAAAACTACACACAGCTTGTCTTATTTAAAAAATCACAATAAGTCGAGAACAGCTGAGTCGATTTCAGCAAAAATGAAATAAACTAACATAAGTCAGTGTTTGATGCGGTCAACATCCCAGCAAAAAAAGTGCTCCCAAAAGAACGTCAAGTGTAAAGGAAAGTATTGAGTTACACACCTACAATAATGGCATTAATTTAACATATGCATGCCATTGAGTGGAATGTTTTCCTTGGTCTTCTTCAGAAATGCTTCCAGAATTTTTTCAAAGGAAGACTTCTTTGAGGCATTCAATGAAAGAAGTGATCGTTGCTATCAACCGGCTAAAGACTTTTGTGCAGTATAATCCATCTATATATAAGAGTACATAAATGGATGTATGTATGTGGGTGTGTATGTGAGGTATATACTCCGAAAACGCTTAACCAATTCTTGCGAAATTTACTGGACACTGTAGCAAAGTCTTGAAAGTGTTTCTGTGAAGTTTGGTGCTGATCGAACCAATGAGGCGGGCATTGGACAACGAAGAGTGCCACCTCCCATATAAACAAAATTTGCGATATCGGATAGCTTTGGAGTTATTTGGAGATCTCAATTTACAAGTGCCGTTCATCGCTATCAACAAAAATACTTCTGCTCATATTCAATATTCCGCCGAATTATATTGAATATGATTACCCACATTGTTGGGTACTACTCGTATTGTAACCGAACCAGCATTACCGAATAATTGTTAGTACCATTACCAGAAGAGGTAAGCAAGAACATTTGTTCTATTAACAGAACGTTAAAAAAGTCCATAGGATGACACATAGATGGCGTTACTAGTTTTTTTTTTAAACGATACGTATAAAAAAATTACAACAATCTGACAATTGATTCGTGAGTTATAGCATTTTGTGTGCAACTATTGTTATTGAAAAAAAAAAAATGGAAAAAAGTGAATTTCGAGTTTTGATAAAGCATTGCTTTTTGATGAAAAAAAAATACAGGGGAAACCAAACAATGGCTTGATAAACATTATCCGGACTCTGCTCCATCGAGACAAATGGTAGAAAAGTGGATTGCTGAATTTAAACGTGGTCGTACCAGCACAAATGATGCAGAGCGCAGAGGACGCCAAAATCAGACTGTTATTCCACAAAACATAAAAAAAAATCCACAAATTGGTTATGAACGATCGCAAATTGAAGGTGCACGAGCTAGTTGACACTGTAAAGATATCAGATGGTAGTGTTTTTACCATTTTACACGAACATTTGGGTATGCGAAAGCTCTGAGCAAAGTGGGTGGCACGTGAGCTTACAGTCGACCAAAAACTACAACGAATCGATGCTTCAGAGGAGTGTTTGGCGCTGTTAAACCGCAATAAAATCGAATTCTATCATCGATATATGACAATGGATGAAGCATGGTTTCATTATTACACACCAGAATCCAAAAGACAGTCAGCTGAGTGGAGAGCAGTCGAAGAACCGAATAAAAAAGGAAGCAAAGACCCAACAGTCGGCGCTTGTAAGGTGATGGCGTCTGTATTTTGGGATAAGAAAGGAATAATATTGATCGACTATCTCCAAAAAGGTACCACCATCAACAGCGACTATTACTGTGCACTTTTGGATCGATTAAAGGCATTTGATCGATGAAAACGATGCAAAATTGAATGAATTAGGCTTCGAATTGGTTACCTACCCACCGTATTCTCCAGATTTAGTCCCCAGTGACTTTTTCCTGTTTTCATATCTCAAGAGAATGCTTGCTGAAAAGAAATTCAAGTCCAATGATAAAGTAATCGCTAAAACTGAGGCCTATTTTGACGAGAAAGAGAAATCGTACTATAAAAGAGGTATCGAAAAGTTGGAAAATCGTTAAACTCGTTGTATCGCTCTCGAAGGCAACTATGTTGAATAATATAATCGAGTTTTATCAAAATTTTATTTTTTGCTTACTTATCCTACGGACTTATTGAATGACCTGTTACGAGCCGTCGATGAAACGAACTGGCAAAAGCTCTGAGTAACAATCTGAACTCGGACTATGCCGAATACGGACTGCCGATTACCCACATTTGTCAATAGATTTAAAGTTATCTCGAATGATTTTTGTAGAAGTTTCAGGCACGTTGAGGAAGAAGAAACTATCTCCCGTCATCTATGTTCTAACCCTGTGCCAGCCAGAAGATGGCACAAGTACTCAGGTTCTGCCTTCTCTTATGAGCTTGATGACCTATCAACGACAAGCGTCAGGCTTGTATGGCTCCATTTGGGATCAAGGCCATCTAAAGCAAAGGTATCATAATGCACCCTTATGGCCTAAGTGAGCTTGTGTATGTGTCTTTGTATACATCGGCAGTCGCCCATACCGAACCTTACCCATGTTAATATTTTTTGAAGCGAAGCTTTTTACGCCTCGTTCTGTGATTTGCTTTTACAGATTTTTTCTTAGAATTTTATATGGTTTCTTTGTTTCTGCGTTTTTTAGAAGACAATTTAATATATCAAATATAAAAATATATTTTGTTGCCAGCCGTGGGGATTTGAACCCGTTAACCTCCGATTGGAGTTCTATACTTTATCCATTAAGCCAAACACCCCCTTCTTGCAGAAGTATTGATTCAGTATTAATCATCCAATAATCTAATAATGTATTTGTGTGGTTTGGGTAGCTGCTAAGCCACTTGCTACAAGAGTTGATTAATAGATTTTTATGGTTTGGGTAGCTGCTAAACCATTTCCTACAAGAATCATCAGTATTGCCACTTTTCCACAATTGTGGTAAATCTAGCACTTTTTTGGTTTCTATCACTTTTATCACCCACTATTTGAATTTTTCCAAAATCTATCAGTTTTTAAAATATTTATATAAAAATGACTGCATTATAATTAAAGTTTTAGAAATTTTATTACATATAATATTTTATTTATAATTGCATTTAATATTTTATTTGAGTACTGTTTTAAAAACATTATATGAGAATTATTTGCAATACTTATTATATACTTGTTATACTTATAGTGGGCGAAGTAATATTTTTTTTTATGTGAATGCGCTTGTGCTGTTGGTGGTTCATGCTTTTGTTTTAACGATGTAATAAAATAAATAAAATAATAATGAAATGTAATAAAATTTACTGGTGTGAATATTTACGTGTGTTTTTTTAATTTATTTAATGCTGCTTTAAATTCTTTAATTTAAGTTACTTTAAAAAAAAACCATTAAATTATCAAATCTATGAAACTGTAAAAAAGCTTCGATTCTCTCGTGTGTCCAACGACGCACCTGTGTTTTTTTTTAAATGCTTTAATTGAAAAATTTTGCATTTTTTCGCTTCATTAGGCGTAGTATGGAGTCGTATTACATACTCGTACATATAAATGCAAAGTTCAGAAACTTAAAGATGTGGTTTTTTGTGTTTTTTTTTTTTACACACTTATATGACTTTGACTGTAGAACTGGTATCATTTGCCGGCGTTATTTTAAATAATATGAGTGATTTTTTTTTTGAGTAAAGGTTTTGGTTAGTATTGGTGATATTTAATATTTGTTCGTCTGTTTGTAAAAAAATTTACATGGTATTGGTTTATGCGTTTGTGTGGGCAAACAACAACCCACCTGTGGCAATAAGAAAACACATTTGCTATTTTTTCCATTGATATTAATTAGCACGCAGTTATGGAGACATCTTTGCAGCAAAGTTAAACATGTTTGGGGCAAAACTACTTTATGTACACAAAAAAGTATTTTTTTTTTCTTAGTATTGTGCATAAGTTAGAAAACTTGGAGTGTATTTTATTTATATATATATATATATATATGTAAGAAAGCCTTTTTAGGGCAGATTAGGTCATGTTGTGCGCTGAGAAAAAAAATTTATTTAATTTCTTTCCAAATTAGTCACTGGCTGCTTGCAGCTAAGCGTAGCTTCAATTATAGAGCTCTGAACTCTTATTTTTTTTAATAATTTTTTTTTTTTTTTTTTTTTTGCTAACAAATTACTTCACTGAAGTTCATTGATTTTAGAGTGATTTATTTTAACCTTGATTATCTAATCCACTGCCACCTACACACAACAATAATTTCCTAAACAATGTTTTCAAAGTAAAATATAATAAAATAAGTCTTACATTGTTTGGCGTACATAGAAGTTGAACATTATCATTGCTTAAGAATGAATTAAATATGACTTTGAAAGCTGATTTTTTTTAACAAGCGCAAATATTAGTATAGTTTTTCATATATTCACTATCGAAAAAAAAAAAAATTGACGTCATTTTGTAGTCTTCAAAACAGGTAAATAATTAGTCGAGATGTGGCGAAACTTGCCAGCACTGTTTAATGCCTGCCATTTAAGGTGAAAATTTATGTTTTTTCTTAGCTAATTTTATACTCTTAAGAGCGCTTCAAGTGGTTTGTTAAGTAGAAATAAATTTTAAGTGCTTCCTCAATGCTGCAATTATTTTATTTATTGGTTATCAGTTAATTTGTTAAGCATTTATGTGTGGTAAAATGTTATTTTAGGTATTTTTTACATTTTTTTCCAAATTTTTTTACAGCTGTCATACTTAAAAAAGCAAAAAGATCTAACTTTATAAACATTTAAATATTTTATATGTTAAACTTTAATGCTATATAAAATTTGGGTCAATTTTCAAGCTACTTAAAAATAACAACAATCAAATTTTGTGAACGTTTGAACATTTTATAGGTCAGATTTTTATGTTACAATCTTGTTTAGCTTTTTACCGTTAAATACAATATAACAATAAAAACTATAAAATAAATTTAGATAGCTTAAAATATTTTTGGAATTCAGTTCTGTACTGAAAAATAAAAAAAAAAAAGGAAAAATCAGCATCAAACCGTTGCTTATTGGCTCAATTTTAAGCGCATTGGCTGTGCAGCTACGAGTTCGTGTCTTAAGTCTTTCGTTTCGCTCTGTATTCGATTTGGTTTTGGGTACGTTTTTTGCTTATGTCTGATAAAATATTTTACATTTTCAATGCAATGACTCATTCGAGCATGAAATTTTGTAATTGTTTTTGTTTTTGTTGTTTGTGACTGTATGAAAGGCAAAAATTCAATGAGGAAGCATTTTATTTGAATGGAATTAACCTAGGTTCATGGTAGCATATACACCTAGAATATGATGCAAACTATAACGTGCTCTAATGTGCATTTAACAAAATATTAAGTCACTTTAAAGGCGCGCACTACTATTCAACATATGCTAAATAGCCATTTTATTTTTCTTTTTTCCCCCCATACAATTAAAGATATTTTTACATATTTTCAACTAGCAACATACTCAGTTCATATTTATTAGCCACACATAAATAAAATTTAATTAATTCAGTTTAATTTAAATGAGCTCTAATTGAAACATGTAGCTTGCATCTATGAAAACTCAAAGGCGCAATATTAATTGCTATTTGATACAAACACACATCTAAATGACATACATTCCATAAGCATAAAGATCGTAACACAATAATAAGCTAACATTATTAAAGCTCTCATCCATGACCTAGACTGCAATCGCTATGAGACACAGAAGTGCAACAAGCATAAATATAAAAACACAACAGTTCAAAGCAGAAGCAGAAGCTGAAGAAACGCAAAAAAAAAATCACAACAAAATTGACGAGCTAAGCATCATCATAACATTCACTAACAATGAATACCCCGCTACAATGTCATGTTGAAGTACGAATGTGCTGCAAAGAAGTTAATCTAAGTACGTACCTACGGCGAAACCTAGTTTAAACTAGCTATTTATAGTGTTGCCTTCAATTCCAAGAACAAAGCCAAGCGAGACCAACAGCTGAAAATCATAGCTTTGAGCACGTTATAGTACCAAAGTGTACCAAAGCTTAAACTTAGCTATTGACAGCAAGTAGTTGGGTTAGTTATCTTTCTGAGCTAACAGCAAAACGTGTTAAACGTTATTTTCAGTTAGCATGACTTTTTATTTTTTTTTTGTCATTCTGTTGTTTTTATTTATCTAAGTTTTTTAAAGATCTTTGCTTACTTGTGACTAAATCTTTACATTCAAAGTAATATACCGTCTATTATTCCGTTAAATGCTAAGATCTTTTTTTTTTGTTTATTTTGCCACATTGAGCTGTAAAAGTAAGCTAAGTTTTACTTAAATAATTGCTTAACTCTGTTTGCTTAAGTAATAAAGTAGCTGGCTCATATTTTAAAGATTTTGTTTAATTTCACGTTCCTCCTCTTTGCTGTTTTTTTTTAGAACTTACTTAAACTCATTAACTTTTATATATTATAATGACCATCATGAAATTGAGTTAAAAAACAAAAAAAAAAAATATTTTGTGTTTGAGGCTTAGTTAAAATACAAATACTTGTAGTAAGTTGAGTAGTTTGAAAAATTCCAGAAAAATTCCAGATACCTGTTTTTTTTTTTATAAAAGTCATAAGAAAAGATAATTGCTCTATTAGCGATAAGTCATGACCATGAGCTCAGCTAAGAGCGGACAATTTTTTCTCTTATAAATATAGTTATAAAAATATACTTAATTTTTATTTAGTGTCGTCTTTCAGAACTAATAAATGTAGTGACTGCAGACTGTACAACGTAAAAAAAGACACAGATTCGATAGTATCGTAAGTGTGGACGTATAATTTTTTGTTTGATATATTTGTTGATGAATTTGTTGTTCTTGTTCATTTTTATGTTGGTTTAAAATAAATATAATGCAATCTTTTGTTTAATAAATTTAAATAAATATTTCGGAATAATATGCATCCATTATTTTTCCCGCAGTAAAGAACTTATATTTATTTTAAATATAATTGAACATTTAAATTTAAACCAGCAAAATATATTTTAAATATATATACATAAAATTCGTTCAATAAATAATTCGAATTTATTATATTTTAAAAATAAATAAAGTTTATAATAGCATAACTACCATGTCAGTCTCCAATCTGCGTATATGTAAACCTGCATTGTAGTAATTCAATTTTTTGTATTATGCATGTATTATTTATTGTATGAATCTTGCTGAAGATTAGCAAAAATAATAACAAATTAAAAAAAGAAAGAAATATTTCTTTCTGTGTATATCAGGCGGACAAAGCGACCCCTGATTAGAGTCTGCCAGCAGACTGAAAGTTTTTTAGCGGCGCAAGCATTTATATACGTATACGTATGCATTGCTTGTAAAGCTCTAAGAAATTCATAAAACGATGCTATTCAAGAAACAACACGATGTTGCGTTCGAGATTTCGGCACGAACTAAAGCAACAAGCATAGGAACGTCAGCAGCAACTGAATCATCAATGCATTTTTTTCTCATACAAAAATGTGAATTTTTCTTCTTTTCTTTTGCTATCTTTTGTAGCTTTATTAAAGAAGTGACAAAATCCAAAGTTAGCTATTCCTTTTATGCACAAAATAACTGATATTTTGGCATAAATTGTATCTTTGTACGATGAATATTAAAGGCTGTATAAGGCCCTAAAGTGTCCCCCCAAAAAACGTTGCATGGCCTTGAAAAAATTTGTGAAAATGCATTTTTATTGATTCTATGGACTCCTTATATTTTTGGAACTTTTGGGTCAGTGAATTTAATTGGCTCAGAAAGTCATTGGAACTTTTTTGGGTTAAGTGGACTAGTTTTTGAGCGTATAACTAAACTAACCCAAAAAAGTTGTAATCACTCAACTTGTTCCAAAAATAGTGTTAGTGGAACCTATTTTCTCAAGTGGATCCTAATTAATAAAAATATATTGTACAAGAAATCCAACAAGCACAAAAAAGTTCAAATAATCCAACTAGCTTCCAAAATAATAAAAGTGGAACCTCTTTGTCAAGAAAAAGTTCATTCAAAAAATTCACAGCACCCAAAAAGTTTCAATGACCCAACTAGTTCAAAAAATATTACAATTGGAACCTCATACAAGTAGTACGTATTCGACAAAAAAAAAATCCAGATTTTGGTCCAAGGAGTCCATTAAAACCAACAAAGTTCCAATGACCCTAGTACACCTATTTGTCGAGAACATTTTATTTAAGGAGTCTACACCGAGAAAAAAGCTAATGTTAAATTGAAAAAAAACCTAGTATAATTTATAAGATGGCATTGGTAGTTTTCAGCCACCCAAGTACTTTATCAAAATGCCTAAGTTTTACATGTTGACTTGCCAATTTTTATTGGGTGATAAATTAACCAAGTATTTGGTAATTTTTTTATACACAACTTAAAAAAAAATTGAATATTAAAAATATAACTTTTTCGGGTTTTGGTTTTTTTATTTTCCTTTTTTTTGAAGCTGCTGTCTCTCCTTCCAAGGTTGATTTATAAGGTTGTTGCAAGGGAGAGAGCGAGTAACCATAATTGTCAAACCGAAGTTGACAGCTCATAGAAAATCTGCAAATGCTCTCTATTATCATCCGTTATTCTTTCGTAGTCATTCGCAAAATTCGCTGGTTTTGACAATTATGGGTACTGAGAAGAGAGTGCGATCAGCCCTGCGACAACCTTATAAATCAACCTTGTCTCCTTCTGTGTTTTGCTTGACTGAAATCGGCAACTACGCAAATTTTTTCTTTTATCGACACTGTTTTTCTTAGAAATTAATGACTTCTCGGCTTTTCTTGTTGCTTGACGTATATTATAAAAAAAACATTAAATTAAATATCAAATACAAAAATTTGACCTTCGCTAGCCGTTGAGATTCGAACCCTCACCAACCGATACCACTGTGTATGAAGTAACTGGACTACGCATTGAGCCAAACTTTTTCGTAACGCTGGGTAGTTTATTCAATATTAATTACAACTCAAGCTATGCTGCAGCTATCAACAGAATACTGCGACATACTGCATCTGTTAATACAGCATCTGTTATCATCTGTGAATCAAATATTTTTTTTGGCAGGGTATCGAAGTATGTGCTTTCAAAGCAATGCATGAAACAATAAATTGCTGAGGTGAATTAACGTAGCTGCAGTTATGTCAACACACAGCGGCAAGGCTGCTTGGATCAGTTGGTAGAGCGATGGACTAACACCAAAAGTTCCAGGTTTCGATTCCGCACACCAGGCAAAGAAATTTTTGTTTTCTTTTTTTCTTTTCTTTTTGTTGATGAAATGTAAAAAAATTTACTGGTGTGAATATTAACGTGTGCTTTTTAATTTACTTTATGTTATTTTTGAATTTAAAAGTGGTTTTATTAAAAAAAAACATTAAATTATCAAATCTATACTTCTCTCGTGTGTCTAATGACGCAGCTGTGTTTTTTTTTTTTGCAGAAAATAGGTCAAAACTATGCTTAAGCCATCCATGCTAATTGTTTTTTAACTTTGTATTTTTGGATATTGGGCTTAGGTGAATCAAATATTTTTTTTTTGGCAAGGTACCGAAGTAAGTGCTTTCAAAGCAATGTACGGTGAGTGTTTTTAGTTTAGTTTAGTTTTATTTCTCAAACTCCATTGATAATAATGCAATACAAATTTATAACAATACAAATATACGTAATTAATTCATATTCCAAACATAAGATTAAATGATTTAAAATTAACAAATTAAAAAATAAACAAAAACCAAAGTGTTTTGGATTTATCTTTTTTGTGCTATCTTGAACACCAGAGGGCGCTTTAGTACAAATCATAAGAAATCGTGAAAAATTCCCAAACTGCTCATCCGATTTGGATGAAAATTTGTAAATAGCGATTTTCGAGCACGGCAAGTGGTTTGGTGCTATCTGTTTTGCTCTTTCTCAAAACTAGAGGGCGGTGTTGTACAATTTTTACGTGTGTATGTTATGAAACTGTCCCTTAACGGCTGCACTGATTTTGATGACATTATTTGTGTGTGTTTGAGTGGATCCCTGGGATGGTTCAGATTTACAATTGGACCCGGTAGGTGGCGCTGCGATCGTGTTTAAGGTATTTTGTTTTTATAGCTTATCTCCGAAACCGTTCATCCGATTTGCATGAAAATTTGTATATAGAGGTTTTCGGGTACGGCGCTTTTTTATGACTTATATACTCTGTTCTATCTTGAACACCAGAGGGCGCTGTGTATAAATATTTTAAAAAACGTCGAAAAACTTCTAAGGTGTGGATCAGATTTTCATGAAAATTGGTATATAGGGTTTTCTAATACTGTGACTGTTTTGGACTTATATTTTTTGTACTATATCGAACACCAGAGGACGCTGTAGTATAAATCTCTTAAGAAATCGTGAAAAAGTAGAAAGTCGCTCATTTGATTTGGATGAACAATTTTATTAAAGGATTTTGGTGTACGGCAACTATTTTGGCGTTATCTCTTTTGCTCTGTTTCGAAAAGTAGAGGGCACTGTTGTACAATTTGTACGTGAGCATGTTATTAAACTGTTCCTACACGGCTGCACCGATTTTGATGAAATTTTTTGTGTGTGTTTAAGTGGATCCCTGAAAAGTTCAGATTCACAATTGGACCCGGTAGGTGGCGCTGTGATAGGGTTCCACGAATTTCGTTATTACATATAGTGTATCTCCGAAACCATTCATCCGATTTACATGAAAATTTGTATTTAGGGGTTTTCGGGTATGGTAGTTTTTAAAAATGTCGAAAAACTTCTAGCTGCACATCCGATTTGCGTGAAAATTTTCATAGTAGTTTTCGGGTACGGTGGGTATCTTGGACTTTTTTTCTGCGCTGTCTTAAACACCAGATGGTGCTGTAGTACAAATCACTTAAGAAATCGTGGAACACTCAGAAACCACTCATCCGATTTAGATAAAAATTTGTATATCGGATATATGGGATTTCATATCGAGTATGGAAAGGGCTTTGGAGTTATTTTTTTATTTCATCTCGAAAACCAAAGGGCGCTGTTGTACAAATACCGCAAAAACTCAAACAACTCATCCGATAAGTATGATTTTTATAAGTGATTTCCGGGTGCGGTGAGTTTTTTGGCGCTATGTATTTTCCTATTTCTTGAACCCCAGAGGGCGCTGTACTACAAAATACAGTAAGGCGTAGCAAAGCTCGAAGGGTGATAAATATCTTCTTTTCTTCTTTATGTGTATTTATATTCCACTTTCTTTTTTCGGAAATCAGGACAGCTGATGCCGAATTCTGTGGTATTTGAAAACGCATCAACATATACGCAAGTCAGTTGCGTCGTAAGTTGGCGTTGTTTTCAATTTCTTTTTTCAATGCTTATTTAATTTCTGTCCAGTTTCCTCGCGAATTGCCAAAAATTCGTTTTTGCTCTGATTTTTTTCAAAAATGTGCAATCTATCGAATACAATATATAACTTGAAAATATATTTTTGCAAGCGATCGGTGGCACGCACACACAAATCACGATTTCCCCAACTTTTTCTCATAATTTTCAGATGTTTAAGCTACATTTTGCTCATTTCGCCGAAGTTACCGGTTTGAAAGATGCACACAAAATTACTTCTAAAGTTTGTGAAAAGTTTTTTCAAATCGACGAATGAAATCGAAATTATTTATATCAACTCACGAATTAAGCCAGGTATTCAGGTAGTATATAATAATATATATAACCCACTGTAGCTTAGATTAGATTTGAGATAATCGAAAAACCGTTTTCAAAGATTTTTTTTTTAAATGTATTGGAAATGTTAAAATTTTGGTTTTAAAAGTAAAATTAAAATTTATTTTCAAATCCTACGAAGATCTTCTTTCAATATATTCTCATAACTTTCTCAGTTTCTCAAATATATATATATTTATTTTTTTTGGCTACTAATTGTATTTTTTGTATTGTTTTTTTTTTAACCTGTAAGGTGTGATACAAGAGGTTAATCCCGAAAACCCCCTCTCGCTTACGGACTTGTGTCTTTTGAGTGTATCTTTTAAAGTTTGCTATATATACAACTTTCTAGACCTTTCAACATTTTCAACACTTCATCACAAAAGCAAACTTCTATCTTTTCAATAACTAATTAGTTAATCACACAACTGTGGCCTTAATAGGACGGAAACCTTCAATATGCTTAATTAGTTTTAAAACATACAAAAGACTGGCATAGTTTTTTGTTGTATCTTGCTTAGTCATACATGTGTTTGTTTTATTTTCTTCTTATTTTTCTGTTTTTTGGTTTTTGTAACCTTATGGTCACTGTCCACAGTTATTTTGAAGTAAAAACAGAAGAACACAAAGCATGTTCTAAGAAAAAAAAGGAACATAAATTCGACAAAACAATATGAACGACTACGAGCCAAAGCCAAACATGTCAATAAAAAAAAAATATTCTTAAAAAGCCATTAAAAAAAATCATCATTAATTGAATGAATTGTTAAAGCAGTACCATTGAACACAACTTCATACTAAAAAAAAACAAAATAATAAAAATGAAAGCAAGCAAGTATCAAGCAACAAAAGAAAAAAAAATAAAAACCACTCGGACACTGAAATTAAATTCACCTTTAAGATTGGTTAGCAAAATAAAAACCACAAAAATAACAACAAACTGCAGCCTGCTCTGCCAACTCAAAAGTCAGCAATTTTTTTCTTTTTTTTAATCAACTCACAAGTATTTTCAGACAGATAGCAATTTGCGCCAAGAAATTATTTAATACAACGATGTTAAATATTAAACACGCGACAAGTTCTACCGTTTAAGCGCGCACAGAAGTCTTTCGAGTTGCTCGTTTCTCGCAGTACTGATACTGTAGCTGCGTTTGCGACTTAACTCGAGTTAAGCTTTTAAGCTGTTTTATATTTCTTTAACAAACCAGCTTAAAAGCAAAAGCATGGCAGTTAAAAAAAAAAATGGTAAAACTGTACGACTTTGTTTCTTTGAGCCAGATCTCTCAAAACTATACAAAACATATTGCTATCTCAATTTGCTGTCATGTTACTCTATTTTGACGTGTCTGGCTTAAAATATTTTGACCATGTGTTTCCTTATTTATACTCTAAAAAAGTTGAACCATTGCACAATGAAATGAAGTTATTATCGCGAATGATTGTACCCTCTTTCTTAGCAACCATAATTGTCAAAATCAATGCAAATAATTTTCTGCTACTTGGCAAACAGAGTCTCTGCGTAGTGTTGTTTTTGCTTTTTTTTGACAGTTATGGTAGTCGGCTCTCAGCCGTGCGACTACCTTCATTTATTCCACCCTGAGTTGAACCAACTGAACTTTCTCTGAAAACAAGAGAGCAGTGAGAGTATTTTAACCCTTTGCGGCATGACGGTAAGTATAACCTTTTCTACTCATCCAAATATTACAAAAATGTATATAAGTTAACACAAGATTCTGTCGAAATCGCTTAGAAGACAAAATCTGTGCTACATTCAAAAGTACGTGACTTTTGATAAATTTGCCAGCTGCATGGTTTTTAACGTGGGAGGATCCACTATGTAGAAAACCAGCAGCAACAACAACAATAACAATAGCCAAAATATGAGGCAAAGAGAGCACCAACGACAGCAACAATATCAACAGTAGTAACAACAACAGCAACAACAACAACTACATCAACTACATCATCATCTTCAATGTGCCCAGAATAGGTATAACTTAGGGTAACTTTCAATTAGTAGGTTAGTTTTTAAGTGAATGTTTAATAAAGAAGTGGCACATAGTGCCTAAAATAAAAATTCGTTTTTAAACTTTAACTGGCGCCCAACGAAAACTGAAGTTCTTATAAAGAATAAACTTAAAACTGACAACAAATTAATTAAATGTGCTCTAAAGAAGCTAAGGATAAACAATTAATAAAAGAAAAACTGAAAGAAAATTAATGTGCTAAAATACCATAAGGCAAATAAAAACAAACTGAAAGAAAATTTAATGTGCTTTGAAAGAACTAAGGACAAACAATCAATTAAAATACAATAAGACAAATAAACAACGAAGGAGAACTTTACGAGAGTTACACGATCGACATAGCAAAGGAAGAAGAACACAGCAAACAAAGTAAAAAAAGAAAATCAAGAGATAAGGAAATAAACTGTTAATATGATTATGTTTATGTAAGTACTCAGTGATCTGTTTTTTTTTTTTTTTTTTCTTCTTTGTGAGGTTACATATTGAATTAAATTATTTAAAGTTTTTTGTAAGAATAAACTATAAAAAATAGAAATTATAAAAAAATAAAATTTTAAAATTATTATTTTTCTTTTTTAAAAAAAAATGTCCGACGAACAACTAAGAATAATAATTTCTGCTGCTGTTACCACAGCAACAGAAAGAACTAGGTTGGCATTTGAACGGACAATAGAACAACTGACGGAACGAATCAGGACTTTAGAAACACCAGCTAGGGTAGAACAATATAAACCAGTTGAGATAAATCCGGCTGTGAAATGCGAAGAATCTCTCGATATCGTAAAATCACTACCTGAATTCAATGCCGACAGGACACGCTATGTTAGTTGGACACGCTATGTTACTTCTAAAGTTTGTGAAAAGTTTTTTCAAATCGACGAATGAAATCGAAATTATTTATATCAACTCACGAATTAAGCCAGGTATTCAGGTAGTATATAATAATATATATAACCCACTGTAGCTTAGATTAGATTTGAGATAATCGAAAAACCGTTTTCAAAGATTTTTTTTTTAAATGTATTGGAAATGTTAAAATTTTGGTTTTAAAAGTAAAATTAAAATTTATTTTCAAATCCTACGAAGATCTTCTTTCAATATATTCTCATAACTTTCTCAGTTTCTCAAATATATATATATTTATTTTTTTTGGCTACTAATTGTATTTTTTGTATTGTTTTTTTTTTAACCTGTAAGGTGTGATACAAGAGGTTAATCCCGAAAACCCCCTCTCGCTTACGGACTTGTGTCTTTTGAGTGTATCTTTTAAAGTTTGCTATATATACAACTTTCTAGACCTTTCAACATTTTCAACACTTCATCACAAAAGCAAACTTCTATCTTTTCAATAACTAATTAGTTAATCACACAACTGTGGCCTTAATAGGACGGAAACCTTCAATATGCTTAATTAGTTTTAAAACATACAAAAGACTGGCATAGTTTTTTGTTGTATCTTGCTTAGTCATACATGTGTTTGTTTTATTTTCTTCTTATTTTTCTGTTTTTTGGTTTTTGTAACCTTATGGTCACTGTCCACAGTTATTTTGAAGTAAAAACAGAAGAACACAAAGCATGTTCTAAGAAAAAAAAGGAACATAAATTCGACAAAACAATATGAACGACTACGAGCCAAAGCCAAACATGTCAATAAAAAAAAAATATTCTTAAAAAGCCATTAAAAAAAATCATCATTAATTGAATGAATTGTTAAAGCAGTACCATTGAACACAACTTCATACTAAAAAAAAACAAAATAATAAAAATGAAAGCAAGCAAGTATCAAGCAACAAAAGAAAAAAAAATAAAAACCACTCGGACACTGAAATTAAATTCACCTTTAAGATTGGTTAGCAAAATAAAAACCACAAAAATAACAACAAACTGCAGCCTGCTCTGCCAACTCAAAAGTCAGCAATTTTTTTCTTTTTTTTAATCAACTCACAAGTATTTTCAGACAGATAGCAATTTGCGCCAAGAAATTATTTAATACAACGATGTTAAATATTAAACACGCGACAAGTTCTACCGTTTAAGCGCGCACAGAAGTCTTTCGAGTTGCTCGTTTCTCGCAGTACTGATACTGTAGCTGCGTTTGCGACTTAACTCGAGTTAAGCTTTTAAGCTGTTTTATATTTCTTTAACAAACCAGCTTAAAAGCAAAAGCATGGCAGTTAAAAAAAAAAATGGTAAAACTGTACGACTTTGTTTCTTTGAGCCAGATCTCTCAAAACTATACAAAACATATTGCTATCTCAATTTGCTGTCATGTTACTCTATTTTGACGTGTCTGGCTTAAAATATTTTGACCATGTGTTTCCTTATTTATACTCTAAAAAAGTTGAACCATTGCACAATGAAATGAAGTTATTATCGCGAATGATTGTACCCTCTTTCTTAGCAACCATAATTGTCAAAATCAATGCAAATAATTTTCTGCTACTTGGCAAACAGAGTCTCTGCGTAGTGTTGTTTTTGCTTTTTTTTGACAGTTATGGTAGTCGGCTCTCAGCCGTGCGACTACCTTCATTTATTCCACCCTGAGTTGAACCAACTGAACTTTCTCTGAAAACAAGAGAGCAGTGAGAGTATTTTAACCCTTTGCGGCATGACGGTAAGTATAACCTTTTCTACTCATCCAAATATTACAAAAATGTATATAAGTTAACACAAGATTCTGTCGAAATCGCTTAGAAGACAAAATCTGTGCTACATTCAAAAGTACGTGACTTTTGATAAATTTGCCAGCTGCATGGTTTTTAACGTGGGAGGATCCACTATGTAGAAAACCAGCAGCAACAACAACAATAACAATAGCCAAAATATGAGGCAAAGAGAGCACCAACGACAGCAACAATATCAACAGTAGTAACAACAACAGCAACAACAACAACTACATCAACTACATCATCATCTTCAATGTGCCCAGAATAGGTATAACTTAGGGTAACTTTCAATTAGTAGGTTAGTTTTTAAGTGAATGTTTAATAAAGAAGTGGCACATAGTGCCTAAAATAAAAATTCGTTTTTAAACTTTAACTGGCGCCCAACGAAAACTGAAGTTCTTATAAAGAATAAACTTAAAACTGACAACAAATTAATTAAATGTGCTCTAAAGAAGCTAAGGATAAACAATTAATAAAAGAAAAACTGAAAGAAAATTAATGTGCTAAAATACCATAAGGCAAATAAAAACAAACTGAAAGAAAATTTAATGTGCTTTGAAAGAACTAAGGACAAACAATCAATTAAAATACAATAAGACAAATAAACAACGAAGGAGAACTTTACGAGAGTTACACGATCGACATAGCAAAGGAAGAAGAACACAGCAAACAAAGTAAAAAAAGAAAATCAAGAGATAAGGAAATAAACTGTTAATATGATTATGTTTATGTAAGTACTCAGTGATCTGTTTTTTTTTTTTTTTTTTCTTCTTTGTGAGGTTACATATTGAATTAAATTATTTAAAGTTTTTTGTAAGAATAAACTATAAAAAATAGAAATTATAAAAAAATAAAATTTTAAAATTATTATTTTTCTTTTTTAAAAAAAAATGTCCGACGAACAACTAAGAATAATAATTTCTGCTGCTGTTACCACAGCAACAGAAAGAACTAGGTTGGCATTTGAACGGACAATAGAACAACTGACGGAACGAATCAGGACTTTAGAAACACCAGCTAGGGTAGAACAATATAAACCAGTTGAGATAAATCCGGCTGTGAAATGCGAAGAATCTCTCGATATCGTAAAATCACTACCTGAATTCAATGCCGACAGGACACGCTATGTTAGTTGGAGACAAGCTGCCTTTGCAGCTTATAAGCTTTTTGATAAATATGAAAGTAGCTCGAGGCACTACCAAGCGGTAGCAATTATGCGAAATAAAATTGTAGGCCCGGCTGATCAGGTATTATCATCATTCAACACAATCCTTAATTTCAACGCAATTATTGCGCGTTTAGACTTTACATACGCTGACAAAAGACCCATTTATTTAATTGAACAAGAGATGTCGACTCTCCGTCAAGGAAAGCTTTCAATTGTAGAATTTTATGATGAAGTGGAAAAAAAATTAACACTTATTGTAAATAAAACTATAATGTCACACGAGGGTAATAATGATCTCATTTTGTCATTATGCCAGAAGTATAGGCAAGATGCTCTCAGGGTATTCATATCAGGATTACGTAGGCCCATGAGCGACATAATGTTTTCGTCACAGCCTGTGGATATGCCTAGCGCTTTGGCGTTAGCGCAAGAATTGGAGGCTAACCATGCCCGATACTCATTCGCGAATTCTTTTAGCAATAGAAATGAAGTTAATCAGACAGGACATAATAACAGAAGATCCTTTGCGCCGCAATATTCTCCTCACTATAGGCAAGTTAACGGACACCCTCAGAATAATCCTACCCCCATGGATGTTGATCCTTCTACTTCAAATTTGAGACAGAGAAATAGTTTCAATCCAAACTGGAGGATCGCACAGGACTCCTCCGAAACTCGTCAATCATATCAGAGGCCGTTGCCTAATAATAATCAAAGAGAGGCATTTAAAAGACAGCGTGACAGCGATAGGCAGACTCTCCCTAAAATTCAAAGAATAAACCATATAAATCAAAATACCGATGAAGAACATTTTAGTAATGACAAAGCCCAAAGCGAGTTTTTTGAAGAGATTAATTTTTTAGGAGAAAATCGCTCCTGCCATATGTAAGCCGAGAGCTGGCAGGGCGATCAATAAAGCTTTTAATTGATACAGGTGCGGGAAAAAATTTTATGAAACATAATACAAATCTAAAAGGATTAAAGGAAATCGATAAACCATTTAGAGTACAATCAATTCATGGCACCGCCGAGATATATGAAAAATGTTGTGTTAATATTTTCGGAAGAAATACACATTTTTATATCCTTTCTGAATTAAAAACATTTGATGGCATAATAGGGTTTGATTTTATGAAGGAAATCGAAGCTAAATTGGACTTAAAAACAGGAATATTGCATTACAAGGGTGGTCAAGAGAAGTTGCAATATTACAACTGTAAGGATGTTAATAACGTAGTATTACGTGAAAATCCTACAGTTAAACCCAATGAGAGCGACATGATTTCACTAATCTTACAGAAACACTCAAAGGTCTTTGCAAATCCAAATGAAGCATTGCCATTTAATACTAACGTGGTTGCTACAATAAGAACTGTCAACAATGAGCCAGTGTATTCCAAATCGTATCCTTACCCAATTGCTGCTTCCAAATTTATAAATGAAGAAATTGCTAATTTATTGCGAGATGGCATTATTCGCCCTTCTAAATCACCATACAACAATCCTATATGGGTTGTGGATAAAAAAGGGGTTGATGAGAATGGGCAAAAGAAAATGCGAATGGTGATCGATTTTAGAAAGCTGAATAGCAAAACAATTTGTGACAAATATCCCATCCCCGATACTTCTGTTATTTTGACAAATATGGGAAAGTCAGCTTTATTTACAACTTTAGATTTAAAATCTGGATTTCACCAGATTAAGTTAGCGGAAAAAGATAGGGAAAAGACAGCTTTTTCCATAAATAATGGGAAGTATGAATTTTGTAGACTTCCCTTTGGACTTAAGAATGCCCCTGGCATTTTTCAGAGAACAATTGATGATGTTCTCAGAGATGAAATCGGAAAATGCTGCCATGTTTACATCGATGATGTAATAATTTTTTCAAGTAATGAGGAACAACACTACAGGGACATAAAACGAATTTTAACAAAGTTGTTTCAGGCAAATATGAGAGTTTCAATGGAAAAGTCGAAATTTTTGAAAGAAGAGGTTGAATTTTTGGGGTTTATTGTTTCAAAGCAAGGAATCAAAACATGTCCTGACAAGATCAATGATATAATAAATTATAGAACTCCTTGTACTCTTCGTGGTTTACGATCGTTCTTAGGACTATCAGGATACTATAGAAGGTTTGTTAAAGACTACGCTTCTATAGTAAAACCTCTTACAAAATATTTGAGAGGAGAAAATGGCCACATAGGGGCTAATAAATCGAAAAATATTAAAATTAAATTAGATAGTGACGCAATACTGGCTTTTGAGAAAGTTAAAAGAATTTTATCCTCCGAAGAAGTTCTTCTTTTATACCCTGATTACGGTAAACCTTTTGATCTAACAACTGATGCATCGGCTCACGCTCTGGGTGCAGTATTATCGCAGGGAGGTAGACCAATAACAATGATTTCCAGAACATTGTCATCTGCTGAAGAAAATTATGCAACAAACGAAAGAGAACTTTTAGCAATTGTATGGGCACTTCAAAAGCTGCGAAATTATTTATACGGTGTGAGGCAGCTGAACATTTTCACAGACCATCAGCCCTTAACTTTTGCTGTTGCAGACAAAAATCCAAATACAAAAATAAAGCGTTGGCGAGCATTTGTTGAGGAGTTTTCGCCCCAATTTTTTTACAAGCCTGGAAAGGATAATCTCGTTGCCGATGCGTTATCTCGACAACACATTAATGCAATAGAGCATTCAGAAAATTCAATATCCAATACGATGCATAGCGAAGAATCTTTATCGGAAGTAATTCCAATAGTAGCAAACCCTGTGAACTCATTTAGAAATCAGATTATTTTAGAAAAAGGTAAAAGTTCGACAAAAGTTACGAAGATAGTATTTAAATCGAAGATAAGACACCATATTACATTCAAAAACTTACAGGATCTAATGGACTTAATTGGGGAATGTATTAATCCTGATGTTGTAAATGGTATATTGTGTGATTTGCCGATTTTAGGGCAAATCCAAGATGAAATCGTTAGGAAATTTCCATCTGTAAAATTTCGTTATACTACGAAACAAGTTAATGATATTTTCAATGAAGATGATCAGAATGAAATACTTGCAATGGAACATAATAGAGCGCATCGTTCTGATCGAGAAAATATTAAGCAAGTTTTGAATGATTATTATTTTCCAGATATGCGAAAAAAATTGAAAGAGATAGCTTTAAATTGTAAAATTTGTAAGGAAGCCAAATATCAGCGGCATCCGGTTAATCCAGAAATAGGGAAAACTCCGATACCATCTCGTCCTGGTGAAATGATACATATTGATATATATTCCACCGATATGCATCACTTTTTAACTTGCGTGGACAAATTCTCAAAATTTGCTATAGTTATTCCTATTGAAAGTAGAGCCATTGTTGACGTTAAACGAGCGTTATTACAAATTCTTAATTGTTTCAATAAAACAGAAAATGTTACATTCGATAATGAAAAATCATTAAATTCCCAAACAGTAAAGTTTCTTCTTAGAGACCATTTCGGTGCAAACATCTTCACAACTCCTCCTTTCCATAGTACAACCAATGGACAGGTGGAGAGGTTTCATAGTACCCTTACAGAAATTGCAAGATGTACTAAGCTTGATCAAGCAATAAGTGATACAAATGAGTTAATACTTCTTGCAACGTCAAAATACAATAGATCGATTCATTCTGTTACCGGTTGGAAGCCAATCGAATTAATATTTTCTATGCCTACTGCCCTTAAAACAGAAATTAAATCCAAAATCATTAAAGCACAGGAAATAGAGCTAAAAAGAAATAATAAAAACAAAAGGACTAGAAATTTCAAACCAGGAGACAAAGTCTATGTTAAGACCAATAAGAGAATAGGTAATAAGTTTACTAAGGTATTTATAGAAAAAACGGTTCAGAAGGATTTAGGCTCCACTGTTTTAATTGACAACAGGAAGGTTCACAAGTGCAACCTTAGGTAATAAGGTTTATTTTAATTAATAATAATCTGTTGAGGTAGAACGTATTTTTTATTTTTTTTTTTTTTATTTTTTTATTTTTCAGATTACTATTCATGTTAGTAAGTGCTCAGGGATCGAACAGTAAAATAACTGATTTTTCAAAATCAAATTTCATACCAATTACCGATGGAAAAGTAGCAATTTGGGAAAGCTATGACTATATTGTACATTGTACAAATTTAACAACTTATAGTAATGTTGTAAGTGAGACCACAGACATACTCCACCTTTTTCCACAATCACATATGCAGAAACTCCTTCAATCGGACGTTGATCAGATTTTCCGACTACTTGATACCCTACAAATCCACCATAGGCATGCCCGTAGTATAAATATAATTGGCACTGCACTTAAGTACATCGCCGGCACCCCTGATTTTGACGATTTTAATGAGGTAAAAATTAAGGAAAATCAACTCATTGAAGCCAATGAGCGACAGTATTCCATCAACACCCAAATACAGGAACAGGTAAATAAACTTACTGAGACAGTAAATAAGATTTTGAAAAACACCAAGGAAACTGAAATTGACACTGGACACTTATTTGAGTTACTGATGGCTAGGAACAGAGCAGTTATTACGGACTTGGACAATGTAATTTACTCTATAATATTAGGCAAAATAAATATAGTTAATCCTGTTATCTTAGACTCTAAAGAAATTTCGCAAATAATGATCACTGAGTACGTAAATGTTAGTATAAGTGATATAATAAGTAATTCTAAGCTTAAGATTTTACAAAATGAATATGTAATTTATTTTATAATAAAATTTCCAAGAATTAAAAAATTATGTAGTTTAGTTAGGGTATTTCCGGTGGCACAAGGTAACAAAACAATTTTTTTGGAAACTAATACGGTTGCGGATTGTGGAGATTCAATAATTCCAGTAAAAAATTGTACAGCTGCACTAACAGCCAGTTTCTGCGAAATAGCAACGGATACCGTATGCGTGCATCAGCTTTTCAACAATCATAAAGCATCATGTAAAACAATATTTAATCAACTTCCCCCACTTGTTGAAGTAGACAGTGGCCTTATCATCATTAATGACCAAACTGTAGAAGTTTTGGAAGCGAACAATTCTTCAGTTACTGTATCTGGCACCTTTCTTATAACTTTTGAAAAAATGGTACGCATAAATAGCAGAGTTTTCTTAAATAACAAAACAACTGCAGTGCTTCAACCTGGAGTCCCATCGACCCAGTTTGTTAACTTTACGGAGCATTTGGAAATTTTAAGTTTGCCTTACTTACATAGAGTTCATCTTAATAATCGCAATCACTTAGAGAAGCTGCATGAGGTCATTCAAACGCGTTCAATTCAAGCAACAACGATACTAACTATCATAGTGATAATTATTGTTATAATTTTTCTATACCGAAGATGGCAAACTCACAAGAAAAAAACCAATGAAGTTAAAAGGGTAGCACAATTTATTAAAGCGGCCGCGGACGGCCTAGACTTAGAAGGGGGGCAGTTAACACAAGATTCTGTCGAAATCGCTTAGAAGACAAAATCTGTGCTACATTCAAAAGTACGTGACTTTTGATAAATTTGCCAGCTGCATGGTTTTTAACGTGGGAGGATCCACTATGTAGAAAACCAGCAGCAACAACAACAATAACAATAGCCAAAATATGAGGCAAAGAGAGCACCAACGACAGCAACAATATCAACAGTAGTAACAACAACAGCAACAACAACAACTACATCAACTACATCATCATCTTCAATGTGCCCAGAATAGGTATAACTTAGGGTAACTTTCAATTAGTAGGTTAGTTTTTAAGTGAATGTTTAATAAAGAAGTGGCACATAGTGCCTAAAATAAAAATTCGTTTTTAAACTTTAACTTATACTAGGGTTGCCCTTATTCCTAAGAAAAATAATTTGTTTCGTTTAATTTCACGGGGCAACACATTATTTAAATATATACCTTAAGAAACTAGTAAATTAGTTTTTTTTTTTAATTTTTAAATGATATTTAGGGTTTGCTACCAAGACACATTGGTACAAATGGCAGGGAAAGTGGCCAACACTAGAAAACGATTTACTTGAAATCAGGCACCTATAGGTTTTTGGGGTCGATAAACACAAATCTGGAGTCCAATATGCTCATTTTGCGAAAAAACGCACTTATGCGCAGCGGCGTCAATTGGGTAGGGCTGGGGGGGGCCGGGGTGGGGCATTGGCCCTCATCAATAAAACCATCTAATCGTGTTAGAATTATACACTGCAAAATTTCAATGCACTGTTATTTTGTAAATTCGTCTAATGTTTACAAGATTTACTTAACTAATATACCAATTTTATCGCATACTATTAATTAAAATATATCAGATAATATAATTATTCCGTTACATATTATTTTGGCCCGACTAAAGTACAGTTCACCACAATATTCAAACCGTTATCGTTCTTAAACCGTTCTTAAAATAATCGTATCGAAATCAGTTTTATAAACAAAACACGATCGTTCATCCAAAAGCCCCGCTGCCGCGTATTTTGACAGAATAACAGTGTTGCCACTTTGTAAGGAACTCCTCAAAACGTCAGGAATTTACAGTGCACGTGAGTAATTTTTGAGGAATTTGACAATTGTAATCATTTCTTTTATTTTACTCGTTAACGCCCAGAATGTTGAGCAGAAAAATAACAATAAGCCTGGAAAATATTTTTGAGGATGCAATAGTTGAAAAATCTCAAAAATTCTATTTTTAATTTTTAATTGGCAATTCAAAAAATTCAGTTTTTTTGGTGATTTGAAACAGTCTTAAATCTTTTTTCTTAGTGTCGAAAACACAATTAAAGGTGGAAAATAAATAAATAAATAAATCAATTATAGATATGTTACAAAGTTTAGAGAAAATGCCAATAGCTTTCTCACAAATAATACAATTAATGTATATTGTTTTGACACTGCCAGTGACGAAAGATTTTTCTCTACTTTAAAGAGAGTGAAGTCGTATCTTCGTACAACAATGGGAGATGATCGTTTAAGAAATAGAACCAGAAATAGTAAAAAACTTCAACATGGAAGATCTCGTTAACGAGTTTGGTCTCAAGCGTCAACGTCGTTATCCATTGAAATAAATCCAATATATATTTTTCCCGTTAAAGGATTAAAAATTTTATTTGTTTTTAAAGTCTATTTAAATGCTTCTCCATATATGTGTGTATAAAAATGTGTATAACTATGGTTTTATTAAATGTTATGTTGAACGAAAACATTCTTATTGTCATTTAAATTTTTGGCTCCCCCAAGGTTTTGGTGAAATGACGCCACTGCTTATGCGAAATTTTTGGACGCCGTTGTGAACATTTAAACCTGAGTTTTCGCAACTTTAAAAAAATACATGTACCTTTGATTTTTGTACCCTATCACATATCCGAGAGCTAAACTTTGACGAATAATGAATAATGACATGCCGCGATGATAGTTCAAAAGTCGAAAAATAAGGACCACCCTAGTATACAGGGTGTCTCGCAATTGAGTGCAACCATTTACAGAGCTGAAAGGTTATATCGAGCGGAGCAAAAAATCGTGTGGGAGGGGAGGGGGTCTATTTTAACATTCTTAGGAGCTACAGGGTTAATTAATATTTCACAACTTTGTCTTACGTTATTGTTTCTAGCAGAAAAACTAACTTAAAGAAAACTTATTTTGATAGCTCACTTTAAAAGCAATAAAAACACCTTTCTAACGGCATATCAACAAACCCCACCAACTTAACCGTCACCGAGTTCTGCTCGTGTGAAGATGAAATCAATCGATTGAAACTACCAAATTTCCATTTTTAATGCATAAAATTTTAATAAAATTTCTCAGAATTTCGCGTAATAAATGAAATTTTTTTTAGGATCAATTTTGTAATCTATTCAAATTTCTTTTAAACGACACCAAAAACATACACATATATTAAAAAATAAAAAGTTGGCTGTACTAAAAAAATTATACTTATTAGAAATGAATGATATTATCTACTGCATAACTAATTGTAATGACATTACATATTTATCATTGTTTTCTAATAAGTATAATTTTTTTAGTGCAGCCAACTTCTTTACTTTTAAAGATATGTTTATGTTTTTGGAGTCATTGCATAGAAAATTGAATAAATTACAAATTTTATTTGAAAAAAAATTTCATTTATTACGCTAAATTCTGAGAAATTTGCACTTAAAGTTGAAATTTGGTAGTTTCAACCGATTGATTTCATCTTCATACGATCACAGCTCAGTAACGGTTAAGTTGGTGGGGCTTGTTGATATACCGTTAGAAAGGTGATTATATTGCCTTTAATATGAGCTATCAAAATAAGTTTTATGTAAGTTAGTTTTTCTGCTAGAAACAATAACGTAAACCAAAGTCTTGAAATATTAATTAACCCTGTAGCTCCTAATAATGTGAAAATAGACAATACCATTTTTTTTCTCAACTCGACATAACCTTTCAGCTCAGTAAATAGTTGCACTCAATTGCGGGACACCCTGTATACTATGGTTTTTGGGGATGCTGATCACAGTTTTGCCATCAATATAATGAAATTAAAAATGTCCGATATGGTTCGAACAGTGATTCGAAGGAATCTTAATGATTGACGGGAAATACTTGAATTATAGTTTTTAGGATCGCGAAATATAATAGGCGAAAAATATAAATATAAAAGATACCAGAGTTTTTTCGTTTCCCGGCTACAAGTCTATAATCAAAAAATTGATATTATGAGTAGCCGATTAATACGATAATAACCTAATAACCTCAAAATCAGCTTCAAATGCATGCAGTGTAGTTTTGCAAGCCGACTTATTTGAGAAGAATTCGAAACTAACAAAAATTCTTGCTCTCTGTATTGCTCTGAGCTTTTCTAAATTTGAAAATCAGATTCGTTATTAGCAACCCCAAAAACCTTCGAACAACAAGTTGCCACCATATTGGATATAGAAATTTTTGATTTTACACATCCGATTCGTGTTTAGCGATCAGGTCCACATATATTGTATAGAAAAAAATGTATGCTTCAAAGGGTTAATTGAGATGACAATAAGTTGACTTGAGATGAGAAGCAGGTTTGTGTCTTAAGTCTTTCGTTCGGACTTACTGCGCAAAGTGAGTAGTAGTGAGCATTTAAACTATTCGAACTGTTTATATTAAAAAAAAAATATCATAAAAAGCTCCAAAAAATATTATTTATTTTATTCAAAGGATCAAAGTTCATTTAAAATAGTTTTTTTTGTTTTTTGTTTTGCACGAAGCCTAAAACTACCACACTAAATCAATAAGATGAACTTATTAAGCTCTTTTATTAGGTTTTTTTTATTAATACCACGAAATAATAGGAACTTTCCATCGAGAAAATCTTATTTAAAAATTTAAAGTTTTAATAATTAAATGAATAAGAGAAGTGGAAATCATATTAATATGCTACACTTTAATAAGCAGAGGATTTTTTTATTTTCACTCTCGAAAGATTTACGAAGATCTGATTTAAGATTAAAAAGAGTTCGAATTGATCTCTTTTTAACCGACTTCAAAAAGGAGGAGGTTCTCAAGTTCGTCGGTTTCTCTGTTATTTTTTTTTTTTTTTAAATGTATGTATGTACATCTCATCATCAATTTTTGGGGAACAGATAGATATCATAAGCATGGAGGTGACCGTAAAAAAGTGGGCTGTATTCGATAACTGGGCGTGGCAATACTAGATCTCGCAATACTAGATACTACTGTATCTCGAATAATATTGAAACTAGGGTACTGCAATTTAGTGTAGGGGTAGACACAATTATTCGATAAATGGGCGTGACAATATTAGAAAAACAGCGTATCTTGAATAATTTTGAAACTAGAGTACTGCAATTAAGTATAGGGGTAAACATTATTATTACAAATTATGGTCAATAAAGCGGGCCTTATTTGGCAAATGGGCGTGGCAATATTATAAAAACACTGTATCTCGAATAATATTGACACTAGTGTACTGCAATTTAGTGTAAAGTTAGACACAGTCAATACAAATTACCGTCAAGAAAATGAGCGTTATTCGACAAATGGGCGTGGCAATATTATGGTACTGCAATTTGGTATAGAGGTAGACATTATTTGTACAAACTACGGTCAATAAAGTGGGCAGCATTTGACTACTGGGCGTGGCATTGTTAAAAAACAGTGTATCTCGAATTATATTGACAGTAGGGCACTGAAATTTATTGTAGTACAGGGGTAGGCAGAATTATTAAAAATTACGGTCAAAAAAGTAGGCGTTATTCGATAAATGGGCATGGCAATACTAGATAAACACCATCTCAGTTAATATTAACGCTGGAGTACTGAAATGAAGTACAGGGGTCGGCACAATTATTGGAAATAACGCTCAAGAAAGTGGGCGCTTATTTAACAAAGGGGCGTGGCAATATTTGAAAAACACTATATCTCGAATAATATTGACACTAGGGTAATAAAACTCGTTACAAGAATGGGTATAATAATTTCAAAACACGTGACATCTAATTTAAATTTGAAATAACCAACAAACTTTCAGAGTTTAATACAACAAATTTTTTCAGAACAATTGTATTTATGTTGTTTATACACTTTTTTCGAAAATTTATCATATTCTCTAAAAAGAAAGAAATAAAAACTTTAAAAAAAAAACCACCGACTGCAAAATCACTACAAAGTAAAAAATAATTTTAAAATACTTTTCCTTTTAATTTCTTGGTCATATTTGATAATTTATTTAAACATATTATTATATATGAAATCTTATTATTTTAATTTTTTTCTTATTTATTTTATTAGCATGAATATATTAATTTCTTCATGAATACAAATGCTTTGAAGTTGGTGCTTCTGATTGAAAGTCTGATTATATTAGCGCCGACCTAAAAAGCTTTTGTATTCATGAAGAAATTAATATATTTGTGATAATAAAACAAATAAGAAAGAAATTAAAATAATAAAATTTTTTGTAATTTATATTGCAACGTGTCTGACTGCCTCAACCTGGCGAGGCCAGCATTATCCATGTCGAAATCGTCCTAAGTCGACTCAAATCTCCACGTGGTATTCTCTGGGCAACGGCAAACTGGTATCCGTCAGTTTGACGGCTTATTTGAGCGGTGGTTTGAAGCCTTCCGAATAAAAAACCATTTCAATGAAAAGTCCAATAAGAAATAGAGAAAAATTATCCCCAAATATGCTGACGACTACGGCAAACAAAAAACTGGTAATGATTTACGGATATGCACCTGGAATGTTCGAACTCTTAATTGTGAAGGTGCCTTTATCCAACTGATTGATATCTTGTAAAGATACTTTAAAAATTTTTCAGTTTTTTTTTTCGTTGCCTGTACAAAACACTTACGTGGAAAGAAGTTTCTACTTATGAACTTGCAGTGGTCCAACGGAAGAAACAAACTGAAAATATCAACGGTTCGAGCTCTTTTAACAATAAATTATAATTTCACAAACATATCGTGTTTGGAGTTTTTCGACATATATCAATAACATAAACACTTATTACAACAAGCTCAAAAAAGCATCAGGTATGATTCTGAGAAGGATTGATAACTCAATCTCAATTTGATCTCGTTCGCTATTTCAATTTAAGAAACTTTATAAAAATTTTCCAACATGAATTTTTGTTTATTTGTTCTTATTTATTCAAACCTTAAATTTTTGACATAATTAATATAACATTTTGTTTTTTTTTACTTTATAATGAAAACTTATAATATTTATTATAACGTTTATTACATTTAATATTAAAAAAAAAATGTTAATTTAATGGTTTTAGTTCTTTAGCAAATGTTTTCAAAACCAAAAAATGATGTACGCAATATTTTTAAAAAAATATTTATTTTGTGTTTTTATATTGAAAAAAATATTATTTTTGTTTTTTTGGCAAGAGTTCTCTTATTTTATCCTAGACTTTTGGTAATCCTAAGCATGACTACCATGCACAATCGTCGTATATTTAAGCCTGCATAGCAGTAATATAATTTTTTGTATTATTTATATATTATTTATTCTATTAATCTTGCTAAAGATTAACAAAAACAATAACAAACAACAAAAATAAAAGAAATATATATACGCAAAATATTTTATACATGCGTTTTAATAACAACACAAGCAGTTAATGAAAAAAATATTCGTAAAACGATTCTTGATTTATATAATTATAATGGTGTATATGTAGTAACTCTGCGTTTTTAAAATATCAAATATAGGCCAATATAATTAACTATGCATCGTTTCTTCATATTGCAACGTATATCAGGCGGACAAAACGACCTCACCCTAACTGATTGGTGTCTGCCAGCAGACTGAAAGCTTTTTAGCAGCGCAAGAATTTTTATACGTAAACATTGATTATGAAGCTCTGAGAAATTTGTAAAACGATTCTATTCAACAAACAACATGATGTTGCGTTTGAAATTTCGGCACGAACTAAAGCAACAAGCATAAGAACGTCAGCAGCAACTGAAGCATTAATGATTTTCTCATACAAATATGTGCATTTTTCTTCTTTTCTTTTGCTATCTTGTGTCTTTATTAAATAAGTACGTAAATTCAAAGTTAGACATTCCTCTTATTGACGATATAACTGATATTTTAGCATAAATTTTATCTTTGTACGATGAATATTAAAGGCTGTATGTATACCCTAAAGCGTCCCCCAAAAACATACATCACATATTCTTTGATAAAATTTTCTATTCTTTGAAAAGATTTGTTATTAAAAACAATACCCTCTTCTTGAAGTTTTAATAAGACAGCGATTTATTAAATTATTACTTTAATAAGACAGTCTTTTTGGATGAAAACCATAAAGAAATCTTATTGATTTTCTTCTATTTTATTATATTGTTTTTGGTCATAGATTCTATTACAGTTTTTTTAACAATGCAAGAAGTTTTTTAAAAACCCAGTTCACAACCATTCATAATAGTCTCGGGCACACTTTATTAAGTGCCTGTTAATTTTTAGAATATTTGCAAAAATTTTTTGTCTGCAATTAATTCTTGTTATGAATTTAAATTATTTTATTGCATTACTAAGTATAAGATAATAATTATTTGTGTTCATTCAATTCAGTTGTATTTCTCCTGGACTGATTAAAAAAATATAAATTTTGATTAAATTACTATTTACCAGAGCTGTGTAAGATTGCAATCATTTCACGTTTCAAGTCTTTTGATTTTGTACAAATTGATTGCAATACATAATTCTTTGTCGCTACTTTTGACTTGAACATTTGAAATTCGCAATAGTTTGTAATAATTTCTCGTATATATTTATGTGGCAATTGATTGCATTAAAGTCACTTCAAGTCAGCTGTGACTTCAAGTACCTTGATTGAAATTATTGATTATTTCAATTTGTAACGGTGAACCGTCCCAAAGTGCACCATACGCGCTACGCCACTGGCCCCCCTACGCCACTGAATAAACTCACCAAGTGGCAAAACTAGTATAGTTGGCTACAACAACTACACACACACACACCGCACATACAACAGGCAAACATCAACTACTGCAGCAACTAACATAAGCATGACGGCTACAACAACCACACATACACCTCGCATACGACAGGCATACTACCATTCAACGATGTACCAGCCACATAATTCCCATTATGTTTAAGCAAAGGAATATTTAAGAGCGCTGAGTTTGGCAAACTTAGGCACGGCTCCGAAGCGTAGTGCTTTGATCCGTCTGCTACTTGTTACCAAGTAGTGAATTTTTACAACGGACTACCGAAAGGTGGACCGTTATTTATACATTTAGTTCTTTTAAGATATCTTATTCGTGGATTATTTTACCTCGGCTTCGGCCGTTCAATCGTACACAGCAGGGATGATATTTGGGGGCTTTTTGGGCCCTTTTTCATTTCAAAAGCCCCGAGGCCCTTTTTATTCATTTTAGGCCCTTTTGGGAAACTCTACCGAAAAAAAAATCGGAATTTTTTAAAAGAAAAGCTTACTGGTTAATGTATATGATTTCAATATGCCAAAGAAAAATCGCCGAAAAAATAAAAAGAAAAATTCCCCAAACGAATAGAATAAAAAATTTTTACACAATAAAAACGAAAAAATGTTAAAAATTTTTTTGGAAAAATGTTTCAAAATGCAATTCAGCGGCGTTGTAGTGCTTGACAAAAATAAAATGACACAACCAATATCCGCCGTCACAAAGGGTTTTGCTTTTAAATTGAAAATATTGTTGCTTGTATAGACGACGACGAACAAGTATTATAAGGCTTCTAGAACTTACGCCCGAAAAAAATGGCAAAAAAGCCCGAAATTTTGAAAGCATTAAATTTTGGAAAAAACGCCCGAATTTGAAATGGCAATTGAGCCCGAAAGAAAGAAATAAGCTCGAATGGTTTGAAAAATAAGACTCGAAAGAAAATGGAAATTACGACCAAAGTTTTCAGCAGTTTTTCGGTCTTTATTTCCAAATAAGATTATCAAAGTATAAAAGAACAGATTTGAGAAGTAAATTAATATTCCCCTGTAAAAATATCTGCAAAGATTTCATAAATTTTATTTGTTTTTTGATGCAATTCATGAACAAGGGGTCCATGGACATTATGTACGGATAAGGTTCAGATGGTGTTTTTTTATGATAAAATGATTTGCTCTTTTACGGAACAATATTCTTTCACCTTCCGTAAAAGGGCGATCCATTTTATCGTAATGAATTTGAACTTTCTTAACTTTTCGGTAAACAAAAATTCGGGCGTTTTTTTATTTTTAATTTGGCGAAAATGCCCGATTTTTTTTCGGCCCTAAATTACAAGCCTATTTCTCGGGCCTTTCTTCCTTTTCAAGTATTTACAAAAAAGATCCTAATTTTATTGGTACAAATACCCGAAAAAATGACATAATCGGTAGAAATTTCGGTAATTGGTTTTCGACGAATTAACTCCGATTTTGTATGGAAAATTTCGGGTTTTTTGTAATTTTTTTCAATCGTAATTTCTGGAAGCCAATTGTAAGCTATCTTTGATTTATTTCGGAAATAGAAATATCTGGAGAAAGAAAAAAAGTTATCTCTTTGTGATCATGTAAAGGTAAGACAACCGCGGGGGGGGGGGGGAAGAGAGGTGACGGATAGCCCTCGACCGATTTTAGTTAATTATTTAAAATTTTTAAAAAACATGAGGATCAAGTGATAAAAATAAAAAAAGAGTTATAATTACCATTTCACTAGTAGTCAATGTGAACTATCAGTTAAAAACAGAAAGCGTAACTGCATCCAAAAAAGTAGGTGATTTTTGTATAAAAAAAAACCTCAGCAAAAAGCGAAATTTCGTTAAAAAATGTGCAAAATTATTGTCCAATTTTTTCGGTGATTTTTCTTTTGAATTTCCCATTCATTTTTTATTTCATTCACCCCAATTTCGTATGAAAAATGTTGGGTGATTTTTCATTTCATTTCTTATGTTATTTTTTATTGTTTGTATTTTATGTAAAGGCGAGATTTCCTACGCCTTTAAAATTGTTCTCAGTAAAACAAGTTTTGTTAAATACAGTCATTGTCCCATTAAGAGCATACTTTTTAGTAATTTCAACAAGCTTAGTTTATTTCCCAAGTTGAGTTTAGATGAAAAGAGTGAACCCTAGTCCAGCTTCATTAATTAGACTTCTTGCAAGACTTGACGGAGAGTCTTCATTAAATTGCTTATAATTTTTTCTGACATTCTACGACTATTTCAAGATGGAAATATCTGGTGTGTGTGGTTTTTGTGGAAAAACTTTACAATTTTTATTTTTATTTATCAAATTTAGGATTGACTTATCAGAAAAATGTTTGTGTTAAAAATTTTCTTTTAGAAACACTTTATCTATAGATTAATTTTGGCGTCTTTTTAACTTTTACAAACAAAGCGTGAAATAAAATATTTTGAAAGAATAACCTGAAACTATGTCACTTTCACCCAAAATTTTTGATTTAAGATGGAAGTGATTTCCATCATTTAATCATTTAAATTACAGTTCTAAATGAGTCATCATCATCATCGTCATCATGCGTGGAGCGTGCATTTCCTGCCTTAAAGTTAGTAAAACTTTGGTTCAACCGTAACCTTAGATCCACATTTTGCTTTTTATTTTTGCCTTAAAAAATAAAAATCAAAACTTACCAGTTATTTAGTGCTCAACAAAATATCGGTCAGATTTTGCTTTTCATTTTTGTCTTAAAAAATAAAAGTCAAAACTTACCAGTTATTTAGTGCTCAAAAAATTATCGGTTTGATTTTGCTTTTTATTTTTGCCCTAACAAATAAAAACTAGAAATAATTATTACTTTTTGCTCAAAATTTTAAAAGTCAAAAAATAATTTTTTTTTTGCTTTTTATTATAAAATGCATAATTGGTACGGCCTCTGATATTGAGTTACAATTTTTAAATCTTAAAGCCCTATTAATGTCAAATTGGCCCTATTTTTATATGAATTTTGGCCCTTTTACAGTAAAGCCAATATCATCCCTGGTACACAGTAGTTATCGTATTCGTGGATAATTTTACGTCGGCTTCGGCCGGTCGATCGTCCATAGTAGTTACCGTATTTGTGGATTATTTTACGTCGGCTTCGGCCGGTTGATCGTCCACAGTAGTTAGAATTGTACTATTATACTCTGTACACTGAAAGAAACTGTTTATAATAAAACAAATAATTATTTGAGTCGAAAAAATCGAATCGAAACACCACGTCTTTTTAATTGGCGAAAGTTCGAGGGTCTTTCGCCTGATCCTGGAGCAGCTGAGTCATACCTCAGCCTTTAAAGAAATCCCACCATTACAAATTATTGAGAAAAATGCGAAAAAAATTACAGCCATTTATTTGCCAGGCCTCGTGAAACGCAGATAGAATGTCGAAATTTTAACTCTTTTTATCAATTTATGCGTTATAGAATGTATAAACTGCTATTTTTTAATGTTTATATATAATATATTTGTAACACAATTATTCTGATAATTGGCTCTGTAAACGGTTGAAATCACTTCGGTAATTGGTTAGTGATCGCTTTGGTAATCGGTTGGTCATCCCTTCGGTAATTGGTAATCGGTTGGTAACCACTTCTGTAAACGGTAATGTGTTGGTAACCGCTTCGGTAATCGGTTGGTAATTGCTTCAGTAATTGGTAATCAGTTGGTAATAGCTTCGGTACTCAGTAATGGGTTGGTAATCGCTTCAGAAATAGTTAAATGGTTCGGTGATGGGTTAGTAATCGCTTCGGTAATCGGTAATCGGTTGGTAATCGCTTAGGTAATCGACAATAGATTGGTAATTGCTTTGGTAATCGATAATCGGTTGGTTATCGCTGTGGTAATGGGTAATCGCTTCGGTAATTGGTTCGGTAATTGGTTGGTAATTGGTTGGTAATCGCTTCGGTAATCAGTAATTGGCTCGGTAATCGGTTGGTAATTGCTTCGGTAATTGCCCTGGTAATCGGTTCGGTAATCACTTCAGTCTTCGGTCGGACATTTTTTTATCAGTCACACAAAAATGCTTTGTTGTTTTAATAAAAATATTTTATTATTTTAAGCGATATTATTAAGACATTTGGAAGAGGTGGTTTCTTTATAAAATCTTGACTATTTATGGCACCCTCTTTACCTTCTTAAGGGGCTTTCCATAAATGACGTAACACATTTAGGGGGAAAGGTCGGTCTTGCGTTACGTCACAACTAAATTTTCATTTCAGTTTTAAAAATTTTTTTTTTTAAATTTAAGTTTATTCTAAATATTTCTTTTATTTTTTTATTAATAAAGGAACGTACCTAAAAAAACGAACAGATCACAAGCCGGAAAAAAGATTGCTACAACTAAGTTAAAGCCGAGCACACACACACTTTCTACATGTGAAGTAGCTTCAAAAAACAAAAATCAAGATCAAGCAAGAGCAGCAAACGAAGCTAAGGCAATGTTTTTTGCTTAACTGAAGTGGGAATTCTTACTCCAAAACAGTCATTGAAAACAGTTGTTATAACTTCACTTTCAAAGCGATCATCAAAACTTTATAAAAAACTAAAACAAACATAACAATTTTTACAACTGTCGAACATCGTGGTTATAATATACCGCCACTGATTTGTTTCTTGCAAACGTCAAAAAAGCTGCAATTTGTGTTTAGCTCTGTTCACATGGTTTAATTTTTCATCAAAGTATGTTTCCAATTGTGTTCAAAATTCTTGCTTTAATTCAAGTATGTAACTACAAAAACTTTGCAGCGAAAACGTCGTTGCCATCCCTGCACCGAATATATGTTTTCATTCAGGTGCGTGTCTTCGCTAAACAAAATCAGTATAGGCAAGTACTACAAAACGAATTGCACACTGTAGGCGCCGTCGTTGCCTCAGTGCAGCCAACTGTCAAGCATCCGAATATAATTTTTTCCTCCTCGTCTGTTTGGTTTTGTTGTATTTGTGTTCTCGCTCGGACGTCGCCATTTCTAAACGAGTGTGTGTTGTTCGTTCCGTCGTAAGTCAAAATAAAATTCGTGAAAACTTGACGCTACGATCAATTTTCACACAAATATAATGTAAAAATAATAAAAGAACAGCAATTCGCTAGCTTACAAGGATAAATTCGTCACAAAAAACTGTGAAAATCATGTGAAAGTGTGTTTGATTGTGCGTGTGAGTGGCGTACAAATATTTTATTAGCGTAAGAAAAATTGTTCCCTTTTGTGTGTTGCGCTAGGTAAAAGCGACAAAAGAAAAGATAAATTTTCCCACAAAACAAGCCCAAGCAAGAGTTAAAAGAGTGAAATATTTGCTTGCCAACAAACGAAAATAAGTTAACACAGCAAAGTGTAAGCTAAGAAAGTTTATTAAATATTAAATTAAGAAAAAGTTTTGTGAAGAGTTACCAAAATTTGCTACACGACTAAGAAAAAAAAAATTAATTCGGTCATCTTCGTTGCTGTGTCTAGCATAACGCAAAAAGCAGCAGCAGCAGCAGTAGAAACAGTATAAGAAAAAAAAGGGGGAAAGCAACGAACAAAAAAATTATTCCACTCTATTTCCAGTTCGATCACTCCACATCCACCCGCTTCCTTGTGCATACAATTTTTGGCGCAGTCAGCAGCAGTAGGAGCGGCAGCGGTAAAAATTGGTAGATTCTTAAAGGTTTATATTTTAATGCTTTCTATGCTTCGTATATATTTATTGCTCAAAATTAGTTTTTAAATAACCAATGCAAGTGAATGAAGGAAAATATGTATTTTTCGCTCGATATAAATCATTTTCCCGCTGAATTATGTTCGATGTCATTGCTGTCAGCACAAACAGTGTTGCTTAGTGTTACCTAGTGTTGCCTACTGTTGCCTACTGTTACCAGTGTTGCCTACATAACCTGGCTATTCTTAGGTTTTGATAAA
Source organism: Coremacera marginata (assembly GCA_914767935.1). Lineage (NCBI taxonomy): Eukaryota > Metazoa > Arthropoda > Insecta > Diptera > Sciomyzidae > Coremacera > Coremacera marginata. The sequence continues at coordinate 146,985,466 of OU612045.1, forward strand.
GTTGTTAAAAAATTACGTTGGAAAAAAAGCCAACTTATGTTTTCAAAATTTAAAAAATGCTCAAATAAAATGTATTAAATCATTAAAAACTGTATGACTAGACAATAAACAGAAAGAAGCAATACTTGACAATTTAAATTTAGTTCTATTTATGTAAAGTCGCGGCATACTGGTTAAGGGCATGAACCGTAAGTCTTCCAGGCCAGTTTCAATCCCGTTGGAGAGAATGTATGCAATAGAAATTAATAATTCTGTCGGCCGTCACCTCTGCAGACAATGAAAAATCTTAGATAGTACAAGCTACCATGTAAAGCTTCCTGAGAACAGTCGTCGTTCGAAGTCAATATAACTGCTTTATTTTGTATATCGAAAACCCAAGCCAACGACAAGTAAGACAAGAGAAGCAATAGAATTTTTTATATAAAAAGTATAAATATATTATATAAAAGTATATATGCGTTTTTGAGTTTTTGTCTAAACCAATTATCAGCGCAGGCCAATTCAGGAACCAAATGAGCGACCAAAAACCAAACTAAATTTACATCCTTGAAAATGTCAAAATTCAGGGTTGCGTCAAACAATTTTTGAAATGAAACTTTTTACATTTTTTGACTTGAATGTAAGTCTTCCAGTAAGTCTTCCAGTTAAAAGTTTTGGTAAAGTTTGACAAAACATCTTATTTAGAAATAAGTTCTTATGTCAAATGCAAACATAAAAAATACCAAACTTTAAGCAAATTCTGTTTGACAAAACCACTTATTTTACATTTTTAAAAAAAAAACCATCTTAAAAAAATCAAATAATACCGAAACATGATATAATAATTTACAAGGTAGCATTGACAACTACCTATTTTCTCAGAGTGTCGACCAATACTTGTCGGAATCAATACAAAGTCAAATTTTCCATCTGTTTTGCGGCTTATTCGTTTTCTATTTTTCTATGCGTTTTTGACAAATGCTGGTCGACAAAAAACTGTCACTCCTATCTTGTAAATTATTATATGATGATACCGAAATTAAAAGAAAAAGATCTCTTCAAAGGAATTAAAAATTTTAACATTGATTATAAAACGCTAGGAAACCGTTTTGTATAGCCTGTCACATTAAAAATTTGCTTTTCTAATAAAAATCATACTGATCTCAAACTAAATAAGTATCAAAATGTACTTCAGATGCTAGTTTTATAAAAAACTGAGAATAAATATAGTTCCTTTTAAAATTTAGTTTTATTGGAATTTTCTTTTTGTATTGAAAGCAAAGAAATTTTAATTAAAAAAAATTGTTTTAATAAGGTAAATAAATATAAATCCCGAAAAATCCCGAATCCTAAGATTTTTGAAAATGCTTCGGGATTGAAAGCCTTAGTCCAAATGACCCAAAAATGACCGAAAATAATATCAGCACACCCAATTGGTCACAGAATCTTCCATTTTTTCCATGGGATCTATAATTGACCTCATAACCCACCTAAGATCTGGGAAAATTCCAGTGCATTAAATTGGCCATATTAAATTAAGCATTTGGGAACTGAAACAATCGTAATACATCCAATTTGCCACAGAATCATCCATTTATGACCAGGGATTCGATAGAACTCAAATTTCTAAACGAACCAGCTTAGAACGAAGCTAAGTCCAGCCTAATCTAAGCCATTGGATCGAATGAAGTCAATTATATTAGAATTTTTTGTTCAAAGGATCTCAAAAATAGTTCAATGGCAATAGAAATCTATTGGAATTAACTAAGATGCGTTAAAAACGTGTAAACTTAAAAACGTGAACACGTGAATACAAGTACATAAAACACGGGAACACGTATTTTTGCAACTCAACGAGTAGTTCGTGTATTTTTAAAAAGTCTTAAATACACGTGAACACGTGCTACCCGTGGAAATGGGAGCTCTAGTTCTATGGTTCAGGTATAAAAATAATTAATGAGGTAGAATTGATACCGCTCCTTGAATTGATAATGTCCTTGATATACTTTGCAAGTTTTCTATCCTTATCATCTCTAGCATAGGAATCTTCAGGTATGCTAATGTGATGATCTGAAGTAAGCAAAATTTTTTCCTAAAATAACAATTAACTCTTGCTTATTTGTGTAAAAACAGAATAAAATATAGAGGGTTGGACAAAAAATTAAATCCGTTGATTACAGTGAATTCTGCATTAATTTTAACTTTAAATCGAGAATGTGTGATCAAACACCGATGATTAATTGATGATTAGCTTATTTTTTGCAAAACGTGGATCCCTTTTTTCAACCTAATGATGATTTTGCTTGGTTCTCCTTAAAATCAAGACAATCACAGTCAACGTCTGTGACAAAATGAGACACTATATTGACTATTTCTTTGTATTGGCGCGGATGTCTCTTAATTAAAGCGATTGAATTTTATTTCGTACATAGCACATTCGTACATTCCTGTGGCACTGGATCAGGTCAAATCTCAGTGGAACAGTTTTAGTTCAATTTTATTACAGTTTGGCACACTGGCGATGAAGTGTCAAAATACGAATGCGGGCAGTGAGACGAAAACTCGTCGAAGAGTAATTCAGGTTTGCCAACTATGTACGTTTTGAAAAAATGCTTTAAACTTGGCAGTATTTTAAGATCAGAAATAGAGCCAGGAAAAGAGCTGGTTCTTATTTTTGTTTTTGCATTGTGAATAAAATAGAGCCACGCTCTAGATTAATGACCACGGGAATGCAGCTATTATATCCTACGATACCCTTTATATAACCGAATTTTTTTAATTTTTCATTTGTTGGCGTTGTGATAACGTGTTCCTTGCCTTATGTGATCTTGTATTTTGAGCGAACAAATGACTCATAATTGTATAAATTAGAAATCCATTTGCTTGGAAGTCACATCTCTGTGAAAATACGTTTAGAAATTATTTCTTCTCAAATACAAAGCACAGTATTTTCCTACCAGAAAATGTTATGTATTCATACCTTCAAGAAATCGGAAACTTACCAAGTAATGTAATTGAAATTTATACCGATGTATTGAAACCAGAACGCAAAGAAGAAGGTTTTTTGCTGTGTTTTCTAAGCTAAATTTGTAGTAATACATGAAGCCGTAACTTGGCTTTTAATAAATATGATATCATCTATGAATATTTTGATACTGTCTAATAATTAGGACGTTTTAAACGCCCTGGAATCTGTGGAAACAACATCGCACACTGCTCCTCGTGTGAAGTAAAAATCAATCAGTTGAAAGTACTAAGTTTGGACTTTGAGAGCGAATTTCTCAGAATCAGTACTTTCAACTGATTGATTTCATCTTCACACGAGCACAGCTCGGGAACGAGTAAGCCTATAATGTTGGTTGATATATTGTTAAAAAGGTGATTTTATTACCTTTCCAATGAGTTCTTTAAATACGTATTATGTGTGTTTGTTTTTCTGCTAGAAACAATAGCATTATTCAACATCGTGAAATACTTCTTAACTCCTTAGCGCCCAAAAAGGAGCAGCGCCGACTTAAATTTCAACATATTATTGATCGTAAGAAAATTACAAATCAAGCCTCATTTTTAGTTTTTGTTGTCATTTTCATGAAACCTATCGATCCTTTAGGAGCAGTGTGATCGAAACTTATACTCTACCTCTGCTGAATTCCTTGACATATAAACTTTGTATGTAACTGCAACAGATGAACGGTCAGCAATAATATGACATATATATTACCAAATAGATGCCATGAGATCGAGTAAATTTGGTTTACCTTCCATAATGTGCAAATTATTCACAAACAGTTAATAGAACTACCTAAAAAACAAGGATCAATTTACATTTAGCTAAAATCGCGTTTTTTAAAATTCTTTCTCTTTTAAAATGTATACTTTGCTATAAATGTATAAATTTTATGCGGGAAGGTTATGCTGTTACCTATTTAACGAGCTATCAATCATTAAAATCCATCCATTTTAAAGATATAGCATTTTACATATTATGCACAATTTGATGTTTATACTAACGTTTGGTTATTTCGTAAAAGGGTGAACCGCCAAATGTGCATAATATGTAAAAAGCTATATCTTTAAAAGAATGCATGGATTCCGATTATTATATAATACACTCGTTATACAATCTCGGAATATAAATACATATAATCCACGAAAAAAAGTTAAAAAATTTAATTTTAACTAAAAGTAAATTATTCCAAAAACTTTTCTTTACAAAGTCATTTTTTCTTGCTGTAATTTCACGAATTCTATCTGAAATTTCTCTTTTTTTTAAATGCAATAACACTATTACAGCCCTTTCCGTATATTATTATTTTCCCCCTTTACGTATACAATCTTGTGTTGGCATCACTTTTGCATTAGCGACGAAACTAAAAGCATCGTCTACTCGCGTTGCTGTTAACTTGTCTGCATTTTCAGAATTCGCAAAAATTATGGGCAGACAGACAGACAGGTGGATTAATATTAATACAGAACACATGCAATTCTTAATAAAAGTGTGTTTTAGTAAAATATAAGTGTAACACATTTCTTTTTAATAATTTTCACCACTTCTCTTTTCTTCGTATTTGTACGCATTTAGCATTTTTGATGGAAAGCTAGTGGAAACAAAGAACTCGTACTCAAAGCACAATAAAAAAAATAAAAGAAAAAAAATTAGCCTTGCTTAAAGAAAACGTCAAAAATTGCGAATGTGTCAATTTGCTTTGCTTATTTTATTTACATTATTTTTGCAAAATTTCTAAAATTATTATTACTAAAATTATTTTAATTATTGTATTATTAAAATAAACCTTTAATAATGTTTAAATTTTCTTGCAGCTTGCCGTTGCAACTACATTTCAATACCTGCCGAAAAGTATATATATATATATAAAAAAAATGTGAAACCAAAAATAAACAATTTTAATTAAAGTGAAACACATTAATTTTAATAATATATTAATAAGAAGAAAACGTGAAGAACCGTGCAGAGAAACTGGAGGACGCCATTGAAGATGAGCGACCGTGATATACCGAGTGTTCCGGTAACCACATTAGCCGGATTAACCAGTTTGTCGGATCGTGAGTATATTCATTGAATGCATATTAAAAAAAAAAAAATTCATTCTTAAAAACTAGTGTTTCTTATTTTGTGTGGGAGTGAATTTGACCAACACAAATGACCAGAACGCCCGGCTTATCTTGTTCAAGAATTGACGATCAAGCCTTAAGTTTGTTATGATATAATATACGTGTAACAACAAAAAAAAAAAACAGATTTTTAAAATTCTTTTTTTTTGATACAAGGATTTATTGTTTTTTTTCAAATTTATGCAGCTTATTGTACATAAAAAGTACTTTATAAAAATATTTTTATTTTTTTTTTTTTAAAAAATGTTCAGGCTGAAAATGACATTAAAAAAAAGACATCCAAAACGGTTCGATGGAACAAAAAAATTAAATGTCATTTTAAAGTACAGACCACTAATTCGGCTTCCCCCTACGCATGACCCCCCCGGGCAGTTTTATGAGATTATGGGGAAAGTAAAAAAAGAGATGATTTTCGCGCGCTTTTGTCTATAAAAAAAAAAACAAAAAATAGTAGGTTATTTGACTTTAGGGGGGGATGCTTAAAGGACAAACAAAATTAACCAAGATTCATTGAAATTGAGCCACTAGATTTCGAGCTATCTATCGAACCGTTTTAAAAAAAAATCTAGTAAGTTATCTAAATTATCGGTTGATAAACTTACTATTATTTAATCTGCAATGCCAGGAATCGTTTTAAAAACATGTATGTACAGTTACTCACAAAACCGATCACGCTTTAAGCATATATAATTTTAGTTGTACAATTTTTAAATCAATGTTTATTTTTAAATTTTATTCAGTATTTATTTGAATTAATATAACAATTAAAAAATAAATAAAACGATTATTCATTACATATTAACTACTTATTGAAATAGAAAAATAAAAAAACATTATTAACTCCCTTGATCACTTTTGTGACTTTGGCAAAAACACTTCCTCTTCTTAATTAATATTTCGTGTATCCACCTTTTGCATCGATGATGGCCCCAATTCTTCTCTGCATACTTTCTACAAGATTTCTGCAAACTTCTGCTGGAATATCTTCCCATGCAACCCTAACTTTTGACCACAGCTCCTCCAAACTTCCGGTCTCCCCAGTAACTGACCTCTTCAATACCCCCCATAGATGTTCTATGGGGTTGAGGTCTGGAGACTGTGGCGGCCACATAAGAGTTGAGATATTATTATTTTTTAACCACTCTTTTGTAAGTTTAGCAGTGTGCTTCGGATCATTGTCTTGCTGGAAGACAACGTCCGAGGCATTCACGCCAAATTTTTCCACCGATGCTGTAAGTTCTGAACGCAAGATATCGACATATGACGATGAAGTCATTTTACCTAATATTTTATAAACGGTTCCAACACCCCAGGCCATCATGCAGCCCCATATCATTATAGACCCTCCTCCAAACTTAAGAGTTGGCTTTACATGCCATGGCTGCAGCTTCTCACCAGGTGTTTTCCATACCCACTCACGACCGTCAGAGCCTAAACGATTAATTTTGGACTCGTCAGACCAAATAACTTTAGCCCAATCTTCAACAGTCCATTGGGAGTACTTTTTTGCAAATTCTAGGCGTAGTTTCATGTGCCGGGCTGACAGCAGGGGCTTCTTTACTTTTGCTCTTCCTCTTAAACCAGCGCTGCGCAAGACTCTGCGAACAGTTTCAGCTGATACGCTAATATTTAGTTCGGAATTGATAGAGCGTTTGATTTCAACCGCATTTTTATATTTTTGGCTCCTCAAATCCCGTACAATTTTCCTTTCATCAGCCACAGAAAAAATTTTTGGCCGACCGCCTTGATTTTTGGTAGGAAGATTGTTTAATTTTTGGCGTATTTTACTAATCAAACCTGTTGATACGCCTGTTAAGGATGAAATCCGCCGATGAGACTCACCGTTTCTTAAAAATTCTTCAATTTTTTTAAGATTCTCTCCATCAATTGGCTTGTTATTAGCACCCATTTTATACCACTAATAAAATTATAAAATTAATTATTTTTTTTTAGCTCTTGTATTAGAATACCTTTTAATAAAGTTTTAAATAAAATATTTTAATAATATGTTATTTGCTTTTTAAACACAAAACTTTTTCTTTTTAAATGTTCTGTTGTGCACTCAACTCACAAAACTGATCATGCTAACTAGTTGCATTATTTCCAAAGGCACAAAAAAGTAAAAGAGACAAACTCATCAAAACATGTTAAACTGTTAGATAGATACCGTTACAATTATAAAACAAATATTTTGTGTTGTTATTTTAATGCACACAAGAATTACAGACTTAGAAATATACATAAATCAAAAGCGTGATCAGTTCTGTGAGTAACTGTATGTTCTAGAAACTATAAAGAACTTCTTAATTAAAAATTTATAAAATCGCAGTTCTAGAGCCTCGTGCTTCTTGCTGTCAATGCCCACGCACATTTGTTTTGAACAGCTCAGTGAACAGCGCTAATTCGTCGCCTAGGCTGTCGTCCAAGGCATGTGCGTGAGCATTGACGATAACTGAAATTTTTTTTTCAAAATTTGTTCTGTTGCAAGTTTTTAATTGTCAAAATACTCCAAAAATACTAGTTACTTTATGGTAGGCTTCCATGCCTTAAACTAAACATCTAAATAGCTTTCATTTGCTAAACTAAACTAAACAGACAACAAACACCTAAAAAGCATTGTGCAGGTGTCTGATCTTCAAAAAATTCGTCGAGTGTAGTAGAGCCGCTTAAATGGTCGTATTTCGCATTTCGCTTGCCTTTTCTTGAAGTCTGTTGCTTATATTCTTCACAGTCTGTCAAGTCTTTGGCTTTTGCCTGAAAGTCTGAAAATGTGGTCCGCATTGCTGGGACGTACCCATGTAACGATTCATAAAGGGCGTAGCCCGTATTAAAGTTTGATCAACTACTACAGGGAAACAGTGGCCGCTAGGAGGCGTACTAGAATTCCGTTCCACGTAATTGTCATTATTCCCGTTTGTTCTTAATAGTTGTAAAACCACATAAAAGTGCCTTCGTAGCATCAACTCAGGTCGACCACCTAGTTTCCGACAACCTTTTCAAAATCGGAATTTTCGAATCAGTATCTTTAAGTTCTTTTGAAAGAAAAGCCCATCGGTAAGTAGAAGTTTAAAAAAATGTATAAATACATATAAAGATTTTCAACGAAATCGATGACAATTAATGCTTCTTTATAGTATTCTAGCGCGTTTAGTAACCAAATTTAATGAATGTGCAAGACAGGAAATGCATTCTGCATACTTATTTATTTCCTTAATTCGTGCTTATTGCAGTTTTGCCCACGAAAATCGTTGATATCAATGTCCTTTTTTACCTAAGAAATCTAGTAAACTTTGGGCGAGTTGTTCAGTAGTATGGCCTGCCATGTTCAATAACGTAGAGATGGAAAAACATAGCGCACTATTAGAGTTAGTTGGTCAACCTGCAATATATCTGGAGTAGCATCCAATGATACTGAATAGTGTTTGCATCTCTTAATTTCGAAAATAATTTTATCCCGTTTGCTTAATGCAATTAGTTGGATAAATTCCTCGCATATAGTTTTTGATAAATATGATGTACATATCGCACACTATCTACAAAAGAGACACAACTTAAAATTTTAAAATTTTCAGGAGAAGCAAAAAACAATTTTTTTCAACGGACTCCATACAAAACAAAGAGACAAAATGATTTTCTTTTAATTAGAGAGTAAGAAGATGAGTCAACAATTTTGATAGTTGATGAAGGTAATCACTTAACATTAAAAAATAAAAATTTGTAAATTTTGAGTTGTGCCTGTTTTGAAGATAGAGTGCGATATGGGTCTTCCCTTTATGGGCATGACTTTGAACATGTTGGGACATAAAAACGTCGAATTCGAGAATTAATTCTAATAAGTCCAAATATTTCCCATAACTGCAATAATTCGTTTTAAAAGTAGCCGCCTATTGCTCAGTCTATACTATTGCTCAGTCTCAATTTGGCTCACAAGTTGAGAATCAACACGCGTATTCCAATTCTTCCAGTCATCTAATCCGTCTTTTGTAAACCGTGGCGATGAACTATCTGAACCCGTAACTTTGAAAACTGCAATTGTTGGTAGTAGTAAAAATTATATCTTGTGAAAAATCCCGAATGTGTAAGCAAAAATTCGACTCTATCCCGCCAGAGGTACCTTAAAATCTCACCAAAAAAGTATAAGTAAAAGCATGGTGAAATTAAACAAGCTGAACGTGACGTTTACAAATTTTGTCAAAAAAATTTTGATAGAGGCGAAATGTATAAAAGTAAATGTTGACAAGCGCAGCAAATATTTTTTTAGAGAGGTGAAAAAATCGCACACACCTTATTTCATTTCACCATGAGTAAAAGTACATAACATTTTTTTTCAACAAAAAACCTTATGCAGAGTTAGTCAAAATATTTACACATTGCTCAATATTTTTACGAATTTCAAAGAAAGAGCTGACTTTATTGTTGTTGGAAATAGTTTGTAAACAATGTTTTTGTTGGTGCATTCCTTGCAGTATGCAAAGAACCTAAGCAAGTATTAGGTAAACCTAACGGTAAATAAAAAATATTAGCAATGTGTAAATATTTTTGACTAACTATATTTTTCACACTCGTATATATAAAAAAAAAATAATATAACATTCATTAAAAATATGTAACAATTAACAGGTCATTCAATAAGTCCGTTGGATAAGTAAGATGAAAACAAAATTTTGATAAAACTCGATTATATTATTCAACATAGTTGCCTTCGAGAGCGATACAACGAGTATAGCGATTTTTCAACTTTTCGATACCTCTTTTATAGTACGATTTCTCTTTCTCGTCAAAATAGGCTTTAGTTTCAGCGATTACTTCATCATTGGACTTGAATTTCTTTCCAGCAATCATTCTCTTGAGATCTGAAAACAGGAAAAAGTCACTGGGGGCTATATCTGGAGAATACGGTGGGTGGGTAAGCAATTCGAAGCCCAATCCACTCAGTTTTACCATCGTTTTCATCAATTTGTGACACGGTGCATTGCCTTGGTGAAACAACACTTTTTTCTTTTGCAAATGCCTTCAATCGATCCAAAAGTGCACAGTAATAGTCGCTGTTGATGGTGGTTCCTTTTTTGAGAGAGTCGATGAATTTTATTCCTTTCGCATCCCAAAATACAGACGCCATCATCTTACAAGCCGACTGTTGGGTCTTTGTCCGCTTTGGATTCGGTTGGTCGACTGCTGTCCACTTAGCTGACTGTCTTTTGGATTCTGGTGTGTAATAGTGAAGTCATATTTCATCCATTGCCACATATCGAAGATACAATTCGATTTTATTGCGGTTTAACAGTGCCAAACACTCCTCTGAATCGTGAACTCGTTGTTGTTTTTGGTCGACTGTGAGCTCACGCGGCATCCACTTTGCACAGAGCTTTCGCATACCCAAATGTTCGTGTAAAATGGTAAAAACACTATCATCTGATATCTTTACAATGCCAGCTAGCTCGTGCACCTTCAATTTGCGATCGTTGATAACCAATTTGTGGATTTTTTTGATGTCTGATTTGGGCGTCCACTGCGCTCTGCATCATTTGTGCTGGTACGACCACGATTAAATTCAGCAATCCACTTTTCTACCATTTGTCTCGATGGAGCAGAGTACGGATAATGTTTTCAAGCCATTGTTTGGTTTCCACTGTTGGTTTATCAAAACTCGAAATTCACTTTTTCCATTTTTTTTTTTCAATAACAGTAGTTGCACACAAAATGCTATAACTCACGAATCAATTCTCAGATAGTTGTAAAATTTTTATACGTATCGTATAGTAACGCCATCTATGTGTCATCCTATGGCCTTTTTGAACGTACTGTTAATTTTGATAAAAAGAAATAATAATACTATGGAACTTGTTTGGTTTTATACAAATATCACACAAATCAAAAATTTAATTTAATAGTTTTAAATGTTTTTCTCTACGTTTAAACGAAACCGCGCTTATTTGTTGGTTCCTAAATGAAGATTTAATAAAACAAACAGATCTTAAAGTATCTACTTCAAGTCAGTTTTGTTTTTTTTTTTTATATCCGTCACTATTGAGAATATCCTTTCGGTGTTGGCGTTGGAGTGTGTTAATGGCAGGACATAAGTTGACAGTATTGATAAATTAGGAAACGATGGAGCTTAAGGTCTTTTTGGAAACCACCTCTTTTCAAAATCTCGAAACACTTTAGACATTGAGATCATTAAATAAAACTGGTAAATCATTGCATTCATCTTCTAGTGAAAATTTGTTTACTTCCGCGTTATCTGAGATTAAACGAAGATGCTTAGAATAAACTCTATTCTCAATATCCAAAGCAATTTGTGGGTCCGATTTGGGGGCAATGCTGCCAACTAAGATTTTTTTTTTATTTTAACAGGTATAAAATCCCCCTTTGAAGCATAAAATCCCGTCCGCCCTCCAAGGGGTAAAAAATCCCGAAAAGTGGGCGAAATCCCACCAAATCGCATCACTAGCTGTGACTGTTTGATATATCAGCGGTATGCATTGAAGTTACCACTTAAAAAACCAATAATTTTACGACTTTTGCTAATTTGACTGCAGCAATTTAATCACTGTTTTTTTGTGCAATGCTTAGCTTCTGGGCAATCGAAACAGTGCTTATATGATGGCCGGACTCGACGATTTCCAAAATTTTATCGACATTTCCGACAATTGGCCTTTTAGAGCGTAGTACAGCTTTGACATCAAAATTACTAGAACGTAATTGGCGAAACTAAAATTGCACATGATTGACTGTTACAGTATGAGGTTCATAAACACTATTCACATTTTCAGCCGCCTGGTTTGCCTTATCGTTTTTAATGAAGAAAAACTGTAAAATATGGCGTATTTTCTCTTTGCTGGTGCTTATCGTTGAGACGCGCTCAAACAAAACTGGGTCAAACAATCACAAAACCGTTTTTAATACGAAACCCTATCTTTCTTACGAGATTTAGAGTAACTCGGAGTAATAATGGATTTCTTTTCACTACACCTGATAAAAAAACCTTCATAGCTTCGAATATTTGCGGATGTGGAAGCATATTTTAACTTCGACAATGTCGAAGATTGTTTCGAATTAATTTTCGAACTGTTTCTTTGAGTAGTACCTACCCCATTGTGGAGACCTATTCATACTTAATTATCGTAGTTTGGATATGTTTAAAAACAAAACAAAAACAATACAAAAAAAAAATTCAAAAGGGTTGAATGAAGGAACGTGTGTTATGTTATAACCAAAACGAATATATTTTATGCACCTAAAACATTCAGTTTTCCAACGTTATTATCAGCAATTAAGTTTTCAATAAGGATTTATCAGGCTACTTTAGAAAACAATAAAAGGTAGGTAGCCATTAGTAGGAAGCCGAAAATTATAAGGAATTAACACAGGTAGAATTTTAAAAAGCGGAGTACATCATATTTGCTGATAATGCTTGAATTTTTTACCTGCTTTATTTAAACTCTGCCTGACTTTTTTTTCTGTACAAAGTCTAATTTAAGATTAGAAATACTTAATTAGAAAAGATACAAATCAAAAGTATGAATAAAATCTTCGAATGTATTTTAAAATAACATTTTTTATATAAATATTGAAAATATAGTATTTTTATATTTTTGAACTATAAATATTTTTTTAAGATTTTAAATTTGAAATTATTAAAAAATGACTTTCATTTTCTTTTTCACAGTATTAAGCGAACTTCCAGTATCCGACTCACTGTCTAATGTGACGCCTCTTAATAAATCCCTACTATTTCATACGTTAGTAGCGAACGAATCCAACAACTTACTTTCGGTGCGTGATGATAACTTGGTACGACAGCTGGTTCATGCAATTGAGCAAACTAATTCGGATAATATGTAAGTTGAAAAGCATAAAACAGTTAAAATTTTGTACAGATGTTATGATTTGTCGAGAAATTTTAGTGATCGATTTTTAGTTACTAACAAATTTCATTCGACTGTAGTACTCGTATAGAATTTAAAATAAATGAATCAAATAAGGCCCCAAACTCAAATCGTAATAAGACCACAATCATTTCTATATACAAGAAGAATAGGTTCAATAAACTAAATAATTGTAGGGTTTTTTCTTATATTGGGTCTTAATTTCATCTTTGAATGTAGAGATTTACTGCGTTATGGAATAAGTTTCCAAAAATTTCTAAACAAAACAAAATTCTCAATTTTTTGGGGACTTTTTAATTTGTGATATAATTTCTTTACGATTTTTGGGTCCCTATTTGATTTTTTTGTGATGTAATTTTATCAACTTACGGCTTTAACTCGTGGGGCCTTATTTTATTATGAAGCAAAGCCATATTTTTGGTCTTTTATTTGATTTTTGTTTTGCGACTTTAGGCTTAATGCACAAAAATGTGATACGAGTAGTTCTCGGAGATCGATCTGGTGAGATCAAACTCAAGCAGTGAGTCACAAGAATTTTTTCAGTCTCAGAATTGTATGCATTAAAATTACTCAACATATCTGAGATAGATCTCAAAGTTACCCGAAAATCTGTTAGGAAATTTGCATGAGTTGAAGCTCATCTCATTTTTAATCCCTTATAACTCCTTTTGACATTTCTGTAACAAACTAAAAAATGTGCTACAAAGTCCATACAGACCGTATTGATTTCCTTTTAACTCATTGTTAAATAACTGCACTATCGAAATAATACACCATCGTACCCATAGATGGCGCTACTAGTATGTTATTAAACGTTTATTTTAAAAGTTTGAATACCACGACATTTCGCTGCATGCAAAAAATTGGAAATTCGTGAAAAAATTGTTAGTTGTCCTAAATTGTCCACGGTTTTCTGTTGCACTACTGGGTACGTACCTAAAATACATATTTGATTTCTACACACAACATAGAAAAACATTTAATATTAGCTCAATGTCACAGATCTGTCACGCCCCACGGTAATAACCTAAAATATATATTAGATTTCTTCACACAACATGGAAAAATATTTAATATTAGCTCAATGTCACGGATCTGTCACGCCCCCTTTATTCTGTAATTAATAGCTATATAATAAAAATATTGATTTTCTAAAAAATACGTTTTTAATTAAACTTAAAAACAAGTTTATAAATGTTAATTATTTTAAAATTTATGATCATGGGTTATAAGGTGTTAACTTAGAAATTGAAAAATATCTAGGTACTTATTTCTCTAGTTTAAAAGTTGGGGGTAATTATAATGAAAATGATTTAAACAAAATCTCAGTTTTTTTTTTTAAGATTTGGCAAAAAAATGCATACGCTTCCATTTTATAAGAGATGTATCGAAAGAAATAAAGTTTCATTTCTAAAAATATTCATGGTCGGTACATAAATTTGTATTTCAAACAGTTTTTAAAAAAATGTATGCTAACTAAAACTGTTCAAGATTCTGAACATTTGACCGGGTGAGTTCGTTTTTTTTATTGTTAGGTCATTATTGTAAATTGTGCGAATTGAGGTTCTACAAATTGGCTTGGGGAAAATATATTGCGAATTCAGCAACATAAGTTGATACGCAGTGAAATATAGAGGACGTTTGAGAAAACTGAAATTATTTGCTTTTGTAATTGCAGTAAATTTAAAACAAAATAATAAAGTTACAATTATTTTTTTAAGTTTTTTTTTTGCAAGTTATACACCGTGGAAAATTAAAAAAAATATCAGAAATTGTCATTTGGATATGTAGTAGTTAAAAAAAACTATATCTTCAAAACCGTTAGTTCTACAAAAAATTTAGATATTTTAAAGACCTTGAATTGATCTTCTTTGTGGTGTAATTTTTTACCAACACTTTCATGATAAATTTTAATTTTTTTAGCCACTAAAAATTGCATTCATATTTTTCAAGGCCAGTAACACTACTTTTTTTGCGTTTTGAAAATACTGTCGTATTGAGGCATTAATACTTAATACATTTTCAAAATTTCATATTAGAGAATCAATGCTTACTATTTTAAACGTATTTTTTAAAAACTGCCTATACAATTTTTTCGTACAAAATACTTTTATTTCTAATTAAAAATGGGATTTTTAATATTTTTTGTTCTTACGATATTTTATAATTTTTTATTTTTTTTAATTTATTTTTTAATTTTTTTTTTTATAACTTAAAAAAAAAAAGTATAAATTTGCAAATATTTTTTATTTTTTATTTTTTTTTTAATATTTTTGACATGCAAAGTACCAACTTTTTACAAATATGTAAGTTTCGAAAAGCGTTGACATGAAATCGCCGATATGTAATTTTTTAGTGTTTATTCATTGAAAGATATAAGTTTAACTTTAAAAAGTTATCCATAAATCGGTTAAAGAATGCTAAACGTTGATAATCCGCTTCTTATTATAATACCTTTGTTGATCAAATTTTTTCAAATACACACTAATATTTTTTATGTTATCGTTTTAGCGAATTGAAACCTCAATATGCGATACAGCAACATGGCACCAATATCAGCGCATATCCCGAGCTGCTACAAGGAATTTATAATTTTCGTCCTACTGTCTTCAATACTCCACAGCGAATGCGTAAGTTTTTTCGACAATTTTCAATTCTACAAATAACTTGCATAGAATTTAATAAATTCTACTTTAAAGGTGTTATCTAACATTTTCAGTAAAAGACCAGTTGTTAAATTCTTAAAATAATTTTCTCTCTAAAATATATAGAAAATCATCATCAA